>OX382368.1:6758333-8107500 GCA_947508005.1 Amphipoea lucens | reverse complement strand
CTGAATCGATTTAGATGAAATTTAGTATAGAGAAAGTTTGAGTCCCGGAAAAGGACATAGGTTAGTTTTTATCCCGATATTCCCACGGGATCAAAACTTATGCGGGTGAAACCGCGGGGCGCTGCTAGTAATTCTATAAATAAATATTTTTTACGGCCGCGATTCATATTTAGATCAACATACAATCTGATACTGACCTACAAATTGCAAAAAAACGTAAAAAAAATAAATAATTTCACAGGCTAACCTGACGCTTTCGCCTTAAGTTTCACAATTACAAAATATTCCTCTAGTCATTATTGTCATCTCCTTTACAAACAAAGCAAGCTCGACTATGGCAAACTGAGCAACGTATTTACCCTTCGGCAGTAGGCAGCAGTCTATTATTTCTAACACAGCATTGCTATCCTTAATACCAATAAATTATGCACAACAGACTTTGTGGTTGATACCACCAATTGTTTCGTCTGTAATTGAAAAACGCTGGAGCGATGCATCATCTTCAATGGCTGGTAAATATCTAGTACAAATAATCGACCACCCTGGTAGATGGTCGAGGAGAACGATAGGGGTAATGCCATAATTGCCACCGTTGGCAGACAAATTGATGGTCGCAGTGTGATGTTGTGTTACGCAGGTGGAAGCTACTGCGTCTGCGTCTAATGTATTTCTAATATTATGCAGGTTTAGCTTCCTCATTTTCTGATGTTGATCGGTAGGGTAATTGCGTAACTAACTGACAGTAGTAATTGCTTTCATTTTGACAGTTTAACAATAAGTATTCGTTGCGTTGTTGAGCAGACAAATTTTTCGAGGATATGAAGCAATGGATTAGCAATAACCTTCAAAATGATTCACATTTTGATTGAAAGTGTGTTACGCAATTAAAGTCTATTCAGACTTATAATATGTTTGAAATTAATATTATTTAAAAATAAACAAATACCAACGTTATTTTAGTGGTAATTAAGTTGATTTCAGAGTACTAGTTCTATTGAAAAAGTTATAAAAATGTTTGAAGTTGTAGCGTAAACTGAACTTTATTATGTAGGATTTGAATATATTTTTCCATAAACTCATATTATTATTTGTTTACATTTTTGGTAAATAAATCGCGAATGCAGATTAGTTTTAATAGAACCACGGGTAAACGAAGTTGCCCTTAGTACTATTGATAGAACTTGATTTGCCCATGGTCCGATTGATAGAACCACCGAAAAAAAAAATATTCTTGGTCCTACTAGTAGAACTACGCGGTCGAACCACGGGCAATAAACGGGATTTTTCCGGTTGAAAATTCTTAGAAATTATTGAGTTGGTATTAGATTGAGTCTATCCGATGGAGTTATTATTACAGTATGGGACTTGGCATAGTGTTTTTCAACACCTTCGCTCTAACTTTATGTTCGGCAATTAAAGTCTCTACCTATCATCTAATAATGTTTGTTCATTAGAAGTTGTCTCAGTCTTCCTACATTCCTTTGATAAGATTGTTAGCTTCTCCATAAACCACACATTTTCCATCATTACCACCCAACAAACATAAAACATGGACATGCACACTGCGACAAAATCAACAATAAGCAACGTCATAAAGTCGCACCGCTGACCATTCAACACTTGCATCGGAGCGTTGATTACACGGCGCGTGTGTCGATTTATAACGCCAATTAGTCAGAGACGCGTGCCTGCGACGACGACAACTGACAAATCGCAGTCGACTGCCGACTGTCGCACGTGGGTGGCGCGCCTTACTCCCCTACGGTAAACGTACTTTGTATTACTAATAGGTAGCAATTTTATTTATAATCGTTGACCGTTGATGTGGCGTTTTTTGTCCCCTTTTTACGGTGATTCAAGGGCCATATGTTCACAATGTTTTTCTACCAAATGAATCCTGTCAGTATAATCCACAATAGTCGCGCTGTCTCCCTCTACTTCGTATCATGGCATAATTTGTCCTATTTTCATAACAACGTGATAGGTACTCGTCTTGCATCCTGTCCTGTCCGTCTAATGGAACAACTGGTTACTTGTAACTATTTGATGAGTTTCTTTCATGTAAATTATAGTCAATCGAACGTCAACAAGATAACGTGTTTTATTTTGTCATCTATGCATATTCATAGAAAAAAATTACACACAAAACTTAAGACACTTAATTGCACAGAAAACTGGTCACCATTTAAATCCAGTTTTAACCTCCAAAACTAAAACTAATATAAATTGAAATTACTCCGAACAACGCCTACCAAGGCGGTTTCCGTCTAAACGATCAGATAAACGGATCGTCTCAATAATTAATTGTGACATTTATCACAAACGGTTATCTACCCACCTATATACCTACGTGTGAAATTGGTTTCGCGTGCAATCAAAGAACTAATTTGCATGATTACTGCGTACACCAACCACAGTAATTGGAATCTAATTGATGTCAATTTGTTATTGGGATTCGATAATTGCTCGATATAAAGAGCTTATGAGTAAGTTTTGTTCGGTGTAAATTGTACAGTTCATCGATTTACGTTAACTTTTTGTAGGGAAATAAAATAAAATCCTACGTACCGGATGACTTTTTACCGTATAAAAATCAATATGGTATGTTGTGTAAGCGCAATAGAAACCATAAACCAGAATATTTGCTTAGTACCAATGAGATTGTAAAAGTTCCGAATATAAATTCCGCTCATTTAGTAAAAAAATATCGAAATTCAGATCATGCGGACCCTGCGTATGATTTGAATTTCGATATTTTTAATCGATTCATTATTTTTATCAAAATTTATGTTTGTATTGTTCTAGTATGAAACGTTTACTTTAAATGTATTGCACTAAGTATTTATTGATAGATCAATTTCTTTCTACGTTATTGAAATTTTAAAAAATTAAAAATATCTTTGCTATATCTACTCCGTTCACCTACTTTTTCAAGACGATGAAAAAAGTCAGACAGTATCATTATGTCGATGGTTGTCGCCTTAATTGAATTTTTGCCTATTTTCCTTTTGTTTCAAGTCGAAAGCTCCCAATTACAATTTTACTGTGCAACGATAAAAACTTAACAAGCAATTAACCGTCGTCGTAAGGGAATATTGTCATAATATATAATTGGCCTTGGAGTCTGGGTTGGGTTTCCTAGAATGTTCATTTCACAAGATGGGACTGTAGTAAAGCCATGCTTGTAACTTGCACAAAAGTATGCAAGTAACTTGCTTGTCGTGTGTCATAACAACTTCTGATTGGTGAATATCATAATGGGGCTGTTTATGTATTACGTAAGACAATTTTAACCAATTTCTGACACCCCTCCCCCCTACGTAAGAAAAAATAAGACTTGAATGAACCCCCTCCCCTCCTTTGAATCTTACGTAAGATCAGTATCTACCAAAATTTAATTGTAATGTCCTTAGTTTATTTTCTTTTACTGTCCTAGGTTAATACCTATCACCAAAAATAATTCATAGAAAGAGACAATAAAAACATGTCCGATAAGGTAAAATATTTAAAAAAAAAACCGCTACTACCTACATCGATTTTTCAGCTCCACTCCAGCACTAAATTTCAGAATATTTTTAAAGCACACAGTGGATTATTCAGGGAGAAGCCTGAAGCTCGTGACGAAGCGATAGGCGGTTTTAAACCGACCTGTGTGGCCGCGCAATTTAAAATTTAATCACGCGTTACGTTAACGTACAGACAGCGGGTAAAGTTAAGGTGATTGGATACTGACACTTTTTCATACATTCTTTCGGGGTACAAATCTCGAAAAATAAACGATTTTTGCAGAATAAAAGCACGTATATTAAGTTGTTATGACTTATTATTGACGCATATCGACAAAAACCTATAAAAAAAACACTATTTCCAGGATATCTAGGCCTGACAAAATCGATAAATTTTTCTATGTGTGCGCGGCCGGAACACGCCCTCTGCAGGATATTTCAAAGAACTATCGAGAAGCAGAACACAAATTTTTGCTAAGGTTATCAACAACAATTGATCTTGCTCGTTAGATGGCGTTGTTTGTCAATGTCAAACAGGTTGGCAAATTTTATAATAAATCGTTGAATTATGCGTGTTTTTTTTGACAAGTTGCGAATCGTTGGTAGGTATGCAATATTTCTTACAAGGCTGGCGCGGTGGCTCTGCCCGCGCAGTTATATATTAAATCAATTTATCAATTGAATCATGAAGTGAGAAAAAAAAAAATGCTTTACCTACTTATTGATAGTATTTGCGATCTACCCTGGGTTCGATATTACTGTATTGAATGTATGTACCTACATACTAAGTTTATGTACCTAAGTACCTACATAAATGTAAGTACTAACTTACACTTGAACTGTCTTCGAGAAATTTTCTGAATTAAAAATCTTTCTGCATTAGGCTGGTAAGTACCTATTGAGAGAGCCCTTCCCAGTTCCCACTGTTCCCAGACCGTCTATCCTATCGTCAACGCGGGCATAGTCAAAAGCTTGTTCACAGAACACTATTACCTTTCCCTAGCGAAGCTAAGCTTGTTTTTGTTGTTCAATCCAGCGCATTGTTTGAAAAAGAGGCAAAGCAAAAAGAGAGAGATAGCGCCTGAACGCTCGGTTGGCGTTCGGTTCGGGTTCGGTAACTTCCGCCGCTCACTCGCAGGCGGCAGCATGGACTTTGGGCGGCAGGCCCGGCCGGCACTATTGGAGCGCTTGGGTGGGTTAGCCATTCATTCATGATGTCGCATCGCACCTCGCACGCGCCTCGCTACTTGGCCGCGCGCATAAATGCACTAGTTTTGTAAATGGCTCTGCATGCAGGTACATATAACTACATACCTATAGTACGGACGAAGCGCTTGGCCCCGCGCCGGGGAGATTTGTGTTTGAATTTTTATCAATCTAGGTACCTACCGAACTAGCGTTATTTTTGACTATATGGAAATTATTTATAATATACACAAATACTTTAGCTTTTTCATATTATGTTTGTTCCTAACTAATATTGTAAATGCGCAATTGACTTTGTTTGTTCCACTTTCACGCTAAAACGGCTGAGCTGAACGGATTTACTTAGATGAAATTTGGCACATGGGTAGACCATGACCTGCGGGGTAATTGCGTAACACACTATCAGTAGCAATGGCTTTCATTTTGACAGTTCAACAACATTCATTGCATCATTTACGTTTTTGAGCAAAAACATTTTTCGAACCATAGAAATGATATACATATGTTTCGAACATAGGTAATGCAAAGCAATGGATTAGCAATATTCTTCAAAATGATTCAGATTGAGATTGATAATGATTGTGTTACGTAGGTAATTAGAGTGCTGGGTTAGGATTACGACATAGGATACTTTTTATTCCGGTAGTACGATTCCGTGGGATAATCTCCGACATCCACGCGGGCGAAGCTGCGGGAAAAATCTAGTACCTCCATAAAGTACGATAAAGTAAAAGTAAATAATTTTATTCTACCTATGGAGTAGAGTAGCAGTACCTACCTAAATAAATTCTTAATTCCGCGTTCCGTTACCTAATCTCAACTTCTTCAATAGACGTATTGAAGAAGTTGAAATTAGGCAACGGACTTGTATAAAATGTAGGTACGTACCGTATATAAATGTAATACCTAGTACCTACTTGTACCGCGCAGTACCTACAGGCACAAAATATAGAGAGTACCTACAGACTGCCATCCGCGCGAGACACGCGTAGCTGTGAAGTGCAAAAATGGAGTAACAAAAAAAAAGTAATTATAAGTAACTGTTGAGTGGATGGTTGTTTAAATTCAACATTACGATGAATTATCGTTTTTTAAGCTACCAGTTGTTTCAGAGAGGTAAGTAGGCATTTGCTTGTATTTCGAATAGTTAGATAGGTAGGTAAGCGCCCCGGCCCCCGGCCACAGTAGACAGATACGAACAGTACGGAAACTACGTACAAACGGTCGCAACGGCACACTCACACAGACGCGCGCATCTACGGTACTCCTAAGCGATGGTCGGGGTACTCTCAGTCACGGGTGCCGTGTTGGAACGAATAATCGTGTATTTAATTTATTCCTTGCGCCACCGATCGTCCATCTTTTTAATAAAAACTGTTTGAACTCGACTTCTTCAAAACCGGAGCTTTCCTTTTTTAAACTCCCAGCTGATCTTGAAAGGTAAGAATGATTTATTGTTATAATCGATATCGAATAATGGCTCGTGCGATCATGCACCGACGTGAATTTATTTGTAAATCAAAGATGGCGGCTGCTAAAATTTTTTTCGTCATGGGTGTCGTAGGTAGTTAAAGAGGTTGCCAAAATCGTTAGTGAGGTCAAAATCTAAATCCAAGATGGCGGCTGTGTTTTCTATTTATTTGTCATGGGTGTCGTTTTCATACTTTTCGAGGGTGCTAAAGCCGATAGTGAGGTCAAAATCTAAATCCAAGATGGCGGCTGTGAAATTTTTCCATTTATTTGTCATGGGTGTCGTTTTCATAGTTTTCGAGGGTGCTAAAGCCGATAGTGAGGTCAAAATCTAAATCCAAGATGGCGGCTGTGAAATTTTTCCATTTATTTGTCATGGGTGTCGTTTTCATAGTTTTCGAGGGTGCTAAAGCCGATAGTGAGGTCAAAATCTAAATCCAAGATGGCGGCTGTGAAATTTTTCCATTTATTTGTCATGGGTGTCGTTTTCATAGTTTTCGAGGGTGCTAAAGCCGATAGTGAGGTCAAAATCTAAATCCAAGATGGCGGCTGTGAAATTTTTCCATTTATTTGTCATGGGTGTCATTTTCATAGTTTTCGTGGGTGCTAAAACCGATAGTGAGGTTAAAATCTAAATCTAAGATGGCGGCTGTGAAATTTTTCTATTTATTTGTCATGGGTGTCGTTTTCATAGTTTTCGAGGGTGCTAAAGGCGATAGTGAAGTCAAAATGCGCGTCGCTCGACCGATGCCTAGTTTAACCCTGCACCTTACCGTTTCAATTCGAGAATGGGTGTAATAGTAATTAAAGAAAACAATATTTAAAAAAATATATCTCTATTATTCGAAAGATAATAAGTCAACTTCTAACCGCACACCACGTTAAAAACTTCGTTACAATAAAACACATCAATTTTACAGACATTAAGAGTGACAACCCTAACGCTCCAATGAGTCGTAGGTATTTATTTCAACAAATAGGCCTAGTTTCCATACTGTTCATATTTATACTGTGCCCCGGCGCCGAGCCGTAAAAGCGAACATGACTTTGTGGCGTTGTAATATTTTTACAATTTATATTAGATATTTATTGTAGTACCTATAAGCTAAAAAATACGATCATTTCATTTCTTGCTGTTTCATTCTCAACAATGAATCAAATAACTAGATACGAGTACCACTACTACACTAGTTTTTTGTTTTGTGTGTTTTTTGCCAAAGTTGACAACCCCAGCGCGACCGCCGAGCGTAGGTATGAAAAGTGCAAGTACCAAATTACCTTTCTGTTTTGTGCGGTTGATCAAATAAAGTAATCTGAATACAGTCATTTATATTTACGGTACCTACTTTGAACAAAAAACATTTGTTGTTAATTTTTGTCTCTGTCTGTTTATTCCGGCTAATCTCCGAAACGGCTAGACTGATTTTGACGAGACTTCCACTGGCAGATAGCTGATGTTATAAGTTCCGCGAAAAAAAAATAGGTGAAAATGAATGAAATTCAATACGTACAGACGCAAGTACATCAATCTACTACCGCGGTAATATTATTATGCGAGTCATACCTACGCGCCGCGAGTTCGGTTTACACTCGGTAAACAAACAGTCTCGAATGCTCCACAGTGACGAACGGACGCCGGACGATGTGATGGTTTTGTACGCAGTTACGAGCGTAGACCGTATAGGTACATACCTACTGTTTGACAAATTGTACATAAGACCGAGGAGTACAGTCAGCCACTGTGTATGGCATTTGTGGACTACGAGAAAGCCTTCGATTCCATCGAAGTATGGGCAGTTCTGGCCTCTCTGCAATGATGTCGAATTGACTGGTGCTACATCGAAGTGTTGAGATGTTTGTATGATGCTGCAACGATGACTTTCCAGATCCAGGATCAGAAAACCAGTCCCATCCAACTGCTCAGGGGGGTGATACAGGGGGTTGTCATATCCCCTAAATTGTTTGTGAAATACTAGAAGAAATACTAAAATTCACGGCAGTAGTACTTATATGTCACGAAATCAAAATCACAGCTGAGTAGACTTTACGAGTAATAGTCGACCAACTTTTAGTTGCAATGTATGGGAGGACATGATTTTCAACTACAATGTTAAGCTTGTTCTTTTTTTTTTTTTTTTTTTTTATTGCTAAATGGGCGCACTCTTGACCCCGATCACGCCTGATGGAATAAATTCATTTCGACTACGGAACTCTTCATTGTGGTCCGACATGGACTTGGCCGGTTTTTCCTTGCTAATTTTAATGTAACTTAGGGTGTAAATAAGTACCTAATAAAAGATGTATAGAATCTTCAAAACAAAGTCGGTACCAACAAAGCTCAATTATCGAAGAGAGAGAAGAGTTCAATAAACTTTATTTGCAACTAGCTGCGCCCAGCGGTTTCACCCGCATAAGTTTCGATCCCGTGGGAATATCGGGATAAAAACTATCCTATGTCCTTCCCCATACCTACCAAATTTCTTCTAAATCGGTTCAGTGGTTTAGGCGTGAATAGGTAACATACAGACAGACAGGCAGAGTTACTTTCGAATTTATAATATTAGTATGGATATAATATAGTATAAGTATATACAGGGTTATTGGAACAACACTAACATGGTCATTGTACTCATCATTATGAACAATTTTTTTTACTATGGGACCAAACCTGAAATCGCGAAAAAAATCAGCTGTTCCCTACATTTATGTTCGTATAGGTAACTCGTCAAAATGTAGGGAACAGCTGATTTTTTTTCATTTTCTCATTTGAAATTGGAATTGTTGGTTTGAGTGGACGCTGGTGTATGTGAATTTGTTGGTTTTTAGGCTAAACATACAAACACACGTAAATAGTAAACACATAATACATATTACACATAACACTTATATACATATACATACACATACACACAACAGTAATAAAATTACACTAATAATTAAATACCCACAACCGTGTGTACACGGCCTAATAATTTCACGCGTCTGTACACTGCCTTACTGCCTGGGACGGCGGGCACGCTGGGCTGCGGTTGAATGATACATTATTATTATACCTACGAGTGACTGAAATTCGCGGAATTCCGTCGCGCCGCTGCATCTCTCGCGCACGACTCAAATAAACATTTTATATATTTTGTTTTATAGTAGCGTTTAATTACACAAAGAATCTTAACTGTCCCGTTGGTTTCGTGGTCACAAGTGCATCTGCCGTTCTCGGGGTCCTGGGTTCGATTCTCAGGTCGGACAGTGTTATTAAAATTGGGTTTTTCCCGTTAGGAGTTTCTTTACTCTTTTTCTTTTTTTTTTTTTGCCCGGAGTTTGGAAATTGGTGGCGTAATACCCCCGTGCCTCGGAAAGCACGTAAAGCCGTTGGTCCTGCGCCTGTTCTCTCTCCTGTATTTGCGCACACACTTGTGCACTATAATATCTCCTGCAAACCTGGCTAATCTTCTTTGAAATTGGCCACCGTGACCGAAATCGGTCAGGGGATTTATTATTATTTTATTATTTTTAAACCTAAACCTACCCTAACACACTACAAAAGCACCCTTAGAATAATTGAATAAGCAACTGACAACCCTTGTAGCAATCAAGTATTCTTTTCTTCGGTTTTTACTATAAAAAGTACGCTTTTCTTTAGAGAATGAAGGACAGTCATAAAAATATTTTCGTAAAAATATTTTATTTTAATTAACGCCACCTCTGGAAAACAAGTTCACAAACCAAGTTTATGAATACAACGCCATCTAGTTATATCGCAAGTAAAACTATACACGTAGTGTGTAACTGTACATGTGTGTGTAAAGACATAGTAAAGATATAAAGTGAAACGGCTAAATGTTTAGGGGTACAAATCTTTGTATGTGACGAGTTAACAAGCAAAGTGAATATCTAAAAAGATTATGTTAATGCGTTAGTTGACGCATATAATAAAGTTGTTTCGCAAAGCTTTCTGAGTTAGGCGTAAAAATTGAAAATGTTCGAAGTGCGAATGTGCCGCCATCTAGCGATAAAGTGGCTGGGAGATCATGTATCGAATAGCCTTAACGCGTACATAAGGTGGTAAACTTGGCGCGCGGTGGAAACTGGCGTGAAATTTTTATTAGTGAATGTGTGCATATTTAATTTGCACTGAAGTGTATGATGAGATGTTGTTCGTTACACTTGCTGTCAAATTATTTAGGTGATGTGTCAAAGTTAAGCTACTTACTTAACATGGCTGTTTCGTTGAAAATTTCACTGTGAAATTCAAGCACTACAATCATAACATGGCGCTTGTAATCCCCGCAGAGTTAGGCAGAGTTATACCTATAGTATAGTACACCCACATTTCATTTATGTTCAAGTCTTATGTTATAAGGGGCGACCATATTGCCATCAACATCCAGACTGCGAGCTGCTACTGAGAAATTTCTGATGGAAAAACCCAATAACACTTTGCCCGACCTGGGAATCGAACTCAGGACCTCATGCTCAGTCTGTCTGTCTGTCTGTTACCTCGTCACGCTTAAACCGCTGAACCGGTTTAGATGAAATTTGGTATAGAGATAGTTTGAGTCCCGGGAAAGGACATAGGATAGTTTTTATCCCGATATTCTATCGAAACTTATGCGGGTGAAACCGCGGGGCGCTACTACTCGAGAATAAATTTTTCTCTTTATAAACTTTGATCAGAATCACTCTAGTAATAAATAAAAAAGGTATGTAACGACAAGTTTAAGCTCAAACCTATGGTTAACTTAACTATCTCGTTGCTCTTGTCAACTTAATTTCTTGTTTTATTGATTGGTTTTGGTATCGTTCACAATATCTTACCTGCATTGAGTAAACATGATTGTGGATAAATTAAATTGTTAATACCAGACATTAGGTCTCTGTAAACTACTAGATAGAGTAAAATTGTATATGCAAGAAAGACCCGCCTAGACCAGCTAGCCTAATTATTTTATAACAAGGAACTACAATATCCGTAAGTATTAGAAAATGAAATAAAGCACATAAATAAGTTGTCGGTAATTTAAATTAATTAACATTTAAAAGTCAATAAACTATGAAAAACGCCACTTAGAGTCTTTGGTCAAGAAAGTATTGAAAGGAAACGAAACATTTATAAAATGCTAATCAAATTGCCTAGTATTAATCTTCGAGGAATGTTAATTTAGGCATATATTTATCTGAACCTCTCATAATAAAAATAATATTGAACACTCTAATATGATGATTGCGCGTCTTTTTGTGAACCTCAAATAATTCTCATTTTAAGGTTCTAAAAATACTAAATAGCCAAGTAACTGCGAACAATTTGGATGTAGCGCTCTCCTGCCGCTCCCACGACACCGCTCGCTTCGCTCGGTCGGCTCGCGTGTGGTTGGTCGCAGTTTCGACCTAACCTAACTCGTTCTGTCGGGATAGCCTAGCTTATTTACTGCGACTAACTAACTGTGATAAAAAGCCAAAAAGTTCAAAACATCATCAGAAACGCAAAAAGTTTTTAGAAGTTCAAGAATTTAAAAGTGTTTACCATTAGAAGGTGAATAAGTTTTTTGAGAATCAGTTAATTATATCCCGCTTATTTATATGCCAACTCTACGGCCCTCCTAGTAATTTATTACTTCTCATTACCCTCAAATAAACCGTGCAGAGCATAAGTTAATTTGATCAGGCCAGAGATTACTTCATGATGCCGACTCGCCACTTAAAATCTGATTTGTTAAATTACTTATTTACTTAACAATTTTCCGTACAGACGGCGAGCGAACAATGTACGGTAAACGACTCAAAGGAAATTCTTTAGCATCGATATTATAATCGCGATAACGCGGCCATTTTGTTAACGGATTGCTGCGGTATGCTGAATAGGGTCAATATGAGAATAAGTAAGTATATCACTTTATTTACTGAACGATATACTTTTATCGGAACTCCACAACAAATAATGTCTGGATAAAAAAAGAGTCTTTAAAAACAACACTGATGTCCTTTATCTACTTTTTCTTATATCGGTAAAGCTAATCCTTGTATCTTTTTGTATACCTAGTTAGTTAGTTATTCAAGTAACAAGTGTTAGTAGTTGTATAGATAATAATTTACTTTTGTATATAAGCATTACCCGTTAATAAATAAAATCCATTCTTAGGTCAGCTACTACCTAGTTCTTGGAGAGTGTCAGCTGTCTAGTTTTATGGGTGGGGGTATATACCTCCATACATATTCTATCGTCGAACTCACATAATAAAAGACACTAAAACATGCAATTATGCATACCAAAATGACGACCCCACCGTAAAAGTCCGTCAAAAGAATATTTTCTATAATTTACAACACACTTTTAAAGACCACAGCTAAGTTATTCTAACACGTCTACGAGAATAAATCAAACAGCTGTAAATATAACGCAACATTTTCCATTTAAATTAACTCACATAAACTTGGTAAGTTCATTCACTGACAAAGAGCGCAGATAATCCCCATATTAAGAAGTACAGTTTAACCGTATATTTTGTTCAAGTTAAATAAAGTAACACAAATATTTAATTATGTGTTGTTTCAACACGTGAATGACAGCTTGAGAAACGTTTCTGATAACGTTGTTTAAATGAACATGTATATTTAAAAGATTAAGAGTGAACATGTAAGTGTATTTTTTATGGAATATTAAGCCGTTTAATTTTTTTTAATGCGCGGGAGGTTAAGGTGAGTCTACATCTGCTTATTTTACCGAGTGGCAATAAACCGTCACGTGTTTGAAACAAGGTTTTCATAGATCTCGCCGCCAATCAACGGTGTCGAAAATCTAAGGATCTACGTATAATATTATGATTGTGTTAGTGCAAAAACGATCCCAATTGTGTATAAAGAAAATATTTATTTTTTCTTAAGATAGTAGGTAATAGGTGCTGCGATGCATTTTCCAATTTAGTTAACTGTTATACTTTAGTTTTGACGAAAGCATTTTCTGCCTAAGATGTTAATAACAATGGCAGCTCGATGTGAATTGTCTATATTTTTTGTGATGCGGTAGAATGAATTTTAAGTTCAAATGTTAACGATGGAATTGACGACGTAGATTAAAATTCTACGCAAGAGGCTTTCTATTCCATTTACCTATTATACCCAATTCTTTATAGAACTGTTTGTAAATAATGATCAATGACAATATTCGACGAGGCAAAAAAATCATTCTGTGATTTGACGTTTTGAGCTCGAAAATTCCGGGCGAATTTCACCAATGAAACTGAACGCGATCAGCACATTTAAACCGTGTTCAAGCCCATTGTTGTGGAATGTGCAGTACGGGACACATTTTAACGTAAATAAAGACTTTAGAATTCTTCGACTCTCACTTAAATTATAAACCTTAGATTTTCGGCAATTGGTTGTTATAACGTTATTGCCTTTCAAATTAAATGTCTCAGGTTATCCGAAATTGCTATATTTTGCAGATTAAGCCCCGTGTCGAGCCACGTGACTTGCGATACTAAAATTATTTTTATTCAAACCAACTGGAGGCCTTTTAATAAGAGTTATTTGTGGTCGATAAAAAACCCTTGCAGATTGAGTGGAGACTTTATTCGTTTAGGTATGAACGATACTGAATAAAACTTGAATTATAAGAGCGAATAAAAAATTAATTATTTTAATCACATGGCAATTTAAATGCTTGAATTATATTTTATCGTCGTCTTTTTGATATTACTATAACGGTATTGTGTAATTTAATTATTCAAGTAAAGCCAATCATGGCTTTAGGTTAAACTATTATTATGGCAATTAAGATATTCTTTTTGTCTAGAATTAGTTAGGTACTAAACCTGCCGGTCTTATTTTTTTATTCTCTGCTTCTATTTAGCGCAGAACATCTCTTAAGACGTATGACCTTTTTCTGTGGATGGGAAATCATCAAATGACTCCTCCCGCTCTGGGTGGAGCGAAAGGGAGTGTCAGACTCTTACTGACTAAAATCCACCCGTGTTCCTTTATTAGCCCTTTATGTTCCGGGGCAGCGATAACCCTTTCGGACAATCCCGCTGACCCGGCAGGCTTCGGCCTTAACGGGCCCCTTCCTTTATGCAGACATCCCTTTGAGGCGCACGTGGAACACATACGCGCCGTCCGGCACGGGCCTAGCCCTGATCGGACGGTGAGCTAAGACGTATGACCTTATCACAGTAACGATTTGCCAGCGTGTTATCGACGAGGCGATTGTCTAACGCAACGAGAGCGATTGCCGAGAGTGTTCAATATTGTGAAAACGAGCAAAACACGTTGCGTGATCGCAACTTTTTTTTTATTGCTGTATGGGCCCGCTCTTGACCTCGATCACGCCTGATGGAATGCGATGGATGAGGTCTATGACGGAACGAGCGTGCCCAGAAGATGCCTAAGGCACTGGAACTCCCACTCATCAACGAAACACAGCAGGCTGCTTGACGACGGACTCCGGTGGGAGGGTGGTCGCAAACCAGGCGGGCGTTAGCTACCTCGCTTCTCACCCGTGGAGAGTACGCTCCGCTCACTTATCGCCTCGCTAGAATGACACAGGCAAATCACTAGTGTGATCGGTCTTAGACCCTACGCCCACAAGTAGGTACTTAACCTTTATTCAATCAACCTACCTAACCTTTTCCCAATAATTATGTTGGGGTCGGTTTCCAGTCTAAACGGATGCAACTGAATACCAGCATTTTACATGGAGCGACTGCCTATCTGACCTCCACAATCCAGTTACTGGGTAACACGATACCCCTTGGCAAGACTGGTTGTCAGACTTTCGGGCTTCTGACTACCCGTAACGACCGAAAAAAATGTCAGTTTGTTATGAATGGTCTCCCATCCACGGATCAACCTCGGCAAGCGTTGCTTAACCTTGAAAACAGACCCGTGCAGTTATACAGTACTTAGCATTTATACAGAAGAAAATCTTCAGAAAGTCTCTTACAGGGTGGCAATCATTAAGCCAAGTCTTTCTGTAATCGGAAAAAACAACCTACTACAACCTATTCGCAGCACTTGGTCCACATTGACGACCAATTAGCCCCATCACATGAAAACGAAACAAGCGTGAAAATAAATAACTAAAATAATTACATGCTACAGTAACACGGCCGTAAAACCGAGTTTAAAAACCGAGTAATTAAAACCCAATGACACCGCCAGTTAAACAAGATAAAAATGCAATAATTTAAATCATTTACGATCATGTTTGAACGCAAAATTAATTATGGTGAATACTTTATTGATCGACTAGCGACGCGCCACTGCTTCGCACGGTTTACACGACTCCATAAAACATCGAGATTTTTTTATTATAAACTAGCGGCCCGCCCCTGCTTCGCAATGTTTTTTTTTTTAATTTCCGAAATATTCTTTCATATAAACCTTGTCCTGGCAATACCAAACACAACAAAAAAGAAAGATCCAATTTGGTGCAGTCGTTCGGAAGTTATGCGCGTACATACATTTCGGCGATTCATTTTTATTTATTTTAATATTAAGGTATTATACATATAAACGTTCCGAAATAAATTCTCTAAATGATGATTAAAACCGCATCAAACTCCGTTGCGTAGTTTAGAAGACCAACACGGTCGCACAGACAGACACGAGAAGCGACCTTTATTTATAATACTAGCTTCTGCCCGCGACTTCGTCCGCGTGAAATTACTTGTTCCCCGACCCACCCTGTCGCATCGCGTCGCCTCAGCCTGTCTATTACTTCGTTTTCGCTTAGTGTTCTTTGTGACTTTTTTTTTGTTAATTACTCAGCTCCTAGTGTGATGAATTTGGGCTATCAAATGTAAAAGATTTTTTTTTTAATCCGACTGGGCGTTCCAGAGATTTGCGCGTTCAAACAAACAAACTCTTCAGCTTTATTATTAGTATAGATGTCTGCATTCTTGATTTATTCGCCAAAAATGTAAACAAATATGAGTTTATGCAAAAATAACTTTAAATTCTACACAATAAAATTCAGTTTACGCTACAACTTCATGAATTTTTATAACTTTTTCAATAGTGCTAGTCACTCTGAAATCAACTTAATTACCATTGAAAAAAGTTGATATTTGTAACTTGAAATAATGTTAATTTGAAACATAAGTTTGAATAGACTTTATAATGATAAAGACTGTGTGACTTATTCTGTTTACATTCCGTTCGAGAACTTGAACACACGAGACATGTGACTGCTTGATATCGCGAATTAAGTATAAATTATCTATGTCTCGTTAATTAATTAATTGGGGCAAGTATATGTATAAGGACATTTACATTATTTTATTTTATCGTTAGTGTTAACGAGTTAAACCTGAATTCCGATGTTGCTGATATAGTCAACAGGTGAAAAACTTTGCAGTTTTTTAATAGCACAATTAAATAAAGTATATCATTATAAAGTAAATAAAGTTACACTTTATTTCATTTAAGACTGATTTTTGGATTGGAGCGACGATCTTCGCAGGATGGCTGGTAGCAGCTGGATGAGAGTTGCCGAAATCGATTTAAATGGCGTGCTATAGAGGAGGCCTATGTCCAGCAGTGGATTGCTATAGGCTGGTGATGATGACGATGATCATGAGATAATTTCATCATCTGCATCTGCCTAGCCTTTTCCCAACTTTGTTAGGGTCGGCTTCCAGTTTAACCGGATGCAGATGAATACCAGTATTGTACATAGAGCAACTGCCTATCTGATCTCCAAAACCCAGTTACCGGGTAATACGATACCCCTTGGTAAGACTGACTACACGTAATAACTGTCAAAGATCCACGAATGACAGTCGGGAACTCGGGACCAACGGCTTAACGTGCTTTCCGAGGCACGGAGGGGTCTCAGTATGTGAAGATGGTCAACCATCCATGGACCAACCGCGGCAAGCGTAGCTTAGCCTGATCAATCGACCCGTACGGCTGTTACTACTTAGCCACGGGCCCCTCAATAGTCAGATAACTTATACCTAAAGAATAAATATGACAGTTTGACGTAACTTCTATAGAAAAGCAGTCAAACCACAATATTTATTCCACAGATAAAAAAAAATATCTGACTATTGAAAAATCAGGCCGTAATCAGTTTTATTCTGGAAAATCTCACTATGATAAATAACGTGAAGTGAGAGAACGTGAACTGTCATCCTACCTGACGCTAAGGAATCTTGGGATTGATAGCTCACTTCATACTCACTTCACCCAAGGTTTTCACGGTGAGAATTTTACAGAATACACCGGCTGTTATAACTTAGTCGTATTTACCAATATTTCTTTCACTTTTAAATTAAATAGTATTATATGAATTGAAACTGGTCATGGGGTAGAGATGCCATTGCCCAGCTGTGGGGTAACAGTAACTAACAGTATAGGAATTGACAAACATACAACCACCTCCTTATTGACCACTGTCCTTAGAAACCACAAACGACATAATACCTATCTTGCATTCGACATAAAAATAAATGTAAGTAACTCACACACAATCTCAATCGAGATTATCTCGACAAAATCGTTGAAATCTCGACTCGAATCATTTATCGTCTGGAGCCATCAATATCGTTGCACAAAGTTATTGAATTACCGATGACGTGCTTACATTGTGTGTATTTGTTCGTTTTGATTAATGCTGCCCGTCTGATGAATGGGTGACTGATTGACCTACATCATTGAATCTTCATGTTTGTGGTCAGTGATGCATAATTGGTTAGAATTTATTGTGGAAATAATTGAAAAAATTATAACTGTAAAAGAATTTTCTGCAATCTATTTCTTCGTGATATCTTTTCTAATGTTATGTTATTTTCTCTACATAATGCTATGTTCTTTTATTTTATAAGACTTTTCGAAAATAAAATAACCACAAGTCATCAGAAGGCCAATTCTCATACTTTAATACGTTCAAAATCTAGTCACAGTCTCATCTCAGAGACCAACAAATGTCAAAAACTTGTCAAAGTGTAGGGAAATTAGAGGTATTTTTAACAGACTGAGACTGAGATCAGACCATAGAAATGTAAAAAACAGACAGACAAAACTTCTTTCATATATCTATGGATCAGACTGTGAACGTTCTTAAAGTTACGAGAATTGCCCTTCAGATATTTAAATGAACCCTGAACAT
The DNA here is from genome assembly GCA_947508005.1 of Amphipoea lucens. Taxonomy (NCBI): domain Eukaryota; kingdom Metazoa; phylum Arthropoda; class Insecta; order Lepidoptera; family Noctuidae; genus Amphipoea; species Amphipoea lucens. The sequence continues at coordinate 8,089,209 of OX382368.1, read as the reverse complement.
GCAGTCAAACTGACATCTGTGCTGCCACCGTCGACGCCGTAGAATTAGCGAAGTTTTGGACCAACAAGATCTGTAATACAGTCGTGCCAGCGATACGAAGAAGAAGAATGAACCCTGAAATAACAGGAAACTCGGATAAACCACTGAAATATGTACAGTCGCCATTAAGCTACCCGAAACTGTAAAATTTTTCCAATCAACTTTGAACCTTATATTTCAGCGATAAAGTTGAAAATCTATTAAAGAAATTTGACAGATTGTAGTAGCTTGATGTGCTGGCATCTGTACAAGCAATATTTATAACGATAAATTGATTATTTTAATTTGGCAACACACAAAATTAAAATAAAAGAATATTACGGTTACGACGTTTGCCTAATAAGAACAATAAAGACTATGATTTAAAAAATATAATGGAATTTTATGGTGTGTTTACATCTGACGCTTCATGTAAAGATAAGACTTGACAATTTAGGGGAGAATACATAACCAAAAAGACCCAAACTAGCCTAAACTAAATTAAAAATAATATCATTAGAATATTAATTAACACCTATTGCGATAAAATAGCCATTAGTCACATTTTGTGAGCTCTGCGTAACCAATTTAAATGGGACCACATTTATTTTTAAAAACACTTTTAAATTCAAATTAATAGCCAGCTACCGGTCGTGTTTTTCTAACTTAGAGGTCCTAAAATGTTTTTCGAAGACATCTAATTTAAATATTTATTCGGCGTCGGATAAAGATGGATGTCATTCGTCTATTACCCACGTACGCTCGATGGACCTAAATAAGATAGATCGAGATCGGACGATTTATATCAATTTGTAAACGATCCTTGCTATCCTTTTCCGTTTGATCTAAATACCTAGTAGAATTTGTCTTGTTTATGCAACCTTCCCACATGAAATGGGAATTTGTTAAATGACCAGAATTCTTTGTTTGCTATTTACTACGTATTTAAAATGAAAATGTTTTTAGTGGCAAGCGTAAAGATTACTTTTATATGCCAATAATTCTTGTGAAGCATCAGGACTTAATCTTTTTAGCTTTCAATATGTGTAAAGTCAGATTTATTTTTAAAGATATTTTCAGTTTTTATAGGTTAAAAGATTACGTTAGATTTGCTTGTAACGAATTGCTTAAATTACAATTTAATTTTGTAAGAAAACGGGCTGGATTTTTCTGCACAAAAATCGATCTTGTTGTAGGGTTATTATTTAAGTATTCTTATTTTTATATATTCTGTATTCTCGTATCTTTCTTGTTGCGACATGCGAAGAATCGTAAAGATAAACGACAACTTTTATACGATTATAATTTTATTGAAAGATTGAATTTAATTTTGAAATCGAGAATTATTTTCGCTGTAGGTATGGTTCCTACTGTTTTCATTATTTTTTTTTAGACGCACTAGCAGGGCATATAGTGACCTTATGAAAGAGCAGGTGCGTAGTACCTACTCACAACCGGGCGGTGTGCGTGTATGACCAGTGAACGTAAACAAGGCACAAAGAGTATGTATAAGGATCGCAGCAGAAGGCGTTCTGTAATTTCTGTCTACCCACATGGGAAGAAGGCGTGAGCTTATGTATGTACTATGTGTATGTAAAGTCTATTCAAACTTATGTTTCAAATTAGTATTATTTCAAGTTAAACAAATATCAACTTTATTTTACTGGTAATTAAGTTGATTTCAGAGTGTTTGTGTTGTTATTAAATTGTTAATAAAAGTTATAAAAATGTTTGAAGTTGTAGCGTAATCTGAACTTTATTGTGTAGGATTTAAAGTTATTTTTCCATAAACTCATATTTGTTTACATTTTTGGCCAATAAAACGCGAATGCAAATTATGTTGTTTGTTCTTGTTTCTCACTTTGACTATTTACAGGTTCTTGTTATCTATCTCTAAAGTGCTGCATTCGTTGGAAGACATAAAACAGCACTGCCTAAAAATTCAATCAAGTAACGTACTTCGATTAATTGAACCGTAATTAAACACTGCTCTTTGAAATCCTGCCCACAATTCGACTTTGCTCTCAAAAGCTAATGAGTTTTATTCTTTCAGCTAATCTAACTGGCCGGTTGGATCACGGAGTGCAAAGTGCTGTATCGAAAGAGACAAAATGACATACAACGGCGGGGAGTCGCGATTCGTCGCGAGCTCACAGCACTCTGCCAAATGCTTCTCGGATCCGGATTTGCTAGCATTGCCCGGATATACGAGTGTACAGTCAACAAAAGAGATAAGTATGCAGGATCGTCGGATATAGTTGAAGTTTAGTAAAAACCGATGGATGTTTTCGAATAAAATTTTATTTTATTAATAGAAAACAAACAGCTAATTTATCATATTTTTCAGTCGACAATATCCATCGGTTTCTTACTAAACTTCAACTGTATCCGACGATCCTACATACTTATCTCCTTTGTTGACTGTACATGGGACATTTACACCGTGGCGTAACGTTAGGATTTTGTAACAAAGTAATTTAGATGTATACAGGGTCGGATTAAATTAACTTATAGAGAAACTTCGCAGACGCTATGGGTAAATAACATGAGGAAATAAAAAAAATGGTAATTTTTGGTCAATTTAATTTGACTCTGAATAGAATAAAAAAAAAACATGTTTTAACATTCCCGGGGAATTAAAAAAACATATAAAGGTGAGGGCTGATGATGCGAAGGAAAAACACTTCATAGTAGGAAACTATTCTATGTCGGTACTTAGACTACGTGTCTATCATAAACCAAAGATTCTGTCTGGATATATTACATAGAACCGTTCCATTCCGTACGTCAAACTAAGTAACATTGAACAAAAAATACTACACTAAGTAACAAAATAATGTAACAAGTAATAAGTAGTGTGTAATGAACTGTAATGTAATATAACAAATAATCAATTGTAATGCCTGGTTTTATATAAATGTTAAGTGCATGAGCATGCGTGAATATATATATTTTTTTTTTAAATGTAAGATGGACTCACGTAGATTTAAGCTAGTATTGTAAGTTTAAATAAGAATGGATGTGCCCGATGTGGGAGAATTGTAAGGCGCGTCGCCCACACGAGCTAGAGTCGAGGCGGCGACGAGGCGCCCGCGCCTCGTCGCCGCGTTTTGTATAGGAATATATATAGGTACATACCTATATTTATTCCTATACAAAACGTGTCACCTATACATACATATGTATAGGCGACATACCTATTTTATTCCTATAGAAAACGTGCGCCCGCGCCTCGTCGCCGCCTCGACTCTAGCTCGTGTGGGCGACGCGCCTAAATGTTCCCTATAAAAAGTAAAACAATAAACAAATAAAGAAAAAAAAATACCAGCACTCTAATTGCGTAACACACATCAATCTCAATCTGAATCATTTTGAAGGATACAGCTAATCCATTACTTCATATGTTTGAAAAATTTGTCTGCTAAACAACGTAAATAACGCAATGAATGTTGTTGAACTGTCACAATGAAAGCCATTGCTACTGATAGTGTGTTACGTAATTACCCCGTTGTTTTATTTCTTAATCCTGCAATATATAGGTCAATAAATAATGTAGGCTATTTACCACTGCAAGACTTGCAGCAGCCAGGTAGTAAGAGGTCTGTTCTCTTGCAAAGTTTCACGTTTCCACAAGTTAAGAGGTAATCGTTCGCAACTTTGCTGAGGTGCAGCTTGAAACCTTCAGAGCGGTAATACACTGAATAAAGTATACTTCATGAAAGCTCACTAACTTACAAACATCGAAGTAGAAGATGGTTGCAAAAACTATTGGAAACTTGCTCGACTAGGTTATATTTTTAGTTACCTTCCATAGAAAATAGGTAATTAATCAGTTCTATACGGGCTCAGCTTCTGGGCTGGGCATAGAACATTAACAGTTATTTTTTTGTTTTCCATAGAAACAACGTTGAACCTGGAAAAAAAGCATTTTGGAGTGAAAACTTCTTTAGGCGCGTAGGGCATTTTTTGAGATAGGAAAATTCCATTGAATTCGTGCCACTGTTACCGTAACCGACACCGCTTCGGATATGTTCGGCTGCCCTCGGGATGTACTCGGTGTTAATGTATTTCCAAAATGTCAGTGAGTAATGCAAAGTATTATGTTTGTGTTTTGTTTATTATGACGATTCAAAAAATACACATATAATATTGTTCAAGTTTTCACTTCTGTCGGCACTCCCGGAGTGCCACTTTTTTTTTTCATAAATTTATAAATTTGAATCGAGGTAACACCCATATTGTCATCACTGATATTACCTATCTGAACACCAAAGTATACTAAAATCGAGTACCTCGTCTCAATGTTCCCGAATATTAGACTTTATTTTAGAAAAATTATGACAAAAATGTGACAAAAATACAAATTAATAGTTTATGATACGCAACGGTGTAAAAAGTACTAACATAAAATCTTAAAGGATTCGGGAAGTTGCATCGGTTGATACACAGTTCTTTGAGTCCGATACAGGGAAATACTCTTACGTGATTGATTGCTCTTTTTTACGGAGTTATTTCTGTATCGAAGAAAAAAACTGGGTTAGGGGACGCACTTCCGTATATTTGTTGAGCGATCCCATTACTATGTGTCGACAAAAGTGTACAAGTAATGATATGTGTGTACTAGCGGAGATTAAATCGATTTTCCGTATCTGTGTCGAGATTGTTGCTTTTCTATATGGGGTTCTATTATTACTTGTGGGTTTTTTTTTCATATAGCTGCCACATATGGGTAGGTACGTGATACACGATATGACAGTAATTTAAATTTAAACTTAGTATATCTAATGACGTGACGAGAACAGTAGTGTCCCACTGGCGACGGCCGCGTCTTATAATCACCACTGCTCTCAAAACGGTAAAGGAAAACATCGTAAGGAAACCGGCATGTCCTAGAACCAATAATTCAAAGACATGTGACATCTACCAACCCGTACTGGGCCCACGTGGTGGATTACAGCCCACTCCCTCTCAAAGAGAGGTGGCCTGTGTCCCAGCAGTGAGAACATTATAGGCTGGTTATGTATAGATATGTATCTAATGATGTTTCCAGTTTTGATCCAAAAATAAACCGAATATATCCAATAGTTTAGTCACTATAGCTTTGTTGGCAAAACCCATATTCGCACCATCACTGTTATTTAGTTCGTATGAAAAAATCAGTTTTTTAATTTAGATGCTAGGATTTGTTTGATCATTTCAAAATACTCCTATGCATTGCTAGTATTGTCGTCTCCGCATTGTATATGTTTTTCTTTCAAAACCTGTTTTGAATAATTGAGAACAAATGCTTGTGCGAATTAGACCGTGTGATTATTGCATAGCTCCAAAACCCCAAGCCCACTCTAAATTTTTCTGCGAACAATTCGCTTCCACCGATAATAAATTAATCCCTTACCCCATGTATTTTGTCAACATGGATTTATTTACCCTTGTATGTTTAAAACTAATCACAAAAGGCAATAAATACCTAAGAGGTTACATATTTGGATCGTCGAATACCCCTGTTGGTCGGACACGCCACTCCCGCGCAGGTAAGTCGAGGTAAGTGAAGTTGCGTGTACCGCTGTCAAATAGAACTATTTTATTGCGGTTTTTATTCGTACAACAATTTAAATTTAACGAGAGCGCTTCGGTAAACATCGGGAACTTAAGCATTCTTTTGTTTTTAGCGACGTTTTTGTTTTTGTTTCCGCAGTCTGTGAAGGACGCAGTTCAGGGATTCTTAGTGTTTGAGCGTTTTAATCGTGATCGTGCAGAAATAGTATTCAAGTTTGAGTTTTTCAAAAGAATCCAAAAAAATATTAATGAATAAATAAATGATGTTTATTTTATCTCCACAAATTACATTCTTCATCATCATCTGCCTAGCCTTTTTCCCAACTATGTACTACGTATGTACCTACTATTACTTTCACAAATTACATTGTTATACTAATTATAAATTTGACAGGTATTTTATCAAAATTTTGTAATTTGTTATTATTGTATTTTTATATATTTTGTATCCAATAGTCCAGGCATATAAGCCCATTAGCCTGATCTCACAAACTAAGAGGTAGGTAGGTACGCGCTTTTCGTTAAAAGCTGTACTTAAACACGGCACTTACAAAGAAACTTAATTTTTATGTTCACATAAAACTACTTACAAATGGTAGGTTAGTTGAAATCAGGCAATAAACTTGAACGCTGGAATGTAAAGCCGTGTAGATTATAGCTGAGCTGCCTTCTATTCTGATAAGAGGTTCTTTATAGTCGGAGCGTTCATCATTGTTAGGTATAATTCTAATGATGCTGTGATAGATCTCGTCTTTGTGTTTGCAACTATTGTTAAGCTATTGCATAGCTTTTATCGCGGGCTTTGAGCGCGGCGACCGAATCAAGAAATTCCGTAACGAAAATAAACCTTACACCCCCCACTCCGACCGGCACAGCGCAGCGGTGCGGCGTTGAAAGCCGTGCATCGTCTAACGTCGTTTCAGTTCGGCAGACTTCGGCACGGTGTTTGTGTGCGTGCGTGTTGCATAGAAAATGTTATGCAATAGCTTACCGCGGCATTCCCCGAGTGCCACACGTATTTTTTTTATAAATGAATCGGTACATAGATGAAGAATTTTTTGTGGTTTTTGTGCTCGTTTGCTGGCAATAGTATTATAGAGGTACAAACAGGGTGTAAAGTTCACTCATACTCTATAGAAAAGGGAGGATCCTCCGAGCAGACGGGTGTTGTGTCTGGCAGGCAACTGCCCGATGATTCATGTCGGGCCATTGTATCTATGCTAGTTGCTGACCTCGCATTGTAAGGGCTTTTCGTACAGTGAGAAGTCAGTTTATACTGAGCTTCTATAGTAATCCATACAACACTGAGGAGCGTGTCTACACACGGCGAATAAACCGTATTTTTTCACGGCAAGAAAAACGCATGCACTCTAACACGTGCCTACTAACGTTTGTAATGCAAAATCAACTGAGAAAATAGTTTATACAAAATCCACATGGACGAAGCCACAAGCAAACTCTAGTGTATAAATACTGACCGCTATTAAATGCAACTGAAAGGCATTTCCATATAAACTACACTTCACAAGCAAATGGTGATCAACAGGATAGCATAATGTTATTAGTAAATAATCCCACTGATATAATCCCCTTTGCCCCTTTTATGATACCCCACGGGACCTGATGGGGTAGACTATTCATAGTCCAGACTAATAGCAGGATTACTCGTTAGGCGGGTCGTACATTTACAATATAAGTTGACGCAGTATTTATATTGCGCAATAAGAGGGGCTTGTGGCTAAGTAATAACAGCCGTACGGTTCGATCGATGAGGTTAAGCTACGCTTTCCGCGGTTGGTCCGTGGATGGCTGACCATCTTTACATACCAAGACCCCTCTTTGCCCGTTAAGCCGTTGGTTCCGGCTGTCATTCGTGGATCTTTGACAGCCGTTACGGGTCGTCCGAAAGCCCAAAGGTTTAATCACCGGTCTTACCAAGGGGTATCGTATTACCCAGTCACTGGGTTGTAGAGGTCAGATAGGCAGTCGCTCTATGTAAAATACTGGTATTCAGCTGCATCCGGTTAGACTGGAAGCCAACTACAACATAGTTGGGAAAAGGCTAGAAGGCAGATGATGATGAATCAGCTCTTACACTCAGACGATCAATTATTTTCACGCAATCACTTTAACGACCTATAAGCTTCAATGCTTTCGCCTAAGCAAGACCTGCCAACAGTTCAGTTAAATATTGCGCAATACTGATCCTACAGGGTGCAATGAAAAAATATGGTGCAATAAAAACCAAACTCGCCCAAACTTTTGTTCTTGCATTGCGCAAAGTTCAATACGAACCCCAAACGGTCGAAAACATTGCGCAGTTCGTGATATTGCGCAATATAATGTTAATATATTGTGATCGTTTAGGGCCCGCCTTAGTGATAGTCAATACTTTGGATACCATTTTCATATACGTCTTCCTCATACGATTTCGATATGCTTGAGAAGTCTTTCAGTAAAAGCAGACTCGTATCAGTTTAAGACCATTGGACTCCATAACGATCATATGAGACTAGTAGTAAGTTTTGTATGCTCTTAGGTAGTTCATATTTGAAGTAAAGCTAGATATAATTCTAATACAGGATATTAGAATTAAATCCAGCTTTACTTCAACTAGGAACAGCTTAAGCTTACTAGGTACGCAAATTGGATAGAATATTCATCAAATGGTTTCTCAAACATCCCATCTCAATACTCTATTTCAATCCAATATTGGTTTTAAACATTGTAGGTTTGAAAAATAATTGTTAAGCAAATTGAAAGCCTACGTAATTTTGCCATGTTATAGCTATTTCATACAACTATTAAAGAATTACAGTTGTGATTTGAATATCCGGACAATTTAAGTTGGTAAAGCTTGGGAAAGTTATGCTGCGCTCCATAATTCAAGTATCGGATGTTGAAGAAAGGCTGAAGTGGGAGTGGGCTGGCCACGTTGCACGAATGCTCCCGGAGAGATGGGCAAAAATCGTCACTCACTGGGCTCATGATGGAGGACATTACCGTTGAGGTAGACCGCGGCGAAGGTGGTGTGTCGATCTAATCATGTTGGCGGGGTGAACATGGCCAACGATCGCACAAAAAGGAGAGGTGTGGAAGGAAAAAGGGAAGGCCTTTGCCGAGCAGTGGGACACAACACAGGCTAATAAAAATAAGGTAAGGCTTAACAATAGAACAACAATAAGACAATAGAAAATCAATTGTGTCTCATTAGAGGAGCTTGACAGATTAATATAATAATGCGTTCAGGATATCGATGGGGTTGCCCCGCTTCTGTAGTGCGTCAGGTATGTTTGCTGAATCTCGAGTCAACTGTTTTTGAAAACGATATGCTTCCCTGGTGCACCGCGTGCGGGCCAACCCTAACCTTTTTCTGCGCTGTGTGTCGAGCAGACTCGATTGTGTATATGTGAGTCGCTGCTGCAAGCTGTCCACCTCGGTGTTAGCCGTGTGGCAGTGATTCACATATATTCATAGTTTTTAGGCTAAGTAATTAGAATAGGAATACTAACATAGGGGTAAGGAATATTGTTACTAACACAACTGAGTCCAGTTACTTGTTTAATCTGTCAAGCTCCGCTAATGAGACACAATTGATTTTCTATTGTTTCGTCGCCGATCGGCGAACCGCGCCGCTTGACCGGTTAATAAACATATTATTTTATTAACTAGTAATTTTCCTGACTCACCAATTACTTCTACAATTTGTATCCTTAGCAACAGTATACCATTCTACATTTCCCTTAGTTCTTCCTCAACCAGCAATACTAAAACAACCACAGTAAACGAATAAAGCTCTATATGGTAATGTAAGTGCACTTCGGGCCACAAAAACCGTACCTCTCAAAAACACTTCGATCTATTTTTATATTCCACTACGTAACGCGGTTGTTTTACAAACGGAGTCACGTACAACAGCATCTGTCACGGGGAGCTGTTTTAAAACCGATGTGTCGTTGAAACTATGTTGAAACCAAAGAATCCATTGCCAGACGTACACGGGTTGAATTGCAGACATTCGGGACACTTCTAGACAGGACTGACGCGTAACGCGACTCCATTGCATTCTTTGCGCGCTCTGTCGTTGTTATTTTAAGTTTTAAAGTCGTTTCTATTGTTTTTGAGCTTTGTCAACGGGGTTAGCGGTTGGGAACTATGAGTGTGCTTTAATACTGTTCTACCTACTGCTTAGAATTAAAATACCTACTTGATCTGATTAATACCTTTAAATTTCTGTATCTACTTTAATATGAAGTTCAGTACCACCAAGAGTTTGCGTAACTACACTTCTGAAATCTTACTTATAAAAAACCATAGCCGTTCGTTAGTGTAGCAAAATTCGAAAATGGCTTAACCGATTGTGATGAAACTATTGTAAGTTCCTAACAAAAAAAATGGCATTGCGACGCATGCTTTGCTGGTCTAAGCATAAAAATAAGCATAACACGTGTATTACTATTTATAGTGTTTAATATCAAACGTGCCCATTACCACTTACAATAGCAACAATGAACGCAATACACTTCCAACAAAAACAGACAACGACGTGTAAACAAAAAGCATTTCTTGTCTCAACAGTGCTATCAAAAAGTGGCAAACCATTGTTCACATCGGAACTAAAGAGTCCGTTATCAAACCACTTAAATTGTAACACGTTCTGCCGCGGCTTGCGTCGTGTTCGACAACTGCTAAAACAAAGAAAGAACGCACCTATTACTCTCGTTTAAGATCGTCCATTAAACTCTTACAAAAAGCTAATGGTTATCAAACTGGGCCACCCAAGTAGATGAATTTAGGAACGTGAGTTTTATGTAACACGTCGTAAATTGCTATAGTTTGTCTCGCGTGCCCTGCACAAACCTAAAACTTTTCCACGAACAACCTCCAGCGCATAGCGTACAGTTCAAAGATATTTTTTGTAAAAACGAAACGTAGAAAGTATTAACAACGAGGATGGCATGAATTTTTTCCCCGAACGTCAGGAATTTAAATTCTTCTGGCTCCTTACGCGATCGCGTGTGGTCTAATTATGAATACGGCACAATAGCATTAACTTTTTCTCGAAGAGAAAAAACTTCAGCGGTTTCCCTGCGAAAATGGAATAAAAGTGTAACGGATAAAGGAAAACTTCTAGACCTGTTAAGTGGCGATACCCTACTTCGCGGCTCCATTACTTTGCATTTTATATACCGCTCGACTGCGCTTGTTTACTTTGAACTTTTATTATATTCACTTATCCAAGAAAAATGTTATGGCTCTACTCCATTTTCGGTCACGCGAAATTTAGCGCTTATTACGTAACAGCTTTGGGAATTCAGTTGGTATATTGTTAATGATAAATTAATGTACTTATTTTGTATTTTAAATAATGTTCTTCTTCTTAGTCCATGTGGAGGATAAAACTGGTAATGTGAACAAGTAATAATACAGTACAGTCAATAGCTTGTCGATGGCAAAAATACAGTTTTTTTTTTCTTAAATTTGTTTGGATCAAAATTAACGCGGATAACATTCGCTGACGCAGCCATTAGGTCCTCACGTGTGCAGATGGCAGAAGATGGGAGGTGAGCCATTGTCTGTGGGGAGACACCGCATACACACCGGAGGTCTCAGCCTTCCATGAACCCTCATTTGTGGAGGTTGTCCTTGCTGCGGCCTACTTGGCAGCTAATAAAAAAAATATATCTTTTGGTGTCTGAAAAGCTTTTAGTAAAATTAATAAAACGAGTCCATTTTATACAGAAGCCTAATCGTTCACCTTTTAGTATAAAAGGTCTTGGTCTTTGGAATTGGTCTGGTTCTTGAGTCGTCCATAAATAATGAGATTACATTTAAGCGTTTTAGTATTAATAGCTTTTTTTCTAAATGTCAGGTTAGGCTTGAATCTAACGAAGATTCATTTAATGAATAATTAGATGACCTATGGGTTAAGAGTTTAGACAAGAATTCGATAAGATAATAAATAGCTAGGTACCTAAATTATTATTATTCGGACTACCAGAAATATTTATACATAAGTACAAAAAAATACAAAAATACAAAATGTTTAATTCTGTACCAACTAGTATAATATATATGTCGCAGGGAAATGAGGATATCAGGGATTTCACGAAATCCCTAGGGATATCACGAAATCCCGGTAGATGTCGAATATTCTTGTTTATTACGTCTTCTTACTAAAAGTATCTAGTGATATGACAAAATACCAATTTATCGTCAGTGATATATCGTTTCACTGCATCCATCCACATACTTTTACTGATCACTATTGGTTTATAGTATACCTGCTCGGAAAGAACCTTTTTTAGGGTTCCGTACCAAAAAAGTCTGTCTGTCAGTCAAGACCCTTTTTCTCAGGACCGCGTGGATTACAACCCCTTGAAGCAGTACATAACCAGCCTATAATGTTCCCACTGCTGGGACACAGGCCTCCTCTCGGTGAAAGGGAGTGGGCCGTAATCCACCACGCGGGCCCAGTGCGGGTTGGCAGATGTCACATGTCTTCGAATTTTTTATTCTAGGACATGCCGGTTTCCTCACGATGTTGTCCTTCACCGTTTGAGAGCAGTGGTGATGAAATAATTTACACAAAGTAGAGCGCCTGTCTGGGTTCGAACCTACGACCGTACGACCGTACCTCGTAAGTCATTACCACTGGGCCACCACTGCTCTAGCTAGCTCTAGCTTGAAGCATTGAATAAATAAAACTTCTAAGTCAACGCAATCAAAAGATACGGGGCGTCTATGTCGCATATTTTGACACTCGCAAGAGAATCCTATAGGGTACTTCCCGTTGACCTAGAATCATGAAATTTGGCAAGAAGCAATGCCTAATGTCTAAAATTGGCAAAAGTAAAAGAAAAAAATCCACAAGCCGTAAAGTAATTACATACCTACAAAGTACGGTACCCTCGGTCCGTGCGTCCGACTTAAAAACAAACTTAACGTTAAAAATAATCTTAGTATTTTGATTATTCAACGGAATAATTAATATTCCGTATTTTTTTAGATGCTCTATCTTAATAGTACCCTATTAGTAGGTGGGTACCTACTAATAGGGTACCCTATTAGTAGGTGGGTACCTACTAATAGGGTACTATTAATATATAGCTAATCTCGATAGGGTTATCGAGATAGACCATCTTTAAAAGTAATTAATTTAAAAATACTTAGTGTTAGATTGTATATTGTATTTAAGATTTCTTAATAAGCATGTACATTAAAATACCTATTAGATATAGTATAGTTTTTATGATACACGTTAATTAATACGATTCATAATTTTCCAAAAGCCAACTTTGTCAACATAATGATGACTATATGTATTTCCAATTCTCCAAAATCGCATAGTTAATTAATGAATTACCGGTATCTTACGAAATCAGTTTCAATTTCAAACACGCTTAATATAAAAGCCTCTATGACAAATAACAATATTTAATTTGTCTGCGCATACTTAATTTAAAAAATCGCCTATCTAAATCAATAGATCGTTATCCATCTGAATATCTTGTCGCGTTTTAAATCTTAAAGGAACCTCTTTTTTTTCGTATGAAACTGGTTTGTTTACCAGTTTCATACGAAAAAAAAGACATTTATCTTATTTAATTTAGTGTAATATTTACACTGAATTAAATAAGATAAACGTCTATGATAAATATTTATTTGGCTTCATAATCATAACACCTAATTAGTAATAATTTGTAGTGTAGGTGCAATGTAGGAGTTTTTGTTCGCATTGTGTTCATAAATTACAGGCATGACTGTTCACAAAATTAAATATAACGGCGCAGATAGCTTTGCTTTTGACTTTGATAGCTTTTACACCCAGTACCCAGTGGTCATCGTATTAGTGGTTCAGTAGCTTCAATATCATCAGGATTGTGCCTGAATACGGTAGTTGGTCGTAGTCGTTGTACGACTGCGGCTGCGGCATCATCCGACATCAGAAGACAGCCGCCACGCAATGATCGCGATCGATGCGACACTCAAGTGTGTCAGTTTCTATATGTATGTCTGTAATTTATATGGTGTACATAATAAAGAGTATTCTATTATATTCTATTCTCTGCTATAGTGACAGTCACCAGCCAGTGTCACCCTTATTCATCCTTTTCGGTAGTTCCTAGTTACTTCGTAACAAAACTAGACGGCGCCATCAAGTATGTTAAATATACTGCAGATATTCGATATTCACTCGGTGGTGGGACAAGCAATTGTGATGACCCCAGATAGTTGCACTGACTAATTTTTTTACCACAGCAAGAACTATTCTCTTAGCTAATGTAGACTTGAAAGGGAGGACGAGAAGCCAGGCAACGGCAGTGGTCTTCAACGCAAACAAAAGAATAGATTAAGAAGATCTGTATCATTTCCACTTTGAGGTAGAACAACGGTTTCCGTCAGCACCTAACATTTCGGTTTCTCTAGCCGGACAGCTATTTCGGTTTCGGAGTCTCGGTTGGCACATCCAGGCGTTAAAATATAACTTATAACCATTGTAATAGCAAACAGTTAAATTCAGTATATTTCGTTTTTATTTCTCCATCTAAAAATAGTCATTATTATATGCAATTAGTTATAGCAACTACAGTTCGTGTCGTGTCACCATGAAATATTTTAACGAAAGTGTTTTTTTGTAAACTTGGAAGAAAAAACAACCTTCCGGGTCAATGTTTTTTGAAAAACCTCAGCAACATTTTATGTTCACACATATGTATTATTATGTATGTATATTTTACAATTTATTTGCATAGTTTAATGTGTATCAAAGCATAATAAATCGTGCCGCCCACAGAGGATCTTTAAAATATATTAACATACACTTGACCTTTGTGTTGAATTCTATTAGGGCGAACATTACTCAATAAAATGTTTAATACGGTGCTAAGTATAATATCGAGTGAGAACAATAAGCCATAAACATGCAGTCATATCAACGCATAATGCTATCCCATACCAAAGAAATGGGTTTTTCTTTATTTCAATAATATGCGGCACAAGAGCTTCGGCGTAGAGTTACTCGAATCATTTCGCGCACGACTGGATTAAAATAACAGTTTAATCGTAACTTATACATTTTAATGCTCTAGTCGTGCCGTAAAAATATTACTCGGTAAAATACTCGCATTCGAAAAGCGAAAGTTTCGATTTCGATTCGATTCGATTCATCCAATATCGTGCATGCTTATATAATTTCACGCCATTCTGCTGTGGGAATAGGCGAAAACTTAAAACGCCAGGTATGCACCTCTGTCGCTTGCTCCACATTCGTACTACAAGTATAGGTACTGCAGATAGGTACATCTATCCCTAAAAAAGGAGTTAACGCCTCCAGGCAGCACATCGCACAGCACATTCATGCATATTTTCAATATGAGTACACAGACAAAACATGAACTTATAAATAAAGGAGTTTTAAGCATGACTTGTTCCAAGTCGCTCCAACATTTCAACGTCACGGATGTCTTCAATTATTAACATTATAGGAGTTGCGCATAAGGCGGTTGTTATGAATAATAAAATAGTAGAATACGCCGTGAAAACAGCAAAGAAAGTGCAAGGGGTGCAGTACAATAGCAAGTAAAGGCAACAGTGTAGGTTTATATGCGTTGACAATGTGCATTGTGCCTTAGGTAGGACGGGTCCACGAAGAATTTTAATATTCTCAAGCGGGAGATGCGGATTTCATCTGCCTCATAGCGACGCAGTTTGCACTACACGAAATGCTTTAAAAATTCATGCCGGTTATTCAACCCTGTTCTGAAACGGGGGCAGGATTGGCGTTATTGATTTTTTGGACCTTTACTTTAGTGCAGTGATTTAATATTAATATGAAATTGAGCTTGTGGATTATGTATTTCGGTTGCATATTAAGGGGTTGCCCTCGTCCCTTCTCCACACCGAAAAATAATTCTGTATTTTTTCTGATACATATTTCTACATATAAAGTCCTTACGATTATATAGCATAATCAGCCTATAGTGTTCCCACTGCTGAGACACAAGCCTCCTCTCGGCGAGACAAGGAGTGGGCCGTTGGTAGATGTCACATGACTTCGAACTTTTGGTTCTAGGACATGCCGGTTTCCTCACGATCTTTTCCTTCACTGTTTGAGAGCAGTGGTGATGAAATAATTTACACAAAGTAAAGCGCCTGTCTGGGTTCGAACCTTCGACGACAACTCGTAAGTCGCGATTATATGTAGGTATATTGTTTTCGTAATTTGAACCCCTTTTTCTGTTGTAAAATGAAGACTTGCTAGTTACTAATTATGAAATCCTAATGAAGCACGTTTCCGTTTCTCATAGATCTGCTGTATCACCAATGAAAGAACTAGCGCGGTAGCCTCCAACGGGTATTTTATTTTCATTGACAACTTCCTGTAACAAGAATTTGTCCAATGGAAAACTAGGCTGATTTGAAATACCAGTTTTAACATAGAGGGCTGGGTGGTCTACACCTTCCCGGAGACCATTACGGTAACACCTAACATTATTCGCAGTCACACGCACCATTAACTGTCCGATACTCTTCAAAGCATTATCCCAACGGAAACCGCAACAGTTACTAATAAGTACAACAGTTTCATTGACCAGAAATCGCCAACAATATGCACTCGTGACTTCGAAACATTTGAATGCTGTACTAACAATGCAGTCATCGTAAGCGCCTTGTGTACAGTCTCCCGCGCATATTTACATATGAATGTGATTCGCTCAACGAAACGTTATGTTAAACATCTTACTGTTCATTTGAGACGTCATTTAATCTGTAGCTTTGAGGTCTCCGGTGGATTCACTCCCAAAAAAGGATAACTTTTTATCATCTCGTTACTTCAGTAGGTAAATATTCAGATTGGTGGTCGTTATTGTTAGTAGTACCTCGAGCAGTTTCATCATTTAGCTTTATTCCATAGATTTCAATAACAGTCTTCACGACAGATATAGACAGACCTCACGTATGACGATCTGTGCGTGCCATTTTTTGACTACCTACTATGACGTCACAAGCATTATTTATTGATGGGAAAATCAAATCGATTTAAAGACGCTGCCGCGGCCGCGTGCGGCACCCATCTCTCCCTAGGCCTAGCGCCAGCACTCACGCTCACCCAGCCAGCAATACTACAGACTAAGCGCGAAAGTGGCGGCTTACGATTTTTGTACGTAAGCTCGGCACGCGAAGTAGTTGCTCTTGCGTTATCTAGATGTATCTATATCTGTGGTCTGCACCCTAATTGCGAAACACACTTCCAACCACGGTTTTAAAGGAAATTCCTAACACAATTTTGGGTTCCGTACCAAAGGGTGGCAACCCTTTTACTAAGCCTCCGCTGTCCGTCAATCCGTCTGTCTGCCAGCGGGCTGTAACTCATGAACCGTAATTGGTAGATAGTTGAAATTTTCACTGAGTGTATATTTCTATTTCCGCTATCACAACAAATAATAAAATAAAGTTAAAAATTCAAGGGGCTCCCAATACAAGGAACGTGTTTCTTTTTTTAATATGGTGTGTTAAATTTTATACGTTGGTACGGAACCCTTCGTGTGCGAGTCCGACTCGCTCTTGGCCAGATTTTTTTTCATGGGTTTGAGAAATTCGTAAATAGCGTGGCACAAAATAAAAAGCATTGCCATCGATTGCCATCGTACCTACGTGTGTTACAAAATAACCCCACTGTTCTTGTCTTCTTAGATCTAACGGCTACCCGTAATCTCTTTCATATGATCTATACAGAGGCCGCCAACATTTTCACCGAGATAGGTTTCTCTGCACGTGTGATTCCGTTGACTGTTACTATACTTTATACTGGAAACAAGCTTTTGCTCATTCTACAACATGTCCTGGAATTTACGCGCACCACCCAACACCCTTATCAGAATATTGTGTTATAATTATAATACAGAATTTTTACTAATTATGTATAAAACATTGTGTATTTATTAAATTAGCTCCGATTGTGGGAAAAAACTGTAGTCACATTATAAATCGCACACAGTTGCACACGTTTAAGTGTGTAGCGTAGTAGATACTTAATCCATTTTGTTTTTTTTTTTTTTGCGAAAGCGAAAGTGTGAATGTAAGTTTTCATTATTTTTAGGATAAAAAAAACCTATATTAAAAATGACAGAAACAGGTTCAGTAAGCGATTCTGAACAAACTACTTTCATAATGTGCATCAAATCAGTTTCACAATGCTATATCTACAGGGTGAAATTGAACACATGCGACAAATCGAAATGGGAGATTATACTCATCATTATGAACAACTTTTACTATGGGACCAAACCAGAAATCGCGAAAAAAAAATCAGCTGTTCCCTACATTTATGTTCGCATAACTCGCCAAAATGTAGGGAACAGCTGACTTTTTTTTTCGCGATTTCAGGTTTGGTCCCATAGTAAAAGTTGTTCATAATGACGAGTACAATCTCCCATTTCGATTTGTCGCATGTGTTCAATTTCACCCTGTATATTAATCAAAAAGTCATCAAGGACAACAATCACTCAATCTACCCTTTCATCCTTAAATAAATAAACACTGAACACAATTCGCTGCAACAATCATTATGTAAAACACTTATATCTCATTGAAGCCGTCACCAATATTATGATAGACGCAAGCGCAGTCCGGAACAGAACCCATCCCGTGGGTGGACGTTATCGCAGCAACGTGAATCAGCAATTTTCAACTAATTAAAGATAAACAACATTTGATGCGCGTATGAGCTTTTAGGTTTAGGGTCCCTTGGTACTTTTGTTGCGTTTCTTTTGTGGCGTGATTTACACGTTTAATTTTTGTTATAATAATAAGTTATTATATTGCTTAAATCGAAAAAGGTTCCATTGTTAAGTTGGCATAAGCACAGAGAAGCACTAGTCAACAATTTTCGTTGTTTTCGTCTAAACGAGCTAACTAGACGAAAACAAACATTACTTAAAATAAATGTTCTTGTATATCGATTTTATTCAATTTCGAGCGGCCATTGTTGTTTACATCTTTGGCAAATAGTATTTTATTATTTTAACTAATAAAATTATGGAGCTCTTGGGAATCAATGTATGGAAATATTTTTTTTGGAGAACAATAGATATGAAGCTCCTTGGAACAAGCCAAATTTAGCGCGGCCGGACCTTACGTGTTTTGCGAATTTGATTTGTATTAGTTACTAGAATTCTCGCACTGACATGACGTGTCAGCCTAGGAACTTCTTTATGCATGTTAGAAATCGTTCACACTTCATGTACCTAATAAAGCACAGTCTTGCAATATTTGATCACTTCCATGGGTTTGCTTCTTACTGGATGATAGTCCTGCGAGGCAATTGCGTAACACATTATCAATCGGAATCGGTTTCATTTTGACAGTTCAACAACATTCATTGCGTTATTTACGCTGTTGAGCAGACAAATTTTTCGAACTTATGAAGCAATGGATTAGCAATTTGCTTCAAACTGATTCAGATTCCGATCGATAGTATGTTACGCAATTAGGGTGCTGTTCACAAGTGGAAAAAGTTTATTCTAACGTTTTCTACTTGTGAAAGGACTATTTAGACTAATCCTTCTGAGCTTAACTAGAGTTGAGTTACTTAACCGCCTGGGGGATATGAATGTCGGCTTGTTTGTGGACGTGATTTGACTTTACAATGCACGAGACATGATATCCTACCTAATACGTAGTTACGAGTGTTAAGGGGACTACATGACCTAAAGCGCGGTCACTGTCGGACTGCATAGAAAAGAAAGAGAAGCGCGATGACACACGCTGGTAATTTATTGCAAAATATGAAGCAATTATCTATTTACAAAACATCTGTTTGGACTAAAAAAATTAAACACTAGTGATTTAGTATGTTGCTTGTAGAAAATTCTGAAAAAAAATCATAATAATTGTATGTATATTAGTATGGTTTTTATTGTAAAAAGAAAGTTTTTAGAGGTATCTTCACAATTTTTTTCTATCTGTTTAAATTAGTTGTATTATGTTTTCAATACACTATCTACCTAGCTTATATCCTGAAGAATATCATATATTTATCTGATTTTGTTTACTGTAGTCGATCATATACTTTTAGGCAATATAAAACTTGCGTTTTTTGCGTTTAGGTCCTGTAATCCCCTTAATTGGATAATAGTAGGTACCACACAGCAATAGCAACATTTTGTAGTTAATTAATCATCTTCGGCTGATAATTTATACGAACACAACGTCACGACTATACCTATTCCCGACAGGATAGGCAGGGGTATTCCTATAGTACACCAAAGTTCGCCAGTTATGTTTAAGTCTCATGTATTAATAGGGGGCGAGCCTATTGCCACAAACTGGGCACAAATCCAGACTCCGGGCTGCTACTGAGTTTTAGATTAAAAAATCCAATAACAATTTACTCGACTCGGGAATCGATCTCTAGCACTTTATGCTCAGCAGTAGCGCTTGCAACCATAAGACCAACGAGACAGTTAATCGATCATCTTTAGCCGATAATTCATAATAGTAATGTCAAAACCAACAACACTAGATATACTATACTATTTGCGCCCCGCGGTTTCACCCGCATAAGTGTCGATCCCGTGGAAATATCGGGGTAAAAAGTAGCCCATGTGTTAATCCAGGGTGTCAGCTAACTCCATATTACATTTTATCAAAATTGATCCAGCCGTTTGAGCTGGAAGAAGTAACAAACATATAAACACACACACACACACACAATCACAAACTTTCGCCTTTATAATATTAGTGTGATGTGATATGACTATAACTGCATTATGACTGTAGGTATATGTTTTAAAATACCTCTAGAAAGGTTGGTTTACCTTCAAAAGAGCCACTTAACTTCAACACACTTACGGAACCCACAGGTCGCTTAAATTGCTTCTTTTTTTAATAAGTAAATTAAATGCAAGGGAAAATTAACTCTTCTTGAAGTGACGGCCAGTGACGGCGGAGTGACGTGGCCAGCCATTACGGTTCGGAGGTCGATGACCCCTCGACTGGAAAACGGCCGCGATATTTCAAGTTTCAACTACCTGTTTACCCTTTGTTTTCTTGATAGAAATTATATTGAGATGTTTTTAATTATTAGGTAGTTTTAATTTTTAATGAGTCGTCAGTTTGTACTAACAAAATTTTAGATACTGTCATGAAAGCGACACATAGAAGAAAAATGAGTCTAACTATAAAAATAATAGAAAGAAAAGCATAGTTTTCTAGGCTGTTTTGAAACACTGATTATTGGCAATCTTACTATCATGATCCCAGTTTATGCTCCTGATTCAATAAGTATATTTTTCGCTCACAGACATTCATCGGATATCCATCAAAAACGGCAAAGAAACAAACAATTTCAATCAAGTTCAATCGGATGATTTTTTTTTAATAAGCGCCGTCGCCTCGCGACTTTCTTCGTGAGCCTTAAGACACAATATTTAGGCAATCAAACCATTAGAAAGATAGTTCAGGTCCAAGCAACGTATTCGGCGGATTTCCCAAGCCAGACAAAACATAGATATCTCATAAGCAGCCAAAAAGCGAACATAGATTTTATTTTCCATTGCAAATCGTAAAATTAGTCTGAATGAAACTATAATATTTTTCTTAAAAGCATGATACACTCGTTTTTATTGAGGATATCCCGTCCAAGTAGTAAAATTTAACCGGGGGTTCTTTTTGTTTAATCAACTTTTACGGCACGGAACCATGGGGACATTGGCTTAAACCACAAAAGGGTTTCTTGCAACAAAATTTTACAACCTGGTTGCGGTCTCTGAATTATTTTATAGGTGAAGTTTTGTTGTGCACATTTTTTGGGTTTATTGGTGCGCAATGGATTCGTGTGTAGTCCTTTAACAAACATAACCCTCCTTTTGAGTTTCGCTGCATTCGGGTAAACCACGCGTCATGACATCGTAAGGAAAAAAAACTGGAATTGGAATTTCTAAACAGCATAGTGAATGCATTTGCACTTAAAATTTTTACAGTGTTACTTTTCTCTAAAAGTACATTTCAACGAATTCTGATTAAAAAAAAAATAAAAGCTTTAGGTGCAGTGGCACCTAATGCTATTATTTACTTTAATCTAGCATTAATATTCTTTAAATACAGTCTAGACTGTAACTCCAGTTAACGTAGCTTAGAGGGTAATCCGTTACTTAATGCTTTTCTCACGTCCCAAAGCCACCATATAATGTACAAAGTTTGAAAGCAAAGTTCATCTATGACATTACAGAATTGCATTTAAATGTAAAACACGACTATAACACAGACGCGTCCACTATCGTTTAGGGCCATCTTCCCCTATAATGTTGTCCCAAAAATCGGGGCTATGGAATTTCATTTTGACCCATCTCTGGTAATTTAATAAACTTATCGAGTATTGAGACGACCACGAGAAACACATTAAATTCAGATTCTTGTCCTGTTTTCATTAAACACAAGCCCTCGCGTGCTAATGGAATAGAAAAAACTGTTGAGTTGACGTCGATGAACTAGTTAAACATTACGTAGCTACTTACGAGTAATAACTAATAAATCAAATCATTTATTTGCTTGAATATGGGTAATAGAAAAAAGAACAACCACCACAATAGTAATATAATTATATTATACTAAAATTTGTTTCAACCATATCCTACCTTATCAGTTGTGCAAATATCTATAAAATATTTCTTACATCAATCATTTATTTATCTATTACAATATTTCAAATTAGAATATATATGAATTATAGTAACTTTTACGTAAGCTACCTACTTGTGATTCCATGCAATTTGTAAATGTTTGATATAATAGTTACCTTCATCATTTATAACATTATTTCACAATCATAATTGTTTTTCTACGAGCGATATAAATAATATTATAATATGTATAAATTACGTTAATTCTTAAAACATCCGCAGTATGCATACTGCAGTAACTTGACATACGTTAAAGTCCATTACAATAGAACCCGCCAAAATGTCGGAAACCACATTTCACCCATCACAGAAGGCGAATGCTCGCAATTGAAAATATATCACTCAAGTCTCAACCGAAACAAACGCCCCATAATGTACCAGCAGACAACTCGACAGTTTTCACTGTCAGTCCTTTAACATGGCAGTTTAATAAAAGGGCGGAGCGCCCGTATAGTCAAAAGATAACATCATAGACGTAAACATGAATAAAACCGAGACTACACCAATTGGCCTGGATACCCTTCGGTACCGATACCAGTACCAACCCTTTTATTTGTACACGAATAACTTCTCCACTGTTCTCCTAAACACAAATAAGCAACTTTAATTGAATCGAACGGCCCTCAACGAAAGGGCGACAGGAATTTTAATGAAATGCAATTACATTTTAGAGTGTGGCAAACAACAAATGAAATTTTCCAAAAAGCTGGGTCTTTTATTATCGTATTGTTTCAGTTTAATTGACTTAAAGAACTTATTCGATTAATACAATATGAAAATATTTCCATTATTAAAGTAGGATGTTCTCTGTGAGTAGTGATGGCCCAGTGGTAACGGCCGCGACTTACTTATGAGTGGGCGTGAGTTGAATCCAAGCAGGCATTTTACTTTGTGTACATTATTTCGTCACCTCTGCTCTCAAAACGGTGAAGGAAAACATCGTGAGGAAACCGGCATGTCCTAGAACCGAAGCTTCGAAGACGTGACATCCACCAACCCGCACTGGGCCCGCGTGGCCCACTCCCTCTCACAGAAAGAGGAGGCATGTGTCCTAGCAATGGGAACATGATAGGTTGATTATATAGGATGTTCTGTTTAATCGGGGTCATTAGCCTTGTGGCACGGTTTCTAACCGGCAATGCTGCTGGAGGACTTTGATATTTTCAAGTTAAAAAAAGTGACGATCGCGATAAATCGAATGCTTGACTTGAAAATGTCGGTATCACATATCAGATCGAAATAAAAATATGTCACGACCCGGTATCCGGATAACAGTCAATTAGGGCACTTTTGATTTACATTGTTGATTTTAAATGTAGTTAGTGACAGAAACTGTGCTTTATTTAAATAACGCTCAAATTAAAATCGACGCAAATAAAACGCCATCTAAATTCATTCCTGCCATTATTCGCGTATTTCTGGCGCACAACTCACAAAACGAGGTTAGTTGTTATTTTGTGTACAATTCAGGGAGACCACTTTTTCCGGCGGAAAGTTTAAAAATAGAAACGTTTAAAACACACACGTGCACTATTGCGATCGTTAAATCCCATGCGTTATTGCTATAGAGCCACAAACGGTACTGAAACAACCCGATTCGGTACCGAACGATTTATCGATACCTACATATAGTCACAGAATAACTAACGTACTAAAGTCGGTATTATTCGAATCGCTTACTTGAAAAAAATACAAAAATCGATTCTTAATAGGTATTCCTTTTTAGAATTCCGTGCCCAAATGGTAAAAACAGGACGTTATTACTGACTCTACACCGTTTGTCTGTCTGTCCGTCCGTCCGTCAGTGTGAAAAAACCTTATCTTCTTAAACCTTAGTAGATAGGCAGTCGGTTGAAATGTTTTGTGGCCCAGTAGAGCAGTGAATGTTCCAAAGGTATCGAACCAAACCAGTGGTCGTGGGTTCGAACTCAAGCAGGCGCATTACTTTTGTGTAATTTATTTCGTCAACACTGCTCTCAAAACGGTGAATGAAAACATCGTGAGGAAACCTCAAAACGGTGAAGGAAAACGTCGTAAGGAAACCGGCATGACCTAGAACCAAAAAATCGAAGACATCCCACAACCCGCATTGGGCTCGCATTATGGATAACGGCTCACTCCCTCTCACAGAGAGGAGGCCTGTGTCCCAACAGTGGGAACAGTATAGGCTGAATTCACAGTTGAATTTTTCGCAGAAAAGCAAGGTGTTAACTATAGCCTCTGAAATGGCAAATAATAAAAAGAAGGTAAACTATAATTTATAGTTTTGACGGTACGGAATCTTTGTGCTCGAGCCCGACTTGCACTTGACCGGTAGTATTCAATAAAGCTGAAATAGTATTGATCTTCCATGAATATTTATAATCTACATACGATTTAGGAACGTACTTATGTACTGATTAAAACTTTCCGTTTAAAGATGATTTTGTTTGTAATTAAATATGGTAATGCATTTTGAGCGAGTCGTAGAGCCTTCAGCATTGAAGACAAAAATCAATATAATCAAAATTGGACGTAACAAAATGCAATCTTTATAGTTAAAATAAATTAAACGACCTTTAAGTAGGGACAGTAAGATAAGCTTTTACAATTCTGAATATAATTTGATGATGGTGAAATGGATCAGGAATAATATCGAGCAACAAGACCAAAGCAGTTTGGCTGTTAAGTCTGATTTCGATTATATTTCCGAGCTTTACTAAAAGTCTACTTATACACGAAAGCTAATCTAAGTGAATCGATCTACCTATAACTTTAAACATTTTAATTCTTTTTAACCGACTTCAAAAAAGAAGGTTCTGTATTCGACCCGTATGTTTGTATGTCCGCGATTTTCTTAAAAACTAATAAACCAAGTTTGATAATTTTTCTACAGATGTGATCTAGATACTTTCAGGAAGGTTTAAGTATATAAAACATTAGGTAATTATTCTTATGTACGAAGTTATATGCATAAATGTACTGCATCTCCGGCATTTATATGCGAATTTTGATGATTCTTCTAGTCGGTGTCTTCAATTCTTCAATGCACTTAGTGTTAATTGAATTTGTGTGGGGTAGGTACAACTAAAAAGAGAAAAATAAAAAAATTACAAAAAAACAACCGACTTCAAAAAAAACACTACAAAGTGATCAATAACTTTAATTTCGGAAGTCGGTGTCAAAAAACGAAATTCCGGAACCAACGACACCGACTTCCGAAATTAAAGTTATTTATCACTTTGTAGTATTTTTTTTTAAGTCGGTTATTTTTTTTTTAATATTTTCTTTCGACTCTGAGCTTTAGTATTATCGTTTATATATTTTGTCACATACAATCTGTCAAATTTCTTTAATAGATTTTCAACTTTATCACTAAAACATAAAGTTCAAAGTTGATTGGGAAAATTTGACAGTTTCAGGTAGCTTGATGTGCGTACGTGTCTGTATGTTTTTTTTTTTTTGAGCAGAATAAATTATTTTTATTTCTTTATTAAAAAAACTAACTTTTGCTCGCGACTTTGTCCACGTGGACACTCGGCAATACTGTAGCTTCCTATAAGTATAAAAAACTTCGGAATCGGATCAGTAGTTCAGAAGATTACCCCCTAGGCCCCTACATACATACAAATTCACAAATTTTACCTCTTTATAATATGCGTATTATTTATTATATTCGATTTTTACGCACTTTCCAATAAAATATTATCCAATGACATCTTTACGATGTATCAATTCTCGTCATCCCATTAATTAAAGTCCTAAACTAATGTACCAGTGAAACACCGCTAAGAAGAGTTATGTACCACTCAGGCCAATACGTGCATACGCTACGTTTCCAGGTAATATATTGCGTACTATGTCTACCGGGAAATGTCGGGTACTGAACGTAGATATCCCTTATTGACTGCCAGAATGAACGGTCTTGAGCTATTGCAGTATCGGTACCTCTAGCAATGACATCTAATATCGTTAGCTAAAAGCTGTGAGGTATTAGCTATCTGGAACTTATCAGCATTTGTTTACTCTAGTAATCGTAAGTGTAACTGCTGAGCGGAGTCCTGGATTCGGATTCAGAAAGTGTCACCTATTGAATTTATCCACCTTGGGGTTCATTCGATTAATCGAGTCTGGTTTAACCACGCTGGGATCGGTACAATTTATTCATTCATTCATTCAGGAATGTCTTCGTAGGAGTTTGGTTTTGGGTCCGGTTAGTGGCAAATAGTCTCGCACCCTATTGTGAAAAGTCTTTACTACCATCTTAAATTGTCCGTAAGCATATTCAAATCGCAACTGTCATTCTTTGAAACTTGTGTATGAAATAGCAATAAGATAGGTTTCCATAGGGTTTCAACTAGCTTAAAAATTAATGTCCTTGAATGTACAATCATGGGTCTGAAACAAAACTGCCAAAATTTGGGTGTACTGCCTAACACTTCAGGTTAGGAAATATAAATGAATTTTGGCCTGAAACACAGCCTCAGATCTGTGCAGTAGTCCCAAATACGAATCCTGATTCAAAATCGTGACATCAAAATATACAACCAATAGGCCACACTTTCACTATTAGAATACTCTCTATCATTACGCGTAATGATACACAGTGAGAGTAGTTCGTATACACAATAAAACATGCAGCTTTCCTAATGGCTGTTCCACACGACTGCACAGAAGTGACTCACTGTTATGATGCTATACTATTATTCTGATCGTATTTGACTTCTCCGTCTATGTAGGTGAGGCTTACATTATCAAAATCATTTATAAATACAAAGTTGATCAGATAGACGCCACGCTGCGCGCACAATCAATTTATAGCGTAGTCAAGACAAATTGCGTGCCACTGCCACCAATATGGATGGCCATATCTTTATTAGAGGCTGGTCTATCAGGATAATGACGTCATAGTTTTCGAAAATAGTCACCGTTAATTGGTGTCATCAAATTAGAGACTCCGCCTCCAAAAACTACTTTTAAAGAAATTGTTCACTTTGACGACCGATAGGTCGTAAAAATATAATTTACAACCTATAGCCGATATTTGGGGAACCAATTAATAATAGAGAGAACCAAACAAATTGCAGTTTTTATAGCCAAAATATAAATCCGCGTTGTATAAAGATACTCGCTACTGCTGAGCATTAGGTCCTGGATTCGAGTCCCAGTTCCCCAGGGATGTGCCTTACAGGCGTTCCACGGGGAGGTTCCGGAATTGGACTTTTAAGAGGAACCGGGATCGGGTACTGATGGTGATCGCTGGGGTGGTTTTAGTGAGGTAAAAATCCCACACTCCCCGACTTCCCTCCCCGGAGGTCGGGTGCCTTTTGAAGGTGTCCCCCGAAAACAAAAAAAAAGGTCGGCAAAGTGTTATTGATTTTTTCTATATGGGGTCCAGTTGACCAAGTCAAATTTTGAATTGGTCGACTGGACCCGCGGGTCCAGTTCGAGTGGGTCCAGTTGACCAAAGGCTCATGAGATTTCTCAGTGACAGTCCGGAGTTAGGCCCGGACTCCACTGAAGCGGAGTTGTGCGGAGCGGAGCGGAGACCTGCAGGAATCGTCCAATCACAGACGAGACGAGAGACGCGATGAGGATTTCAACCATTGTGATTGGTCGATTCCTGCACGTCTCCGCTCCGCTCCGCCCAGCTCCGCTTCAGTGGAGTCCGGGCCTTAGGATTTGTGCTCGGTTGATGGCAATAGGCTCGCCTCCTATTACATGGGACTTAAACATAACTGGCGAAATGTGGGTGTACTATAGGCGCCTACACTTCTGCCCAACCCTTCGGAGAAACAAAGCGTGATGTTATGTTGTATAGAGATATCTAAATCAAATTCTAATTGCATTCTCATTTTATAGACATTTGATATACCCGGCTAAATAGACGATATAACACTTCAACTATTTATCGATGTTTATAGCCATGTGGGACAAAACTTCGGGACGAACGAAGAATAAATCCCCATAATGATGGGTACGATTTTTTGGTTTTACGACTTTGTAACTATGACAAAAGTTGAGGCTGTTGAGGTCGGACCTTTGCACCGCCCGGAAAGTATCAGTAACTCCGTTACAAGATACTGGATACGTTACGAAACTCAACAACCGAGACATAAAATGAAACTATAATCTCAAAGGGTCTTATAAGTTGTTAAATTAAACATTTTTTTTTTTGGAAAACTAACACTCGTAAAAGGCATTTTGCTTAGTGATGAGACTATTTTTAATACGAATTCACATAATAAAAATATTTTTATTTGTCTTTAATTTCTTTTTCCTGATGTGGTAAGCAAACTTGCGACCGATACCACGTCTTTCTTCGGAGCTACTGCATTGACTTACGGAGTAAGCTCTTATCCGAGAGTGAAAGAAAACAACACAAATATATATTTAGGTACCAAAGTAGACATCTTAGGTACAGACGCCAGCACATCAAGCTACCCGAAACTGTAAAATTTTCCCAATCAACCTTGAACCTAATAATGTAGCGATAAAGTTGAATATATATTAAAGAAATTTGATAGATTGTAGTAGCTTGATTAATATTAGTCATCATCTCGGTATTCACCTCTCCGTAAGTACCAAAGTAGACAAACATGACATATTTAAGGGATTGAATTGTATACCTAGATAGTTTAACAATCGCTTAAATCTTTTTTCAGTTCACTAGTGGATTATTATTTTACCTACCACTTTTTTCAATTCCCAGATCATCGAACTCAGACGCAATGATCAAAACATCAATATTTTACATTCGACTCAACTGTCCGAATTTCGTGTACAGTAACGTCATAGCCGCATTGTCCGACTGTCGGATGCTCGTCAGGTCCGAGTGACGTGGCCAGTCAGACGTCAGACGTCGATTCCACGTCATTGGCGAGTGAGGGTTGACTTCGAGCCCGTCAGACGTCATGTTGGCAATCTACGTAGAGGCAGGTGAGATATGAATGTTGATTGTGATTACTGAAGCTACATTTTTTGGAAATTATTTTAATGCTTTTAGTTTTGCTATCACTACAACATTGCGTGATGTTGGTGACTGAAGAAGCAGACATCGGTTGTTCGTCAAATAATGGGAAACCACGTCGTGGGTACGACTAGTTGAAATTAGGGATTCTCATTTTTTTCAGCTAACATGTACATTTATATGAAAAAATAAGTAAAATAATCATAGGGCTTCAAAGAATTCGTCCGCATCGCGGTCAACAGGAACAGTGGCCTAAAGGCTGGCAGCATTGCCAGTTGTATAGCAATGCTAATTCTTTGGCTAAGAAATAGGCCAGCCTTCTGGTCACATGAAGAGTCGACTAACTGCTTGGCGATATCTCGAAAACCCATTGATTTAATTCAACCTAATAAAATTCTACCGGTCACTTTACGAAGATCGTCGACGATTTGAAGATATACAGTGATTTATAAACTACTAGCTGCTGCCTGCGAATTTGTCTGCGATCCATTATGAAAAGTAGCCTATGTCCTTACCCAGGTCATGATCTATCTGTATGTCAAATTTCAGTCAAATCCTTTCAGCCGTTTTAGCGTGAAAACGTAACAAACAAACAATCTTACTTTCGCATATATATTACTAGCTGCGCCCCACGGTTTCACCCGCGAAAATGTCGATCCCGTGGGAATATCGGGATAAAAACTATCCTATGTCCTTTTCCGGGACTCAAACTATCTCTATACCAAATTTCATCAAAATTGGTCAAGCCGTTTGAGCGTGAAGACGTAACAAACATATAAACACACACACTCACAAACTTTCGCCTTTATAATATTAGTGTGATTAGTGGGATTAGTGTGATTAGTTAGGACTTTTAGAAAATCACAAATTCATTAAGTATCTAAGATATTATACAATCGCCTGAGACACCATAATTATAAAAGATTTATGAATTATGTGTTTGTTTTTAAGACAGTTGATAAAAGCAGTAGTAGATTATGAATAACAAATTAATAAAATAAGCCAATTTAAAAACGAATATTTCTTTAACGAACAAATCTATATTTTTGCTAGACTCATAATGAAATTATTATCATTAAAGAAACAATTCAAAGTATAGGTCAAACTAATTAATGTTATAAATATGTATTTCGCTATCAGTTTCGCATTTCATCGCATAAATATCGCACGGATCTCGTTTTCAATCTACCTACCCTGTTTATGATTCATTTCTTTGCAATTTTAATAAACTCATCAAATCCCCATCAAGATTGTATCTGGGAACGCTTTGCATATGAATGTGATACGCCAATCTGCCTTAAGCAAATAAAATGCCTCCTCTTATTCGGTCAACAGCTTTTAGCCGTGAAGCCAATCTTTTGACCGGAACACTTACAAAGGAAACACCATTCAAGAGTCCTTTGCAACACTCTCTTATTACTTAAAACTTCCTAAAAACAACTTTATCAATCAGCAATAGAGTTTAAATTTCGACATCGAAGGGACTGCAGTCCAAAGAAGTAAGACATGTTTATTTTGTGAAATCCAATTTTCTGCTGACATCTCATCTGTCAAAATGTAAACGAAGGTTGTTGTAAAAGTGTCTAAGCGATAATCAACACAATACGTTAGATCGTGATATTTGATTAACTGACGCTCTCAGGATTAATCAAAATTTTAGAAACGCAGATATTACTAGATTGCTTTATAAATAGAGATGAACATCAGAATCATATTGATAGACTATGAATGATCATGAATCATTTCTAGGAACAATAAGCAACTTTGTTGCAAGAACTCAGATTTAGATAACAGTAAAGTCCTGAAGATACCCTAACAATTAATCACTGCGAAAGCAATCGCATCGGTCATACGATGTCACTCGGCAGACCGCGCTTGGCTCTGCTCTTGCGATTTCCCCGATAATTCCACCTCTTCAGTACTCTTATCGCTATAAATCAGACCACCGGCTACTATACCACAAGCACTTTTGGAAATAATGTCAATCTGATTTGGTTATCAATAACATCCTTACTCATTGTGCTCCAACCTCCGCAGCAGGGAGTAAACGGTACATTTCTTGAATTAAGACGTAGTTAGTATTCAGATTCAGGCTCCCTACGCCTCGACGAGGAATGCGTTCCGCCTCATAAACTCCTTCAAAGTATACATACCGAGCCTCAATACCCACAAACCGACGAGCGTTCGGAACTTAAACGAGTAATTACAGTGCTTATCCAATTTGGCAGGGCAGAAAAACGCGACCCCCCTTGTACAGGAAATTTGTTTTAAATTTCGACAACAATGGGGAGATCGCGAGTCGGATAATTGCGTACGGGAACAGTCCGTGACGCCGACGACGGTATAAATCCACCAGCAATGAACGGTTAATAATAGCTTGCACAGGTTAAACAGCGCTCTCAATGGGACCCCATGACAGCAATCTGCAGAATCTGCAATTGAGTATCGCATGCTTCGCGCCGTTTACTCCGAGCCACTTGCCGACGAATCGAAAATCTGTGATAATATTTTCACGACGACCAACGATAAAAAGATCACAAACAAGATATTCAGAAGATGTAAAAAGTTTTTACTGTGTCAATAAATCACTGAGATTATAAATCGGTTTTACAACCTATAGGTGATCGGAAAGTGCTATAAATCATAAGTGAAATGGGGGTTGTTACAGCCGGTGTCCCTGGAGGACCATTAGAAGATTCTAGAACCCTCCCACGGCATCGAAAACGTTGAAGTGAAGAAAAAGTTTTTAATTAACCGTGGTTTAATACTGGTGCAATAAAACTAAAGAGGTTCAATCAAAACAAATCAACAGTTATAATGATCGTCATTAATCATTATAAAAATTCTTCATCGCCACCGCAAATAAAATCTTATATCTACAATCTCGTGTTCGGTTACATTATGGCTATCAGTAACCATTAAAGTAGGTGCAAGTCAACATCAAATCATATGTGGCATCGATAAATTGCCAAATTATTTAAATCACGTGTGGCCCAGGCGGAAATATGTATATTATTTAAGTAGATATGTTTACATGGCTGTGAGGTTTTTAAGAAAGTCAATATGCATAATTGTGCTTTTAACTTTTCTTCACTTTTTGATTTCTTACCGTAGGATTGTCTTTTAACTGTCGCAGACTAATTAAAATTACTTAATCTATGGTAATATTCATTGGCTCCAATTTTAATGCGCAACTACAATCTTTTTTCTATGGATTGCTCTCAAAAATTTTTATGATGTTTATTTCAGTTTCATGACGATATGTGTCATGAAACTGAAAGAAACATAATAAAAAATTCTAAGGAAACATAATTAAACTGACAGCTATATTAAATTTCAAGCTTGGAATTTCATATTAACCCGCATAATTAAAGTTCTACAAGTACACGACCACAAAACTTTGGCTTCTAAGAACGACCAGCCCAACGTTCTACATAATTTCTTAAGTTCATCATCAGAGTAACTTCACGTGTTCTGACCTACGTGCTTGCTCCCTCATTCGTCTATAGAGACAAACAAACCACCAAACTTAGCATCTTATAAACAGTCTTGGATCTTAATGGAAACCTTAATTAATGCTCAAACTTAAACTCCGAATCGTCGTCTCGAGACCACACTATTCTTCATTATTTTGCTTGAGTCGTATAAATAAATTAACCGTGACGGTTCGCATCTCGTATGGGACATTAATAACTGGTAGTACAATGGGTATTACAATAACAATTGGGACGGGAAGCTTGTAAACCGATTATGCTGATCGGGCGTCACTCACTATGACATCAATACAATCGATTCCAACGGATTTATGAATAAGATATCGAAGTTCTGACGTTATCAAGCAGCTCTTAATCGAAATCTTGAGAATGAATGCTTACTTCCTCTAGCAAGTTTAAATAATTAGGGCCATTGGACAAAGATCGTATCTCAAGATAATGCGCTTAATCTTCTTGGAATCTCAATAAACGTTAATGCAGCGAAATGAGGATATCGGTAATTTACGAATGAAGCTGCATGAAATCGTTGAATCACGATATTAATTCAACAAACAATCCAGTCAGCTGTAATTTATCGCTTGATACGCGTAGACACATCAAAGACAATTATATCATCGATTACGAACAAAATACACGACAATCATAGAATGCAAATGCGATTTTTCAAAGCCGATAATGATGCGTCAATTTCCCGAGACAATTTCCAATAGTAAAATAATACGATCAAATAGAGGGCGAGATAAATTGCAGTCCTCTGCGCGTTCTGATCCCGATTGC
Source organism: Amphipoea lucens (assembly GCA_947508005.1). NCBI lineage: Eukaryota > Metazoa > Arthropoda > Insecta > Lepidoptera > Noctuidae > Amphipoea > Amphipoea lucens. The sequence continues at coordinate 8,055,730 of OX382368.1, read as the reverse complement.
GCGGCGCAGATAAAACGCGAAGCGACGGGAACAATAACCGCTGCACTTCCTTTGACAATAGTCGCGGCCGGACCAGCCGACCGGCCGATGCAAGCTAGTAATTTATACGACGCCCTGAGATCGCAACGATACGCCCCACTAAATCGATCAATAATCCTAGAAAGTGATAAGACCCAATGGGAAACTATCAAATTGAAACGTCAGCAGGGTATAATCAAGCGACACACCACAATTTATTATACGGTGGGAAGTTGGCCGGTTACGTCCAAGGTCCCGTATTATAATTATGATGTCGCTGCATGTCTAGATCAGCGCTGGTGGTCTCAACTTGCTCACCAACTCGATTTTCCTTTCTATTACTTAACTAAACAAGCTTTAAGTAAGCATGCTCCAAATAAAAGTGTTGTACCAACTCTCCCACAGAAAATTCTGAATTAAAATGCCTGGTTTGAGTGTATCTCATTATGTCATGAAGTTTATGTCTTTAACGTTAATAATATGACTCGCTTTATGGTACGGATATGGTCGAGAACAAGACACGAGGCACGCTCAGTTTGTCTTGGGCGACAAACACAAATATTAGACACGAACAAGCAACGGTACGGAATAGCAAATCACAGTGTATTTGTATAAGAAGCGTACTTTGAAGCAGGTTTGTATTTGTAAACAGAGCAGTGAATGTTCAATACAGTTAGCTGCCAATGACAGCGGAATGTCGCTAACAAAATCAACCTTTTTTTAATGTTTGCTCTGTAAGCACTATTATGAACGAAGAAAAATGAAAACGTAGTCAAATAAAGATAACAATCCGAAGCGAGAGGAATCTACAGCTGATGAAATATTTGAACATTGCGTACTTATAAATTTTTCCGGAATGTTTCCGAATTCTCTACGCAGACTTACTGAATTACGATATGAAGCACATACAAAAAAAGCTCTCGCTTACTACACACACTACACAGCTCATCAATACACACGTGAAACACGGTGCATGAAAATGGACGTTATTATCAAGAGCCTTAAGAAACAAACGAGGTCCTGATGCTGTCCCACTCCTGCGTGCCTCTGTTCCGAGTCAGAGTCGCCTGACGACTAAAAAAATGTATTTTATTCATGGAAGAAACTTTAACTTCGAGTTTATGTTAAAATTCGTAGTGTAATGGAAACAATGCATTATGCATTAAGTCTGGTTGACACAATGACATATGGAGTAACTTTTGTTTGACGTTAGGGACGGGAATTTAAAAATATCAAACATGTAAAAACGTCAATACGCTTTCCACAGTTTTTCACATTACATTGTAAATATATTTTTTGCGTCGGTTAGCAATTTTTGCAGTCAATTTATTTCGATAAAGAACGAAGCGAATGTTTGGCTTAAGTGGACGCTGCGTTTACGCATAATTGGAACTCCTTTTTGCGCACGAGTCGAATACGAAATGATCCCGATATTAATTCTGTTTTTTGTAAATCTCCTTTAACATTTCTTACTAGTTCGTATTCGATCAAAGTTTAAGAAACTGTGGGTTTGTAAGTTCAATTTTCTTCAATTCGTTGAGCACGAATCGCGAAACAAAAAAGGAAGTAATTTTGTGAGATTTAGATCTTTTACGTTCACTTGTTTATCTAAACTAAAATGTTCAGTCAATGGAAAAATTGTAACTACGATCTTTGACCTCATTCACATTCTTTATTTTTAAGACCACACTGTTTATTTTGAACAATGTGTTCCTCGATTGGTCATAATAATACGCTGCAAGCGCATACAATGTAAAATCCATCACGTATCGTCCTAATATAACGTCTAGCAGTGTCCGATGCCTATCAATTTGGGCATTCTTCAATACACATCGATGGTGAGATATTGTCGATACACGAGGTATAAAAACAATAATGTGAGATCTGTAAGGGGCGTGACTTGCGCGTGGGCAGCGCGTCGGTGGACATTGTTTAACAGACCACGCCGATATTAGAGGCCAAACATCCACGCTACGAGATTTTATCGTAATTATAATGTTCTTTTATTGGTATTTACACAGGTATACTCAAGTGATGGTATCGTGTAAACGTGTTTTGTAGTTTTTAAATTCCACAGCGATGATGGGCAGGTTTAATGAAAGTTGCGTAATATGTCATAATGGTGCACATACGACGCCGTTATGTTTACAAAAACATCGATTTTTGATTACTTTATTTTCGATTACCTGACCATTCGAAATGATCAAAACGACTCATAATATCTCTGGTATGTTTACATATTGAATATTAATATTCGATGGTTATCACAAACTGACTGCTACCGTGTCGTATGCAACTAATTTTAAAGTTAGATTCGTGTTTTCAATGCATATATTTTTTTTATGAAACTGTTTGTTTTATTTTATCAAACTCAAATTATGCACTGCGTACCGAACACACAATACTGGCCATTAAGCATTCCCTTATAGGTACAGACAGAAAAAAAACTACAGAGGTAAAAAAAAACGCGGGGTCTATTAGCGTTTTCCACCTAACAATTCAAAGTAGACCGCGAAAGGCTTGGCATATTATTCAAATTCGCACACGTGATCCCGATTGTCACGATGCTTGGTTTGCGGGCTAATTAAGCTGAGCACGACATAGGATCACCGTGTCATGAATGTCATGAGTCCAGGCGAGATCTTGGCTGCCGTCATGACTTGTGGAGAAAGCAAATTAGACCTATTAGTACACGCCACAGAGAGACGCGAGCATCCCCGAGTAATAGGTGTGGCAATTAATTATGTACAGTCGTGATGGAAAGCCCGGGACTTCTGTGTTTTCTTTTTTAATTAAGACGGGTTAACTGTGATAGGGATTTGTGGTGGATTGTGGAACGTGCCTCTATTTACCACATATTATGTGACCATAATTACTTAGTAGCGGAAAATAGTCATGCGGGCAATCGTATCAGCCTATATTGTTTCCACTGCTACGACACAGGCCTCCTCTCTGTGAAAGGGAGTGAGCTGTAATCTAGCACGCGAGCCCAGTGCGGGTTGGTTATACGGACAATGCTTAGCGGAAAGTTGTCGTACCTACTACATGTATAGAAGATTCTGGAAAGAAATATTTTTCGGGTTTAATAAGAGGAGACTGCCTCGTTGGTCTAGTGGTCGCAGGGACTAATGCTGAGCATAAGGTCCTGGGTTCGATTCCAAGGTCAGGTTAAGTGTTATTGGGTTTTTTCATCAAGAATTTCTCAGTAGTAGTTGATGGCAATAGGCTCGTCCCCTACTACATGCGTCTTAAACATGTAATAGGGTGTAGGTAGATACTATAAGTAAAGCTGTGCCTAACCCTTCAGGGGTTACTGGCGTTATATTATTTTCTAGTATGTATGTTAAGAAAAGAACTGATTAAGTGATGAAAAACGGGAATATTAGATCTCATTATATTTATTTTATTTTACAGTTTTTGGAAAACTTACAGCTAAACACTTTTGCACAATTGAGAGTAACAGAAATAAGGCCAATTACAAGTTTTCACAAATAGAAGAGAGTATATAAACAACAAAGAAATATTTGAGAAGGTAGACAGTTTTTGAGTAAAAAGTAAGGAAAAAAATATGATTAATAAACGAGAAATTAGTTTACATGATCAAAAAAGAAATCACAAAGAGTCCTTTTTAGTTTTGACATGCTGGTATTGAAAATATCGATGTCAACGCCCCGGCAGACCATAAAGTACGTATGACACGAATCAAGAATCATTTTTCAATAGAGAACCAATTCTGCGAAAATCTATTTATTTTCATACATATTTCGTCAAAAAATGTTATTTCCAGGTGAAATGTTCATCGAGTGTTATCCCCAGTGTTTTGTGTACTAGTTTGACTTGGTCTCTATGAGATATTTTAAGTTTGAGGCATTTATTTACTCTTTTGCGTTTTGAAATGTAATATTTTAGTTTTTTCTACATTAACTTTTAAATCTTTTATAGTAGGTATAACTTTTTTATTTGCTTTTTTTTTGCTTTTGTTGTAGTAAACCCACCCATATAGAAGTAGCTATCACAGTTAAAATTTGCTTATGAATATATGTATATGCCCAGTTTGGCAATAAAAAATACTACTATTGGTAAACCAAACGATTCTTTTTTGTTTATAGGAACCGAGCATTAGCCGATAAAGCTACATAAACTCGTAAGTCGCGGCCGTTGCCACTGGGCCACCACTGCTCCATTGGACCACTGGTCGTAGGTTCGCACCCAGAGAGGCGCTTTACTCTGTCTTAATTATTTCATCACCACTGCTCTTAAAACGGTGAAAGAAAACTTCGTGAGGAAACCGGCATGTCTTAGAACCAAAAATTCGAAAACATGTGCCATCTACCGACCGGCGACCCGCACTGGACCCGCGTGGTGGATTATGACCCGCTCCCTCTCACAGAGAGGAGGACTGTGACCCAGCTGTGGGAACATTATAGGCTGATTATACTACATACACTTCCATAGATAAAGACCCAAGCAACATTAACTATAGGAAAACTTTACCTGTAACAAATCCTTCACGCATCGTAAAAGTTACAAGAGGTATTGATTTTAAACGTAGTACTCGTAAAACATGTGCGGCTGTAATAATGGCACTTAGTCCGTTAGAAAACGAGTAGTTTCCTCGCCTAGTTTAAGAATTAACTTGTTTCCCTGTTCAAGCGGCAGGAAAACGGCTATAAATTCCCTTTTCATTCAAGTCACTATGCAAACAAATAGTAAAATGTGCTAACGATGTTTATTTATTTAAATTATATTTCCTTCATACATAAGCACACTAGGCAGAGATGTATCATTCTTCTAAGCTAATCCATACCATCCATACTTAATATTATAAATGCGAAAGTGTGTCTGTCTGTTACCTCTTCACGCTAAAACCGCTGAACCGATTTAGATTAAATTTGGTATAGAGATAATTTGAGTCCCAAAAGGACATAGGATAGTTTTTATCCCGATATTCTCACGGGATCGAAACTTGTGCTGGTGAAACCGCGGGGTGCTGCTAGTAATCCATACTAAAATTATAAATGCGAAAGTGTGTCTGTCTGTCTGTTACCTCTTCACGCTTAAACCGCTGAACCGATTTAGATGAAATTTGGTTTAGAGATAGTTTGAGTCCCAGGAGAGGACGTAGGATAGTTTTTATCCCGTTATTCTCATGGAATCGAGACTTATGCGAGGGAAACCGCGGGGTGCTGCTAGTAATCCATACTAAAATTATAAATGCGAAAGTGTGTCTATCTGTCTGTTACCTCTTCACGCTTAAACCGCTGAACCGATTTCGATGAAATTTGATATAGAGATAGTTTGCGTCCCAGGAAAGGACGTAGGATAGTTTTCATCCCGATATTCTTATGGAATCGAGACTTATGCGAGGGAAACGGCGGGGCGCAGCTAGTCATTTATATTATTAGACTGGGTTACTTGTCGGTATTTCCTAATTGAAAATCCAGTAACACTTTGCCTGACTTATTGTTAGTGATCGCATCTAGGACCGACAGTTGCCCTTGCGATCACTTAACTAACGAAGGAGTCAACGTCCTAGAACAATGATGATGAGAGGCATGAACCATGCATGGATCTAACGTAGCATGGGATATTAACTTTCAAATTATTTTATTGTCAGCATTTGATGAACTTTGGGTTTTTTAGTAACTGGGTTGTGGAGGTCAAATAAGCAGTCGCTTCATGTAAAATACTGGTACTCAGCTGCATCGGGGTAGACTCGAAGCCGACCACAACATAGTTGGTAAAAGCTATGATGATTTGATGAACTTTTGGCCAAAGCGTTCACACAATCTTCACCACATCTCACGATTACCTACCTAAAAATATATATGTACTTAAATAGAAAACTTGAACCCAAATGAAACATCGAACCAGCCCAACTTAGCATATTGGATATACGAAACCACAGAGAGCCACATTTCTAAACGTTACTAATACTCTAACAGGTACAAAAATATGTTTTTGTGCGTGTTCATATAAATCTGACTTGAATGACGTTAATCTTGATAGACGTGATGGCTTAGTTTTATTCATTATGCTTGGATATATTTTTTAGTTTGGCTATAAAACCGTGTATTTTGGGAGTGAAGAGTTATGGAGTGTCTGCGTTGCGCTTAGTGGTTTTTCTATCAAAGAGAAGCGGGGTAATTGCGTAACACACATGAAATGGCATTCGATTATAATACCTTTCATTTTGACAGTTCATACGTTACGACGTTCGTACATTCATTGCGTTTTTACGATGTTAAGCAGACGAATATTTGAAACTTGTGAAGAAATGGATTAGGAATTTCCTTCCAAACCCTCGGGTTGAGATTGTGTTACTCAGTTGGGGTACAGGCCTTTTTGCAACCAGTGGGTGCTTTTATAAGATGACTAAAAGATTAGGAACTTACAAGGTGGACCGATGACCTTGTGAAGGCCGCAGGAATCCGGTGGATGCGGGAAGCACAGAACCGGTCGAAGTGGAGGTGCTTGGGGAGGCCTATATGTCTAACAGTGGACGTCTTTCGGCTGAAATGATAAAAGGATTACTTAAGGCATAAGCATCAACATATCGTGATCATCATGTAGTTCGCCATTTGTTCACAATTTGCCTATTACAATCAGCGTTAAAAAAAATAGGGGTTGCCTATAGTTACCTATAATTCTGTTCTAGTGCTGGATTTTCAGCACCTGTAATCGAGTAAGTAAGTATAGTTTTGTAGGTGTCCATAATATTGCATTAACGTAAATATAAGCCGACATATTTCGATTTTCTCGAAGTTTGTATATATCAGAGATCACTTTCAAATTGGGAGATATTCATTGCTAGAAATAAGAGACTCCCTAGTTTCGCTACAACACCTGATGCCCACATTCACTACGCAGAAACTATCATTCAAGACTTGATATATTTTTTCCCTTGGGGTATAAAATACCTAAATATTTACAGTAATATGAATACGATATGATATAGCCAAAGCCTGTAAGAAAACCCTTCATAACTGCATAGAAATGCTTGCATAGAAATCGAAACATTGACGATGATCTGAACAATAAAAAGGCATATTATGATTTTACAAAGGCTAATAGCTAGTACTAAGCTCCCTGCTCTACAGCAGAAATAAACGTAGGTCTAAATTTTACAATCCATAAAACCATATAAAATAAGGCTCTTAAACTTGCAACCGCATTTACGAGAATAAGAATCTACGGCCATAGTACTTACGTCACAAAGCACATTATAATGACGTCAGACCTTTATGGTCTATTTTATTCCTCCGCTTTGCGAAGTATATATAGCTTTAGTACCAAAATCACCTCAGAGTGTGCCTATAAACAGAAATCCTACTTTTGTTGTTTACAACATAAAATAACCTACAGCACGCTGCAGGAGCCGATTTTCTAAGATTATTGTCATAAATTCAATCGTAAATAACATTATGGATGGCGAAAAAGTCATAGAAGAGGTATATTTTAGTACATTTTGGCAATAAAATTATAATAATCCTAAAACGTGATGATTTAAAACCTCCAGGGTCAAGAGTCGATCACCTAATCTTACATTTGCGAGATGAATATCGAAGTGCTAAAATATGTTTACAGCATCAATATGGTCTAACAAATATTTTAGTTGAAACTTTTTTTTATATGTTCAAATATTTAAGTTTTACAAGTATGATATTGTTGCGGTTATAAAAGCTACTGTGGAGTGATGTTATAATGTTGTAAATTTATTATTTATAACACCTATTAAAACTTTTAAATTTTTAGAATATTTCAATTGTTCATGTCCTAAGAGCCCTCCTAGACGATGGATCAGGCTCTATTGTGTATTTTTTTTTTATTAAATTTGGGATCCTTGTTTAATTAAGCCATATTAATCATTCAACTGCTTACCTCGCACCCAACGCAATATGTAATCAACAAAATGAAAACACAAACGCATAAATCTGGACTTCTAATCCCGCCTTGATCTATTAAATTAAAATATTAAAAGGGTTCTCCCAAAATTCAAGTAGCCATTAAATCGCTTCAGTTACCTCATAACGGATTCAGTAATTTGCCCATACGTCTTGTTATGGTCGTTCAACAAGATTAAAACCCTAGCCACCCTTCATAAATCCAACCCAGTACTCCAAAGGCGATATATTATTCATGGATACGTAAAATCGGAAGCTCGCCCAAATTGTCAATACAAGGTGGACGCCCCCGTTACAGCTATTTACTGCAGTTTTCGTACTAAACCACAAATAAAATTAACTCTATGCATATTAAAGTATCATCATACGGACGGGGCTGCAGTTTATTTGTCCCAAGGGCTGCGTTTATGGGGTCGCTTTTATTGGAAGAAGTGTCAATAGTATAAAATCTAAGGCGGTCATCTTGTGCACGAGGCAAATGCGGCGGGGTGCGGCGGGGTGCGGCGGTGGGTAAACAATATTAGGGTCGCCGCACACGGGCCACACGCGACAGCCACAAACCCCGCCACGAGAAGCTGGTGGCGGCCACCGGCGTCAACCGTGTGCGGCGAGTCCATATAAAATGTATGAAAACTACAGGAAATATGCCGTTTGGCGGCGTTTTGTGGTTGTGGCCAGTGGCCCGTGTGCGGAAACCCTTAACTGTTCCTGTTTCTTCATTCTATTTTATTTACTCGCACAAAACATCACGCCTGTCATTTTTTTTTCGGCTACTATCCTAACGCCCTCACAATCAAAATAACATTGTTTTCTTCTTCCTGAAAAATAAACAAAGCTTAATTTACTCAATCTAATAGGCACCCAGAAGTGTAGACACAGTTACAAACCGCATCTTATACCTACCTTTAATATGTCCTCTTAAAGAACCCGATAAACTATCGCTACCGTTTTGATCCTGCCCATAAAATATTAGTAAATAGTCTCAGTACGCGCTAAGCGCACAATAAAATTCAATCATGTTCGCAGGCGGTACATTTTGTGTCCCACAAGAATGTTTTATCGTGACACTGCTCCCACGCTGCCCGCGAATCAACTCTGTAAATTCCGTCCAAAGATGAATGGATGTCCACACTAAAATATATCGAACACAGTTTGCCCAACCCAAGACTTGTCGGAAGTTATTGACGGACGTTCAATGGACACCGTTCATTGGTACACGAAATCATATTTATGACGGATCATAAGGAGGGCTTTTTAAATTATCGTTTCCGTGGCGCCGAAAGTAGAAATTTTGCCATATTTATCTTTAATGCTTCTCTTCAACGGAATTAATGAATAATTATGTAATATAAGACGTCCTTAGGGAAACATTAAAACTAATTTGGTACTAACAGGTAATATAAAATTTAATGACAGCTTTTGGGTAGTGTAAATGCCCGTGGTGTGGTCCCTGGCTAAAAATGGGTAGCTTCGTCTTGTTTTTCGAGATCATCATCAGCTAACAAATAGATCAATATCTAAAAAAACCGGTCAAGTGCGAATCGGATTCGCGCACCGAGGGTTCCGTACAAATTTGTAGGTATGTAAATAGTTTATCACGGGTTTTTTTTGTAATGTAACTACAAATTTACGGTTTTCGGATTTTTTTCCTTTACTTTTGCTATATAACATTACTTCTTGCCAAATTTCATGATTCTAGGTCAACGGGAAGTACCCTATAGGTTTTGATTCCGGAACATAAACGCCCGTATGTATTGATTGCGTTGACTTAGAAGTTTGATTTTGTCACTACTTCAAGGGATTACAGCCTTGAGTATTTAATATTAATTTCAACTTGATAACTCCACGCGTTCCTGAGAAAAATGGTCTTGACAGACGGACAGACAGACGGGCAGCGAAGTGATCTTATAAGGGTTCCGTTTTTCCTTTTGAGGTACGGAACCCTAGAAAGGGCGGTGTAACTAATACTCGGCATTATCAGCCTATAAAGTAGCAGTGGGTCTGCTAGGACACAGGCCTCCTCTCGGTGAGAGGGGGTGGGCCGTAATTCACCACGCGGGCCCAGTGCGGGTCGGTAGATGTCACATGTAAACGAATTTTAGGTTCCAGAACAGCCGGTTTCCTTAAGAAGATTTCCTTTTTTCTATTGGCCTGCTCTTGACCTCGATCACCTTCACCATTTTGGGAGCAGTGATGATGAAATAATTTACACAAAGTAAAGCGCCTGTCCGGGTTCGAACCTACGACCTACAACTCGTAAGTCGCGGCCGTTACCACTGGGCCACCACTACTCAACTAATACTCGCTTTACATAAATAAAGAATAGTTTCTTTTTTGAAAAGTACTCAATATTCTCATTTTCCAGCTCTAGCATTTCCAATCTTCTTCAAGTCGCTGGCACGACAGAATTGAAATCTGTTACCCAAAACATCACCGTTTCCACGGCGTCGTTGGTGGCAGCGCAGAGGTCACTTGGACTGCATATATGGGACAAAGAGGGCAGCAAGCATGGAGGACGGGAGGGAAGGGAGGTCTAGCAAGCATGGTTTGCGACACAGCACCACAGCAGTCCACATCCACACCACACCATCTTTTTTCCAGTAGAGAAAAGATTGACTTATAGATTACAATTTTACTATGAAGGATATGACTAATTTAAAACATAATAAAGGAGTCAAACCAGGGACATGTCACTACCAATCCGTGCGGGCTTGCTAATCATGTAATTAAGGACCATAATACAAAAAACTAATACGTAGTTCCATCTCATATAATTCAAAGGACTGGAAACAAACGACTATAATTTATAAGCAGCTGAGTGATTCACCTGCACAAATCAAAATGTCTGTGTTGTTTTGTTTTTCTATACGTTTGATAACTTCATAGAAACTAATTAGTATTTCATGAGCTCAACCCTACGAAAAAGGGTGCTTGATGGTACCTACCGATATTTTAAGGCTCTTCACTTTATGGGGGAAAACGTTGCGATTACCTACTCGAGTTATTTTTATGACAGCGCTGTGGATTATGGGTTTCGTAACTACTGCCGATGTGCTAAATAAGAAACTATACAGTGGGCCATTGTACGCACGGCTACATAGAAAAAAAAAATATACATAAACTGAACTCTGATTGTACGAAAATCCTATTAAATCCGAGGTTAGCTAAAACTGGAAATGTATAGCTTGATGTGTCGCCGTGTGTACATATGAAAAAGTTCTCATTATTCACCACCAGCAATTATTTTATTTAAAGAACATAATTATTTTTGCTTTAATTAAGCTAGTCATGAGATAAAATCAATTAATAAATTATATTAAACGAGTCCATTTCCCAAACCGTGCATACATAAAAATCGTTTTAATTCATTACCCCGTTTACACAGACAAATAAGGTGTGGAAACGAAACCGCGCGTCCGTCTGGAACGCACTTAACTTTATAATCGGCCACATCAATCAACCTGGCCTTAATGAATAGTTTGCTTAAGGGCAAGCTTCGATAATCTCGACAGCGATAGAATTACACAATGGGAGGTATTGGTGTCCATTTTTTTTTATACACTTTTAGTGCTTTAGGATGGGCGAAGGGTTAATGTTTTTTTTTTTTTAAATTATGTTTTACAAGTTTAGGTCGGTCGTAGTTTTTATCATGTCAATTTCTTTTCGAAATTTTTTTGTATACCTAACTAGCTTCTGCCCGCTACTCCGTCCGCGTGGCAGCCAAACATACCATAAAATATATAAATAAATAGCACTAGTTTATAGCTTTCTATCAGTGAAAGAATTTTTGAAATCGGTTGAGTAGTTTCGGAGATTACCTCCTACATTCAAACTAACAAGCTTCACCATCTGCCTGGCCTTTTCCCAACTATGTTGGGGTCGGCTTCCAGTCTAACCGGATGCAGCTGAATACCAGTATTTTACATAGAGCGACTGTCTATCTGACCTCCACAACCCAGTTACTGGGTAATACGATACCCCTTGGAAAGACTGGTTGCCAGGCTTTTGGGCTTCTGACTACCCATAACGACTGTCAAAGATCTACGAATGACCGCCGGGACCAACAGCTTAACGTGCTTTCCGAGGCATGTAGGGGTCTCGGGTATGTAAAGATGGTCACCCATCCACACCAACCGCGGCAAGCGCAGCTTAACCTGATCGATTAACCTTTGCGACTGTTATTATTTCGCCACGGGCCCCTCAAACTTACAAGCTTAACCTCTTTATAATATTATTGTAACTAGTGTTGATTGTGAGCTCAATGCTCAAGATTTGCATAACTTCTGCATTCCTCCAATAACAACCCTATAGAGAACTGATGAGAGCTAACGTAAAATATGTTGCAAAACCATTTAAATTAAACTACCAGCACATACCTTGGATCGATACGATGTTCGATAACGACAGATCAGTGACTTCTCAATAGCTAATCACCCAGATAGTTACGGGACTTACCTTCTAAGTCTACATACCCAAAAAAGGCTCACCAAGGACGAATGCTAAATACGCAAATACCACTGATAATCGCGTTCCTATAAACGTGTAGTTTCCAAGTAAACCATAACTAAATAAACAGACAAAAAAAGTGGAACCAAAACAGACTAATTCACTCACTATCGTCTCTAATTTATGGTCTCCTGGCACATTTTTACGTGGAGACTTTTTTACCTTTACTGATTTATGGTCTAGGCATGCGACGTACACATAAATAAGAATAACGTTAGCAGAATTGTACTTATTTACTTACCAAGCTTCTGTATTTTCATTTTTATGATCGTAGAAAAAGGAATCCGGATTACGACTAAAAGACGTAGACCGTCCTATAGATTTTTTTTAAATTTGCTGAGCAAAGGCCTCCTCCAAATTCTTCCAGGCATCCTTTTCTAGAGCCATCTCGATCCAACCCTTCCGGTATGCATCTAGGTCATCTCGCCACCTCTTCCTGGCCGGCTTCGGCGGCGCCGTCCATCCTCTTGAAAAAAAGTTTAGGGTTATAAAAAATATATCATCAAAAATCTACTTAATAAATCTACTTAATTAAGAAAATTAAATCCTAACTTAACTAAAACTATACAGAAACTAAAATATAGCTTCGAAAAATTCATCCGCATCGCTGTCGACTGGTGAAGTACCCAAGATACTGGCGGCATTACCACGTTGTATGGCAATGCTTAGCTTAAATCTACTTAATAAAAATCTGAAATACATGTATGTATTCATATTAGTCAACGCACAGCCTAAGCCGCTGACTCAGCGGCTAAATTTCAATACACATGAAACACATGTACACACACACAGTGAGCACACGCACGCGCACGCTGTGTGTGTAGTAGTATGTGGGAGTATTAAACATGAAATTTTGCGAAAGCTCCTTTTATAACGAAAGTGACCACTAAGGAAGAATTTTTGAAAATTCTCTCCCTAATGGAGTTAAATAGGGGCTGAAAGTTTGTATGGTAGTCCGTAATTTTTGCCGGTAGAAAATCGTATCGGGCACAGGATTGTTAATCTATGATCCTCCACTTTCTTATGAACACTGAGCAACGGTAAGTATATATGTTGTGATAGTGGACTTACAGCAAGGCGCAGTCAAAGATGTGTTGGACGTCGGAGATTATACCTCGATAGATGAGACGCAATTTAGGCAGGTTTAAAAACCGAAGTGACTAAAACTGTTCCATAAGTACTATGTCGGTATTGTCGGTCACACGATAAAGTTCAGCAGAAGCCATTTCTAAGTCATCGAACTTTGATCTTACCGGGATTTATCCAAGACGCCATAAAGTATTAATAGTTGAAACATTATCGATACTATCAAGGAGTTTGTTTATCATACTAATATTTTTACTCCCACCGTTCAGTAACTCTGAATGATGAATGAACCGTACCGATCTTTATCGTTTACCGGTCCCCGTCTCATCTATTTCATTGTTAATACACCATTGTCATATTATATTTATAATAGATTCATATCGTTGCATGTGAATGTTTTCCATCAAGTAGTAGGTCAGTTCATATAGAAAAGATCCACTTTCTAATAATGTTACCGGTTGTAATATCAATTTGCCGAACATGATGAGTAATTACAAAGCTTGCTCTTGACAAATGCGTCGTGAATTATGTACCGTAGAAATTTGATTGGTTTCGGTATAAGGCACACGAATTTAGAATTGTGGCACGCTAGAGAAATTGGTATTGTTGTTCTGAATATTCTGCATCGTCTGCGTGTATTAACGGTGTATTAGAAAATATGTAATTTTGGTCATCAGTATAATAACATACAATCAAAATCTAGTCTGCATTATACACTTATTGCAGTTTTCCAACGTAACGATGTTGGTAAGGTCCCATGCAATATGGCCGAGCCTGTTACCATGCAATACAATGTCCAACGCCAGATCACCAAAGTGAACTTTCAAACGAAAACCGCACACCATTAACACTTTACCCAACAGAAGAATCAAACACACTACACGCTCGTGAACTTAATACCACGCGCTCAATGAAGCAGATACAATTTAAATGATACGGTAATCTGAGCACATAAGTTAAAGTAACAGATATTCCGTCGCACACCTACAGCTCGACCTATGATAGCGAGCCTACAGTCATTTATCAGGCACAATCTTAATCACGGCCATAACGGGAATCTGCATAGGCTGCAGTTTATCTCGGGAACAAAGTAACAATTTCAATTAATATAACCGACACGATGTATAAGGAAGAGCGTTTTCACGCCAACTATTAGGTGATTAGAACTTAAATGATAGAGAAAAACCCGTCAACCTTGGAAGCAGAAAAATCTAAGGAGAATGCCAACCTAAAGATCACATAAATTAAGGTCAAAAGATGCAGTTGCGATTGCATAACAGTGATATACAGAAACTTCGAAGAAGAAAAGGTCAGTACCATCATTCATTATAGTAATTTCATACGAATCCTGTTTATATTTTTTGTCAAGGAGATAATGTATATCCGGAAGTGGCGATACGATCCATTTGAATGTAAAGAAAATGTTGAGAACCACCTCCAACACTTTGAGCATCAACAGCGTAGATAGTACTGCATTCTGGTGAAGGAAGTAGGGCATCTAAATCTTAGATCACGAACGAATCTCCCACAATGTGGGTACCGACTCTAGTCACACACGAGACATACACGTGTTACCTTGAATTAGTCGCTACGTTACATACAGATATATGGCGTTAAAGTGGTCTAAAATATTAGATAAGTCGGCTGGTGAGTTAAACTTAATTTGTCATGCTTCCTGCTAAAATCATGATAGATCTTATACATAAATTAGCTTGATAACTGAACCAGAAAAGACAAACAGTCTGCGAGGTCCAAAAAAAGAAGCACATATAACATACACAAATACCCAGACCCTAAACAATTGCTGTCACCTAATAAATATTAATTTCGTGAGAATCTCGAATTTAACCCAAAGAAAGCAAAACACGTAGAAACCAATCAAACCTTATTAGAAGCCGGTTAATAAGACGTAGAGACGGTCGAAGTGGCGGTGCTTGGGGGAGGCCTATGTTCAGCAGTAGACGTCTTTCGACTGAAATGATCACGATAATAACTAAAAAATATTTATTTATACAAATCAAACCTTGAACAATGCTTAAAAACTAGATCGCATGATTTCAGTGAATAAAGGACATACAGACAGAGTAAACCCTACTCCCAAACTAGGAGATTCTGTGACTTTGGAGTCAGAATAATGATAATAAGACAAAAACACAAGGGAGAATTTCGACAAATCCGGATAGCCGAAAGGACTCATGGTCTAGCGAATACCATACTTGGTAAATCAAAATAACACAACTACCCATTTCACAACACAAACTGTTGAACAATATCCAAAACTCGAGTTCTGCACCAAGTAATTTGTTCAAGTAGACCGTACAAATCTAAGCTCACGATTACCCTCGTTCCTACTCAATAGTGACACACATACTCCGTACCGTATGATTAGTGTATGTTACACGTGTGACCGTTGACATGCGATGGTTCATATTAATATTAAGGCCTATAGCGAAAAGGATATTATTATTAATAGACTGTTGTTTTCTATCTAGTGTCATAAGGTCATTATGTGATGTCAGTGTTACTTTTCTTTGAGAAACAGTTACTGCAGTTGCTGCATAAATTATGATTCTTCTTTCTCCTATTGTTTTTTTTTTCTTGTATTGTTTTTGTATATTATAATTGTTGTTTCTAAGGGTCTTCACCCATTTATCCAGTGTCACACGTATGCCGTAAAACATGTCGAATTTCACCTAGAGCTACCAGTGACAATATTTCACAATAATGATGACATTGACATCTCTTGAACGTAATTTAGATTATGCTGATTGCGGCAGTTGCATTGGTGAAATTCGCCTGAAGAGGCGCCTGCTACTCTCTTCCATGGCTTCTATTGTGTCAAAGACATTTTTGCAATAAGGTTACTTTCTTAAGCATAATTTTTGGAGGACCCGTGCGGCTGTTATTAGGTACTTAGCCGCAAGCCACGGCCAGTTATTGTAGGCACCTTTTCAGCTCTTATCATCAACCAACTAATTCTAATGCTGATAATGTTGCGTATGTCCTAATAATATTATGTTATGATTACAGCTTTTTGTCTGAATCTTTGCATTTGTAAAGACACCCACGACAGTTGGTTCAAACATTTGAACCAAACTTGATGACAGACATTGTTTCTTTACTGATTGCACCAATATCAAAACCACTTAAAACAACCATAAATACACTAAATCGATTTATAATAGAAATTATGACTTTCTCCCTCCAAATATCATCGCCTCATTGTTTTAGATTGGCTAAGCACATTATATTGGACTTAATGATTATTTCTTTTTAACAACACAGTTCGCGATTGCTCTTCTCAGCAGGTAATAATGTACTAACGATATAAGAAGTTGTGATCGACTTGTGGTAGACATTATCGAGAACTACATATATTGCAATGTAGCGTTTTGTCGGAGACAGGCTTCGCGTGTGGGTTTATAAATAGTTTATCTGTCTATACTAATTATTCAGATCGGACTAATTTACCTAGTGACGTCCGATCCTTAATTATGTGAAGTAATCTCGTCCTCGTTGAATAAAGCTGAAGAGTTCGTTTGTTTGAACGCGCTAATTTCTGGAACTACCGGTCGGATTTGCAAAATAATTTTTGCATTGATAGCGAGATGATGAAGGCTATATGCTGATATTTACAATTTAGCATCACGCTAGGACAATAGGGAGCCGTGCAAAAACAAGTCAGAACGAATGCTAAGCAAAAACGAAGTAATAGCACGGCCAGGCGATGCGATGCGACGGGGAGGTCCCGAGGAGCAAGAAATTTCACGCGAACGAAGTCGGAAGGTCAGATATAATAATTATGTTGTCTGCGTTGACTTGAAACAATTGCATATACATAGGTACTACCAGTCGACAGCGATGCGGATGAATTTTTCGACGCTATATTTTAGTTAGAGTATAGTTTTAGCTAAGTTAGGTTTTAATTTTGTTATTTTTGTTAATTAAGGATATAGATAACTTAATTATAATCTAACTATATACACTACATACTAAAATAAATGACTAACTAGTCTAAGACTGGCAGCATTGCCACGTTGAATGGCAATGCTAATTCTTTGGCCAAAGAACGACCCAGCCCTCTGGTCACGTGAAGTATCGACCAGCCGGCGAGAAATTTCCTTAAAAAGGAGACGCGCGCTCGGGCCCCATGACCCGAGCGTTTCGACCCCAAACGGCTCAAAGCTGTAGTTGCCCACAAGGTTACAGTATTTGCGCCGCTTGAGGGTCTCAGCAGCTGCAGCAGCGGCGCCAGCACAGCCCGCAGTGCTAGGAACATGAGATGGCGCAAGGGTATCGACACATGTTGCGTCCCACACCAGAGGCCTACCCACCTTCCAAGGCAACAACGTCATGCCGTCTGGTCTCTTCCCATCATCACGTACCAAGCCGTTTGGTTCTAGCACCGCTGGTACGCCGGCGGTGACAAGGGCTCGACGAATAATATCGTTGATGCTGGCGTGCCGTGCTATGCGACCTGCGCTCCTGCAGCAGGACAGGCCATGGTGTCCGAGACTGTCGACAGCTTCACCGCAGTGACATCGATGCGGAGCAACACAAGGTGCGCCCAAGCGGAGACACGTAGCGAGCCGAAACGATGAGTCATCCATCATTGTGCCTATGGTGGATGACGGGAGCGCCTGAAGCCACAAACCTGACTCCCATTCTCCCACAGCCAGCAGACGGGCACGCTCAACAGTATTACGTGACGTGTACAAGGGTATTCCGTATAATACTGCAGAGCGGCACGTCCCACCGTCTCTGGGAAGACGGGTTATTAGGCAAAACCGTATTGGGACAAGCCATTTTCCAAGCATTCAACGCATCGGTCAAAAACGGCACTTCAAAATCGACCAGTGAGGAAGATAAAATGTTGCTGGTTAATTTATCGGTACCTACTGTGGACCGAGGAGAGGAAGGCTGGTAAACTAATACTTGAAATTTTGCGGAAAGTTAGTTATAATTAGTTTTTGCACTTTTTGAAATTAATACATTGCATATCGCTTTATTAAAGTAATCTCTGGAATCTTTATAATAATTTGTTTTATTAACTTACAGGGTAACTAACCTCATTAGCAATTTTAATTACTTTGACTCTTAAGTAACCTTTCATTAATAATCTATTTAAAAAGTAAATAATAATTATCTGAAGAACGATATTTCTTGGAAAGCTGATTCCTAACAACTTTGAAATATTATTTTACAACGTTTCTGGAAGTTCTTTAGAACTGACTTTGCAACAATTGTTTTATAAAAAAAATATTTGCCTTAGATCAGCTTCTAAATTTATTTTTAAAAATCTGTCCAAGATCTCAACATCTCATTTTCAGATTTACTTATGCCCTTTAGCTAGATTATTTTAGTGACAATGGTGCCGATTCTGTTGTTCACAAACTAAACTAAATTTAGGTTCAGTGCATCTTTTTCTTTCTATTTAATTAAGAAAAGGACAGAAGATACATTTTAGTTTAGTCCTGTCTAATTAATCAGCGCCTGACGTAAATTGACGTAATATTAGTAGGCAAGTTTTTAATTACGTCTAAACTTGTATGGAGTAGTAGCAAGCGCTGAGGGATACTGTACCAGCCTTCCCAAGCACCGCCACTTCGATCGGTTCTGTGCTTCCCGCATCCAGCGGGTTCCTGCGGCCTACATAAGGTCTTCTGTCCAACTCAATTACAAAAATTAAAAAGAATCTGTCAATGAAATGCCTGAGTTTTCTTTTGACAAATGATGAAAAATTTCTGAGCTAGAGCATCACCGTGCCCTCGTAGAGGCGATCGGCAGCGGCGGTGACCTCTCGCGTCTTACTCTAGTTCAAGCCATGGTCCGGGGTGAGAGGGAGTGGGAGGCAGTAACCTCCTTCTGCGAAGCAGTCATGCTAGCGAAGGAGGTGGCGGGATGGCTGAGAGAGAGAGCCTCACGTCCCAGCCGCCGCGGGAGACGCTCCGGGCGTCGGGAGCCGCGTGACGACTCCCGGCCACCGTAGGCGCGGGCCTGCGGACGGAGAGTAATGGGTAGCTCACCGTCCGATCAGGACCAGGCCCGTGCCGGACGGCGCGTACGTGTTCCACGCGCGCCTCAAAGACATGTCAGCAAAAAGGAAGGGGCCTGCCAGGGCCGAAGCCTGCCGGGGGTGCGGGATTGTCCGGAAGGGTTACCGCTACCCCGGAACATAAAGGGCTAAGGAAGGAACACGGATGGGTTTTAGTCAGTAAGAGTCTGACACTCTCTTCCGCTCCACCCATAGCGGGAGGGGTCATTTGATGATTTCCCATCCATAAAAAATAGGGGTCTAAAATCATGTCATGTCTATCATCATCTTGGTAGTGGTTTGCGCTTGCGCGTCGATGTCTCATTTCTGTGTAGTCAATTGTATAATCTGTATAGAAATGCAGTTTTTAATGGTTCGGCCGCCATCGATATTAAGGGCTTGTAATAGTTCAGCTCAAATTCAGATTTTGCCCCCACTTCCCCGCGCTATGTATCATTCTATCCCACTCGCACTGACATACTGATTCAGTTAGGGTGAACTGTACTATTGTTGGAAGGATGTCAAGAAATAAAATGATTAAACTTAACATTCATTTATTACATTCACATAAAAATTAGCTTTCACATTGTATGTGCAGTATATATAAAATTCTTTTAAATGGACAGGTAAATAATAATATAATAACAAAAAAAACATGGGACGCTCATCATTCGCATAGCAAATACAAAGCAAAGACAAAGTTATTTATACATAATATTTGAGTAGCGACGTCTACAAACGAACTACACCAATCTTTTGTTTGACATCACAACCTACATCACGCAAGCAAAGTTTACCGCGAAATCCGCAATATACCTACTGCATTAGTGTTCTATGACCGACCAAAGACCATTGCTCACTCACTGACGGCGTGGCACGGCAGGTTGTGCTGCGGCATCCCGCGGCGTTCCGTGGAATCCTGCTGAAAGCCCGCCCTGACTGGACTGCGCCCCATTAACCGAAATGACCGCTGCACAAGTTTCAACCTTATTTCAACCAGCTTAGCAATCATAATTCCTCGACACAAAGTGACCCACACGTCCCGCGGGATGCAATGGCGCGCCGCGGCATTACGTGGAATGAAACGGCATAACACGTCATGCCGCAGCATCCCTCGGCGCGTCGCGTCATGCCGCAGCGTCCCGCGGCACGTAGCGTCATTTCCCGGCATCGTGGTATCGAAATAAAGTAACATGAATTCTAAACTCATTGAAATAAGATTTAAAATAACTTGATTAGTAATAAAATCCTCTGCCATGACACGCCGTGCCATGCCGTCAGTGAGCGCCGGCCTTAAAATTACTTTCTTTTTGCTGATTCTTTGGCCAAAAAATAGGCTAGTCCTCTGGTCACGTGAAGAGTCGACCAATCGCTTGGCGATTTCTCTAAAAATTAAGTGGGCACTCGGACCCTGTGGCCGTAGTGTTTCAGCCCCAAACGGCTGGTACATATAAGTCGGCTTATTAAGATTAGAGTATCTATTTGCGCTGTTTGAGGTTTTCTGCACCCGCAGTAATCGCACTAGCACAGCCCACCGTAATAGGAAGATGGGGTGGCGCAAGGTAGTCGATACATGTTGCATCACACACCAAAGGCCGACCTAACTTCCAAGGCATTATGGTCAATCTGTCTGGTCTTTTCCAATCGTCGCGAGCCAAGCCATTGGGTTCTAAAACAGCTGGCAACCCAGCACTGACAAGAGCACGCAATGGTTATAACGCATAATAATACGTCATCGGAATGACTGATGTCAATTATAAAGTTTCATACATTTTGGCTTTAACGATGGTTTAGAATAGAACGCAATAACCTCGAACAACTGATGGTTACCGGCAAGGTGGATGGTAAACGACCAAGAGGTCGCAGCCCATTGCGATGGTCTGACCAGATAAGCTCTTCTCTTGACACGAAATTTCATGATGCGCTTCACTTGGCCAAGGATAGACAGAGATGGCGAAACATCGTCAGGGAAAAGTTGTTTTCAAGGGAGGATCACGACCCTCAGTAATGAGGAGTACGACTTGAGGAGGAGGAGAATAGAACGAATTTTAAAATAAGTTGTTATTAATGAAAACATTTAAATTAAAAAAAAAGGAATCAAGAGGAGGAGAATGACGAAAGCAAGAACATTTATGTGAATTCCCTTAAATCCCTAATTTCCATATTCCGTGTATGTCTGGGATCACATAACTCTGGTAACATGTATGATAAGTAAAAATTTGTTAATTTAGGTTCCATGAATTGTGCCCAATAATGATCGTCTTTCTGTATAATTTCAGTTTTGATATGATTTTTGCATCCCGACCATACGCCAAAAATACATGTTTTTCTCCCAGTTATGTGTAGTTGTCCCTGTACCTGAATGTACCAAGGATGTTTCAAATTTATGGAAAGTCCATCTTTCGTTTTCCTCCAAAACCTTATTTTTTTTTTATCTATTGCATCGTCCAACGAAGTCCTGAATGCAGAAATTGGACACTTTATTTCTACTATTGTGTCTTCTCCCTGCACAACTCCGTCCGGAGTTGCACCTAGAAAAGGTAACTCTTTATCAATAAAAAGACCACAAGGCTCTATTTTAATATTAAGTTGTGATGCTAGTTGTTCCATTGCGGTTGTTTCGTTTTCTATTCCATGTTTTATGGACGGCACATTACATAAATTTTTTGGATATATAAGATTTTTAACTAAATTTTTAACACTAGAATTTTGACGTCTATTGACCACTTTGGAGAAATTAGAGGCTGTAAGAAGTTTCCTTCTAAGTTCTAACCACTCACTGGAATCTCTTTGAAGAATCGTTGATATTTCAACGTTTCTTCTGTCTTCTTCTGAGCTTGGTAAATTTTTTAAAAAGTCCTCTTTGCAGCGATCGTACTCTAAAGTGGTCATATCTGGCTTTTGACAATGTTCACCATAATAAAAACGTTTTAACAAAAAAAAAACGACTTCCAAAAAATCCACAGTGTAAAATAACTTTAATTTCGGAAGGCGGTGGCAAAAAACTTTTTAGTAACGTGTCTATAAATTGTTTTCAAGCATCGTCACGAATCTTCTAGCGCGAAGAACTGTACTCTACCGAGTTTTAGCCACCGGATCAGACGGCTTTCGAGGAAGATACAGCACAATAGACCACATCCATACAGTGCCAAAAATTATACAGAAATCCGAAGAGTATAACCGGCCCCTTTGTCTTACGTTTGTGGTCTATGAGCAAGCTTCTGACTTTATCGAGACCTGGTCTGTTTTGGAGTTGCAAGTGACATTAGTTATCTTTATGATGGAACGGATGGTCGTATTCCTTATCCGATCCGTTAGTTTGATACCCAGAATACTCCGTTCCATAGCCCTCTGGCAAACGTCGAGCGTGGACCTCTGCTGATTTGTCAAAGACCATGTTTGACCACCGTATGTGAGGATGGGAAGTATGCACACGTCAATGAGTCTTCTCTTAAGGGACAAAGGAAGATCACCCTTCATTATATCTTTCATGGCCCATTAGCTCATCCAGGCATTTTCGGTGCGTCTTGCAAATTCTTTGTTTTGTCTTGCCTGGAAAGAGACTATTTGCCCGAGATAGAGATACTCATCAACGTATTCGACCTCCACACCCGTCACAGTGATCCTGCGATGCGCACTGTTCGTCATCAACTTGGTCTTTGACATATTCATCTGAAGTCCAACCTCTAGGCTTGCCGTGCCAAGATCGTTTAGCATCTGCGTCAACTCGGAGGCTGAAGACGAAAAGAGGCACAACTCAGCATCCGGGCTGAATATTGATCAAAAATGTATTAACTTAAACCAAAAAAAATTACATGTATCAAGCACAGCCAACACATCAAGCTAGCCGAAACTTTTAAATTTTCCCAATCAATTTTGAACAATATGTTTTAGCGATAAAGCTGAAAATCTATTAAAGAAATATGACAGGTTGTAGTAGCTTGATGTGCTGGCGTCTGTACATAATTAATTCTCAAAATCTGTCAGTGGTAATTTGTGATTACTTGCGATGAATGAAAACCGTAGAGAATATAAAGGTTTTGTGTAAATTGGCTAATTTTATGCCGACTGTATTTTTTTTCAAAATTAGTTAATGCAGGTCATAGTTTCTGGTCTCCTATTACAACATAACGGGTTTAAAAAGACACAACGAGCCGAGAGTCACTTGTACTCCCCATTATTGTAATCATTTCTTTGTACTAGAAACTTTCTGGTTACGGAGATATTATTATTAAGGTCAAAATTACAACTTTCACTGATATTTTTTACGAAAACAAGTTTTGATATTATAACACAACTTTAAATACCTCCAGGACCCCTGTATAGTTACATGCCGGTGCAAAATTTACTGTTTGTGGTAGTGCGCATACAGCAAATGTTTACACCAAAAATTAAAGTCGATTTCCAGCAATTACTTTTGTCACAGATCTTTTGTGCAATGTTACTTAGTTTGATGTACGACGGCTAAAGTCTTTTTACACCCTGTATCAATAAATAGATAAAATTATTTATAAAAATAGTTTTACTGATTATATTGAAAACACCATTACACATTGGGAACTGTCTAAAATAGGTACGTTTACCTCCCTAAATTTTTGACAATGTTTTGACATTGACATGAGATTACGATTTTAAACCATTTCAAAAATTATTTTATGAATGAAAACTACAAAATTTGGAAAAAATAAAAATACGAGGCCTTATATTTTACATCTATATTTCATTTTACTTTATTACATAATTTCTTCAGAACATAAAACGTTGTCAATCGGGTCTTTTGAGCGCAAGCAAAGTGACACGGGTTCCCCGTCTGATAGCCGAAGCGGTACTGACAAGTACTGAATCGGGGTCCTGTCGGGGGCCGGGCGGCAGAGCGGTTCAAGGTATGAGTGGTTATAAAGCTGGATATTTCGGATCTCATCTTTTTACGATAAATTTAACGATTAAAAAAATAAAAACGAACCTATGACACCTGCTTTATGCATAGTTTGATTAGCTTGCAAATTTTCATGGCCTAATTTGAAAATTTTCATTGAATATTCTCCTTTTATTTTGCGGTTTAGAGGTAACTTTGAGACTTCTTTGTATCGAGAAAATTGTATGCAATCGTGTTTTCGCAACCGATGACACCTCGCAGTAGTCCTCATCTTTATCGTATATTAATTTCAAAGTGAAAACTGCAGAACTGTTGGAACTACAGCCGTTAATGCTAAGGCAATTTTCGCAATCTGAACTAGTATCGGTCCTTAACTGACTTCGATCGCCAGTCACTACACTTCCCATGGTTTTTCTCCATCTCGGCATCCTGTTGCCATAGTGATAATTAATGTGTACTTTTTGTACTCCCTTATCGAAGTCTTAGATGTAGTATTTTATGGATTATTTAGCTCTTAATTATTAGGAAAAAAGATTACTGATGTTGTAAATGACTGTTATTGAAGTAAAACTGCTAATTATTGGGTTTTCTGAAGGCTTTCTTGAACATTGTGAAAATTGCTGGTGCTAATGAGGACATATTATTTGTAGCAATGATCTCTAAATTTTAAATTAAGCCCACATAAGGCAGTGAGCCATGCTCGTATTTGTGAGACTTCCTTTTAACCGACGAAAAAACGGAGGAGGTTCTCAAGTCGACGCGTATATATTTTTTTTATTTTTTTATTTATGACCACACAGAACTTTTTCTTCTTTGAAGTTTAGAATTATAGCTCGTTCTCGTCTTGATCGACCAATTTTCAATTAATTTATTTATTATAGTTAATTAAAACGGTGCAGAACCAATAATTATGTTGTACATAATTTAATTTAAAACTAACATAGAACAGTGGACTCTCTTGCATACTTTCTCTAACAGAACACCAGACGTAATATACGCATAATTTTACTCCATTCATCTGCAAACACAACATTCAGGGTTGGCAGTCAAAAGGGCATTTAGCATCTTTAGAGTATGACAGACTGATTCTATTCGGCAAGATGCTTAGTTTTGGACTGAAACTAGTTATGAACAAAGGACATGCCTATATTGTATGTACACACGCCATCACGTCAAGCTACTAAAATCTGTCAAATTTCTTTAATAGATTTTCAACTTTATCGCTTAAACATTAGTTTCAAGGTTGATTGGGAAAATTTTACAGTTTCGGGTAGCTTGATGTGCTGGAGTCTGTACCATATATACTATACTGTTAATTTTATATTGTGAATTTTATGATGAGCCTTGAAACTTAGTTCTCTTAAATAACGTGTAGGTCATCTCAGGCAGAGATAAACGGGATTGTCCGAAAGGGTTACCGCTACCCTGAAACACAAAGGGCTAAGGAAGGAACACGGATGGGTTTAAGTCAGTAAGAGTCTGACACTCACTTCCGCTCCACCCAGAGCGGGAGGGGTCATTTGATGATTTCCCACCCAAAAAAAAAAAGGAGAGTAAACAACCTTCTAAGAAAAATGTGCCTATACTTATTATAATAACAACCGGCATGTCAACAAACCCAACAAAAAAATCCGGATTACTCACCTTCGCATACAAATTTGGCATCGCATCGTATCAATCAAACGTGGTATTTATAAAATTATCGAGAGCACAATCATAAGAGCACGTCTAATATCATTATCATCAATGATTGATGACTAATTCTTTAACCCTATCTGATTATATTAGTCGTAAAGATGCGTGGGACTGGAAGCACAATGCATCATTTTACTTACCTACGCATATCAAGGAGAATCGATGGATGTACCTAGTGATCAGGAAGTGAACGGAGACCTTTAGATGGTACATGGAAAATCTATCTAGCGGTACCATTTGTGGTAGGTACTTTTTGGGACTAATGATAGAAGTGGGTTCGATAACTATGGTACAGTACGGTAGCAGTGTTAATGTCATCGACGAAGATTTTGAGCGAATCCTCGAATTGCGTTCATCGATTATGATTCTTTTTTTTTTTTTATGCCGAGGAAGTAGGTTCCTGTTTGAACGTAAAAGATTGGTTATTATGATGCAAGGAATGAATCAAATCGAATGTATGTGTGCTTAAACCGTTATTATAAGGAGATGAACAATTTAGTTCTGTTTATTGCTTAAGGAAATAAAATATTCATGGATACCTATTAAACAAACAATTAAAAAACTATAAATGAATGCCTGTCAATAAAAACTAATGTTGATGTCTTCATGCCTAAGGAATAATTATAGGTTCGGTTTGTTAGTTTGCCAAAATTTATGTCCCACTCAAAAGAAATAAATAATAAAATTCGAACAATATTGCGTCATTATAAAAATACAGCTCCATAAATATGGCCGCTCTCAACTCTCATACATTCGGACGTCCACAATTATTGTTATTTAAGATCGCATCCATAACTCGGCTGTTGCTAATGCT
Organism: Amphipoea lucens; assembly: GCA_947508005.1. Lineage (NCBI taxonomy): Eukaryota > Metazoa > Arthropoda > Insecta > Lepidoptera > Noctuidae > Amphipoea > Amphipoea lucens. The sequence goes on along the minus strand of OX382368.1, from coordinate 8,028,797 downwards.
CAAACAAAACCCGGTACATGCAAACAAATTTACCGAAATTGTTCACTGAGCGGCGAATAAAAATTACGACCGGTTTGTTCGCCCGCGGCCTGCGCGCGCGTCGCGGTCGGCCCGTTTCGACGGCCATCCACTGATATTTATGCCCCCATAAAATACGAACACGCATCGGACTCCAAACGGTCACAACGGACAACGTATCCTTCGATCAAAAGCAATAGAATAATAAAAGCTGTGCTTATGTCTTTCGATTCCAACTGGATCGATGCGATTATCGTTGCGCCTGCGTTTAACTCCATCTGACACTTTACAGCCAATCTACATATTCTAAGACCGACGGTTTTACCGACACACAAAAGCAATCGTTTAAATTATTGTCACATTCTACGCTCAAAATAGAAATTGTTACCCAATTTTCGAATATAAAACGCATATATTTCTTTGTAGATTAAACAAAAAGCGGAGATCTTCAAATCAATGTTTATTGCCGCCTAATGACAGGACGGAGATTATTGCGCATTCTTAATTAGTTTTTTGTCAGTTTAAAGTAGTGTTAATTAAGATTCAAAAATTGAAATGTATATCGTGTGCTACGGTCTGCATATTAATTTAGAGATGGATATATATTAGAGGTAACGATAAAATCGTTGAGGATCGGCATCTGATGTTTCCGATCAATTTACTACGAGTATATTGCCTGAGTTTATTTGTTGTTTGACAATTTAATGGCATTTTCAGTGTCGATCGCTGTTAATTAGATAGCCTTATAGCCCGGAGCTAGACAAATATTTTAATACAAACGTATACAACGCCACCCACGTTCATAAAAATAGTACTCGCAGTCGGTAGGCAGATCGCAGCGTGTTATTAAGTGATATCTTTTATAAACAGCCAGCGCGATACCTTAGCCGTAGGGGATATGTTGCATTTATTATAAAATTAATTTAAAACAAATTAAATTATCTGTAGTCAGCATTAAAAAAAAGGTTTGCTTGACTACCGCTTTCTTTTATTTATTTTTAAATGTCAACATAACATTGTATTATTTAATCTACATAGGTCACTTCTATGACTTCAAGATAACTGATAACAGTCGGTCTTCTTACAAGCTTTTATCAATCTCACTAGAAGCTTCAATATTCCAATACATAAAGCAAGTACTCTAGGTTAGTTAATTGATTTACGACAACACAAAAATCGATAACAAAATTCCTGGAACTCAGTGCCAGATTTCGAGAACTCGAGAACCCTTATCGAGTATCGCAAACTACCAAATGACATTCATTTTACGTTTTAAATTAACGCAAAGGCAGCCGGGTGACAGGCGGCGCACGTCACTGTGCGTAAAATAAAACGCACGCGACACCCGACAGATCAACCGACTTGTCGGCTACCGATGTCGTGGGACGATAACGTCCCGACGGGATGACGAGTTAATTCGATAGTCGCTGCGCTTTATATCACTTAGAAACATAAATACGAATTGACGGCTCGGACAAATTTTATAGGTACCTACGTGTACCCGAGGCATGGACATGGTGCATTTAGACGAGTAATTTATTTAGTGATTAGTTGAGCAACAGGGCGTATGAATAAGTGTCTGTGCCTGATGTATCCCCTTGGGTGTTTGAGTTGTGTGCGTCTTGTCAGCTACGGCTCGGCTCGATTACAAAGCTTTTAAGACTATTACAATCAAAATTATTCGAAGGATACTTCTTTTTGTGAACCCTATGATGCCGAAAGGCTACCTAACCTTATAGAAAGTGAATATCCTAAAAGAAGAAATTTTCCGATGTGTTGCAAGTCTGTAAACCAATTGAGATGTCTCTTATCCCTGTAACGTCACAAAGACTATAGACTCTTCAAACCAAAACACAGCAAAGCTTGTCGTCAGAAATAACAATGACGCTAGGAACCCAAACGAAACCTTTTATAAGGAGCTCCATTACAACTTTTGATTTATTTTTACCGCTTGAACAGATCCGAGATACGCTTACAAGTCTGGCTGTTACTGAGACTGGTATGAGACAATAAATAAAACAAGTTCTTGACATAAAACATCAATAGTGCATGAGTACTAACAGCTAGGCGCTTGCCTAGGAGCACAGTTGTAGCAATTCAATCTTACGACCTAACATTAACATAGGTCGAGTCGTAAATTTAAAGTTTATACCGTACTTTAAGTTGTCAACAAAGTTTTGCTATTACATAGTACTTAAAAATTACAGTTCAGTTAAAGTATTCAAAGACAGTGAAGCAGCATTTGTAAAGAAACTTAAACATCTTAATTTTGAGAAAGGAGCAAAAGCAATAGAAGAATTATTGAAATAAAGATAAATGACGGGACTGTCTCACAGTATTGCTTTATAGTTGGCAGTTAGGTACAGCATATTAGATTTTTCCTGTCATAAATCTGAAGCTTAGAAAAATTCTTTGTACCGTAAAAGACCAGAAGAGACTATAAAGGCATTATGTTACCAAGAATAACAATAAAACAAACACAAGCCAATCACGATATATATGAACAGAAATAATTTGTAGGTACTTGTAATAAACCATTTGTAGTACTATCCACTAAAATATTGCAGAAGATTGCGTGCCTGTACTTTATGGATCATTATTGATTGTAAACGGTATGAAAATGGACATTAAAGCTTCACAAGACAAATATCTTGTCGATTTTTAAAGTCAGTAAGCGCAGGCAGGGGGCTTTAAAAAATAATTGCTACTCCCGCCTTTGCCCATATTTCATGTGGAAGTGCAAAGAAATTGCTTCCTTATTAATAGCAATTTATTGGGCTTTATATCATTATTATTTACGCCGTATATGATCACTTGAAACCGGTAAATATTCAATGTTTTATATTATTTATGTAGGTATTCCTATTTGTCAATGTTGGAAAACCTGTAAATTATTTTGCAATTTGTAATTTTAATCTATGGTGAAAATTAATCATCGAGGTATATTAAAAGGATTATTTTTTTTATTTTCAATAACGAATAGTAATTAATTTTGCACTACCACTTGCGTGAGAATTAATTACAAAATTAAAGTGATTAATTGGACTGGAATTTAAACGGGAAAGCTTACAGAAAACAAAATCACCCAATTAACGTAGACATAACACAAATTCTGCACGTACGAAATTAATCAAATTGCCTCTTAAAATTCCATTAAGCGGTACTCATGGAGTTCACTACTGAGGTTCATAACTCAGAACTACTAATAACAATCATCAAAATACTCGGGCGAATCTCGCCAATGAAGATTATGATTGATACCACTATTTAGCTAACGGTAAACCACATAGTGAAATTGAAGTTTTCTTAATGCACTGCTGTAGGTAAAACGAAAATTGGTGATTCAAATTATAATGAGAATGGTTTTAATGGCTCTCGAAACTGTTACCGTCACCAATATATTTTAGACACGTGAAGCCTAATCAAAAACTATACATTGAACGATGACAAAGCATTTCTTACAACAAAACATGTGAACACGAGGCAATGTAGAATACAGAAAGACAATAGACGGCACCTTTTTATGCAGTGAGATGAAGCATATTAAAGTGAAGGAATTCTGGTAGCAAAAAATCAATAAAGCTCGGCCGAATAAAAAACTAACGGATAAAAATAGACGATCACGCCGAGTGGAAACAAAGTGTTCGTTCAGATACTATTAAAAAGTGTACGTGCTTGATAACATGACAGTAGAATAGCAATACAAAACAACATATCGAAAACGAATCATTAGTTTCCAAGTAACAAAACGGCGAATAGCTTTTGATTGGAATTCGAAGAAGGAATTTTGAACGCAAACAATATAATTAATTGTCACGGGCGAAAAAACTATTGGATTTAGCTGGAAATCTACTCAAAGAGGTAAAGTTTAGTGAAGCAGATGATCCACAGGAACATTTAGGAGTACTGACAAATTGATTTTTTGCTGTAACCAACTGAGTGTCAATTCCTGACATAATTGCGGTTTACAATAAATCCACATGGCCATATTATTTGCCGGATTAACAAAAAAATAATGGAGCTACTAGATATAATTTTAAAACCTGTATTTATGCAGATGATACCAGTTTCCAACGTGCTTACTATGAACCTGTCGAGTTATTAGCGTAAGCGAAATATTGAAAAATTAATTGCAATCAATTTTTAAGATCGAAAACCTGTGGTGGAACTATTTTGATGAATGTGTATATTAAGTGTATTTATTTTGTTTTGTTATTTGTTAGCAGACAGCTAATTGATTTACACGATGATTGAGTTTACAAAAAATAACTTATGATCGAATCTAAAAACAACACTGCTATAATATTTCGAGTGAAAAGAATTTTTAGTTCCATTGACTTAATTAATTTGAAAACCGTGATGATTTAGAAGTAACAGCTAGATATAACAATTCTCATGATTCTAATAAAGGTGCACTTAAACTTTTCAATATTGAAGCAACACCCCCTACAGCTACAACAAAATAAATTGTAGCACTTTCTGCGAAAGCATTTGATCTTCCTACAATTTCTTCAAGAGACTAGTCAATGTTGACACTAAAATTAAGTCCTAGATTATATCCCACATAATCTCATGGTGGACACATAAATCAAAATCAGCTGTAGGGCTCCAAACTAGTTTTATTTACTCTATTGCTAACGGTAGTATAATTAATTTGCGAGCGGAACGGTAGCTGTCGTATCTGTATTGAACTTAACATGTGGTATTACACGTCCGCAAGTTGTTTGATCAGTTGCAGAGACTTGCAAGCTCTTGCAATGTTTATTAAGTGACTGTCGTGCGCTGAGTATGCATTAGAGGGAAAATATTTTTCAATCAAGAATGTGTTGAAACTGGGTTAAAGAAATTTAGATGAGGCACCTCTTGATGCATGCTTTTTTTTTTAGATAATATTAAAAAAAAACCCCAAGCAAAACAAGTTTCATGAGTCTGTATGGTTTTTAATTGCAGCAGCAACATCTTTCATGGCTTTCATTTTCCTCAAAACTTCTTCGAACAAACCAGCCCTCTTGATTGGCGAACATGGCTCAAGGTGGGTTCAGATAGGCCACGTTAACGACCGTAACAGGATTGTGTAGTTTGATCTAACAATCACTTAATTGGTACGAAAACTACCGAAACTAGGATTGGCCGTGCAAAATCTTATTTGCATGACGAAATCGGACACGAGTACCTTGTTAGAGAGTTCAAATTGAAACGGAATGGTAGAAAACTAATCATTACTCTCTCTTCACTTGTAATATCGGTATGATTAAGCAATAAATAGATTTTGTTGATTACGGGATTAATTCGCTTTATTGGTAGGTTTACGATGATTGCGTCTTCCGTCTTCTTCACAAACGTTTTAGAGCTTCATAAAATATCAAAGCAAATACCTTTGAAACTTTCCACCTTTCAACCATCATGGTAGTGCTTTTACTCTATGTCCTTAATTGTTATTACGGTTAGAAGGAAAAATGGTATAGGAAATGCTGAGAATTTTTTTCAGTTCAGGTTGAATGACATTCTGAAAAGTAGCAGCGAAAAATGCGCTTTAAATCATAAAATTAATAAACTATATGCCCAGTATACATGAGTCTTATTTGCAAGAATGCACGAAGGTCTATTCTGCCTTGTAAACTCGCTATCCCACCTATCGGCTGTCAGCTGTAGCTTGTAATCTTTACTTGAATAACCCACTCGACTACTCTATAGAGATAAGATGATATTAAGGCTATCAGAACATTCGTATGGTAATTAGACTTTAATTATGTTGTATATGTACACCGATGTTCATTATTTTAAACACATGGTTTAATAATATAATTTGCTTATCAGAATTGATAAATTATTGTTCAACTTTGCAAGCTTGCTCGTTTGTGGTTTTATTGGTTGGGAAAATAAGACTATTAATTTTTATTCGAACGAGTCAAGTGCAAAGTATAACAATATTAATATACTCTTCATTTCATTTAGTTGGAGTTTGGAACGTCTATACTTACAAAAAATGATTTAATTAAGCTCCCAAATATTTCATTCACGAAAAATATACAAATGTATCGGGTAAAGTTATTCTATTATGCAGCGGCAGCATCATCAATCAACTATTCAACGAAAAAATAACCATCGAAGTCCTCTTTTTGGGATACTTTTTGGGATATAACTTACGCGTCACTTCCCAGATTTTTTTATCCCATAAAAAATAGAACCCGTGGCTCAGTGTCGCACGACCTTCCCGCGGGATTCCTTCTCGTACTCAGACCGTCACTGGACCGTTCCTACAATTTAATTGATCTCAATGCTCGAGACTAATCGACTCGCTACGGAAATGACTTCTTGTACGGTTGAGTCACTGCCGTAGCCAAAATGGGTTGGTCTGTTGTTTTGGTTGACTACACGCCTAAGGTGCCAACGATCTTTAATAGAATTTCATTCTCGTTAAACGATGATAAAGATAAAATATAGTTGTAATAAAAGGACTCTCTGCTTCGGTCGATTGACTATAAAAATAGGCGTATAGGAGATATAATATGCAAAATGAACAATAAAGAACAAAAGTTACGACAGCACATTATTAAACACGATAGTCAATAAATTAACAAGGGGACCATAATTTCGAACACAAAGTAAACGCAAAGGATTCATCGAATAATTGTACTGCCAATAGCTTACGCGGCTTTATTTTTTCACAAGCGGTGTGAAGTAGCCGATGGTATTTTAATGTGACAGCTGAACACATAACCGCACTTAATTTTGTCCTAATGCGAGCACCGGGCCATAAGAATCTTGGCCTTTAGTTCCCTCTGTTTTTCTCCTGAGAATATCTGTGAACTGAATCGGCGATGAGCCAGATAAGGCGAGTGTTTCTTTAAATATGCAAAGTGCAAACTTTGTGGGACTCTTTCGACAGGATGCTGAATAATTTTACACGCTCTTAATGGTTCTCGTGTCGTTTTAATTCAGCCTTGCGGTGTTGCGTTGACACGGTAAGGCGAAATTAAACTAAAATTGTTTTAATTACAATCAGTGGTATTATATTTGGTCTGTACGCTCGGAATAATAAAGGAAGCTATTGCATGAATGTGTAGTGATGGTAAAATTACCATAATTAATGGAATAGCAATAAACTATGGCTATTGTTTTGTGTTGCTTGCAAATAAAATCTATGGAGATAAATAATGAAGTAGGATGTTGGCGCTCCCGCGTCGGCTCCTCTAGTGTTTGTCAGGCGCGGTGTTGGCTACATCGCGGCGACATAATTTAGCACCCAGGCAAAGACTCAGGCATTTTTCTAAAAGACAATACAAGCCTCTCGGCCAATGGAATATTCAGAGTGCCTGAAGAATTCTCATTCTCGCACCCGCTAATGAATAGCTATTCTTTGAGCATTTTAACTATGGCTCTCGGAATGGAATTCGAGTGTACAGGTTTCTTAAAAGGTCCCTCGATATGCGTCGGACCCTTTCCGCTTCGCTTAATTTATGGACACTCATACTTTTCTTTTATTTTGTATTAATTATTACGGACCGTATAAAAGTTTCGCGCGTTGTTCGACTTTGGAATTTTAGTGGATTACATTGTTAAACACTATTTCTGCTCTAGAGTCATCGAAGCCGGTTTTCTCATACGTACATGTAATATAAATTAAAGACGTGACATTATCCTCGAATTCCTCATTTCTCTATGAGAGCACAGTTGGTGGCTCACCAGGCTATATCGTAACTAATTCAAACAATTACTCATCTTCCGAGACAAAATTGGGTTTTATTGTTCTGTAATAGAAAACAATGATAATAAGGCTATAAATTACTTGTTAGACACGCTTGTCTATCATCTTATTTCGTTATTAGGCATGAAGTATACCATAGTTTTGAGTTCTTGCTAATTTATATTCAAAGTATGTAGGCCCACTATTATGGAGAGTGTTTTGGATTAGGCTTTTTTATTTTTTAAAGAGAGTTCTCGTAGCGGCGTCGCTGTCATCGTGTCCAGAATACATTAATACTAATTAGTGTTTTGTATATCTAACTATTTAATTTTACTAAGTCGAAGTTCCCGTTTTCGAGAATGTTTTTGACGTTGTTAAAAGGACCTTTGACATTGTTACTGCTTCCTTTTTAACAAGAAATGTAAGGTCATTGACATGTGCATAGTTAAGGTAATCGTTGTTAACTTAGTTGGGTAACAGTCATCATCGAAGATTATTTAAACTGAGGCTCACGTTTTTTACGTTATTTTGAGAAGAATAGAATAGCACAGAAATTCTTTATTATGCCACCATATAAATTAAAGATATAGGTAAATGTAGAAATTTTACGATGGATGTCAAATTGGGCTAAGCCTATATTGCGGTCATCCATGACTCCAGCTACCGCTAAAACTTATAAAAAAACAATATCTCTGTAAAAAACGGAACCTAATTAAATTTTATTTATAAGGCAGACATTTGCAAAGTCAGCGTCAATACAAAGACCATTGAACACAACAACAAAAACAGTAACTTAGTCATCATTCGCCGAATTCTTTATTCGACATTCAAATTTTTTAAATTCAAAAGCATGGTTTCTTTTTTTTTAGCTTTAGTGGCAACGGCAACAGATAAGTTGGTCATGTACCCTTGCAGACCGCTTTATGAAATATTGCAATGATCAAGCAACAATGAGCTGTAAGGCTGCCAAGCGACTACGCAAACACAATGTAATCTCTTCTGCGAACCAGAACATGATTTATTAAAGAAAATCCACATTCGAATTTCGAGTCTTGTAACGGTAAACGGAACAATCTATACTTAATAATCTGTGGCTAATTTGAAATTCTTAAGTCGGTAACTACAGAAGTACAGAGGCCCGACCTGAGTATTAAGTGGCTGTGGTACAATATAAGGATATGCTATGGGAATACTTCTTAGCTATTTTGAATAAGCTGATAACACCAACGTACCTATAACGCATTAATATTGAATTTTAAAATCGTGATAAACCTGTGCTTTTAGGTACCCCGAAGGCTAGATTTGGTATGGTTCCAGAAACCGAAAAGGTACATACTAGTAAGTTACGCACTTCATCATATGTACTAAATATGTTTCACCAAATGAGTGTATCTATTCGTCTGTAAATCTTTTCATGCATATTTAATAGTTCTGTGTCAAATTTTCACTAACGTGTACTCAAAACGGTAGGTACTGATGGTGAATTCGAATCAGTAGCACAGTTTCGAACTTGTAAATATTTATATTTCAATACATAATTTTATATTTTAAGCATTTGAGAAGATCTTTGTACAAAAATAACCCAGGGCCCAATATACAGCCTTTTCGAATACCTCCAATATTTTATCAGAGCAATGAAATTTTTTTTCAGGAATACTGAATGGTTAACTACTCCAGAAAAGATCAATACATTTAGCATAATGATTCATTGGCAACCCTAAAGGAACTTCAAAAGCTTTCCTTCGCACCACTTAATATTAAACAGCATACTTGCAAGGACAATTTGTCATATATCATCCAAATGCACCAAACAAAAAAACGACTAAAAAGCATTTAATATACGTTGATCACGTACTCATTGCTATTCAAAGTGAAATACCGGATGCATTGTAACTAAACGTTAAAGGGAACCGCAATGGCGTTTAAAAGCTACAAATAACCCATTCACATCAACATAATTTATAAACAATTCCCAACAAACCATTACTGGGTGTATCAATATGAAAACATAAAGAATAAACGATCGTTGTCTCTCTTTATATGCAAGAAACACCTCATTAAATGTTTGTCATACAATTTACCTATCTGCATTAACAAGGCTATACAATGGGATAAAAAATTACAAAGGTAGCCGCTTGACTGGGGCCTTATATTGTAAGTTTCAGAAGCAACCATCTTGCAATAATTGTGCTTGTATCGGTATGTTGACATCGGATAGTTTCTGCTTGTGTATCGGCAGGGTTTTGTGTTACTTTGTTGCACAATGTGTCGAAGCAAAGAAAGGTGGAAAAAGCAAGCAGTTTCTTATGAAGAATATTTTGCTTCTCACTCTGCTACATCACAAACGCACAAAATACTTTGTAAGCAGCGTTTTGCAACACAACAGCGCTCATTTTGATAGTCTGTACCGAAAGCCTTTCTTGCCAGTCCTTTAAGAGGGGCTCAACTCTATAGTCGATTAGGTACCTAAAGTGATTAAGAAATCGAAATCTCTTCCAACTTTGAAAAGGTTATCAAAGCACCATGTTTTGAATAATGTTTGAAATGTAAGTTTTGATCAACTGTGTTTTATAACTTAACTAGCAGAGCCCCGTGTTTTCACATGCATAAGTTTCCGTTAAAAACTATCCTATGTCCTTTCCCGGGACTCCAACTATCTCTTTACCAAATTTCATCTAAAGCGGTTCAGCCGTTTAAGCGTGAAGAGGTAACAGACAGACAGACAGTCGCATTTATAATATTAGTATGGATATGGATTTTAGTTTGTCAACCAGCAAAATCGTCGCTTACCTTCCTAATTATTATGTTTTTCCTCTTAAACCGTAAACCTTTGGCAATACATAACATAATGAGAGTCAATATCTATTCCCTTTCCTCGTTCATTAACCAGGCTTCCGCCTTAGCAATCATAACAGCATTGCTAACAACCGATTGCTCTCTTTCCATAATGAAGGCACGCGACTTTCAATAGAACAGCATGGCCGTCGAGTGAGTTATTCAAATGAAGTCTTATACACGTTAGTGCATGCTTTAGACATATTCGATAATTTATACTAACAATGCACCGCAGTGTATGTCGTCTGGCCAGACTTGTAAAACTTACGGGCAGTGCAATTGAACATCATTTAACTTACTGAATTATTATAAGGTTTATGTTCATTTAATATTGCTTCTGCCCTTTAAGTTCGTGACTAAAACCAATACAAATATTAGCTATAGATAATGGTATGTTGCAGCGTGTGTGATTTTTGACATTTTTAAGCCATCACTACATGGAGAACTGACACAGCCAGTAGGCGTCGCGACAGACTTCATAGATGATGCCGGGACGAGCTGGAGAAAACAAACTACCGGTGCAGTGGGCCACTTTAGCCATGGATCGAAAGAGCTGGAAGTCATGGGAAGAGGCCTTTGCCCAGCAGTGGGATGATGCAGGCTATCTCAACAGGTCAAGAAAGAAACGTCAAGTTTAGATAACGACAGAAAAAAAAACTCGACCCATCATCATCTGCCTAGCCTTTTCCCAACTATGTTGGAGTCGGCTTCCAGTCTAAGCGGATGCAGCTGAGTACCAGTATTTAACAAAAAAATATTTTAAGTACTTACCTACCAGGAAAAATCTCGAACCATTGTAAGATTTTTTTTTTAGATTGACAAGCAACATTACGAAATCACGTGTCTCTTTCATAATTACAGGCACGTGTAAATGAAACAAATCCCTGAACTGAAATATTATCATACAAAAAAATCACTGATAAATTATTTACGCAACCTGTCAAGTCATATTTAGTACTCTCCTGATACGCTTTTGTTGTTTTATTTCCAAAATATAACATAATTATGAACAAAGACAAAAAGTTTATGCGTTTCAGGGTGGACTTTCTGACTTCTGTGTTTAACAAGTCAAATCCTATAAATACTTACAATTAACATTCACGTACAGTGTTATTTTAGTCTCTTAACAAAACAGTTTAATTACACACGTATTTGTATTACATTAGGAACAAATGCCGCAATGTACGTACGAGTATTGTATGTTCTTTCACTAACTCCTGTAACTACTAATATACATGTTAGACAATGCTGTAGCCTGTTAATTGTGTCCGTATGTCCCGGGACCGGGATTACAGTGCGGACCTTCGTTAACACGGGATTTAGCTCTTTGATACACCCCTACCCTGTAGTTTGGTAAATACGGAAATGAGCGAATCGAGATTTTTCCCGGAAAATGTCCGAATATATTGCATTGTATTATTAGGATGAAAATGTCTTTGTTTATCCGGGTAAATGAGGAATCTCTTCAGATTCACGAGTAGTTACTTTCATTGAATCTATTCAGAAGAGAGAAAGGATATTTAATTCCTTCAATGTGCAGTGACAACGTTTATAATAATATTAAATTAATCCTTTTTCTTTCGAATCAACAGGAATTAGATGTGCTTATTTCTGACTTATTATTTCTGGTAAATTCTTTCCGCCTTATTACAAAACGAGTTCTTATTGTAAGTAGACCTAGCCCACACCTGCGAGACAGTTACTGTATTTTAAACTTTATTTCGACAAACGTAAAGTTCTTATTAAAAAAACTGACGTTAAACCCGAGTCTAAGTTGTCAATTTTGCATTCAGAACTTTACGTTTGTCGGAATAAAGTTTAAAATACAGTAACTGGTCGAAGGTTTGGCTAGATCTAAAGTAAGAACTCGTTTTGCTATAAGGCCAACTAAGTTTAACCTGGTGTCAAGAACCCACACTTCATCGAAGAGTACTAAGGAAGCATGATCTAATAATACAGGATACGACAATAAAACAGGAATACAAATCAAATATCAATTTACAACACTGTTAAAATGGACTAGACATATAATTAAAACTGTACTGAGAAAATGCCTGTAATAATTATGGTCAAAACTAATTTCCGATATTATGTACTTCTGTTATTTTACTACTCTTTGCAGGAAACGTTTGTTATTTATTACGAGTAAACGTGGACATAATAATGATGAATAATAATAATATAGGGTTGCCAGACAGGTGGTATTGACGCGCAAATTGTAACCATGAATTGAGAACATGATTCTATCATATTTTTTTTCTATTAAAATTTTTCGTCGGTTAAAAAAAATTGTTTCATACATTTTGACCGCGCAGGTATAAAATGACAAAATATTATTATTGAATTTATATAATACATTCAGTGAAACAATTTTCTGGGAAATGTGTATCGTCTTTACGTACCTATTAAGATTCCTGTTACATTGCACTTTTCTATGAATCAGCAGATTTTTTTTTTTTGATTACCGACGAAAACTTTCGGTTTTCGTTTCAGAATCATGTGCGCAATCCCTGGTAACAGATTGTGCATCGATGACCCTGCCAACCTAGTATTACAAACACAATTTCTAACGGGAGAAGCCGCCATTAAAGTTGTTGCTGTCGCAATTAAGCTCACTAAGCTAATGTAATGGTTGAAATTATAATATCTGTGCTTTACTTAAAGTCTTTAAGTTAATGTGCAAAAAGTCGAAAATAGTTTCTCTTTTAACAAATTAAATGAGACTTTGGATTATGTTTATTATCTTATGTCACGCGACCCAAAAATAGTCATCAGTTTGGTTGAACAGACCTGCGGGTCTAATGTAATGGTTTCTTATTAAACTTTGTAGTGACCAGTAGTAAGGTTTGATAAAAAGATTAATAGGTAATCTTGAAAAACTTTATTTTTCTAACCTTTTCTTTCGCACTGCTGGGAAAAGGCCTCTCCTAAATCATTCCAGGTACTATTTTCCCGCGCTGTCTCAAACCAACCTTCATGGTAGGTACCTACGCATTTTTTTTTTTGTAAGAAATATATCAAAGCGTTTGTGAACTAGCACTTATCAAGTATCTGCTTAACTCATCAAAGTTAAGTACAATCTCAAATAAATATAACATATATAACACGCATGTATGTAATTTTGATATTCATAAGTAGTTTGATCGTAATCCAAGAGCAACTAATTCCATGGACACCAAAAAGTTGTCAAACGAACAAATCACTCCGAAATTAAACTGACATCTCATTCAACAGCTTATGAGGGATCATTGAAAATAGTGGGACTATTTACGTTACTCAGAGAAATATGCAGAAGTACAATTTAATTTATTTAATAATTAAAATTTTCTAACCTAAATACAACAAAATTATTACAGGGATAATATTATAACAAAAGGTTTTCCATAATAATTGGGAAGACTACAGAAGCTCAATCGACAATGGATATAAAACCGTACCTACTCTGATGTTGCTTTATAAAAGGTAACGATGATTAATTTAAATTCAGATTCCATCTAATGGACCGAAAGAAGACTAATTGTGTAAATCATCATCATTTCAGCCGAAAGACGTCCACAGCTGGACATAGGCCTCCCCCAAGCACTTCCACTTCGACCGGTTTTGTGCTTGTCGCATCCAACGAGTTCCTTTTGGGCAGACTTAAACTTCAAGAAACTTCATTCCCGAGTCGATACCGAACCACTTATGCTTGATTGAGTTTCCAAAAAAAAATCGTAAGCAACAAACAAAAACAAAAAGTTTATTGCAGTAACATGTACAACTTTTACAGTAAATCTTACATAGGGACCTCCTTTTAAGTAAAGATATACCTGTGCTAGGAGGCCCCGCTCTTCAATGCCAAATTATAAAATCAAGCAAGCAAGCAAGCCAGCAAGCATCGTGGCAAAGCATATTTAACAGAACTTCAAACTGTAGCGGTATCTACAACGCCACAGGCGAACAACGCGTCATACTGACGTCACGCAAATCCTGCATCTCGCAAGCGCAGTTTACCGCGCAACTAGCATATATACAACGGCCCGACATGACTCATTGGGCAGTTGCCCGCCAGACACAACACACGTCTGGTCGGAGGATCCTCCCTTTTCTATGGAGGTTGAGTGAACTTTACACCCTGTTCCTCACACCTCTATAAAACTTTCACACCGCATTATACTACTCATCTTCACCTGCACTACAACACAAGTTTGCCCGTTCACGAATCGTCGACTCCACTACACGTTTGTCGGTTCTCTCCTCACGATCTCTCTGTGACATCTAATTACTCGCCAAATTAAGCCTCAGCTATGAAACTTTCTTTCGTTAGGGCGGGCTGTGCTTCAAACTGTTCGACTTTAAATTAATAGACGGAATAGGGACTGTTTTGAATGTTTTTAGTTTTTGCTAGTTAGGTAAGAAAGAGTTTTCTGTGATTACAATGTTTCTAATAAGATAGTCGATTTGACTACTTAGAGTAAGACAGGTTGTAGTAGTCCTAAATAAAATATTTTTAAACAAAGTACTTAATTATTCAGTTTCACACGTTCCAAAACATGACATCCTTCAAAATATTATTACATCACACTAATACATGGCGAAAGTTTGTAAGTGTGTGTGTTTATATGTTTGTTAATTCTTTACGCTCAAACGACTGGACCAATTTTAATAAAATTTTGTATGGAGGTAGCTAATTTTTATTTCGATATTCCCAGGGGATCGACATTTACGCGGGTGAAACCGCGAGGCGTAGCTAGTAATATATATAGTTCAGTATAAGATTCCTGTTACATTACGTATAAGATTCCTGTTACATTTGTATAAGATTCCTGTTATAATGCTATAAGATTCCTGTTACATTTGTTTTCACTAATAGATCATTTAGGTAAGTAGTTACTTACTCCGTCAGATCTAATGATTTAATTTAATATTCAAATTGGTAACGAGCGGCACTTTATACTCTGAGCTTAAAGAATAGAGCTCAAACAAAATCACGTCGACGACGCTCGTCGTCTCCATAAATGGTCAACAAAATAAACGTTTCACTTTGTAACACTTTGTCACCCAACGTTCATCTAATGAGAAACTTCATAAGCTGCATATTAATTCGAAAATTAAGCTTAGCATCGAGTATTACACGAACAAATTGCGTCGACCTTTGCGCCGCTAATAAAAACACATTAACTCCCTCACTTGAATTAATGATTTAACTGCACAAAAGGAATGTCCCGGTGAGGCCACGAAAACGTACGCTTATCTAAACTGGCCGGCGTTGTATGCGCTCTCTAATTGGCTAATTGGCATACTAGTGAAGATAGATCAACAATTGCAATCTCTTCCTAGTTCGGTTAGATAATGCATCCGCCTCTGTCGCCCTGATGAAATGCTAAGCGATCGATATCGCGGCCATTGAAATACGCTTCACGAACGGTAATTGTAATATATTACAGTGGTAATTTAATACTTGTTTTGTAAACGTTGTACTAAGGTCATTACTATGGGCGATTAGAATTTGTTGGCGCAAAAACAACACCGCGTGTGGTCGGACGTGAGATTCTATTTACTGATAACAGTTCTTATGAGGTTCGCTTGATATGACGTGTGGTGTGTTTGATTTGAACGTACAACTTATCGCATGTAGTGTTAGCCCCCTTGTTAATTGACCGGTTGTGAACATTGAGCAATTTAGGTACTTCAATTTAATGTTATGTTTAGACGTGGAAATAAAAACATCGTATTCTAATTTATTATCACCACTTGAGATGCACAAAGTTTAATTGGTTGGTTCGAAAAATTAAATTCGTTTTTTTTGCTGAAAATATTTTAATTTACCGCTAACATTAAAAAAATGTCAAACCTATTCCTGGAACATACGTGAACTATGTCAACAACAGTATTCTGCTTTATCAAATTTCCTTTTTCTATCGGAAACATCGAAAGCGTACACCCCAGCCGTAGCCCAAATGTTAGGGCTTCTTGAATAATTCCTTTACACATCTTCGTATCGCCAAAGCCCACCCCTAACTGCGAATACATTTTTAAAGCTGTGCGCACATAAAAGGGAATACAGGAGTGTTATTCGAAAGTGCGGAAATGCGTCCCATACATCAAGTGAGGAAAATAGAAAAACAGAGGCGAGATAAAATGTGAGTACATTGCCGTGAAATGTTGCTACAATTCCGAAAGAGACAAATAGCCCTTTGACAACGACAGCATATTTTATATGCACTTGTTTGGGGCATGGAGCTAGAGAAGTAAGCCTATTCTCGTACGTGGTCGGTTTAGGGAACAACTGTTTGCATTGCGAACCACGACCACTGTTTGATAATGAATGCTGAAGCTGCGGTCGAGCTTAGTTCCGTTTCAGCCTAAAACAACAGGTTTGCTGAACAGGATTAGACGTGAGGACCGAAAATTGTTTGCGCTATTCTGTGTGACTATAACGGCTTTGTAAGGGTATTTGGAATTTCTAGCTATTCATACAAGGACTAAATTGAAACGGTAATTGATAGAGGTAACGTTGAATAAGCTATATCGTAGTGGGACGTGGGTATAGGTAACGCAAAACTGACGTGACATTATACAAGGTGGAGACGATAATACGATAATAAATTAAACTGCGTATATCTAAAGACTTAATTCAATCATAATTATCCAACTAGCTAACCCGGCGAATTTCGTACCGCCTCAGAATAAAAAAAGCCGATCCATACAAAATGTATGAGAAAATCTTTTATTTTTTTTTCTCTGTGAATTTTCCCCATGTTTTAATAGTTATTCTGCTATTCGGGGCGGAGACAAATCCAACAAACCAAAGATCATAAAAATCGGTCCCGTTGTTCTTGAGTTATAAATGGTGTAACTAACCCGACTTTGTTTTATAATAAATAGATAGGTATATATACGTATAAAGATTGTTTAAATACTGGTATTCAACTGCATCCAGTTAGACTGGAAGCCAACCCCAACATAGTTGGGAAAAGGCTAGGCAGATGATGATGATGATATCCAATTGTTTCTCCATAGCTAGTCAAATATCGGCAAAACCCATAGTCAGCTCATCACTACTATTTAGTTTGTTTGAAAAAAATCACCTTTTTATTAGAGTTTTTAATAGTGCTAAAATGTAAACACTGTTTTCATTTATTGCCGTATTGTTGTCTCCACGTTGTATGATGCAAATAATTTATATTTTCATTATTGCACCTACCACTGTTTGCATCACTCAAAGATTGACTGGTAGAAAATGCCTATAGCATTAAGTCCGCCTATGTACATTTATGTGCTTGAAGTATTTAAATAAATAAATAAATACAACGCAAAAGTAACATGAAATTATATGATGAAGAACGAAAACCTACAAAAGCTAAACCACATGACACTTCTCTATATGAACACTGTGTGATAGTCACACAATTTATATATATTTATATTATACTAGCTACAGTTTCCCACCTGCAAATATAACTCCTAGGGACACGGTTTCAAATTCGCACGTCCCAAAGAACATTCAAAAGAGCCACAAGTCGACATTTTTCGCCGAGACACAAAATAAAATGACATCCTCGGACGTGTTTGTTCCCGGTAGCAGTATTTAACACTCTTTCGCCGATTCCTTTGCCCTGGTGTATTTCCGTCTCGTCGGCCAAATTGTCCTGGACAGTTCGTTCGACCGTGTACACTATCTCACTTTGAAGTCACTTAATTATGGCGATTCTGTGGGCTGTCACTTGTGATATATCGAACTTTGAGGGGAAGTAAAGCTCCCTCTTTGTTAGTTTCAATCTAAAACTGAATGCACTTTAGGGTTTTGTGAACATTTCAATTAACGTTTATTTTGGGTAAACAAACAAAAGTTTTAACTTTGTAGTTGGATCTTTCTGGCGTTGAAATCGGAACTAAATTTATCCCCACAAAAAATATGAAGCATGGTATAAAGTTTACTGTTACATCTCTTGTCCTAACTAATATTATAAATGCGAATGTAAGTTTATTTGTTTGTTACCTTTTCACGCCTAAACCACCGAACCGAGCATCCTGAAATTTCACATATAGAAATAGAAAATAGAAATAGTTTATTTGATAACCCTAATCGTACAAAAAAATTTGAGATTGGAGCCTCCATTTAAGCAAAAGATGCCTGTATTAGGAGACTCCAAACACATACGTTGTCAGGTGTACAGAAACGGACATAGGGTACCTTTCATCCGGAAAAAAGTGCTGTTCCCGAGGAAAACAGCAATAATGTTAATATGATAATAGATGGCGCCACGTCTCTTTCAAATCATGATTGAATTATATTAGAAACTCGAAACTTACGCGGGTGAAGCCGCAGGGCGCAGCTAGTATACTGATATAAATAAAAATAAAAAAACAATAACTGAATGCTGGTCTTCGATATCCGTGGCTGGTCTACTAGAGCAGTGGTGGCCCAGTGGTAACGGCGGCGGTGGTTATAGATTCGAACCGAAGCAGGAGCTTTACTTAGTGTAAATAATTTAACCACCAATGCTTTCAAAACGGTGAAGGAAAACATCGTGAGGAAACCGGCATGTCCTAGAACCAAAAAAATCGAATACATGTGACATCTATCAACCCGCACTGGGCCCGCGTGGTAGATTACGGCCCACTCCCTCTCACAGTGAGGAGGCCTGTGTCCCAGTCCCGTCGGAACATTATAAGGTTGATTATGCTGGATGCTGGTCTGGTGCAGTAAATGGAAATACAAGACCATAATAACTCATCATTAAGAAAAAACTGCTATAAATACTTGCCTTAGGTACTGAATGAACCATATTTGAACTCGTGATGTTACGAAACCTCCGCCCTTCACTTTTTCTTCTTCGTGCACTGAAAATATAATCATTATTTTGTATTACCTACTTATTTAATTTTAAATATAACCATATAAGCGCCGTAATGGCGCACGATTTATATCTTTGCATTCCACTTAAAGGGAATTACACAACAATTGAAATAATGGAACCTTGAAACACCCATGGGTACTTAACCTATAAGAAGCCTACTGGGTTCCAAGGTCTAGTTGGGTTGGGGCTCTTATAAGATTATGGGTCTTTATATTTCAAGTGCAAAAGCAGAGAATACCTGTAGGCTATTAAATATCCCATATAGTAGTAACTTAAATAAAGAACTATAAAAATTGGAGCTTAAATATTTTAATATTAGTTTGTAGGCACTATGTCGCACACGTACATAGACACAGTATAATTTAAGCCATTATGTATTTGTTCCTGATCTTTTGATGTATTTATATATTGTAGTGAGAAATAAATAATTATCTTATCTCATGGAAATGTGCATTCTAGACATATTTCATTTAAAAATCTGCATTTTATTTGCAATATTTTACTTCAGAACTTTTCACCAGAACACAACTCCGCGCCAAAATTAGGGGACGTCACTTCGAATCCCGTTTCTAACGTTTTGTCCTCGAAAACTGGCGTTGCCAAAAATTCAAACTAAAGGCTCCCGTGGACGACGCGACGCGACGGCGCGACGCGATTCCGGTAGAGCAATTTCCATGAAGTTTTCATAGAAATTGTTCTACTAGAGCGTCTCGCGTCTGTCTGCGGGAGCCTTAACACCACGACCAAGCGACGTGTCTGTAAGACAGATAAAATAATTAAGAAAACGCAGCTGTTAACCGCAGATATTTAAATTAAGCGTCAATCGTCATAATCAAATCAACAGTCTCGAGTCTAGACGGTCCTCAAAATATGCACAGGGTGTGGCAATGGAGGCATTAGCAACTTTTTTCTACAGATCAACATTTAAAGTGAGGCCACACGGGTGTTGCCGGTGCGTTGCGTCGGCGTCATCGCGCCGCTATTATTTCAACGCACTGAGCGCCACACGGGCAATGCAGTATCGCAACGCAACGCTTACTAGGACGTTGCAGCGTCTCGGTATTGGGTGTGGCAGTCTTCTATCCATATACTTTAATATTATAAATTCGGAAGTAACTCTGTCTGTCTATCTGTCTGTCTGTCTGTATGTTACCTTTTGACGCCTAAACCGGTGAACCGATTTAGATGAAATTTGGTATAGAGATAGTTTGAGTCCCGGGAAAGGACATAGGATAGTTTTTTTATTTATATTATATTCCCACGGGATCGAAACTTACGCGGGTGAAACCGCGGGGCGCTGCAAGTATTACTATACAAGCAACACTGCGCTGCGGTGCCGCTGTGGCTCCGACCGCGACGCTCGGCATCGCACCGCAACAGCCGTCCCTGTTTCGTCTCTCTGGTTCGCCGTCCCTGTTTCGTCTCTCTGGTTCCCTTATGAGCGTGCGTTGCGTCGCCGCACATCATCGCAAGGCTCCGTGTAGCATGTCACTGTCGTTTGTATGTTGAATGACGTAGCGTCACCGCTCAGGCATCGCAACGCGCCGACAACGTATCGTGCGGCTTAGCTCTCACTGTATATTCGAATACTACCTACTTAATTATAAAATCACGATTCGATTCCACCCACAATTAAAAGTAGTTAGCAAACATGTCTGTAATTATTACGCGCATTAATAGCTTTCGAACTTCGGATCGAAATTAAATATTTTATTTATATTTCTAGACGATTTTTCTTCGATGTTATGATTGCCACTGCCTTAATCGACGTTTATAGGCCCCGAACCAATAGATCAATTAATCACACAATTATTAATAGGTTACAAGATTGCCTTACTTAAACATTATTATACCTATTATTTGATGATTTTATGACTGCGTCAGTACGCGGAGTTCGCGCAGCAGAATTTTAGGCCTAAGATGTTTGAACTTTTTTTCATCGATCTCTTATCCTGTTTATATTCATGGTATTTTTCGATTCTATCATAGTAATTAAGAGAAGAGGAATAATGTGGTAAGGCAACTTTGTGGTTTAAAAGAAGATGTAGTGACAAAAATTTAAAAGAGTATGCTTAGATGGTTTGATCAAGTTGAGAGGGCGAATGAAAGGCGACTTACAAAAGATATTGACAAGGCTGATGTGACTGGAAACGCCGGGAGGGGATGCCCTAGAAGGACATATAGTGACCTTATTGATGTGTTCCGACATAGCACGAAGAATTGCCAAACTAATTAAGTGGCAGTGGGCAGGGCACATTGCTAGCAGAACAGATGGCCGATGGGGCCAAATGGTCCTGCAGTGGCGACCGCGTACCTGAAGACGTAGCGTTGGAAGGCCTCCCACAAGGTGGACCGACGACCTTGTGAAGGCCACAGGAATCCGTTGGACGCGAGAAGCACAGAACCAGTCGAAGTGGAGGTGCTTGGTCTGGCCTATGTCCAGTAGTGGACGTCTTTCGGCTGAAATGATGATGATGATGATTGATGATGTTCTTCAGTAAGGTCAGGTGCGTAGTACTCGCAGTCGGCGTTCATGTTTGACGAGACGTAAACAAAGCGAAAGAAATACACAGTAAGGAGGAGCAGGTAGCGTTCTATAATTTTTGCCTAACCACGTGGGAGAAAGGCGTGAGTATGTATGTTATGTTTCACATTAGTGGGTTAAATTATTATGATCGACGGTAAATGTTTGGTTCCATTATTTTGTTTATTTTCTTGATACAGACATACTAAGCGGTCATCTCACGATGAACATTAAAGGCAATTTCTAATCAGTATTAAATTTATAATCTTATAAAATGTTCAATACATATTGTAAAGCGCTGAAAAGTGATGCTTGAATTTTATAGTTCATCGCTTTTATAGTCAAACAATCATATAATGCAAGTTCTTTAATTATAAGAGCAGATGAATTACCAATAACACCGCTTATAAGTATACGGCACGGTAAACATTAGAATTGTTGTTGATTGGTATTTTTTTCGAAAAAGTAATAACTTCGTATCATTAAGCTTACGCATTAATATTAAACTTTTTCGTAGAACCGACCAAGGGCTTAAAAAAATGTAAGAATACTAATAGGTCTTATACTCTCTCGGGTGAGCATTAGTGGGCCAGTGGTAACGGCTCAGAATTACGAGTTGGGTCGTGGGTTCGAACCCAGGCAGGCGCTTCAATTTATGTAAATTATTTTATCACCACTGCTCTCAAAACGTTGAAGGAAAACGTCGTGAGGATACTGGCATGTCCTAGAACCAAAAATGCGAAGACATGTGAAATCTACTAATCCACACTAGGCCCGCGTGGTAGATTAAAGCCCACTTCCTCTCGAAGAGAGGAGGCCGTGTCCCAACAGTGGGAACATCATACGCTGATTATAATGATTATACTTTATCATTAAATACATTGTCATGTTTTGCATGTCTGACTATGTACCTATTAGGAACTTAATTACTGACTTTAAGACCAACACTGTACCAATACCTATTGCAAAAAAATATATTTTATGATTATGATTGTGGTACATTCAGTTTTCTTATTATAATATAAACAAACTGTAAATGTATAAATACAAATATTGGATAAATAAACTTAATTTTCAAATGCCAATAAAGTTACAATACTACACAACATAGCAAAATAAAATTTATAAAATAAAAAACACAGCACTCAAACATCTAAATGGATGGCAGCCTACTCGTCTAACAAATTAAGCAACCCTATTTTGATTGTTCACAATCAAGATTGCACAACACACAATTAGACATACAGCTTTCAATAACTCCTCAAGGTCGGCGAAAGTAGCCCGTAGATGTAGTTTTCGATTTCGTTACCGCGTTCTATCCATCAGCTGTAACATTGGTACTTTCGAATATCGAATAATCATAGACTAATAAACCACGCATGCAGAATGTTTTATTGCAAGTTTTTCTTGTTCGATTATAATTAGAGTCGGGATCAAATGCACGATTCTAATCGAATGATGGGTACTAGTGACGTAAGGATGATAATTCCAGTTGGATATCGAGATTTGCATTGATTGAGCTTGTAACCTTGTCGGAAGTATTAGTAGTGATAGGAAGGTACCTTGAAGATTCTTCGTTGCGTTGTTTCATCTAATGAAGAATGACGTAAATGTTGGAGTTATTTTTGCATTATTTGTATAATATCGTGGTGCTATTGTCACGATAACGAAGTAAAGACTAAACAAGGTTATGACCTTGTTTGGTTCCTTCTTAGATTGAGAATTGCTCGATTTGCCAAACCTCTGTTGAGTTTTACGATCGAGAAGTGTGTAAAGAACAGAAAACAGAATTTTTTATTATTTTATTCTATACTGGACTCTTTTCCCGCGTTAACTTGAACCAGCCCTCGCGGAAAGCATCTAGAAATTCTATTAGAAAGTTTTAATATCTTGAGCAATGATTAGGTATGTAGGTGGCCAAGATGAGCAAATCCATGGATGTAGGTACAGTTCAAAGCTTCGCACTCATTGATCTTCCAAACAAGAATCATCAAAGCCGCTTCCGCAAGACATAAAGCAAACCATTATCCCACTCCTAACACTTTTAAGCAAACAAAGATAATCCACACAGATCCGCAATCAAATCCATCCAGCCAATGAAGCTAATAATACATTTACATCAAGATAGCCAGGTAGACCGCATCAGCATGCATCCCACGATGCAATAGACGGAACTCTGCGGCGAGTTAGTGGAAGGAAACGGAAACACGCGACCGCGACGGCACAGCGTTTGTTTTGTTCGATACCGTTTCACATACGACTATAACACCATACATCCTATACAGGAACTAAGTCCCTACATTTGTGGGACAAGCTCACTCAAACATACAAAAACAGTTGAAAATTAAATTCTATGTTCAGAAAGTTGTGGAAGCTTCTTCAATTCCCCCTCAATTTCGTGATCAGCCTACTTATTCTGTAAAAAAACTTTTTTACAAAACAAAACAACCGACTTAAAAAAAAAACACTACAAAGAGATAAATAACTTTAATTTCGGAAGTCGGAAGTCGGTGTCGTTCGTTCCACATTTTCGTTTTTTGACAAATTAAAGTTATCGACTTCCGAAATTAAGTTATCTCTTTGTAGTCTTTTTTTTGAAGTCGGTTGATTTTTTTTTGTAGAAAAGTTTTTATTTTTCACTTTTTAGTTGTACCTACCCCACACAAATTCAATTAACACTAGTGCATTGAAGAATTGAAGACACCGACTAGAAGAATCATCAACATTCGCGTAGAAATGCCGGAGTTGCAATACATTTATGCATATAACTTCGTACATAAGAATAATTACCGATTGTATTATATATACTAAAAACCTTTCTGAAAGTACGTAGATCACATTAATGAATAAGAATTATCAAAATTGGTTCATTACTTTTTGAGAAAATCGCGGACATACAAACATACATACGGATCGAATACAGAACTTCCTTTTTTGAAGTCGGTTAAAAAAAGTTATTGTGAAAACTAAGGTGAAGTGAGTTATCAGTAATGTCAATCTCTAGCATAAGCGGTGCTATTCTGTAACATTCTTACCGTAAAAAATTAGGTGAAGCGAGCTGTGAAAAGTGTCAAATTGCTAGCAACAGATGGAATGACAGCTCACTTCACCTAAATTTTCCCGATGATATTTTTACAGAATAAATAAAGTACTCCAGACCGTATTTCGGCCACAGCGGCCAATCGTAACGGAGACTAGCCTTCGGCGCCCTAGCTTCGGCGGACTAGCTTTTGGCGATTTAGCGTCGACAGAATAACCGACACCAAATTACAAATCTAGGCAGTAAAGCATCACTGCAATATGTCAACGTGTGACTATACTAAAGCTGTTGAAACACAGAAAGAGCACAGACGAGTCCTGTGTCGCCCCTGTGCCTGTCATAAAGAACTTAATCAACGTAGAGAGACCAAGGGTAAAGACACAGTGTTTGCTTTGGAAAGCTATTTTCGGCTTGTGTGACATGATGGAATGTTTATGACGTAGCCACATCCTTGCATAAAGGTGGATTCGGCGTAGAATGCGTCGTTGCACAACGGAAGGCGGTCATTGAAAAAATAAACATATACTTAATCGTAAAAAAACAAAGGCCTGTTTGCATATTGTTTGTGTCTCTGTCTCGATGCATAGGTATTTGTATGTCGTTGTCTGAGGCAGTCAATTTTACATATACAAAGAAAAAGAGACTATTGAAAAAATAATCTATACATATAATAAAATCGTAGGAAAGTCAAAACGGTACATTGAATATTTTTTTAAAAGAATACTTGGGGCGTGATCTACAATCGATATCGAAGCCAAAAATATAGTTTTTAGAATTTTTGTCTGTTTGTCTGTTTGTCTGTATGTATGTCCGGGATAAACTCAAAAAGTACTGCATGGATTTACTTCAAATTTTGCATGAATATTACTAAGAGGTCGGGTCAACATATAGGCTACATATTATCACGCTATCACCTATGGGGGAGCAGCTGTGAATCTTTATTTTTCTTACGCATTCTGTGACAGCGTGTAATCTAACGACGCATATTTAAATGTTGTTTTTCAGTAAGCCATGCTATTATCTAGCTTTACACTATAAAAACTACGCCATTTAAGTAACTTGGGCAGAAAAAACATAGTTTAATGAATTTTAGTAGTATAAAGAAAATTTTGAAGCAGCGCCATCTATGAGATTTCATAAAAATCAAATCAAGTTACATGTTGACACTTTTTGGAAATTAATAATTTATATTTGATCATGTTGGCGAGGTTAGTAGTTAGTTATTCTTAAAATTCATAGATGGCAATGTGCATTTTCTTCATAAAAGTTGTATCGTATAGTTCGTTTTGACAAATTCAAGTTCCAACAAAACCCTTAAAATCTTGAGCAGAGTTGAGGACGACAATTAAAAAAAAATGCGGTGTTAAGTATTACAAAAAAGTTATGTTTCTACTGGAGACGAAGTCGGAGTAACTGATGAACGCGTGCTGAACACCTGTCTCAGTTCACTTCAAGATGTGGTCATTTCTATCGGCGGCAATCCACTGATCGAATATGGGTTACCAGCTCCCCAATCATCACCGCATCAAGACCGTGTAAATCGGGAGTATAACGCTGAGACAAATTACGATCCGGCCGAAATGACCATGTCGCTTTGTTCTCTTCAGAGCAAAAACAAATTTATGACACCGTCCTTGAAAGCGTTGGGAAAAAACCAGGGTCAGATGTTTTTCTTGGAATGCGTCTGGTGGAACTGGAAAAACATTTGTTACCACTTGCATACTTGCAGAGGTCAGCAGGCAAGGCAAAATTGCTATTGCTGTAGCGTCGTCGGGAATCGCTGCCACACTGCTTCCGAGTGGCAAGACAGCACATGCCATGTTTAAAATTCCTATCGATTTAGAGAGCGCCGAAACGCCTGTTTGTGGTGTGTCACGTAACAGCGATAAGGGACACGTGCTCAAGGATTGCTCTTTGATCGTATGGGATGAGTGTACGATGGCCAATAGGAAGGCAGTTGAGGCCGTGGACGGAACCCTGCAGGACATCCGCAGGAACGAACATTTGATGCGTCGTATCACAGCTGTTCTGTTCAGTGGCGATTTCCGGCAAACGCTTCCCGTGGTGACACGGGGATCGAGGGCTGACGAGGTGAATGCTTCGTTACTATCTTCGTTGTGGTCACGAGTTCGTACGCTACGCTTGACCATTAATATGAGAGCTCGGCTCGGCGGCAATGCACGTGCTCAAGAATTCTCCAATGTCCTTCTAAATCTTGGCGAAGGCACTCTACCAGAAGAGAGAGGTGGACAGGTGGTGCTTCCAGAGTCTCTCGGTAGAGTGGTATCCAGCTTAGAAGAACTCATTTGCTATGTGTACGGGGACATCAGTCGTATACTGCACCTGCAGAATTCCTGGGTGTGTGAGCGGGCCATTTTGACGTCCAAAAATGATCAGGCTGCAGCAATTAACGAATGCATTCTCTCGGAAATTGAGGGGAATGAAGTGGTCTACACCTCGATAAACACTGTTGTCGAGCAAGATGACGCTACACATTATCCCTTGGAATTTCTAAACTCCCTGTCAGCAAGTGGACTTCCAGCGCATACCATCAAGCTGAAGGTCGGTGTCCCGATTATGCTTCTTCGGAACCTATCTCCTCTGAAGTTGTGTAACGGGACCCACCCTAAAGGTCATTTCGCTCTACAGACACACCATTGAGGCGGAAATTCTTACGGGTTGTGGCGTTGGCGAGGCAGTATTTATACCACGCATTCCCCTCATACCTCATATCTTCCCGTTCCAGTTCAAGCGCGTACAGTTCCCCGTGAGTGTTTGCTTCGCGATAACCATCAATAGAGGCAGACACTGAGGGCAGCGGGTGTCGACCTCAGGACGAGTTGCTTCTCACACGGGCAACTGTACGTCGCTTGCTCCCGCGTCACCAGTCCTGACTCTCTTTACATTTTGGCACCTGGCAGCCTAACTACCAACGTAGTTTATAGGGAAGTGTTGTAAGGTATGATACCTTTGTACGTATTTTTACTCTTTTGTGTACCTACTGGAATGTATTCCTGAATTATTTTCTCTATTTCCTTCAGTCGAATCTTATGACTGAACTCGGCAGGATTCCCATATAACTCTCTTCACTTGCTTCGCTTGCAAAAAAAACTTATATTTTAATGCTATTTTAAAAGTTGTTTACTTATAATGCTATAGCGACACTGGCATCTTAGGTATTTTTGGTGCTGTAGAGCCTTCACGCAGACGACGTCGCGGGCAGCAGCTAGTAAGTTTAATAAAAACACATGCTATTTGGATAATTGCAATGTATTGGTAAGGTCCCAGTATTAAGTTTCATCTGTATCTATACAAATTGAACTACATATATGTTTGTAATAACAAAATAACAGTTTTTTTTATTAATAACTGCATATGAAAGTATATACGGTACTTAAAACAAAAAAAAACATTTGTTTAAATTTTTGTCTGGCAGTCTATATGTCTGTTTGTATCAGCTAATCTCCGAAAAGACTGGGCCGATTTTGACAGGACTTTCACAGGCAGATAGCTGATGTTATAAGGAGTAACTTAGGCTACTTTTATTTTAGAAAAACAAATAGGGTTCCGCGCAAAAAAAAAATCATGAAATATACAATCATCATATGCACGGGAACGAAGTCGCGGGCACAGCTAGTTTTATAATATTATCTTCACGACTTCTTGTCGCCGTCGAACATGCAGCCAGTTAGGTAATTAAAGCACTAACAGGCTGACACGAAAACCACGAAAATAATTTCAGTAATCAAAAGCATTCTCTTTGTCGGCGATCGTTACGTCCAATCACATAAAAACTCTAAAATAAACGTATCCCTGATCATATGCAACGTCCTTAAAGACTTCCCGCTGGGAAATTAAATCCCCTACCATTATTTTGCAATACACATATTTTCATAAGTATAGAGTTTACTTTTACGGGCCCTCTACCGTAATACACCGCAATGTCACTCAAAAATATATTAACACGTAAAATACTGCCAATATAAATATGTAAAAAAATATTTTTCAAGTTAACCATATTAAATACGTAAGTTAGTGGAATATATTAAGTTCTCGTACAACTGTCAATTCTTATACTTTTAATATTCATTTTATGGACTGTGTACCTTTTTAAAACAAGGGTCGGGACTGGCTCGATACATTTATTGGTCTCTTCGGCTTGTATTGCCTGTCAAATAAATCACTACCATAATAAAAAGACAATTTCACAAAGTTAACGAATGAATTTCGAAATGATTAAGGATGTATGGACTGTATCGGCCACACTGGTGATTTACTTTTGTTTTTAATTGCTACAGGAACACGCATGCCACAAATTCTCCAGCCATATTTGTATTGTATACTATTTCTTTTATTTAGCAAGAATAAACAAAGTAATCGACTCAAAGCGCCCAGAAACGTAAACAAACTATTGGAATCGCGGTAAATCAATGGATTAAAGTCAGAATACCAAATATTGCACACAAACCACATAAAAACGAGGAAATTATAAATCATCATAGACAAAAACTAAATTATTAGACATATTAAGCGCTTTCATATTAAAGAGTTACGGTACACAAGTTTACAAGTCGGGAATCCGTATTTTAGGATGGCGCGCGTGGGCGCACGACATTATTTCCGTATTAAAAGCTTCGAGTTTCGTAAGATCCAGTTTTATTAGCTCTGTGTGCATTCTTTCGGTCACTTAGCGGATATCTACGAAAGCCGATTGGGGGACACTAAAACGTTTCGAAAGCCCATCATCAAAGCCGTGCGAAATTCGGACCACACCTCGTGCGGCTTACAGCGTCATGTGAGATGCTTATTAGCGTATACTTTATATCCTCGTAAAATACCCTGCGTACAGCGACAGGCGACGTTAAAATTCAAAACTATATGGGCCGTGACCCGTAATAGTTATTTACATAAATAATTATATTATCCTGCCTCTCCCTAATTACCTTAATAGTCGTAAAACAAACTTAATTAACTTCGTCCACTGTAATTTGAGTCGAACACTGGGACCGAATATCAAAATAGGCAACGAGGGCAATTTTAAATCCACCAACTTCGAAGAAAGCGTAAACGACGAGCTCGACGAACGAGACCTTGAAAGAGAATCTTGAGAAGATTAAAATATCAGAGCATCAATTGAAAGTTAAGAAAACAGATTTAACTAAAAGTAAAAGTAACTAGATGAATGAGGTGGATAAAGACGTGGAATTAGGAACAATTAACGATGAAACTCGGTTACAATGGCGAAGACACATCAAAGGCACAGGTTTACAGGATTAACGTTTGAACAAAGGGAAACAAAAGGATTAAGAGCTTTCGTCTCAATTTGGCGATGCCACGTTTAAATTAAAAACTGGAAAGTGTCATTCAAATATATAACAAGGTATACGTTTCACAGTCTCAGCTGTCACAAAATTAATTCTCGCGCCTCTAAAGGAAGAATAAATAACATTTTGCAAAAAAATGCATTACTCGTCCATAGTGGACAAAAATCTTTTGTGAGCACAAAAGTCGCACTTAAAATTAACTTTCCGGCAAATCTTCGTGGAGGTGCTTAACAATTGAAATTCTTCCTTGTGTGGTTGATAATATGGTTCAATTTGAGGGAGCTGCAGTTAATTCAAAGTGAATGCGACATATTTATTTTACGAAATCCAATTTTCTGCTGACATCTCATCTGTCGACTTTAAACGTTCGGGACTATGGGACTGTCTTCTCGGTTTCACGCTTACTCTTTGAGTATCATCTTTGGTCCATGAATGTTTTTTGAATTAAAACGCTTCGTGTAAAATTATCATATCAACAGAGATGCGGATGTTGTCCAATTATTTTTGAGGATGCAAATTGAATTTTTATTCCATAACTTCATTTATTTTTTTGCAGTAAGCTCTTTATTCTGTTGAGGTTGAGTTTTTATGTTACCAACCAATATATATATGTACTTACGAAATAATCTTTTCTAATTAAATAGTACAAGATTATGGAGTATGAGGAATATAACGAACAGCAAAAATAGATTACGTTTCTATAAAATTCTTTAATATTTCAATGCTGAAATACAAAAGAAACCCAGAACTTGTCCTTTTCGAAAGCTAAACTATAAGACCCTAAGTTATAAATGTAAGCCGAGGAAAACCGATCTGTGTTCGTTCGTAGGCGGGCCCCTAAGAACCTGTCATGTTTGGACTATTGTGATATAGTTAAACCCGCTATTTTATTGCTGTTGTGACTTCTAGAAATACAAGAAATACTAGGGAACAGTGAAAATGTAGTGAATGTAAGGGTTTTAAGAAAAACAAAACACAACTATAAGCTCTTTCACGCAACACTTATTGCTTCTTGTTTCCTTTTAAATTCTAACACAAGCAAGTTATATTGTGTTTGATTCTTTGTGATTTCGAATTGTTATCGTATGTGGTCTTCTATCATCGAATATAGTTTCCTATGTTATCGATACCTGTAAATCTTATGGGTCTTCATATGAAAAAATTTCATCGAAATGATTTGCAACAGCTAGCGAGTGAGGAACTCGTGGCTAAATAATAACAGCCACACGGGTCGGTTGACCCGGTTAAGCGACGCTTGCCGCGGTCGGTCCATGGATGGGACCACCTTTACATACCGATACCCCTCCGTGCCTCGGAAAGCTCGTAAAGCCGTTAGCCCCGGCTGTCATTCTTGGATAATTCTCATAGCAGTCGTTACGAGTCGTCAGAAGCCCGAAAGTCTGACAACCAGTCTTACCAAGGGGTATCATGTTACCCAGTAACTGGGTTGTGGAGGCCAGATAGGCAGTTGCTCCATGTAAAATACTGGATTTCGACTGCTTCCGATTAGACTGAAATCCGACCCCTAAATTGTTGGGAGAAGGCTAGGTAGACTGATTGAGTTAGCGAGTCAGTCTATGAGCTGAATGAAACAGAACTTGGTCTCTGAATCTTACATTTATATGGGTTGCGTTTTTTTAAACCAGTGATATAAATCAAGACCGAACTTCATTGCCTGAAGTTATGAAAGTCATTTATTCCAATCCAATTGGTCTACCACACGTCTCAAAACAAAAGACGTCTTCAGAGTTGCACCATAATTGATCCCAATGGTCCCAATCCTTCTGCATCTATTCCAGCTCTTCAATTCTAAAACCCGTTGCTTTATCTGGCTTGGAGCCATCACAGTCGTTTGTTATCCTCAAATATAAACGAGGCATTATAATAAAGAATAATGTCCTCCCAACCCACTTGCGAATAACATATCTATCGGGCACATCTTCCAAATCTAATTTAACGTCATTAACGGACAAAAGATCGTATAAAAGTTCATAGTGATCATTACGTAGGTCCGATGACGTATGTAGGTGTCGTTGTAACGGTTTATTTTATTTATTACACGATAAGTCACATAAAATTCTAAGCTCCCGGTACTGTGATAGCATCTTGAATTCTTGCCGGTCGTCGGTATAGACCGATGGACTTATACAGGGTAGGTATTTGTATTAAATCACTAAAGAAACTTACTCGTTTCAAATGGGAATTTTGTACAAGAATTTTTAGACGAAGCTTAGATTGTCAACTGTTTTTTATTTTGGTGGCTTGTTCTCCAATGTTGAATTCAAAAGTTTGTATACCTAGCATATTCTTTTTTTAAAACAAAACTGGAGAGCTGGCTGGATTTTCCACAAAGAGTTCTGATATCAATTTTCATGTATCCGTTGGTAACAATTCACAATAACGTATTGTGCATATGTGCGGGGTGTTTTACAATCTGTAATGTAATAGTGATAGGGGTTTGATCCTGATAACCTTGGCTTACTTGGTAAGTAATAGCGGTATATACGTTGCTACCTAAAAATATATACACATTATACATAACTATACAGGTTGATATCCGGAAATTAACTATCCTACCTAGAAATATATACGCATTATGTTATACAAGTTGAATTGAATTAGAACATCCTTTATCAACAGAACTCACAAAGCCTCTTCGCTATAACAATGCAATACGCTCAACATAAACAGCCTGTATATTTCCCTGGAAAAATATTTTGACGTCAAAAGCCGCTTAACTTAAAGGTTAACGAGACCTTCGTCATTGTGACGCATATTTAGAATTAATACTCAAATACTTACTGTAATATTTACTGTGTTTATTTTATCGGCTATTATGAACGTAACATCATCAAGGCGGGGCTTATTTCGCTTAAACATAGACCAAATAATAGCTCTATGAATTTAAAAGCCGTGTTGGTAATGAAAGTATAGAGGATGCGCTATAGGCTAAAAATATACCGTATGCAAAATAAGGCTAAACTATTTTTCTACCTTCCAATCAATTCGCAACTTAATAGCAATAGGTATTAAATTCAATATTGTCGAGCATAACACTCTGGGTTCATTCCGCCAAAGTCGAACATTTTATAAGTAATTTCTTTGGAATAGATGGTACGAGGAAATGATCTCTCTAATAACTTTTGAACAAAGAAATTGTGATAAGTAAAGAGGTAAAGTTAGTTCCTTTATTAAGAGTAGCCTCTTAAACTTCTTAATCAATTTGTGGTTAATTAGGATTTTGGAATAATTCTTGAACTTTGAAAATATTAATTAGTTGACCTGTTAAATTGACATTTAAAAGATTAAGCCGGATGGTTGTACACGGTGTGTTCTATGTGAGCTTTAAGTAAGCTTTTTCTGTTCATTTTCAATAGTGTTCGCAGATGTTAAGATAGTAAACAATTTTAATAAAAAAAATGCTTATTATTTACTACCTGGCAACAAACGCAATTAAAATAATTTCCCCAACACAAATCGCTAAGCTTTCTTCGATCAACATTGACACTCGAATCACGTTAGGCCGTGTCTACATAACAGCCTTTTAGTTTAATCCGATCTGTTCGAGTTATAAGAAGATTGTAATTGAACGTCAAAGGGGCCGATGGATTAGAAGATCGCCGGACAGATTACAAGTGACAATTCGAAATCGGCCATTTTGATTGACGTCATTTGACATTTGGCTGTAAAGCTATTCGTTATGCATATCTCAGTAGCGTGACGGTGATTATTAATGTTCAATTAAAGTTATGTTCAATAATTATGTTGATTATTATTGAGCAACAAAAAATTAGATTTAGAGTGGACGGTTGGCTTTGACGACTTTGTAAGCAAACGACAAATGACACGATGTGAGAAAAAAATAAATGATGTTTAAAATGTTTCAATTATATATTGGTTTGATTGCTTGATTTAAATTAATATTTTAGTATTCTTATAGGTATAAAAAATGCGCGCAAAAAATTCTTGGACTTAGTTCTTTTTGCAAAAGTCCACTTACTTACTAAATATTTCCTTCTACACTCGGTCGTCGACATGTTTAGTAGGTACTTTTACCATAAGCTATTTCAATTCATGAGTAAGGAACTTAGTCGCAACTTACCTCATGTTTTAAAGAACAGAAAACCCTTCGAAAGCTATTCTATGAAAAATGAAAATAAAGTAAAGCTATCGTTCCTCAGTTACAAAGAAAAAGATTGACTTACGCGAAGTGAATAACGTCATCGCTATCGTGCAAGCGATGTTCGATAAAATTCTTTATGTAGTATAAATAGTTTCGTCTTTATATTTCGACTAGCAGAGGTATAAAATAAATTCCAGAAAATATAACCCGCTTTCATAATCAAAATACATAAATCGAAAATATTAAAAACTGTTTTTCATATTTCTTCAGCAACTATTATTTCTAAACAACTCTTTGAATAAAGAGTAACAAAACTCCAACTTAACATGCACAAAGCCTATGCAATATCAATACTTTAAACAACGCCCTATGTAGTCCCAATAACTTCCCGAAACCACTTTGTCTCCCCCACAATTTAAAAGTTAGGAAGAAACAGATGACGCTAGGACACAGTCCGCATACAAAAAGGCCATAAAAAGACGTAAAAAATAAAATAATGCATATTTGTTGGCGTAAATACAGTTAGATGTGCGTTGGGGAGTCGAGGAGGCTCAAAC
The DNA here is from genome assembly GCA_947508005.1 of Amphipoea lucens. Lineage (NCBI taxonomy): Eukaryota > Metazoa > Arthropoda > Insecta > Lepidoptera > Noctuidae > Amphipoea > Amphipoea lucens. The sequence continues at coordinate 7,993,846 of OX382368.1, read as the reverse complement.
TCGTTCAATTCGTGTATCGCGAGCCTATCAGTAACACATCCTGTAGGAAACACGTGACGGGAATAGGGACTGGGACTAGGAGAAGCTTCTAGGATAGCGGGGAATAGGTAGCGGTACAGAATACATAATGGTAGCAGGCTTAGCGAGGTAGGTTTGTAAGGTAAATTGACCAAGATACGGGACAATTTGGTGAATGTGAATAACCGAATATCTTAGTTACAACACTCATTTTCTGTTTTTTGTAATAACAGCCGCACGAGTCGATAAATCAGGTTAAGCTACACTTGCCGCGGTTGGACCGTGGATGGGTGACCATCTTTACATATCATGATCCCTCCGCGTCCCGGCTGTCAATCCTGGTTAAAGTGGCAGTCGTAACGGGTCGTCAGAAGCCTGAAAGTCACCAGACAACCAGTCTTACAAGGAGTATCGTAAGTATTACCCAGTATCTAGGTTGTGGAGGTCAGATAGGCAGTCGCTCCATAGAAATACTCGTATTCAGCTGCATCCGGTGAGACTAGAAGCCTACCCCATAGTTGGGAAAAGCCTAGGCAGATGATGACACTTTTTTTGCAATTATTTTTCTCTCAAATTTCAAGTGTCATATTTGTACTGTTACTTACTATGTGAGACGTAGAAGTATTACCAATTCAAACTCATTTATTTCTAATCAACCTTTTACAGGCACTTTTGACTTGTCACGAAGTCGGCCAGTCAGGAAGTTGAAGCCATTTGTCCGTTCTAAAGCGTAGGAATAATAAGATTATGCCATTGAGTTACAATGTATACAATTATGCGTATACCTATGAAAAAGAACGGGCAAGAATCTCCATGGACAATCTTTTTAAATCAAATCAAATCAAAATCGTTTATTTGCATAAAATGTGGTACAAAAGATGACAATGTAATATTGTAGTGCAAAGACACATTCCGCCATGTAATGATGGCATGCAAATATTTAATACATGAAGTAGGTACGAGTATTAACAACATGCAGTAACATAATAATAACGTAACTATGTGATATCAACCACTTTTTCAAAACCACACAGAACTTTTTGATTAAAATATATCTTTATTATCTCTACCTACGTAGTTTTATGTGGTTAATGTTTAATACAACACCTACAGGAACACGCATTGACAACATCAATACCAATATCGCTAAGTTACAAACTTACAAGAAATCGTCGTACGTGAGTCCATTTCACAAAAAAAATCAGTATAGATGTCCACCGATTTCGAGGCCCGGCTTAAGATTCACAGGAACAAGACGCGACGGAGGAGATGCGTCGCGCATAATGTCCTATTTTGTTTTGTATACAAAGTTATTGTGTTACCGATATTTTCCGTCAAAAAGATTTCTCGAAATACGTTGTGCGAACACATATGGAATATTTATATCTATCGCCTAGAGATTGAAAGATAACACAAACTGCATAAGTCTATTTATCAATAGAGTTTTTTGTTCTTTTTTGGCACAGACAAAAGGAAGTGTGTTTGTGTTTTACCAATGATGATCGCAAAAGAAACTCTTGCAATCTTTAGCGTGAATTCATGAGATCAAAGTATTTCCTTTAAATTACAATTTAAATGGCATGTAAGAATGTAAACTAATAGAAAGCCTTCTTTTTTTTTCTATTATAATCAGCCTATAATGTTCCCATTACTGGGACATAGGCCTCCTCTCTGTGCGAGGGAGTGGACCATAATCCACAACGCGGGCCCAGTGCGGGTTGATGGATGTCACACGTCTAAGAATTTAAAGTTCAAGGACATGCCGGTTTTCTTACGATGTTTTCCTTATTTTGAATAGTGGCATTGAATTCCAACTGTCTAATGAAAATAACAATAAAAACAAACTAAAGTACAAATTGTTTACAGCCTAGATCATCATTAACATTCGCAAACCATTGAAATTAACGCACTACATTGATCATTAACCATTAACAATCGATTACCCTCACTATTGCGATCGATACCATAAATAAACCTCTCCATACGTTGTGTAAGGCATAATTACGCGCATAATACAAATGAAAAGCGCAACCGTGCACACGTAGCCACCACCGTAGTCTTACCCAGATTATTTATTGCCGTTTTATCTTACGGCGACCGTTTGCGATAAAATAAAAGAAATGTCAGTCCCTCGTGATCGCGATTATCACGAGACGATCACTGAATCGCCCCTGAGTAACAGATCCGAGCCGCAACATGTGTCGCTATCAATAAATGCAAATACCATCTCCCGTGCATCTTGAAATGGATTCAGAAAGTGGAATACTGAAACCGCAATGGATGGTTGTGAATTCAAAAATATCGCTAAGAAGAATGCGGTAAAACAAAATACACTTTGAAAAGACTTTAAAAGCTTACTTTACAACGTGGTAGTATTGGTAGTCAGTCATTGACTGGGAAGAAAGACTTGCTCGCATGGCGTGCCCTTCATGTTCTCTGGCCGGACAGCCGGGATCATTGTGTAAGGGAATGTCCTTTAATTAGCACATGTAGAGCAAGATTATCGGCGGACAACGTCACCGAGTGGGCGACAACTGAATAATGACGTCGCTATTTATATCGAGATAATTATTGTTAAAATTAAACACTCGTTTGTTCAATGTTGGGGCTTGAATTAGCGAAATGAACTGTTATTGCAGGACGGTCGCGAAATAAATGGGTATTCCAGGAGTCATTGCTGTTGTTTTGACTACTCGAGGAGCTATGCATAAAATAATGATGTAATACTAATTAGTTTTATTGCTTAAGGGTGAGTTCAAAAATAACTCAAGAGTAACCTAAGATCTTGATAAATTATTTAATTCATACTAATATTATAAATTCGAAAGCAACTCTGTCTGTATGATACCTTTTCACGCCTAAACCAATGAACAGATTTCGATATTTGGCAAGAAGATAGATGACATCTTGGGGAAGGACATAGACCTTTTGTCCACATAGCACGTTCCCGTGGGATAACTTCCGACATCCACGCAACCGAAGCCGCGGGCAGAAACTAGTTGTTCATAAAACAGTATCACATAGTGACATATCGAATATCTACATCAAACATTTTCGTTGCTATGGCATTTCATAACACTGATTGACTTCTAACATCGATCGGCAAGCATTTTGCACCGCACAGATCAATTTGGGATAGTCAAAACATTCTATAAACGTTTTTACAGGCAGTCATTTGTTTTTTTTTTTATCCCTGGTACAACCCAGGACAAATAGTATTGGCCAGGTGCCGTATTATGATGGTTAAATGGGATCGCATGATTCCAGTGTAAGAGAGAGACGGAGCTATACATGACCGATAGCACCGTCCCTTTTTCGCACTGGAATCATGATGGCAATAATACTTCGTAATACAGCCCCAGAACTACCGAAAAAAAATTCACAAAAACATTCAAGATAACAGCAACCGTCAGCCATTAGGCAACATAAAGGACGTTCTAGCCAACATTATATTGCTAACTGTTCTTTCCAACATTCGGAGCCAAATGACCAGTGACGAGGAGCCAAGTAAACCTAAACAGGCACCTGCCATCGGAAGCCAGCCAACTCCTGATACGCTATCATTCTGCGCCAACTTTTAAATTAGACTGCCCTATATTTTACTTGTTAGTTTAAAAAGGAAGCTTTTTGCTTTTATAAATGCTGCTTTTTTATTTTGCTGCCTCTCAAAGACAGTGGTTGGTTGATTTTGATTTTAAAGTGCTGCAAACAATTTTGAAGGACTACTTCCTGGTATATTTTAGCTAAAAGAGACTTCTGTATCTTATAAGTTTTATTACTATCTTAAGTAAGCCACTCTACTAGTCCTATCAATCAATCAACTCAGCCTATTGCAGCCCACTGCTGGACATAGGCCTCTCCCAGGCTGCGCCACAACACCCTGTCCTCCGCCTTCCGCCTTCCGCATCCAGTCCGTCCCAGCTACTTTCTTTAAGTCATCCGTTCATCTAGCTGTAGGGCGTCCCACACTACGCTTGCCAATACGTGGTCTCCACTCAAGGACTCGTCTGCTCCACCGGCCATCGGACCTTCGACTTCGACAAACATGGCCAGCCCACTGCCACTTCAGTTTAACTTTATGAACATGCTACTTACCATTTCCTAGTTTATATAATTCCTTATTAGGTACCGGGAAATACAAACTGTTCAGGAACTTCTACTTCCTCGATGTCATAATTTTAACCAATGATGTGTCTCCATTCCAGCGTCTAGACATAGCATTGTAGCACAACAGTGACTGTTGATGGATAATTTATGGTAACTCATTCATTCTCATCATTTATGATCTGTAACGACTTCAATGTTAGACAATATTGTGTATGTCCTTTCATTCCTGACATCTCATGGGCCTAGACTATATAGACTTATACAATTTACACATACTTATATGTGGCGTCATCAGACTTATCAATACGATACCGCATCACAATCGATTCAATAGAAAATAATTGCGTAGAGATAAATCGATTATTGATATATCGTGTGTAGTGTGTATGACTAATGATTTGTTATCAACGCGCTTATTAAAATCGTATTCGTCATATTCAACTATCAATACAAATACCTAATAATATCCTAGTGCATGTTTCACAGTTCTATTATAGTGCAGTACGAGTGCAACACTAGTGCACGTAAAGAACAATTCCAGTGCAACTCAGGACATTACAAGTATGTTTATAGGTCAATGCCAACCACAGTGCAAACTCCGTATAGTTTTAGTTCACACTCCGTTCAAGTTCAGTGCAATGAAAGTAGTTTTAGTACGACATTCGTGAGGACTGGTGCGACATAAAGACTATGAAAGTATCTTTGACATTTTGTACTAGAACTTGACATTGTACAACACTAAATTTTCCGTAGGATAATTCAGATAGGTCAATGCTAGTGCAGTTTTCGTACATCCGAATTAGTGCGAATTGGTCCTATCGTAAGATATACGAAGAGATAATTTTATTAAAGTATTGAGTTAGGTACTATCGCTACAGAGTCGGAGTTCGAACGATGGTCATATACATTGTTAATTAGACGATAACGCACAGTAATATTCACGGAGTTAGATTATTTTTATCGTCGACAGATAGTCTCTGCCAAAAATAATAACTATGCTCCACTTCCAGTTCATAAAAAAAAACATAATGATGTTTTTATTTGGGCGCTGCTCACAGAAGCAACAAAAACCAACATAAAAGTACGTTCTTAGATACCTTTCCACTTGCCCAAGCGAAGTAAAACCATAAAAACTAAAAATTCATGGGAGCACGTTTAAAAAATCACGTTTATGAAATATTAAATCTAGTTATATCTGCCAAGGGAATCTCTACGGGTTTACGTCTACCGAGAAAGATAGGCAGGTGCGCCCAACCCACGGGTGCCGAGTCTCCGAGCATAGACAATTATCATTCCGTGTGCTTGCGAAACATGCTTCGTCACTATCATGCTGCCCATCATCACGACTTCACTATTTACATATAATGACTATTCAACAATAAACAAAGAAATGTGCAACGCCTCTGCTTGTGATGTTATGACATAATTTAATTTTTTGTTTTTTTTTTTGTGGTGGGATAAGGATGTCACGTCTGACTAATCTAAAGTCGCATGTTTAATTGTTACTAGATCAGATCAGTGAGCCAACAGTTGGCAGGTACTCAATAATCGTGTTCCTTATGCTACTTGGATGTAAGGTTATTTCATTGATAATAATGACATATATTTCTACGTTACAGGAAACGGGGCTGATGATGATGACTTTTTTGCTGGGAACCATACAGAATTAGAAGCGTGTGACGGTGTTCGGAAGCTGCAGTGGTTTGCAAGTTCCTGTTTCATAATCATAATCGGTGAGATCCCAGTGGGCGTAATCCACCACGCGGGCCCAGTGCGGGTTGGCAGATGTCACATGTGAAATTGAACACATTGTGAATTGTCACATACCCCCTGACCCCTGTAACACAGGCTTTGCCTAGCATGGGGGTCATTGATCATTTTTTTGTACCATGCTATTCGCACGCTCAAATTAAGTTTCACTCTGTATCTGTGTACCTTTTTATGTCAAACTAGCTGCTGCCCGCGACGTCGTCTGCCTGAAGGCTCTACAGCACCAAAAATACCTAAGATGCCAGTGTCGCTATAGCATTATAAGTAAACAACTTTTAAAATAGCATTAAAATATAAGTTTTTTTTGCAAGCGAAGCAAGTGAAGAGAGTTATATGGGAGTCCTGTTGAGTTCAGTGTGGTGTGGGGGATGTGACTGAAGGAAATAGAGAAAACAATGCAGGAATACATTCCAGGACACAAAAGAGTAAAAATACGTACAAAGGCATCATACCTTAAAACACTTCCCTATAAACAACGTTGGTAGTTATGCTGCCAGGAGCCAAAATGTAAAGAGAGTCAGGACTGGTGACGCGGGAGCAAGCGACGTACAGTTGTCCGTGTGAGAAGCAACTCGTCCTGAGGTCGACACCCGCTGCCCTCAGTGTCTGCCTCTATTGATGGTTATCGCGAAGCAAACACTCACGGGGAACTGTACGCGCTTGAACTGGAACGGGAAGATATGAGGTATGAGGGGAAATGCGTGGTATAAATACTGCCTCGCCAACGCCACAACCCGTAAGAATTTCGCCTTAATGGTGTGTCTGTAGAGCGAAATGACTTTAGGGTGGGTCCCGTTACACAACTTCAGAGGAGATAGGTTCCGAAGAAGCATAATCGGGACACCGACCTTCAGCTTGATGGTATGCGCTGGAAGTCCACTTGCTGACAGGGAGTTCAGAAATTCCACGGGATAATGTGTGGCGTCATCTTTCGACAACAGTGTTTATCGAGGTGTAGACCACTTCATTCCCCTCAATTTCCGAGAGAATGCATTCGTTAATTGCTGCAGCCTGATCATTTTTGGACGTCAAAATGGCCCGCTCACACACCCAAGAATTCTGCAGGTGCAGTATACGACTGATGTCCCCGTACACACAGCAAATGAGTTCTTCTAAGCTGGATACCATTCTACCGAGAGACTCTGGAAGCACCACCTGTCCACCTCTCTTTTCTGGTAGAGTGCCTTCGCCAAGATTGAGAAGGACATTGGAGAATTCTTGAGCACGTGCATTGCCGCCGAGCCGAGCTCTCATATTAATGGTCAAGCGCAGCGTCCGAACTCGTGACCACAACGAATATAGTTTCAACGAAGCATTCACCTCGTCAGCCCTCGATCCCCGTGTCACCACGGTAAGCGTTTGCCGGAAATCGCCACTGAACAGAACAGCTGTGATACGACGCATCAAATGTTCGTTCCTGCGGATGTCCTGCAGGGTTCCGTCCACGGCCTCAACTGCCTTCCTATTGGCCATCGTACACTCATCCCATACGATCAAAGAGCAATCCTTGAGCACGTGTCCCTTATCGCTGTTACGTGACACACCACAAACAGGCGTTTCGGCGCTCTCTAAATCGATAGGAATTTTAAACATGGCATGTGCTGTCTTGCCACTCGGAAGCAGTGTGGCAGCGATTCCCGACGACGCTACAGCAATAGCAATTTTGCCTTGCCTGCTGACCTCTGCAAGTATGCAAGTGGTAACAAATGTTTTTCCTGTTCCACCAGACGCATTCCAAGAAAAACATTTGACCCTGGTTTTTTCCCAACGCTTTCAAGGACGGTGTCATAAATTTGTTTTTGCTCTGAAGAGAACAAAGCGACATGGTCATTTCGCCCGGATCGTAATTTGTCTCAGCGTTATACTCCCGATTTACACGGTCTTGATGCGGTGATGATTGGGGAGCTGGTAACCCATATTCGATCAGTGGATTGCCGCCGATAGAAATGACCACATCTTGAAGTGAACTGAGACAGGTGTTCAGCACGCGTTCATCAGTTACTCCGACTTCGTCTCCAGTAGAAACATAACTTTTTTGTAATACTTAACACCGCATTTTTTTTAATTGTCGTCCTCAACTCTGCTCAAGATTTTAAGGGTTTTGTTGGAACTTGAATTTGTCAAAACGAACCATACGATACAACTTTTATGAAGAAAATACACATTGCCATCTATGAATTTTAAGAATAACTAACTACTAACCTCGCCAACATGATCAAATTTAAATTATTAATTTCCAAAAAGTGTCAACATGTAACTTGATTTGATTTTTATGAAATCTCATAGATGGCGCTGCTTCAAAATTTTCTTTATACTACTAAAATTCATTAAACTATGTTTTTTCTGCCCAAGTTACTTAAATGGCGTAGTTTTTATAGTGTAAAGCTAGATAATAGCATGGCTTACTGAAAAACAACATTTAAATATGCGTCGTTAGATTACACGCTGTCACAGAATGCGTAAGAAAAATAAAGATTCACAGCTCCTCCCCCATAGGTGATAGCGTGATAATATGTAGCCTATATGTTGACCCGACCTCTTAGTAATATTCATGCAAAATTTGAAGTAAATCCATGCAGTACTTTTTGAGTTTATCCCGGACATACAGACAAACAGACAAAAATTCTAAAAACTATATTTTTGGCTTCGATATCGACTGTAGATCACGCCCCAAGTATTCTTTTAAAAAAATATTCAATGTACCGTTTTGACTTTCCTACGATTTTATTATGTGTATAGATAAATTTATTATTATTATTATTACATATGAATTTTTGGTTCTAGGACATGCCGATTTCGTCACGAAAACATTCCTTCACCGTTTTGAGAGCAGTGGTGATGAAATAATTTACACAAAGTAAAGCACCTGTCTGGGTTCGAACCTACGACCTACAACTCGAAAGTCGAGGCCGTTACCACTTGGCCACCACTGCTCCCTCAGTTGCTGTTTAACATAGTAAAATAATAAACTGCGTCGTTGGTCTAGTGGTCGCAAGCGCTACTGCTAAGCATGATTCGTGGTTCGTATCCCGGGTCGGGAAAAGTGTTATTGGGTTTTTTTCCATCTGGAATTTCTCAGTAGAAGCCCGGAGTCTGGATTTGTGCCCGGTTGATCGCAATAGGCTCGCCCACTATTACGTGGGACTTTAACATAACTGGCGAAATGTGGGGGTACTCCACTACTTAACCAAAACTTACATGTCATGTAAAATAATAAACTTTATTGTAACGTAAAACTGATTGGGCCTCTGTCACTTTCCTCTTTTGCGGGCCAAATAAATCATTGCAACAACAACGGTGGCTGCAATCAATAAAATAATTGCTTGTCACATTCCCTAACATAAAATACTGTCCTTTTGACGTAACAAGGGAAACCAGTGTCTAAATCACGCCCAAACCAGTCAAGTTAACCGCAAAACTCAGTGAGTTAATTCCCAGGCCGACTACCTAAATCTTATCGCGACACCTTCCATTTAAGTTACCTACTTTACAAAAATTTTAAACGCCCAACGAGTTACCGAGTTTATGTGCAGTGGCTGGACTGGACACAAGTGACAATACGCCTAAATGAACGGACACGAAATATTGGTGGCACAATGAAGGTAGGTGTAGAAGGACGAGTCTGATACTCTCACACAAAGTCTGTAGCAATTACAGTAAAGGCGAACCTGAATAAAGTTTTTTATATCCTTTATAGCATCCTTTTTAGCATTTATATACTGTTTTAGGGTTCCGTACCTCGAAAGGAAAAAACGGAACCCTTATAGGATCACTTTGTTGTCCGTCCGTCTGTCCATCTGTCTGTCTGTCTGTCATGACCCGTTTTCTCAGGAACGCGTGGAGGTATCAAGCTGGAATTTATATCAAATACTCAGGTCTACTGTCCTTTGGAGCTGTGAAAAAATCAAACTTCTAAACCATCGCAATCAAAAGATACAGCCGTTTATGCCGCAAAGGAGAAGGGAAAGACTCCATAGTTTCCTGGGCCCAGGTGTTAACTCAATCAAACTAGCTTTATTTGAAAGTGGATATAATAACAAGGCCTCACTGAAAATTTGGTGAAATTTGGCTATCTAGGAATCAAGTTATATGAAATATAGTAAAAGTGAGGTTACATTATAACATTGTAGTATTTTGATGTTATTTGCGAAATGGTTTTGGTTGTATAATGGTTTTACGCATGGAGTGCAAGTAGAGAGCCTCCATGTGCGACGTGTTGAAGATCCTGACACGGATTGAGAACGGAAAATACGTGCGCACTCACAACGAAGGAAAACGAACGAGTGCCGGTCACAGAGTACTTTTTGATAGGTGCTGGTTTTTTTCTACCTGTCATCTGTCAGTCGGTGACCAGCACAGATTACTTTAGACTATACTGAGTGACCAGTATTGCTAACAGAAGAAAAATTAATGGAACTCAATTGGCTTTGAATCGATTCCACCAAAAGATTGATATGCATTTGTCACTCGATGTTTATACATATTCTGAGATTTTACCGATTTATTCACTATCGATTACTTAGAATTCAGGCATGTACTTAATCGATTATATACCTAGATTCACAACTTAATTTAATTTTTCTCGCTTCCTAGATAGAAACATGGTACTGTATTTTGTGATTTCCTTTAGAAAAACATAACGGTTTTTTTAATACCCATTTCAACTAGTTAACTGCTGGGCCCAGGATTTCCCCTCTCCTTTTCGACATTCGCAAAGGAATCAAAACCTACAGAGTACTTCCCGTGAACTCAGAATCTTGAAATTTGGTACGAAGCAACGTCATATAGCACAGATAAAGGAAAAATTGCGAAAACCGTAAATTTTTGTTACCCGTTTAAAATATTTTTATTATATGATGTAAGTACATCATATAATAAAAATATTTTAAACAGGTTTGTACGGAACCCTTGGTGCGCGAGTCCGACTCGCAGGTGGCCGGTTTTTTTAATCTTTATTAATTTAAGGGATTCTCTGTCGGATCTGTAAGTGTTACAATGCAAGGAAACAAAATAGATCGCCTCGCCAGGCGACAGAAGTGTCTTCGGATTGAGAGTGAGGATGGCGCACCTCACGCATTAAAATACTTTACAAAAGCAAGTAATGTGACTCGTCTGCACATCCTTCGGAATGGAAGATTCAGCTCTTGGAATAGCTTACATATTCTGTTAACTGAAGCCATGTTTCAGCATGACCTGAGAGTTTAGTTGCTTTAGCGACATTTGCATGTTTTCCAAACACAACAACGCTCTTTTATTTCGAAATTAATTTAAGTGTCGCCTAATATCAGTGAACGTGGGCAATAGTTTTTGTTTTATCCCCTACTAGCGGCCCACCCCAGCTTCGAATGTTTGAAATTTTCTTTCATACAAACCTTGTCCTGGCAATACCGAGCACAACAATAGAAGAATTATCCAATTTGGTGCAGTCATTCAGAAGTTATACGCGTACAGACATTTCGGCGACTTTGTTTTATACTATGTAAGGATTCAAGTGTGTTCGCGCTTAAGTTAAACTTTTGTGTTTATTTCTGTAGTGTTGTTTGTTAGTTAAGCAAGACCAAGTGGCTCTTCGGACGTAACTTAAAGAAATAAATTAACTTTGACCCCACAATGGCCGTGTAAACATGTGTTTTTATGTTTGACACATAGAAATTTACGACCCCACTGTGGAAACTCTAGCTACTTTGTCCTTTTAAAGTTAATGCTTCACATATTTGTTTAAAACATAAAGGAAAATAGCTTTACTGAAAGCATATTCGTTTAACTAGTAGTTTTACGCTTTGAGCCTACGATTCATAGCCCACAGTCATACAGCCAAGTATTTCACACTTACCTTTCGTTCAAAAGCTTAATTAGTCAGAGGAACTTGCTTCCAAAGACAACAAAAAGAACTTGATATCAAATTAAAACCAAATGCTGATACCATCAAATAAGAAAAAGTAAAAAATTAAATAGAGTCGACGGAATCCGAGCTCTCCCCTTACCGCCTAATTATCATCTTAATTCCTCATAATGAGGTAGACGTAGCTACCGTGCTTCCCAGAATGCCATCAACATAGAAAACTTAAAACAAGGTTGTTTATATTCGTACATAGCGCCGCCCCAAACATTCCACAACATATAAATTATTTCCAATAACGAGTCATAACTTCTATACCATCTCGGTAGCCATTAATGAAGAAAAATTGGTAATACAAATCAATATTCAAACATTCGCTAAGCATAAGTATAAAGGAAACTACATAAACTTTAAAATTTATATTCATTTAAAGCATCCGTCCAAATATTACACGTTAGAACTTGAGGCCATTCCTATTCACAATCGATTAGCGGTCGATCGTTTATTAATGCCGACTGTAGGAATACCATTTCGGTATATTGAGATACGAGCTATAAACTAAATTCTCGTTTGAATATAAATAAAATTTAAGCAAATATTTTAGAAACCTAATTCGGATTAACGATTTTATATTCTGAGTGTGGTTAATACCGAATGATACTGCCGTAGCTAAGCTTGACCATTGCATTCAGAATATATTTCTTTGAATCTATGAACATCAAATATTATATCGCTTATCATAAGCATAATATTTATTTCAATAAAACTTTCTTACTATGTTGTAATAGGGGATATAAAAAAATATATTGCGATGTTCAATATAATGAACGTCGAATAGACTCCCCATTTTTTCCATGTTGTATTTTATCTTTTATCCTTTTAGTTCATTAACTACAAAAATGTAACATCGTGCTTCATGTCTAATACTCGTTAACTTTTTCTGACAAAAATAAAAAAGTCGGTTACTGGTTAATAACGGCTCGAGGAGAAATTACTCTTAAACACACGAACCTTTCGTCATAACACGGTACAAATTACGTCAAATCATGTAGATATTATTTTTTATGCCGAACGAGAGCACCATGTGGTAAATTAGGGTCCCTAATATGAAGAACAAAATAAACAACATAACGACTATACACAGTTTCTTGAGGATAGAAAAAAAACTAACAACTTCCCGAAGTGGATGTCGCGCGCTTCACAAATTATCGACCCCCGAAACTAGTTTACTTTGGGATTATTTTTTGTTGGATCAACAAAGTAAAAACATGCTATAAATAATGATGAATTAGCGATCAATTTTATTACCTATAGACATTTCTGTAATTTTATAACGAACTTTTTAAAGTCGTAAAAGAAACGTTATATAGGCAAATGCCAACATTTATTTCTTTTTCGAATGATTGTTAAGTGATGAAAGCTATCGAAGACTGGTTCTTGGCTATGATTATTCAGGTACTTAAGGGTCTTTCGCATGCATGTTCCCACAGGATCTTTAGTCCAATAAATCTGGGCAATTTGAATTCCGATAGGGCATTAGTGAACCTAAAGACAAAAAGGCATGTGGTCCCCGAATTGCTTTCCGTGTATGGTTTCACAACAATCTGCATGGTATTCCTAATAGCTGCCGAATCGATTATATACCTTTGAAAAAACAAATAATTAGCTAGCTATAATTTCTATCTATACAAACAAATAAAATTTTAGTGTCTGTTTGTAATATTAAAATAGCCGCTTTTTACTAAATTCATATGGATGTATACACCGTACATCTATCAAAATAACATTTTTTACAATTTTTGTCTGTCTGTCTGTTTGTTCCGGCTAATCTCTGAAACGGCTGGACCGATTTTGACGGGACTTTCACTGGCAGATAGATGATGTAATAAGGAGTATAAGTTACTCCTTATTACTTAGCTACTTTTATTTTAGAAAAAAGAAAAAAAAAGATTTCACGCGGACGAAGTCGCGCGCAGCAGCTAGTTGCATAATAAAATCCATGAGAAGTGATAATGCCTACAAAGTACACAAGTAATCATTAATCACCAAGCAATAAGGTGCTAACCAAACAGGTTTTTGGCATTGGAACGAATACATTCGCAATACGTATTCATTTAATTCTACATCCGATGAAAGAAAAGGTCTTGTTCACACACTTGCTGCTAATTTGACAACGGAAGATGATGATGGGTTTATAAGGAAATAATTGAGAAGTATAGATAAATGCCGCTATCTTTTGTACGTTAAAACGAATACATAAGAGAAAAATTTTACTTTTCTTAGTAAAAATATAACTTCATTAGAAATTAGAAAGCTTTTTATCTTAACTGATCTCGAAACTTTTATAGCAGCAACTAAAACTATCAACCATGATCGATATTTTGAGTAAAGTGGTCTTACTAAACATTTATCAGGAGAGAGCAATTTACTAGATTGAGTTATTACCGTCCCAAACGGCCTATTAGGACATTTAGCTAAAACAGGTTAAAGATCATGGAATTCAATCAACCAATTAAACCATTACTTGCGTAAAAAATACTAATAAGGCTTATCACACTTCACACTATATCACACTAATATTATAAAGGCGAAAGTTTTTGAGTGTGTGTGTGTGTGTGTTTATATGTTTGTTACTTCTTCTCGCTCAAACGGCTAGACCAATTTTGATAAAATTTTGTATGGAGGTAGCTGACACCTTCGATTAACATATAGGCTATTTTTTATCCCGATATTCCCACGGGATCGATATTTACGCGGGTGAAACCGCGGGGCGCAGCCAGTAATATTATAAAGGCAAAAGTTTGTGAGTGTGTGTGTGTGTGTGTGTTTATATGTTTGTTACTTCTTCACGCTCAAATGGCTAGACCAATTTTGATAAAATTTTGTATGGAGGTAGCTGACACCCTAGGTTAACTTATAGGCTACTTTTTATCTCGATATTCCCACGGAATCGACACTTATGCGGGTGAAACCGCGGGGCGCAGCTAGTTACATAACCTCACGCCTTGTTTCCCCGAAGGGTTGGGCAGGTGTGTACCTAAAGTACACCGACATTTCACCAGGCGAGCCTTTTGCCGTCAACCGGGATCTTATCCATACTCCGGGCTGGTACTGAGAAATTCCAGATAGAAAAACCCAATAACATTTTTCCCGACCTGGGAATGAAACTCAGGACCCCATGCTCAGCAGTAGCGCGACCACTAGACCGATTGCCACAAAGGCCGATTGCTGACTAGACCGAGGCAGGCTAATTTGATTAAGTTTCAAAATCAAAGGCAGGGGACAGACAGATTGCGGGATTGTCCGAAAGGGTTACCGCTACCCCGGAACATAAAGGGCTAAGGAAGGAACACGGATGGGTTTTAGTCAGTAAGATTCTGACACTCCCTTCCGCTCCACCCAGAGCGGGAGGGGTCATTTGATGATTTCCCATCCATAAAAAAAAAGGGGACAGACAGAACAAAACCACGATTACGTTATAAAAGCCGAAGTCGTGCGTGAATGATGACAAACGCATTGACGAGGATTATGCAACCCTACGCGGTTTGAATGATTGCTCGGATTATGTTGTTTTAAAATTATTTTCTGGAAGAGGCTGCGTAACTTTTTTGCCAGACTCCGCTCACCATTGCAATTTTTACAGCGTCGTGATTTTTCGATAGGTTTTGTGATGTTCTAATAATAATAAGAGTCCTCCAGACCGAATTTCGGCCACGGCGGCAGCCAATCTCAGCGGAGACTAGCCATTGCATCGGCGCGGGAGATATTATAGTGCACAAGTGTGTGCGCAGATATAGGTGCACACTCTCTTCCCTCACTCTCGTAGTCCGATGGGACGGTAATGCGACACGACCGGAGAGAGATCAGGCGAAGGACCAATGACTTATCGTGATGTGCTGTCATGTGCTACGTTCTTAGTGTATCCTATAAAGGAATTCTAAATATTAAACCAACACAACATAAATTTATAGACGACTCCGCCTTGGAGTGTAAATGTGGCACTGTTCCACAAATAATGGGACACTTTATATCTTGTCCTGCGGGTCCTGTCAGCTGCACGTTACAGGAACTGATGGTCGCTAGTGATGGCGCCAAACAAGTAGCCGAATTCTGGGCCGAGTACATTTAGATTGCTATCGACATGCTAAGAAGAAGTACAAAGCCTTTGTAGGATTCTCACAGCATGTTAAGGGATAAAAGATACATTTAATTTAGTACCACAAATTACACCCATCATCTTCGTATTAGTAGGTAGGTACATCAGAAGATTTATTTGCCTTATCAAAATACTAAATTGTGTATTTAAAAAAAGCGAACCGAATCAAGAAGCTAAAATTATAAAATCAAGTTCTTGACTCTGAATATTCTCATACAACATTCAACTTTTTTACAAAAGCACTAAGAGGAAAATAAAAGGATAATAAAGAAACTAAACATATAAAATATTCTGAAATGTACAAGATCCTTAAAAGTAACCCAGACACATAAATTTTATTTACATGTCTAGACGACGCAAGTAACGCGTATACTTAGCAACTCAAAAGAAATATTCCTATCGCCCTAGGAGTACCTACCTCCGCCTTTTTCGATGAAACAGACTGAAAAGAAAGGGTTGATGATTTCAGAACGTAAATCTTTATCTATTACTAGCTTTTGCCCGCGGCTTCGATGTCGGAAAATATCCCATTTATAATTATATTATTTTTATATAACTTTACTAGCAGCGCCCCGCGGTTTCACCCGCATAAGTTTCGATCCCGTAGGAATATCGAAATAAAAAGTAACCAGTGTGTTAATCCTAGCTATAATCTCTCTGTGTGCTAAATTTCATCCAAATCCGTTCAGTAGCTTTTGCGTGGAAGAGTAACAAACATCCATCCATCCATCCTCACAAATTTTCGCGTTTATAATACATATTTGTAGGATTGGTTTACGCGGCACACGCCAGTAAAGCTCCCAGTCGGAATATTTTTTTCAGACATCTTCAACAATCGTCGTCTTATTTCAGCCAATTTACACAAAACCTGAACCTTTCTCATGGAATACTCCGTCCATTGGAGAAAACCGTATGAAAACCCGTTCGGTAGTCAGATGCGACGGGTAGGACTCTGTTTTATAAAATATCTAGTAATATTGCTATTAGCGATATTGGAGGGGCTTGTGGCTAAGTAATAACAGCCGCACGGGTCGATCGATGAGGTTAAGCTACGCTTGACGCGGTTGGTCTGAGGATGGGTGACCATCTTTACATACCGAGACCCCTCCATGCCTCGGAAAGCACGTTAAGCCGTTGGTCCCGGCTGTCATTCCTGGATTTTTGACAGTCGTTACGGGTAGTCAGAAGCTCGAAGGTCTGACAACCAGTCTTACCAAGGGGAAGGGGTATCGTATTACCTAGTAACTGGGTTGTGGAGGTCAGATAGGCAGTCGCTCCGTGTAAAATACTGGTATTCAGCTGCATCCGGTTAGACTGGACGCCGACCCCAACACAGTTGGGCAGATCATTGCTTGCCTTCTAAGTGAAATTCATACTTAATACTTTAAATACGAAAGTAACTCTGTTTGTCTGTGTGTTACCTTCACTCCAAAGCCATTTAACCAATCGTTATGACAGATTTTACAGATAGGTAGCCTGGGACCTGGAGACGGATGGATACATGCGAATTTTCGACCGAATATTTTTATTTTAAAAAATACACGCTGACGAAGTCAAGCAACAGCTAGTTCTACTATAAACTAGTCAATGAAAGAAAACAAGCGGGAACTTTTAATCACTTTCCAGTTTTTCTTGACAAAACTGTCCTGTTGGGACCATGTAGCACAAAGGCAAGGTCAACGAAACTTATGGAACGTTTATTGACTTCATAATGACGATGAAGATTAAGCCGACTTAAATACAATAGTGCAAATCAGATACAACCGAGGTGGCGGAGCGTGGGTGTTCGTTAACATTTTATTTAAATGACTAGGTTATATTTAAAAATGTTCCGTTTCTATGGAGCCTCTGACATAATTCATACCCCAAAAGATAACTTATTATTTTTTTCTTTTGTTTCTGTTAGTGTTACCTCGCCTATACGATGTA
The DNA here is from genome assembly GCA_947508005.1 of Amphipoea lucens. Taxonomy (NCBI): domain Eukaryota; kingdom Metazoa; phylum Arthropoda; class Insecta; order Lepidoptera; family Noctuidae; genus Amphipoea; species Amphipoea lucens. Next base: position 7,976,027 of record OX382368.1, on the reverse strand, counting down.
ATGCAATATAATCTAATTATTCCAAACCTGACTAACCGACAAACGAAAAAATACTTTATTCATTATTTTTGCGGCTCATTCTTGAGACATTAAAATTCTGCGTGGAAAAATGTATAAATCCACATTTTTCCTGTTCCCAATATTGCGTGCCACTTTCAGTAACTCTCTATGCTTGTATCAAATAGATTTGAAAGCGCGGTCGTCTCTCGGATTAGCGATGGCGTGTTATCACTTGGCTGCAGTTAGCACAAACTTTGGGAGCGCGGCCCGAGGGGGGTTCGCAAAAATCAACACCATTTTGGGGAAAAATCTGGGATGACTTGGAGTTTCTGTTCGACCGCTGGTGATTTGAGGACTATAGGGATATGTATGTATAAGTATTTCGATAAAATTTTGATACCTTTTACGCAATGCTTAAGAAGGATATTCACAGTGTTAGGAATATAGTTTGGTAATTGAACTGGGCACTGATACAATACAAATTTGTACGGTTTGAGTGGATATAACATATAACCTCTCAATCGCCTCTTTTAGTTCAGATAGGTAATTAATATTTAGAGTTGTACAAAAAAGCAGCAATTAGTTTAAAATTCATATAAGCCTCATGCTACTTCGTTCCTTCAATTTAAATTTTAATCTCTCTCTCAAATCTCCAAATATCTACACATAAATAAAATTCATCACTCGTCGACCAAAACCATTTATCGCAGCTCACGTTTCGATGATTGCGGTTCATACAACTATCACTCGTATGATTTCTTTAATTACAACCACCTCGACCTTACTGGGGAGCCCCAGAACTTTGCAAATGCGAACCAATCGCGACCCGAATAACATGGACAAACGCGGCGTCTACAATTTGTACCACATTTTGTCCGGTCACGATATCGTCCAGTCTGTCTCATTGGGTGCTTTTATAATTTTGTACTAGACGATACGATTGCGACTCGAAACCATTTCATAGTGCAAGAATTTCAATTTAGAATCTCCTAATATAATATTTAAATTACTGAAAGTCAGTCAGTCACTTTCGTCAGTGGCATCTATGTATATAACCTATATTGTACGTGATTAGGCTTGGGTTACATGCGAAACCGGTTGAACACCCTCGAAAGAGTCCGTATTTCATATAAAAAATATGTGAGTAAAACCAACAAGCCAGCCATTGTACCGATTATTGGCATCATCATAATTGATCCCCGTCACAAGTGCCTCCATATATGCTGGTGGCATATCGTGTCGTTCACGTATCGTACCTAGCAAAATACTAAAAGTTTCCATTGTTTCACAATTCGACAGATAGCGACCGCTCACCGTTGTGCAATAGTGTCGTCCGTATAATTACTCTGACTCATTGTTAAACGCTCCACTGACAGCTTTGTTATTTATCACCTAGTTACTGTTAAGCCCGATATGGTCGGATAGCTTTTTGATTGGTTTTGAACTGTCACCGAAGTTAATGTCCTGACTGAAAGATATGAAGCAAATCGAGGTCCGAATGGCCAACGATAAGAATCATTCATGCGATATCTTTCTCGCTAATGCTTCTTCTCTAACTATCGAAACCTTGCTTATTACTATCATTCATCATCAAATGCCTCTGTTCGTGGCCTATGTGTTGAAACGAAAGACATTGAATCGTACAAATAGCACAAACCTATTAGATTATCATTAGTGTTCCACTGTGTTATTAAGCCCGTGTATTGCAATTCAATTTGTATTATTCGGTTTCGAAATCGCATTATCGGATATATCGCAATAGTCTCTCATGTCAACACGATTATCTTTACACATACAGAACAAAAAACGCACGCTCGCCGCTCTAAATTTCAAACAAAATTACTGACAACAAACAAACAACGTCAATCACTTTGGCTAATGGCGCACAAAGCGATCTTATCTGGGGAACCATAAGCTCAGTTGTCAGCGAGACGGAGCGGCCAGTAGAAAAAAAGGCTCATTGAAAAATTATGAATTTGAAGCAGTAGCGACGTGGACCGGTCTGTAAGCAAACAAATGATGCGTCCGCCCCATCGCACGGACATCCGTGGCTTCGGGCACCTTCGGGCCTCAACTTTTACGAGTCGTGCCCGTCTCCAGCACCGTTAACTAGCCTGATATTAATCATAATTTCCACTGACGCGATCCGCTCAAGTGTTTTAGATCGGCGTCATTATCTAAAACACTTGAAGCTAACTTAGGATCGCAAGCGCAAGCGATGATAGATGGGGCAACGCGAAAATTGGCCTCCGCGATAGCCAATATGTCTGTCGAAACGTAAGGAGTTATACTGACCAGCTAAGGTAATAAATTGAAAAACTTTCAAGAGTAAATTCTCTTTTGAGTTCACTTATCAAATTATAACGTCCTAGATTATTAATTATGAGAGGGCGTTTCTAACAGTATGTGGATTGAAAATTATATCAAGAAGAGTTCCTTAAGATGAGTAGAGAACAATTTTAAAAGAACGGGCACTCTCTTATGTGTTCTATCAATTTCTGTTTCATTCGATCAATATCTTACCCTTAACTTAAAATAATCTATAAGCCATTGTCCGACCGTACTTATATCACAGCCTTTACACCCGTGAACAGCCTCAACCAAACATAGGAACAACTCGAAAATTGAATAATTGGCCAAAGATTCCCACGACATACGACCATGTACGTATACATCATTGAAATTGAGATTAGATAACGCACAGATGTATTGGCATCTTGTTATAGTGATTAGTTTGTGTTACAACCAAATACAAGGGTCATAATGTACAGAAAACAAAAGAAGGGGATAGATGCCTCTCATACCTGCAGCCGTAAAATGTATAATCTCAAGGTGGATAATAGTTATTATATGCTTTGCTACGGAGTCAGGACCCAAGTCATCATCATCTGCCTAGCCTTTTCTCAACTGTCTTGGGGTTGACTTCAAGTCTAACTTGATGCAGCTGAATACCAGTATTTTACATGGAGCGACTGCCTATCTCAGCTCCACAACCCTGCTGCTTGGCGGCTTACTGGGTAATAAGATACCCCTTGGTAAGACTGGTTGTTAGACTTTTTGGCTTCTGACGACCCATAACGACTATCAAAGATTCACGAACGACAGTCGGGACCAACGGATTAACGTGCTTTCCCAGGCACCGCGGTGTCACGGTATGTAAAGGTGGTCACCCATCCATGAACCGACCGCGGCAATCGTAGCTAAACGTGATCGATCGACCCGTGCGGCTGAAAATGAGGTCATCCGAAATTAATAGTATCATTGCGTGACACACAATTACGGGGACATGCCGACAAGATGGACCAGTGTTCTAGTGATCGTTGCGGTAATCTACTGGATGCGGGCCGCTCAGAACCAGTTGGTGAGACGCTTATGTCCAATAGATGGACGTCTTTCGGCAAACATGGTGATGATAATGACCATCATCTGCCTAGCCTTTTTCCAACTATGTTGGGGTCGGTTTCCTGTCTCACCGGATGCAGCTGAATACCAGTATTTTACATGGAGCGACTGCCTGTGTGACCTTCACAACCAAGTTACTGGGTAATACAATACCCCTTGGTAAGACTGGCTGTCAGACTTTCGGGCTTCTGACGACCCGTAACGACTGTCAAAGGTCCACGAATGACAGCCGGGACCAACGGCTTAACGTGCTTTCCGAAGCACGGAGGGGTCTTGGTATGTAAAGATGGTCACCCATCCACGGACCAACCGCGGCAAGCGCAGCTTTACCTGATCGATCGACCCGTGCGGCTGATATAACTTAGCCAGAAGCCCCTGATAATGATAATGACCAAGGATGAAATATTTCAGAATATGGTAAGCATTTTGTGTTTTAGGACTGGGAGCTTCACGACTAGGAATTTAATAACTACCGCTTCTATTTCCTTCTGAAGATTTCTGTGGTAATATAATACCAGGCTACATGACACACAACAAACAATAAACGGGTATTACGGAACTTGTTAATAGAAGCTCTTGCATTATTGAACCGATTGTATGGAAATACATCGAACAATCGTTTTGATATTCTCAGCATCATAAAGTATATTTGCGGGAGAAACAAAAGATGTTAATATAAGTAGGTAAGCAACCAGAGATCATAAATACTGGCTGCGTATGTATTTAAAATTATATTATTTTGCTTACATCTGCCGGCTTACATACGTTAAGGAATTCCGATTTTACCATACCACTGCTGGCTAGGAACAGGCCCCTATTCTCTGTACTTATTGAAAGAGGTATAGTTATAGATGACAGAGGTAATAATTATAACATGAATAGGGAGGAACATCTAATAGGTATTCAAAGTTGAACAGCAGTAGCAGTAATTCTGTGATCGGTTAAATGAACAGACATTCGTAATATCACAGGCCGTATTTCAGCTGAAAATCGTCCACCGTTGGGCATAGGCTAAAATCATATGGATGAAACTATTATCATTTTCATGATCAGTTGTAGGTACAGCACATCAAACTACTACAATCTGTCAAATTTCTTTAATAGATTTTCAACTTTATCGCTAAAGTATAAGGTTCAAAGTTGATTGGGAAAATTTGACAGTTTCGGGTAGCTTGATGTGCTGGTGTTAGTATATACGACTACATATCAATCTATATCAGAGCTCGCATTGTATAGGCTTTTTGTACAATGAGAAGTCAGCTTATATTGGAAATGTATAGCTTGATGTGCCTACTGACCATTAAGCATAAACAAAAAAGAGCAGCAATTTTAATCGGAACATAAAATGCACTTTTTGCATTAACGCGCATCGAATAAAGATAATCTAATCTTATAATCTTTATTACCAATTGACGTCACCCTTCAGAAACGTCTGATATCAATTAATAAACAACGAATAAAAATGAGTCATCAATTATTGTTATAATTTTTTGTTTGGATCGAAAGAAAAAATACGTCAATTTAATATAAATCATTAGCCGCCATTGATGTGAGGAGTGATTGACAGTGTGGTGGGTTCAATCAGACGAATTTGTAATGCCTACTGAGCGAACACTCGAGGGAACCCTCGCCTCACGAAGGCACCTTTTTATTTTACATACACGTTTGACATCCCATACAAAGGTCGAGCGTTGTTTATAAAAATACAAAAGGTTCCATGGTCCAACGCTGACGTTTTTCAATTCATGCTCCCTAACAAATTGGTCGGATTTTGCGGCATTGACCATTATTTTGGCTGATTCATGCAGACTTTTGGGAGCAGAGAGAGAGGTGTGAGAGGCTTTAGAGAGAAGTGGTTGCACAGTGGTAATGGCTTCGACTTACGAGTTTTAGGTCATGGGTTGGAACTAGGGTTTCCAACCCTCCCGGATTGCCCGGGAGACTCCGGTAATAATGGTTAACCTCCCGATCTCCCGGTTTACAATAATTTCTCCGGTTTTAAAAGATTATGTGCATCCGTCCCTCGCACGTCGCTACTCGTCATGTTTGTTCTTTCCATTCCTGTCTCTAATGTTTCTTGCGAGCGCGTAGTCAGCATGATGGAACAAGTATGGACTTATGGAGCATGGAAAGAAACCGAATGAACATTTCTTTAGTAAAAGCAGAGTTACAAAATAAATTTTAATACTAACAAACTTCAATTTTTCTTGTAAAAACTTTTATGATTTTGTAGTAAGAAAACGTCAAATATTAGATGCTGCTCGAAAGCAAAGTAAATATAAATTAATAAATAATTGAGATTTACTTTCAACACCCACTCGATTTTTTCATGTAAAAACGTTTATGATTGTATGGAAAAATCCGTCAATTATTAGATGCTGCTCGAAAGCAAAGTAAATATGTATAAATTTAAAAACTAATAAATGATTGAGCTCGATTTTTTTAAATTCTCCCGGGTTGGTCCTTTCAAGAGTTGGCAACCCTAGTTGGAACCCAGACAGGCGGTTTACTTTGTGTAAATTATTTCATCATCATTGCTCTCAAAACGGTAATGGAAAACATCGTGAGGAAACCGGCATGTCCTAGAACCAAAAATTCGAAGACATGAGACATCTACCAACACGCGCTGGGCCAGCGTGGTGGATTATAAGCCCACTCCCTCTCAAAGAGAGGAGGCCTGTGCCCCAGCAGTGGGAACATTATAGGCTGATTATTTGTACGCATGTTTTTTATAAGTACATACTCAACAAAATCTCGGATCTTTTGTTCGAGCCGCCGATGCAATAACCAAGTACTTAGAAGCTATTTTTAAATCACACGCGTAATTGTTACACCTGGCTCCCACTAGCAATCTTGTTCGCATCCTACACCTTGCAACTCTGTAAATAATTAGTATAGGATAGGATTGCTAAGCTGTGCATACCGACATAAACACATCCAGTTTACCAGCTGAAATTATACCTTTCAATATAACAACACCGATATAAAAACTGACACCGTCTTTTATAAGACCGGGCAATCGACTTACTATAAAATAAAGAAAAATGAAATGTAATCGTTTATCCAAATTACAATGAATACAAAAATTATAATACATAGATAACCTAATGAACATAAACAGTAAGTACAGACGCCAGCACATCAAGCTACTAGATTTCCAACTTTATCTCTAAAGTACCTATAAGGTTCAAAGTTGATTGGGAAAATGTGAAAGTTTCGGATAGCTTGATGTGCTGGCGTCTGTACAATACAACATTACACGTTTACATTACATGTTCATCCATACTCATAGCATACGCATAATCAGCCTATAATGTTCCCACTGCTGGGACACAGGTTCAGTGAGAGATATACGGCCGTAATCCACCACGCGGGGTCAGCACGTGTTGATATATATCACATGTCTTCGAATTGTTGGTTCTAGGAAATGCCAGTTTCCTCACGATGTTTTTCTTCACCGTTTTGAGAGCAGTGGTCATGAATTAATTTACACAAAGTAAAGCGCCTATCTGGGTTCGCGACTGCGACCCACAATTCGTAACGCGCGGCGTTTACCACTGGGCCACTGCTCCCAAACTCATAACGGAAGAATTCAAACTTATTTTTATTCGATATCAAAACTTCTCGACTTGATTAGCCAAGTTGGCCAACAGAACAGTTCCAATCTTGATTCTACCAAAGATTCCTTCAATTCACTTCAGGCTACGCGATCAACCGAGAGCAAACCGATGCCGAACTTAGGTAGCAAACCTAATGAATCATTAACTAATCTGGCCACAATAGGGGCGAGTGTACTAAAGAGGAAACGATAAGACACGAAGTACGCCGAACCCGAAAACGAATCATTGTTGTGTTACAAAGTGGATATCTTATCGTATATAGGAAAGTGTTTGTTTCCGTCAACGTGCGGTTTGAAACAAGATAAAGTTTACCCTCAAATGACGTCACCTCTGTATTCCCAGAGCTAAGGTCGTTCTCACAGACAGAAGTATTTTCACTCTTCTTTTACTTGTAAGTACTTGCAGTTTGAAAAACATTGCAGTGCGTTCGATACTATATATGCTCAACCACATTGCCCAAATATAGAAGCGACACTTTCTAATCTGAGTGGGTATTTTATCTATCATAGTCAACAGGTAAATATTTTTGTCTTTACAAAGTTCTTAGGTTCATAGGTCCTTCGCCCCTCAGTTTTTTATGATTTTCTTGTTTTATTATAGAGGTGTTAAGTTACACCACCGCCTTTTTCCAAATATTAGCTACAATATCGCAGTCTCCATCCAAAAATTTATGTCATCCATCAGTCCTTCACACATTCTGAGTTACGTTACCAACAATGTTAAATATTCCTCATATTTCAAAATTTCCAGCTATTCAATCGTATGATAACAACAAAGTACAGTATGATCGAGAGGAGCAAAGTAAAGCTAATAAATGCTATGCGCATGCTCAGCCCACACTTCATTATGAATGCATGGTCATGCACGCTTGTAGCCGTAATTGCTGCGTCATTTTGTCTATTAAATAGCTACTGACATCACTGGAATAGTCATTATTAATTTTATCTATTTTTAGAAGCGAGAGGAAATGGATTTATTAAGTCTTGAATGATTCTTTTGTGTCGTCGGCCTCGTTGGGACAGGCGGCACAAGTGCAAGCCAAAAATTTCGTTTGCTAGCGGCTAGTGAAAAGATTTTCTTGTTCAAATTCAAATAATTTTATTAGTAGTAGAAATAGTATACACTCACCCCCTTATTCATAAAACTTATCAAACCAATTTTAGTTAAAATGGGGTTTGTCTCTTTCTTACACACAGAAATGACAACGTGACAGATAAAGACAAACGTTCTATAAACCTATTTTAGCTAAAATAGAGATAAAATAGGATTATGAATAAGGGGGTCAGCCTATAATGTTCCCACTACTGGGACATAAGCGTCCTCTCGGTGAGAGGGAGTGGGCCGTAATTCGCCACACGGGTCCAATACGGGTTAGTAAATGTCACATGTCTTTAATATTTTGGTTCTAGGACATGCTGGTTTCCTCTCGATGTTTCCGATATTTATTTTGTTGTAGGACATAAGTAAACGAAAATATAGATATTATTATAATAAAATTAAAGCTGTCTCTTGATGCCAAGTCCGTACGTACAATAAAATTAATATTCAAATTACTCAGGCCATGATCATTGGAAGCAGATTCGTTCGCAATGCGGCTGATGTTACATCTCTAATGCCCTTATATCTCGATGGTGTTCGCATTGACTATACTGAAACCGCTAAAGATCTGGGTGTAGTTATTGACTCCAACCTTTCGTGGCGTGCTCAGGTCAACGAGGTCAGCCGAAAGGTACATTTCTCCTTTCATTCGCTGAAATGCCTTCAAAGTCTTCTGCCCTTGAAGACTAAAATTTCTTTGGCACAAACACTTATTCAGCCAATTATAGATTATGCCGACGCCTGCTACCTGGATGCTACTGAAGAGCTATTAAACAAGCTTGAGCGCTTGCAAAACCTGTGCATTCGTTTTGTTTTCGGTCTTCGAAAGTATGACCATGTTTCTCACCTTCGCAAGGAACTCAAGTGGCTCCCAATCCGCCTTCGCAGGAATACTCGGATTTTATGTCTCCTCTTCAACATCTTACACAACCCGTCTTATCCTTCCTACCTGCGTGAGCGTTTTTCTTACGCTCGCCCTAGCGACGCACCGTGCAGATCACACCTAAGATCCCTCCTTAAATCACATCCCCATAAAACAAGCTACTATTCTTATTCCTTCTCTGTCCATGCTGTGAGATTGTGGAACTCACTTCCGCCTAGCATGCGTGATTTAAAAACTATTTCTCTATTTAAATGTCGATTAAAAGAGCATTACCTTTCCTCGGTACTGTGAGTATATATATATATATATATATGTTTATATATTTCAGCATTATGTATTTATTTAAGTATACTTATGTTATTTTTATTTTATTTTGCATTATATGTGTAGGTTTATTTATTATTCTAGTTTTAGGCTTCACACATTCGTATTTCTCTTTTCTTGTTCTCACACACTATTGTCTACATTTCTTTTTTTACTTCTCCTTTCGCAGGTCTGCTGGAAGAAATTTCTTAAGAAATAAGCAGTACCTTTGTACTCAAATTATAATTATAAAATTTCCTTTTGATTTTACTGTGTGTACATAAATAATAAAATAAATAAATATTCAAAAAAATCTTTAAACCATCTTCGGAGTTACCGTTTTCTTTTTGAAAATACAAATGTATACGTAATAAATTATTAAGTTTTAATCATTTTCACGTTCCTGTGGGATAATTTCCGACCAACACACGGGCGCGGGGCGTAGCCGTAGGGCAAAAGCTAATAAGACAATTTTCAAACAAGTGTCAGCTCTAAGTACGCTAAACAGTACCTATATACGAATACCTTTGTTCCAAACTTATCACGTTTGTGTGACAGATGGCCTAACAATTGTTTGCATAGTGTCATGAAAGTGTCTCCACAATTTACAAGTGGTTGGGAACAGCATACTAACTATTATTCATTAACTCCACACTTGAGACGAAAATTGAAAGGAAATAATGCCAAAGAAAAATTGAGAATTGAAATATTTAATGAATTTTACTTACTTTGAAATCATTTACAAAGAAATTAGTCTCGTAATAATAAGTATCGAAAAAGTCGCACAGATTTGTAATTTCATGCAAGTCAAGGAAATCAGAAAACGTTAGACAATTTGAATTTCTGTGGGCTACCCCGACGATTTCTCCTAAATTAACTGCAGAAGGTGACTGTTACGTTATTGTTTACTGTCCACAAGTAAAAGGCATGTACATCCAGGGAAATTGATTGTTAAGCAAATTGACATCCTACGTCAATTTGCCGTGTTATAGTCATTTCATACAACAATTTGTTTAGAATTCATTTTCGTGAGTCCCACTTTACAAAAGCAAGTTTTGCTTGCTACAAAGCAAGCGATGTAACGGATTGATTTGTTAGCACCGGACGGACAATTATTATAGTCCACTTTACTTCAGGTTAAAATGAAGTCAATAGTCACAGTAAATGCAATTTTAAGCTAGCTATTCCATTAGTTTGTCATAGAAAATATGAATAAGAAAGCATAAAGGTGACCGCAGACAGACGTGACGCGATAGCACGACGCAGCACTAGAAGAAAACTTTGAAAACTTTGTGGAATTTGTTCTACCAGAATCGCATTGCACCGTCGCGTCAACACGAAACGCGAAACGTTGGACACAGAACTTTTCACATGCTGCATTCAATAAAGACACACATTGTGCTAAACCGTAACATAAAAAACTAAAATATGCCTGTTAAACTACTTCCAAAGAAAAAAAGCCTCCTAAAGGAATACCATCAAGACCCACTTGTTCAATTTCACAGCTAGGGGTGAGGCAGATGAATATGATCTGTCGTGCACCTGCTCACGTGTGCAGACCTTTACAAAAAGGCTGGGTACACGGTTCATATTTAATGACGTCATTAACTGCAGGAGACAGGAGTCTTGTACCATGCCTCTGGCGTCCCATCCCTCGCTTTGTCACTGTGCTGTGTGAATTAGCTTCAAGTATGAGATCTTTATACAACGTGTTTTTTTTGATATCCCATAACTCTAGGGGGTCATTGTACTCATCATTATGAATAACTTTTATTATGGGACCAAATCTGAAATCGCGAAAAAAAAATCAGCTGTTCCCTACATTTTGACGAGTTATGCGAACATAAATGTAGGGAACAGCTGATTTTTTTTTCGCGATTTCAGGTTTGACCCCATAGTAAAAGTTGTTCATAATGATGAGTACAATGACCCCCTAGAGTTATGGGATATCAAAAAAAACACCTTGTATATGGCTAGCTTGTGCCCGCAACATCGTTCGCGTGTATGTCGGAAAACAAATTGGATTTCATGGGAGCGCGGAATCCTAAATCTTTTTCGAAAATAAAAATTAGCCTAAGGTACTCCTCATTGCATCAGCTATAAGCCAGTGAAAGTCTCACCACAATCGGCCCAACCGTTTCGAAGATAGCCGGAACAAACAGACAAAAATTATAAAAATAGTTTTTTTTTTGTTATAAGTACCGTATGTACTTTCATATGCATAGTACAGTAAAAAGCTGTTATTTTGACATAGCAAACAAGCACTTCAGTTTTATTTATTTGTATGTGTAGATATTTGTATACATGAAAAGATATTATTTTTTATGTTTCGTATTACCCGGTAACTGGGTTGTGGAGGTCAGATAGGCAGTCGCTCTATGTAAAATACTGGTGCTCAGCTGCATCCGGTTAGACTGGAAGCCGAACCCAACATAGCTGGGAAAAGGCTAGGCAGATGATGATGATGAGAAGATAATTATGATTTTGTGGTTGCTGGTGACTGATTTACCCTCTTATATTGCAATATACGCTTTCTGCGTAATAATTTTAAAGTTGCTTTTAAAAACTTCTCACATAAGTTTTACTTTATAAATTCCCAAAAAAGCCCTCCAATATTTTTCCTTAACAAAATCGACAGGCTTGTAGGTGTGGCGTGGAGCGTGGGCAGTTAAGATAACCTTTCTAAACAAAAGAATGGAAGGCGCAAATATGATAAGAGCAATGATGATAAACTATGCTTGCTCAAACTTCAGCCTATATTTTTATTACACAACGCGGCCCCATAAAGTGCATTCCATAGTTATCGCTTCTTTTGTATTCAATTAGCCTTGCATTTAGATTACTGATGCCTTTCACGACGACAGTGGTAACGAGCGTGGTCAGCTGTCAAAACGTCCAAACAATCAACCGTATACTTCTACACCCGGTCTCCTTTTCGATACACACCTTTTCGAAACCTTCGAATTATGAAACGTCCATTGAATATTTGATACCGTTCCATGTATACAAGTCTTTACGTTAGCATCAATGGATGTTTAGACAATTTTAGTAGTACAGCAACAATTTTGGACAGTCAGAGTGTATATTGTTGGTAAAGTTCGATTCGGGGCACATTGTTCAGTCTATTAAAGTCTTTCAGAGGTGGGTCAACTTGGACAGGGCGTGATGCGATTATGCAATGAAATGTATTTTCTATCATCTCTTAGGTATATTTGGATGACAGGAATGTATTGATGCCAACAAGAAAGGTGTCACATTATTGGAAGACTTAAATCAAAAGCCTTTACGCCTTATTTCAAATAAAGACATTTAAAATAACGTTAGTTGATACCTTATCGAACAAATTAAAATAACTTTACCATATAAATGGAACAGCTTTGATTACAATCCACAATTTCTTTGAAAAATATCTCTAATAACACCCACTTGCCCAGTTCCAGTTGCACCATTCTTATTTTCTGCTAAGGACCTTTTAAATGGCCTGCGTTCTGATTACAACGCGATACGCTCCCCATTACCCGATGCATGCGTAGAGATATATGCCACTTGAATAAAAGAAATAAAGAAAGTATTGAAAATATGACTGCGCGTGAATCTAGAACAATCTATAGTACTTATAGTTAGTGTTTATGGTGAAGTTACGGACGTCGACATACCGTAACAAGTTATATCAATTGCCCAACATGAATACGTAATGTGTTATACTCGAATGATCGCTGATTCGACAGCCAGCCGACAAAGATAGGTATCGGACATTACCACAATCCACAACATGGTTTGCGGCATCGGAGATCCGAGTGCTTATACGAGTTCGATTGAATCGAGTAATCAAAGCGCCATGTCTATATCGATTCAACAACTGCTACGGCTATCTGCTGGACGATCGATATTTGTTACATTCGGAGCGACCAACGAGTTTTTGCTGTTCTCTAAATCGATCTTAGAAATCGATCTATTCGATTCTGCGTCTTACGCCTTTTAGAATTGGGTTGTTAGAACTTTTGACGAAAAAAATTTAATGATCATGATCCGATGGTAATTTCAAGCATACCAAATTGATTTACTGTCAAAATCGACACAATCGATTCAATGTCAAATGTTTGCGATAGTATTGGACCCTTTTATTGAGTTGACCTTTTAACCGACCCTGTCTGTATAGTTAACGACAGTGCGTTAACACATATGGTAAACCATGCAGCTGTTAAAATTGAATAACTCATGCTTTAACGGTTTAATGATGTACTATTGCAGAGTGATACAAAGTAGGCGAAAGCTTGTTATATTTTACTTTGGACCATCATTTTCTTAAAGATATTTAACCTTTTGAACGCCAGAGTATAAAACGTATCGCCGTACCCCTGACGCCAGGCCACTTTAACAAAACAACACACACACACACTTAAAACAACAAATTTCTCGACATTGGTGGTTTATTTATATTAGTTTCATGCAATACAACATAGACGGAAGCTTAAACTTTTAAATTATATAAATAAAAACACACATTGTTTATTTCATAATATGGTGCGACCCGTGCGACGAGTATTTTGTCATTTATTTGTGACGTTGGCGTCCAGGGTAAGATTTCGTTTGTCACATATGTGTGACAATGGCGTTCAAAAGGTTAAAGTTACAAAGAAAGAATAACGCTTATTTGGACACAACGTGAAACTCAAAGTACCTACAAATAAAAAATTGAAAGTAATGTTTTAACAAAAATAGTGTGTGCCTTACGGTTGCGCCAAGAAGGCCCATTTCAGCATTAATGCCAGACAGATGCTACTGCTGATGCTGCTGTATAAGTACCTACTGAAGTTGAAAAAACCTTATTTGTAATCCAGTGCAAGCGCTTTGCTCAAAAACCTTAGTTGGTGGATCATTACCATCATTTCTTATCAACCTAACCGAAGCCAGATAGTAGAGAATAGCAAACAATATGAAAACTACTATCACGTAAATTAGGTAAGGTGTAAGCCTCAAACAAGTAGCTAGCGATAACCAGTTAGCTCATCATCAACCTATTAACCCAATAATCAAGCCTCCACCCACGCAAGAAGATAAAGAGCTTGCTTGCACACTAAACGAAGCCTAATTAATTATTGTTTACGGTATTTTTTACCGTACACCTACGGATACGGATGCAGAAGTTTTAATGGCGTAACACTGTTCGCATCAGATGCCATAATCATTATCTGAACATACACTCTCTGCTTCGATACACCGTTTGTCAGAAAATAATTTGGCCCCCAGAGGTTAATAAAGTTATTCTCGTAAAGCATTCCAATGTTAACTAAATGAGTTATTAAAGAAAACCAATTATATATACACGAACAGTAGTGGACAGGGTTACTTTCTATTTAATTTCGACTTGAGTTAGACATGATTCTCGTCCAACAAATACCGTAGAACCTTGTATAATTGAGAGAAACATCTACTTTCACTGGCAAGTAAGTAAAAGATTTCCGATTCACTTGGAAGCCGAATGTCACGTAGCCAATGCGTAGGAAAAAAATGCCGGTCAGATACGAGAGGTGAAAATGCGGACTTCAATGTCATCTCAAATTTTCGGCTCGTGTTGTGAAATGTCAAAGTGAATTAATTTCTTTATTTACCTTTGGAAGGATATTACTCGTAAGGATTTACTGAAATGGCGTTATTATTATCGGGCAGTACTTTTATGTTTATAATAGTGTAGTAAGTATTCAACAAGCGGCGTCAGTATTTAGTTATGAAAATGACGTAACTGTAATTTTTATACGAAGTGACATTTTGTTCAAAGTCATTGGATTCAACTTAAGAAAATATATGTAGATAAAACTTGAACTTTTTTTACATGTATTTTATTACTTCCCTTTTCTAGCTTTTATATCACAAATCCAGTTTATTTTAGTGTTCTCGTAATAACCTGTTACCCGAAAATAAATCAAATTTACTACATGTCTGTAAGAACATAATTATTCGATCAATACATTTATCTTATCAGGAGCCTTGCGGCAAAGGGCCTCCAATCGATCTTGCCGAGACATAAACACGCCATGAACTTATCTGCAGCGGCAGATAAAAGCTTAATGGTCATCAAACACTTTAATATATTGTGTAGAAGTTCATGCTATAAAACTGATAAACTAAGGCCCAACCAGTTTTTTATGATAAATAGCGGACGAAATGTGTAAAAATACGAAATACGGTGAGAACCTTAACACCCTTTGCTGCCTTGCTTCAATTCTCGCAGGGATCGGTGTGATTACGATGTGAGAAAAATATGTCATGTCTTATCACGATGATGACTTAGGTATAATATTGATTGTAGGTATATATCTACCTACGAGTATATACCCTTCTATGTATTCTATTCTAAGGATTATTGGTTATATCTGTATACATATACAGATATACAAGCGCATCACCAGTGACGGTGAACTGTCGGACTCTGAAGACGAAGGTGAAGGCGGTCGTCGCGATAACAGGTCGTAGCGGACGCCGCAGCCGCGTGTATTATACCAATAGTTCTTAGAATAATATACATAGAATTTCACAGAATTAGGGAAAGCTAGACGTCATCATAATCATCATTTCTTCCAAAAGACGGCCATTGCTGGGCATGCCTAGGCTTCCCCCAAGCATGGCCTCCTCGACTGGTTCTGTGCATCTTCTGTCTTTGCACGCCATTCAAAAATCTTTTGGCCCCATCGACCATCTGATCTGTGAGAAATGTGCCCTACCATTTAACTTTGGTAATTCTTCGGGCTACGTTCGACTTAATCCATGTAAAAAGAAGCCCATATCATCAATCAAGCCTATCGCAGTCCATTGCTGGACATAGGCCTCTCCCAGGCTGCGCCACAACACCCAGTCCTCCGCCTTCCGCATCCAGTCCGTCCCAGCCACCTTCTTTACACCAAATCGTAAGACTTGCTAATCCAAGAACTAGTGTATCCAACGAGATGACGACGTAATCGTCACGATATAATAATAATAATAATATCCCCATCGCCGTATCTCTACGTTGACGTCGTGGTGGGGCTTGCGCGCTCCGAACTCTAGGCCTGTGCCGGAAAGTTTATTTTCAGGAATGGGTCTAAGGTGAGGAGCCAGACCAAGAGAGATACAGAAACCCGCAGGGCAGCACGTGGCGAGCTGTTGGGCAGTAGCGATCCCACGGACCCTATCTCCCGGGAGAAGTCTTGTTCCTCACCTCTGGCTTGCCTTTATTGGCCGGCTGGAGTGAACAATGACGAGGAACAGAGCTCCCACCTTATTCTTGCCTTTATTGGCCGGCTTGAGTGGAGATTCGCAAGAGCAAACGTGCTCGGAGGAAGGAAGTATTCCAGTAAGATGCTGGTAGGGATCTTGACCGTACTTCCGGGATTGTCCTGATAGCCGTGGAATACCTCTCCACTCCTCATAAGCACCTCAGGACATGTTGCCCTCTTGTCGCTACGTCACTATGTGCTAGCGACCGTTTCCGGGGGTCCATTATTGAGTGTGCAAGTCACCCCCTGCCATTTTATCCGTGTATATATATAAAACGTTGATCAGGCAGGGGTCATAGTTCTTCCATAGTTCTTGGTAACCAGTCCACTTTAGCCACCCAAACCCATAGTCCAACTTTTTATTTTTCCATATCCTGCAATAGTCCTTCACGAACCGGGGGCTATCCTTGGGTGCACTTGCATAGTGCATACAGGGATAATCGTCGGTTGGTGCCACATTTCATTAAAATTTCCTAAGGGGCCTCTGCGGGTTGGCTTCGGCCCCTCGTACGCCTTCCAAAGGACCGGGACCCCATGGTCCCGAGATGTTTAAAATCATACAAAATAATAATATTCCACAACTATCACACAACGCCATCTAGTCCCAAGCTAAGCAGAGCTTGTGTTATGGGTACTAGACAACTGATAAACATACTCATATATTTCTAAATACATACATATTATAGATAAATTACACCCAGACACAGAACAAATGATCGTGCTCATCACACAAACATTTGTCCTGGGTGGGAATCGAACCCACGACCTCCGGCATAGCAGTCAGGGTCACTAACCACTAGACCATCAGGCCTGTCAAGAAGATCGTGAAGACAAATCCGAAGGTTTATGGCAAACGTTAGTGTCTGTAATATTTCTTAAAATAAACAAGCTATTACAGGCTCTATTTATAGACAAGGAACACAACTCAAAGATAGAATAAAGATAGCCTTTACTGTTTACTCTTAGCCCTACTTGGGAATAGCTACACACAGTACAACATATTTACTTAGGAAACAAACGTGTTTGTCTCACTCAAATCGCTAACGCTATATTTTGTAATGTGATCAAAGATAACATTTTGATAAAGGTATTCACATGCGCCTGCTTGTTTTTTTTGTAAATAACGGTTTCAGTAGGTACATTTTTCTCAGAATATATTTTCTTATATTCATTACAGAATTTCTTAGATTTTTTTTTGAAGTGAAATGTTCTTTAGGCGCGTTAGAAAAAACCATTGAATTCACGCCGCTGTTAACGTAACGACACCGATGTGTACGGCTGTCCTCGGGATGTACTCGGTTTTAATGTATATCCGATATGTCAGTGAGTGATGGCAAAGTATTATGTTTGTGTTTTGTTTTCACTTCTGTCGGCACTCCCGGAGTGCCACTGTTTTTTTTTTTTTGTACTGACTGTACTGAGCTTCGTAATTAGATAATTATAATTATTACTAGCTCCTGCCCGCGACTTCGTCAGCATGAAATTTTGGCCCTCGACCCACCGCGTCGAATCCTATCGCCCGCACTATACTTCGTTTTCTGTCCTATTCCTATTTTTGCTCGGCTCCTAGAGGTCGTAGCATAATGGTAAATAGCCTATAGCCTTCCTCAAGGATCTGGTTATCAAATGCAATTTTTTTTCAAATCTGACAGTTAGTTCTAGAGATTAGCGCATTCCAAACAAACAAACTCTTCAGTTTTATTATTAGTTTAGATAAGATTAAATTAATATTGTATCGCTTCCGTAATCGACATTACGATGTGATCAGCGCCGAGTACCTTCAAAACTTTTGCAGCCAAAAGGCCTGTCAAATTACTAATGCCAATAATGATGATATATTCTCACACCATTTCCTCTTTTGAGAGTAAGCAGACCTCCACGAAGGGCTCCACCAATCTTTCTAGGAAAAAAATTAAGAACTTTTTTATGAGCATAAATCATTATTTCATCCAACACGTCTCGTTCCCAAAAGTTAGTCTCGAGAAGGCCGGAGAGCAATCTGAGTAAAATTCAAAATAAGCTCACGTGCTGAGGACATGTAAATCTACTTACATTCGTGAGAAGAATCCTAACAACGTTATAGTAGCTACACTATCTAAGTAGGATTGTAAATATTTTTTTGTTGGGAAATGTAGTTTTGAATGAGATTGCGTCATTTAAATATAGGAATTATGCTAAAGTAGTACATGAACTTGTTGCTAGTTAAGGCGAGAAGATTTATCTTGAAGCATAAACCAACGTACAGTCCGATGTGATTATTCCTAAATTACCCTAGGCTGATAAAATTTTCGTTTTTCCTAATTATGTTAAACTAGCTGCGCCCCGCGGTTTCACCCGCGTAAATTTCGATGCCGTGGGAATATCGGGATAAAAAGTAGCCTATATGTTAATCCAGGGTGTCAGCTACCTCCATACAAAATTTTATCATTATTGGTCCCGCCGTTTGAGCGTGAAGAAGTAACAAACATAAACACACACACACACACACACCCACACCCTCTCACAAACTTTCGCCTTTAGTGTGATATTAGTGTTTAGGTCGGTTCCCCGTCGAGAGAATGCGTTCCCGACACCTGTCAGTGCGACAATGTAGCTAATAAAGATCAAATTCGCAAAACACGTATTCGTTTGTATGAAACTGACAGGTGTCAGGAACGCTTTTGCTCGTCGGCTGAACTGTAACTACTAATTTTATTACTGGATGAAAGTGTTTCAGTACAGTGCAGTAGTTCTCTCACGGTATCTACGGACTGTGGAAGACTAGGAGAGTCTCCTCGAGATCGCCGTGCTCAAAGCTACTAGAATCAAACTCTGATATCCATAATAATATTATAAATGCGATCTCTGTCTGTTACCTCTTCACGCTTAAACCGCTGAACAGATTTAGATGAAATTTGGTATAGAGATAGTTTGAGTCCTGGGAAAAGACATAGAATATCTACTTTTTATCCCGATATTCCCAGGGATTGACACTTATGCGGATGAAACCGCGGGGCGCTGCCGGTATCTTTATAAGATTACTATTTAGTACCGAGCACTTTAGTTTGCCGTATGTCATTACTTCGCAGAATTCGATCCTTATTAGCGACACTATCGGATGGTGTAATAATAGTGTGTTTTTTTTTTCGAAATCAACAGGTTCGATTCCTGGCTAGAAATATTGATTTTTCAAAAATCCAATGATGCAGTTTTACCTAGTTTTCATCAAAATCGAGCCCGTGACTCCTTTGAGTACTTTTCGCTAGTCCTCATAGTTTTGGATTTGGCTATCCACGCCCACTTGAAAAATTCACCTTGTATATTAGTTTTTATTATATCGTCATATACCATTAACTATTCGTGTGTGGAGGTCGGTTGACAAAGCCATCGAAACAAAACCTCTACAGTATTCTACACTAACGATTCCTATAATACACCTGATGTCTATAGCTATACCTACTGAACTCTTGTCACCCTGTGCCATAGGTACTGCCCAAGTCTTTGCCACACACATAATTAGTTCTCTGTGCGTGATCGGTACGCGTGAAGTGGCAAACAGTTACTGACATCAGTCATCGGCCAATAAGCAGCTCTTTGACGGCCCGACCGAAACAATTGGGCTAGTACTCGCTCCAATACTCCCCGTTTCATGTAGGATGTAGGTACAATCCACAAAAGGGATAAGTATACAGGATCGTCGGATATAGTTGAAGTTTAGTAAGAAACCGATGGATGTTCTCGAATAAAATAAAATTAAATTAATAGAAAACAAACAGCTCATTTATGAAATTAAATTTCAGTCGACAACATCCATCGGTTTGTTACTAAACTTCAACTATATCCGACGATCCTGCATACTTATCTCTTTTGTTGACTGTACCTAGCTGTGCTTAGAGAGGGGGTTAATTTGCAGTTAAGTTATATCAAAATCACTAACATGCATGGGCCCCATATTCCCTGACCAAGTTTATTACTGGACTTTAAAAGAGACCTCTGAGTTTGTCTCGGTTTTTTTTTTTCTCAAACATAATTTAATGTTGACGTTTAAAAGCGTTTTCTAATCAATTTACGGAAGTAAATGTAATTTATTTTAATAAAAAAAAAAGACGGGTTGCACTCCGGGAGTGCCGGCAGAAGTGAAAACTTGAATATTAACGTTGAAATAAATCAATTATTAATTTAATTAATATTACTCATCTTTTTTCAATATTTCTGCGTCACTTTTTTCATTAATAGATGCACTTTGTTCAATTTCCATATTTTAAACACTTTCGGTCTTATTCATAAAAAAAGCCTATTGAAGGTTTAAACCATTCATTCGTTAAAATGCTCAATAGGCCTTTAAAACATTCGATAATATTTTGTATTCATAAACGCTTCATACACGTTCTATAACTAGAATGTCCTACAACTTCTAAATGTTGCCATTATAATGAAGTCATCCAACAAATTGGCCAACACATTAAATCGGCATACGAGAATATCTGTCTACGAACCGAATATTTGTGTCCATAGACATTATTACGTATGAAAAACTAATTTATTGTCTACAGTTTCAATAGTTTTGACGCGACAACGACAACGTCATGGTCGTCATGGAAACAATATGAATATGTCAATGAATGAATTTGATATTGTATGTGTCAAACTAAAAAACTTTTGAATATTTTTTTTGTATTTAAAATAATGAAATTAAGACCGGAGACTAGTTGCAATAAAGGGCAAAGAATTGAATATTGGTTGGAGGAGGATAAGGTGTGTACCTACTGTTACAGCTAAAATGGGGTGTACTATGCCAAATCGAATACCAAATAATCGAATATCAATTGATCGACCACTATATATCGAACATCTAAATACTCGAACGTTCTTAATATCGAATGGTTAATAAATCGAACATTCAAAATATCGTACACTCAATACATCGAGTGTTCAAAATATCGAATGATTGTTTGATCGAGCGTTCAAGGCATCGCATATTCATTCTATCGAAATATCAATACACTGAATACTTTTTATATAGAATACAAGAAAAACACAAAATTTACTAATAAATCACATTTTAATCTTTAATTATTATCTTTTACAGGTACATTTTAATATTTTGTGTGAATTGCAATTGCACGGAGATGTTGTTTTTATTCGATTTTAAACACCTTTATAAAATGATTACCTCTTTTTTTGAAGAGTATTATGATTATATTGAAAATTAATCATAGATAAATTAAATGTATAATTTTATTACAATACATAAACTTTCGTTAAAAACAAGTATATTTCTGAACGAACAACTAAGTAAGTCATATTTATTTCAGGCTACCCTCATACATTGTAATATTGTTTTCACCTCATAAATAAAACTATGTTCATCTGCAGAAAGCATTGTGACTAAGTAGTGCATTACAAGTGAATTTTGTGAAAAATGTCTGTAGGGTCTTATTATAAGCCAGAATTGTCCCAAAAACGCAAGTCGGTCTTAGTTTTGGATGGCTATGTAATGGCAATAAACAAAAATATTAATAACAAGTTCTACTGGCATTGTTCCTACAAATATAAATACCATTGTAATAGTACTGCAACAACAAAATTGCACGGAAGTGAGGAGCATTTGTTGGAAAGCTATACAACGCAGCATAATCACGCACCAGATCCTGGTAAGGTAGATGAACTACGTTTTAGGAATTCCCTAAAAAGTGATGCTACCAGCTCGCTTGATAGACCGAGTCAAATTATTCAGCGAAATGAGGCCAACATTTCAAAATCAAGTTCGTGTGCTCTGCCAAACAAAAAAGCAGCATCGCAAATTATACGTCGAGCAAGAAGAAAAGAAATGCCAAAGGAACCGATTACTTTGGATGATATAAACATCCCCGATAGATTGCAGAAAGTTGATGGTGAAAGATTTTTAGGGCGTCAGGTTAAGTTTGAAGAAAACTGTGTTATGTTATTTGCAACGAAATCGAATTTAATACTATTAAATAAATCACAACTTTGGGTGATGGATGGTACCTTCGCAACATGTCCTATACTTTTCAAACAAATATATAGTATACATGGTTTGGTGGACACGGGTACAGATCGTTATTACGTACCTTTAGTATATGCGTTTCTAACGAATAAGACGCTAAATTGTTACTTGTATTTTTTTCAAGCACTAAAAGCATATGCTCTAGAATATGATATCCAATTGAACCCACGAGTAATAATGACGGATTTCGAGATGGCGGTCATTAATAGTGTAAAAGAAGAATTTCCTGATGCGCAACACAAATGCTGTCTATTCCACTTAGGTCAAAATGTATGGCGTCAAATTCAACAAAATGGTTTGCAAAGTAAATATGGCCAAGATGCTGAGTTTGCTGTCAAGTTAGGACACATTATCGCACTTGCATATTTACACCAAGATGAGATACCAGATGCTTTCGATAAATTGAGAGAAGAAGTGTTACCCGACGAGGCAAGTGATATCACCAACTGGTTTGGAAAATATTATGTTTGGGGAAATATTAATTCTCGTGAGACGGGAAATAATAAATTACTTATAGCACGCTCAGCACCGATGTTTCCACCTTCACTGTGGTCTGTGTTTCAAAATAATACACTGGGTTTGCCTAGGACTCAAAATAACATTGAAGGATGGCACAGAAGATGGAACACGTTGCTTGATAAGCACAAAAGGGGTCTTTATGCTACCATAGAATTTTTAGTTAAGGAGCAAGCTATAACAAATAGGACAATTGAAAAGGCAAACGCGGGATTGGAAAGACCTACTCCACAAAAAAGAGGCAAAAGAGATGACAATGCGATTGAAAAAATATTAAACAGTAAAAACAACATGGATTTATTAGAGTTCCTCCGTGCAATCGCAATTCACACAAAATATTAAAATGTACCTGTAAAAGATAATAATTAAAGATTAAAATGTGATTTATTAGTAAATTTTGTGTTTTTCTTGTATTCTATATAAAAAGTATTCAGTGTATTGATATTTCGATAAAATGAATATGCGATGCCTTGAACGCTCGATCAAACAATCATTCGATATTTTGAACACTCGATGTATTGAGTGTACGATATTTTGAATGTTCGATTTATTAACCATTCGATATTAAGAACGTTCGAGTATTTAGATGTTCGACATATAGTGGTCGATCAATTGATATTCGATTATTTGGTATTCGATTTGGCATAGTACACCCGCTAAAATGTGTTCAAAGTAAGTTATGTTTTGTTTAACATTCTCAATTTCCTATACTTATGCTTGCTTTTGCTTCTAATCCTTAGATTTTTTGGAAGAATTGGTCAGGGAGAGGTCTCCATAATAGAAAGTAAAAACACTGACACAAGCACTAACGCTAAACAGGGGCAGCCTGGCATGATTTACGAATTAGGTGCCTATCCAATTTACAATTTTACGAAGAACTTCGTTTGCCTGTACAAAACTCATTGTAACAAAAAAAAAACCCGCCATAAGAATAATAATGACTGTTATTTTGATGCCGCTACTGATTAATTAAATCAGTATAAATAAGATAATGAAGAGAAAGAATTTATAACATTAGTTTTGTATTTCAGGTCAATAGGACTAGTAAGGATGGTGCTTCACTACGAATAGCAGAAAATGAAACGGCCTACAGAAGAGATGGCACAGATGGCAAATGAAAAGCAAACATTTTAAAAATGTTGTTCTGCTTGCACAAGTTTTAGAAGCCAAATTAGAGTTTAGAGTATTGTTCAGCCGTGAACAGGCAAGAGTTACATACGCCAGCGTCAGCATCAAGAGCGACATACATTCGTTCCACATAAATTAGTAATTAGTAAATGAATAAATTAGTCATCAAGCTGGAGTAGAGTTTGATTCATCCAAACTAATATTATAAATGCGAAAGTAACTCTGTCTGTCTGTCTGTCTTTTCTTCATGCCTAAACTACTGACTCGATTTCGATGAAATTTGGTGTAGAGATAGTTTGAGTCCCAGGAAAGGACATAGGATAGTTTTTATCCCGATATTCCCACGGGATCGAAACTTACGCGGGTGAAACCGCGGGGCGCAGCTAGTCTTCCATAATTCCTCTCACTATGGCCAAGACACCTTTAGCCATCACCAGTTCTATGAGTCTGTGGGACCGGCAATGACAAAACTATTTCCTGTGTACACATTGCACGACGTACACAAACCCCTATTCCTACCCCAAATTCTGTCTGTTCCCGTAGGTCTCCCGTAAGCTTGTATGATAGGTTAGGGTGTTAGGATAACTAGGGTGTTAAGTAGTTGCTGTAGGTTTATAATCAGTAGGGTGAGGTAACCATAGATACCAGGCTCAATTGTTACAAACTTAGCCATACTGTATGCATTTGGAATAACAGCCGTACTAAGCTGTAAGTCCCGGTGCGTACAAGTATTATAAAAATAAACTGATATTTGTATACAAGCTTTTTATTAATGAACTACTCCCTAAATTTCTTCTCTTTTACTTTAGATCTTGTTGGCTCAAAATATTGCCACTTCCACGTTGTCGTCGGTGGCAGCGCAGAGGTCACTTTGACTGCATGTTTTGGGTAGGACAAATAAGGCAGGATAGGAAGTGGAGCATGTTTTGCAACATAGCTTCACAGCCACACCCTACTGGAGCATCTCCCTGCAGGGTGTAAACTTCCGTGGTCGACACGGAAGCATTGTTATCACACAAAAGCAGCAATGTCCCACAGTATTTCTTGTTGCTATAATGTGCTTTGTTATATTTTTCGTCGCTTCTATTTTGCATTGTAGGTAGGTATATAATAATAAACTAAATTGGTTAAACAGAAGTTCAAAATAAATTAAATACAACTGCGGCTCCTCGAAGTACTATTGTTTACGAAACTGACTTTTCAAACATTTGTACGTCAAATGTCATTTTCTTCGGCCATCTTTGTCGTGTCTCACTTGGTTCACTTCGGTTGGCGCCGCCGTAGAAAGAGATGGGGGGGGGGAAATCTCTCCTGACGGTCACGTGTCCTGACGCGATGCCCTGACGCGAGTTTAACATTTTTTACCCATTACAAAAAGTGTTCAACGCCGCTAAAGAAGTTTTCACTTCAAAAATATTAAGCATTTTCAAAGTTACTGCTTTTGAGCTGAAATTTTGTACAGAGATTCTAGACCAGATACACTCTTCAACCCGTTTATATTGACACACCCTTTCCGTAACACCCTGTATAAGGAACTCTTGTGCAAAATTTCAAGCTCTAAGCTTTCAAGACCCAACGGTTTAGGCTGTGCGTTGTCTGCCAGTGAATTTAAGATTATGAAGTGAAAACTTCTTTACGCTCATTGGGCATTTTTTGAAATGGGGAAAAAACCATTGAACTCGCGACACTGTTACCGACACCGCGCGACATTCGCATGTGTTTTTATTTAATAAGTAGATGTGCGATGATGACGCATTTAGGATGATATACCATAGGGTACAACATACCCTATCCCTTGGGGGGGAAACAGGTGTGTTATATGATAACATACCACACTTCGCCTTTCTGTTTTTGTTGTTTTTAAATAAGCCCCTAAATGGCTACAACACATAGGAGTTGTAGCCATTCAGGGGCTTCTTTCACGAAGAATACTAACAACTGATATTGGTTTACAAACAGCCATTAAAGCAATACTTCCGAACAATACACGTGACAACATAACAGTAAAGTTTCACACAATAAATCTTCTAAACCAAACAAACAGCAGAATAACCCAACCAAATAAAATTCCTCAAACACTCTCGAGGCACAAGAATTTAATAAAGTGCACGTTTTATCACTAGTCGTCAACTATGAAAACGCCGCAGACAATACAGGCTAGAGGTTAATTCCCATCAATACAATGTAAGGAACAGCTTCACAAAATATTGTACGTGGCCTGAACGACCCCATGTTAGCAATGTTTCACTACGGGCGGTTTCACTTAAGGGTTAAATGGGGAAGAATCTATGATCAACATGGTAAAACATCTACCAACACGTACTGGGCGCGCGTGGTGGATTACGGCCCACTCCCTCTCACAGAGAGGAGGCCTATGTCCCAGCAGTGGGAAAATTATTAATAAAAAGTGTACTAAGTTTACGAATCAGTTCATGAAAAGTAAAATTGTAAAATCTTGTTGACGACTTGACTTAAAATTATATAATTTAGTTTAGGACACTCTCAGGAACTGATAGTATCTTATCCTTGAACACATAAAGAAGATGAAATTAATCAAAAAAGATCAATACTTCCGTAAGAAAACACTATTCTCACATCAATTAATGAGTTCAAGCCAATAAAGGCAAACGACGGAAGTTATCGAAATAATTAAAGACGAAGTGCAGCATCTGAGAAATGATCTAGTGTATTTGTTTTTATTATGAGAATAACCATCACATAAATCTAACTATTAATCATTTGAAGACTGTGCAGCGCAAGCATTGGTTCCATTTTCCTAATAAACTATTGCCTACAAATGGGGACAACTCGTATGTTCGTTCATAAACTGCCATTAGTGTTATATTCCACCTACTTTAACAGAATAAAAATATCTACTACTACTACTAAGAAAAATGTTAATTACTCGATGTAAAAATTCAAAGAATTATATATTTATAGATTTATGGACGCAAACAAGCAGTATTGACAGCTCACATATTTCCCACTATAAACACAAGAATACCTTGAAAATAATCAAAAAATGTGGTCAAACGACATGTTAATCTCGACGATTTCTATAAAAAGTTCTTCGAAAATAGTAGTGGCAGAGTAATGTGACTTATCTAATCGGAGTAATACATCACGTAAGTTGGACGGGCGGCGTCAGGCGGCGAGGTAGTGAAACGTAATGTATAGCATGCTTTATTAATATTCATAGGGACCCATTTGTTAATATACACACGGCTGACAGCTCAATTTCACTCGCAATACGAAACACACACTTCCCATAGAACCGTTCCCGGCCAATTATATCTGATATTGGTACTTTCATCGTTGTCTATTAGTATTCCTAATTGCATGTATTTATTTTTAAGTTTGGAATTAACTAATTGTCTTTTGATGCATCGTTCCTGTCAGTTCTAAACGGCCATGTTTAATTTTTGTTTTTGGAATAATATCGTTGTGGTGATTATGTTCTACACTTTCACTAAGTATTACCAACCTTGAAAAAAATAAATGTTAAATTAAGGATAGGTAAGTACGGTTGCCTGTTTGTTAATCACATGTTCTTTGAATTGTCTTGGTCTATTTCGTGGATAGATTTCTGAACGATCTTCATCACTTTACTCATTTTATATCACCTCTCTTTAGGAATTTTTCTTTTATTTTTTCGTGTGCTTCATTCTGCAACCTGACCAACGTACCCTGACGTAAAAGTACAAACTGTATACTCTTTCATTGACTAAAGTGTCACAAGTTCCAACAGTTGTAGCTCTAGAGTGAGCAAAGACACTCAATGAAGTGTCATCGCAGTGAGTACTGATGAGTGCACTCCATGTCTCCGGGTTGCCCAACGTCACATAAGTGGCGCTATTGCTCTTGTGACACTGCACAATTTACAATTTGGTTAACGTTTTGTTTTCCTTTTAAATCCCACTACTCTTTTATTGGTGTGAAGAAGCCAGCAATGGAGAGTCTTTGCAATGTACAGGTGTTGGCAATGTTCTGGTTTAGCCGGTTTTGGGTTGTCGACAGGCTTAAAATTTGAATCCTAGATGACACAAACGAGCTAATAAGGGAAACTTCTGACGATGACATTGAAAACAGCAACATCTAGCACAACACAGCAGAGCAAAGACATACAAAAGAACCGAAAAAGCGGTAGAACCCCGCCAAAAGACTCAACGATGAAGCTCGAGCTCGACTCGACGTCGTTAAAAGATGCCCATTCATTGATATAATTACCCATCTCTCCACTAGTCCAAAGCTTGCTCTAGGATGCATACCCGGTAGGCTCTTAAATCTTTACCTATCCTTCGGGCACGTCTTCCCTACCACTACCGCGCCCCCCGGTCTATTCTTTGATATGCAATCGTCGCTGTAGCACCATGAACATGAGGCTACAGGAGCTAGTGCAAATCTTGGGGTTCATTCGATTAATCGAGTCTGGTTTAACCATGCTGGGATCGGTGCAATTCATTCATTCATTCATAGATGACACAAACGAGCTAATAGACCTTCTTACATTGAAGCAAACCAATTGAGAATTTCATTATTCTCATTTTCCAGGTGGACGTTCTATCTGCTATCAAAACGCAAGTAAACACTGCCCATCCACCTGATAGCTTTGAAGAAAGAAGCGATCAGAGGGGCAATTGTCGTAATTGTAAAAACGTTCACAGTTTGATCTCAGTCTCAATCTGTCAAAAATACCTCTTATTTCCCTACTACAAGTTTTTTACATTTGTTTGTCGCCGAGATGAGACTGCGACTAGATTTTGAACGTTTTAAATTACAAGAATTGGCCTTCAGGTGTTTTTTCTTATTTCGACCTCACAGTCTAGTCCAATGTAGATGTAATTGCGCAACAGCCCACAATCCAATTCACCATAAATATTCGGACTACGCTTTTTAGTATCACTTTCACCGTCCAAAGAAGATCAGATGAGTCAAACAAATTGAAAATAGCAATTCTCGAAACTGACAACCAACAAAACCTTTATTAAAATCCAACTTCACAGTGAATAAAAAAGTTGACGATCGTAACACCTCCGACTCTATCCTAATCCAATCTCAGCAGAAACTCCATCAATATTATATCGCGTCCTATTTTTTGGCATTGCACGTAATAGATTTTTTTTGCGTTACGAATCGCATCCACAGAATAAAATTTTCAATTTCCCACCACGTTTACATTGTAACTATTTTGTATGATTGTCATTCACAAATCATAAGAAACGGAGCCTATAAAAAGTTCGGCTTAACAGAATAGGGAATTTTAAAAAGTAAAAATATTCCTTTCACAATCCAAAGTAATTTCTTACTGGTTCGTTTTTTAATTGCTTTTTTTTTGGGCATAACAATCGGCGAAGTTGGCGCGGACAGCGGGTGGCCGCCGGCCCCTTTGCCTCTCATATAATTATAATTATTCCATTAACTTGTACCACTGCAATTATTACGTGAAATTCCATCTCATACTGTCATGCAGACGCTAATTCGCAGTCTTCATACGTCGTTCGACGTAAACAATGTTTATTTTGCAAATTCTGCTTTTAAGGTAACAATTTCAGTCGTGTAAAAATACATTAACTAATTAAATTACTGGCCATACACATTTCTGACATCGTCATTTCGAATCTGTGTAAATTCGAAAGTTAAAAAGGTATCTTCGAATAAAAATTGCAAAACACGGCACAAAAGAATCCACATCATTGTCGCGTCGTTAAATAAATAAATTACTGTCGATTACGACCAAAGTTAACAATGCAAAAAATCGACTTAATTTTTAACAATCTTATAAACAAAGATAAATTCGTGCCGCGCCGCCGCAGTATGACGTCGCATCACCACCCGCCCTTTGCAAGATTTATATCCGCTATAAAAAAACATTAGGTAACTAAGTCCATTGCGGATTATCCTAAAGTTTACGCAGCAAATTTTACTTTGGAACCAGCAGTGTAACGCATTACGCATAAAACATTCCTTTAGTGACAGTTGCGCCATACGGCGAAGATCTGCAACATTTAACTTTTGTTACTTTTCTAATACCCTGTGGCGTGGGATCAGGGATCACGAACTATTTTTTATT
The DNA here is from genome assembly GCA_947508005.1 of Amphipoea lucens. Lineage (NCBI taxonomy): Eukaryota > Metazoa > Arthropoda > Insecta > Lepidoptera > Noctuidae > Amphipoea > Amphipoea lucens. The sequence continues at coordinate 7,945,747 of OX382368.1, read as the reverse complement.
GGGCCGATTAGAAAACCCGTTGTAATTAAAAACAATTTACGAATAATAGCAGCTATGAATAATTTAGAGATCGTTCACTGTCATTAGAGTACAGATTGGGGTTTTATTGACCTTATTATTTATTTATTTAGGCCTTCGTTTCTACATCGGGTTCTAGTCAATTACTTCATAATGTTTGTGTAAGGCTGGAGCGAGGAACTATGAAGCCTTTAGGAGGGTCATAAAACCGAAAAGAGATTCCAAAGAACGAGCTCAATTATCACTAACGGAAATGGTCTTACTGCCTATCTGTCTCTCAAGTTTTGGGTAAAGCCTATGGAATGTTTCGAAGTTGATTATTTCATTTAGCTAGTTACCTAGATACCAATTTCTAAATTCAAAGGTTGAATACCCCTGCTACACCCGAATTTAAATTCAAACCGCTACAAAAACAATGTTTGCGGTGAGCATCATTTTTTTTTTTCAAAAACAGAATTCCGAAAATCCGCACTTGAGTGCAGGTAGCGATCGAATTTTAAAACTATTTGTATATCCGAAAAAAAAACTTGCAACAATAGACGATGTATACCTGACGCCGATTATAATAAGGCACAAGAATTATGACGACATCCATATGTTGTTTTATTTTGTCTATATGTAAAAAAAATGTTTAGTAGTCTTCCGTAGTGTTTGGTGAGTGAATTATTCGTTATTAGTTGTTTAGGCGGGTCGTTAGAAATACGTTTACAATTTCGTGGATGCGCCCGTTTTTTGGTGTGCCCTCGGGCGGAAAAGGAGTTTCTGCGTCGGTTGGCTACTTGAATCGGATTTGCTACAATTACAAGCATTAGGCCTGTTGCTTGTGAGACGCAATGAACTAAGAGATAGGGGCATTTTTTTGAAAACCAGATTTCTATTAGTTCCGTTTCTTGTTTGTAAGCTTTTGTAAGGAGCTTTTGAGATGTTTGTGAAAACCGCGGTTGTTATTATTGTTAATAATCTTCTTGTAACGTTAATTCTTCAGTAATCTTCCATTTTAATGATTATCTTTCCCATGGCTTACCATCAAGTCCAAGTATTGGTTACCTAATTAAATCTTTCGTGGAACCTATCTAAGTATTCTTAGCATAATCAACCTATAGTGGTCCCACTGCTGGGATATAGACCTCCTTTCTTCGAGAGGGAGTGGGCTGTAATCCACCAGGCGGGCCCAGTGCAGGTTGGTAGATGTCACATGTCTTCGAATATTTGTGTCTTGGACATGCCGGTTTCCTCATGATTTTTAGGTATACTTACTAGTTGTCCTTGTTATCCATAATTTCTGACTCCTGATAAAACTGGCCTATCTAAAAAGTTCAGTTTCTGCGATTGCGACCCAATATTCATCCTCATAAACTCCCATAATGGATAGTTTACTTCTTTTAAAAATACGTAATCCAAAAGTTACAAAAATATAAATTCTCCACGTTCCGTATACAACATAAACAAGTGAGGCATGTCCTCACTATGTCCAAACACAGTGCTCATTAGTACTGGCCGGTTGGACAACGGCCTCGCCACAGTAAATGATAATAATGAGCAGTTATTATTTCCCTACACTACTATATAATTATTAGCCTTTTTTCCGACATTTCCGACCAAATTACACTTGCAACTCAACTGGTACCTTCTAGCTAGAGTTGGTTAATTTAAATCAAATGATCCTGTATTAAAAAGCATTGATATAAATGGAGATGACCAAACCAAAGAAATTATATAGTGAACACGGTGTTTTGTTTCTTTTTTACATTTATGTGTCAGCATGTTTAATATAATGTTAATCTAATATTGCCCAATTTTACTAAATACTAAAACCATGTCTTGAATAAAAATATTAACAATAAAACAAAAGATTTAAAAAAAAAAATACAACGATAAAAAGGGAGATTTGCCCATCCCTGTTTCTAGCATATCCCGGTTATTACCTACGTTACACGCACTATCACGAAATAAGATGTAAATTACTTAATGTTTATAGAACAAGACTTAAATTAATCAAGACAATAATAACTTCATTTTGATTGGCTATTGCTTTCGCGGAACGGTTGAGGCGAGTTTTTTTTTTATTATTGGCTATAATCGTTAAGACTTTTTTGCTGTCAGTGCATGACCTTGGCTACTCTATAAAGAAAGGACGACTTTGTTGATGGTTCAACTGACTGATATTGATTCGTCATAATATTTGTATGCTTTGATTTCTATTATTAAAACTAGCTTCTGGCCGCGGCTTCACCCGCGTGGATGTCGGAAATAAATTCCACGGAACACCCTCCTGATCAGAAGGTCTAAGTAGCAAAATGTCCAACAGCGCGAAATGTCTAATGAGCAGTAAGTCTAATTAGCAAAATGTCCATGTAGCAAAACGTCCAACTATCAAATGGTCTGTATAGCAGAACGTCTATTTAGCAAAAAGTCATTTTTAAAATGTGTACACTCATGATAGAAAGTAAAAGTCATTTGTAAATTAGAGTAAATTTATTTGTTAAAAAAAAATATCAGGGTTAAAAACCTTATAGCCTCATAATTATTAAGATATTAGGCGCACAAATTCCCCTGCATTTATTTACCTAATATCCTTTTGATATGGCCAAGATTTGTCAAAAATTCAAAGGGGCTAACTTTTTGGCCCTCAAGCTTTTGCAGCTTTCTTTTGTATTTGGCATTAAACAAATCGATCTTTCTTCTTTTATTTCCTTCAAATAACATATTCTTGTATTTGCGATCTTGCCAAAGTGCTTCTCTTCTAAGAGCTTTGAGGAATAGTAGCAGGGTTGGCTTTGATTTTATATTCGTGTTTAGCCGCCTGTGCCACCCCTTTTTTTTTGCTGGGAAATCATCAAATAAGTTCTCCCGCTCTGGGCGGAGCGAGAGAGCGTGTCAGACTTTTACTGACTAAAACCCACCCGTGTTCCTTCAGTTGCCTGTGCCAGGGGCCACGGTATCTCTTTCGAACAACCCGCGACCCCGGCAGGCTTCGGTCCTGGTAGACCCCGTCAGTTAGTGCTGACATCTCTTTGAGGCGCGCGTGGAACACAACGCGCCGTCGACCCGGGCCTGGTCCTAACCGGACGGCGAGCTGCCCATTGCTCGCCGTCCGCAAGCCCGCGCCTACGGTGGCCGGGAATCGGCTATAGATTCCCGACGCCCAGGGCGTCTCCTGCGGCGCCTAGGGGCGCGAGGGCGCCAAGATTGCCTCTCCTTCACGCGCTCCGCCTCCTCCTTCGCGAGCATTACTGCTTCGCAGAAGGAGGCAACAAACAACAAATCGTCGCCGTGAGGACGCGCCGGTGCTCTGCCCAAGCTGGACAGGCCTCCACCGTATGCTCCACCGTGTCCTCCGGGCGATCCACACAATGGTGACACCCGGGCGTTTCCTCCCGCCTTATTCGAAACAGGAACCTCCCGAAGCAGCCATGTCCGGTGAGGACCTGCGTCAGGCGGAAGGTGAGGACGCCGTGACGCCTCTCCAGCCACTCCTCAAAGAGGGGACTTATCGCCGCAATAGGTATGGACAAAATAACACAGCTCGTTTAATCTGTATTATTATTACATCATCACAGCTCGTTTCATCGGTATATATTTTTCGTTATTTTTTTTTTGTCGGGCGCTGGGGGCACGACAACTGATATAAAGTCCCGGCGGTTAAAAGGTTAAAAAGATATTATATACGCTACGAGTACATAGACCGAAGAGTCTGTATGTACATATTATAATACCGTGTCCGTTTCCTTCCCGATGCAATTTGTGTGTTGAATTTTCTGCCTGAGTATCCAGACATTTTGAGAATCTGACTTTTTGCTAAATAGACGTTCTGCTATACAGACCATTTGATAGTTGGACGTTTTGCTACATGGACATTTTGCTAATTAGACTTACTGCTCATTAGACATTTCGCGCTGTTGGACATTTTGCTACTTAGACCTTCTGATCAGGAGGGAAAAAATCTAATATATTTTTTTTTTTAATTTTGTGTTTCGTTAATCGAAGTATTAGCCATTTAGTGAAGGTGTACTTTTGCCATTTTAGTGGAGGAAATATCGATCTTCACAATAGCCAGTATCAAAAATCGGCAATTTAAAAGTAAAGACCTATTATTACTTCATAACATCAGTTATCTGCCAGTGAAAGTCCCGTCAAAATCGGTCTAGCCGTTTCAGAGATTAACCGGAACAAACAGACAGACAAACAAAAATATATTTTTTTTTTATACACGTAATCAGCATATACAATAATTTTTCATATGCATTTAGTAAAAAGCTGTTATTTTGATGTTACAAACAGACACTTGAATTTTCTTTATTTGATGTATTGTTAATATAAGTAAAGTGTGTTCTGGTTTCTCCCGGATGTTATAAGGATTAGATTGTGGGTGCTTACTACTTGAGTTTTTTCTGAACTTAACATTTAGGTACATACAAAGATTTCCATAAAGTGCCGACAAGAAATTCTTGAGTATATTTTTGCTCGCAGTTCTAAAAGCGGTGATGATGATGATACTACATTCGTTTCAGTGATCAGGGCTTTAGTAGAAGGATTTTTACCAACTACTGCTGATGTATCACTGTTCTATGTTATGGGTTTGGCTTCCGCACTTAGTCCTTCAAATGGACCATTGTGCGTGAGCCATGGCGGCCAGTCGGTGGTTATTCCAACCAGCCCACCTCCCTCCAGAAGCTGACTAGGTCTCCTGGTCTGTTGAGAATGTCTGTGTATGATTTGGGTGTCCCAAGGATCTCTGATCTAATCTGGGTGACGCCTGTGCACTCAAAGAGCACATGCGTAATGGTTTCATCAGTCTCCATGCAAGCCCTGCACAGAGGACTGTCCGTTATGCCTATAGTGTGGAAGTGTTAATGATGTATCACTGATCGTACACGTTAATTTTCACGTTACAAGTTAACTTGCAGTAAAGTTAGGTATGAGTGTTTATTGTATTACTGTGGAGGAATAAGAGAGCAACGGCCAAAGAAGCAGTGGTCGCCCAGTGTTACGACCCAGCAAGGTAATTGCGTAACACACTATCAATAGCAATGGGTTTCATTTTAACAGTTCAACAACATTCATTGCGTTATTTGCGTTGTTGAGCAGACACATTTTTCGAACATATGGAGCAATGGATTAGAAATATGCTTCAAAATGATTTAAATTGAGAATAATAGCGTGTTACGCAATTAGGGTGCAGACTTATGAGCTGTAGGTAATTTCATAACCACTGCTTTCAAAACGGTGAAGAAAACATCGTGAGGAAACCGGCATATGCCCTAGAAACAAAAATTCGTAGAGATGTGACATCTACCAACCAGCACTGGGCCTGCGTGGTAGATCATAACCCACTCTCTCTCGAAGACAGGAGGCATGTTATCCGTGTCCCAGCAGTGGGAACATTGTAGGCTGTGGCTGATTATTATGTTACTGACGTGCATAATGTCGGTTTTTTATTTTTCGGTTAGACTGGAAGCCGACCCCAACATAGTTGGGAAAGGGCTAGGTAAATGATGATGATGTGTCGGAATTTTTCAAATCATTATCATCATTATTTCAGCACAAAGATGTCTACTGCTGGACATAGGCCACCCGCATCGACCTTCTGTGCTTCTCGCATCTAGTGGATTCCTCCGGCATTCACAATATCGTAGGTCCACCTTGTGGGAGGACTTTCAACAGTTCCAACGCTACGCCTTCCGGTATGCCGTCGCTGCTCCAGAATTTTCGGCCCCATCAGCCATCTGTTCTGTGAGCAATGTGCCCTACCCACAGTCACTTGAAATTTTTCATTTTCTAACTATAGTCCGCGCAGAACTAGTTGGCCGCGCCTTAGATATGTGATGTGAGCGGTGGGACGGAGGGGCGGGGGCGCAATACTCAGTATGTGCGTTGTTGTGAACCGCCGCGCGCCGCCTCACTCCTGTCCCCACCTCAGCGGCCAACTAGTTCCGCGCGGTCTATAGGTACCTAGTTTCGGAATTTTGTGACTAGTTTCGAAACAAAAAAGCGCCGATTCCACGTGTTCCATATTTCTATATTTATGTCTATAATTTATATGGTGTACATAATAAAGAGTATTCTATTCTATTCTATAAGTCTTAACTTTCAATGCCACATGGCAACTGTGAAATAAAAATGAACGCAGGACTATAAAATAAAAGTTTTATACGAAACTGATATTGGGTGTCGTGTACAAGATAAAGATATCATGCTCATAAAACCGATGAACGCTCAATTAGCTTCGCAGTCCTTATTTAATTTATTTTTGCGAAATCATAAAATTGTATTTAATTTTTACGTTTATGGCAATTTTGTGTTCTGCCATAAACAGTCATTATTAAGTGGAATTAATTTAGTACCTTGATAGTGAAATTAAATTATGTAAAAAACTCTTATGTTGCCGCGTGCATACAGTGCAATAATATCGCCAATTAAATCCGATACAATGTAAGATCACCACATTATACAAACACAAAAAAAAATCAACTGGCTCATACATTTTGGTCAAGTAGGTATTGAACTTCTGTATTAAACAGCAGATTTTTTTTTTCGTCATTTCAGAGTTGGTCTCATAGTGAAAGTTGCTCATATTCATGGGTAGAACACCCTGTAAAAATTTGGAACCTGTAAAAAATATCATCCGGTATTGCGATAATTTTTTGCCTCTAGGTCAAAGGATCATCTTTTTGGTTCATTATCATCATCATTTCAGCCGAATAACGTCCATTGCTGGATATAGGCCTCCCCTAAGCACCGCCACTTCGACTAGTTCTTCTCGCATCCTGTGGATTCCTACAGCCTTCACCAGGTTCTGCGGTCTTTTTGGTTAGGGAACAAAAACAATTTTTTACTGTCACTATTAAAACGAACTAAATAATTTGCCTACGGTAGGCACATGCTACCTATTTATGTTATACTGAATCTATTTATTTTTAAATGTGACGACATACAAGGTAAATGTCAAGCTATGTTTACAAGTATATTAATAATAAACAATCCAATAATAAAATAAAATACAAACTTAGTTTTCAATCATGTTGCAGGAATTTGCCCTGAATAATGATAAGTGGGTGACTCATCTTACGGTAACTCAATACTGGCTATTACAATAACTTAGAACATAATAATACTACAAACTATAAGTAATTATAGTGCGCGTCAAACTTTATGGCGGCTCTCCACCCCTCACCCCCGCTGACCCATGAATTTGTTACTGCTCAGCGACTCGCCTCATATTCCGAGCCGTTATAAAGTTTGAATCGGTCTGTACCTAATAACTAACTACCTATTTCAAAAATAGAACAAACGGAAAACAAAATAAAAATAAAACAAACAAAGCGCGACAATGTCAAATAAAAAAACATGAGAAAAAACTTAGTATTGTCATTTTGACACGTTGGATGACATTGCCAATTTTGATTAAAATATATCCAACAGGATTTGTCACATTTGTCTATTTGTAGTCTGTTGAGGAAATTGTAGTCATACAAAAAGTATAATTGAATTTCCAGTAGGTAAGTAAAATTCTCTCCGCTACTGTGATCCAGGGTTCTCTATAAAACAACATGGCCCTACTAAATACCTTTGCATTGGTGATCTGTGAGCTGTGATTAAATGAGCCTCTTTTAAAGACCACAGAAAAAAGTAATCAGTTTGAATTTATTGACAGATTTATAAGATTAATTGCAAGCTCGCAAGCCCTGCTACCATGACCACTTTTGTTTCCGGCCAGTATTTATAATTCGCACCATGAGGTCACTTTTTTCACAAGAACAATTTGTGCAGGGAACCTCAAAGACTTGGTGTCAAAGCCTCAACATTCTTAACAGTCCTTGATACAGAAATACTAATTATAACAACAAAAGAATTTAAAGATATGAATGTTACGGTCAAAAGTTAATAAATCCTGTCTGTAGAACAACATTATTAACAACTCGGTTGACTGACCACTCAAAATGTTTTTGTAACATTTTGAATATTGTGAAACACCACCACATAAAGCACTTTCAGATAATCAAATTTGATTCGCGTCCATTAATCAGTTTAACACATTTGCAGTGTGGCCATTGCGATTACATGCGATTAATAAACGCAGACAGCGCGGACGAAACCGAATGATTAATTATATCAAGTGTGAGCACCAATCAAAATAATTACGAGCGTCGCGACTCGTATTGTTTAATATTGAATGCATTACATGTTGCCTTAGTTATCTTCCATCTGTATAGTACATCCGTTGGACCACACAAGCATAGCTTGATAATCTTGAAGTCCCCTACTGTTTATTGATCGTCAGATGTTTCTTGTAATAGAACCTTGTCGTATTCAAAGCGCAGATTACTAAGTTACTTCATACTACTTCATAGTGACTGTGGTCTCATTATTCATTCAAACAATAGTGCCAATACAGCTGCGTCTGAATCCGTTTGCTCTGAAGCTATTATTGGGAAACTTATTTCAATTTATCGTTGTTGAAGCAGTGGATTAAGAACGTTCTCGTTGAAGGATATTTCAAGAACTTTGAAGATCAATTTTACTCCAACATTAGAATGTTGTCCCCAATTTTCCTACAAATTATACCTGCATCCCCCATCAAAATGCATTATTATTATTACCTAACGGTTATCCCAATGACTTCTTATATTAAAAATAAAATAAAAGTTGACATAAAATTTATTATGGACATATTGGCGATCACACTTTCTTTCTTCTTATTTTAGATCTACAAAAAGAAATTCGCTGTTCGCCTATACTCCTTACGGAAAGTTTCTTGGCAGAAAATATTATAAGTCGCTGGCTGACTTTGGAAACATAAGCCAATTACCCTGACCTTTATACCAGGAAAAGATGCCTAGAGATCACGTCCAGTATGTCATACCCATGTCAATTATGTGAACATGCTCACTATGTTGATTGATTATTATCTATACAAGGGGATGTAGGGAAGTTACCGCCCTTTTCTGACAAGGGCAAACGTTAAAGACTTAAAGGAAAAAGTTTTGATTTAGTAAAATGCTAAACTTCTACAACGCCATAATATTAATTTGACACGTGGCCAAAATCGGAACTAACGCCGCCAATTTGTTTTGCCAATAAAATTTCTGTACCAAGTTTAAAGTATTTATTTCAAATAAACCAATTACAGTAACCTTTGAATTATCAATTGGTCGGTCAGTCAGAAAGATGAAGTTAGTTGCCCATTGCAAAGCGTAGTAGGTATCTATAGAGAAGAACGGGCAAGAAACTCCGCGGACACTCTTTTCATCTGTCAAGCTCCGCTAATGAGACACAATTGATTTTCTATTGTTTCGTCGCCGATCGGCGACGTGTGCCGCTTAACCGGTTAAATAATAAAATTGTTACAAAATATTGGTGAATGATATAGAAAGTTCAATTTCACAAATGTTTACCATCAACGCCCCCCTGCCAAAGTCATTCAAGTGCCAAAAGACTGTTGTAGTACTCTAGGTTTCACAAAATTCGACTGAAAGTATATTTAATTTTCAGTATACCTACATTATGAGTACATTATACTATGCCACAACTGAAGTATTTAAAAGTTGTATATACGTAGACAATGCGGTAGAATCTATTGATACTACCTACATAGCAAAAAAAAAACTATCAGTTTTTTATTTGTGGTCAGATCACGTACTAAATAAACTTGAAAAGAATTCACTATTGTATAATCAATCTGTGACAAAGAAAATTGAAATATATTTGTCGTTGTTGAATAAAAGATCCAGTAAACTTGGATTTGGAAAATTGAGACAAAATACGCGCGAAAGATGTCCTGCCGGTCCATTCTGTAAAAAGCTTAAGCTCATTCTGTTAAAGAATCTTAGGTACCTAAAGTGAGCTGTCATTTCACTCGATGCTAGGGTTTGACATTATTGACAGCTCACTCAACCGCCAATTGCACGCCTTATTATCCAACTCACTTTAGACATTGGCAGAATGGGCGACATCAGCTTTGCCTGTCATAGTAAAAAATAGAATAGAATAGAACGATACCGTTAGACCACTGTAGGAAGTAGATGGTTACACGTTCTGTAGTTTAACCAAAATATAACTATAATATCCAAGTGAACAGTAAAGAAAACCATTTAGAAATGGACAAATAAATATTAACCTACAACGAAGAAGGAAAGGCAAAGGTTCGCAATAAACGTAACGGTTTAACAGATATTTAATTTCCATAGAGGTTTGGAACGGAAGAAAACTACGTGTATAGATTATTATGCACATCGGCTGGGTTATAAAATTTTACTATGAGAGCTACACAAACTCGATAATGCTGGTTATCGTTCTCGGTTTGAAAAGGCATTATAAACATTATGAATACTGGCAGATTATACCATGACTGAAACGAAACAGTTTGAATCGAATAGTGTTGTATGATGATATATGCCTCCAGTAGCTAATATGATCGAAGCCGTTTGATTCAATGCTGCAATGTGAAGAACATAAAACTAGTATATAATAGAAGTTCTAAGCAACCTTTCAAGATGAATCAAGTCCATAGGAATTGACAGAGAGGTGATATTACCTATGACTGAAAAGTTATACTTAACTTTTCAATTAAGGTGAATGCGCAGTGGTAGACCGCGAAATTTAAATTTTCTTAGGTTTCAATCATTAATATATCTCTTTTAGTTAGATTTCTACCATAAACACTTATCCATACGAGATTTGTTCTTAACGGTAGAAATCTAACTTAGAAAGATGTATTAATGATTCTTATTATTATAATTCTGTAAATACGTACCTGTCATAGTCGCGAATCATATTTTGATCAAGATACAACCTGACACTGACATGAAAATTGCAAAAAACGTAAGAAAAATTGAATTTCGCAGGCTACAACTACGCATTCACCTTAACGTATACCGTTATTACATACAGTATATTGAGGTCGGCTTCCAGCCTAATCGGATGCAGCTGAATACCAGTATTTTACACGGAGTGACTGCCTATCTGACCTCCACAACCCTGTTATTGGGTAGTACGATACCCCTTGGTAATACTGGTTGTCAGATTTTTCAGGCTTCTGACGATCAGTAATGACTACCAAAACTTCACGAATGACAGCCGGGATCAACGGCTTTATGTACTTTCCGAGGTGCGGAGGGTTCTTGGTATGTAAAGATGGTCACCCATCCACGGACCAACAGCGGCAAGCCTGATCGATCGACCCGTGCGACTCTAATAACTTAGCCATAAGCCCCCTGTTATACTTACAGTTAACGTACCATAATAATCTACTATCCAATTATTACAAAATTAGTTTTAGTGAAACACTTCGTGTAGACTTCCTCAATAGTATTTTGGTAGCAAGCGCTAATGTTGAGTCCTGGGTTTTTCCATTTGCAATATTTATAATTACAATTAGGGGTTTATTTATTGCTTAAAGTTAAGTAATGATTAGAGCAGTGGTGGCCCAGTGGTTAAGGCCGCGACTTACGAATTGTAGGTAGTAGATTCGAACCCAGACAGGCTCTTTACTTTGTGTAAATTATTTCATCACCACTGCTCTCAATACGGTGAAGGAAAACATCGTGAAGAAACCGGAATGTCCTAGAACCAAAAATTCGAAGACATGTGACATCTACCAACCCGCACTGGGCCCGCGTGGTGGATTGCGGCTCACTCCCTCTCAGAGAGAGGAGGCCTGTGTCCCAGTAGTTGGAACATTACAGGCTGATTATGTAAGTAATGATTAGAAACTGTGTAACCATACATTTTTGACGTTTAACTTTAAGCAACTTTTTTTATTGCTGTATGGGCCCCGCTCTTGTCCTCGATCACGCTTGATGGGAAGCGATGGATGAGGTCTATGATGAAACGAGCGTGCCCAGAAGATGGCTAAGGCACTAATAAAGGGGCACATATTGTAGCAGCCTGGAGTCTGGATTTGTGCTCGGTTGATAGCAATACGCTCGCCCCCTATTACTATAATTAGCGAAACGTATGTGTACTACATGTACACCTCTGCCTAATCCTAAGGGGAATACAGGCATGATGGTATGAAGTTCCTATATAGGAATCTTCAAATATTCTAATAGGTACCACACTTTTCCCAAGCTCTCTCACGTAAGTGCACTAAAGGTCGTCACTTGACGGGATTGAGTAACATCGCGATCAGCTTTCATGTTTGAAGCGTGAATTTCGTTCATTCGTTCATTGTGTAATGTCAAAATCAAATGCGGGACGACCTTTGGCCGTATCGATGGACACACATACTATGAGACAGTATATGCAAGTATTTGCTACAGAAGGCCAACACCACAAAGTGAATACCGTAAGATCTTGGCTGAGAACTTTTGTTTCCATTGCCTTAGTACGTTGTAATTATTGTCTTTGATTACAGATGCAGCTTATGGGTTATTCTTCTATTTATTTATTATTTATACTAACCACATTTTTAGCATTACATTAGCTGCCATTTTAATTGACTTAATTAGACAGCTTCTGTATTTTGAGAGTTTTCTGACTATTTCATTGAAGACATTCCTGACTAAAGAACTGACGGTTATTGGTTTAACTCGTTTGATTTTGTTTTCAGGGATCTTTCAAAGACATTTAGAGCTAGAGAAGAAAGATTTGTCTGTCTCAGCCGCCACACATACTAACATAACTTGAACACGAATCCACGATGATACGATCGCATTCTGTTTCAAGTGAGATTTCTATCTATTTACTTTCGTAGTGACCAGTATTATGTTGCCATGTTATTGCATCCATGAATTCGTGGTATGTCAACGAAACATTGTATGTATTTAATGTGCTATTATTAAAAAGACGTGTCACCTCTCGTTATTGCCTATTTTATTATTCAATATTTTTTTATATCATATAGAGATCCTGTGTCGTGAGTCATGACTGGCTATAACATAAATGACAGATATTGATAGTTCGTGCAAAATGTATCCTAAGTTATGAAAATATTTTTTGTTATTAATAAACTTAAATTAATTAAAATTGATGATTTCCCGACAAAATGTTAATGCTCATCGCTATTTAGGATTTCCTTTATTTTTAAGAATTTGTCAACGGCTGAAAAAACTTGAAGTCAAATTATTTCTTCTACCTCATAAACAATCTTAATGAAGTAGAAAAAACATACTTATTTGTCTCTGCCATCATCATAATCAGCCCCACCTCATCATAATGTTCCCACTGCTGGGACACTGGTGACACTCTCGGTGAGTGGGTGTGTGCCGTAATCCTACAATGCAGGTTGGTACATTATGTCACATGTCTTCGAATATATATTTTTTTGTTTTAAGACTAGCCGTTTTCCTCACGATGTTTCCCTTCATCGTTTGAGAGCAGTGGTGAAGAAATAATTTACACAAAGTAAAGCGCCTGTCTGGTTTCGAACCTACGACCTACAACTCGTAAGTCACGGCCGATACCACTGGGCCACCACTGCTCACCTCTCGTCTCTGCCGTGCATGTCCCATATTTAGTATAATAATTACCTTATTTGGACAAAACCTATGCACCCTATTTCCAATCATTGTGTGATTGATATCAATTATTACACTCGACATTATCCGACAATTATTATATGATTAACGTTCTGACTCAGACTCGTGAGAAAAATATAATTTTTTAGTATAACACACATATTCATTCCACCTCACATATTCCCCTTAATTGACTTAATATAATAATAAAAATATTACGTGATTCACTAGTACCTACCTATGATTTCATGGCGGAAGTTCCTCCATTACACACAGTCACGACCTGAACTACTGTTATAAATATTACTTTATAAAACCATAACAATTTCATAATATAGTGTGTCGAATATAAGAATATAAGTGTTTTAATTACATGTTATTAATAATTCATTTCAAAATGGTCGACTCTTCACGTGACCAGAGAGCTGGCCTATTTTTTGGTCGAAGAATCAGCATTGCCATACAATGTGGCAATCATCTACAGACCAACCGCAGCAAGCGTAGCTTAACCTGATCGATCGACCTATGCGGCTGTTATTATTTAGCCACGGGCTCCTCTACAACGGTGACTACTAAAGATAAGAATGTTTTACTCGCTAACCACTTTAAATTACAGATTGGACGAGCAAAGGATAGAGCAAAACCTTGCCCTGTCAAAATAATACTAAAAAACCCTAATCCTAACTTCCTAATATTATAAAGGCGAAAGTAAGTTTGTTTGTTATCTTTTCACGCCTAAACCACTGAACCGATCATCCTAAAATTTTGATATACGTTTTCAGGTGTACGGAAACAGACATAGGGTACCTTTCATCCCCAAAAAATGTGCTGTTCCCGAGGAAAACAACAATAACGTTATTATGATAATAGATGCCGCCACGTGTATTGTTAAACCCTATGTCCGTTTCTGTACACCTGACAACGTATATGCAAAATTTCAAGACGATCGGTTCAGTGGTTTAGGCGTGAAAAGGTAACAAACAAACAAACTTACTTTCGAATTTATAATATTAGTTAGGATAGGGATTCACGCGGACTAAGTCGCGGGCAGCAGCTAGTTAGGTAAATCAATGTGTCAATAAAGTCGGTAACATTTTCGTCTTCAATAAAGTGTGTGCACACGGGTAGTTTCACGCTTCACAGTCTGGTTGCAATATTCAAAAGCAGGAACTTTAATGTACAGGGATGCGCTCATTAACGACTGAAATTGGCGTAACTAGATGTTTTGATGAGTTATGCCACCCTAATAGAGGGGGATATTCTAAATTATTTTACTGTCTTACCGGTGCTATATTTAGAGGAAATGAATTTGCTATATGCGACAGTTGTGATGCAATATTTTTGAGAGCTAAAAAGTATGCAAATTAAAAGTAAATGGATGGATCTAGGTTTATTCGAGATCTGCGAGATAATACTGATTTTTCCTCGGTTTCACGGGCTAATTATTATTCAATAATCAGCCTAAAAGGTTCCCACTGCTGGGACACAGGCCTGAGTGGGCCATAATCTACCACGCGGGCCCAGTGGGGGTTGGTAGATGTTGTAGTTTATACTGAGTGAAATGTGTTACTTAATGCTAAAATTAACGACTTAATTAACAGAAGCTAATAATTGAAATCGAATAATTTTTAATATAAATGTAGGATTTAACAGTATAGCTAGGACTACTTAAATTCATTATTTTGGCTTCCTACTTCATCATCAGCCCAGCCTTTTCCCAACATGTTAGGGTCGGCTTCCAGTCTAACCGGATGCAGAATACCAGTATTTTACATGGAGCGACTGCCTATCTCACTTCCGCACCCCAGTTACTGGGTAATACGATACCATTTGGTAAGACTGGTTGTCAGACTTTCGGACTTCTGACTACCCGTACCCGTATTTTGGCTTCCTCCTTATAGGCGATAAATAACAAGTGATCCACTTTATTAGCGGCTACCTTATTAATATCAATATTAATTAGTTCACATTAATGCTAATCTTGTTACTACTTCGCTACTTTAACACTGAAATATAATGCCAATAAATTGTACTTAGCACCAGACATTGCTCGCCATTATACGTTCATGCGCCGTGTGGGAGTGAGACAAGACAAGAGTGAGACAAGCCAAGATTTAGATGTTACTCCACTTCGAAATGTCAAAACATGCCCACTGATACACTATTCAAATACCTCCATAAACATATCACTTTATACCTCGAACCTGCTCATAAAAATTAAGTGATATGCCTTCTGCTTCAAAAATCGCAATTAAGTTACCTAACTATATAATTAATTCCATATATTATTACAAAGATAAAACTTGTCTCTGACCGTATAATCGAATTTTCGTGGGAGGCACGAAGTTCCCGAAGCAATAATTCATCGAAAACTCTCATTCTATAAAACGATTTTAAAAATAGAATAAGAGTTTTTGCCCCGTTCGGCCACCAGTCGTCGAAAAACAACAATTAATAAATATAAATAAAAAAATCCAGTCAGTGTTTCAATTCATTCGAGGGGCGGGGTCGTTTTACATTCAAGGGGAGGGTATCTCTCGAAATCATTAGTCGTGGAATGCCTCGGAAAGTGAACACGGTCCATAATAATTTTCGGTGCCCTTCGTCCGGCGTCGTGGGCGGATATTGCCTTTGTCTTTAGTTACAAAAAGGACAAAAAACCTATCCAAACGTCAGTTCAAAATATTTATTTGCGCCGTTCGGTATGAGGTGCATGTAATTTCGCTCGCATTGTACGAGTCCCGTGTTATTGTCCAGCAGAGTGATGTATAACGACACGCGTTTCATTATTCAAAATTATGTTCCAACAGACGTAAGGGCTGTGTGCCTGTATTTCATCAAACGAGACCAAAAAAAGGTTTTAATCGTCGACCACAAACAAATTTCGTCCGATGTGATCGAACGCTGAGGCCCGAATACGAAGAACTGCGATACAAGACCATCTTCTTTTATTAATGCTGTTATTAATATTAATTTAATGATGTCCGGTACAAAGTTATAATTCATGTCCTTTTTAAACAGCTCATATAAACTTCATTATTGAATTCGCAAATAAGAATATTTTATTCCCGAATTAGTGAATCATTTTATTGAGCTTCATAAATTAATGTGGAACAACTCAACTTGTTCGGAGCTGGTTTTCCGTTTGCTTTTTAACTTCACAAGTTTCCGCGTGCGTCCGTCTGTCGTAATATATAACAATACACGCCACTTTTATCACTTAAACCGCCAATTAAAGCTAGTCTTGTAAGGTCGGCTCCCATTCATACAGGTTATTACTCTAAAATCTTGTTTGTATAATAACCTTATAATATCATTAGTGCTTTTATGGCTGTATTCATAAAATCATGCGTTCATACTTTAAGTGCATCGTTATATCCCTTGTTTTGGATAAGATAAACCGAATTTACGGTAAAATATTTTTTCCAACTAACTTTCCCTTTAATTGACTATGGGTACTTAAAAACCTATTTAAAGTTCTTAACACGAATCGTTATCCTGATCGTAAACTAAATGGAGCCGAATTTTCTATGAACGGAATGACTTTATGAGGGAACATGCCCAACATTTTAAGTCATAAAAAATATATTAAATCATTGTGACTAGGTAGGTGCTTACGGCTCATTTAACTTCCCCATAAATCCTTACTATGGTTTATAATGTGATTCACGTACAACTTTAAAAGTAAATAATTATTTTCTCTTAATGTGAAAAGATCAAATATATTTTCCCACAGAGGTCATAACAACACAAAATATTTAATCAACATCAAATCATATTATTTTATTTTCAATAAAACTTCACAATAAAATACAGAGTGTGAATCTAAATTCATAACGATTTTTTACTTGAAAGAAGCAAGGTGTTCGAAATTCAAATGTATTGACATAAGATGGCCGAAGTTGTAAACTAATCAAATAATACGGGCGTGAATAAAATACAACTAATTATTTAGTCGGTGCTTCTGTACGAAGGCAAATAGAATCAAGACAGCTAATGAGAACAATTTACATGAATATACTATTATCACATGAGTGATGATCGTCTTATGTAAACGGCATTTTTAGCTGGCAACACGAATGCAAGTTGTTTTTTTTATTGCCTATTATGGCAACCGGCTTTGTATTTGACTTCCCGCCTACATTACGACATTTTTGTTAATAATAGTTTAACTATTTGTATGGTTTGTTCTCATAAATGTTTACACAAAATCTGGGTACCTAAAGGTAAACTTGTAATTCGGTGCGGTTAAATAAATATTTGAAGTAATGTTTACCAAAATTACTGCGAAATCCGAACATAAGCACGTACGGTTACGTAAAGTAGCAGTGTTTTTTTTTTAATACACAAAAAGATAAATCTTGGCAAACGCTATGTCCGTTTCACATCAATGCTCATTTCGGTCGGGATCAGTAAATCATACTTATCCAAGTTTCGAAGATGCATCCAAATCTGGGGTGTGCCACAGGGACTCATACTAGGTCATCACATATTAAACGCAACTATAGGTAATATTTGCATTTAGAAACGTAAATCGAAAACCATTTCGTTTATTGCATTTAAAGACACAACAAAATAATCCCACACTGCGAAAACGACGACAAAATTCAGCAAATCTTTACCAACAGCCGGCTAAACTGCACATGCATATTTTTTTTGTCTTAAAAATATTAGACGTCGTAAGGATCTTAATACAATACACACCTACACGCGAAGGAAGACAAGGGACAAGTTTCACTTAAATCTGAAATCGTCGCGACAAAATCTTTTCACTACAGTCCGCGCGTTTAATTAGAGTGAGCGCAAACTCGGCGTCACAAAGAACTTTGTCGTATTATTTGATCGCCGACGATATTGTCGTTGAGTTTGTATACAGACTAACTTTATAAAGCCGAGATTGTAAGGCACTGTTTGCCTTTTGATTTGATAAAAGTGTGCTGTAATTTGTTTAGCGAGAGCTGGGCTTAGCTACAAACAAATAAACAATCAATCTGCCTAGCCTTTTCCCAACTATATTGGGGTCGGCTTCCAGTCTAACCAGATGGAGCTGAATACCAGTATTGGACATAGAGCAACTGCCTATCTGACCTCCACAATCCAGTTAATGAGTGACACGATACCCCTTGGCAAGACTGGTTGTCTGACTTTGGGGCTTCTAACAACGCATAACGACTGTCAAAGAACTACGACTGACAGCCGGGACCAACGGCTTAACATGCTTTCAGAGGCACAGAGGGGTCTCTATATGTAATCGATGGTCACCCATCCACGAACCAACCGCGGCCAGCGCAGCTTAACGTTCGATCAACCTGTGCTGTTCTTATTATTTGGCCACGAGTTCCTCGTCAAATATATTAACACTAGCTTATTTATTTTATTGACTTGAATCGATTTGCAGGTGCTGATTCTTCACGTGAAATAAATCGCATCGTTTTTTTTTTTTGTATTTTTAATTAACTTTGTTTTTTCTATTTCTTCGATAGATGCAAAGTTCCGGCAGACGTTGCGTGCTACGCCCCTCAGCCAGATGGGCTGACGACCGCATTAAGACAGCAGGGGCAGATTAGAACAAGGCGATAAAGACAATGTTATCATTGCCTCAGAGGAAACCTTCACGCATAACTAGATGCACGTGGGCGGTAGGAATATTTACCGCAGATGTAACAAGGTAAATATCATAGTATTTTTCATAACTATCCCCATGATAGTACTAATCTAGTACTTGGTTCTAGGACATACCGGTTTCCTCACGATGTTTTCCTTCACCGTTTTGAGAGCTGTAGTGATGAAATAAAATTACACTTAATAAAATTCCTGTTTAGGTTCGAACCCACAACCTATAACTGGTAAGCCGGGGCTGATACCACGGGCCACTACTGCTCTACTGGTACAGACGCCAGCACTTCTATCTACTACAATCTGTCAAATTTCAACTTTATCGCTACAGTATAAGGTTCAATGTTGATTGGGAAAATTTGACAGTTTCGTATAGCTTGATGTGCTGGCGTCTGTACAATACATAAACAGTTGCATTCTTTATTATGTTATTCAAATCCTAACTTCACATGTCTTTTCTAGCATTTTCAAGACTCGCACCTTCGATCAACAAAGACTCGCACCGTATTCATCCGTCCAGCACATAATGAAGGCAACCTTTCGCAAAGCAAGCGACCACGGGGACAGATCGGCCAGTATTTATACCCACATAAAACTGTTCGCGATCCGAACAAGCGATCACACAACAGATGTGACTGCCAGACAACGACAACGTGATTTTCAGCTTTGTTTATTGAAAGAAAACATTTCATATAAACTTTGTGGACAAACTGCTTAAATAAAGTTATGGAGAGTTAAATGCTGTTGAAAAGTTGGAATTGTTTTGTTGAAGAGAGAACTCGTACCAGCAGTGCCAGGGGGCATTGCTGGTTTGAAAGCTCGTTAAATTGGGTAAGGTTTGATACGAGCTGATGGTAATAATAATCAGCCTATAATGTTCCCACTGATGCATGCTGATCTCGCAGAGAGGAGGCCTCATGGTTATAGTGACAATTGAAGAAACAAATGAACTGTCCCGTTGGTTTCGTAGTCACAAGCGACTGCTGAGCGTGGGGTCCTGGGTTCGAATTCAAGGTCGAGGAAAAGATTATTGGGTTTTCCATTAGAAACTTCTTAATAACAGCCCTTAGTTTGGAAGTTGGCAGTATGTTACCCTCGTGCCTTGGAAAGCACGTTAAGCTGTTGGTCCTGCGCTTGATCTTTCTCCGGTAGTGTCGGATTGGGTGCTGTCCTATCGGACTATAAGAGTGAGAGAGGAGAGAGTTTACCTGTGTCTGGGCACACACTTGTGCTACTCGATAAAGATTGGCCGAAGTATGGCTTGGAGGAAAATGACAATAGCGGTAACTGGCCCAAATCTTAACAATCATTAGACAAGTTCCTAAATATTACTAGCTGGATTCATTCAACGTTTTAACGATATACATACATATGTAATATGTATGTATATAATCACTGAGCAAGGATTGGATTAGTAAACCGTAGCACCACAGACAAAACATGCGTTTTGTATTGAGAACACAGACCAAAAAGTATTTTGTTCTAAACGTGTTATTGGTTTCTTTTAGAATAACAATCGAAAGAATCCCATAGCAAACAAAAAACAAAACTTTCACTGATTATAGGGTTCCCATCCAGACCGCCGTCATGGACCATCCCGAGGCGGGTTCGCAGACAAATCTGTAGAAAAAGATTCACTCGTCGATGATTTCAATTGAGACGTTCAAATTCCAAATGTTTTCATAAAAATTATAAACAAATGCGTTGTTTATAAACAACATAACACCAATGAATTTCATAACTTCCTATTACCATAACATATAATATGTAAAAACACATAAAAATCCGACAACTGAAATAACGGGAGCTAAAATATTAAGAGCATTCTGGACTGTTTTATGGCCGTAATATTTACTGCCACTAAATATTACTGCGGCGTACAAAATTAACAAATGAATGAGCCTTCATTGAATATCTCATACAATTTTAGCGTTCCCGTTCATATATCGACACTGCAATCACTCTGAGGTTGCTGTAAATCAATTTTACAACATTTTTGATGATCATACGTAAAATATGAGCATTTCTCGCAGACTGGTATTGTGAAAATGGCCATTCCAGGATCCGCAGCGTACACGTCCGTATTTATAAAATTAAATAATGTTTACTGTTTCCTATGAACATTCCCGTTCGCCGTTTACGAGTCCGCCAATGTAAACGTACGCCAGTTATATTGTTTACACAAATCCGCGAAATATTTAAACAATACCCGAAACTCATACGCAACAAACAATATTTGCTCCATTAGGCAGTATACTTACTTACGAGTGTATCTTATGAGATCCAAATAAAACCGAAAGGAAAGGGTTTGATCGCTAAAGTGCTCCTTATCAACATCCTAAAAATAACACGCGTTTATATTCAACTGAGATATGAGGACATGTGTTACGATATTACAATCCTCTTTTTAAGTTGAGCAAACAATTTGTTCGAAGTAGTGACAAGTGATAACTGCATTAAAATCGCATTAGGCATTCTTATCGCATAATTTTATTTCACACTTAACACTTTAGTTTGTGATTCATTGTTATTTAGCTTCGATTCGAATCAGGAATCCAAATCAAAATCCCACACGGACACTAACGTTCTTTTTTTAAAGCGGGCCCGGCATCAAATCAGATACACAAGTAATACTTGTTCCATGCATATCCATACTCGTCAAATTGCCTATAGAATCAATACCTCCCACATAAAAAGCTCACGACCGTTCAAGCGCCGTGACCAATAAAAAACGATTAGTTCACTGCTTCAACATGCAAAGAATTAATATTTGTATAGACGCGATCAAAGGTCGTCATGTAGCGGAGGTCTATCTCGTTAAAAAAAACTGTCAGTTTTTTGCTTCCAACGAAGACTGCACAATAAAAGTGCCAGTGTGTTCTTACAAACGAGAATTTATGTTCGCTATATGTAAATGAAGTCCGGTGACGGTCGTACGCTGTGCTTTTTTGCTATACAAAACACTGCTCGTTGCGTGCCCGTAATCAAACTGTAATGGAACAGTTTACGCAATGTATACGTGAACGTTTTTTGTATGTTTCATGAAGTTTTTGTACTGGCTTTTTGAAACATGTGCGTTTTCAACGGTATTTTATATGAGCAAAAAGTGGAAATAATTTAAATATTGGTTAAGTGAATGTTTGTAAAATATCCGAAGCCAAATACTGATGGATATGAAAATCCCGTTAGTTCCTAGTTTATATGACAAAGAGACCTGAAAGTAGAACCTTATCAGAGAGTATTTTGCGGCTCTACCATCATATTTTGTATATGATTCCGATGTCACTATTATTGAAAACCAAAGTCTGATTATATGATTAATATCATAAGGCTTACCTTTTGTTTTGTTGTTTTGTTCGATTTCTACCCAAACTTCGACAGAACAGACAACAACAATCACGCGACGAAAGTTTATAAAAGCGATAACTGTTTACTGCATACATGGCTAACTACCTTTAGGCGGCATTGCTTAGAAATACTGTAGCCTTTTTTTTTCGGTGGAAATCCTCATGGACATCCTCCATCGTGGGGGTGACAGAGGGGCATGCGGGACTCTTACCGGCTAAAACCACCGCGGTGTTCCACCTCTACCTATGGCCGGGGGTGCGGGATTCGCATAAGCATTCACCGCTCCCCGACAGGAGGAATACTGTAGCCTAGTGTAATAACACCTAATTCTCTTCATCATCATTTCAGCCGAAAGATGTCCACTGCTGGACAAAAGCCTTCTCCCCAAACACCGTCACTTCGACCGGCACCCTAATTGTGTAACACGCCTTCAATCACATCATCATCTGCCTAGCGTTTCCCCAACTATGTTGGGGTCGGCTTCCAGTCTAACCAGATGCAGCTGAGTACCAGTATTTTACATGGAGCGACTGCCTATCGGACCTCCACAACCCAGTTCCTGGGTAATACGAAACCCCTTGTTAAGACTGGTTGTCAGACTTTCGGGCTTCTGACGACCCGTAACGACTGTCAAAGATCCACGAATGACAGTCGGGACCAACGGATTAACGTATTTTCCGAGGCACGGAGGGGTCTTGGTATGTAAAGATGGCCACCCATCCACGGACCAACCGCGGAAAGTGTAGCTTAACCTTATCGATCAACCCGTGCGGCTGTTATTACTTAGCCACAAGCCCCTCCACAACTTCAATCACAATCTGAATCATTTTGAAGGATATTGCTAATCCATTGCTTCATATGTTCGAAAAATATGTCTGGTCAGCAACGAAAATAACGCAACGAATGTTGTTGAACTGTCAAAATGAAAGCCGCTGTTCTGTGCTTCCCGCAGTCTAAGTCTCTTATATCTTCGTAATTAAAATCAATTACCTTTCAAGCCGCTCTACGTTTACTTCAACTCACAAGTCATCATTATAAAGGCTTCTTATTTCTCCAGCCAAACAATAAAAGACTCATCTGTATTTCTTATTCATAAATATTATTTAACTACTGGCATGACATAGGACCGTGAGTAGAAATGAGTATTTTATCACCTATATTTCTAACAGCCCACTAAATTATCGAGACGTATCTTGCGAAATAAGCCTCGGAACTGTGACTAAGTTCCCATAATATTTTTCATCGACAATAAATTTTACTATGATACTAGACAGTGAGGGGTCAAAATGCATTGCCGTGGGTTGTAAAACAGCACTTAAAAAATTACTACCATCTTCTATGATGGCCACTGTCAAAGTATATGCGGTATTTATGGGAAAGACATTGAACGTCCCGTTGTTGGCTTAACAACAACGGGACGATTATACTTCAATATAGCCTCTACATTAGAAAACGTAGTTTCCTGAAAATAAAATGGAAAATTCCAGGTTATTCATTTCTAGGCATTTGGTAAAAACCTTTGCTACTACTACTAACAATAACTGTTAAAATATTCTGAGTTATTCTCATGTTTCTTAATCTGTCAAGCGCCGCTAATGAGACACAATTGATTTTCTATTGTTTCGTCGCCGATCGGCGAACCGCGCCGCTTGACCGGTTAATACATTGCATGAAGTTTCAAATGTTGGTAGCGAGGAGTAAAAATGAAACACGCTACTTATATTGAATTAAAAGTACTTACATAATACAAAATCAGCATATAATGTTCCCACTGGGAGTGGGCTGTAATCCACCACGCGGGCCCAGTGCGGGTTGGTAGATATCACATGTATTCGAATTTGTGGTTCTAGGACATTCCGGTTTCCTAACGATCTTTTCCGTTGCCGTTATGAGAGCAGTGGTGATGAAATAATTGAAACAAAGTAAAGCGCCTGTCTGAGATCGAACCTACGGCCGTTACCACTGGGCCACCACTCCTCTCAAGAAAGTATTTATTTTCCCATAAATCGCCGTAAACCAGAACGATATAACTCAATAAACATTCCCACAATAATCAACTTGAGTGAATTAACTATAATTCAGCACTCAAATTAATTTCGCAATACGATAAAAAACGAACCAAAAAGTATTCACATTTCCATGCTATGCAATTTAGTGCCTGTAAATTGGCTGGATGCAATTCAAAAATGCATTCTAGTCTTTGTACTTGTTCAATCACTAAAAGGAGCTTGTTTAATGGATTTCTACCATTACTGAACAAATAATCGTACTGGACTCGTAAGGGTGCGCGCTTATTGCGCTGTCTATTAACACAATTTATGAGCGCGTAATAAATAATTTTGTACTTTTTGAATTATTAGGACGCTCTTCTAACGAGATGTGTTTCATATCGTTTGTTTCTATCTCGTTATTTGGTTCTACTATTTTTGCATTATTCAAATCTTGAGCACATAAGGTTTCGAAATACATATTTTAAATTAACGTCATGCGTTTTTCACATTTAACGAACTTCAAATGTATTTCATCAACATATCACTGGGCCATTATTTTTCCGCTTGTTAACTAACTTTTTGCTCCAGGATTTTGCATTGACTAGACTTATAATACAGTCCCTGTAGTAAGAATCATCAACATAGCTTAGGTCACATGGCCCTTGGCCGTAGCTTCGTCAGAATCACCTTACAACTAACTTGTGTTACATGTTTCACTCTGCGTATCACTGTTAAATTCATCGACTTCACCAGCCATATCATTTACAAACACTGCGCTTAAAATCCATTAATTCATTCCGTATTGCTTTTCTTCAGGTATTTTATTAACTTCAACATTATTTTTCTTCTAAAGTTGTTTCCCGCTCTCCGCTCCGCTTGCCGCTCCGCTTCCCGCTCCGCTCATGTTATGTTCTCTGTAAGTGGATGCGCCCGCGGCGCGGCGGCGCAGTCACGACGTGCCCGTCTCGCTGAACCGCCAATTTGTGGCCGCCCCGTGTTGGTTTTGTTGAAGCCAGCGTCTTCATACCTACATGCGAGGCTTTTTACACTTTTTGCCACCTCAATACACCTAGAGTGGACGTGAAAAAATGTTTACAAGCCCTTCTTACCGATGTATGCGATATGATTCGAATACAATAGAATATTTGAATTACCATCAAACCTGTATACCCGGTATGAGTTTCCATTTACTTCGTTGTATTGGTTTTGAAAGATGCACATTGTTCTACAATGTACTGTGTGATTCTCTCTCCGATTCTTATAGTCTCTTGAATAAATTTCAGGATTGAATATAACTTTGTTGCTATAAATGGTTACTCTACTTTTGCATAAAATAATTTTCAATCCAAACATGCATTTATTATTAAACGCTTATTACCGAGTAACCGAAGTTAACGTTACATGAACCAATAATTAAGTGCGTTTACATTTACCGCATACCTCGTCAACTACAAAATTTCCAAAACATACAACCTGCACCAGTGCTGGTTGACCTTTGACTGCACGTTGGTTCCGCCGGGGGCCACAATTTTGTGTATGCAACAGGGGGCACCACGGGTCAAGATACAGTGGACGCTCTTCATAATGACGGGCCCGTCAGTTCGCCCGTCAGTCAGCGAGTCCAAAGAATGAGTTCATTTCCTTCGAACACGCGAGATACGATTTTTAATTAAGTTTTTGTTAAAAATTCATTAAAGAGCAGCGACGATGGCGCGGGTGGGTCTTCAAGCTCAACTCTACATGCATAAATGAGTATGTAATTAATGAGCGTAGAACGCGGCCACTTTACTCGTTATAATGTCGAATTTTAAAGGTTACGTTACCATTATTTTTACCCGTCAACTTTTTAAATTAAACTTCGGCATGGAAAAGGTTTTCTAGATAATATAGGCGATGCGGGGCAGCGAGGGCTGAATTTAAAATTTAAAACACAAGAAACAACGGAGGGACGTATGAGCCGATGAAATGTAAATTCCTACTTATTATACCAGCTCCCGAATGTCAACGGGAACGGTCAAGTCACTTTTTATTCATGGAAATAATAGTCAATGTGTCAGCACTAAACGAGAGCCAGTCGCGTAACGAATATCGGTTTAGACACGATCCGACAGGTAACACACCCGCCTCGCGAGCAAAGAACTATTGCCATAAATAGAAATAGATATTCTTATAAATAAAAACAAAACTATATTCGTCGTTTCCCTTACATGCGTTTTCCTTTTCATGTCCTTTATGTGTATGTAGTTTCCTTAACATGTCCCATGTATAGTTTTGGATGTATTTTGGAAGTAGATAACAAAATTCTTCAAAGTTGACATATCTAATATTTTATTCATTTAATTTCCAGTGTGCTACGAAAAACACCTCCATCTCATTTAGAAACTGTTGTAGACAAAACCAATGTGAGCGATGATGCAATTGAAATACTGAATCTGTCTAAAAATGTCTCGCATCAAGAAACATCAAATGCGTTGACATAAACGCGAGTTGACAGGGGGGTGAGACTCGACGGCTCATTTAAAAATCCAGTCAGCACTGCGTACGAGTTGACAGGTATGGGTTTTCATATATTAAAGAAAGCATAAAGCATTTTTGAATAACTAAAGTCACAATAGGTCAGTATATTATCGGATCATGGTTGGAATTGGAATATATTTGTGGATGCAAAGAATAAAATGGAGAAGACAGGACGGGAACCAGGACTATGAAAAGCCAAATGTACGTTAATAAGAATAATGTCAAGCCAGGTTTTGTTGTGAAGTAATTAAATGCTGGTAGAAAGAATTAGTGTCTAAACACACTATGCCGAAATTACGTTGATTACGCCTGCAATGCTATTTAAATTACTGACGACACATTATGCCGAAATTACGTTGCGTTATAGCTTACAGTAAAATCAGCCTCGGAACTTCGGTCGCGTACCTTCGGCATAGTGTGTTTGGACACTTAAGATCATAACGACGTAATGAAGCTGGTTAACATCTGAAGATAACACTAAGTAAGGAAAGCCAAAGAAAAATATTCAATGATGGTAAAATAAACGTTCAAATAATAGATAGACCAGATATAAACGTTTAGCAGCGATCAAGCTATCCTCTCTAACCATGTTCCAGAAACCACACTGCCTTTGAAGCCCTAACAAGCGGAATCAAAGGAGAAATGAAAAGCGTGATAGATGAAGATGTTACCCAAATTCTATAGAATCGTTTGATATAATCCATATTATATTTAGTCGCTAACAACCCAACCGCAGCTGCGACAATGCGTCCGCGCAACGCAAGCCCGCTGTCAGCGCGCGGCGCCGCCACCATTTGTAAATTTATCTTCAAAGTAAGCCCCGGTCCTAACATATTGCTCGACGGATCGAATCGTGCGTCGCAGAATCTTTTTTGTATCTTTACTAAAATAACAACGTTTTTAAATGAATGTCTCATGTTGTGTTTTAAATAGGTCTCTATTGTTCACCGGTAGTGGCTTTCATCTTAATTAATTTGTAACTTCAGTTTTATTTACAAAAATAAATCTAAAGAAAACCTGGATATTGGATTTACCATCTGGAATTTTTCAGTAGCTGCCCGGAGCCTCGATTTGTGCCCGGTTGATGGCAATAGCCTCGCCCCCTGTTACATGGGATTTAAACATTATAACTGGCAAAATGTGGGTGTACTAAAAGGAACACCTCTGCTCAACCCTTCGGGAAATACAGCCGTAAAGTTATATGTGTAATTGTATTGCTTAATTTTTTAATTCCACTCTTGCATTTTTGGTTTTGGATTTCATATACTTAAGAGATAGATAGATAAACCATTTATTTGGCGCACACAAAAGACAGCACAACACACAAAAGTACAACATTAGATGATAACCAATTACAAAAAAAAAAAAAAACATGACTGAGAATCATCTTACTGACTGATTTGAATACTCTTATTTGTGAATTTCCCCGGAAACGTGAGCTCATCATTGTGTCATTTAACTTATATGCAACGAAGATGTTCCAAGGTTTCTATACATTATACTCCCTGTAAAACAAAATCACGGACACTCGTTAAGTAAAACGATTCACCTTACTGCCACTCATAACGTATCTCATAAATCTAAGGTAACAGCTGAATACCGGTATAAAATTAATTATCAAATAAAACATGAAGTGTTAGAATAATCGCCTATTACGGATTCTTACAACTATACTGTTAGACAGTTAGGTTTAATATGCAAAGCAAAGCTTTACGTGGAAGCATTTTTGTAAAATTGACAACATTTCATATTTTTAACCTACATGTATTATTACGTTATATAAAAGTAAATTCAAATCTAGGGCACCCATATTTTTTCGTTTTTCGAAATTATGTACTTTTCATTCATAATTTTAACTTTGAAATTCGGTGTATTCTAAAAAGACGTAAGTGCCAGATGACGGTAGAATGGCGATATTACCTTTGCTTTATTGTGACCCGTCAAAAAAACTGTTAGATGTCACTTGTCTCAGTCGTTGTTTTGGTTCCGTCATTGGCGTATATTTTTCATTGGGATCCATTTTATTGGCGAAATATCAATCAAAAATTGATAATATTAACAGTAAGCAGCGTGTCGAGTTGATAGGAAAAAATATTGTTGAATTCAATTCAGTTTTTTAGTTGTTTTCTAGTTACACTTCTTAGGTGACATTGACATGTCTTGTTTGATATAATGTTTTCAATCAAAGACATTGGAATGCGCAAAGGTAACTACCCCATTCCACCGTTTATGTGACGTCATCACGTGTTTTTTGATTTTTATTTTTTTTCTCAGAAATTTAGAAATAAAAAAATAAAATAAAAATATATTTGAACTCAGGATACGAAAATAAAGAAATAGTATTTTTGTTTTAAGGTCGTGTCAGGTTTGAAATGTTGTCAATTGCTGGACCCGCTGTAAAATTCAAATACTTTCTCCCTAGCAAGCTCTTTCCCCTAAAACAAGGATGTAAGTATCTATGACATACTTTTTTTCAGGACCTAATTTCACTAATTTTACTACTCAAAATTTATTCCTAAACAGTCAAATTCGGATAACCCCGTTTTAATGTATTGTACACATAAACCTTCCAGAATAAATCCTCTAAATGATAGTGAAAACTACGTCAAAATCGTTGCATAGTCTAGGAGAACAACGCGGTCACACAGATTGACACGAAACGCTACTTTAATTTATAATATGTATAGATACAACTACTTAATTAACTATAAATAAATTGACAAAAAGGCCTGAGTTTTGAAGGTATCTATATCCATACTTTAATATTATAAATGCGAGTGTGTCTATCTGTCTGTTTGTTACCTCTTCACGCTTAAGCCGCTGAACCGATTTAGATAAAATTTGGTATGAGTAGAGATAGTTTAACTCCCGGGAAAGGACATAGGATAGTTTTTATCCCGATATTTCTAAGGGATCGAAACTCATGCGGGTGAAACCGTGGGACGCTGCTAGGGTCATAATAGAAATAAAATTGTTGTAAATTTTTAGTCACACACAAACAGTAGAAATATTCCTTATTTTCCATTTGGATTTCTCGTATTACTCGAATCAAACAAACGGTTAGATTTCTAACTTTCACAACTGTTAGGGAAACCACTTGTAGTATGATATTATCAAATGATTCTACTGTCTATCAAGCTGACGTACCTACCTACTTTGTTGACTTTTCCGGCACACACTAGAAATCAAAGAAAAGTAAGAAAGGTGTGGATACACATTTAAATTTTAAACAACCTTATGTACTTATACGTAATCGCAATAACTATTTAGAATGTAATAAAAATCTGGTGCCGTTCTTTTCATTATTAAATTAATGAAAACTCATAATTATTTAGTTATGGGACACAAAAATCACTAAATAAATAAAAAAAGAATTTCCCGTACCGGGAATCGAACCCGAGCCTCCTGGGTGAAAGCCAGGTATCCTAGCCACTAGACCATACGGGATACTGAATGACCTGTTATACGAAGCATTCAGTATAAATGCCGCTCGCTGGTTCAACTTCGTTGAAGAAAAGATTTAAACGTTCAAATGTCTGCGATAGTACACTATAATAATTTTTGATAACCAGAAGATAAATATTGTAACGATGATTTCTTCATAATTACTTTGATATTTTGAGTTTATCATTGATTTTTATTTTATGCCCTTCATCTTCACATTTACTAAATAACTGATTATGTTTATATACCGTGTGGTGGGACCCTGGTAATCTGCTATACAGGTATTCCTAGTGCGGACACCAGTCTCTCACAAACTAGTCACATATTTTTTAAGCTTGTCTGAATGAATATGATATCTACCATTGTTTGTGAAGAGAAAACAAATTATTTGAATTTGATATTTTTAGACACAAAATTATTTATATGTAAAAAAATAATTAAAAAGGGTTTCCGATTACATTTCCTCACCTAAATCTCATTAACTCATAGAAAGTTTAAAAGCTAATAAATAAAAAAAACATATTAATGACAACAAAAACTTAATAGACTCAGGTGGTCATCTAACACGTCACAGTGTTACAATAACCGACAAGTCGATCTCCAACTGACATTTACGCAAAACCAAATTTATATACACTGAAATATTTACAACTTTATTCGGAGATTTAATGATGTGTTTCCTTTAACAACACCTAAACGCGTATCTTAGACATTTTATGATACTTATCAACTTCATATCAGTTGAAATCTCAGTATAAATTTAATTTAGAATGCTTGTTTTAGTATATATATGCAAATGGAGGGAATATATTCAACGGAAAAATTATGTGATACTGTTTTAAGCGGGTCTTTAGCACCTTATGAAATCTGATACGCGATTGAGATTTCTGCGTTCTCGATTTTATGGTACTCGGAACGAACGATAAAAAGTGTTGTATTAATAAGTCAGACTGCATGACTTACACTGTTTGTAATTAAGTCGTTGTGTAACGGAAATCCTAATTATAGACAGGATGATAATCTAACACTTGCAGCTTTGGATCTATAGCAAAAACTGCCGGCTGCTCTGTTTAGGAACATAAACAATTTTAGAAATGGGAAATTCATGATGAGCACTTTAGTAATTTAAATGCACCGGATATTTACTTTCAGCCCGATTTCTTGATTCATCCAAATTAAAATATAAATCCTTATGATATCTCATCAACCCATCAAGCTCTCAACACTTGGCGGCCGCAAATTTTCATCAAAGTATCTTTACTTTGAACGTCATGTCCAATCGCACAAATATATTTAGGATGCCGGACGAAGATACCGTCATCCGGAATTTTATCAAGTGTGATCTTTAGTAATGGTACTTACCTATTAAAATACATGCAAATGTCCTCCATGCCGAATTTCGGCCATGGCAGCCAATTTCAACGGAGACTAGCCATCTACGCGGGAGATCAAATAGTGCACAAGTGTGTGCCCAGAAACAGGTGCACTCACTCTTCCCTCGCTCTCATAGTCCGATGAGACAGCAATCCGACCCGACCGAAGAGAGACTAGGTGCAGGACCGACGGCTCAACATGCTTTCCGAGGCACAGGGGTATCACACCGCCAACATCCAAACTTCGGGCTGTTACTGAGAAATTTCTAATCGAGAAACCCAGTAACACTTTGCCCGAACTGGGAATCGAACCCAGGAGACTACGCGCAGCAGTCACGACCACGAGACCAACGAGCAGTTAAACACATATTCTAGGTCTTGGGTGCGACATCACTCCGCTACCATTAGTACATTTTACAACAATGACGTAGGCAGCACAATGTCCCATACAGTTCCTAATACCATATCATTGGTGGAAGACGATAAATATTTTAGGATACTAGTGTGAATGGACATTGTCGCTTTATATTGTTGAGGTGACCGGGTTTATGGCCTCCATATAGCTGGTGCACTTCTTGTGTGTGTAGGATCTCCATTTTCTAAGGACACTCCTGTATTATTAAACGCTACTGTATTATTGAAATTGTTTTTGTTTAAAGTGTGGCTTCTGGTGAGAAAGAAAGGCTGACGCAACACAATGTGCTCCAATAAAATACGGTTGCCACTGATTTTGCCAAGTAATGATGGCAATATTTCATCGCAAACCGCTGCACGGTAAATTAGGATTGGACCGTTACGGTCTAATGTAAAGGACAATAGTGTAGTAGAAGGAGTAATAAAACAGGTAGGTACCAATATTATAATTTATTCATCTAAAACTTTATCTTCAAATCATTTAAGAAACTAATGTGGCCGGCAAAAACAAAACCGGCAAGATCATAACTATATTAATAAGACCTTAATATACCATCTTTTAAAGCAAATAAATTATTATATTCTTAATCTTTTAATACCTACTGAAGTTGCAAAAAATCTTAAATCTTGAACTTTTCTCATCATACTGTTTAAAATTTTAGCTTCTTAAATTATGGTAGGTGTCATTTAACTGACCATTAGATATCTTTATAGTCAGACTGAGCTAAACAAATTTTGTTCAACACAGTCCGACATTTCCTCCCAACGTTTGGTAACCCACCTGTAGGAAACAATTGAACCATTTAGCATACATACGCAAAGGCCGAACATAACAATGTTACCAGCCCCCAAAGATGCCCACTCCTGGCCATTGTCTACACAATGGTGGACTTACACCACGTTTATAGACCGTGGATTGTAAACCGCATGACGGAGGAAAATGGCGATTAGCGGGACGATGAGGAAATTGACGATAACTGTCAATGGAAGAGCACTTTTACTGTAACAAATGACAACAGTTTGTGAAATAAGAGATAATAGAAAATTATTGTTAAAGAAGCGTACTGCCTGATGTTTATAATTTGTACCAAACTCATTCGTCTTATGTTGTTCTAATTTGTTCTGCAATAACATTGTATGAAATTTTGATTTGTGTAGGTACCTAATATGGATTTGGACTGTTTTTTTTTTGTCTCATCAGTGTTGAATGACATGTCGTTAGAACTTCTGGATATTTTTACAATGTTGACACTTTAATGGTTCTTAAAATAATTATTATGCGAAAATATATAAAAGATAAGATCTACGAACGAAATATGGACTCACCAAATTACCAGAAACAGCAACAAGTTGTCTAGAATTATTTATGTCTCGTATCTAACCATCGTACATCTAATGGCGTGTCAAATATCTACAAGGTATAGGTATAATATATTTTTCAAGGTATTTTCCGAGTTCTTAGTCAGAACAGTTACATTATCACGGAGTCACTAACCAAACAACTTTTATGTCTACGATAAGAAATACCTGAGTAAGATAATACGCCCTTTTCGACTCTAACCCAAAACCATTAAGAGTAACTTCGCGACTACCGTTCAAAACAAACATGAACCTCGTTTTATTACTCCGATAATTAATGCTCGATCAGTTTGTATCGACCGCCAACGCGCATACGTCGGCATCTATCAAAAACCAAATTTAAACAAGGAACATAATAGGCGGTAACAATAGCTGTGGGCATCGACGAGCACCTCAACCTAATACCAATAACTAAAACAGTACACAGCGGCTTGCCTGTTGTCTAAACGCATTTTTCTCCGAAGTAAAGGGTCAATATTTACCCTTTCCATGAGCAGCACAAAGCTTAATGTTTGTCTCGACGTTGCACTTCGGGTCCTGTGTAAACTCGCCCTAACAAATTGTACGTAGTACTGTAGATCGGGAACAATTCAATCTAAACCTTGTTCCGAAAAGGCTAGGGTCCGATTTGGGAAACGGAAAACCCTGGCGTAGTAAAGACACAAAAAGCATTATATTTTATGTCTATAGTAGCATTTAGTAGCTTAAGGCGATTCTGCGGTTACATTGTAAAGAACTTTATAAGAAAATGGATACATCGCCTCCAGTGCTTTCAAGATAAACTATAACGCAAACTCTGAAGATATAATTATATTGATATAAGACCTAACTCAGGGGACGTTTTTATGAATTACTTATTCCTTTAGACTAGAACTGGTTATTTGATTACGGTACGGCGATGGGTACACTAATGGATTCTCTGCCTACTGATGCCAGGGTTTGCAAGTACGTAATAAACAAAAATAGAGCTTACTACGCTTAGATCCTGTTTATATGAATATGTAAATCGTTTACTTTGATATAATTTACGTTCCATACCGTGATTTTATGCGAGGAATTTGTATATGTGAGGTACGCACGCAACCGAAAGAATCTGTTGAGATACAGTACAGCTACACACTTTATGAGTACATTACATTAATATATTGATAAAACACTTTACATCAAGCATACCTGCTGTAATAATTATTCAGATAGGACATATAAAACAAGAACTACAAGCTCTTAAAAACCTTCCATCTCAATTTGTTATAAGAGAACGGGATCACGATGCTACGAATTCAATTTGTTCTCATGCTAATTTAGAAATAAAAGTAAAACACAGAGTGGTATCAGACGGTTATCATACCCCCCAAGTTGTAGGAGCGTTGGGGGAAACAGGTTATTTTGTGGTCCTAAGCGGGTTATAGTAACTACAACACGATTATGATTCCCAAAGGGATAAGCAGGCTACGATTTGTAGCTGTAGTTTTGCTCTGTTTAGAAGTTTATGTGGAGGCCTCTGTTGATTTGGCAATTCTGTTTGTTATAGACCTACTAAATGTGCGAATCTAGATCACTAATTATGTAGAATTTCCAAAAGATATAGAAGATCCAGATGACTCATTATGAACTGCGGTAGGTATGCTCTGGGTAAATTCAGTGTTGGTTAAGAGGAGAGAGATAATATCTGAAGGAGATAAGTAGCGGTTTTATAATATTGTACTACTAATTCAAAACGACTTCTTTGAATCTAAGCAGAATTGTCCGAAAGTTTAATAGAATAAGCCAAGTCTAATGATAATAGTGGATGCTAGCCTGTTCCTCTTTCTATATTTAACGGTTCTTAACTTAAAAGGTAAATCTGAACACTTATTCTTTTTTAAATGATATCAAATAAGTAAGTACCAGTATCATTTAAATCATAATTGCTGTTGATAGTACGCTTCAAATCACATAATTCAGCAAGTTATCCACAAGGACTAGGTACTTCTTCAGTGTAAGCTTCACATTTGATACGCTGTATTATTTTAATTAAATACCTAAAAGCATCAGTAGATGGTGTCAGTGAAGGTGAATTACTTAATACATTACACGTTATATTCAAAATCGAGTTTCCTTCGTCTAAAGCATCACTTCCATTGAGGTTACGTTTCAATTCAGTTCATTAAGTTCAAATAGGACAACTTCTTCACTTTTCGCTTGCATTTCTATAAGTTGATATACATACTATGCTCCTTTAATCAAATACCTGTAAATTATAAAACAACAAAAAATACAACGAAAATTTTCAATCCACATTTGGGAGCTCCATCTGTCTAGCTTGTAACAGCGGCTTGAATATTTATTTGACATGTTTTGATTAAAGCGTTAGATACGGTGAGACAGCCATCCTGCCGATATCGCGAGATGTTAGCGTCGCATTCAAATAATGTACTAACTGATAAACAATCAAAGGCTGTTAGAAAAAAAACAGATAATAGTGTTTGGTTGTGCTGTTATGTTGAACAATCGTATTGTAATTTAATAAGAATGTGCGAACTTATAATATAAATAATTGTATTGATATTTGTAGTAACAAAAAGTACTAGGCTTGCATGAATTCACGATAGCATTTCGACGTAGTATTATGACGACCATTGCATATTTTGTAGTGTTTGATGTATTTTTTTTGCTAAGTATTTTTGTGGTGTAAAGTATAATATTAGTAAAGTACACCTATATAAATGAATACACTACCAATAGAATTTGGATGGCACACAGGTAGTTTATAACCTGGACTAACACATAGGATAGTTTTTATCGCGGTAGAACGTTTCCGTGGGATAATTTCCGACCTCCACGCGGGTGAAGCCGCAGGCAAAACCAGTTTGTATAAAGGGTCACATTAAATTAGCTAGCGAAACTCTGCAAACGTGATGGGTCGATATCTAAACATGCAAAAAAAATCAGAATACCACAATTATATTTATATTAAAATACTAGCTTCAGCCCGCGACTTCGTTCGCGTGAAAGTTCTTGTTTCCCCCGAGCCACCTCGTCATATCGCATCACCCGCCCGCGCTATCACTTAACGTTATTTTTTACTTTTTTTCTTTTTGCTCGGCCCCTAAGGGTCATAGCCTATAGCCTTCCTCAAGAATTGGGCTATCAAAT
The DNA here is from genome assembly GCA_947508005.1 of Amphipoea lucens. Taxonomy (NCBI): domain Eukaryota; kingdom Metazoa; phylum Arthropoda; class Insecta; order Lepidoptera; family Noctuidae; genus Amphipoea; species Amphipoea lucens. The sequence continues at coordinate 7,909,075 of OX382368.1, read as the reverse complement.
GCAAGAAGAATTTTTCAAATCCGACTGGTAGTTCCAGAGATTACCCCCTACATACAAACTTACAAACGTTTACCTCTTTATAATATTAGTATAGATACACATAGTAACGACATTTAAAATTATCTTAACTAACTTATTAAGTGCGAATTAAAATTCAAAAGAGATCATTAATAAAGATTTGTAGGTATTAATACCTATAACACCAACAATTTTAATTAATTTAATTAAAATACTCCGCTTTAACTTACAAATCAACGTTCGTAAATAGGTCTTCTTAATTATATGAGTAATTTAATGCACATAGTATAATTTATTATAGGTAGCAAATTTTTCACACATCATCAAATTACAAAGCGGAAAATTTGAAACAGTATCTGATTACTTTTTATACGAAACTTCCCATTTAAAGCTATCAAAACTGCTTATATTTTTTACACTTCAAAACGACACCAATAAAAAACCCATAATATTTACATCTCCGTAACTGGATCATAAATCACGTTGTAACGTAAAACTAACGGGACCACTCTATTACTCGACAATACTTTCCGATGGAGACAAACCCATTCGAGACAGCAATTCGCAATCCAGCAGCAATAAAACATTTACCAGTTAAAACTTCATTGTTCCACATCACAAAACAAAGGGTTGTCGCGAACCTCGTAAACAATAACATAAATACTTGCAGATCTTTCACAAACCAGTACAAAGTCTTTGTTGCTCGCAAACTCTTTGGGAGCTTTCGCAATGACAGATGACTCAGTAACCTATTAACTGTGGAACTGTTTGAGAGATATCTAAATATTGACTGTTGCTCCAGCTACTGTTAAATTACGTATCAAACTAGTGTACATATATTTACATGTATCTGAATACAACTCTTTGACATTTGTCGTTGAATTCTCTATTTGTGTCGTTAGAGGTTCAAGTCGTTTTCTTAAAGCGCTTAAGGCCATTAATTTAGTTTCGGCTTTCCACATAAAGCTATAAAACATTCGTTCAAAGCCTAAATTGCCTACAAATGATACAATCTGGAATTGCTACGTTCCCAATTTATGAGTATAGTTGCCTCAAAGCATTCTCCGTGCGGAGGAACGGTTGGCATTTTTGTCAAGCACAATATTCTTATGAGTTTCTAAACATGACCATTCCATTTAAATCCGAGCTTCGACTGTGAATATACTTAAGATTTTATTGCGCTATTATTCTTTATAGACGGAATTTAGAATAATTTTGAATGTATAAAACAGTCTGCCGTAAAATCTAGATAAGTATCAACAGACGCACTAAATTAGGTATTATTGCTATTATAGATATTTTGATTAAGTTAATTGTTTCTTGTATTCATAAAACTTCGTCTAATAGGGTGATTCGCTGTTTTTAATTAAACAATGGCAAAGTTATGAGTGTTTTTATTTTTGGTGATGCCGATAGCAGATTTCACGCTCTAGCGTAACAATTATTTATTTATTCTTACCTCTTACAAAAATGGGACCATCGTTAATACCTAAAAAATGGGATGCAAAACTGGGATCCAACGAAAATAAATCACTATTTTTACAGATCTCAGACCTAATTCGATAGTGATCAACTATTATTAATTAATATTATTTCTTTCAGATATATTTATTTTATACTGATTAAGTATGTACATTTTTTATTTTATCTCGATTTCCTAAAATTAAAATTTTAATAGGTACCTTCATCTCGAATCAAACCTTTTAAAATGTTGAAAAGTCAATTTGTTAATATCCCCTCAAAAAAAAAACTGTCACAGATTTGCCAGATTTGAGCATGAAATATGTTCAAACTATGAAAGCTGTTGAATTTCCAACAATGCCCTTTCACTTCATAAATGATAGTCAATTAATTTTACTATCATTTACATATTAGATCTATTCGTAAACTCGCCTACAACGTTGTTGTCAATTGAGAATTTTATATGATTATTCAACGAGTTGAGAATTTTGTTCTTCCAAAATTCCAATATCTACGAATCAAAGTGGTATCAATATTAAACAAAATTCTTTAAGGATCTTTGAAGGTTTAATCCGACTTTGTTGTCGGCTCCTAATGGCAAATCAAAAGTGCCGACAATAAACGCATTAGCCGTCTGTCAGATGTCGGATCACACGTCTCCATCAAAATAATGTGTCACATATATCCCGAGAGAATGTCGCTTCCATGAGCTTTTTCCAATAAAACCACCAATGATGTCAATAGAAGAATAAATGGCTAGATTACTATTTACTTGGCGATAAAAGGATTTTTGTACAGGTGCTACATAACATAGCTAGACTGATATATTTGTTGAAATCTTTACGCAATTTGGTTTTATTATCATATTAAAACACTTAACCTTAATCTATCGCATCGAAACCAAAAACCCATCAATGAATGAAGCATCACACAAAGAGTCCATATGGAGAGCCACGTGACAATTATTCACGTTTTATTTACCATAATTCAATCGTCCGTCGCTTAAATAACATTATCTAAAGGCAGTAAATATCGGCCATTATCGAGGGCCCTTCAAAATTCCACGCGGTGTTTTTGAACGAACGCGAGAGAATGACGCGTCAACTCCATCCACCAAGAAAAATATTGAGACAACAGGCTCGTCGAGTGCCCTCCGCGGCGACATAATGGCTTTTCATTGAATTCCTCTTGCTTTCTTTTGTTTATATCCCATAATGTTTCGATTGGAGCATGATGGAGGGCGGCCGTGATTACTTTAATAACAATGACGACCGGGTACAAAGGACGAGACCACTAAAATTATGTGCGGGGTCGGTCTGTATGGTTCTCATGCCCCTCACGTAAGCACGGCGAACCGGAGCATGCTCTGTGACGTTTACCTGCCCCACGTCACATAAAAATAGTATCAACACAAAAATAATGAGCCTTTCATAGAACCCATTAGCTTTATGACCTGATACCAAAATGATAAAGAATTATAAAAATATGTGACTAAAATACGGGAAATGTTTTCGTTAAGATTAGATTATCATATCGATAAAGAATTCTGCAAGTTTACGGAAACAAGCTAAAGATAAACTAAACAAATAAATGCCGGAGGTGTCCCAATTATGGAGACATAAGGGTGCAGTCATACCAAACCTCGGTAGTGTCTATCTCAGAACGTGTCAGGTATGCAGACACCGTGTTCGGTTAAGCATTAGGTATGGAAGCCTTGCCCCAACGGAAACAAAACGCATTTCTTTACTTATTTTAATATAGAATAAAGGCGTCGCCTGCTCGTACCCGGCGATATGTATGCGACACAGCAAAGGGACACGCTGTTTGATATGGTTATTACGTCCTTTGTGGAAAGGATAAAGAAGCCGGTGTGAGCGGGCTCTAGGCTCCGCGGTGAGATTTGTCTTCGTGATACGCTAAAATTTAGAAAAAAGCCACTTGACAAGAGGATACACAGTCGGCCTCCTTGGAAATGGTAATGTTTCATAAAAATCGAAACCTGTTTGGGAGATGGCCTTAAGAATAACTAAATTTGGTGTGACTAGACTGGACGCCATTCATCTCTGTGGATGTCATTCACGACATGATTCATTTCTTGCTAACGCTACGAGAAACAATAGACAGCCACCGTCATTCACTGAATAAACTAAAGTGGGAATAATTTTCGAATCTTTTGAGATGCACAAAAAGCTATTATTCAATCCGGTTTTTGAATTCCCAAAGCTTGTTCATCGTGCTGTGTGACGTGTGGTCCACAAACAATATTCACTTACGCTAACCATTGCCACCACGAAGAAACTGCTACCTAAGACGCTTCAAAAGATACATGAAGCATAATGGCTGTTTACTGTCTTCTCCCCGTAGCGAAGCATATTTTATGGGTTTATGTATGAGCGCCTCGGTCCGACGAGCATAGCTCCAAGCGATTCCGACACGATAATCGCAACACAAGAGGATGTCTTGACATTTCTTTTCTTCGAGGCGATATGTAGCAGTAAATATGCCGGCCGGCATGGACATCAGTACTGGGCTGACAGCGTGCTATTATATTGTTTGCGTAATTGCACCCCGCGACCTGGAACACTTAACGTATCCAGCTTGAGATGCTAATGCATGCGAAGCGGACGCAAATTACTCATGTGAGAAATTATTATACGTAACATTAATAAACTCTACAAACCTTACATAACTTTACAAAAAATCAATGAAAGCTACGCATTATGTGATTATGCAGTTGTTTAACATGCAAATATGGGGACTTCTTATACCGATATACGGAATCTGAATGTATGCAGAAGCATTGTCGTTCTCATATACAAACAAAGGTTTGGAATAAACTTAATGAAGCGTTGAAAGTCAACAGGGAAAGCAAACCTCGGCAATATTTGGAAAACATCTTTATGATAATACAACCTAGGCTCTCTTTTATTTTTCTTACGAACCATACTGTTTGACTACGTGCTGAAAGCGTAGGGACTTAAAAATAGGATCAAGTAAGGCTAACTGTAAGATATGTGTTCTTGGAAACAGTCACGCACTCGGGAAAATATCCACGTTTGTCGTTGAGACTTTTGTATGTGACCCCAGAAGTAAGTCTAATTTAGAGGCAGTTTGCACTTACAGCACTTGCAGTATTTCCTTTATAACAAAGGAACGTCATTGGAAACAATTGAACGAGCAAAACTTTTTAAGAGAGTTAACATGTAAGACTAATATAATAAGGTATTATGGGAGTTTAATGATGTTGCAGATCCTAAAATGGCTCCCTTATGCACTGACATCATGACGCAGGTTCTCTTGAACCAAGTTCAAGTGCTATTCAGTGCTAAGTTTTGAAGTCACTTTTTTGGCGTAAATTTTGGCGTTCCGAAATATGCAGAACAGTTTTAAATGCTCCAAAATACGCACCAAACATTCTTGTATAACCACACATACATCACAATGAACTCGGCATATCACCTGATCCTGTTCTAAACAGGAATTGTAGCGTTCTGTATCTAATCTTCACATCTGCGCATGTTTCCTCCAGCGTAAGTTACGTACTTACGTTAGCACCTCTGTTCCTTGCGTTGTCAATTCGCAATGAATCTCCTCGAGTCGAACCCAATAGTACTTTATCAGCTAGATCTGAAACGCCGCATACCTGATCGTTGGAGATACGAGCCTGCGGTTGAGAGACCGCAATTTGAATATTACGTCCTATATTATCTTTCAGATTTAAATGTTATTGTTATTCTGGTTCTGTGTTATTAAGCGGTAGAATTCCTAAGGACTCTTTCTCAGGACTGATGTCTCGGTTAACAGGTATGTTGATCGTCAAGAGTGATGCTTCTGTGGATTATGATGATTCATTTCGGATTCCAACAGAGTAGGTACACGCATTTAAATCAATGCATTTACAGAGTCAATCGACCAGCAAGTGCTAAGGTGAATGTGTGCATAGTGCACCAAACTGTAGTTTTGCCATAAAACAACAGTTGTATCATTGTTGACACACAAAAACAGTTAGTCGATCGTTTGCGCTAGCTATAATGCAGGATGACAATGTTTGACAACATCTAAAGTGTCAATTTAGACAAATTGCACGGATGTCGCAACTTTGAAACAAAATCCCGTTACTGTAATCTCGTGGGTCTAATGTACTTTCTACACCATAGTCGGTAAATACCAAAAGGTGATTCACACAGGAGTTTAAACATTCCATTTGCTAATATTTGCTTTTTAGATTTCCCACTTTTTACTACTTCCATTGCACAATGCAATTTCTATGCGTTTCTAAAGCGCCGACTTTTATTGGGGACCGTTAACGTAAAACTAGAAGTGAACGGTACTGAAGGGTACGCAAAAAGAGTTGCGAATAAAACAATAAAGGCTTTCGAATCTGCAATCCCAACATTTGTCGTGACAGGAGGAACCGTTAGTCCGGTAAAGGGCTTATTTATTGCCCCAAATAAATTGTTTGCAAGGTCCTTCTAAAAATTGAGATTTCGCCAATTAAAGACAAAGGGTGTAACGGGCTGCCGGCGAATGCAAAACAGACACAAAGAAATGTTTACGGCCTAAAGGAAAGGGATTAAAGTTCCTTTGTGCAGGCATACGGGAGCCAAAGAGTTAAATACATATTCTTGTTTATTGTTTTTGACAATATTTAACGGACAAGAAGCAAAATTACGGTAATAAATATACTGTAGGAAAAACCCATGCACGGTTATGTTCAATTATAACGTCTTATATACGCATATCAATTTTATTAATGCTAAATTGTACCTATTATCTCTAGATGAATATATGTACATATAGTATACTAAATTGCACCCGTGTTCGCAATTAATTTCTTCCGAAAGGATCGTCAGTATTCTTTTTGATATAATTATCATCAAGCCAGTCGTCATAAAGTCAATAATCACACACCACGCGGTTTTTACGACATCTGTTTTATTATCAGGTTTATTCGCTTTGATGAACTGAATATATTTTATGAAGCTTTACAAGCTGTTATGGCGTTTGCAGAAGCAATTACTAAACCGATATTGAATAATCAATTTATGAAATGAATTGTTTGTAATATAATTCCTGTTAAAATACGCACACACCTGAGAAATATTTTAAAGGTAAATTGTACTTACCTATACAGGGTGTTATGGAAAGGGTATATCAATACAAACGGGTTGAAGAGTGTATCTGGTCTAGAATCTCTGTACAAAATTTCAGCTCAAAAGCAGTAACTTTGAAAATGCTTAATATTTTTTTTATTTCGATAGTTTATTAAATTGAAATCATAACAAATGTGTCACCGCACTACGAGGGTCATTATCCATTATCTGTAGTGTGTCTGTGCGCCTAGTACACGCACATCACGCCGCCGCCGCCGCGCGCCGGTGCAGCGCCGTGATGTCGAAATAAAAAAAATTTAAGCATTTTCAAAGTTAATGCTTTTGAGCTGAAATTTTGTACAGAGATTCTAGACCAAATACACTCTTCAACCCGTTTGTATTGATATACCCTTTCCGTAACACCCTGTATAGTAGGTAAGTTAAGCCAAATGATTCAATACCAATATACTATTATACAACTTCAAGAGTTAATTGTTCCACGCACAGAGAGTGAACCATTCCAAACAGAATAACCCTCTCTTACAGTGTTCCATATAAACACATGGTTTTATGCATGACAACGAAATTTACTGTTGTAAAGGTCGCTAAAGCCTCTGACAATGAAGTACATTGTCATGCGCTTACAGCACGTCCGAGTGAGGCGCTGTGAGTGACAGGCAAATAAAAGTAGACAAAGGGACCATCGCCGCGCCGTCGACGTGGTCCGTGGACATCGCCGCGTCGCTCTTGAGTCACACTGGAAACATCCTTCGAGCGATTCTCACACTTTCTTTACTCCAATAAGAACGAACTAAAAATTAAATCAGGTATGCATGCGAGTTTCATTAAATCACTCTTAAAACAAGTCTGCCGTGTAACAATGAACAATACTTCACAGTTTCTGAGTCGAAAGCCAATACTAATACCATACTAAATGTCCGGCCGTGAGTTCCCAGATGTAGTAAGCTTTTCTATAGCACGGCGCGGCATGAGAGGGGGGCCGGACCACCAGCGCTGCGCCCGCGCCGCCCGATCCGCCGCATAATTACTGTGTACAGACACACACACACACCCATGCCACTGGCCGCACACCTATCGATAAAACATTAAATTAAATTTTATCTGCCTTGTAAATTTCATGGGCTCTGATTGAGTTTTCGGTGTATAAACTTTAACTGGCCCGGAATCAGACTCGAAAAACAGAGAGCGTTCTCCGGTAGCCATATTAAAATCAGCTGCGGTCGCACTGGGCAGTTTTACGAGCATCTCGTAGGGTATATTCTTATTGATGATGGTAATCGATCCACAACAATGTTGGACCAGCAAATAAGCAATACAGAGTCGCAATATTCACCTCAATCTCTATAAAATCTCCATAGGTATGCGACCTTTTAACTCCACACACATATGGGGCTATTGTCAAAACGTACCTCACGTAACGTGTAGGAGCGATATATTCGCATTCTTTGCGTGTTTGTCGTTCCAATCAAAAATCGCTTCTATATTTGTTCAGTGAAATGTCAAAATATGTCGTGAGAACGTTACGAGGCGTATGATGGCGCGGGCGCATCGTGTCGGACCGGTCACGCGAACGCTACACTTGTACCAGTACACTCCTACTCTGCACTGTTTGCGAAATAAGAATTTCAGCCTCAGGGAGATTGAAGGCTCTTATGGAATTTTAAGTTGGAAAAGCATCCGTCAAAGGTTGTTGATTTATGGACTGAGAAATATGAAAATAAGTGACTTTATCTCTTTAGAAGCTGAAAATCACTGTCAGACAGATAACAATTTTGAATCTTTGTACCTCGGTATTGGATAAAAATCAGACGAAGAATCTTCTTTCCAAATATTTATAGTTGTAGTCCAATCCAGTGTCCAAAATAAAAAAGGTTTGAAAGAATTTCGGGTGAAATGTGTCAAATTCCTCCCCATGACGTGAAATCGACATTCTACAAAATCAACAGTGGAGAACACAAGCCTTGGTCCGGACTATTACTTTGTATATGATTATTAACCTCTATAACAAAGCAGTTAATCAAGACCCTAAGTAGCTCCAAAGTAAATAGAAGCCTGGCCTCGTTTACTACAGCGCGGTAAGTTTTATAGATGACCTACGACCCGCGACAGACATGGCATAGCTCTGATAAAACACAGAACATTAAGCAATCAATGAACAACACGAACCTTATTGCAAAGGTTAGTACACAAAACATTAATAAAACACAAAGTTATAGTTCCACCACTGATGCAAGGTGAATAAACTCGCCGGACCAAGGAATACGATGATGATAGAGGACCGTCGCACATAACTCTCGATTTGAACGATAATCGATGATTCATAATTGAGACTTCGAACAGTTCTAAATCAATAGATAACTATGAAACATGATCTCATAATTACTGGCGAGCTAACGTCGGTACAAAACCAACAAAGCAAACGGGAAGACTGTAATTCAACCACCCATCTGTGGAGGCGACCCAGTAATGGCCATCTAAATCACTGGACGTAATCGCAACAGTGATTTTAAACAGAGGTCACGAAGCACTCCTATTGGACAATATTTATGAAGACAAAAAAGGTAGGCTCCTCTGGATGCCATTTATTACAGAGCATTTTTTTGTCAATTATACTGTCACGTCACACACCAAATTTCTGTACAGCATCTCCGTTTGTTTTTGTCTCGACTCGATCGATCGATATATGAAGGCTTTATCCGAATATGGCCCGATCGACTTACGAATAAAAGGATCAACGAAAAAAGCTCGGCGTCCTTTTAGACGTGAAGTTTGGTATCTAAGCGACGTGTCTAAAAACGCATTAAGTAGATAATACTGACAGTGGTTTACACATAAATTGTATAGAGAGCCAAGTCTCGGGTTCGAGTCGCGCTCTGGATCACGAGGCTACTACAAATGACTGCGTATCCTTATCAGGTAGCGCCGATGCCCGCGGTGAAATATTTTTATAGCGTTTAGATGCAGGCGGCTTCCGTGTCTTTCAAACTGTCCGCCGGATCTAGTTACATGTTCCTATTACGACGTTTTATGGCTCATATCTCATAGAAACATTACATCAACGACATTTCACATCATCTTGGCGACGTATCGCGATTGCTCAAGCCGCTCTACAGTTTAAGGATCCATAAATATTTGTTTTAAATTGAACGATGTCGAATATAAATTCCGTTACGGATTTATTTTTAATTGGAGTAGAGTGTGCGCTCTTTTTATACTCTGCGTGTCTCGTTTCAATAAAATTGATCGTAATCGCGCTCGTATGTTTTATCTACAAAGTCAGTTTTTGAGCGGCATACCGTGGCTACAATAAATCGATGTTCATTACAGAAATCGCCGTAAAATACCTGAGCGATTCGACATCGATGCGAGGGCTGCGCGGGCGGCGCGAGCGCTCTGCGAGGCAGTGTGCGTGCGAGCACCACACCTCAGCGTACGGCGGTGTCGGGAACAGGTAGTGTTGTGTATAAACAAATAACAAAATCGACTTGTCTTACAGAGCACGCCAAGGTCGGGCTGGCCTGCCCGCGCCCGAGCCGCCCGACCGCCGCGCCGTCCATCCACAGTCCACTTTTATACTTTTTTTCTTTCTTCAAAAGCCCTTATTTATTGTGATGGCTGAGTATTTGGGCGCACAGTTTGTATAAGCAATCAATTTTATTCATTTAGACGGAGCAAGTTCTCTTCTACAAATAAATAAATGAATATAAAAATATTGTTGCTGCCGACCAGGCGACCGGGTTCTTGAGTCATCGAATGTAAGCAATTACATAACCGAACCGAAAAATATTTGTATTGACCAGATTCAATATAATCGAATACCGTAAAAAACATACATCCGCTAAACAAAACTAAACTTAACGGTGATAACCTAACGAATGGTGGGGAACGTGTCCGTGAAATCGATATCTCAAACGTTTGATTCTTCGATCGATTTCGTGATGAATGGTGGGTGATATTCGATACTCGATCGATTAGTGAATGGCGGCGGAAGTGCAAGCGTGGATGGAGTAGAACGTAAGCCACGGGGCCCCACGATCCTCACTGTGACAAATCGCTGCGTGCCATCACTCGATCTAATCGTTCTGCTTTGCGTCCACAATAATATCGATTTAATTCAATTAACGCTTCAATGCACTCTTGCCATGCGAACGGATTTGTGAGAACAAAAAACTGATAATGATTTTCGTTTATGCTTTGATTCGGTTGATCAGCAGGCTGCCTGATTAATTACGATGTAATTTTGCTATCTTATGTAAGTATCTGTAACCTATTATGCAAAAAGGCAAAACATAACATGTGGCCGATGGATGACCGCAGTTCTTTTTTGCGAGAGAACGGAAAGACGCTTTTCATGTCCCGACGAAAGCTTGGTTTTGAAATTCGCAGCAGACAATATACAAAACCTAAGAATCAAAGCCGAATAATACCTATCCAATATTCATATCGCAGCTAGTCATCGGAAAATTATATAGAAGAAGAACTAGAACTAGCACACGGATGGATGACATCATGCAATTATAAATCAGTTTACAATGTCTTTCGTACAAACTCCGTAGATACCCAGGTGACATGACAAAGATAGAATTACACATCACTGTTCTACTAACAATAAAGGTAGCGCTATTTTCCCATACACTTCACGTTGTAAATTCTTAGAACCATGTTCCGTATTGTAGGCAACTAATGCACAATATAACTACTTATTAACATACCTATCGGTAACGGTTTTTTTACGATGTTTCAAAGTGAAATTTATATGGACCAAACAAAAACAACAAAGTTTGAACAAAGACTCCAAAAATATACCTATATATTTTATGAAAATGACAATAAAGTTATATATAACGAACTTCTGTTCTAAGCTCCTGGGTATTAACTACAAAGACCTACCTATACCTATACTCAAAAAATATATATGCAGAATCACACACAAGTCGTTGGAATGGAACCCATAACCTAAAGGTTAGAAATTACAATGATTGTGTCGTTGAGAAAATAACTACAGCTATATCATCTTCCACTTCTTATTTTTCTACTCTTCGCATTTTACGCATTGCTGTGGCTGACCGTATATATACTCTTCTTTTTCACCATCTTGTAGGTATCTCATCCCTCTCCCCTTCCTCTTCCTTTAATTCCTTGGTACCTGTAACAATCTTTATATCACATCAATTAATCAATCAATTTTATACAGTTTTACATTCATGATTTTACATAACTGAATCTGTAGCTATATATGTACATAATCCAACCAAGGTCCTTCTTCTCCTTGGTCCTACTTCAACAGTTGTAAAAGTCTGTTGGTACAGATTACAAAGCACAGAATAGCCGCACTTTCAGCATCTATACTCTGTGGTACAGATATGTGACACATTCTTGCACAGTCTTATGTTTAAACAACATTGAAATAATTATACCTTCAATTCAACGGTTCCATGCTACAAACAGTAACAATGTATTACACTCAAAGTGGTTTACTTATAATAAGCGACGACAGGAAGAAACCGTACCCGACAATTTTCCACAATTATCATATTCTCGAAATTGCCTCTAATGTCAAGAATTTCATCACGAGCCTCCTTGTTAGCGGCAAAAAACGTCACGAGTAACAAGACAGTAGCTTGTATTAGAAGCTGTCAAAAAAAAAGTATGTAAATCGATCCGAGACACGCAACGGCTCGCATGTGTAACTGTATCAGGTTCTTAGGGGCTTTTTTCGAAGTTCGTATTCCGGTAGCGTTAAAAATAGTTGGCAAGCGACGGAAATGTTAGAATTCTAATTCTATGGGTTTTTCAATGAATGTGGCCGTGTTGAATTCATTAGAATCACGGCTCTTAGATCATGGGCCTATCTGTAGGTTAAAGTTTAATAGAAACAAAAGTATGCCTTGTAACAAAAATATGTGTTACAACTGCCAACCCAATGAAGTAACTTAACGAAAAACTCACAATGCAGCCTATCATCGTGATTCAGGTCAAATGATACGGGTCAAGTAAAGAGAACGGGACGAGCCAATGTGATGCTTGAAGGCAATGGATTATTAACAAGCAACTTGTCATTACCTCTGTGAATCTGCGATCTTTGCCCTTATAAGTTACTTAGCTGCGGTTCCAAGACCTCATAACGCACGTTTTGGAAATCAGCCAAGATAAAAGGAAGCCAAGCTTTATTTGCATAATGCTAACTTAAAAAGACATTACGCATTATATTCGCCTTTTACAGAATTCCTTACATTATTTTGCTTGGTTAATCTATGTGCAGCTAGACGCTGAGATCACCGCCTCCGTTCCCAAGCCAAGCCTTGACACATATCATCCGACAACAATGAGCAAGAACATAGTAAACGTCAATTACAGCATTACTCGTGTATCGCTGACTCAATCGTAGGCACATGCGGAATCGAACAGGCGACATGGTGCGCCGCTTATGAGAACACAATTACAATCCATTATATTCGCCTGAGACCTTTTAGGGCCGAGCTAACCAGCTAACCGGATCGCAGAGCAATGCGTAGCAGTCGGCAGACGAGGAACACAAGAGTCCGTGTCGAGGCAGAGCCGGGGCACAACATTATGTCCCCCATCCCGTATTGTTTGTCACTCAGACGGATTTCACGGCGACAAATGGCCTCAGAGATCCAGGATAAACACGCCACAGCACAATGCCTCTCGTATAAAATTAAAACAACTCCAACTTAATAAGAGTTTAGTGAGCTAGTTATAATGGCAATTTTCTAAACGACGCGACTGCTTGTACGACTTCATCCTATACGTTTGTTCATCTTGAACGGCAGCAGAATAGTTCATTGTGGATACTTTAATGAATGTCGGAGAAAAAAATGTGTAGGTGGAAACTTTCGTTCTTACAATCAACATGTATATTACTAATGATCATTATTTCGACAACTTTGTTTATGTATTCGAAAGTGAACAAAACACGTTCGCCCATCAAAATTAAACCGTGAACGTAAAAGTGTATCAAATTGCAAAGAGCTCATCATTATAATGTTCGGGACCAGAATATTGCGATGTTCACAGTTCAAGTGAAATCATGTAGGTAGGCAATTGCTACCGTTGCTATTAATGTCTGCGCTAAACATTTATGTATTCGGAATGGCCTTTTTCGTGTCACCCTACACTCATTATGCAATAAACAGTGACGATTTGCAACCTAAAGGGCAAACGAGTGCGTACGAAATTGCGTCCAATTTTCCTCTCTCACACAATTGTAGGATTAGAGTAAAATTTATATGTCTGGCTTTTTCAAATTAGAGCTCTGGGCTTAATACCGTCTGAGGACTAGCAGCCATTCCATTTGTTGCCTAACGCAAGGCTATCGTAACAATAGGACTTTACCTTTAGCTAGGTGGGCTTAAGTAGACTCAGGCTAACTTTAAACACCATCTTCGCAGAAATGTTTGTTGCTTACTTTTTGCGTAGACCGTGTGACTGGTTGTAAATGGCACTCATCTTTCTTTTCTCTGAAAGTGGAGTAAGTTAAAATTATAAATAAATGGGTAAGTTTTGTTTTTCTTATTTTTAGTTTTGAAGGCAAAAGAACTGGATAGGTTCCGTCAAAACTGGAAACAGGACGCGCGGGTTCGCGAAAGATGGAAGGAGTGGAGACACCCATTGCCTTTGCCCAGAAGTGGGACAGCGCAGGGCAGTTAAAAAAAAGTAGTTATAGAAGTTAAATAATAGACGTAGGCAAGAAGGCTACCAGCCAGCCTCAAATGAGATTGGGCGGGTCACATCAGCCGCATGCATAATGACCGCTGGGCAAAAGTCTCCACTGAATGGGTGCCTGTAGATGGACGGGGCCGCCGAGGTCGGCCCAGAAGCGGTGGCGAAATAACCTGGATGCGTAACGCGAGGCGGCGCGGGAAAAGAGTTCCTGAAAGGACTAGGGGAGGCCTTTAGAACAGTATCAGCTAAACAAAACAAAAAATAAATAAAATAAATTGGTTTATTGTATAAATATAGATTCCCTTTATTGTATTTCATTCACTCTACTCTCAACCTTAATCTGTTTCCTCATTTCTTAACTATCCATTTTATTCATATACATATTTCCCTCAATTTACATTCACTCACTTTGAATAAACATTCTTCTTATGTAACGTACACCTTAGTAAAGTCAACAAAACCATAATAAATTAGTGCAGATCTTGGCAGATAACGAACATATACATGACATTAAGAGGCTGATAACCTTTATTCAAACCGTATAATTATTGGAGATACCATTTGCCGAGACTACTAATGTTTAAGTACAACCGTATGTTGGTCATGGGAAAATGGACCTTAGAGCTTTACGATAAGAGTGAAAGGTGTGTTGTAGAGGTCCACGGTCCGTCAAGACTGTGCTGGCACGTAGCCTGCGTCGCCGCCACGAATTGGTCTATAATTAAGAAATAAGTTGAGATACGGTTTTTAGCTGACTTTTTACAAAGCATCTTACGGGCCAACGCAATTAACCCGCCTTGTAAATTGAATGTTTGCTTTATAGTGATTAGTAATTAACTTTTAAGTTTTTATAAGAAGTATAAGAACCCGAGCACGACCACATTGGTCCTATTGATGCTGATTTTGTTTTGTTTATAACGCGCAACTCAATTTTGTACTCAGGGTATTAATTTAACCCGGGCTTTGTTTGTTTTTGTCGTAATTACAGTACGCTCAGCTACTCAAGTATTAAAATTACACACCGTTCGTGGTAGAAAAGATGATCAATACTTTACTGCGACAATATAGCAATTTAAGTAATTTTTATAAGCATCGTATTATTCATACTTACGGTACGAGTATCAATTATTTCACTATTTTATGCTATTTTATTATTTGTTTAATAGCTAAACGCTATGAAAGAACTAACGCAGTTTATAACATAACACAATATACTGTATTGACATCTCATTTGTTATCCAAAAAATAATGAAATTCAGCACTCATCCAAATGTTTGAATAATGAGAAATAGTGATGATTCAAAACTTGACAGGACACGTTCAGGCGGGCTTTTATGGGAAAAACTTAAGACCTAAGCTAATACTGATGAAATCAAAACGCAACACAAAGGCAGCATTATCGACAAAACATTGATAACACACTTTGAGTACCTACTACGGATCAGATAACCTAATCACATCCTGAGCTGCACAGTGGATGAGTAAGTAAGATATCTGATATAAAAGATAGCGTCATTAACATGAATTTCGCAAAATTATTGGAAAATTGGTACAAGGTTTGTAATTGTATAATGCATCGATGCATTCTAATCAAGAAGGTAAGTCTGATATGCTTTTGCAACAAGGCCGAGGAACAGCCACGGAGCACAACAAGAACAGTCTACTTAGCTTCTTTCCAAATTAAGTGAAAGAAAGACAAAAGACAGAATCGAGAATGCGAAGAAGACGACACGTGCCTTTTATAACATACGGATCACTTTCTTCATCAGACAGAAGACTTCTACAAAGTCTGCTCAGTATCAGTACACAGGATGGCAGGAACATCGACACCAAGCCTGTTAACATGGATTCAGTATATGATTCGGAACTAAACCCCTTTTTTTATGGATGGGAAATCATCAAATGACCCCTCCCGCTCTGGGTAGAGCGGGAGTGTCAGACTCTTCTGACTAAAACCCATCCGTGTTCCTTCCTTAGCCCTTTATGTTCCGGGGTAGCGGTAACCCTTTCGGACAATCCTGCACCCCCGGCAGGCTTCGGCCCTGGCAGGCCCCTTCCTTTTTCCTGACATCTCTTTGAGGCGCGCGTGGAACACGTACGCATCGTCCGGCACGGGCCTGGTCCTGATCGGACGGTGAGCTACCCATTACTCTCCGTCCGCAGGCCCGCGGAACTAAACCCCTGCGTTAACATTTTTAGTCGGTTATTAAAAAAAAATTGCTGTTCCATACATTTTGAAGTCATAGCATCACACTTTTGTATGAAAAAGCAATATTTTTTTGATAACCAACGAAAAACGCGAGTCGCTGTCCCACCTGCCACCCTGTATAAGTATCATAACTGACATATCACCGAACTGACGTTTACATGAGCCTATCTTTTGCCCTAACCTTCTCCAACCTTCCTGGTCTATGACATCCTCAATAAACAACCAAGTTCAACAAAAACAGCCACTACATATTCTCCAAGTCGTGATAGATCGACAGGAAATCAAAACATTGTAAAAGAAGCGATACCCGCACATAACCATGCATATTTCATAGTCAACAATATCACGGAACACATAACATATCCCAGTTTCAATATTCGATCAATTAGCAATAAACCATTTCGTCGTAGGGCGGTCGCAATCCTGCATAAATTCAATTAGAGCAACCTCGGTGCCGGTCCACAATTCCCACTGCCTTTCGAGACATAACTATATGGAATAATTGATCGGTCGACGATGAAACCCGGGAAACCCTTTAGGAATTGATATCGGAAATTATTGTCTCTTGCGCGTGATATGAGTATATTTATTTGCAGTAAATTATTAGGTTTATGAGGCATCACTTGTTGACCTGGCGCGGTAGTGTTATGGCTTGTTGATATCGTTCATTGAAATCGAATGGTAACCTGTTTTACATTGAGGAAATGTGTTGAAAACTCGTGAGTCAGTCTATCATCACATTAGGTCGTAAATATTCTATTGTTGAACTAGTCCTCCCATAAACCGTAATAACGATCAGTTCAAGCGGAAAATTGGCATGATCAGCACACTTTAGTACTTCATGTAATGGCATTTCTGCATAGGGAGCTATTTCTGATATCATAAGTCATGTCTTGGAAACTAATTGAAATTGTATGTTTTTCATAAATCGATAGCGTCTTCATTTGTTCTCATAACTGGATCTCCATCACCAGTAGCCTTATCTTATAGGATAAGGCTTCTGATAGGTATAGTTATATAAGTGACCCTCAGTATAATTACTTATTTGAGGGGAGGATTCATTCAGTATATGATTCTGGAGCTCCGTGGGTTGAAATATTACGTCAATTATTTTAAAAAAAATTTGCTGTTACACACATTTTGATCGCGTAGGTGTTGCACTTTTGTATGAAACAACAGATTTTTTTTTATAACCAAAGAAAAATTTCAACGCAGAGGGGTCCAGGAACAAATATTGAATCCTTAGTAACAGGATGTCCGTGTATGTCCCTGGCACCCTGTATATCCAGCAGTACTAAAGTAAAGTAAATTAGCTATCCACTACCTTTCGCTCGCCGGGTGTCACGTTTTGGAAAGGTTCTGTCTGTTTCTTTTTACTGAACTATGTAGATTATTGTAGATGAACAATGGAGGTACTGACCTACATTCACAGGTGGTATTAGCTCCTCATCTTATTGCACACTATTCAATACACGTGTTAAATTTTATTGCCTTTATACTATAGCAGAATTAAAGATCACAGTATTGCCCAAGTCGTGTGCTCGTGAACATTACAGGATCGCACGCGCCGCTAGCACACGCATTGCATTAATCAGATTCGCTGATAACACATGTTAATATCGTATTCATTGGACGTATTGCTTTGCACTGGGATTTCCTTTGGTTTTTCTTCGAAAGAAGTGACGTCATCGGAAGGATGGCACACTTTTTTCTAGTAAGCAATTTTTTAAGTGTATGTTGGAAATGTGCAAATTGGATTAATTAATTTAATTAATAAAACTTAACAAAAAGCACAGACACAACAATATGTTACAAACTAGCTTCTGCCCGCGACTTCGTCCGCGTGAAATTTCACCCTCTTAGGGATGGAATTTCGAAAAACCCTTTCTTAGTGGATACCTACTCTTCACAAAGAACACGCCCTCCATTTTCATGTCTCTAGGACCAGCGGTTTAGGCTGTGCGTTGATACATCAGTCAGTCAGTCAGGACTTTGAATTTTATATATAGATGTATGAATGTGGGTCAAATTACAATTAAAAGGACATCAGAAGATTTTCCTTAAAGTCAGTCAAATTAAGACCAAAATTTGCAAATTAAAGTCAAGTCCTCACACAAGTCTCACACGGTACATTTACACCGTTAGCCTAATGAAGCGTGTAATGAGATTCGAATCGAAACTGAAATTCCCAGAGAATCGTTCATAGTTACAAAGCATTCTAAGACCACCTTGCTCTTACAGGAAAGTCCACATCCAGAAGAATCTGTGATAGCAATTCTACAAAACTAATCGCGTTCAAGTCAGATAACATCATCATCAACATCAGATCGCAATAAAAAGGTCTTAAAAATAAATTGGTACAACTACAAAGACATAAACTGGTAGGAAATATTCCGACGAAGGAACTTCCGCGAGGTAAAGTCTTAGGCGGTCTCTTTTATGACTAACCAATGAAGTTTGAAGGAGAGAAATAAGATGGTGATGCATGAAGAAGCCTCCTCGTGTGTGTTTGTTTCGCCAGTTACTCAACTGAACGCTCGCGCTCGGTGCATCCTGGATGGTCACACCCAACATCTTATTTGGCCGGCCAATTCTTCCTTTGCGGTGGTAGGGCTAACGCCCGCCTGGTTTGCGGCCACCTTCTCACCGGAGTCCGGCGTCAAGCAGCCTGCTGCGTTTCGTCGATGCGTGAGAGTTCCAGTGCCTTAGGCGTCTTCTGGGCACGCTCGTTCTATCATAGACCTCATCTGTCGCTTTCCATCAGGCGTGACCGGGGTAAAGAGTGGGCCCATTTAGCAATAAAAATCTTTTTAACAAA
The DNA here is from genome assembly GCA_947508005.1 of Amphipoea lucens. Lineage (NCBI taxonomy): Eukaryota > Metazoa > Arthropoda > Insecta > Lepidoptera > Noctuidae > Amphipoea > Amphipoea lucens. Next base: position 7,889,769 of record OX382368.1, on the reverse strand, counting down.
ACAAATCGACTTCAAAAAAAACACTACAAAATGAAAAATAAGTTTAATTTCATTTAAAAAAAGAATTTTCCTAATCCATTTATAAATGACGGCGTACTGAGGTAACAACATATATTTTTTTTTTAATACAACCGAATTCAGAACCTCCAACTTTTTTGTTAAAAAAACAGGAGGTAAATGTGTCTAATATAGCCATAATGCTACGGAAGCGGACTGTCTATAAGATCTCGTGCACAAAAGTTATTATATTGTATCCAATGACTTCCGTAAATATCTTCCGTGTATTACGTCTTTATTGCTTTTTGTAATTGTCCATCAATAGAACATGACCAACAAGGCTATGACGTAATGGAAAAAAAATCGGAGATATAAAAACACATACTGAAAAGTGCAGTATTCCTGAATAATAAAAGCCAGAATAGACAAAGCAAACGCAACACAGCAGCACGTAGTAGCGTCACGGAAGAGGGAAACCTCTTGAGAGTACAACACAACATAATCTCCAGCCGCTGAGCCCACCGCTCCATTTATTTATTTATGGAGATTATTATCGTGCGTAATAATTCACTAAGTTTCAATTGCATAATGACGGCGGACAGGGCTACTAGGCCTGCTAGCTAGCGCTCTGGGCGGACGCACCGACTAGCGACCACAGATAATCTTCCACGCGAGGACTATTATTAAATAGGGGGCTGTCAGTGAAACGGCAGGCCGCCTCCTAGCGCGATCCCGCGATGTTATGTCCAACTTGTAAGACTGGCAACATCGAACAGCGGAACATTCGTATTTTAAACACTTGATTAACGTTCCAATGCGTTCAAAATGTATTACTGCATGGGAAATCGGTGAACATTAGGCAAAACTGGGATCTAAATTTTTAGATTTATGAACTGAAAGTCTCTGTTGAGTGTCCCACTTGTAGAAACAAGATAAGAAATATGTAAGATAATCTTGTTACGATATGCGTAAATCAATGAGATTCCGATCAAATCGATCATATCTATCACAATGTTATCCATGCAGAGCGGTAGATACCCACAGAATTTCAATGCCAATCGTTTAAACCGTTTAAAATAGAACAAACAATTGCACGGATACATTCATTGAAGAGTTTAAGACTTAGATAATGGTTGGTAGAAGCAACTTTAAAACGGACACTCATAGACGCGATAAAGCGTGATTCCATCAGCAGTGAACGCCGGTAACCCATTACAAATCTGTTTTATTGCTGTACAAAAAGTTGGAATTTCACGGAACAAAGAAATTGCGAGAACGTGTGAATGATAGAAAGTACTATTACGGATATCAGCAGCTAAGTAACCGCTCGTTCGGGCATCAACTAGTTGACGCCCTTTAAATATTTCGAATTCAATAGAAATTACTGCACGCCACCACACCGCAGACAATGAATGAGCTTGTGAAACACTGGGTAGAGCGTCGAAGTTAGCGGTCACGACGGACGTCACACGTGGAAAACCAACAACGATTTCACACAGGAAAACTACGTCATTCACAAACTAACACTAACCCACCAACGAAGAGGGAAGTAAACTTCTGTTTTGAAAATTCCTGTACCGTTATCTGACATTGTTTTAGAAGCACGCTCGTTTAGAAGCCGCGCAGCGTAGCTCCCAACACTACATTCCCATCAGTACGGCATCTCGCGCCGAACACCGTTACCTAAACAGATATTAATCATAATTTTCACTGACGCCTGCTCAACTATTTTAGATGATAGTTATTAGCTCATTTTGATTGTGACCCGACTGCGTGTGGGCAAATTCGAAAGAGCAGCTACTGGAAAATTGCCGTGTGACATCTTAGGGGTAATGGATTTAAAACTGCTCTCTGAGACACCTTTGAATAGCAAAATAATCACTTCCTGCGCAATTACCCACACAGGCATTACGACAACTTGTCTGGTTACTTTACAACGATTTGTCTTTAAACTTTTATCATACTTGTAAGTTGGCTTGATAGCTATTCTAAAACGTTTTCTTGGCTGGTAGAAACGCGAACATTTTATTGACTGTAACTTCGTCCGATTCATTTAAGACGAGGAATCCTTGATGGGAATGCGGACATCAAGTGAACAAACAAAGCTAGTAAGAATGCGAAGGAATCCGTCGTAAAATCTACACGTTTTTATGTTTCTTAATTGTCTTACGCTGTACGCATATCACAGGAACGAATGCATAATATATTAACAAGGACACTTAACGGTAACTTAGGTAAGTAAAAAGTAATGAATTTTTAATAATTAATACTCTAAGAACCCATAAACCGCATTGTCTCAAGACGAAAATCTTTCACTAGTGTGTACATAGCCAGTGAAAACCTGCGTTGGAAGACCTCCCATAAGGTGAACGGATGTCCTTGTGAAGGCCGCAGGATTTTGCTGGATGCATGGAGTACAGAACCAGTCGAAGTGGCGGTGCTTGGGGGGACTATGTCCAGCAGTGGACGTCTTTTGGCTGAAATGATGATAAGAACCGATACGACAGTAACAAATTGGAAAATTGTTTTCATAAATAGATTGGCAGAAGCTGAAAGGGATCATGATGATGATTTTGTTCATGACAAAGACAGAATTCTTAACGGTTTACACATTGTCCCTGGATCGTCATGATTTTCCAAAAACTAAGATAAGCAAAAAATATGAACACTAGTTACGTCATCCATATCTACTAGACCATCATAACCGATACGAAGATGGCCGAGTCAAAATATATGTATATGTATATCAAATTTTATGACTCACCTAATCACCAGTTTATCAGCGAATTATCAAATATTTTAGTATTCGTTTGCTAATAGCCACTAAACGACTGTGATTGAGAAATACCATAGACTTTTTTGTATCACGCTCGAGGCGAAACAACAATTTAAAACAAATTAATTTAGCTATCTTGACTGAAGACGTTACGACGTATATCAAACGAATTGACGGGTACATAGTCTTAATGGATTTTAATTCAATTGGTGACTAGGCCGAGTTGTCTCCGGGATTTATTCGGGATCAATCAGATCAATTAGAAGAAGGCAATAATCATTATTGAAGCTTGTTTAAACGGACTTGCTTGCTCACTGTGATACCGGAGAAAGTATATTTTATCAGTGTCTGTGTCTAGGTCGTGACGTAAAAAAACAGTGGCACTCCGGGTATTAACTACCGAAATTAAAATGCGCTGGTTCTGGTAGTAAAACAAAGTATATAATATGTCAATCAAAAGTAAAAACCAAAAGGTAGAAAAAGTATAAACAAAAGGTACAAAAACGTAAAATATCAAAAAGAAGAGAAAAGACTTGCACACCGGGAGTGCCGACAGAAGTGAAAACAAAACACAAACAGAATACTTTGCCATCACTCACTGACAACCGAGTACATCCCGAGGAAAGCCGAACACATCCGAAGCGGTGTCGATTACGGTAACAGTGGCGCGAGTTAAATAGTTTTTTCTCATCTAAAAAAATGCCCAACGCGCCTAAAGAAGTTTACACTTCAAAAATACTTTACTTTAATATGAGAAGCAGGGCACTGAAGAAAATCTGAAGTTTTTAAAAATTTTCAGTTCGTTCAGTTCGTTAGGTTAATTATTTTTGCAATACAGAGTCATTAGCAATAACAGACTAGGTACCTGATGGTTAGCCTTAACCGGCTTACTGAGAAATTCCAGATATAAAAACCCAATAAGACTTGCCCGACCTCACATGGTACTTTTTCAATTACAAAGTTATTGCCCACAAAGTATTTTAAGGTAGGAAAACCATTAAATCTTTAAATAATTATTCCTTGTTCTAACAGTGTTTATTAGAAACTCTTCGTCTTATGGAATGCCAGACACAATAGCATCAAAGGTTGCGACAAAACCTGTTCTATCATCAACTTAAACGCGTCATCAATTATCCAATACCTATCACAGACAAATATCCGTGGAAACGATTAAACGAAAATTGCATATCGAATCTGCAACGATTACAGTACTTACATTTTCTTGTGTGAACGAGGCTTAAAACTAAAGTATGAATATGACAAAGTATCCAAAACTGATCAACCGTTTAAAAGATATGCAAACTGCGTGCAGTAAATACCTTGTTTATACAGGTCGTCTTGTCAATTCATGACCACTCCTAAAAATGTAAGCCACCGGACTGCCTTTTTATTCACCTTCCAGTATTCTCTATCTAAAACAGCTAAGGGCTAATCTTTATCAAAGGAGTCCAGCTCATTCTACCATCTCGATCTAGGCCTGCCGCGATATTGCTTAACCGGCTTTATTGATAGAACTCAAATAAGACTACCTACTTATTACTATTTTTGTTTTCTGCTGGGGAGTTTGCTGCGCCACTTCTTCTTCCCAGCGAAATCATTCGGCGGCGTCTGCCCTCAGGCATTGACCTACCTTCCATCTGGCGCCTGTCACCTGTGCACTTGATGAACTTATGACTGTGAGCAGAGTCCGCGTAGCTACATATATCCTAGGTACTGGTAGCAATAATTGTACAAAATCTCCAAATATCCCTACCAATGGAGAAATATCAGTAGGGATATAAGGAACAGGGGAAAATTTCACCCAAACGTATTTAACTTTTTCCCGTCGATACGCTAAGAAGCAGATTACCTAGATAGTCTAAAAATAGATTGCAGCATTTTATACTGCCAAAGAAGAGCTTGTTTTATTCATACTCAAAGCTGTAAATATTGTGGCAGTGGCAAGACTGGCAAGTCAGGCCAGGCGGCATCATCCGATGTGGCCACTTGATTTAATTGAATTAAATTGAAACAATCGATGGCAGTTACCAGCGGTTGGTCGACTAGGTCCGATTTATAGTTGCTTGTATACTACGTGAATGGGTAACGAAAGAATATATTTGTAATTTGGTTAGTAATTAGTGTTTTTAGTAGCTTTTTGGCAGTTTGACTTGCGACCTCGTCGAATTTAGCTCCGTACAACTTTAAAACTTTGAACTAGAAAGTGGGGCATACCCTAAATAAATACATGCCATAAAACAATCACCTATACGTAAGCTTTTAATTCAATCATGGACGGAAATTTGGCTGAATTATTTTCCGTAAAAAAATAATCTTTCGTAAGCTGGTTATTCACTGATGCTTATAAATAGGTTATCTAATCTCGAGATACGGAAATGCTAACGACCCTTTATTACTAAGCCAGACAATAACAAAAGAAATATGCAACTAATTATGCGATTATGTCATCACAACGTTATTCATGCATATGTGAGGCCGAAAATAGCTCTCGCACACAAACCTGCGCGCGCGCACACATGAATGACGCAAGAAAAACAAAAGACAGCTTTTATCAACGCATCCGAATGACTAACACAGCTGAAAAGATATTTTTAAAAGTCAATGTCGGGCTCAAAAAACGCTAGCGTTTCTTCTCATTGAATCGCTTCATAACAAACATTTCACGACAGTGTAACAACTTATTCACTGGGACTCTGCCTCTCGTTGCTTTTTAATACCCCCGAGGCACTAATCGTCGTACACTGTGCCTGCTACAGCTGCTATGCGCCGTAATTGCTCACATATCAATCCACGAAGAGTAAGTGCCAACTTAACATCCGCTTAAAATAAACAACCTGCTTTGTTTAATATATTAGTCGTTACACACTTTTATTAAGATAACGTTATTACAAAATCTATTACTCCATCGTTATCTATATATTTATGGACGACTCAAACGATGCACAAAAATATAAATGTCGCAGCAAAATAACGATATCTGTAACGTTTAAATAACAAAAGGACATCGATACTAACGCATATCCGGGCGAATCGCCACGTTCAGGCCTTTAAACGCAACCGATAAAAACATTACTCGACGCTCTCAATAAATACACATTAATGTCCTGGAGCATTCTGGTTTACATTCCGTGCGGTTTCCAACGAGTTTTATAAAAGCTCCGTTCGGCCGCACACGCAATTACAAGCGCCTCTTTGCGGTACAATCAATATTTATTCCCTTACGAGACAATACAGGACACACTAGTACATTACTGCGCCGGCTCCAGACCACGAACACGCCATGTTTGTGAAGCCGGCAATCAATTCCCGACTCGAAATTTCGTTCACGTTACAAGCGTAGCGATTTATGTAAGGGTGGACGCACACTGGCCGGCCCGCAGAGTTCGTGTCCGTGCATAAATAACCCACCGTGCAATCTCCCCAGTTAATGATATTGCGATGCATTATCATTTCAGTCATTTGAAATCGCTCATTTCGTTTTTCTTGTCGATATCAGGAACAAATGGGCTTTCAGCAAATTAATGAAATACGAGACGTGCAGTGCAACAAATTAAATGGGCACCGTGATTGTTTTCATTTTCAATTAATAACGATTAAAGCGGGAATTCATGGTTGTTCACAGAATAAAAGTAAAAATGGAATTAATTGCGCCGACAAGACAGAATAAAGGCAATCATAAAATAAACGGATAAATTTTATGGCGCGGAAAACAATGCGCTCGATTCGAACAATCGAAATCGTTGATGCAATGCGAAGGGATGTTGAAGTGAAAGCGCATGCGCTGATACAAGAAAAAGCCTCGCGAGCCAACCAGTTATTACACTAATCGCAGCGATATAATTCCCGAGTCAACTTAAACACAGGTTCCTTGCGGATCGAAATGCAAACATGGCGGGCGCTTTGAGCTCGATAGCGCGGGAACTGACGAGTGCGGCTTGCCTGCAACGAATATTACAATACTGAATACTGTCAATTAGTAAATCATTGGAACTGCGATTCAGTGGCTAAAGCCATATAGCTACTGAATTGCCTATGAATATGAGAACTTGACTCCAAAAGCTGTCGTCATCAACTTATAATCTAACGTTTGGAAAGAAACTCTTTATAAGTTTTATTTTTACCCTTTGAATTATTGTGGCCGCACCTGCTTCTTTAGCAATAAACTTAGTCGAACTGAAACTTCCTTATATTTTGCCTGAAATAAAAATTGTTATATTTTTTTTTTATTAGAGATTAGCTACGTTATGATGTTGGAATTCTTACAAAATTTCAAAGCTGATCATGTTATGTCGTTTCAAAAAAAAAATGTATTAACAAAACAAACCTGAACTTTTACGACATGTGTAAGTACATGGTTATTTATATCAATTAACTCGAGTGAAACAAAATATTACAGGTGATATTTTCATAATTTCCGCACTAAAAGATCTCAATTTAGGGTGAAATTCACCAATGAAACTGAACGCAATCAGAACATTTGAACCGCGTTTAAGAGCTGACAGTATCATTATGGTTATGGGATATTGACACTGACAGCTCTTAAACACGGTTTAGATGTCCTGATCGCATTCAGTTTTAATGGTGAAATTAGCTCTTTGTGAGGAAATGATTACGTTCTTCAGAATTCGCAGTAAATAACCCGCACGCATGGTCGCACCCGGCCCGTTTCGGTCCATCAAAACGCAGCGCGAAAGTCGCAAGCTTCGTTTTATCGCGTTCGCGCCAGAGTTATCTGGCCGAAGCGCCTGCGCAGCGCCCCGGTACAAAACGGTTGCTCGATACAACTCTTTATATCCCCATAAACGTTTTACATGTTATTTATCACGATCTTAGTGGGTGACCCGCTTTATTTATGACGCTAAATATTATAATCGTCGTAATGTAACTTGATATTGAATAGTGACTCTATAATAGTTGGACTGCGACTGGTGGGTTTTACAGGATTTGTAAATATTTTCAAAATATTTTTTTACTTACTAACAGAACCAGCGCGACATAGGCGCGGTTATTTATGTTGTTATTTAAGTAAATTAATTAAACAAAATTCCGAATCGGTCGACTTTATTATGGACTGTATTTATGGTTACGCTTATAAATTATAGCGCGAATGTATTCGTAACACCTAGCCGGCAAAGATGACGTTTACGACCGATGTGGTATCCAAATATTTATTGGCTTAGAACAAATTAAAATTTTAATGTTGAGTAACTAAAATCTCCGAAAAGTATAATCGTGCTGTCACTTGACGACCAAATCCTGTTTATTATAGGTAATGGACCCACTTTTCTCAGTCACCCGGAGTGAATTTTAATGAAACTCACCTTTACAATTCGTATAATTCCTTCTATGTCTATTCGGTAACAGTTTATAACACGAGCTTCGTAATAAACGTATTCTTTTTTATGAAAATTAATTATATGCCGCATATTATTTTATTGGATAATCCGCCTAAACAGCCATAAAATTGAAAGCAATTTGAATTATAAAAATTGAATTAATTTACTATAAGTAATGGATTAAAAACAAAAGTATTAATGAACCTTCTTAGAATACAGCAGAACGACCGAGTCAATTATAATCCGAATATCGAATTAACTTCGTAAGTTCATACAGAAAAAGATTTGTATATAGAAACGGATATTACGAACAATATATCATAGATAGACCTCCTAGCATCTGGATTAAGATTAGGCAATTAAAAAGATGTTCTTTTAAGGGTAGCTATTAAAGAGTGAAATATAGCCGGGGAGGCCGGCCACGGACGCACAATTATTCGCTTAACCCCCCACAGGCGGCCACCACACAGCACAGACCATATTTAAAATTTATCACTTGGATATTAAATGTCGTCCCACATATAAATTACTGTCTATAAACCGAGGTATTGGCACGATTACTGCACAAGTGATTTTGTATCTAGTTTAATTGGAATTATTAATTTCTAATTGCCTTCTTCGGTACTTAATCGACTTCATCTCGTTAATAGTAAGTTTCGTATATAGTCCTGCGAGTAATTGGCATCATTTGTTATATTCCTGTAACATCCTTTTCATTAGTTGGTCTATTGCCAATATGGGCTTAACTTATGTTGTTTTCAGCCCATATGGCTTGGCATACGAGTACACCAAGTACTTTCAACTAACCGTAGTATTTGTATCATTGTGTGTTCAGAATGTAAAATAAGTCTTCTATAAAAAAAAAAATTATTATTAACAACTGCAAATATAATCTTAATACCTTTCACTTCAGATAAAATACTTTACCGTAACAAAAATGTCATTAGAAACTTGTAAACTACACGACTAAATCCAAACACAAAAACATTTTTTGTAAAGCATGACGTAGCGCCCTCTCGCGTTTTCTCGCCACACGAAATGGTCAGCTGAAAACTGAAAGGTTCGTATTTAAACTCGCACTGTCGGACTGTTTTCAGTAGCGCTACGCACATAACTGAGTACTATGTTTGAACGTTACGTATCGGTGAATGTATAGAGACGCGGGATGCTTTGAAGTTGTGTTACCTACTGAACTTTTAACTCAATTTTAGTTGAGACTTGTATTGTTCTATATATCGATGGTCCCTATTAACAATGTCGGTAAAAACTACTGTTCAGTAGAGCAGTTCAAAGTTTGTTTTGGCGATTAAAAAAAAAATAATACAGTGTAATAATACAGTCTGTGTTTTTTTTTTTTTCAAAATCAACAGGTTCGATTCCTGGCTAGAAATATTGATTTTTCAAAAATCCAATGACGCAATTTTAGTTTTTATCAAAATCGAGCCCGCGACTCCTTTGAGTACTTTTCGCTATTCCTCATAGTTTAGAATTTGGCCATCCACGCCCACTTGGAAAATTCACCCTGTATACTGAACTACTGACATAGACAAAATATAGAATTGCCCAAACAAACTTTGAACTGCTCTACTGAAACAATAGTCTTTTGCGGAACCGACATTATTAATAGGGACCATCGATATCTGATTTAACATTGCTTTGCTGTATTTTTCGTTGCAAGCCGGACTTGCTCTTAGTTACCTACTTTAGAGCATGTTTGTTCTAGACGCAGCACTATCTTGCCATTCATAATATTATATTTTATTATCATCAACTCCACTTCTTTCTCATCATCATGTGCCTAACCTTTTCCCAACTATGTTGGGGTCGGCTTCCAGTCTAACCGGATGCAGCTAAATACCAATATTTTACATGGAGCGACTGCCTATCTGACCTCCACAGCCCAGTTACTGGGTAATACGGTACCCCTTGGTAAGACTGGTTGTCAGACTTTAGGGCTACTGACGTCCCGTAACGACTGTCAAAGATCCACGAATGACAGCCGGGACCAACGGCTTAATGTGTTGTCCAAGCCACGGAGGAGTGAAGATGGCCACCCATCCACGGACCAACCGCGGCAAGCGTAGCTTAACCTGATCGATCGACCCGTGCGGCTGTTATTACTTAGTCGCAAGCTCTTAACCACCATCAAAGCCTAAGTTCTACTTCTTTCTATGTAAGTTTAAATATTATAATAGCAGAAGTTGATTTAAGTTTTATATTTTGTCGTTACATCAACGTTAAAATATTTCATAACATTAATATTAATTATAATCACTTACGTGGCACCTATTTTTCACTTCATATTTTCGTGCTGCCTACAAACACTGTCAAAACCATTAATGCCAACAACTGCCTACAGATTTTATAAATCTTAACCTGTTTCACTAATTAGATAGACGCCTCCTACTGTGTCCTAAACACACCGCGACAAATTATTCATCCCCGCTGAGTTTTGAACTTGACGTCCGTTCCCCAAAATAGTACCTCTACAAGGCCAACGGGGCTAAGGAACAGGTTTAGTCAAACGTAAAATTATAACTTCCAATGCAATCCGTGCAAGTTCGCTTTCATTGCGAACTACTAAGGACAACTCCGTACAGGTGGCTCCTACCTCACACGGCATCGTATTTCGTTCGATTGTGTATCGCGAATTGCGATCGAACCTTTCCGGTCGGAACTGGGTTGCACGCCCATCGTAAGCCATTGTGAGTTCCACATTAATTGGCCTCAGCCGCAGTCATTTAATATCTCGTAATGCGCTCGAAAAAACACAAAAAGGCACCCCGAAATCTCCCAAAGCTTCAACATCCGCGCATTCAATGCGCTCGGTGTATAAACTGAAATGCGATATTTTCTTAAGCGATTTGTTGGCAATAGCAGATGGGTGTGTCTCGAAACAGGAAATAATTTCGAACTTGTTGCCACTGACTGATCTGTCTGCGTTGTGTTCGTTTTGTTAACAAACCACGTGTATTTATCTTGGAGTTTCTTCCATTGAAACATGACTACTTGTATACGTAGTTATTATATTCATGCTCGCTGCAGTAGGGGACTAGGGAGTATTGAATTTCGCATATAAACACCATCTGCTGCTGCGTTTGTGTTTTGTGAATTTTAAAGCTACTGTAAACTATGTTGCACAAACGTCTATGCAATTTATGCTTTAGAACTAAAGACGCTAATTTATAGGTTTGTTTAATGTAATTACCAGAACTGTCTTCTTAATCTTGAGTAGAGCGTCCAAGGAATGTTTAGGATTTTCTTTAATGTACGACAAAGTAGTGACGCTAAATTATTCAAACGAACACTGGTAGAAGTTTATTCCTGTCAAATCTTCAAAAAACACCTCGTCTATTCGTGTGCACACATTTGTTTAACGGGACCCGTCGCTAACTAACTTACCGTTCAGGTAAAAGATAATATTTTTTTCGACGCACGATCTCCCCGCATTCGTGTCGAAACGCCACGACGAGGGATTATTATTTCAGTAACATCTGTACGAGTAACTCTAACTAGATACTAATAGATAACCACTGATGTTTTTTATGCGATCCCGCTTTTTAATCTTTTGTATCGGGTCGTACACCAAATGTGCATTTTTATTTATAGGGGTCCGTTACAATGGGATATGTATTGGGGTACTACAGTCGGATATACAATAAAATGAATGATAGAGGTCGCACTTGTGACCACTTGTCGCTAATTGAATTTTTTATTAACAATAACAAACAAGTGCGTGGAATTACACTGACATTTGCGTATCGTCCGCTAACAAAAGACCAGCGAACCAATAAATACACTAGAATTAATTGAATTAAATAAATTGGCGGCAGGTACTTAATTATTAGGCGCAGTAGTTAATCACATTTGGAAGCGACAGGACGTCCCCAAAGTTCCAATAAGCTGCTGCTAATTACGTAATTCAAGCACCGTAACGGAAATAAAAAAGCTAGAATAACTCGAGCATTGTGGCGGCAAACGTAAAAGGAATGTGGATCCGGGGAGACGGGGACGAACGTCACATTCTCTGGAGCTGAGTCGTTTGGTTTTCTTTTTAAGGACGATCTAGGATGGAAGGAGTATAGTGAATTAGCTGCGACGAATCCCTTGGTCATTGTCGCAGTCAAAGGGATAATTTTATCCTTGTAGACTATGGTGTTCATAGAGTATGCTAATTTACCTACAGTTTAACTGAAAATATTAGAAAGTATCGTTACGTTTTTTGAGACATTTTAGTTTTACCACTTACTCCAAATATTATGAATGTCTTAAAGCTATTTGAAGTCCAAGGGGACGTTAACCTAATTTAAATTAACTACCTTTGCTACCTTATGAAAATCTCAAAACAATAAAGTAACGTACCTATTCTTATTTCAAATAATTGTAAAACAAGACACGATTATTTAGATTCCTCTTTCAACCCTACACTTGTATCTGCGGGGTAGTTTTTAACGAACCATGTATTGTACCGGGGCATGCGCATGCCACAGTCTGTCTCCTAATCAATGTACCTATTTAATTTCATCCACTTATTATTTTTTGCGACACACCCCCAATTTATTCGCATATGCCAGATTTTTGCTAAGCACACTCACTATATTATTTAAATTTAATGTTCAATAGCTTTTTATCTGTCCAATTATTTGTGTACACTCTAAATAATTGGCTTTGGAAGGCGTGGATACTCATCATCATCATCATCATCATTTCAGCCGAAAGACGTCCACTGCTGGACATAGGCCTCCCCCAAGCACCTCCACTTCGACCGGTTTTGTGCTTCTCGCATCCAACGAGTTCCTGCGGCCCTCACAAGGTCGTCGGTCCACCTTGTGGGAGGCCTTCCAACGCTACGCCTTCCGGTACGCGGTCGCCACTCCAGAACCTTTCGGCCCCATCGGCCATCTGTTCTGCGAGCAATGTGCCCTGCCCACTGCCACTTAAGTTTGGCAATTCTTCGGGCTATGTCGGTTACCTTGGTTCTCCTGCGGATCTCTTCATTTCTGATTCGATCCCGCAGGGAAACTCCAAGCATAGCCCTCTCCATTGCCCTTTGGGTGACTTTCAGCCTTCTAATAAGGCCCATTGTGAGCGACCACGTTTCAGTGCCATATGTCATCACTGGCAACACGCACTGGTCAAAGACTTTCGTCTTGAGACACTGCGGTATGTGGGACGAGAAGATATTGCGTAGCTTCCCGAACGCTGCCCAGCCGAGTCGGATTCGACGATTGACCTCTTTCTCGAAGTTGGACCTACCTAACTGGACAGTTTGTCCTAGGTAAATATACTCGTCCACGACTTCGAGTGTAGCGTCTCCGATCTTCATGAGAGTGGGTGTTACATGGGCATTTGACATGACCTTCGTTTTGTCCATGTTCATTTTCAGACCCACTCTTTCAGAGGCTCTACTGAGGTCATCGAGCATTGTACTGAGGTCCTCCATAGTCTCAGCCATGACTACTATATCGTCGGCAAACCGAAGGTGAGTTATGTACTCGCCATTGATGTTAATGCCAGCTCCTTTCCAGTCCAGAACCTTAAAGACATCCTCCAGAGCAGCGGTGAACAGTTTCGGAGAGATAACGTCTCCCTGTCTCACACCTCGCTGCAGAAGGATAGGTTTCGAGGTCTGGTCCTGGAGTCGAACTGACATAGTGGCGTTTTCGTACAGACACTTCAGCACCTCGATGTACCGATAGTCGATCTGGCACCGTTGAAGAGACTGCAGTACAGCCCATGTCTCGATCGAATCAAAGGCTTTCTCGTAGTCCACAAACGCTAAGCAGAGAGGCAGGTTATACTCTTCGGTCTTCTGTATAACCTGTCGCAGCGTATGTATGTGGTCTACGGTGCTAAAGCCTTTACGGAATCCGGCTTGTTCGGGAGGCTGCAAGTCGTCAAACCTGCGCGCGAGACGGTTCGTGATGACTCTCGAAAACAGCTTGTAGACATGGCTCAGAAGTGAGATGGGCCTATAATTCTTAAGAAGGGCATTGTCACCCTTCTTAAAGAAAAGTATCACCACACCTCTGTTCCATGCCTGTGGTGTTTTACCCTCGAGTATGACGGAATCAAACAGCCTCTGAAGGGCCTTAAGAACGGGTTTTCCGCCGGCCTTCAGGAGCTCGGCCGTAATTCCGTCATCACCCGGTGCCTTGTTGTTTTTAAGCTGCTTCAGAGCCATCCTAATCTCGTACAGGCTGACGTCCGGGATGTCTTCGGTATAGTGTCGGGTCAATCTAGCTCTTGGGTCTTCAGATGATGTTCTAAAGTACCGGCGGCTCAACAGACAGATCTCTAAGTCCTTGAAAAGCGACCTTCGCCGCTTCAATACAGATCGTATTGAGGAAGCGATAGAGCAAAATAGAGGCTCCAAGGTTTTTGCTAGAGATCTGTCTATTGGGCAGAGCCAGCTTATGAAACTGAAGACTGATGATGGCAGGATCGTATCCGCCAAACCTGAGCTGTTGAGAGAGATCGAGAGGTTCTATGGACAGTTATACACGTCAACAAGCAACCCCGTTATGAATCTGGCAAACGACCCAAGAGCGTGGATACTCATCAGTAGGTAATTCAATATTTATATAACTTAAAAATATATATGTAGAGCATATATAGTATTTATGTATATTTATTTGTGCTTATATTTATATATAATTAGTTATTATATATTATATTCATAGTTTTTATAGGTTTATGCGTATCTTTATATTTAAAATATTTGTTCTTTGATTTTCATGATAACACCTTGATTTCCATGATTTGTCTCTGTATCACCCAAAGGTTGAGTGGTAGAAAATGCCTATGGCATTAAGTCCGCCTCTGTACATTTATGTGCTTGAAGTATTAAATAAGTAAATAAATATAGTTATTTTTGGCTCGTGAGCAGAACACAAATAAAAAAATCGTTAGTCTTGCAAAACTCGAAAACGGCTCGACTGATTGTAATGAAACTTTGGTAAGATGTTTTGTGCGCGCCGTAGAAGGTTTTTAATAAATAAAATGAAGAATGCATTGCATCATTTGCAACGCATGCCGCATGACATTAGCTAGTATAAATAAATATAAAAAAAAATATCTAAGTTACTTCAAATGACTGGAAGCTTTAAAGAACCCTGAATTGTGAAGCTTAACAATGTAGAAGAACACAATATTAAACTAAACTCAAAAATCAATATTAATCTCATCCCGATAACCAATAAGAAAAAAAACCTGAAACACGTTCTACAATACTTCAGAACATTTGCGAAGATTATGCAAATAGATACTTATGCTCGGTAATTATTTTCTTGCTACTTAATGACTCACGTTGGACCCAGAAGCATTTATTATGTCTGTGTTTACTTAGATAAATGCACGTTATCTGCTAGCATCCGTCTATAGCACGTCCGGGGAATTATCCGCAGATCTTAGTCCCGCACTATTTACCCTTATCCACAAAATCATGCATTCCTTTAACTGCGGCGAGGTAAAAACTTAAAACTTAATACCGTAGCTTCATATGACTAATGGCCTACAGATGTTCCCGAAACGTAGACGTATATCAAAAATAGAAATTAGGGGTTACACGCTCGCCCTCTATCAATGATAATAATTAAAATTAAAATTTTATCTCTTCCGAATCTTGCAAGCCACCCAAGTAACGCTACGGTGTTTTACATAAATAAATAAATTTATATCTAGCGCTAGTTTCATTAACACATTCGAAATTTTATATCATTTTTATGACGGAAAGCTTTTTGGCGATGTTATCAGCGATTATCGCTAACGCTAGTTTTATTGCTTCTATATCTTAACGCTTGCAAATTATAATTAAAATAGGTCCAAATAAGTTATGTACGCCAAAGTTTATTCTATCAATTTGATTTTATCGATTAAAATTGCCTTTTTATCTGTGTCATTATTTATTAAGTCATAAATGATTCATTTCGGCGATGTTTTAAAGTTTTACCATTATTTGAAACCGGTTTAATATGGTAAAAATCATACTACTTTTATAAATAAACTATGTTTTTCTATTTTTTGTCCGAAACATTAAAAACGGAAAGCTAATTTCGAACAACAGCATATGCGTTACATTCTCCGCTTTCAACACTGTCACGGGCTATTCCCTGGCGAATTTAAATTTGTAATTCCTTCCTTCGCTCCTACCAATAACAGCGAAACATTTATTAAAAAACCTGTGACTCCTCCTACCGACGGAAGCAGCTGCAACCCTAATTATTACAAACATGGACTCTTGAGCATTGGGCAATGCTATAGATAACTAGAGTTATTGTTAATCATCTATTGAAAACTGTTATTAATTTACCAGCTGGCATCGAAGACACAAACTGTTAATGTTTCATAAAATACTAATCACTAGCTTTAGTAGGTAATTACAAGGCCTAGTAATTAGCATCATCAACAATCGTGTTAGTAGATAATAAGGTCATAATTACAAGAATTGTATCGATCATCACCACAAAATCAATATGAATAATTCCATTTACAACTTTAATTCAGCTGTCATGTATTTTATTTGTTTTTATAAAGCCATAATCGAACTATTTTATTATGACATCCGAACGTCCTACGCGAATCTCACAGGCTTGAACATTTCTTTAAACATTTCATTAGCTGGGTTGGGATATTTACGATTTTGGATAGCTATGGGCGGTCACGATTACTGTTATGGAAGTATCATTTAATGAGAATACGTTACATTTAACTTGTAGCTAATAAGAGGCAGCCTTCATTTACCCTCCCACGCATTGAAATTGAGAGGTTAGAATTCAAACATAAATATCATAACGCAAATAATAAAAAAAAAACAAATCCAATGGAACATTCCTGGTCTGCACTCAAATGTTGTAGATATCGCTGATGATTTACATATTCACTGTTGGGTTTGCAAAAGACCTAAAAATGTCAACCGAAATTTATTGCAGCATTTTCATAAGAAGTGCCATTAATACTTTTGTAATAAACCTGTCCGGACACCGATAACATCACAATCTCAACTTCACCAAAAGCTAAAAGGTCGTTTATAGGGACATAAACGTTTATAGAATCATAAAGCAGAGACAATCTATTGTTTCCATTCGGCCTACGCTCGCCGACGACATAACTAATCGAACGATTCCGCTTTTTGTCTTTACAAGGGACATAATCAATTGTCACTTCGGGTTTAGATATTTCCCACCTAAGTTTAAGATGTCTAAGATCCATTTGGAACGGGTTTAGAATCGTCCGTGGACAATAAACGATAGGATATCGTATTGCATGGAGAGAAAAAAAGGTGATGAGTTGCCGATGTCGTGGTGTTGGCGCGTAAATTAATGGCCTGTATGTCATAGACATGGGACCTCTTGATGACCATCATTTAAATCCTTAACGATATTCGAAGTTTGAATTCTTATCGATATAATATTGCGTGAGTGATTCGATTTAGCTATTCATTTGCTCGTAGAACTTTGATATTGAATAAAATGTCAAAGGCATCGATGGAATGTGAGAAAA
Source organism: Amphipoea lucens (assembly GCA_947508005.1). NCBI lineage: Eukaryota > Metazoa > Arthropoda > Insecta > Lepidoptera > Noctuidae > Amphipoea > Amphipoea lucens. Next base: position 7,872,159 of record OX382368.1, on the reverse strand, counting down.
ATACTTTTACGACTTTAAAAGTGATCATTCAATCAAAAAAGCGTAAAGACTTTATTGCGAATTCAGGCTGTAAAGCAATGAATTCAAAGCCAAATAGTCTACAATTCTAGCTTCTTAATAAAAAGTTTTATTGATTGAAAGCTTTCAAACTATTTAACGTACAAAAAGCTCTAGATTCGACCACTCTACCTAAGAAAGAAACACAATTAGTTGAAATATCAAATGGAACCTGACACATGCGTCTGCGCACTTAACGCGTAATCGATTGCTCCACTTGCTCACACCGCTACTTAACAATGAAGAGACATCGTCGTAATCAAAAGTCAATTAAAATGCTGTTTATTCATCATTGGCCCGGTCGGCAGATGATTTATAATTTCGCAGCGGGCCATCGCCGCACGCGCACTGTCGCGGTCGCTTTTTAAATTAAAATCGTACGGACTCGGGCGTGATCTTATCCGGCTCGATCAATTTAGATAAAATAAATATTTATACATTTGACTCTGGATGATCGAACAAAGCGTTCGGCAAATTGATTATGTCAATGAAAAACTTATTTGACGTTTCGACGTTTGCCCCTATTCTATCACCTGTTCCGATTTTAGATATGCATTTATAAAATGTAACGTCTTGTTAAGATTTAAATTCAAGCATTTTTTTGTAACGATAACTGTCACTTTAAAATGTGAACTTTTAGGAGCAAAGCTCATGAGAGAAAATATTTGGAAACGAGACAGGTCTATTAGATAAAGTTTATGACTAAGGCAAACAGTTCAATAGATTCGTCCGAAGCTTTTGAGAGCCTCCACCTGTCTGCTACAAACTTATGGAGTAAGCCTAAACATTTTATTTATATGGACAACACTTTAAATAATATTTACTTTACATTGACAGTTTTGACAGATGGTTGCGCGCGGACTTTGCTTGAGCTTTTACCATTATTATGTGCTTCAGGGTGAGCACACTAATTTAGTCTCTCTGCTGTGTAACCATATGGTTTATATTTGAAATTTCTCTTGAATAGTTGATTGTATCTCGCGTAATTTGTCTTGTGTATGTGTGTGGAGAGTGAGTACAGGTTGTATAATGTATGAAGTCATTAAAAGGCAATAATAGTAGATAAAAATATTATTTTATTCATACTCTGCGTTTGGAAGCGTAATAAATACGAAAAAATTTAATATCCTAGCTAAAAATTACATCACAAAATTATTTACTTACGTATACTTCTTACAAATAAGCTATTTACAATTGACTAGGGTACATTTCAGTTCTGCGATACCTTTTACTTACATAGTAATATTTACAGTACATATTTTCACACAGTTCTCACTTCACATGATAAATTCAATATAAGTACCTAACATTATCACAAAATATTCAGCATGTTAGGTCTTAAAATTAATCAGGAACCTTAAAGTACCAGTGTATGTATTATTACTCGTTTACATTACAACCTATGCATGCACATATGCAAAAAGGAATGTATGGGTTTACACAACTTCATTTATCTACAAAGAACTCGATAAAAAGGAAGTGGACAATGAATGCTACTCAAACAGGTACAAAAGATACTACAAATATGTTCAGAATTCGTTATAGACATCAATAGTACTTACAGTACAATAAAAGAAAGATTTTACAAGTCTGGCATACAAGACCGATTACTGTTACATAATACAATTTAATATTACAGCACCAACAAAGATAAGCTTACAAAAACAATTTGCATCCAGTAGGTACATATGCCAGTTATTTTAATAATATTTTCTTTACAATGATAAATCGATGATCATTTGCTTATACAAAGTAAGTTTTTCTAGGATGCGTTGTGCTCGACATAGGAATTTGTTGGGCGGGCCTCAGAGGACGTTCCTCACACTGGTGATTGTCTATCGAGACGTAACTGTGATGGTGCGGTAGGCGATCGTCAGGACGACCCTCGCTACTAGCCACGGAACACGTTTCGTCCTCCGTACTGCGCGCTGACACCTCTGCGCTTGCGCTGGTCGAATGCATCGGGCTTGACATCATCAAACCAGGTGGATTCATGCCATACTTATACCAAGGATCATGAGACGTCGGCGGCGCCGTATACCTCAAATTCCCATGACGACCAAACGCCTCTCTGTTACTACCACTTTTCATATTATTCGCATTATGAAGCGTCCGATTTGGAAGAGTCACGTCCACATCCGGTAAACGAAAATTTAGCTTTTCCCAACAGTTTCTCTCACCCCACACGATCACTGTACACGTTTTAAGTAGCACTTTTAAGTCCGGATCTATGTTTATGGCACTCAAGTCCGTCGTCACGAGGAATATTATCTTTTGACGTCTATGCCTAACATTCACTGAATTGATTGCACTTTGTATAGCTGCATTCGATTCTGCCGCGTACCATTCTTGCTGCAAGAATGTTATCGATAACACTATAACGAGTCTTTTAGAACTTTCGGAGGCACTCACTAAACTGTCACCTGAACGTCTTTCAACCAAGGGCAAGTCCCTGTGTTGTAAACATAACGTAAGTCCCATATTCTCTAGTTCGGAACTCACGGCGCGCGTCACGAAGTCTTCATCTCGTGGATTATACACAAAAAAAGCGTCGAACCGTTTGTTTTTATTGTCGTTCATATCTTTCGGAGTCGAAGTGAAAACTCTTACACCATATCTCGAATGCATCCATAATTTAAAGTCTTCCCGGAACATGAAGAGCAAAGCACACATTAGTAAGAGAATAATTGCTATTATCAGCACCGCAGCGATATATGGAATGTAATTTTCGACACCGTCATGCGATTCAATGAATAATCGCTTCAGTGTCTCAGTGCCGGTCTCCTCAGTTGTAGTCTCTGTTTTACATTCCTTTGCTACTGTTGCGATGGTTTTATTCATTGCTTGACCATGAGCAAAGTAGCACATCATACTCTCTGTGTCTTTTGACTTTTTTATTAGCCACTGATTCAGCTGGTTGACGTCTTTACAATCGCAAATCCAGTTATTCCCATCTACTGAGACACGAGTACGGGGATCGTTGTCTGTAATGACTCTCCATGGCATGTAATCAACGTACCCGTTATTGTCTAGACCCAAGTACTCCAGTGAAGGCAGGTAATTAAATGTATCATTTTCTATAACCTTGATTTTATTGTCACTGAGATAGAGCTCGTTCAGATTTGGTAATCTTGTAAACTGTGTGTTCCTCAAAACTTCTAATTTATTGTTCTCCAAATGAAGAATCCTCAATGACTCAATACCGTTAAATGTTCTATTTTGTATTGTGTTGATATTGCTGTTATTGAGATACAAGACTTGTAACTTTTTTTTGCCGATGAAAACGTGATTCCCTAACTCTTTCAGGTCATTTCCATCTAAGTATATTTCGGTCGCGTCCATCGGTATTCTGTCCGGCACGTGATCGTAGTCAGCGCTCGAACAATCGACCACGTTAGTGGTGGTCCAGGTTTGATCATGATAACACGAGCATTTATCTGGGCAAGTCATCTTACAATCACAAGCGTCAAAGTCACAACAATGGCACACCGCGAAACAATGTGACTCGTACTCGCACAGAAATTCTGAAGATTTTACTTCCAGCAAAAGCATATCCGATCTGGTTCGTGAATGGGTTAAAGAGCACCTTACACTTTCTAAATCCATTACTCTCGGGCGCTGCCTGAGGTCACTTAATTGGTTAATTGTCTGCAGCCATTCCATTGTACAGTCACACTCAAATGGATTTTCGCTAATATAAAACTCTGGTAAATCTTTGTCATCAGGAACAGCTGATATCGCAAAGGCGCCGAGCTCCAGTGTTCTTATTTTGTTTGCATACAGTATTACTTTGTTTAGATTATACTTTTGCAGGAATGTCCCTGGGCTTATTTTATCAATGTTGTTATTGTTCAAAACAACCGTCTCTATACTACTTGGGAACGAGAACTCATCAATGCTCCTTAATTTATTGTAACTGATATCGAGCATTTTTACTGAACATGATTCCTTCAGTCCGTATGTGTCTTCAAGCTTCTCAATTTTATTTTCGTGCATATCCAGCCATTCAAGATTTGTAGGAATATGGCTGTAATCAAACCAAAGTAACTCGTTGTTAGACACGTTTAACCAAACAAGCGGTTGGGTGTTAGTAAATATGCCCTTCAAGTCCACTAGTTTGTTGCCGTCCAGTCCGATTGCTTTTAGCTGTTGGTTTGAAGCAAAAGCTCCGTCATCTATTTGATCTATGTTGTTTGAAGCCAAGTTCAATATTTGCATCGAAGGTAATGCAGCAAATGTATCCTTTGATATCTTTTCTATTTTGTTCCCGACAAGACGTAAGCCATACAAATCATCCAATCCTTCGAACTGAGCAGTTGTGACTTTCGTTATCCTGTTCATGCCCAAGTCCAAGGATGTCAAAAATCTTAGTGTTTTGATAGCCTCCGGTACCTCTGATAACTGGTTCCCGCTAAGTCCCAAGTCATGAAGCTTTGTGATATTCTCAAAAGAACGTAAATCAACTTTCGTTATTCTGTTACCGTCGAGGAACAACTGATTCAGTACATAAAGATTTGAAAAATGTCCGCTGTCAACTTCTAATATGTTATTATGTGCCAGAGAAAGCGAGTGAAGGTTTTTCAAATTAGAAAATGCACCATCCGCTACGCGTGCTACGTTGTTGTGCTCCAGACTTAAAAACTGAAGGTTATTTAAATCTTGAAATAATAGTGCATCTATTTTTGTGATTCTGTTGTGCGATAAATTGAGAACAATCAAACGGACTAGTCCTGAAAATGTGTCTCTATTTACCCATTCACTTGTCAATTCATTCACCGATAAATCCAATATTTGCAATTGATCCAATCCTTCCAATAGTCCAGGGGCAAGTACACTTAGGGAGTTGTTGTTCAAATATATTTGTTTGATATCTCTCGAAGACTGGAACATTTCTGGTGGTAAGGCTGTCAAAGCGTTTGTTGACAGATTCAGAATTTGCAAATCACTCAAGCCCACGAAAGCTCTATCCGCTACAGCGGATATTCTATTGTTTTGTAAGAATAACTTTTGAAGCGCGCGTAAACTTGATAATCCATTGTCAGGTAGAGTCCTTATTTCGTTGTACGACATATCTAATGTTTCTAACACAGTGTTGCAAGATTTACCAGGTGCAGTTGGTCCATTGCCCCAGTCGGAGAATCCAAGATTTGATATGTCTTGTAATCTGTTTTGCGTTATATTCAGCTCTTTTAAATTGTACAAAAGACAAAATATCTCAGGAGGCAGGTTCCAAATGTTGTTGTCACCCAAATCCAAAGTTCGTAAGTCAGTGAGGCCTCGAAATGTGTCTCTATGGAATTCCATAGACATCGCTGACCAATCCGTGTTGTGTGTCCGAAGAGTCAAGCTCCTCAATCCACTAAGCGGTGATAACACTGCAGAGGGAACATATCGAATCTTACAAGATTCTATCCTCAGTTCTTTAAGGTTGTGGAACCGGGACAGGAGTTGTGTTCCTTCTTCTTTTCTTCTTCCAAAGTCGAGAGAGCTCTCGAAAAAGAGAACATCTGTGCAATGTAGGTCTAGGACAGTTATGCGCTGAGCTTGTGAAGAGCTTAGACCGGCCAGCAGGTCTGTAGCGCCGGCAGCAGTCCGGAGCGAGCACGCGAGCTGGACGCGAGTGGACTCACTGGCATCCCCCGACACTCGCTGCCACTCGCACTCCTGTGGCGCCTCCGCGACGCGGCTCGTCAGCGAAGCAGCGCCGGCACCCAAGTACATCCAACTCCATGCGGCATACCACACAGCCAATAATCCCATCGATAACATCTCGAATAACTCACTTTAAACTGTCACTTTATTTAAATTGTCACCGTTTGAGTTGATATTATCGCGCACATCGCTACGTTAGTCCGGACGCGCTCGGAAAACTTCACGAATTTCCCGTCAAACTTGTTTCGAAGTGCGACACATAACGGCACGAGTTCGCGAGCTGAGGTGCAGCAAGCGCCTCTCTCGAAGACTCGTGAGAAGCGACTGAGTGTAGCGCAAGGCAAGTTGAGCGACCGGCCGGGTGGCGGCACGCTCCCCGCGCACGGTTGCTCCTCCCCCGACAGAGAGCTCCGATACGTCTGTCTCTGTCTGTTAAAAAGTTCACAACGGCAACAAGTTGCTCGCCGCAAGATTGGCATGAACAGAAGCGCGCTTTGCGAGCTTTTATAAACATGGCGGTGCTTACTTTGTTTGTTTTGTCTAATCATAAAATTTCAATAGAGTTCCGACTGAAAAGCGTGCGAACTAAAAAAATAAAATAAGTTTATAAAGTATAAATTGAAACTCACAACTACTTAAGTGAAGAATAAGCTTTATTACTGTAAGTAGGTACCAGGATACCGAGACGGGTGTAATCAAGTTATTAAAATATAATGTAGGTATTCAGGCTTACGAAATAAAATGCATGTTGCTCAATAATTACTCACTATATTTTTAATCCACCTGATAACTCAAAAGAACAATGCAATAAATGTGCCTAATCTTACAGGAATCCCAATACCAAAAGATATAGGCAGATAATCATGATATTTATCGCTTCTTATCACCTAAGAACGTGCATATTTTCACATGATCACTGATAAATGATAATGCAGCACAATTACACTGTCATTTCTGAAAATTTGCTTTTGTTTTACAATTCGGGACCTACCTGTGTTATGACGCATTTTGCGATATCTTGTCTTATCTAGCTCATCTGTCAACTTACTCATGAGTTCCAATATTCCTAAAACCTCTTTGGACACTTTTGGAAGGCCGATAATAAGGTACTAAAGGATTAGTAAGTAATTAGTAATTCCTCGGTCTTATCAGTCCATTGTGTACCGTTGGTTTTGTAATTTTATCAATGCTAATGGATAGGTACTTTCGTTATTTTTTCCTGACACTGCATTATTAATGCACTAAAATATTTACTAAATAAAAATTAAATCACGCTGTATATTTTTAAACTAAAATGTAGAGTCACATTAAAAATCTTTTCTCACCACATCCGCGTTAATTTCACAAAAGTTATTTGAAGTAGGCAGTCAAAAAATTTACCAAAACTAACTGTTCTGACCTTTAATTAAAAAATACCGCATAAAAATAACATTCACACATTCAGTATTTAAATACCTGAACTACTGTACGGCAGCGTGTTCAATACTTCGGTTTCTTTGGTATTTTATCACAAAATCAAATGTAAAAGCGAACACGCAATTCAGTTGGACAAACAAAAGACGTCGGGGAACATGAAAAGGGCTTTATTGGCATTCTCGGCGGCGAAACACAAAAATTGTACCGCAAAGAGTTTAACTGATCTAAACGAGTGCACTCCGCGCGATCTGACGTGGGACGGTGGCATAACGTCGATTTATGGATATCTGATTTTATTATTATAGTATTTATTCTCCCGTGGCTAAATAATAACAGCTTCGGGACTATCGAAGGTTGAGCTACGCTTGCCGCGGTCGGTTCGAAGTTGGGTGACCATCACTTACATATACATCGAGCCCCCGGTGCCTCGGAAAGCACGTTAAGCCGATGGTCCCGGCTGTCATTCTTAGATCTTTGACAGTAGTTACGGGTAAGCAGAAGCCCGAAAGTCTGACAACCAGTCTTACCAAGGGGTATCGTGTCAACTAGGAACTGGGTTGTGGAGGTCAGATAGGCAGTCGCTCTGTGTACACTGGTATTCAGCTGCATCTGGTTATACCTGAAGCCGACACAAACATAGTTGGGAAAAGGCTGTGCAGATTAATTGAGTATTGATTCACTACTTTGCTTTTATTACAATCTTACCAAAAACAAGATTTTGCTGAAAGGAGACTGATAAAAAGTGGTCTATGAACCAATAGCGATACTGTTGTGATATTTCTGTGGGGATACCTCTACTATACCCTTGTACAAAGTGGCATCAAAATCAAATTTTGAGAAATATAATATTTTAGAATACATATTTTTATGCTACACTTTTATTTTGAAAAGTTTTCAACCGGTATTTCTGACTTTATTATACTTAATTAATGTGTTTCTCTGCTAGACAAAGTCACATGCCACCTCAACAGTACTGAATGCATATGGTAAAGTGGAGATGATGCTGAAGTACCAGGAGAACTCCTCAACAATTAACATCCCTGCATCGGGAAAAGCAATATTTTGTAAAAGGTGATAAGCCTTCACATGTGACTTAGATAAATTACAAACCGACCCACTAAAAATTGAAAATTAAATAACGTACCTATTTACAAAAAAAACATTACATTATCAGCCTATAATGTTCCCACTGCTGAGTCACGGCCTTCCTCTCTTCGAGAGAGAGTGGGCCGTAATCCACCATGCGGGCCCAGTGCCAGCCGCCTGTTCTAAATCAGTCCCTCCGGCTTCGAGTAATCGGTGAACATAAATTAAAAAAAAGTTTTGGACCAACTGAGAACCTCCTCCTTTTTATGAAGTCGGTTAAAAACGAAAAAAAAAACCTGAAATTCGGTACTGTCGGGGTAGCATTGTGCCTTTGTCTAGCAGAAAACACATTCTAAGTATTATAAAGTCAGAAATACCCGTTAAAACATTTCTATAATAAAAAATGTAGCGATGTGAATTCTAAAGTATTACCTAATTTTCTCAAAACTACCGGGTCGGATTTTGATGCCCTTTTGCACAAGGATATAGTTGAGGTAACCCCACAGAAAAACCACTACAGTATCGCTATTGGTTCATAGACCACTTCCCATACAAATTTAAACAGTCTCCTTTTCGCGCAAGATTGAAATATATGTTGTAAGTAATTCAGTGAATAGTGGAATACAGTGGTGATGAATGATAAATATTTGAACAGGCATGCCATGTATGTGGAATGGGCAAGCTTCAACTTTCTGACTAAGTAACTGACCGACTCTTTGACCATTCATAAGTGCCTGTAAATAATTTAATTGAAATAAATGCTTTGAGTATGAGTTAGAAAACCAGAAAAACATATACCTACAGGAAACTAAAGCCAAGAAACAAAAATGAACAAATTATAGAAAGCTGAAAACAAAATGAACAAATTATAGAAAGCTGAAAACAAAAATGAAAAAATTATAGAAAGCTGAAAACAAATTAATATGTAGGTAGGCTCATTAATATAAGGCCGGGAGCATTGCAGATCAATTCCAAATTAAAGCTTTTATGAAAATGAAAACTAAGAAACTAAACAATGAAAGAGGTGTGAGGAATTCTGGCCAAAGGCATGAAGCTTAAATTAACGAAAAAATATCGAACATAAATTAAAAGTGGAAAAAATTGCCACGCCTTACATTAAACCTTTAAAGTGCGAGTCAGACCGAACGTGGCAGGATTCCGTTGATATTTTATTTTACAACGAATTAATTTCATCATTAGATAAATGAAGATATTTATTATGTGAACTGTGTTTACCTAAACAAATTATACAAATCCTATTTCAAAGCCCGAAAGTCTTACTACTGAATCAAGATCTTGTAGTGCAAACTGTGAATATAAGTTGATTATTATTAATACATAAATAAAAAGATACGAAGTGAAATGTAGAGCTCCTGAAACGTTATCTTTCTGTTTTTGTGAAACTGCTCACATTTTGTAACAGACGAAAATTTCCAAAATAACGAAAGTTCATTATTTATCTAAGTACAGAACCCTAACAGCGATGTTTTAATTAATAGAGAGACCACATTCGATAAAACAAAAACTTAGAGTCATAATTTAAATATTTATCCAGCTTGCGTCGAAACTAGTTTCAATAAAACATTTTGATCTTTATCGAAAGTGATCATCGATTACGATCATTGATAGCGATCATCGATCTTCAACTTTTTTGTTGCAGTGGACGTGAAACTACGTAATGAAGGATGGGTATAAAGATGCGCAATAAATGGAGGTAGTTATAATGTACTTGTTTGCAGTAAATATCCCTGTCGTATCAAGTTCAGTGCTAACGTGCCACTTACTCACTGCAGGAAGTTGTAAATCTCAACTGCTCTTCTACCAGCTTAAATTGATCTTCCCCACCCCCCGTACTTCTTACTAAACAGGCGACAGATTCAAACTTTCTTCCATCACCACAGTTCTAGATAACTTGGCCGAGATTTAGACAAACCGCTGAAAACGTTATGTTATTATCTACTCTTTATTACCTACCTACATGTGCATCCTGCGTGACACTGTCGTTCAGAAAAATAAAAGGTCTAAAGAATAAAAAATAATAAAGTAATAGTGGAATAAAGGTCTTTGATTGTCAAAGCTCACATCCCTAATTAATCAACACCACAGAATGACACCTATGATAAATTAAAACGATTATTCAACGGACCTTGATATTCTGAAAAATTGTTTATAATAACTCTCTTCCGTGACTATAAATATTAAAATAACGGTGACAACTCTTTTATAAGTGGGCTTAAAAACGATGATTACAAGTTACAACAGCCATTACAAAAAGCTTGTCTTCGAACACAGGTGTTTGATGTTCAACACTATAATTTATATGTTTGGCAGCCAGATATACCACATTAGCCTAATGCCATCGAATGAAATCAACATGTGATTTTGATCACCATAACTAACCACATTACAACTTGAATCGATTCCCGCCAACTGTTCCCGGACCTATGCTTTCTGGATTCTATTATCTGTCAATAAATAGGGTCCATTGTGGGATTTGGCAAAAAACGCATAAATCGAATCGATCTTCCTAGCTGTCTGCCATTCACTTTGTTCCCGTGTTTCCAGGGATCTAATGGCCGATCCCCAAAGAGCCGTACATATTTGGTGGTAGTAAATGTCAAAATATTTTGTATCAGTTGTGCTAATGGTTTGTAAAGTCGGCATTAGGGTCATATTGTTATTTTGTACGGGGATATTGTGGCCAAATGTGCGTTATTTTTACTAAATTATATTCCTTTCAAATTGAGGATGTTTGTTGATAAATGAGAAACCTTTTTCCATATCCATAGGGAATTCTGTGTAGTATATAGGTCTCCTCTTTTTATATGGTATATTTCTGAAATATGTAGATAATTTTTAATCAATGTTGCTGTCCGAATCACCGTTATCTTCAACTTTATTAGAACTGGGTCGGATTCTTGTAGAAAACCGACCTACCGAGCGCTGAATTCATTAATTTCCAAAATGAACTTATAAAAGAGGCTCCCTCTACCTAACGTATTTAACACAATTAACAAATCGCATTTCTGATTAGCCTCCACAATCGCTGCCGCCGCTTAAATTAACGTTTTATAATGAGAAAAGCACAAGAAGAGAGAAAAAAATGATGAGAATTCGAGACCTATCTCGGGATACTTGACAAAATCCGACGAATGAATGTAATGCCATTATGATTAGCATTATTTTGTCGGGAGGGTCGCGAATTCCGGTTTACTGGATAAAGCGAAATTCGTCGTCACAAAGAGGTTTTTTTTGGGGCTTTTTAATTCCCCCTAAACATCTGTGGTGGTTGGCTGGGACGGTATAGCGGCTTTAATCGCATTTGTTGCGCCACACGTTATTGATAGTTGAATGGTTTGTTTAAATATTTTGGTGATAGGATACAAGGAATATACGGCTGTGATTATACTTCAATGGGTTCTGTAGTCTTGAAGTCTATAGAAAATCGAATTGTAGAACTATGACATACTACTATCACACTATCACACTAATATTATAAAGGCGAAAGTTTGTGAGTGTGTGTGTGTGTTTATATGTTTGTTACTTCTTCACGCTCAAACGGCTGGACCAATTTTGATGAAATTTGGTATAGAGATAGCTTGAGTCCCGGGAAAGGACATAGGGTACTTTAACATAGTTCTACTCTTGTAAGATAAGACTAATACACGGCATCTCCTGCAGTAGGCATCGTATGAAATGACTATCAATAAAATTCCTGTGCAGTAAATATACCGAAAAATATGGGTAGGTACAGTTAGGGTAGTAGGTAGACATATTAGAATTATTTGTGTTTTGTGGCTTTCTGTGGGTGTAAAACATTAAGGCGCTGCCCAAACGTAAGACACCATAAAACGCTCCGTTTTTTGTCGCAGTTAGGCGTATTGGTATATACGAGTACCTATTACAAGCCAAAAAATAAATAAAATGTATGGTCAAATGTTTAAAGAAAAGACTTGTTGAAAAATATTTCATAAAAATAAAACTGTATCATGATAAACCAATCGTAAAGAAGAGTTCAACGTGTTATTTATCTTCGCATATTTCTCAAAATTTGGAGCGTTAAGTATCGTATTTTATATAATGATAATAAAGGGAATTCAATGAACTAAAGAAATACCTAAAAAATATTCCACTAAGCTGCGCAATAATTTTTTAATCTAATTAAAACTTCGAAATTACTTACCGTTCTAACGGTAGGTAGTCATTCGATTCAACTAACATCAAACGCTTCGCTGTTGTTGCCGCGATGCGCTATTGTCAATTACCTCAAAATTTGCTTCTTACTGCGCCTTAAGCCTTAGCTATTATGGATTTAATTTTACACCTTTTGATCTTACGGAACTCTAAAAACTTCTTTACACAGTGACACGAAAATTTAAATTTATGTGGGGGATTTTAATAAATAATTATAGACGTGATCTGTAAACAGTAAGCTGAAATGTTTTATTTTTTAACGTATTTTATAGTTCGGCTAGCTAATCCGGTTACGTTTGTCACGCAGCCTTTTAGTACAAACTCGACTGCACTAAATATGAATCTTTATGTTTAACTGGTGACATTAATCACAAAAACCCCTTGATTTATGTTACTATGCAACAGCACGGATCCGTTTACAGTTCTAACTAGAGTTTAGTAGCATGCTTCACATTCGAGGAACAACAAAAGCATCGTTATGTATTTTATTAGTTTTACAAGTGCTCGAGACGTGGCTGTAAATAAAATATGACTAAATGGGAACAAAGAGTTAGTTCAGAAGAAATATGATTGGCTTACTAAGATTCCGAGTTATGCAAGACGAAAAACGTAATCACTATCCATAGTCCACAAGGTTTCAATATCAGAACTACTCATCATCCTTTGTCGGCGGCATCGTCGAATAAAATAGAATAATTAAAACTCAAATCGAAATATCGACGTAGCTACGCGAGTGCGCATCCCAACGTGTGTCAGTGACCGCTCCTGAATGGGCCCTAATTTTTTTCAGGCCTTCGATTTGTGGGTTCTTGCTTTGTGATACAAAATTAATGATTTTTGGTCTGTGCTTCGCAGCGTCAGCGGGTACAATGGGCCGAGTGACAATGGTGCCCCGCTGTCCACGATATTGACGGAAGGCCATGCGGACGAAGCTACCTACGCTCCTGGCAGCCCTACCGGCCCCAGCCCTTTGTCCTCAAGAATTTTAGACACGTCATGAACCAAATGAAAGCTCGTGAGAATAACCGCAATATAAAAATAATTCTTTAATTATACCCCGATAGATGCCAGCTATTTTTCTACTCATTTTCTCTACATTGTGACAGAGCACGCTGAGCCTCTCTTGTATCCTCTCGAAAGCTAATCAATTTTTTTTTGGTAGCCTATTCTGGGGCAAAGGCCTCCCCCAAATCCTTCCAGGAACTCTTTTGCCACGCCTCCTCGAACCAGCCCCAACGGTAAGCGTTCAAGTCTTCTCGCCATAAATTTTAGCTAAAGCCATAACATATCAGTAACTTGAACTTCTTACGTGTTCCAATATTTTAATATTACATACACAACCTATTCACACAGCTCATGTTGTTAAAGTTTATTTTATTGGACGTCTACTTGCTCATTGGCCAACTGCCCCAATAAATTACATCATTCATTTCTTGTAGCAGACCAAACATCTTGCTCCCAACACTATTGTGACTGGGGACTACAACGCACCCAAACATTTAGGGTGGTCTTATTTTGTGACCACTATTTAACCCAAATACGGCGCATTGTAAATAGTCGTCATTGTGGTCACTGGTCACCCCAGAAATGAACATTGTCACCTCGCCTCTAATTTATAGCAATTCAATGAAATTTCATTAGCACCAAACTGTTCATAAATCTGTATGACCACAATATCAATTCGATTGACGACAGTCTGTTGTTATGGCCAATAAATTTTAGGATTATCTTGTCCGTGGGCCGTGATTAGGTGCCATCAATGTTTTGAGGGAAAGTCGAAAATTAAATCGTTTAAGCTCAGTTAATGGCGGGTGTACAATGACATCAATACGTAATGATAAATTACGGCAATGAAATAAAACCACAGTATGTCATAAATAACGTTTGGAACACCCACAAAATGTATAGTATTCATTCGTTTTGACTGTGTGTTTATTAGAAACTTTCTATGCAAAGTTCGTTTTGGGGCCTCTTATTTCTGAATACACCAAAGTAAAGAATAATTACTTGAAAATTAGTATTCAAGGTTATTTGTTTAAATACAAAGCTCAATGAAATAAAAAATGCATGTTCTCGAGGCGCGTTTGACGATCACGCTTCGCGCATTTTAAACCGGCTTCAAAAGAGCTGATCCGAGAATTTGCTATTTAAACGACGACAGGCGCACCCTTAATTCTTCGACTTTTTATCGAAAATCTTGACCAAATCGGCGTGTATCGTTGTAAACAATTCCCGTAATTCATTCGAGATTCGCTTTGCGTCTAACAGAGATATACTGAAATGACCAATCACGGACGTGCGCGGACTATCGAACTTGATGTTTACTTCAGCCTTACCCATTGTTGTCACACCGACATACTGGTATATTAGCAATATTTATGAAGCCAATTTATAGGTCTTACCTTTGTACGACTCTCCTTAGATGGCTAATGTTGGATTCCTGAACAATACCTTACTTATCATGATCACTGATATAAATAATTATCATTTATCTAACATGGCAAGATCACGAGACAAACGTGCGTATTTTGTTTGAGCTCATTAACTAATTGAACAGTACCTAATGATCCTGAAACCAACAAGGTCATAATATGACCTTGTTGGTTTATGATTATGTACCTTGAACATAATTTGTTGCAATGAATGCAGTTGGCAAACAATTAATTATGTACACAACTCATTTTAATGAACACCTACCTACTTGTTTATTTTTATTAATGATTTTCCAGATAGGAACACACTTTGATAAGGATCATCAGTCATCACTCCTGTTTGCAGCATGTTGGCGATTTATGGACTTTACCTCCTTTATTTATAAACGTCACTTAAAGTTAAGTAGTGATTAGCGACTGTTGAACCATACATTATTGACGTTTGAACGTCACTTAACTTTAATCATCGTTTATAAATAAACCCCTAGGACCTTCGTCATTATTTTCATGAATTTTGTGTCGAAAGAGTCGCAATGAAGAAAGAAATAAGAAGATTATTTTAAGATTGCATACGATGATTTTCTTAGCCTGTTGCGACTTGCAACGAAATTCATCTGCGAACAATCTTTAATAGATTGTTCGCAAAAGAATTTCGGTGTAAGCATTCACGAACACCGAAGTCCGATACGATAGTTACATTTGCTCCGAAATCGACTATTTTTATGTCCATTAGTTTAATGTGATTTCTTTTAGATGTTGGAAAAGCCTGTTGGTAGTTATCTAATGGTCATATCCCTTTGGTAAAAGGTTCAATAGTGCCTATGTAGGTGGAGTCTTCAAATATACGAGTGTTGTCGATCCAGAATTTCAAATGTTGTATTATCTTATCTAGCTGCCTACATACAATGAAAGGAAATAATCCTACACACAATTAGGTACATTGTATTTCACTATTTCTCACTTCACATAGCCCTAACTTTAGTGTGTTAAAATGCGTCTTATTTGTGCAGAATAAACAACTTTTCTTTCATTCTTTCGAATTGTTAAGTCGGATAAAGCACAGTTTTTCTGCCATACATTAAGTATTGCTGATTAAAACAAGCCAGACCATCCTGAAATGCATATATCTTTCCGTACCTCTTTCTCTATTGCCCTATAGGTACTTAATAACCCTACATTTCTTCTTAAGCTAAAACATCAGTACAGAAGACGTTTTTATAGCAGACAAGCAGGATTTACTCCGATGGTAACCAGGACAACCAGCATCTGACGAAAAGTTGTCAACGCTGTAGGTATTGATTATCACATCATAATCAGCCTACAACAGTCCACTCCTGGACATAGGCCTCTCCAATTGCACGCCATTTAGCTCGATTCTTGGCAACTCTCACCCAGCTACTACCAGCCAACCTGCGAAGATCGTCGCTCCATCTAGACTGAGGGCGTCCTACCTTACGTTTTCCGATTCGCGGTCTCGCGGATTCGCGGTTATCAGTTCTACGGCTAATATGGGCGGCCATTGCCACTTCAGCTTTTGTGAGCTATGTCGACAACTTTAGTTCTCTGCCGGATCACCTCATTCCGGATTCTATTCCTCAGAGAGACTCCAAGTACAGCTCGTTCCATAGCTCGCGGGGCGACCTTAAATTTATGAACCAGCCGTACCGTAAGTGTCCAGCTGCATTCAGTTGAATGGTCTAAGGGTGGATTTTACCACTGAAACAAAACGCGATCAGCACATCTAAACTGCGTTCAAAAGCTGTCAGTGTCAATATTCCACAACAACTATGACACTGACAGCTCTTGAACGCGGTTTAGATGTGCTGATCGCGCTCAGTTTCATTGGTGAAATTCGCCTTTAGTCTGCAACACCAGAAGCATAGCAGGTGTGTTGCCATCACAGATACCTACAAAGTTGAAAAAGATGTTCAACAGCTCAGCACCTCCAAAGAGCACAAAGCAACAGAACTACACCCAAGACAGAAGACACAGAACTACAGATAGGTAAGACAAGTTCAGTCCTACCGAAAGAAAAGTCCACTTCCACTCAAACTTTTCATAAACAGTGTTATTACAAAACCTATTACTACAAAAACGATGTATAGCGGAAATTATACTGTCAACGATAAATTCAAACATAATTAGACGATTCCTGTAATTACCTCTCATTCTTGAAATTAACGTTAATTGGCTCATTAGCATATAACATCTACTTAATTTATTTGTGTCGAGATTGTTAGTGCAGGACTACAATGACAGGGGACATGAAAATTATAGAGCAAAATAGGGCTTTGCCAAGTGCTAGATGATTTCAGGCTTACCTAATCCGTTTTTAAGTAGTGAATCTATGTTTAGAAGGTTTAAATAAGATAGCTATACAGGGTGTATGGGACATTTACGCATTTTCTAATGATTGTATTTGTAATATCTATGAGAAAAGGGACTATGGACTTATAGTCAGCAGGGGGACTTATCGGGGTTTATTTATAAACGTTGGTTAAAGTTAAGTAATGATAAGCGACAGTTTAACCATTAATTTTTCACGTTTAGACATTTCTCAACTTTAAACAACGTTTTATATGTAAAGGGGATTGCTTTGGGCTGATGATTATCATAATATGTATACAAAAGCAAGTCAAGGCAGCGCTCGCCAAAAAATAAAACATTTCTGTTTGAAAATTACCTTTAAATGTTTTTCCTCTTTAGAAAAACTTCGTCAAAATCTCTCCAGTGCCTAGTTCTGCTGGTTCTGCTGTATGGTCTTAGCTAGAAAACGATCATGAATAACTGTGAACATCGTCAATCAATGCAACACTAACTAGACCTAACACCAAATACTTTACTTTATCCGTCAATAATTATCGTGACTCTTTTATTTTATGTGCCATTAAATTTAACAACAATTGCCTTTTAGTGACGTGGAAGCAGACATCTTTATGTTTATATGTCGTTAAGATTAACTGGTCCTACGTTTCAACATAGGGTCCGGCAGAGCGGCTTGCAGGGAGGGAAGGGACCTCTACAGAGGTATCTCTAGACCCATTACCATAACTCAGGTGAGTTTCAACGCTATCGTTGTTATGGAGCATTTGTGAGTTGTTATAGCAACCCGCAAGTTTTAAAGTCGTTCGAATGAAGCTCTGTAGGCAGAGAGATTTGGACTGGTGGTCGCGAGAATTGTTTGTTTGCAACACAACAATAGATTTGAAAGAATAAATCAAAGTCGAATAAATACCTAATAAGTGAATTTTGAAATGCATATTTATTAATATTTTTTATCTAAGGGCGAATTTCACCGATGAAACCGAAGGCGTTCAGCACATCTAAGTAAACCGCGTTTAAGATAAATGTCAGTGTTTAATTTGTTATGGAATCTTCACACTGACAGCTCTTGAACGCGGTTTAGAAGTGCTGATTAGTTGTGGAAATCCCCACTAAGTGAGTCTTTGTTATTATTCTAAAGTAGGTTACCTACTTAGGGACCTAACTGTTAGGTTAATTTATTTATTTATTTAACCACTAGCTGCGCCCCGCGGTTTTTACCCGCATAAATCTCGATCCCGTGGGAATAGCGGGATAAAAAGTATCCTATGTCCTTTCCCGGGACTCAAACTATCTCTATACCAAATTTCATCTAAATCGGTTCACTAGTTTAGGCGTGAAGAAAAGACAGACAGACAGACAGAGTTACTTTCGCATTTATAATATTAGTTTGGATTTACACAGACATGAAACGAACGAACTGAAAAAAAAATGGTACGATCAACAAAATAGATAGGTAAGTAGTATGCAGGATCGTTGGATATATTTGAAGTTTAGTAAGAAACCGATGGATGTTGTTGACTGAAATTTAATTTGATAAATGAGCTGTTTGTTTTCTATTAATATTTTTTTTTTATTTATTTCTAAAGAAATCTCTTCCAGCATACCAACGATAGGAAAGTAGATACTTTCACTCTTCTTCTACTTTTCTTTCCTTCTCTTTTCTTTATCTATCCACTTATTTCTTTTAAAAAATCTCCTAAGCTCTAAATTCAAAAATATACAAGTTTATACATATCATACAAAACACCCAAGAAATCGTTTTCTAATTTCACATTTTTTTAACACCAGGTGTAATCTCAGTTTTGACTTTACCAAAACCTTTACAATAAACCCCAAGACCACACAAAGATGTCCGTTTACCGCCAAGAATCACACTATTGTGACTGTCAAAACAAGATCGGTTACAATAAATCTTATTAAAAGTTAGGCCTGCCACAACGTCATTCATGGGCGGCCTTGATCCGACCTCAAAAGAATGGTTTGTTTACAGATATTGCTAAAAGCCTTTGTCGCGGCGCACATCTGCTCTACCTACCTGAAGGCATGTGGTAGGGTAAGAAATGTTACAATATTTATATCAGATTTTGCAAAGTATGTATATGGAGTTACATATTTTAGAATATAATAATACCTATACATTTCTCTGTTAATTTAACTTGACAGTGTCATTCGCATTAGGTAACGAAAAACTATAAATACTTATAGAAAAAAACGACATATGTATTTTTTTTTATTATGTTTCGACGTTACACCAAGTTTTCATAAAAGGAAAAGGAACTTTTTTAGGTACCAACGAAAGCTGCACGTCATTTTTTACCGGTGCAGCATAATGGGTAACATACGTAAATATTGGGCCGAAGAATTATACCGGATGATTTTTTTTTCCCGGTTCCAAATTCTTACAGGGTAGTGATAGTGAAAGTTGTTCATATTCATGGGTAAAACACCCTATAAAAAAATTGGAACTGGTAAAAAAAAGTATAGGTAGGCGTACTACACTGACCTCTATTAATTACCACTGGACTGGCGGCTGTCAAAGTGCTTTTGTGCCTAATTGATAATCGCCATTTTGGCGCTGTTGGACGTAGCGAGTGTCCGTGGTACTAAAACTAGTGATGTCGATATCAGCGAGCAAATATTGATAACTTTTGATAATATTTTTACATTAATAAACGTATCATCATAATTACTACTTATATTTACAATTAACAGGGAATAATGAATAATAATAATGAATGTATTAAGTAACAGTCGAAAAGGTAAAATAAAACACGTTTTATATATTTAATTTATATTTTTCAAAGTCAAAGTCAAAGCATTTATTATAATTAGTTCCCTGAGAGATTCGCGGCGACGTAGATTATAAATAGCTCTGACAGCTCTCTTTTGCAAAATAAAGATGGATTCAATGTCAGCAGCTCGACTCCATAGTAAAATGCCGTACGTCATAATGCTGTGAAAGTAGCTAAAATAGACTAAACGCGCGGTTTCTACATCTGTTAACTGCCTTATCTTCCTAACAGCATAAGCAATTTTAATTACTGACGTGCCCAAATTATTTGACGGGTTAAGAAATTTCGTATACTTTGACCTGTAATTGACGAAGAGTAATTTTTCGTTGTTGCAAAAATTCTAACATCGATATACTTAAATATAATCTGTTTAATTAATACATCATAATGACTTTTTAAAGTTTCAAACATCATTGTTTCCAAAAAATGAACGCGTAGTTCTGGAAACAAAGTATTTGATTTTGGTAGCAATTCTTTCATAACTTTTGCTGTGAGAACTGCCGGAAATATTTTTTCCACCGGCGGCTTCCCATTGGTCTTTTTGCATGCTTGTCGAAAAAGTGATTCCACTAACAAACATATAGAAACGATGCTTTGTGATGGAATAGTTAGTCCACCTCTTTTTTTTTGAATAATTAGTGCGATACCGTTTCGTCGATCAGATATGGCATCGGACGGTATTGATTCACAAGCGCTCAAACAATCAATACATGTAATTTTGTTCTTGATAGATCTAATCACAAAACCTGCTATGTATTCCACACATTGCTTCGATGTTTCGTTTACATTGTTTGGAACAGCCCTACCAAAATGTAATATATGTCAAAATTAGTTCTCTGGACACTCGCTAGTGGCGCTTCAAAAAGACACAAAAAAATTGCTGTCAAACGCTTGGAACAGCCTGTCCAGTGGTAATAATAGAGGTCAGTGGCGTACTACCATTGGATCCCACGATCCGATCCCACTTTGTAGGGTTCGTTAGGAATATGCGGAAAATTAATATTTTTTATCTTAGTGCCAACCCATCCCAGTAAGTAGGTACCTACCTACAAAATGATCCTTGCTGTGAAACGATAAAGTTAATACAGAATTATTATGTATTGTTTTGAGAGCAATGGTGATGAAATTATTTACACAAAGTAAAGCGCCTGTCCGGGTTCAACAAACCTACGACTAACAACTCCTATTTATACGTAGATACATAACAAATAATAAAAAGAATATAATCTATTTTAAAAAAACACAATCTACAACTAACTAACGATTCGCCCTTGGCAGCTCTGGACAGAGAGAGATGGAAAGAAAGTAAGGAGGCCTTTGCCCAGCAGTGGGCCATAATAAAAAAAAACAGCAACTAAATTAGGAATAACAGAACGGCACGGGCACCCACCGCAGCAAATGCTGAGATATTTTTTGTTTGTAAAAAACAACTAAATATTTTCGTTATTTTTGACAATTATTTGCGGTAAACGTGACGAATAAAGCACACTATAAATAAATTTAAAAAAAAAACTAGTAGGATGGTAAGTTTTTTGCATAACTTCCCCTATACCTTTAATGTCACTTCTAATGTCCTTTGAACCGCACATACCGGTCATCTGGCCTTTTAGGGTATGTTCAGTAAGTTCTGTGATTCTGGTGCCCAAATAAATTAAGACCTAACCTAAGAAACTATTTAAACGGAAAGAGGTGGCCGATTTACGTTTAGTTAAAGGTGGAGTTGTGGCGTATGGACCTCGTCACCTCGCTGGCGGGAAGACAACAATGGACAGGCTGGTTGCAGAGTAGGTAAGTATTGAGTCGCATGTATTTATCGCGGGAAGTTGTTGAAGAAACTCCAGGTGACCATGATATTATGATAAGTTGGTAGTTTGTGATAAATTCAACAGATGGCGTTACTAGTACCAGTTCTTGCTTGCGTGGTTCTTGTTCACAGTTTTTGCGGTTTTTGCCACACCATAGCCAACACCACATTATATTTGTGTGGTTTCAGGGTTTCCGACAACGAAAGTGATGGAACAATAATCTATCTTGTTCCTGGTCGCGTACTTCATTACTGAAGGTCGTGTCCCTGAAAGACCTTCGTGGCCTTGTGTCCTGCCAAATACGAAATCTACGAAATATACATAGGTACATGAATTAAAATACAATAGCAAAAAAATCAATTAAAAACATTAGAGAGATTACAAAGATTTAAGGTGAATGCGTAGTGGTAGCCCGCGAAATTCAAATTTTCTTACGTTTTTTGCAATTTTCAGGTCAGTGTCAGGTTTTATCTTGATCAAAATTTGATTCGCGACTATAACAGGTACGTATTCACAGAATTATAATCATCAGAATCATTAATACATCTTTCTAAGTTAGATTTCTACCATAAACACTTTTCCATACGAGATTTGTTCTTAACGGTAGAAATCTAACTTAAAGAGATATATTAAAGATTCTAATGACTATAATTCTGTAAATGCATATCTATTATAGTCGCGAATCAAATTTTGATCCAGATACAACCTGACACTGACCTGCAAATTGCAAAAAACGTAAGAAAATTTGAATTTCGCGGTCTACCACTGCGCATTCACCTTAAAATGGGGATTCCGAACACCAAAATGGTCTACAACATTGCCAACCTTCTTAACTCGATAAACAAAAGGCAATCGTTTCTAGAATGATGGATTTAAAAAAATATATTATAACAATTTTCGATATAACCAATGCTATTTTGAATTAATTTGAAAAATGTTAATTCTTATTTAAAAAATAAAGCGTGCGGCAAAACTTAAATAATATAATCATGGCTATGCATGGCAGCCCAGAGTGGTTACCCAGCCGCCCGTTAGAGGGCGACCACGCAAGCTCCAGTCATTTTTGATAGGAATCTATCCAAATCTATCAACCATCGTGAGTTAGTTAGCTACTCACACCAGCGAGCGAATTGGATTGTAATTATTTCTAAGCACCTGTCTTTTACACTTCTCTTACGACCGTTTTCCGTTCACAACTCAATTTTGTACACTGGTAACCCAAGCGATAGAAAATGCATTTGACAAATGTCAATCAACAATATTTGGTTCTTTAGCATTGCTTTCCCTGTCTGTGCCGTAAATAAACGTAAAGGAACACATTTTTGTTATGCTGTAAATGTGTAATGATTCGTTTTAAATACCTGTATCTTCAATACATTTTGAGTTTGACAGACTGGACATCGTGAGCCATTGCAGTTGAGTTGCATTCACTTTGTTTGCTTTGTTTTGAACGTAGGTAGTGCTCAACAAGTTTTTGACTGTGCCGTGCTAATAACATCCTAACATAATATATGAGAAATTAAACCTGTATTGAATTATGGATACAAGTTTGCGACTAGAGGAGTGAGTACAACTTATTGTTCAAACTTTTTGAACGGTTATTTTTGCAATATTTTATATGAATAAATAGGACCGAGAACAGTAGCTCAATATCTATTTATTATAATCAAAGCTACTGTGTGTGATAACAATAGAAGTCTATCTGCAGCTTTTGTTTCTGTTAACATGTTTAGACTCACTGGAACTGTAGAAATTCAACCAAATGAACCAAAAGCTTTAGATTTGATAATAACAACATTTTTTACTGAAAACATAACATCAGTGCAACATTTATCGATGCTGAGAGACAATAAACAATTTTAATTGTATTTCAAGTTTTATGTGCGAATTTGTGTCAGCAAAATTCTGTAAAATGAAATGGTATTGTTTAAAAAATTCATTGCTATCAAATTGCATGATCAGTTGCATCATCAAACATTTTACTAGGAAGTACAGGTGATTGACCACAAAAATTACTGCTTGTTGCTTGCTCTGTGTTGCGTCACAAAATAATTGCTCAAAGTATAACTTTTCAGTTTCTGGTAAAAGAGGAAACATTCCCAACTTCTTTGATCTTTAATAATAGTGTGGAAGAATTAGAACAGTATATATTTCTAGCATCTAGCTTAACATAAAAAGACAACCCACTGACCAAAACGTGTCCTATGGCACTCACAATAGTAGCAATAGTGTCACTCTTTATCAGTGAAAGAATTTTTATAATTGGATCAGTACATACTTCCGTAGAATATCTTTTACAAACAAATAAACAATTAGCCTATTTATTATAATATTAGTGTATAACTCATTGAACTCCGCTAATGAGACTATTGATTTTCTATTGTATGGTACTACATAGGCTATGTGCGGAGCTTGACTGGTTAAACTAGCAGCGGCTTCACCCGCGTCTTGTCGATAAAAAGTAGCCTATGTCCTTCCCCATGGTTCAAAGTATCCCCATACCAAATTTCATCAAACTCAGTCCAGCCGTTTCAGAGATTAGCAGGAACAAGAAAAAAAAATGTTTTTTGTCAAGTATAAGTATATGCATTTACTAAAGAGCTGTTATTTTGACTTTACAAACAGACACTTCAATTTTATTTATTTGTATTAGTAAACAAGTCTCGTTCTTCTACACTCCATTGTTATTGTTCTTACATAATTAGAATGCTTTTACTTATAGAAGTTCAATTTGAGAAGTGTACAAAAAACTTAAACCAAGTACCAACTGCAGCAATATTAAAATTTCTTCCACATGCAATGCTAAAATTAAGTTAGATTAAAATCGCTTATTAGTCTTATAGACTGGATTGTAATTAATTACTAAAAACCTGGTTCTTTTAAAAAAAACTAGATGCAATTGACAACATTTCATATTTTTAACCTGCATGTATTATTACGTTATATAAAAGTAAATTCAAATCTGGGGCACCCATATTTTTTCGTTTTTCGAAATTATGTACTTTTCATTCATAATTTTAACTTTGAAATTCGGTGTATTCTAAAAAGACGTAAGTGCCAGATGACGGTAGAATGGCGATATTACCTTTGCTTTATTGTGACCCGTCAAAAAAACTGTTAGATGTCACTTGTCTCAGTCGTTGTTTTGGTTCCGTCATTGGCGTATATTTTTCATTGGGATCCATTTTATTGGCGAAACATCAATCAAAAATTGATAATATTAACAGTAAGCAGCGTGTCGAGTTGATAGGAAAATATATTGTTGAATTCAATTCAGTTTTTTAGTTGTTTTCTAGTTACACTTCTTAGGTGACATTGACATGTATTGTCTTGTTTGATATAATGTTTTCAATCAAAGACATTGGAATGCGCAAAGGTAACTACCTCATTCCGCCGTTTATGTGACGTCATCACATGTTTTTTGATTTTTATTATTTTTCTCAGAAATTTAGAAATAAAAAAATAAAATAAAAATATATTTGAACTCAGGATACGAAAATAAAGAAATAGTATTTTTGTTTTAAGGTCGTGTCAGGTTTGAAATGTTGTCAATTCTAAAAAATATGTTATTCACCTCAGTGCAAGTAAGTGCATGCACTTGATTCACTCATTGATTCTTTTCATTGTATTTGTGTGAATTCCGATGTGTCATAAATCTTTACTCACTCATCCAAAATCATAGCGTTTTTTTTTTTAAGAATAAGGAACTACTGTAATGCCTTTGAGATATATCTGCATAATTATTTTGTACTACTACAGTCGTAATAGTATTAGGCCGCTCATGAATATACTTCTTTAAAGAAAACTTACTATCACTGTGGCTCAAGTACCTATGCTTTTGGAATGGGCAGCTAGCTCCATCTTTCTGGCTGACTGGCCTCTTGACAATTCAAAAGTGCCTGTAATTGGTTTATTTCTAATAAATGCTTTGTGACATGGAGTTGCGGACAGCAGCTCATATTGAAAGAAAGAAAATGCGTTTATTTAGCACAGACTAAAAGACACACAATACACCAGAAAAAATACATCAGATAAAAACAAATGAAAATCAAATAAAAAGTGAAAAGTCTGATGTAAGAAATTAGCAGGAAAGTGTGCCTCACAGCTGCTCCGAAAAGGCTGAGTTCAGCAAAAATGCTAGACAACTAGTGCCTGATGCTGGTTTTCAACTGGACCTGTATAATATTGCCTATCTGAGTTGAGTTGATTTGCTCTGCCTTAAAGCAACATTTGTTATTTTCTGGTAACAAAATCTCTCATCTGCCAAATAAAATAAAAACTCATTTACTTAAAGTTTTGAGGACCTAGGAGAGCACATAGGCAGAATGTTCAATTAAAAATAAGGTTTATCCACTTGCATGGACAAACCTTTGAATCTGGAATTCTCACATCATAGTAGAAATGTGTCATTTTCTTAATTAAATCCTTGTAATTTCTACAAATTAAGGTTAATCTGTGTCCTCTGCTATATATCTATGTTACTGGGATTGGTCTCTGCGCTAAGTCCTTCAAGTGGACCATTAGTAAGTTACGTCTCCTGGTCTGTTTTGAACATCTTTTAAAGATTTGGATGACCTGAGGATTTCTATTCTAATCTGGGTGATGCACGTGCGTTCAAAGAGCACATGCATGCCCTCTGCTATATCTATAGATCATCTTTCCGTGAAAGCGAACTCGCATTATTATCATCATCCACTATAATGTCTTTATTACATGACTAGACAAACGTCCTGACATACACATTCAGACAAATAGTTTGTCTATTTTTATGACCCCTCAATGATAATAACCTTGACTATAAAGTTAGAACTAGAAAACAAGTCTCAAGAATTTCAGATGGTTTAATGGTTAATTTAAATACCTACTTAAACTGTTGGTATGCAGTTTTTATAATGTAAAAAGAAAAATAAACATACATGTACAAACTTCCTATCCATAAAATCAATCTACAATCTGCCTAGCCTTTTCTCAACTATTTTGAGGTTGGCTTCCAGTCTAACCAGATGCAGCTGGATACCAGTATTTTACATGGAGCAACTGCCTATCCGACCTCCATAACCCAGTAACTGGGTACTAAGGGGTTTTGGTAAGACTGGTTGTCAGACTTTTTGTTCTTCTGAACTGAATACCCGTAACAACTATTAACAATCTACAAATGACAGACGGTAACAACAGCTTAACGTGCATGAAGAGGTCTCGAATGTAGTGGATATTCACCAATCCATGAACCGACTGCGGCAAGCGTAGCTTAACCTTCGATGGTCCCAAGTAACTTCCTCCTATACATATGCAAACAAAATGGTAATATGATAAGGAACCATATTTCTGTATACTAGAATGGTTAATTCAATAAGTATCCACATAATGGTGTAAAACATAATACAACTGTACAATAACATAATTCAGCTTATCACTAGAAATAAATCCTAATATAAACAATTGAATATGAAAAAATCATCAAACAAAAAAAAAAAGAATTCAATTGAAAATAATTGAATTGATTTTTTTTAGAGAGAGTTTTTCAATTGATATTTTTCATTTTTAAGGTTCCGTAGCCAAATGGCAAAAAACGGAACCCTTATGGATTCGTCATGTCTGTCTGTCTGTCCGTCCGTCCGTATGTCACAGCCACTTTTTTCCGAAACTATAAGAACTATACTGTTGAAACTTGGTAAGTAGATGTATTCTGTGAACCGCAGTAAGATTTTCACACAAAAATAGAAAAAAAACAATAAATTTTGGGGTTCCCCATACTTACAACTGAAACTCCAAAAATTTTTTTTTCATCAAACCTGTACGTGTGGGGTATCTATGGATAGGTCTTCAAAAATGATATTGAGGTTTCTAATATAATTTTTTTCTGAACTGAATAGTTTGCGCGAGAGACACTTCCAAAGTGGTAAAATGTGTGTCCCCCCCCCCCTCTAACTTCTGAAATAAGAGAATGATAAAATTAAAAATATATATATAATGTACTTTACCATGTAAACTTCCACCGAAAATTGGTTTGAACGAGATGTAGTAAGTAGTTTTTTTTTTAATACGTCATAAATCGAAAACCGCAATTTACCTTTCACAAAGTTACAACGAACTACAAGAACTTTTATATTATGTTACTTGCTGCTACGGAATCCTTCATGGGCGAGTCCGACTCGCACTTGGCCGGTTTTTTGTAATTGAATTGAATTTGTTTGGTAACAAGAATAAGTTTGTGGTTTGTGGCGAAATATGGGTACAACGTGGGTGGGTACATCTCTGCATAACCCTACGAGGAAAAAAAAAAGGCGTGATTATGTAGTTAATTTATTCTGTAGTGTAACATTCTTCAAAAGCTATCTGCACCTAACATGAAAATATTGCTCATGCTAATTCTTAAATAGCTATCACCTAGCAATACAATACTGAATGACTATAGTTCGCGCGGAACTCGTTTGCCGCTGAGGTGGGGACAGGGGTGAGGCGGCGCACAGTGGTCCGGATTTGAAAAATGGTGGACTTAGGAACAAAAGTCATTATTTTGATTTGAAAAAAATTGTATTCGATAGGAAATTTGATTTACATTAACAAACGTCATATTCAATTTTTCGATATATTGACTCTAACATGTTGAAAAAAAAATATTACGAAAAAAATGTATGGGGCAAGATTGATTTTATTTTTTTTCTCGGTTTGTTCAAAAGTGTTAGGTGTGAAACCTTTTATATATTGTTAAACTCATTTTGTACTTTACCCCTATAATTAAATTATTTGCAACTACTTGCAATCTTGGAGTGAAATCGCTGTTGAAATTCCAAAATTTTAACTTTATTTTTCTAAGGCTGTGAACGTTTTTAGTTGCATTTGTCCACATCAGTGTTGTGGTTTCTCAATACTTTTTTAATATATTGCGCCCACAAATGATGATTTTAGCTCTAGCAGTGTATTCCGTGAATTAATGAAATATTAAATAAAATTTCAAAAAAGCATTACGAAAGCTATATCGAGGATGCCCCTTATTAGTATTGGGTTTATGTTATTGGTGAATCTTCTATCAACTGTACTTAAGCTTTAAACTTACCCTTGCATCTCTACTTTAAACTTACCCTTGCATCTCTACTTTAAACTAAAATCAAAGTTCATAATTCGACGGGTGATAGCCGTCACCCGTCGATACTAATGTGCTTATTTTTACTAGCATACTTAACTTTCCCTCAGAAACTTGAAACATATGTTAGCCCTGAAAAGGGCTGTTGTGTTGCTCTTAAAAAGCGTGTAGATAACACAGTCTCTTCGGCTGCTAAGAGCTGCACAGCTTCGGGAAAAAAACTAAATTTCTTGTATTTATCCAACTTCGGCTTGATGTGCGATATGTAAGGATCTGAAGTAATTAGAAAATTATGTAAAATATCTTCATTCGTAAGTGTCCTCCCCAATTTCCTTGTGTGATGCTCTCTTGTACTTTGGAAGTCCTTGTTCCTTGCTTCAGCTGCCTCTTCGGATAAAATCCCGATAGGAAGGCAAGAGAAGTGCTTGCAAATATCAGCACCATGAATCAACATCTTATGCACACTGGCTGGCATGTGGTACCAGGGATAGTGATGCACAAAAAGCTCAGCTGTCTCCCTGCAGTATGCCCGGAATCCTTCGATGTTGATACGACTTCCAGAAGATAAAACCTGTAAGATAACTGCAAAGTGTTTTATCAAATCTGCATCTATCTTCGTGATTTCAGCAGTCTTTTCGTACTTCCTGAAGAATTTTCTTGGTAGGTTGGTAGTTCCAAAACCCTGCTTGACGATGTCTATCAACAGCCCCATTTGTTCCTTGAACTCACGCTGGGTCATGTCTTTCCTTGCCTGTTTAAGATTCTTGTTCTAGCCTCGTGCACACCACATCTTGAAATCCCAGTTGTAAGAGATGTGCAGCAGACACTCCATGCTTCTAATCCACATGTGAAAAATCGAAAGTCCATACTGGTAGACATCATCTCAAACAGGTCTTGAAAACATTTGTGGCAGGTCATCTCACTTGGCTTAGCGAGAAATACATTGCAGGTAGCTGCAGATGGTGTCTCTGTGACTTTGGTCACACTCAAGTTCTGTTGGGACTGTCTTATCTACACGCTCTTTAAGAGTAACACAACAGCCCTTTTCAGGGGTAACATATGTTTCAAGTTTCTGAGGGAAAGTTAAGTACGCTAGTAAAAATAAGCACATTAATATCGACGGGTGACGGCTATTACCAGTCGATATTAATTTAGTTTAAAGTAGAGATGCAAGGGTAAGTTTAAAGTAGAGATGCAAGGGTAAGTTTAAAGCTTAAGTACAGTTGATAGAAGATTCACCAATAACATAAACCCAATACTAATAAGGGGCACCTCGATATAGCTTTCGTAATGCTTTTTTGAAATTTTATTTAATATTTCATTAATTCACGGAATACACTCCTAGAGCTAAAATCATCATTTGTGGGCGCAATATATTAAAAAAGTATTGAGAAACCACAACACTGATGTGGACAAATGCAACTAAAAACGTTCACAGCCTTAGAAAAATAAAGTTAAAATTTTGGAATTTCAACAGCGATTTCACTCCAAGATTGCAAGTAGTTGCAAATAATTTAATTATAGGGGTAAAGTACAAAATGAGTTTAACAATATATAAAAGGTTTCACACCTAACACTTTTGAACAAACCGAGAAAAAAAATAAAATCAATCTTGCCCCATACATTTTTTTCGTAATATTTTTTTTTCAACATGTTAGAGTCAATATATCGAAAAATTGAATATGACGTTTGTTAATGTAAATCAAATTTCCTATCGAATACAATTTTTTTCAAATCAAAATAATGACTTTTGTTCCTAAGTCCACCTTTTTTCAAATCCGGACCACTGTGCGGCGGTTCGCAGCGCACGTACTGCGTACTGAGTAATGCGCCCCACCCCTCCGTCCCACCGCTCACATACCTAAGGCGCGGCCAACTAGTTCCGCGCGGACTATAATCAAACGGCAAAAACCCAGAACTAATTAGAGCAATACAAATTGCAGGTGCTGCATTGCAGAGCTATAAAAATTTCTTGATCTGAAAGCACACTTTCAGATCAAGAAATTTTTATAGCTCTTATACTGCACACAGTATAAGTTACAGACCATTTATATTCATCACTCTTTTGGTCACATCATCACATGCGTGTCATTCTTCCTCATCACATGCCCATATCAGGACAAACAATTCCTTTTAACATTTCCCTTGTAACTGGCGCCAGTTTTAAACTGCCAGTAATAATACTCATTTCTTACTTTATCCATTCTTGTAACTCCACACATACATCCCAACATTATTACTTTTCTAATTTTTTTTTGTTTGTTTAATGACTTTAACATTATGGCTAAATCCGCCCATTCCACCATTAAATAAAGTATTCTTAATTATTCACAACAATGGTACTTATCATAGTTTATAATAAAAGAAAAAGCTGCCTTTTTATCGTCTACAAAATGCCGTCGTGCGAAAATGCACCTTATCGCCTCATGAGATAGTACTAATGACTAATTAGGCTTGAAGTTGTCCATATAATATTTTATCTACACTTGCAAAGCCTGGTCGTCACAACTATTGCAAAGCATTTCCAATATGTTTCTTCAATAGTGATGTTTCACAACAATTTCAGAGTGCTGATAATATCAGTCCTGTGATATCTTAATTTTTTTTTACTTTCAGTATTGTGCAATCATTCATCCTAGTAGGTTGAATAATACTTTCTTACACCCATGAAACTGAAAGTGGTTCGGTTTGTTGAATTAGCCTCAGGTATGATTATAATTTTTTATTTATTTATTCATAAAAGTCAAATCTCCTCTCCTTTTCTAAGATCCATATTTAGCTTCAAAACTAAATGATACTTGTACTTATTTAAAGTTTTTATTAAAAAGAACTTTCAATATTATATTTTTTGCTGAAAAATAATTACTGAAAAGAGAATTCTGAATGTACAAATGCCGGTGGTGGTGTAGACCTGGTGGAGTGCAGCGCCGGCACCGTTATAAATGTCATATGAGGTGTCTATAGGTTATCTTTTTACCCCCTTATTCATAAAACTTATCAAACCTATTTTAGCTAAAATAGAGATAAAATAGGATTATGAATAAGGGGGTTTATCTTTGTTTTTTTTTTCTCACCTTTTTATGTTTTTTTAATGCCTGTATTGTGTCTTTTGTTGCACTAAATAAACGTTTTATCTATCTATCAGTGCAGATTTTACTTTAGGTTGCCGAAACAAATATCAGCAATGGCACGTTGAATTAAAGTCTAAAATAAAAGCTGTCGCCTGCCTCTGGTCGTTCTGCCGCTATAGCGCATTAGCGGAAGTTTTTTATTTAAAATGTCGAATTAATTTTATTGCACCGAACGCTGATATTTCTATGGCAGTAAAAACCCAGGCTTTAACAGTACCTATTATTAGCTTATGATTAATGTCAACATTCTGGAATTTCACTTAGTGATTAAGTTACCATGCAACCTGCTTTAAACTAGGACAGTAAACAAATAATTTGAGTCATCATTTCGTTGAATTACAAACCAATTACCATTTACTGACCAAAGTAGGTATTTATTCCATAAATAGAAATTGGTAGGCATGGTAGCCAGCTTATACAATCCGTGGTATATATGTCGCAGCCAAGTGGTTAAATTAGCCGTTTAGTTAACCGCCTGGCCTTTGGAAGTAGTGCTTGCCTCGCTTCGCTCTCTCTGCTCGCACGCGGTTGATCACAGTTCTAATAATCAAAGGTTCTAACTTAACCTAACCCTTTTGGTCGGGGTGCCCTGGCTTAGTTACTGCGACCAATTCGGCTCGCGCGTAATTGGTTACAGTTCCAACCTAAACTATAATTGACTATCATTCAGGCCGTTATTTGAACGGCCGCCGTTTAGTTAAAAGGCTAGGCGGTTAACTAAACGGTTAATTAAACCAGTTGGCTGCGACAATACATGAGCACTGTCTAGCTCTGGACTTCGGAAACAATGAATCACTAATTTTGCACAAATAGATATTCTATAAGTGCTTGTTATCAGTCCAGTTGACCAGTTTCCGTTGTGACACTAATTGGCTGCTGACAGTACAAGATAAGGTGACCTTGGCATAGAAGCATAATTTTGTTTTGTCAATTATGCCAAACGCTGTTTCAAGGTGGCACTTATTAATGTGACTGACCTGTTTTTAAGAAGCGTGATTTTAAGTATGATTAGTTCTGCTCATTTGTTCAAAAATCCATCACATATTATATTGACTAGTTTTTGCACGCGACTTCGTCCGCGTGAAATTTCTCGTCCATCGCGTCGCATTGCATCACCGGCCCGTGCTCGTTTTCGCTCAGCGTTCTTTCTGACTTTTTTCTTTTTGCTCGGCTCCTTAGGGTTTTAGCGTGATGTTAAATAGCCTGTAACCTTCATCAAGAATTGAGCTATCAAATACAAATTCGATAGAGATTAGCGCGTTCTAACAAAAAAACTTCAGCTTTAATATGAGCTCAACTAAGACTAATGATGAGACACAATTACTTCTTGTATTGTTCTAAATCAAATTTTGATTTTCCCACAGTTGAGTGGTAGGTGACTAACGTTGTAGGCACGTATTGTTTTAATGTAGAATGTCACTCTATTATAACGATTTATTAATAAAATGCATGCTTACTTAATTTCACACGAAATGAACAAAAATCCTGCTGCATTCCTAGTATGGGAAATTACACTACCTAAACGGAAATACTGAGTTCACATTTAAATATCTTTTCGCTGGGTAAATCAATCAGTATAATCCATAAGTCATCCATATACTTAGAATTGAATATGAACATCGTTGGATGAGTTCTGGCATATTCATAGGAAGCCTTTGTCGTCTGACTAAATATGGTTACCATTTCATTCCATGCTAGATTTTGGGTGACATTCAGACTATGTACAGAATGGATTCCGAACCTGTAGGGCGCGCCTCACCTGTGGGTCGTAGAGTGACCCAAGGGGGCGGCTCCAAGCATAAACTGTATATTTATAAAATTTTATGTTCTTGATACGATTACTACTATTATGATTTCATAGTTAGGTGTTGTAAAATGAGCTTCAGCATTTTTGCATGTCGACAAAATAATTTTACTTATATATTTTTCTATGATTTGTGTTTCTGTTTTTGATCAAACAAAAGAATACCGAACCCATACGAGGCGGAGTGCGTAAATTTTCTAGATATAGAAATATGGTGTCACCGAATCATGTTCTAAATATCAGTTTCAAATTGCTGATAAGCTCCTCTTCTAAACACCCTACTACAATAATCCCCTAGCCGTTGCGACGGTCTTACTAGTCATCCATCTCTTTTACTTGGCCAAGCACAACCACCTGCACCTTCCAGGATATACAGGAAGCCAATGATAGAGCACAATTTGAGTCAAATCGATACGTGATGACAAGCTGTGCAACTTATATGTATGTCGATTGTAATCACTACTTAGGTAGATAATTGGTAACGTCGTTCAAGACGATATGAGGAAGGAGATGGTACTATCTTCTGCGGTCACCACAAGATACTGCAAACACCAGTTTAATGATATATGGTTCAATATTCGATTAGGACCGCATGATGTGACTTGCAGTCTATTAGATGGCCTGTGCTGTGATTCAGCAGAGGTCGTCGCCGGATGCGATGAAATTGGTCCTTGAAGAATGAAGCCCATACAACTATGACCTGATGACTAGAAATTGAATATAATCTCGTAATTACCGTTTATCCATTAGGACCAGGTTGATTCTACTGCTAAAGCCTTAATTGTACCTATAGGGAAAAACTTTTACGGAATTACCGACGATAAAATATATCTACGCCCAAAATTCCATAGAAAACTATACATTAACGAGAAATGCTGCACTAAATTCCCGTTAGGCTACGCTTGCACTGATATAGGTATATGACTAAGATGTTTATTGCCAATACCACGAATTGTATAAAAAAACTGGTTTTCACCAGTACCTAAGAGAAATTGCAATCAGACCGATATTTAATGATATTTTGTTTATTAGTACTTTGATAATATTTCAGGTCTAAATAGATATAAAATTTTGTATGATGCGTATTTTGTTAGCCGCTTATCACCGCCCATCGTTCAATGACATTTGCACCCTTATGGTTCATCATTATTATTAAATTATTTGTTTACTTTTTCTGTGCTTTCATGCTAGCTAATTGGTCCTAAGTCCTAACTCCTGTAGTATTTATTTTATAAAAATGCATAGGGCTTGAGAGTGTAGCCTTCTTTCTTATATCTGGCCCACTTAACGGCCGCGACTTACTGAAGTGTAGCTCGTGGGTTCGAACCCATGCAGGCACTTTACTTTGTGTAAATTATTTCACCACCACTGCTCTCAAAATGGTGAAAAATATCGTGAGGAAACCGGCATGTCCTAGAACCAAAAATTCGAAAGACGTGACATCCGCCAGCCCGCACTGGATCTGTGTGATGGATTAAGGCCCACTCTCTCACACAGAGAGGAGGCCTGTGTCCCAGCAGTGGGGACATTTTAGGCTGATTTCATGATATAGGGCCATACCATATTTTTGTTGTAAAAACCGCACTGTGTACACGAATTATGTCTTGAGTCTTTGGTCAACTGGACCCACTCGAACTGGACCCGCGGGTCCAGTTGACCAAAGGAAAAATTTTCTATATTTTTATTGGTCAACTGGACCCACTGTCAAAATTAGACAAACATCTTTTGTTTTAAGCTACCCATGGATACAGTCGAAACAAAAAGACAATGGCACGAATCTGGTACAGAATCTACGAGTACCTCAAAATCTAAAGATAAAGATAAAAGATAAAGATAATTTATTTGTGAAACATGCGTTTACATAACATTTTTCTGTTAGTAGATTTCGGATCTTATTTTTAATTTGTTTTGTTGTCATGGCTTTATATGACTGTGGTATTTTGTTGTATATTTTCGGGGCCATACAAAAAAATCTTTTCAAATTCAAATTCAAAATGATTTATTCGGGACAACTAGATCCACCGGTTAGTATACAATAACTTAGAAACTATTATTAGTACTTAAAATACAATAACAAAGAACAACACACATCCATCAATAAACATCACAACACAATTCACACAAAAAAAAAAAAAAACACACAAGGCACCTGTGCTGTGACACCCCGCCCCGACAAGATAACCAACAGGGAGATCCCCTCCCTACAAGATCATCAGACGAACGAAATGCCTCAACACAGGTGCACGCACATCTTTAGCTATAGTTTTCAGAATGCTGTTGTGACTCCCCCGCACCCTCCTCATAAGAGACACGACTTTTTTCCGAATGACGGCATAAAAATCGTCAGTGTGAGCCTGTGCGAACATTTCGGAGGCACTGCAGAAACGAGGAAGTCCCAACATCATCCTGAAAATATTATTGTATTGGACGCGCAGTGTGTCCAGGGATTTTTTGGTATAACTAACCCATAGACTACCCGTGTACAGACCCTGACAATACGCTTTAAATAGTGTGATCTTGACTTGGTCCGTACAGCGGGCGAATCTACGGGCCAGCATGTTGCCACGGACTGACAGAGCCCTGCGCTCCCTCTCTATGTCAACATCATCCTTAAGGCCGTCGGTACGGTAATGTCCAAGGTACTTAAACTGCGACACCCTATCCAAGTTAACACCATTCAAAGTAATATACCCAAAATATTATATCGTAGCGTAGAAGTGATGCCACCAATCCATGAAAGGCCATCACTAAAGCATCTGGGTTAACTTCTGAGGACAGTTTGTACAAGACATACGTGACTGAGCTCAGTTTTTTGTTTATATATTCAATGTGCGCTTTCCAGTTCAGTTTTGCGTCTATCATTACACCAAGAAATTTTGTGTCGTCGACTTTATTTCATACTGTGTCATTGTAGAGGGCTTTAATGTCAATATCACCATGTACCCGTTGACTAAAGTAAGATTAGGGTCATGTGGTAGTCAATAGCATCAGGCAGGTCATTGATATATAGGATAAATAATAGAGATCTAAGCGCGCTCCCTTCTGGGACACCGTAAATAGGCGTTCGCTCGCCAGATATGTAAATTGGTGGTGAGGTCAAACTGAAAATCCAAGATGGCAGATGTGAAAAATGTTCAAATTTTTCATCATGGGTGTTGATTTCTTGGTTTTCTAGGGTGCTAAAACCGATGGTGAGGTCAAACTGAAAATCCAAGATGGCGGATGTGAAAAATGTTCAAATTTTTCATCATGGGTGTTGATTTCTTGGTTTTCTGGGGTGCTAAAACCGATGGTGAGGTCAAACTGAAAATCCAAGATGGCGGATGTGAAAAATGTTCAATTTTTTCATCATGTGTGTTGATTTCTTGGTTTTTTAGGGTACTGAAACCGATGGTGAGGTCAAACTGAAAATCCAAGATGGTGGATGTGAAAAATTTTCAAATTTTTCATCATGGGTGTTGATTTCTTGGTTTTCTAGGGTGCTAAAACCGATGGTGAGGTCAAACTGAAAATCCGAGATGGCGGATGTGAAAAATGTTCAAATTTTTCATCATGAGTGTCGATTTTAGCACCATCGGTGAGTTAAGAGGTATGAACCATCTGCTTCGCCGGGAGTTCTTAAATGATCCTAGAGAAATAATTGAAATATAACAAATCCACCCCAGCATGGGAGCATAGCAAACTAATGTGGAAAAGGGTTGCAGGTTGCAGAGAGATAGTATTTTAGGGCCCCCTGCATTGATCTATTAATGAAGTTGTATTATAGCTAAAAAAAAAACATATTATCATTTGAAATGGTCGATTTTTGAAATAAAGTTTAACCGGGATCACGAAATCGTAATAAAAAGAAAATGTTTTGATAATGCACTCAATTGATTCAATTCCCGATAAGGTCGTCAGTGTAATAAATACGTGTATTGAAGCGTATTTAACGATTTTATATAATAAAAAAAAAAAAAACAAATTATAATTATACCTAATTACAGTTGGAGGTGGTAACCAAAACTATTTTTATTAAGTAGAAAAATTTACCATTAACGCTGCAGTAGGTCCTCCTGTATTTAATCCCATTTTTAAGTTTGCTTACTGTATTGTCCTACCTTTTGGAGTATTTTACGGCTCACCAACACCACAACACGCATACAATCGCACTCCACGACCACCCCGCTTGACCGCCGGGAGCCGACTGACTCGTGACGTAGGCGCATGAGACAACCAACACTTTAGTCAATACACTACATCCCTTTTTTGTTTTAATTATTTTTTATTAATTATCTATTTATTTGTAAATCTAAATTATAAGACGTTTTTATGTATGTAATGAGGTTTTCATCAAGTGTGATTAATATTTATTTGTTTTCTGAATTAATGAAATATAATTGATGTATCAATAAGGGTAAATCAAAACTTAACATTATTTAGGTGAAGTAAGGTTAGGTTTCAACGTCCATTTCTTCGTCGTTGATTTGATTTCGATCTTGGCACACACTCCATTCTCCTTAAATTTTTTTTTTCAAATGCACTACATTCCTTTCTTAACATAAATTTATTAATCAAAGAAGTACTTGGTTATAATCAACCTTACAATGTTACACAATCAAACCAGATTAATCAACACACTTAAGTTCTGCATGTGATTTCTGGCTACACATAGCCCAGTAACCTCCAGTTACTCAACTTTCCTTTATGCGAACCCCAATGGGAGCACAGAGTCTCTCTTGGACTCTATGGTTTTCACTGAAACCCGACCTCCGCCAGAGGTGACTGCTTACCGCGTACTCACGGCAACGGCTACATGACAACGTCTGGTACGGTCCAATCATCACACAAACTTAAATACTTTCCTCATTGTTACTACTACTACTTCTGTCTGTCTTCTGTCATATTCCGCATCCTCCCATAAGAAGACTCAAGACTGATGAGATAATTAAAAGGGACTCGACTCTTTAAAATCTGTTTTATTTCGCGATCAATTTGCAATAAAGATTCAAATAAGAAACCACAATTAGGATAATCTAAGAATTTGAACTATCTAGTTTCGAGATTACCGAGACCAAGTACGACGATTCCACACGATGTTAATCAAAGAAAACAAAACCTCAGGTATCTCATTCGCGGTGGGACGCATTTGTTACATACCTACGCATTTCCCGGAGGAATGCCGAGTCGTCTTTGACCCTACGGTCTTGGCTTTGAGGCTAGACCCGACCGTACTACACAGAGCTACCGCGTACCATGTACCCACGGTCTAGCAAGTAGATACCGATTTGTAACGGGCTATGGCTACGATACTCTGGTACGGTCTCCGACCCAATGAATCGAGAACCTGAGTACAGACTAAAGTGATGCCAACTCATCATCTATTTCGTCTGCAACCTCAACTGGTACTTGGCCCTCGGGCATCTTCCGAACACGTTCATGGAGCGTTTTTGTAAGTACGCTTGTTAAAAAGATTTTAAAACATTCCGATCGCCATCTAACACTTCAACTATTTGATATGAACCTCTATAGTCTATACTTCACGTCAAGCTTAGTTTGATTACGCTCGTTGTTTCAATAAGCACGAATTCACCGACAGAGAACCAATTCACGTTTGCCTTAGTACTATGAAAACGACTTTTATTATAACGCGCAGACTTTTCAATGCCTTCGGATGCTAATCTCCTAACGTCATCAAGGTCTATAATATCGTCATTGTCGTTAGCCACTGGAAATTGCCGAGTTAACACAACCGTCCAATCGGCAAAACTGCCGGATCAGTGAAACTGACCAATCAACGAAACTGGCGAATCAAATAAACTGACGACCGAGGGAAACCGACCAGCGATACTCGGACTCATTAAATCAAGTGGTCGTGCTACCTTACTTATCAAAAGTTTTAATGGACTAGCTTTAGAGCTAGCTGTACCTACATCTTCTAACGAGTCTTGCCACGACCGATCTTTATCAGTCTGTAGGCTATACATACTAAGTTCAGAATTCAGAGTTCATTTATTTGTCTGACACTACTTTATGTGTCTAACACACATAAATATCAAACACA
This sequence comes from Amphipoea lucens, assembly GCA_947508005.1. NCBI lineage: Eukaryota > Metazoa > Arthropoda > Insecta > Lepidoptera > Noctuidae > Amphipoea > Amphipoea lucens. The sequence goes on along the minus strand of OX382368.1, from coordinate 7,832,338 downwards.
TAGGTACATATACATACAAAACAGTAATAACATTAACACCCACAACCGTGAGTACACGGCCTAATAATTTCACGTCTCTGTACACCGCCTTACTGCCTACATACCGCTCGACCGCGCGCCACGGCTAGCGGAGCCCTGCGCCCGCACTGTGCCGCACTCCGTTGATACCTACGACGCGACCGCGAGACGAATTCGTGGAACACGACACGATCGGAACGCCGCCGCCTGCGCCCCTGCGTCTCCCGCGCACGGCCGCGACCATCGGTCGCCCTCACTAGTTCGTTCGCGACAAACCTGTACGGCGAATGCATGTATTTTCGTAACTCGCGCCGCGCATTATTGTTTTAGTGTATATGTGTCATTTATGTTAATAACATTTATATTTAATTATAAAAGTAGTGTTTAATTAATAGGTTTACGTTAACCTATCCTAACGCACTACAAGCTCTATCGCAATTAACATTGACTTGAGCACACACATTATTATTTCTACTTGATCATTCGCAAGAGATGAACTAGGTACCTAGTCGCAATAAGGTTTAGATTGATACTTTTACCTTGACAGAAGTCGCGAAACTCTTTGCTCAAAACGCACCGTCCTTGATCAGCGATTATTCGTACAGGAGATCCAAGGAGCGCAACGCTGTCCGACACTGCCATCTTGCTTGCACACGTTCTTGTGTGTAACTTGTAACCAAACAAAATCAACAACAGTGTACCTATGTTCTCCTCGGCCAATTCTGACCATTTACGGCTTTTTTTTTTTTTTTTTTTTTTTTTTAAATCAGAAATCTTTAATCCTTTTCTTATTGTTCCCACAAACTAATACCGCTAAATTGACTAAACAAACTTTGATTAATCATAGCAAAACGTCCAATGACCAGAGCCATGTAAACAAACTGAGTATCTAATCATAGCGAAAATCATCAACCAGAGTCATGTACCATCGTTATCCACATTACAACCATCTTTTACACTTAGACACCGAGAAAACCACACACGAGTAAACCACTCTAACGCCACGGCTCTTCGGCTGACCAGCAATCGCATTGCTCTCACACTGTGATCACCATCTACTTCGACTGGTACATGACCTACTGGCATCATTCATAACCTATCTTGAGCTTATTAACGGTTAGAATTTAAAGCTTTTAACGTATGGGGATCACTATACAAAACTTCCGATACCTTAAACGGACTCCTGAACTTCCAATCTAACTTAATCTGATAAATTTCGCTCTTCGTTTTCTAATAACACGAAACCACCAACCCAAAATGTTGTTATAGCTGCCTTTGTCCTATTATAATATTACTTTGCAAGTAAATGTCGGGTAGAAACGTACCTAATAAAATCTCAAGTTGTTGCTCGCTAATCGCAACACTACATATGATTTGTTCTGTGCTGAATACACGTGTTTGACCAATACTAGTCAACGCAACAACGTTATTAACTCGTTTGCCACTTAGTTGGGCTGCACAACTCGTTTTTACTAACGAGTATTCAGCACCAGAATCGTAAACAAAACAATACAGCTCACCTATCCTTTCCAACGTGTCTGAGGGTAGTTGTACGATGCAAACCTCCACTCGCCATTGCTGCCTGCAGCACGCACACTGCAACTGCTCGTGCACCGGGTCGCGACACGCCCCGGTTTCCCACACTTGAAGCACACGCTGCTCGAAGCTGCTTGGCTCGATTCTTAAAGTCACTCCTCTACATCACTGTCAGCTCCACGCTACGTCCCCGGTATACCACCCACGACAGCCACGTTGATGCTGCTTCCTTGTGTGCCTTACTGATGGCCACAACAAGTTGTCCACCTTGCAGCGAATTCTCAGCAAAACGCCAATCAACTGTTGTGCACTGTTACGCTTGCACACGCTTCCCACCGCGTGTTCTAATTACGGGAACGGGACACAACGAACTCACACTAGAGACTTTTTTTTTTTTTTTTTTTTTTTACGTGGCGGTATATTACTAATTCGTTCCAATATGTACATACTGTGATCTAATATCAGAAGGCATTAAGGCATTTGCTGCTTAATGCACCATCATGTACGATTTACAATTTCATGTAGGTTCGCACTACCTGACACACAATCACGTACGATTTACAATTTCATGTAGGTTCGCACTACCTGACACACAATCACGTACGATTTACAATTTCATGTAGGTTCGCACTACCTGACACACAATCATCAACCACCAATCAATTTAATGATTCAGATAAATATCATCTCCTGTTGTGTTCGTATTGACACGTTTTCTCACTCGTATCAATTTAATGATCGGATTACTTTTATCCGTTATATTTTAATACTTAGTTGTTTATCAACACATGTATCAATTTAATGTCCAAGTATTTTCGCTCAAGTTTGTCAACACTATTACTAGCTTCATGGTATCAATTTAATGATCAGATTTTAATCTGCTTAGTGTAGGTACCTCATAAACTAATTAGGTACGATTTTTATTTAATTATTTAGATAATATCAATTTAATGATCAGATTTTAATCTGCTTTTTTATTTATTTACCTAGATAATATCAATTTAATGATCAGATTTTAATCTGCTTTTTTATTTAATTACTTAGATAATATCAATTTAATGATCAGATTTTAATCTGCTTTTTTATTTAATTACTTAGATAATATCAATTTAATGATCAGATTTTAATCTGCTTTTTTATTGAATTACTTAGATAATATCAATTTAATGATCAGATTTTAATCTGCTTTTTTATTTAATTACTTAGATAATATCAATTTAATGATCAGATTTTAATCTGCTTTTTTATTGAATTACTTAGATAATATCAATTTAATGATCAGATTTTAATCTGCTTTTTTATTTAATTACTTAGATAATATCAATTTAATGATCAGATTTTAATCTGCTTAATGTACGTAAACACTTGTATGTCATTAGTCACACACACAGTTTTGCATCAATTTAGTGAAGCAGATCAATTGTAATCTGCGTGAGTTAGGTAGGTATCGATTTAATAGTCAACGGTTTTATTGTAACTCTTGCTATTTACCTGGATAGGTAACTAAACACAAGGAAAATTATCCTTACAACCAAACAATTACTCGTACTTTCTATAATTAAGCAGATATAATGTCGAATAAAGGTAGGTAGTCAATTTAAATAATTATGTTTTTCACTTAATTTCCTGAAGGTTTGTTGTTTACTAAACCAAAACTATGATTATACACTTGAAGTAGGTAGGTATTCATATAAATACTGTTGTTATTATCCAATTATCATATTGTATAATACTAGCAAAAGTTGGTCAGTCGTTATATAAACCGAGATGCAATTGTATTGGTATCAATAACTAACCTTTATAACAATCGGTTCATAATAATATGAGTACCTTGAGAATGACGTAACTTGTTTACTTCATTTTATCACAACTATCTTTCCATCTTTCTTTTTTTTTTTTCTTTAAATGGTTATTATCATTGTGTACTCACTTTTGTCCTCGTCGCCACATGTATTGTCCTACCTTTTGGAGTATTTTACGGCTCACCAACACCACAACACGCATACAATCGCACTCCACGACCACCCCGCTTGACCGCCGGGAGCCGACTGACTCGTGACGTAGGCGCATGAGACAACCAACACTTTAGTCAATACACTACACTTACTCTCGCGTAAAGTAGTTTAAAAATCAACGTGAAACGTATTGCAGTTTTTGGTTTCTTGTCAGTTTGGACTCTAGTGTTGTTACTCTGTAATTAACGGTCAGGCACTCGATTGGCTCGATCACAGAACATATTTTATATACCCATCCCGATTATGTAGTTCGAAAACTCAATTCAAGTTGAATCTAAAATATCATGTACTACCTCCCTCCAGTACCTACCTTAAATTCAAACCTAGCAACAGTGTGTTTGAAAAGCACACAAAAAAAATTAAAGGAAAGAATAATAGCAAGATCCAGAATAAAGCAACCGTTCTATATTGGTACCTAAGTATTTCAGTCAGTATCACATGAAATATATAATATCTATTCCCTGGTTTATTACCGACTAGTACTACTACATCAAGTGGCAAATCGAGAGAAAATAAACTCGAGGCTTTATTTTATTTAGAGTAACGAGTTACATATAATCAAGCCGCAGCACTATCTGACACTATTAAAAAGATAAGTGTCAAGACTGTCATGTCAAGTGACAACATTTCATTAATTTATTTATTCCGTTTCTTTCGAATTGCATGAAATTGATATTTCTGTTTTCCTGTGTGTAATTGAAGGATTTTAATTAACATGGAATCTTCAAGACGGTACAGCATGTACTCCAGAAGAATGTTGTGTTAATTGTTGAGTAAGATTTCAACTGAACTGTTCGCGTTGGCTGTTGTGCACATGTTAGAGCTCTTGGACATGGTATCAAGATGAGAAGTGGAGCGACCTGCATAATTTTAGATGAAATACCATTTACTTTTATGTCGTCAGACGTTGAAATTGATATCCTACATAAAGTTATAAAAATAATTTGAAAATTATGTGATTTTTGATTTCATGAACCGTTATTCCTACTATTTATTACTGAACAGTGCACTATTTTACTAAATTATAAAACCGAGGCCAAACTTCTCACTAAACAAGAGTTATTTTAGTGTGTTTAAGGGTATGATGGTATTTCTCAGCTAAGACATCTAGGGAACATAAACATGCGGCTTTTAAGCCTCTGTGGCACTGAATTAAAATTGTGCAATGAGTGGCGTGGGTCATCCTGTAGCTTCGCCCTCTCGATGCAGCTGGGTATAGTCCTGCGAATTTCTGGAGGCGCGATGCGAGTCAGTGGATACAGCATTCGCAACGGGGTCGGTTTTAAGCAACCAGTAATAATCATTAATGTCTTATTTAGAGCTGTATCCACTAACTTATCGTGGGCTGATCGGTTCCATACTGGACAGGCCTGCGGAGAAACAAAGCGCCATTCCAGTTGTTCGCAGGACTTGAGCAGATGCCACCCATCTGGTGGAAGTTAGGCGACGGAGTAAGTGATTTCTGGTAGGTATGCACTTTCTGTTTGACATTTTCGCAGTTTCTCCGGAAGTTAGGGGACCTATCCACTCCTCGGGGTAGGTCTTAAGTAAGTATTCCTTGAGCCACCTGCTCCAAAAAATCTTAGAGAGGCGAAGAGCCTTTTTCCACTTTTTTCTTAACGAAAAAACTCCGTCGTCCAGAGAGGTAGGTAATTGCTGATATGATGAGCTGCCTATTAAAAAATGAAAAGGTGTGAGCCTTTCATATTCACAGCTGCAACATATATATATGTCAAAGGCCTCGAATCGGACGTCTGCGTTACCATGGACGATATTCTTCCTACGATACGTCGGTGCGGGCTGGAGGCCAATTCTCAAGCATCTCGCATTCGTTATTGTCGTTCGATTCGAACTTTTCTCTCGAAACAATCAAGCCGAGCTATTCTCGCAGGAAAGACACGCGACATGCCTTAGTTTACATGCGACATATTTATGTAAAAGGAATTTTGTCACCTGATTATCATAATATGATATACCTATTATTATTGTATTACAACAGGGCCATCAAGCATGATGGGGTTTTCGAAAGCATTTCAAACAATAAAGATTTCAAACGATATTTTATTTTTTTCAATATAAAACATAACTAACACAAACAATACATTATAATAATCACTAGTGTATATGAATGGTCGGCGTCATGAGTCGCGCGCTGTCCGCGAGCTTAGGAATCGGCGGACCATTTCACCTCTCGCCCAATATCTTCATGAACTTGAATGCGGCAATTTGAACACAAATACATTTGAATTAATGATGTGACGATACTCCTAATGCGACCCTCAGGGTAAAAATTGTTTTCGCAAGGATTTCTCAACAATCTTTTAGGATTTTGTAAAGTAATGTAGCCGGGTCACGTAGGTATAGCCACGTCATTGGAACTACATGCAGCAGGACGGTCCAGTTGGTTCAGTACCGCACTCTTTACGACAACCACAATTCCTCTTCTTCTTTTTCGTCTTGATAAACCTTGATGTTATTGTGGTAGTCATCAGCTTACATATAACATTTGCAGTAATTCTGTTTTATTTTATTACTTAATTTATGTAGATAACCAATGTAAACAAACTACAATTTTGACTTTAATTTGATGTGACAAATATAATTGACATTGACAAATCAGCAACGGCCATGCATTCCGTTGTAACAAATACTAAGGAGGACTTATTTTAATGATAATAGTAAAATAAAAAAGAAAGAAAAAAATAGAAAGCTACATTATCACAGGATAACATAGGCTATAATTTATTTTTTTCTGCACTAATATTATAAAGAGGAATAAAATTCTATTACATATTATATTAGTAATTGATATCTTCCGGACCTCACTACGGCATCTCAAAATCCAGTAACGTTGTTTTAGCTCATTGCAGACAGTAAGTAAGTAAAAATAAGTAAATAAAAATTAAGTGTACCTAATTGAATAATATTATGTATATTTTAAGTCATAGAAATAAAACTAAAAGATTCGGCTTTACTCCTTAACTGTACTAATGATGAAATTTGACAGCGGGTCCAGTCGACCAATTCAAAATTTGACTTGGTCGACTGGACCCGCGGTTCCAGTTCGAGTGGGTCCAGTTGACCAAAGACCCCTTACCCGTGAGAACATTGTTTAGGTGCATATAGAAAGAGAAAATTTTAAATAATGCAAACATAATTTCACCTTAAAAAGTGTTAGGACCAGTCATCATCTGCCTAGCCTTTTCCCAACTATGTTGGGGTCAGCTTCCAATCCAACCATAGGTATGCAGCTGAATACCAGTATTTTACATGGAGCGACTGCCTATCTGACATCCACAACCGAGTTACTGGGTAATACGATACCCCTTGGTAAGACTGGTTGTCAGACTTTCGGGCTTCTGACGACCCGTAACGACCTACCCAGTATAGTCTTCTAAACTAATATTATAAAAAGAAAATATTAGATTTTTTGTATGTTTGTTTGTTTGTTACGCTTTCGCACTAAAACGGCTGAACGGATTTGGATGAAATTTGGCATATGGGTAGACCATGATCTGGATTAGGCCTTAGGATATTGTTTATCTCGCTTTTCCCATGGGATCGAGACTTATGCCACAGCATTCCAAGCAAAAGAACGGAAATGGCCACAAAACAAATAAATATCTAGTTGACTGTCAAAAGCCACATGCCCTTGACAAAGATGAAATTTAAGATCTTACAACCTCCGGTTCCGCTTGATAAACTGATGGCACGGTCGGTAATGTTATTACCGTACGTCTCCGAATGCCTATCGCCATTCATGTAACCCAATTCAATCCTAAACATGACGATTGTATTACAATTATTAAGCGTTATAAGAGATAAACTCTCCATGAGTCATCATTAGAGTTACGTAAGTATACGAGTATTTCGCAAATAAAAAATAGAAATTTCGCAAAAATATAAACTCAAAATGCAAAATTACGCTTTTATTCGCCAAAAAAATACTCAAAATTTAATATCACGTATTTATTGGCATAATAATTACAAGAACTATTGAAAAAAAAAATTGTTAAAAGCTAACATTGTTGTTGGATTGGTTGTGGATTGTGGTAAGATGTCGACAGGATTTTCTTGCTGAACTACATTCAATAGCAGCCTATGGAAATGAGCATATCCGTCTAAGAGTTCATCCTGTGGTGCCTACGTCACAACAACGACAACCAATATAATAATGACTCTGTAATACCTCGGTTTAGTATACACTCAGCCTTGGCCATCGCCAATCATAGTCCGGTCATCGACTTTATGTTCTCGAATTTTAAAATAATAATGGTCTTACTTGTTTACCTAAACTGTTATGTAGGTGGCTGCTATCGACAAGGTCGTATGTATAAATCATTGAATATTCTCAGTGTGTAACTTAATTTACATTCGTGTACTTGTGTCTCGGATTAGTTGAAGATAACATCTTCGTTGTTTTCTTTTTTTTTATTGTCTGTGAAGGTGTGTTGAGTGTTGACGTTTAAGGATCGAGTTTCCTGTATGAGTTTCTCACTTCGCGTGTGCTTTCAGATGAAAAGCGAACCGGGAAAATGGATATTAGCAAGAAGCTGCTGCTGCAGAAGCACCAGCAGGACATTATCGATGATTTAGAAGTAGAGTACATTTATGATGAGCTTTTTACGAAGCGTGTTATTTCTTCGGAGGAGTTCGATCATATTCTCAAACTTGTAAGTATTCATTATGATTATGACACACCAATTTTTTTTTAAGGATTGATTTCTGAGAAAACCCACGCGTGCTGTTGTATCAAGTTTATATCATACGATTGTAATAATCATTAGGAATTATTTAAAAGTTATCGTGTAGTGTTATGCTTCCCTTTGCACCTATTGCAACTCTGTTTATCCGTTGAGGAAAATTAAACATGTGAAATGGTTCGTTTAGCTAAAATTAATTATTTACAATTTACCTATTGAATAGGCAAGTCAATATAATATTGTTCTGTTAATTTAAAAAGCATACCTATAGCTTCAACTCGTATCAATTGCGGTTTTTACGGTTAAAGGTATTTATTTTTCAAAAGAATTACAAATCCACTTAAAGACAATCATAACCAGGTTTTAACATTAATGTGCCATCAAACGTAGCGTATCCTAAAAATTACATATAATAACACTTTTACTTTTGTTTTTGTGAGTTTTATTCGAGTTATTTACTTGATTGGTTAAATTGGCTATTATTTATATCATTTCCATTTTGCCATACGGCTGACCTATTTATGTATTAACGTTCCAAAGAAACTTCGCGGGAAAAAAGATGGAAGTGGAACTATGAATGAAAAGTATTATTTACAATCGTTATGACACTAAACGGTGCAATACACACTTTAAAGCCAGTCTGATTACAACTTCTGTTGAAGGACGACGTGTCGCGAAATAACAAAACGTCACATAGTTGACCCATCTATGTTTTATTGAATTTAAAATAACTTTTTTGCAGTCATCCCGCGTCGAAAAAGCTAGATTCTTGCTAGAATCGTTGATTCTTAATGGTAACAACGGGTCTTATGAAGCTTTTGTAGACAGCCTGCATAAAGACTACAAGTGGCTTTGGGAAAAGTTGGCGATTGAGAACAACAATCCAATGCCTAATGATAGTTTTGAGGACAGCCTCAGTAAGGGCGATGTGCCCAGACTACCGGACCATCATGTGAGGAGGATTAAAGTGGTAAGAAATCAAACTATACATATTTTTGCTTCATAAAACAAATGACACCGATCGGTTTTTGTACCGCGCACTGGATTTTGAACGCTTGTCTTAGCGTTGAGAGTTGAAATTCCAACAGTATTCTTAGTTTAACGCGCTAAGGGATGCCCTCTGTTGGATTCTCAACTCTTTGCTCAACCCTGACTGTTGAAAATCCAGGGCGCGTTAAAATACGCGCCGCATTAAATAAACACCCCTGTACCCAGTACAGCAATAATCAGTGAAAAGCTTTAAAAAAAACACTTATCTTACTTCATTGATGTTCCGTTATCATTTGTTATCTAATGTGAGAAATAGCACTTCAATCTAAACTGTTAATTCATGAATCATACGAGTATGGTTCTGGTATATTTCTATCTGAAAAGTTCATTCTTATATTTTTTTTTTATGATTTCAACTTAAGGTCACACACGCGACTCTTAAAATTAATCTTAGTAGGTGACTATATAGGCACATCCGTCATAAACAGACTATGTGAACCAAATACGTTGTCCTTCATTATAATGAAAGTCATTGATTGAATTGTCTTCGTAAAACGATCGTGTATCGACGCATGATTCACGAATTAACATAGTTTAGAAGTTTAGATTGAAGTGCTATTTCTCACATTATATAACATGTTATGCTAACGGAATATCAATGGAGCAAAATAAAAGTGTTTTTACTGTAGGTTTTGTCATTGTCATAATAATATAATCGGTTGGTTGCCATCCTGATTTCCTGGGGGAGCGCATTCCACAGAGAGATAGACTGAACGAAGATGGAAGAGTGAATGAAGTCGTCGAATTTATTGCGTTTTTCCCCATCAATTATATGACATATCTACCTATAGTGTAAGATCATGTTTTCGAAAACCATTATGGGATTTCCTACAAACATTAGCCTCATTCCTGTGCGAGAAGTGACGAATCGGATAGGGATTAAAATAACAGCTATTTAGTCTTGCAGCCTTCATAAGTGACGATGCTTAAATTACCTACGTCCGGCACGCCCTGAACAGTTAGCCGCGGAACCACCTTTAGTATTATTATATTTTATTACTGAAAGGGCCTGCTTTTGGTCTCGATTACGACTGATGGAAAGGATTGGATGAGGTCATGATAGAACGCGCGTGCCCAGAAGATGCCTGTTCACTTTTGTTTTGAATGCTGACGGCACCTCACTAGTTATCCTTGTAAAACATACGTGAGAAGAAAAAAGCTCTGTCTGATCAATCAACTCAGCCTACGTCCAACGCTGGACAAATGTATATACCCAAGTAGCCTTCTTCCAAATTGTGTTGTTTGCACATCTTGCGGATCAGTCAGCTAGAAAAGCCGACGCCATCTAGTTTTGACATATTATTATTTATATTTGACGTGTAAAAGTGTTTGTACGAACCTACTTACAGAAATAAATCTTTTTGTAATTTTTTTTTTATCATTGACCGCGAAATTGAAGTGTAAAACTGTCTTTAATGATCTACTTACACAAATAATATATAATATATTATGATTACATTATTATTACTCCTAGTTATCCACCTACTGCCGCCGCCGTATTGGGGTCCATTTAGCCATGAGGCGTCGCACGTAAGGTTTACCACGTTACGTTCGTTTACATTTTTCACGTTTACGTTTATTATCATCTTCCTGTCTTTATCCCAATTTATTTGAGGTCGGCGGAGCTTATCTTGTTCTTCATAAATCTTTCAGACATCATCTCAGTATTCACCCCCTATCTGGTCATATTATCTTTCGCACAGTTGACAAAAACCAAACACCCATATAAATACTCAAAACTTTCCTGAAATTGCCGTTTACCTTGATAATATTCTGTAATGTCTTGTAGGAAGAAAATGTAGCAGATTCCCTGAAGCGGCTGGCGCGTCACAAAGTAGTCGCGCTTCACGGCATGTCCGGTTCAGGGAAGACGTGTGTCGTACTTAGCGCATTGAGGGACAACCCTGATTTAGTCACTAACAACTTCAACGGCGTAGTGTTCTGGGTAAATTTTGGCAACTGCAAGACTGACGATGATATTATTTTCCAACAAAGCAAGTGAGTATTACATTTTCCTTATTGTCTTTCTCTTCTTGTAAAGATGAATCTTGGATTTTTCTGTCGAAATGCACTGCGCAGCATTCTTGGCGTGGTGCCGACAGAAAGCGGTGCGGCGCACAGTGGACGGAAAAACAAGCTTCCCTTTCATAGGAGTTTTAAAAATAAAATTATTTATTTGATAGTTTCAAGTATACAGTTTTTTCGGGTACATTAAAACATTGAATAAATTAGTACTTACAGGAATGACTTTGTACAGGGTAGTCAAAAAGTCGTGGATCAAACGAAATAGGAAGACAGGGAATTATTTCTCACTTTAAAAGCCACGTGACCTTTGACCTTGGCCTCGAACGTCTCCGTTCAAAAGATATGAATGAATTAAAAATGCATATTTGGACGATGTTGTAATACGCGGTAATGTAGGTACATCTCAAAAATATTCCCCCCCCCCCCCTATTATTGATCCCTGATAGACAACAAACTTATGTGACTATTGATCTTGACGAAAAACGTCCTTATTCAAAACGTATGAATTACTTAATTTATATCTTGAAGATGTGGTCACTGGTCATGGTAAAAATGGTTGTTAAAGCCGCAATATTGTATTCAGTTACGAAGAATTCCTTAATTACCTACCTATATATTTGTCAAATTAGACTGCCTCATTTAACAATAGTCACCACCTACCCTCAATTTCCATTGTTATTGCGCAGGTAAAAATTTTGGGTTTATTAATTAGGGTGATTAGGTTCATTGTTTATCAAATAATGGTAACATACTAAGTGCATTTACCATTTTTCTGCGAATTTTGTTGGTATTCTAAGTAGGTGACTTGATGTATTTCATGAAAGATCAAACAATGATTCCAGTTAATCAATTAGAGTTCTGGGTTTGCTAATTAGGGTAATTAGATTCCTTGTTTGTCAAATAGTGGGAACATATTATGTACTTAAGTGCAATTAAGGTTAGACAATCGTTTCTGGAAATGGATTAGAGTTCTACCCCCTTATTCATAAAACTTATCAAACCTATTTTAGTTAAAATGGGGTTTGTCTCTTTCTTACACACAGAAATGACAACGTGACAGATAAAGACAAACGTTCTATAAACCTATTTTAGCTAAAATAGAGATAAAATAGGATTATGAATAAGGGGGTTATTCTAAATGCAAGCAGTATAAATACTGAGAGCGCCTTTGCTTCATTTTATGGTAACGTGGTATTATTTTCCCTCAAGTGTGCATAAATTACTCATGCATGGTGCCGATATAATTAAGCACAGTAACTTTATTCCAATCGGTAAACTTTCTGAAGAGGCATCCAAAGTTCGCAACAAAGATTTAAAAAATATCAGAACCTTCCACTCGCGGAAAACTAGCAGACTTGTAACAAATTTTAATGAGGATATTACGCGTAATTTGCTGATATCCTCTGACCCATATCTCTCTAGTTTCAGACCTAAGATATGGCAACTTTGTAGTAAATCTCTATCAGATGAAGCCAAATTGTTATTCTTATTAACTTCTAGTTCAGATATAGAAAATGTAGTCTTTGTAGACATATTAAACCTGTCTGACTGTGACATTGACTAATTTAATTGTGATTGGGTCTTCCCCTGAATCACTGAATTCATATCGCATTATTTGTTGTATAAATTCAATTATTAATTTATTCATACGTTATGAATAAGTACGATTTTCGCCAAGATCGATGTCATATAGGTTTGTGGTCTTTCATGTATCAATTCTGGGTAAAATAATAGTAACAAACTGATTTTTGAGGTGCTATTACCGCCAATTACTCAATCGTCCAAATATGCAGTTTTAATTCATTCATGTCTTTTGAACGGGAAGTTCGGGGTCAAGGTCAAAGGTCAGGTGGCTTTGGTATAGGCTCATCAACAATACCTAAAAGTTTCAGCTTTACAATCCAAGACAGGCAGAAATTATGAGAAAAACTAATTACATTTTCATTCATTTGAAATATATAAATTCATTTTTTTATGGTATAGTTTAAAAAAAAAACCCGTAACTGCTAATAATGTTTTGATGTACTCGGCAAAACTGTATACTTGTAACTGTCAAATAAAACATTTTATTTTTCAAAAATTCTATGAAAGGGAAGCTTGTTTTTTCATCCACTGTGCGGCGTGGCATCGCATTGGAAAAGTATACATTTTCTAAGAAAGTGCGGTTGATGTCGTTGACGATTTTTCAACACAATGTCAAAACGCTCATATTAAGTGTGTTGGCCCTTAGAGGTGCCATGACGCAAACTATGACACAGCAACATTATTAGTAATTCATACTTTTAACGCGTTCTTGTTTTTGACACTAGCTAAAAATATTATACTGTACCTATACAATAGATCAGCTAAGAATATACAAACTCGTATTCAGCTGATACCCAGCCAAGAAGTTGGTTCTCTTTAACTTTGTATTGCTTACTAACACAATGGATTACTGTTGTCCGAAAAATAAAGAATTATTATTATTATATTAACGTTATTATTATTATATTAACGTTACTTACTGACTTACTCCCCTCCACAGATTACTAAGAAAAGCTTCCTCAATGTACATGCAAAATTCGTACATGAACTCGTCAATTTCTATGTCAAGTATCGGCTCCAATGGCGATAGTCACTCGTCTTCCAATTACGAGTGGACTATGATTGATCTCAAGGACAAACTAAAGGCTCAGTTCTCTGAGCAACCTTTGAAAGAATGCCTTCTTGTGCTGGACGAAGTGAACGACAAGAAGTGTTTGGAAGCTTTCGATATTGGGTGCAAGATCTTGGTGACTACAAGGGACACCAATGTGGTTGCTAATTATCATCCACAGATTATTAAAGTGAGTACTTCTCCTTATGTTGTTGTTTAAGTGTCTTTAAAGGTGCGACCGCAACCGCAAACCGCAGCGGCAACGTCGCCCAATCGCAATGACAGACCGAAACCACACGATTGGTTTCTACGTAACTCTATGAAAATGCTTCCGTAGATGGCGACGTTGCCGCCTATTGTCGACAGCGGTTGCGGTCGCCTTCGGAAGATCACCTTAAGAATTCTCATTACTCTCATTCATTATTTTTTGGAGACCGGAGCTCTTTAGAGCTGATGAAACTCTGAACGAGCTACTGTAATCAAAAACATCGTTTTAACCGTTGGTAAAGTGCTAAAATCTAGTTTTTCTTCTACATTTAGTATTTCAAGTAAAGGGAGTAGGGGGTTTCGATAAAGCGGGGCTCGTAGCGAACTAATAACAGCCACACAGGTCTATTGAAGGTTAAGCTCCACATGCCGCGATCGGCTCTTGGATATCTGACCATCCATTCCATGTAAGAGCACGTTAAGCCGTTAGTTCCGGCTGTCAAATATAGATCTTAGACAGTCGTTAGGGGTAGTCAGAACCCTAAAAGTCCGACATCCAGTCTTACCAACGGGTGTCGTGGTACCCAGAACCTGGGTTGTGTAGGTCAGATAGGCAGTCGCTCCACGTAAAGTAGTGGTACAACATGTTGGGAAAAATCTAGGCAGATTGATTTTGAGTATTTCAAGTGAAAAGGCCCACTTTGTTAGTATTTTTTTCTCTGCGTCGTGTTTATATATAAACGTATTTTCTTTCTTTCAATTTACTAAGCATTGAACTTAACACCGTGTTAAATGTATCAATAGCCTGAATCATTCCCCGTATTTTATATTCATTACAATTTAATATTACATGTTTATTGTAAAATGGTAACCACGCAAATAACAATATCTATCTGTCTTGAGTCTTCTATATAAATAAAACAAAGTCGAGTTAGTTACACCATTTATAATTTAAGAAGGGCTGGACCGATTTTTATGATCTTTGATTTGTTGGATTTGTCTCCGCCCCGAATAGTAATAACTAATAAACATGGGGAAAACAAGAAAATAATAATAATGAAGATAATTCATTTTCTCACACATTTTATATTTATTAATTCTGAGGCGGTACGAAGTTCGCCGGGTCAGCTAGAGTATAATATATAAAACAATATTCTGTGACGTCATGGTTACACTAAAAACCTTTTACTTATATATTTCCCTGTTATGTTTATCCATATTGGTCATTGTTGATCCATATTTAGTAGTACTGCGTAATGAATGCTTTCCTATATTTATTTATGTGCTGCATTAAATGGTATTTAATTTTTAATTTTATATACCTGCCAGAAATCCATCCAAAGTCACTGTGTTTTTGTCTCGTTTCTGAACAAACATAATAACAAAAAAACTTATTATTGGCAAATGCAAATGTCATCTTTAAAAATACTGTAACAAACTTAATTTCCGCATGACAATTGAAAACAATTCTAGTTGTATTGCAATTTGAACTAAAAGTACTGGAAATTAAGGTTTCAAATCCCATATAACAATGCTTGTTAATAAATATATCAATCACATTGAATCATTACATCACGCTCGGTCATTGCCCCCCACGCATTATTCAGCAAAACCTTGGTAGGATATGTTTTACCTAATTTAAAATCCACAGATAGAGAACAGTTTAGAAGAAAAAGAATCTCTGGAAATCTTTGCGTTGTCTCTAGAAGTGCCTGTATCTGAGTTACCATGGCAGGCGAAGAAAATACATGAGATTTGTAAAGGCAGTCCATTCAATATCGGGTTGATCGGAGCGCAGTTAGCAGAAAACAGGGAAAGACTGATTGACGATCCAAAACGCTGGAATTACTATGTCAAAGAGTTGAAGAAGAAGAATCATTTTTATTTGTAAGTTGTGGTTTTGTTTATTTGATTGTCGATAAGCTCTGATAAACTGTGATAATAGGAACAATTTTTTTTTTTTTTTTGTTACAAATTGCACAATATTACAAAATTATCTGTTGCAATATTGCGTAATTGAAAAGAAGTTGCAAGTATCAGGTGCTTTTGTGTCAAATTAGTGACAAAAGGTAGTTTCAATATTTTACATTATACTCACAAATAGGATATTATCTTGTTAAATTGTTTATGTTTTTCCCCCTTGATACTTATATCAAAATATTTAATAGATGTAAGGGGGAAAAACTTAAATATTTTTATTTATTTTACGAATAATTTACAAAAAAAAAAAAACAACCTTGAAACATCTATTTAGTATAGCAACAAAATTAAATCACTTTCACACTTAAATTTTTCAGCATCCAAAAAAGTCAAGCCTACAACCCAATGAAAACAATTGAAGTCTGCATTAACTCTCTAAACGAGTCAGTACTACCATTATTCAAAAGGCTCAAAATCCTACCTGACAACGTCAAAGTATCGGCCAAAGTGCTGAGTAAACTGTGGAATAAAGAAGCATCGCAGGTTGAATCAATCATGAAAGAACTGCGCAGCAAATCACTCATCATTGAGTTCTACGACCGCGAACAGAGAAACTACATGTACGAAATACATGACCTAATTATGGAGTACTTAAAAAGTACGGCGGATGACGATAGCAAATTGCATTCAGATTTCCTTAATAGTTACAACTATAATCATGTTTCTCCACCGCTGGATATCGTTGATGATGGCTACATCGCGTTTTACATCGGCTATCATATTAAACACACTAATAATTTCAATGATAAATGGGGTCTTTTCAACAAATTGTTCCTGAATTTGAAGTTTTTGGGCAACAAAGTGAGGTTAACTGGGCCAGCTGATGTGATGTCTGATCTACAAAACTATGAGACTAATATCGTTAAACATGTAAGTATCATTATGATTTATTTACTTATTCACACTATTCACAGACGAGAGCGAGAAAAAGATAGAGATGACTATAACCAAAGTTCCCACGTCCATCGTTACAATTTGACATAGGCAGCGCCTTTATTACGTAGTAATAAGAACGATTTTCGTAGTTCAACTGTTACTTCTCAGTTCTGACTTGCGGTTGTACGTATGTCGCGCGATAATACGTCACACTTCCGTTGTAAAAGAACATCGCTGCATCGCTTATGCGCGTGAAAGATCGCTTTTAGCGATAAGATGTTCATTGTGTCACCTCTTGTATTTTTTTTTCATTTGTATCTGTAATTTTTGTGGTGTGTGTAGTGACAGCAGTTCCAATAAATATTTAGGTCATGAAATCATCTCTATTTTTAAACGCTCTGTGCAGACAATTAATTAAGTGTGACTTTTAATAACTTAGGTATAGGCAACCGCACGTTCATGCTAACTAAATTAGACTTGTCAAGCTCTTCAATGTTGTAACATTTGGTTGGTTTTTGTAGTTCAGAACTGACGTGCTTAAAAGTTTTAGTTTAAGTCACTAATAATATTTATGACATTAGATCATCAGCTATGCAAGTAAGTAAGTAATTATTTATTTGCATAGAAAGTAGGTACAAAAAATATAAAAAAATATTAAGCATTTTCAAAGTTAATGCTTTTGAGCTGAAATTTTGTACAGAGATTCTAGACCAGATACACTCTTCTACCCGTTTGTATTGCTATACCCTTTCCGTAACATCCTGTATTAGTTTTTCTGAACTTCAAAGACTTTAAGCATTCATAACGGGAAACCACAATGCAATGTAGGTCTAATCTTACATTTATATATGTGTGGGATACATTTCAAATTAGGGAGGGCACCCACGAGCAACTTAGTTGCCTAGCAACTTTTTTCTGTCGCTGTCTCCTCGCCGAGACTTAGACGACGCGCACACGGGAGCGACAGCAACGCTACTTTTTTGTTAAATTTTCGGTAGAGCGGCAACTAGCTGGCCGGCAACTTTTTTGTCGCTGTGCGCACAATTGCATTGCAACCAATGGACGGGCGACATTTGCGTCCAAACCCGCGGACAAAAATGTCTTCCAGCTGTTGCGTCGCTACATGCGCGCACTTTCATACAAACCCGTAGACGTGATGTGAGAGAAAAATTAGTTGAGGAGACAAAAGTTGCTCGTGAGTGCCCTCCGTTAGTAAATCTTGCATTCTTGCACCTATTAGCTACTTACATTAAAAAACTCAGCTTTTTTCCCTTTCGACATTATTTTTGTTTAATTTTCTTCTAATCATGCTTTATTTTCTTAGGAATTAGACAAGGATCTGATTAACAACATCAAAGCATTCCTAAGCACCCATGGAAACGATTTATTTCATTATCCCTGCACTGACATTATCCAAAGCATCCTACAAAACGAATCTAAAGGCATACTCTATTCGAAAGCTTCGCAGATCGCTCAAGAGAATTGTAATAATAATGAGCTGTATTTTGATTTTCTGTAAGTATTTTTGTTTTTTCCTTTTCTCGTGTCGTATTTTTTCTTCTAACTAAAGTTCTTTTTTTGCTGTTTCCTAAATTGCTTTTTTTATTATTTATTTTTATATTTTATAGCAATGTTCATAATCTCAGATAATTTATTGCCACCTAATCAGTTATCTACTTTAGTGAAATGTATTCTAAGATGATTTTTGAGTGACCATTTGTAACATAAAGGTCCTAATATGTTTTTGGTTGCAATGTAATTTGAACTTTTTTAAGTATGACATACAGATTGCTGTTCCATAACTTGAAAATGATCTCTTATTCTTAATTCAAATAATTATAGTAATATTAATAGTGCCCAAAATGACAAAAATACTTCTATACATTACCAAACATTTAATTTATACACAATTCACTAGTCTAGACAATTTGGAGTAATGACAATAAATTATGACCGGTCGATACAATCTCTGAGGGATTGATATCAATCTAATTACTAGTTGTATCATACCCAGACATCTTACGTCACGCACCAGACGTTTAAATACCTACTTAAACTATAAATTAACAACAACGCACTCATAACATCACGCTAGTAGCCACCGAAAGGTTAGGCAGACATTATACACAAATAACGTTAATAACATTCATATTGCGGTCTGGTCTTGTACAAGTTTAATATTGCATATTAAAACCCCATTTTTTGAAAAGCAAACTTGTGCAGCATATTTTTGTTTTTTTGCTGAAACATGTTCCCTGCAACATGTGTTGACGCAGTGTTGCTGGTAACATGCTAATGTTTCGTGTTCATTGTAAACAAAAGTTGTTGCCAGCAACAGTCGATGTTTTGGGCAATAATATCGCGCAACTGTTTTTCAACTTTATTTCCAATGAATAAGGAGCTCGTTTAGCATATATATTATATACATACATGTAAATAAATTGTGTAAATAGAACCCGCTCGAAATAAGTTGGCTCTAGTGAGGACAATGAACCCAACCTATTATCACAACAAGCCTTCAAGTGAGGAGAAAGGCTTTTCTATTAAAAAAAAGTTACGTTAGTGGCGAAATGTAGGTGTAAAATACACCTCTGCCTTTATATTTTACCCCAAAAGATTGTTTTTCATATTAAAACCATTTTGCAGAATTTCAGACAGCAAGGGTAAAATATTGAAACTCGAAAGCCCCATTACACGATGCAAGTTTCTTGCCTGTGGTATACGATAAAATTGAAGCAACAATTAACTAGCATCGTCGAAACACTGTCATGACAGTGCAACTTTTATTGTCACTACAACTTATGGTATGCCACCGGCAATTAAATTGCACCGTCTAAATGAGTCTTTGATACTTTATTTTATTATCCGTAGACATGAACAGAACGTGGATGAGATCAAACCCTCGACCATCGATGTGAAGGAAAAGATCACAGCAGTATGCTTTCTAAGAAATTATGTACTTGTGGGGACCAACTCCGGTGTCATTAAGGTATGTTGTTACTTTAAACATATTATTACTGAACAGCTCCCTTATTCACAAACGCTTGATATGCTTCCGTATCGTATCGAACATTAATCATTGTTATCGTAGGAGTCTTCTCAACGCTGTTCACAAGTCCAAAACTCGAAAATTTTGTCAGTTTAAATCAAATAGACGCCCGCTATTCTTCCTACAGCTATTTGCTGTTGAGGGGAAGTCAAATCAGGTTATCAAAATGTCAGGTTTTCGATACGGTAGCCGGTCGTATGGTTGTGAATCAGGGCTCAGATGGTATTTTTTACCGACTTCATGCATAATAAAGGGTCAATGCAATTCATAAAGTTAAAGTAAACTCATCCCTATGGAATATTACGTGTTAGAGAAGGATTAAGTAATTGGCAAAATGGTTAGGTATGCGCGAGCAATTTTTTTTAAACCTAACTTTAACATTATTTTTAAACAGTGTTGGCTATGAGTCTCTCCATCGACGACCTTGTTTTTTGTTAGCCTTTACCTGTACTGTCCCACTGCTGGGCAAAGGCTTCCCCCAAATCCTTCCAGGAACTCTTTTCCCGCGCCACTATTACATACTCATATTATATCCGCATTTGGCAGACAGATTCATAGTAAAAAAAATCGGAAATTAGCAAACGGACAGCTTAGGAGGACAGGCTCTCATTTCCTTTAGGCCAGAAATATCATTTTTTTTAAATTTATATGTAGTTCTTCCACTTCGTCACAAACAAACTGAGGAAAGAGCTCCACGGTACCGGCTCGCCAATCAAATGGATCGGCGTGTCGCTTACCAAGAACCCACCAATCGTAGCCGCGCTAGCTTATGATGGCGTCATCAAGCTGTGGTACGTCGATGACGTAGAGAGTGAAGAGACTGATGACATTATTGAAGAAGGTATGCTTTCGACTTTTGTTTTTGTTTATTCTCGGAATGTGTGTCGAACTTTATGAGCTCGTAAAAACAAATTACGTAGACACGAACTACAACGTCTAAAATTAAAAAAAAAAAGCTGAAACAGATCAAATTTAAATTTTTTTTTACTTAACTATGTTCTTTCTTTCTTTTTTACTCGTGTTGTGTCCTTTCTGTTTCATTTCGTTACTTATATTTTTTGGAACTTTACTTATTGGTTGTTCAGTATACATATTTTTTTGTTAATTGATAAATACGACAGACGACTATTTTTTATTAATTAATAAAATTAACTGGTCTAGTGGACCGTATTACCCACGGGATGATCTGAATTTTTCCCAGAAATACAAATAAAAAATCAAAATGTATTAACAGCAGTTTATTGATCCTTTTCAGAACCAGAAGAAGCCAACACTTACGACGACACCGAACAAATTCAAGGCTCATACCTAAACTGCACATGGTCGGACAACGAAGAGTACCTAATCATGCACACAAACAAAAAGATTATCTTCTACAACCCTTCTCGAAATGAGAAGAACAAAATCTTCAAGACTATTCAAGACTTTGATAGGGACCGGGAGGTTTTGTGCTGTATCCCTTGTAATTATGACAAGAATATCATTGTTGCTACGGATGGCATAGCTAAGTCGTGTGTGGAGGTCATTGATTTGAAGACTAAAGAGAGGGTCATCACGTTTGAAGAGTCTGATATAGTTCTGGCTATGGTTACAGTTCCTCGTAAGTACTAATAACTATACTTTACTAGCTGCGCTCCGCGGTTTCACCCGCATAAGTCCCAATCCCGTGGGAATATCGGGATAAAAAGTATCCTATGTGTTAATCCTAGTTATAAACTATCTCTCTGCCAAATTTCATTGAAATCCATTCAGTAGTTTGTGCGTGAAGAAGTAACAAACATACAAACACATCACAAAGTTTCGCCTTTATTTTTACGAGTATATATACGTGACCTGAGTGTAAGGTGTATTTATCTATTTGTATTGTACATATTTGTAATTATTATTAATTATCATCATTAATTATCAGGTATTCGCGACAGCATTTTTAAGGTTCCGTACGCAAAGGGTACCAAAGGGACCCTATTACTAACGCTCCACTGTCCGACCGTCTGCCACAGGGCTGTATCTTTTGATCCGTAATAGGTAGACACTTGAAGTTTTCACAGAGTGATATGGCCGCTATAACAACAAAAAATAAAATAATTGTATGGTGATATAGATGGAACCCTTCGTGTGCGAGTCCGATTCGAAATTGGCCGCTTTTTCCTTATAGTAACTTCAGTAGAGATTCACGTTGCGACGTCAATGACGTTTATGCAATCGCAGTAACAGCTGATGACGTAAAAAAATGCAGAAATTGTTTGTCAATATACATCATATCCCGTCATCAAAACAAATATTATATTATTATTTAATAAATCTTATTATTTGACAACTCATATTTTGTCGGGAGTCCCCTATTGAAACTAGAATTTGTATGAATCACTTACAAACACAGATATAGATACACCTAGATAACGCAAGAGCACCTACTTTGCGTGCCAAAAATCGCACCAGTTTACGATCGAAAATCATAAGCCGCCACTTTCGCGCTCAGTCCTGCGTACTGCTGGCTGGGTGAGCGTGAGCGAGAGAGTGCGAGCTTGTGACGTCATAGTAGGTAGTCAAAAAGTGGCACGCTTAGTTTTCATACAGTTCGTGATACTTGCGTTATCTAGGTATATCTATATCTGTGCTTACAAACCTTAAATGAAAATGTAACCTTTACATAACAGGTAGCAACAAGATCATCACATTGAAACCCAACGAAATTATGGAGCACGAATTCAAAGTAAACTCCAACGCGCTCAAAGCAAACCCGTACCGATTCAGAAGAGTGATCGTGAGCGATGATATTAAGGAGAACATGTCTTTCTTGACCATGGCTGTTAATAAGACTGGCACACTGCTGTTTGTGGCAACCGATGATAGCAGAGTTGTTTGCGTTGATTTGAAGACTTATACGAGAATCTTTGATTTGGAAAATCGGAGAGGGTGAGTTTTTAGTGTATTTATCGTGTATATTTTTGTCATTTAAAAAGAATTAATTAATTTAACAAGGGTTTGCCTTTACCTAGTCAATGGATTATTCAGACTAAGGAGCCGTCTCCACGAGCGAGAGAAATCGCGTCGATATTATCGTCGTGCCACGTATTTCTATACATTCTCTTAAAACGTGTCTCCACACGGCGAGACTATCGCCGCGATTCTCTCGCTCTTGGAGACGGCCCCTAAAGGAAATATTTTTTTAAACTTGCCTTTAAAAATTAAAGTACGAGATGACGCGATTAATGTGTGGCAAGTACAAATTACTCAGTTTTACCTGAGTATTTTGTGCTGTCCTCGATACAATACAGCCCCCTTATTCACAAACACTCGATATGCTTCCGTATCGTATCGAACATTAATCATTGTTATCGTAGGAGTCTTCTCAATGCTGTTCACAAGTCCAAAACCCGAAAATTTTGTGATTTTAAATCAAATAGACGCCCGCTATTCTTCCAACAGCTATTTGCTGTTAAGGGGAAGTCAAATCAGGTTATAGAAATGTCAGGTTTTCGATACGATAGCCTGTCATAATATGGTTGTGAATCAGGGCTCTTGAAACATCATATTGGAAATCAAGATTTCAAAGAGAAGGCAAGCTTTTGCTTTATGAAACTGCTTTAATCTGTCGAGCTCCGCTAATGAGACACAATTGATTTTCATTGTTTCGTCGTCAATAGGCGACGCGCGGTGCTTGACCGGTTAATATCGACTTCAGTAGCTAACTTAGGGAGTTTATCTGAGTGGTTGGGGGAATAGACTGACAAACTTTTCAGGTGCAACTTAATTGTTCTTTTGTCTCGAGTTCTAATTTAGAATCATGGTCCTATTACAGGAATGTAGTAGCAATGGCAGTAAGCGAAATGATGTGGGATGAATTCGAGCCAGGTTCTGACGTGCTACTCACTGGCACCGGATGTATTGAAGATTCAGCTAAAGTGTGGCACTTGGATGCTTCTTATGTTTCACAAACGGCGCAACGGAATGGGTAAGTCATATTAGTAAAAGTGCGCAGAGCTGCACACCCCTATCCTATTTGAAGTTAAACAAATATCAACTTTATTTCTATGAAAATTAAGTTGATTTCAGAGTGACTAGCACTATAGAAATAGTTATAAAAATGTTTGAAGTTGTAGCGTAAACTAAGCTCTATTGTGTAGGAATTAAAGTTATTTTTTCATTAATTCATATTTGTTTACATTATTGGCAAATAAATCGCGAACGCAGATTAAGTCAGTTGTTTCTCATAAGCCTAAAGATATTTATTTATTTACTTGCTTCGCCCGCGTATTGGTCGAGAATTATCACCCGGGAACGTACTCCTGGGAAAAAAGTATCCAATGTGTTAACCCAGATTATCTGTGTGCCAAATTTCTTTCAAACCCGTTCAGCCGTTTTTGCGTGATTGAGTAACAAACATACAAACTTCCACATTTATAATATTAGTAGGATTTTACTTTAACATCGTTTTAGTAGTTTGTGCAATAGAACACTGAAAACCAAGCGAGAGCAGCCTTGACTTCTGTTGTCTAGAGCAACAAAAAAGACTTCGTAATAACATTTCATTAGCCTAGCCATTTTCCTCTAAGTAAAGTCAATAGGTGTCTTACGACAAAAACTATAAATATCAACATAACTCTGCGAGTCGAACGGAATCACACAAACCTGTTTGTTCTAAAAACGAATCTCATAATTTAATTCAACCCTACCTAACACCCAGTCAGGCGCTTTACTTTGTATAAATCATTTCATCACCACAGCTCTCAAAACGGTCAAGGACAACATCGTGAGAAAACCGGCATGTCCTAGAACCAAAAATTCGAAGCCATGTGACATCACCAACCCTCACTGGGCTCGCGTGGTGCATTACGTACTACTCCCTCTCGCAGAGAGAAATGAAAGAACATAAGTTTAAATGACCCAGGTGACACAATATTCACGCAAAAAAAACAAAAAATCTTAAAATAGTATTGTGTACCTCACGGCTGCGCCAAATAAGCCCAGCTCATCATAAACATCAGACAACTAATTCCTGACGCTGGTTTTGTCCTGAGAGGAGACCTGTGTCCCAGGAGTGAGAACATTATAGGCTGATAATGCTTATACGTAGCACTATTGCACTAATATAAACCTTAACAATTCTAGGAGGGTACGTCTTACAACGAAATTCGATGTCAGCTTTATCAACCCGCTATCGCCACATACGCCAAATTCAACATCGCCAAGCAGTGGACCAGAAAGTGCTAACAGCACACCAAGGAGGCATCAGTCGTTTAACCATAGAGAAGTACCAAAGACACTGCTGAAGAACTCTATGAGTTTGGACAGGAGTTCGTTAAAACCGCTGAATTTGAAGGGAATTTGCAATAATAATGATGGTGTTTTACAACCTTTATTGGCTGTGGTCGATGATAAGAATAATATTCAGGTATGTTTTACAATAATTTTATCGCAAATAACTTACAAATACTTCTGGACTGTTTTGTTGTATGTTTGCTATGCTGAAAACTTCTCAGATAATAGTAAAACTCTGTTAAAGTTTCTACATTGCTTCTTGTGGTCCTGAAACTGTGTAGTGCGAAATGCAATAGAGATCTATGACCTAACGTGACACGGCTCTAATCTGTATACGTCGTAAGAAGGTTCCGCAATAGTACTTTTGGCTTCAGGCAACGCTGGCAATCCCTCAGGTTCGCTCGGAGAGTTCTCATTTTCTTTCGGCTGTAGGCTATCTTGCATCAGTCCTTGTGGCTCCTGTGCAGCGAAATTTGATCGACTCGCTAACATCCTACCTCTTTTCCTTGCAAGAGCCTTAGCTAATTTAGCAGCGCTTTTTGAACCAATCAAGTTCCATGTTTTGGTCAATATAGTTGCACACGGCTTCAGCTTCTTCCCTGGGAGACAAATATAGATATATAGATAGAGTTTATTCTTTCTATTTGCAAGCGCTACTGCTGACCATGAGGTTCTGGGTTCGATTCCCGTATCGGGCAAAGTGTTATTGAGTTTTTCACTCTGAAATTTCTCAGTAGCAGCCTGGAGTCATGATTTGAACTAGATAGCAATAGGCTTGCCCCCTGTTACGTGCGACTTATACGTGGGCTGTTACGTGGGGTGTCCTATAGGTGTATCTTTGACTAACCCAAAATTTAATGCGTGGAATACATGCCTGGTTTAATGTTGATGATTTCAAAAGGCTTTTAACGGCAATGTGGGATCACAAATTCATTTTCGTGATAGATGAACAGTTAGAAATTCCAACTCCGTCACATCAAAAGGTCGATGATATTTGACGATGATAAATACCTACTTTGATTATAATATTGTTTTATCATACCTTCCAGGTAATGCGCGGCAGGAAAGTACTAACAGAAATCACAGAAAAATCAGACGAATATTTTACCAGAGTGAAAATCTCGCCGTGCAATCAATACATAATTTACGGCCTGAAATCCGGCACCGTCAAGAAATATACGCTCCGGACGAAAGAAAATGTCGCCATCATGGATGTATACAGCCCAGTGCAGTACTTGAATTTTGTTAATCCTAATTTGCTCATTGTTGCGGGAAAGAATACGTGTTTGATGGCTTATCGATTGATGTCGAACGGCGATTGGAAACCAGAAATGATGCAGAGGGGCAATAATAATCTTGGTTCGCAGGAGATTCTGAATGATATTCAGGGTATGTTTTATCAAAATCTATCATTTACACTAGTGTTTGACATTAAGTCAAACCCCGCTCCCCAAAGATTTAAATCGCTAGATTTGCTCTCACCGTACTGAGTTACACAAAAAAGTGTCCATACTGAGAAGAGTGAGCTCACACATTATTAAAAAGCGTTTCCATGACAATCACGTCAAGTCACTGTGTCATAAATTGTCACGTCAGAGGTGTCAAAACGAAACAGAAAACGACTATAATGTTTTGACGCGGTAGAGCGTATCTAACGATTTAAATCTTGGTCGCTGTCATCATTTTCATGACAGCGACTGGGTAATACGATAACCCTCGGTAAGACTGGTTGTCAAACTTTTGGACTTCCGACGACCCGAGCCACGGAGGGGTCTTGATATGTAAAGATGTGACCCATACACGGTCCAACCGCGGCAAGCGAAGCTTAAGCTGATCGATCGACCCGTGCGGCTGTTATTACTTAGCCACAAGCCCCTCAAGCCCCAAAGTTATCAACGTATTGGCTAATAAATTGGTATCTAAAGGGTGTGTTGACCGATTTCCAATAAATGGTAGTCCAGTCTAATTCTACATTTCATTTCCAGGAGTCAAGAAAAAGAACGGCCATTTAGAAAGGTTATCAAGTTCGAGCAGCGAAACGAGCATCGGCTCTAGAGACCGAGCCTTCCCCAACGGAGACCACAAGAGGCTTTGCAAAGGCAGTGGTCTCGTCGACTGTTTCTACGTAAAAGACCTGGGTATCATCACGGTAGAGTTCAATGCGACTATCAAACTGTGGGCGGACACTAATTTGAAACTACTGACAATACTGAATGGAAGGCAGTCGGATGTGTTCATCAGTTCGGCGGCATTGCAGAATAATGTTCTTGTCATTTGTGAGAAGAAGAATACGGCGTTTCAGGTATGTGTGTGTTCTTGTATTGTCTTAGATTACATTAGAGATTATGTACTTGTTGAGACTAACTCCGGTCACATTCGCTCGTAGCCAATTTCTGGGCTGACTGTTTAGTGAAAAGTTTAGTGAAACGACATATCACTGACGATAAATTGGTATTTTGTCATATCACTAGATACTTTTAGTAAGAAGACGTAATAAACAAGAATATTCGACATCTACCGGGATTTCGTGATATCCCTAGGGATTTCGTGATATCCCTAGGGATTTCGTGAAATCCCTGATATCCTCATTTCCCTGCGACATATAGATTGCCATCGACACCCTTAGAAGTTCTATCAAGCTGCCTAGCCTTTTCCCAACTATATTGTAGTCTGCTTCCAGTCTAACCGGATACAGCTGAATAACAGTATATTACATGGCGCGATAGCCTATCTGACCTTCAAAATCTGGTCACTGAGTAACGCCACTACCCCTTGGTAAGACTGGTTGTCAGACTTTTGGGCTTCCGAGTACCCGTAACGACTGTCAAAGACCTACGAACGACCAACGGTTTAGCGTGCTTTCCGAGGCACGGAGGGGTCTCAAAATGTACTGGATGGTCACCCATCCACGAACCGACCGCGGCAAGCTTAGCTTAACCTTCGACCGACTCGTGTGTCTGTTATCACGTAGCCACGAGCCCCTCCCCTCAAATTTTGTTCAATTCTGTTTATTTACAGACGTTCGAGCTAAAGAAAGGACACGATCAAGTGGAACTACACACTATTCAAGAACTCAGACTGAACAATGTTATTGTGTCGTGTGATCTCACTTCCGACGGAAATGTTCTAGCGTTGGGACTCGACTCTGGAAATGTTGTGGTAAGTATTTCAAGAAGATTGCTTTATTTATCGTGAGTCAATCGGCACAGTGGCGACGACCCCAACTTATGAGTGGGTACGACCCGGAGTTTTCTATTATCATCCTTAGAGCAGCGCTGCGTGAGGCGGGTCTCCCGTCCCACGCGATAATAGAAAACAGCACGTTGCGCGGGCGCCGCTCGGTGCATCCGCTTAAAGGTATGATTCCGATCTCGGCAGCACGCAGCACTGCTGCCGCGGCAGTGCGGTCGCAGCACTACTGGTCCTCATACATTTTCTATAGGTTTATATGAGATTACATTCCGAGCACGGCAGCAATGCTGCGCGACATTCCTATAGAGAATATATGGGGACCAGCAGTGTTGCGGCAGCACTGCTGCGTGCTGCCGAGATCGGAATCATACCTTAACACGTTCCCTGTGCGTGCACCACATGTGGGTCACTGTGAGGTCACTCTGACACGTGCGTGCACCACATTTGGATCACGACTCCATACAAATTTGAAGCCTTTTTATAGTTTACACTTGTGATTTATTTTAATTTTTTTGCATACACGTGTGCATACACTATAAAAAAGAACGTGTTTGCACGTGAGGGGCTCCTCTCACATTTAGTAGCTGCACTGTTAACGTGTTAACGCAGCGGACGGCCTGAAACTCAAATGTTCTTACTTTTTTGCAATTTGCAGGCCAGTATGAGGTTATGTGTTGTTCAAAATATGATTCGCGATATTAACACATACATAATACTTATGTATTTACAGAACTTTCATTATAAAAATCATCAATACACCTCTCTAAGTTCATATTGCCCTATTGAATTACTATTTCACGAAATCATGACATTTCAGAGCCCTGATTCACAAACATACGACAGGCTATCGTATCGAAAACCTGACATTTCGATAACCTGATTTGACTTCCCCTCAACAGCAAATAGCTGTTGGAAGAATAGCGGGCGTCTATTTGATTTAAACTGACAAAATTTTCGGGTTTTGGACTTGTGAACAGCATTGAGAAGACTAATACGATAACAACGAATAATTTTCGATACGATACGGAAGCATATCGAGTGTTTGTGAATAAGGGAGCAGGTCAATTCTAAATTAGAGAGTTGTATTGATGATTTTAATGACTATAATTCTTTAAAAACATATTTGTTACGGTCGAGAATCATATTTCGATCAACTGGTCCCTGACTTGCAAATTGCAAGAAATCTAAGAAGAATAGAATTTCGCGGACCTTAGCGTATCCCCTCTTTTTTGGGTGGGAAATTATCAAATAAATTCTCCCGCTTTGGCGGAGCGGGAGGGCCATCTCAGACTTTTACTGACTAAAACCCACCCGTGTTCCTTCAGTTGCCTGTGCCAGGGGCCACGGTAACTCTTTCGAACAACCCGTGACCCTGGCAGGCATCGGCCCTAGCGGACCCCGTCAGTTAGTGCTGACATCTCTTTGAAGCGCGCGTGGAACACAACGCGCCGTCGACCCGGGCCTTATCCTTACCGGCCGGCGAGCGACCCATTGCTCGCCGTCCGCAAGCCCGCGTAGCGTGTTTCATTTTAAATTACAATTGCCAGTAGAAACTGTACACCTTTTCATAGATTTGATAAAATCATTACCTATCTATTTCCGTCTTGTTTGCTCTTCTTTTTACATGTGAAAAAGTGTTTTGCTTTAACATCCCTAATTTCTGTGAAAAAACAAAGACAGATTATAATATGAATTGCGCGTTGACGGGAGATATAAATCGTGTTTGTTTTGTTGAGAATTTAATTTTTACACCCGTGTATTTTGAAAAGAATCTTTAAAAAAACCTCGTTCTCTTTTAGGTATGGAACGTCAGAGGTGGACGTCAACTGTGCCTACTAAGGCACCACAAGTCCAAAGTTCATTGTTGTTCATTCTCCCCCGTCCCTGACCGTTCCAACCGCAACTCGATGACGTCATCACCGTATCTCGTACAATCACCGTTACACTTTTCATCACCACAAGATGATGACGTAGATACCGAACAACCACCGCTTGTACTAGTTACCATGGCAACAGAGATTGTTTGGTGGAATCTCACGCAGGTTATGAAGGCACAAAAGCAAAAGTTTGGAAAGAGGTAAGTTATGTCCCTCTATTTATTTAAGCAATTTCTGAAAGACTAGACTTGCTCTATTGGCTCCTATTTAGTAATTCTGTCCCTGACAAATTTACCCCTACTACTAACCCCTAAACTTTCTAATATAAAGTAATATAGAGGATATAAAATAAACAAATGTTCCTTTCTTTTACATCCACTGTTACTTTCTATACTATATTACTTTTATTCTGTAAAAAAATTACTTTATTGACCCCTATTAAGTAATTCCGCCCCTGTTGAATGTAACAACCTCAACAAATATAATCCAAACTAATATTATAAATGCGAAAGTAACTCTGTCTGTCTGTCTTTTCTTCACGCCTAAACTACTGAACCGATTTGTGTGAAATTTGGTACAGACATAGATAACATTCCGAGGAAGGACATAGGATAGTTTTTATCCCGATATTCCCACGGGATCGACACTTATGCGGGTGAAACCGCGGGGCGCAGCTAGTAATATATAATTAAACATTGCTTACAGAACCTACAACGCAATGACACCAATTGGCAGTCCGTTGGAGAGTAGATCTGACACACCAAACGCAAATAACAGCTCAAATTCTAAATCATCCTCTTGCAACTTCTTCTTTAGTGACAGTTACCTACCGCAGCAATGCTGGAAGCTTATTTGGAAAGGGAAAACGTAAGTATTTGTTTTTATTTTTAACCCGACTTATCTATGACAATAAACAAAAAAAAATTATGCATATCCATCGTTTGAATCATGAATTATGGTCTTCTGACATACAAAATCCCTTAAAAAATAGGACGGTTTTTCCCGAATCTTAAAATTTTCCGAGCAACTTTTCAAATTTTTGTTTCTAGACAAACTTAATTTAGACACGAACATTTTAAAACAAAACAATAGCCAAATGAGTCCAGCCAGTGAGCGCTTGCCAAAGACCAGAATTTCAATTTTTATTTATATTTATTTCAACTTTGTTTACTGTAGGAAATTGCAGTAACTGTATAATTGGGATGCTTTTAGCAAGTCTTCACGAGTAGCGATACTTAAATGTACGTCAAGCGTATCCCGGGCAGGCGGCCCTACTTTTGACTCCGTTATATTTTTACCAAGGCACTACTCTTTTAAATACCTTATACTTCGTATACATTTCACAGAACAATTAGGTATTTTGTACACCAAAAATAGTGACTGCATTGTAGCAACTTAGTAGTTGTTCATTTTCGACTCTAATAACCTCAGTAACTAGTACCCTAATTGCGTAACACACTATCAGTCTCAATCTGAATCTTTTTGAAGGATATTGCTAATCCATTGCTTCATATATTCGTAAAATGTGTCTGCTCAAGAACGTAAATAAGGCAATGAATGTTGTTGAACTGTCAAAATGAAACCTATTGCTACTGATAGTGTGTTACGCAATTACCTTGCAATTGTATGTTGCCCCAGTTATATTTTTTTTCATGACAATAAAAGCGTACGAGATACACATGTAAAACTCGTGTTCACTATTCCTTTATATCCACAGGTGCAAACAAGGCTCCAAAAGGAAAGAAATCTTAGCATGCATTAAACTATCAGGTATGAACGCGAAGAGGCTAAGTCACGACGAGAAGTTCTCATGTTTTGTCACAGTCGACAATCCTGGCCATATCCATATCATGAACGTAATGCGGTCGAACAACACATAGCATAGCGCCACTGCCATTTAATGTTATGTCTTATAAAAAGAAATAATGTATCGGTACAAGGTTATTTTGGCGCGTGGCCAAAATCCGAACTAACGTCGCCATCTTGTTTTTCCAATACATTTCACGCGAAACAATGGCACAAATGTTGACCATCATTCGAGCGCCAACATATCCTTGTAGCAGTCTACTTCGCATAAAAGTGAAACTATCGTTCCTGAATGAACCACTGACTGACTAACAGTGAAACTGTCGTTCAAAATCGCGTTAAGTTTCAGGTCAGGGCGTATGATATGCCTATTTTCACTTCTAAATGAAGGATTATTTCTTTTTATGGTTACGTGAAGCAATGTCCATACCTACATCCTTTTACCGTCATTCGGTAGGCATCGCGCCTCGTATTAATTACTCGATTATGTCGGTGCTATTGTTACTATTTAGGTTTTATAAAAAAACATTAAAATGTTGCCATTTGCATTTTTCGGATTTCGGAGAGAGAGTGAGGATAGGGCGATACGACAGTCTAATGCTAGAATGTAAATTAATTTACCCGTTGCTACAGTCCATTCAGAGAGCAGTGGTGGCCCAGTGGTATCGGCCGCGACTTAAGGCGCTTTACTTTGTGTAAATTATTTCATCATCACTACTCTCAAAATGGTGAAGGAAAACATCGTGAGGAAACCGGCATGTCCAAGAACCAAAAATTGGAAGACATGTGACATCTACGAACCCGCACTGGGACCGCGTGGTGGATTACGGCCCACTCCCTCTCACAGAGAGGAGGCCTGTGTCCCAGTAGTAGGAACATTATAGGCTGATTATTATTTATTATTACAGCCCATTCACATTTATTTTACCTCTGATTTTGCATCACTGTAAATATCACAATGATCTTTAATCTTGTGATAATACGGTTGCTGTTAGGTTGCTGCAACTCAAGTCTGTCAGAATCACAGTGATTCTTATTTTTGTTGTTATAAGGTCGCTTTTGGGTTGCAGCAGTCAGAAAATAACTGTGAAAGGACTGTACATGCAATAAGCGATGTCGTTGACGGTAAAAGGGTACTTAACATTATCATAATTATCAATGATTAAAGACAACTATAGTTACGAACTGCTCAACGAAATACTTAAGGACCAACCAAACACTGCCTTGGATGCATTTATTTTTAAATAGTATAAACTTTTACTCGTAACTTTTATTTTCTTTAAGGTGCTCGCGGTTGTTTATAGTTAGAATGTTGGTGCTGCTTTTTCATAGTAAAAAATGTCAGCTTAAAAATATTTAAAGCGCCATTTTTAAAGCGATTCGAATACTATTTTTATTTTAGACCCGCTGCTGCGGTTGTTCCTCCTAATGCCTCAGAAGCGTAAATGACAAGTACATACTAAACTAGAATATTATTTGAGATTTCCATTTCTCTGTACTAGTCCAGTGCATTTTCTTAACCTCACCCTAATTTAAATGGATATTGCTTCACATAACCCTGTTATACTAATCACGAACAAACTGTTATTTTAGAATAGTACATTTAAGTATGAGATTATTGTAATGTTGATCCCACCAGTACTGGTATGCTTTATTTGATTTGGGTAAACTATCTCCTCATTAGTTGAAATTAAATTATTTTTTTATCCTTTGGATAAGTAGATGCCAACAAACAAATACTGGATTTGGGTGGCCTGGATCAAAATAGTTACTATAATTTGAATGTTTTTGTTCTATAGATAATAATTAAAATCAATTATTTTATTTTTTATGAATACAGAAGGTTTATATATTACACCCGATCGGTATTCTGAAAATAATTGCAATAATATGATAGAAGAGAATTAGTAACATAAAATTCGGTACATCTCGATAGTAAGTATCATAGTTACATAATTATGAAAAATGTGCCATTTTTCGGTTTTATTAAATAATTATTAATTCTGGAAAATGAGGTTTGATTGAAGACATATTTATGCTTTCAAACGATTAAAAGTACATAGGTAATTTATCGGGCAGTCTTTTTTGCTCACTGTGCTAAAAAATAAATAAAATTATAGAAATGTCCACATAAATTTCAAAATTTCTCTCTATGTAGGCAATTCTTAGATATATAATTATGTTTAAGTCCATGATAGATCTCTCTGTTAAACGTAAATATAATTTTTAATTATGAACTAAATAATATAATGGTGCTTAAATAATAAGACGTAGTTTATAAACGTTTATATTTACCGACAACTATATTATATGTGTAGAAATATGGGACTATTTTCAGTTAACAAAATGAAAACTTTATGAAATTCGAAATCCGTTTTAGTTATAAATAAATAAGGGGCATAATCTATGCAATAATCCTAGAACATGCGAACTAGATACGGCATAGGATGAAACTTTTTTTACCTAGGTAACCACGCACAAGTTTGTTATTTATTAAAGACCAATTAGTAGAAATGCCGTATCCTGTTTAAATCACTAGGGCTGAAGACGAGAGACAAGAGAAGTTGTGAACAGGGTAGAATATAAGTTTTACCTTGTGGTGCATATGCTTAACTCCTAAGATGCAGCCATTAGGTGAACCGACTCGAAGGGAAGATAACATAGAACAAAAATGAACAACGATTAATGTACATAATTTTATTATTTTTAATCTTATTTTAAAGTTGTCGGATTTTATACTGTAAAATATTCTTTTTACTGAAAAGAATTATAAATATTATGAAAAGAGACTTTAACCTTTGCTGCAGTGGTTAGATTCAAAATTTTATTATTTTTCTAGAAAATTATAGCATTATCTTAATTTTTATGCCACTGTACAGAAAGGTTAATCAAAAATTACCGCCCAGTTGCGTGTGTGTACGCGCATGAAGTAGGGTTCCGTAGTAACTAATTTGATATACGTAAAACTCAATCGTCATGTATATTCAAAATCCGCCTAGTATACAAAATCGATTAAATACCAATTAGTGTTCTGAAACCTATTTCAATTTCATTTAACTCTAATCACCCCTAAATAGGGGTCACTTAAGCACTTTTCCATCCATATTGAACAACAATCCCTTTGGACTACGGATCCTTACCATTATAATGCTCAATTCGTATTTTACAAATAGTATGTTATTTTTAATGTAATGATATCAAACCCAGCATAATTTAATGACAATGCAATCTTGAATTTTTCTACTGTCTCAAATGTTTCAGCTAACATCGAAATTATATTTTTTTATAGTAATTGGTTTTTGTAATAAGGAAAAATTTTTAAATATATTTTTTGATAATACGTTATTTTATTTTTAATACATATATGAAAAAAGCTTAGCGTTTCATTCCCCTATCATTATGTAGCCGTATGTAAGTATGCAAACAGAATACCCAGAACCACAAATGACACTACAAAACTCACAACATCAGTCATACTCATCACTATAACAACCACAGAGTACTTTTTGATATGATAACAACTCTTCCCGCAAACAAGCGGCAGTCGTTGAATTGCCCCTTTGCTTACTAGATTTTAACACGCAACAATTTCAAACTCCGACAAAATTATCCACACTTTACTGGGTGACTTATGAGGAGAGATGCACTTCTTATCGAATAATACCGCTGTTGGAAAACAGGGATGCTGGGGCTTTGACCAATATGGTCTAAGGCTAGGGGGGGCAAGGGGGGCATGATTCTCTTGGGAAGGACCTGTGGTCAGGGCTTGGAACCGGTACCAAAAGTGCAGGTTCTATATAGGTACTTGGCAGTTCTTGCCATTTCGGTACCGGTTATCGGTAATCCACCACAAATTTTATATTGGTAAGAGAAACCTGTACGGTTGGCAACCATGAAGTTATTTTTCTAATATATCTGTTTTCTCAGTTTTACTTACAGAAATAGGTATTTGTTTGGTACCGATACTGATGAGCATAAGAAAGACCAATAGTACAGGTACTGGTTCCCAAAAATACCGGTATTTCAAGCCCTGCCTGAGATACAGTGGGGCCAATAAATCTAACTCAGCAAACAGTGCTGTCGAAGCAAGCTGGTAGAGTTTGGCTAACGAAAGCTGACAACGAATTTATTTTCTTTCAACTCTTAGCATAGAAACATTTTAGGACTGTCAAAATCAGTTCGGATAATTTTGATATTTCGGCTATTAGAAACAAAAGGGTATCATTTAAGCTATCACCAATTTAATTAGTTTTGTGTTTCTTAAATAATAGGGTTTGTCCTCCAAATAGTAGATCTGTCACCAAAATGTAGTCACCAAACAATGCAAGTGACCTAACCAAACCGAACCTCGGGGTGCCCTTCGCTCGCTCTTGCATCCTATGTCGACGGAGCCCCGCTTCGCGGGGCCCCTATTTCTGTGTAAAGGGTTTAAAGTACGGTAACCTAACCAAACCGAACCTCGGGGTGCCCTTCGCTCGTTCTTGCATCCTATGTCGACGGAGCCCCGCTATCTGAGAACGAAAATATTTCGTGGCGATAGATCTATTTATTAGGTGATACAAATATTTCGTGGCGATAGATCTATTTATTAGGTGATACAACTTGATGACAAATATAAATTTTGGTGATAGAAAATATAGTTCCCGAAACAAAATAAACGAATTTTATGGTGTGAAAAAACAAGTCGCAACACTGAGAGGAAAAAAGGCATTGCAACGCATTGGGCATTAGCTAGTTATTATATAGGGTTAAATTAGCCAGCGAAACTGCAGACGTGATGGAGATATCGACATTTAAACACGCTAAAACAAAATAGAAATTAATTTGAAGACTTTTTTTACGTTTCGTTTTTGCCCAATAACCCGTCTTCCCAGAGACTGTGGGACGTGCCGCTCTGCAGTATTATACAGAATACCCTTGTAAAGACGTCACGTAATACTGTTGAGCGTGCTCGTCTGCTGGCTGTGGGAGAATGGGAGTCAGGCTTGTGGCTTCAGGCGCTCCCGACATCCACCACAAGCACTAAGATGGATGACTCATCGTTTCGGCTCGCTGCGTGTCTCCGCTTGGGCGCACTTTGTGTTGCTCCGCATCGGTTTCACTACCGGGAAGCTGTCGACAGTCTTGGGCACCATGGCCTATCCTGCTGCAGGGGCGCAGGTCGCATAGCACGACATGCCAGCATCAACGAAATTATTCGTCGAGCCCCTGTACCTGGTACCGCGTACCAGCGGTATCAGAACCAAACGGCTTGGTAGTTTGGTACGTGACGATGGAATGAGACCAGACGACATGACGTTGTTGCCTTGGAAGGTGGGTAGGCCTATGGTGTGGGACGCAACGTGTGTGCCCTTACGCCATCTCATGTTCCTAGCACGGCGGGCTGTGCTGGCGCCGCTGCTGCATCTGCTGAGACCCTGAAGTGGCGCAAATACCCTTAATCTGTAACCTTATGAGTAATTACAGCTTTGAGTCGTTTGGGGTCGAAACGCTCGGGTCATGGGGCCCGAGTGCGCGTCCCCTTTTTCAGGAAATTTCTCGCCGGCTGGTCGACACTTCACGTGACCATAGGGCTGGGTCGTTCTTTGGCCAAAGAATTAGCATTGCCGTTCGACGTGGCAATGCTGCCAGTCTTCTGGGCACGTTTCGATGACAGCTATGCGGACGAGTACTTCGACGCCTAGGTGTCCTTTGTTTTTGTATTTATTTGTATAGTAAGTTAGTTAGTCATTTAATTTAATAAAATATCTCTAATTAAATCAATAAAAATATTTTATCGTGTTTAAATGTATCACGTCTGCAGAGTTTCGCTAGCTAATTTAATTTGACATATAATCATAATAAGATCTTTTTTACTATTTACATTTTTTTTGCGTTTTTGATACAAAATTTTAAGAACATGCAGGTAAAGGTAATTTGAATAATTGTTCTATTCTATTCTATTTTTAATTATGGCAAGTAAAGCCGATGTCGACTATTCTGCCAATGTCAAAAGTGAATTGGAAAAGCAAGTGTGTGAAAGAAAAAAAAAAAAAATATATATATTTTTCGATGCTACAGTTGAACTTAATGTAGATCTTGTGGGGTTAGTACTGGACTGAAACAAACAAAAAGATAAAATTACATATTATATTATAATTGTTAGAACATTAAAATACAAGTAAGTATACATAATTATGCCACAACCAAACATAAATAGAATATTTGAGGAAACAAATTATAATTTTATATTATTGTGGCGGATGAATATCATCAGCGCCACAAGTAAATCCGGAGACGAATGTGTTAAAAGGGAGGGGAAATTAATCGGAAGAGGGATCTTAAATTTGGGGAGACGGTTATACAGGTCTAGAGGAGGGAGGTTGTTAGAGCATTCGAAGAATATGTGATCCAAGGTGCCCTCCTCTAACCCGCACTCGCATAGAGAGGAGTCACGGACATGGATTTTGTGTAAAAAAACGGGAGTGCAACAAAAACCTAGGCGGATTCTACAAAGAACAGAAATAATTGTTTTCGATACTTTTTTGTGACCGAAAAACCACGGTTTTGGCTTGATGGTCGGTTGCACTGCATAAAAAAATTTACCTTTTTTCCTGCTAGAAATATTCCACTGTTCTTGCCAGGAACGTTGCAGGTTCAGTCTTGGAAGGGACAGAAGGTCGTAACCCTGATAGGAATTGTGCGTGAGATCTGAAGATAAAGATGCACAAGCATCCTTAGCCAAAGCATCAACACATTCGTTACCCTTAATGCCACAATGGCTAGGTATCCAAACTAACTGAACATCTCTTTGACTATTAGCACAGGAAAAAAGAGAATTTTTAATTTTTAGAATAAGGGAACTGTGCAATTTACTTTTAAACGGATTTTGGACTAAAGCTTGTAAACAACTAAGGGAATCTGTAAAAATGACGGCCTTCTCAATATTAGGGTGGGACTCTATAAAAAGACAAGCTTCCAATATAGCCACACACTCACCAGTGAATACCGAAGACTCCTTAGGGCCTTTAAACTGTAAGATAATTTTGGAGTTTTGGTAATAGACCGCAGCGCCAGTGTGACTAAGATCGGATAGTTTCGAAGCATCCGTGAAGAATAACTGAAAGCCATTCCATCGCTCGCCCACCACCGCATTGAAAGCCGAATTTGCTGACGGAGATTTTTTGGATATACCAATGTCAAATAAAATTTTTGGGATATAACTTAAAACTTGATAAGGAAAATTAAAAAGGGGTAATCTAGGAAACTGGACGATCGGGTATAGTAAATTTAGAGTTAGTCGAAAGGATTTTAGGAATAAGGGTAGTTCTTTATTTTTCCAGTAATTTGAGCTTCTGCATATGGCATCTAACTCGTTTAGTCTTCCTATAAGAGGATGGGAGGATCTACATATTAGCCTAAACACAAATCGGGAGGCCAGGTATTGCCGCCTTAGGGCTAGAGGAGGTTCAGCACATTCGACTTGCAATGCGTTAACGGGAGAGGACTTCATACAACCTGAGATGATTCGAAGACATTTGGACTGAACTCTATCCAGCCCAGCCAAAGCACCTTTGTTGCAAGGAGTCATTAGAAACGTTCCATAATCTAAAACACTACGAACTAAGGCGTTATAAACTAATTTCATGGTGTATGGGTGAGCACCCCACCAAACACCCGCAAGAACTTTTAAAATGGATATAACTCTTTCACACTTTTTAATAAGATAATTTATGTGATGTTTGCCAGTTAATTTGGTATCTAAAATAACGCCTAAAAATTTTACTTTTTTCTCTACAGGAATATTGTGGCCTAAAATGTTTACTGTAATTTGAGGAATAGATCTTTTGCGAGAGAAGATTACTGCCGAACTTTTGGGAGCAG
Organism: Amphipoea lucens; assembly: GCA_947508005.1. Taxonomy (NCBI): domain Eukaryota; kingdom Metazoa; phylum Arthropoda; class Insecta; order Lepidoptera; family Noctuidae; genus Amphipoea; species Amphipoea lucens. The sequence continues at coordinate 7,792,244 of OX382368.1, read as the reverse complement.
ATAGCGACAACCCATGGCTTAAAAGCCACTGATTCAAAGAGTCCAGAGAGAGACACAAAGATGACGCAGCGTCAACTATGGAGGGATCAGTCACATACAAAACAATGTCATCGGCATATTGTAGAATCTGGCAATTGTTGTTTAGGCAGGACCCAATATCAGCCGTATACAGATTGTAGAGTATGGGACTGAGGACATAGCCTTGTGGGAGACCCCTCCATGTCTGCCTTGTATCGAACTCCTCACCCTGGACTCTCAGAACCAATGAGCGGGACAACAGAAGTTCGCATATGCATCGTATCATCTTAGCCGGAAGACTCAGCTGTTGCAGTTTTTGCCTGAGTACGGGAAGAAGTACATTGTCATACGCAGATGAGATGTCCAGGAAAGTGGCAACAACGGATTCGTTTTTAGAGTATGCTATGCGGATATCCGTAACTAAAATACTAACACTGTCCATTGTGCTTAGTCCTTTCCTAAAACCAAATTGATGATTCGGCAGTAGATCTCTCGATTCGACTATCCACTCAAGACGATTTTTTATAAGATGTTCCAGTAATTTGGCTAGGACTGAAGATAGAGCAATTGGCCTAAGGCCATTCGGATCATCTGCATGTTTGCCTGGTTTCAACAATGGGATAATGATTTGAAACTTCCACTGATCTGGGACCCAACCATGAGTATAACAAAAATTTAAAATATTTAAAAAATAGTTTTTAGCCTTATCACCAGAATGGGCAATGAACGAGTATGGCACGCCATCAATACCAGGGGCTGAGTCCCGGACATGTTTGAGCACCACATTCAGTTCCTCCAAAGTGAATGGCGTATCGAATGGATCCTCTGTAACGTTATGAAGGGGTGCGTTTTGACATTCGGATGAGAGAGGAACATAGGATGGAGCTATTTTGTCAAAGAAATGTTCAGCTGTTTCCCTAGTAATCGGAGAAGAGATCGATGGGGAACAACCACGTCTAAACCTATTGATATTTTTCCAGACGACTGAAACCGGAGTAGAAGGTGATAGAGAGGTGCAAAACTTAACCCAACCCGTACGTTTCTTCTTACGAAGAAAACGTTTGGTTCTGGCATTAATATGGCAGTATGTCAACAGATTTTCAGTGCTCATATCTGCATTGTAACATACCTCGGCCTCGTCCCTATCCCTGATTGCCGAAGTGCATTCTGGATCCCACCACGGGGGTGAAGGGATTTTATTACGAGCACTGTTTTTTAAAGGGAAGCAGGAATCTGCACTGGAGGTAATTGCTGTTACGTAACCTTCATAACAGCTCTTGGCATGGCAGTGACCAGAAGGATCTGATAAATTTGAATTTAAATTTGGAAGAACATCGATTTTATCCTCCAATAATGATCTAAATTTTGACCAATCTGGTTTGGACAGGTTATATTTCAAGAGTGGAGGGGAAGTTTTTTCTAAGTAAGACTTATTAACCAAAGATATGACTATAGGGTAGTGATCACTACCATGCGACAAGGTTGTGCATTCCCAGTGAGTTGATGCTGCTAACTCAACCGAACAAAATGTAAGGTCTACACAACTATTTTGCTGGCCTGGAAGAGATCGTCGCGTTGAGCAACCGTTATTTAAAATGCAGAGGTCCAAGTCGTCCAAAACGTCAACTAGAGCTACACCAAAGGCATCACAGCGTTCAGACCCCCATCTGTAATGGTGGCAGTTAAAGTCGCCCATGACCAGTATTGGACCATGAACATTAGAAAAAATGTCTCTAAGAGTAATTAAGAAATTATGGTGAGGATGTGCAATATATATTGAAAACACTGTGATGCCCTCAACCCTCCCTGCGGCAATGCTCATATCACCCGTAAGTGAAGGTAAAGTAAAGGGCAAAAGTGGGACCCGATCATTGACTAAGAGAGCTGACCCTCCATAGCCATCTGATCGGTCACATCTAAGGATGTTGAAATGTGGCATACGGAAGCTAAGACTTGGAGTAAGCCAAGTCTCAGCTATGGAACAAGCCAGTGGCTTGTATTTATTTAAGAGGAATATGAGGTCGTGCTTTTTATGCCACACGCTCCTCACATTCCACTGAAGGAATACTTGGCGAGACGCCATTTCTAATATCTAAAAGAAGAGAAATAAGTTGGTCGGCAACGTTGGACGGTGATTGGGTATTAGAAGTAGAAGAAGATATAACAATAGGTAAGAGTTTTATAAGTAGTTCGATAATAGAAGAAGTACCATTATTGGAAGAGACATTATTATAATTGAGAGCGCAGCCATTAGGCTGTGAAGGTTGAGGGGAACTAGTTATCTGCTGATGAGCAGCTTTATCATAAGATGGGGAAAGGGGGGCATGAGTTTTAGGCTTTAGGGTTACTGTCTTGCGATAAGACTGAGATATCGGAGTTTTAGTGATGTTAGCGTAGTTGCGGGAAGCTGTTGGGATTAATTTGTTAGCCTCGGCATAGGGCATAGATTTTTCAGCCATTACAGTCTTAATGGCTTTCTGTCTACCATGCTCGGGGCATGACCTGCTATTAGCGAAGTGATTACCCGAACACAGAATACAGAAGGCCTCGCCCTCAGAAGTGTTGCAACCATCACCTGGGTGATCGTGGCCACACTTGCTGCAGCGTGGTTTGGATCTGCATACATTTGCTACGTGTCCAAATCTACAACACTTGCGACATTGAATAGTGGGAAATATGTACTGCTCAACAGGAAGGGATGTGTAACAGCAGAAGATCCTTTGGGGTAAGACTTGTCCATCAAATGTGATCACACAAGTTTCAGTGGGTTTCCACACATTATTGCCGTCATTCTGTATTTTTCTATTAATTCTGCGAACTTTAAGTATTTGCCCACATCCTGAAGGCACAGATAGCAAAGCCATAGCCTCGTCTTCTGAAATATCAGAGGGAACACCTGTTACTACTCCCATCCTTGTGATGTTGAATGTAGGAATGGAGGCAGTATAGCTGTACTTGGGTAACAAAGTGTTAACCAAGAAAGAGTTCGCATCCTGAGGGGAAGCAAACTCTACGGACACACGGTTTCTACCAACCCTTTTAACACCACCGCGAACTATGTTCGCAATGTTGTTATTTATTAAAAATTTGCCAAAATTAACAGGATGTAATGTGGTGCCTGAGTTTGGTTGGGTTTCTATACGGGAGACGTGCACAATGTAAGGAGCCTTATCCATTGCCGAATATTTGATACGTCCAATTTGGCTTTTCTTTTGTTTGTTTGGGGGGGTAGGAGATAAAATATCTTCGTTACCAGGACGTTTACGGGAAGATTGGTTGGATTGGGATACATCCATCTCTGTAACACTACAGACAACATCCGCAAATTGCGATAGAGGATTCGGGGAAAAAGGAAATGAAGGACTTGGAATGTCGGGAGGATCAGGATCGGGGGGTTTATTTACATCCATCTTGGATAAAACGAAATTAAAATACGACAATTACAATACAAACCTGTTAACGAACACAACGACAACACACTTAAAAATAACAAGTCACAAAAATGTCAACAATCACTAATAAAAAACACAAAAAATTCTAATCACACGTGCTAACCAGGAACACCGTGGCGAGAATCCCTTGAATAATTGTTAAAATATGTAATTTGAAGCTGTGACTGTCGTAAGACACACACAGATTAGGGGGGTTGGCGATCCACGCCGCAGTGTACAAAGATTTGAAGCGGGGGCAATAACTTTCCAGTGGCCACCCGGTGGCAACTGAGAATTTTATTCCAGATTGCTTATTCACAAACACTCGATATGCTTCCGTATCGTATCGAACATTAATCATTGTTATCGTAGAAGTCTTCTCAATGCTGTTCACAAGTCCAAAACCCGAAAATTTTGTCAGTTTAAATCAAATAGACGCTCGGTATTCTTCCAACAGCTATTTGCTGTTTAGGGGAAGTCAAATCAGGTTATCGAAATGTCAGGTTTTCGATACGATAGCCTGTCGTATGGTTGTGAATCAGGGCTCAGATGGCAATCCATCTGAGTGACTGGGAATATTCGCATAATCTGTGTATGGACGTAAGATTTTGAAATCGCCAGCGATTCACCTGCGAGTTGACTACAGTCGCTGTGTGTGTGTAGGTAGCATTACTCACAAAAAATAGTGGCGTGGGGTGTTCCAATTTATTTGGTTTTAAATTGGAATCAATGTGTTTCTTATTGCAACACTGTTAGTGTGATCTCGCATAAACTTTAAACACCCATATTTTGTCAAAAATGAAGACCTGCTAATGCTATGCTATGCTAAAAGAAAACCGACCATTGATTTGATCGGCCGCACAAATAATTTTGTATTTAATAGTAATTCTCGTCAAAACGATATATTAAAGACAGTTATTTCTGTGGTTGTAATCGAAAACATACCATGCCTCACAAACTATTGGCTACAAGTTTGACATTTAACTTTTTAATTTTAAAAAAGTCACATAAAAACATCATCATCCGTTTAATTATGGAATTACACGGTTATCTGGTTTGTTTTTTTTATCCTTTGGTTACACGTATGGAAAATTGTGGGGATTAACATCACTACGATAGTGACACACCGCCAGGGATTTTGACAGGGAACTGTCAGTGTTATTTTTCCGCAGTCTGGCTGATTAAGGTGAATGCGTAGTTGTAGCCCGCGAAATTCAAATTTTCTTATGTTTTTTGCAATTTTCAAGTCAGTGTCAGGTTGTATCTTGACCAAAATATGATTCGCAACTATAACCGGTACGTGTTTACAGAATTATAATAATTAGCATCATTAATACATCTTTCTAAGTTAGATTTCTACCGTTAAGAACAAATCTCGTATGGAAAAGTGATGGTAGAAATCTAACTTAAAGAGATATATTAATGATTCTAATGACAATGATTCTGTAAATACATGTCTATTATAGTCGCGAATCATATTTGGATCAAGATACAACCTGACACTGATCTGCAAATTGCAAAAAACGTAAGAAAATTTAAATTTCGCGGTCTACCATGGCACATTCACCTTAAACTGAATTACCTCGGAAAATACCTAGTTTCATTTCTTATATTTTTGAACAGCTAACTCCCGCCTTGACCCCGACTATAACGTCACGCTTCCGGCTGACCAAGCAACAGTCACGTTTTACCCTTGTTTCCACTTTCAAGTGGGAATTCCAATAACTGGCAACATTATAAATTTGAAATTTCTTTTCAAACCAACGTATTTTTGGAATACTGTCATTGAATTTTGATTTTATTCTTTTAATGAATAATTAGATTTAACTCTATTGAGTGTTTCTCGTGAATTTATAAACTATTAAAGCTTATGATTTTATTGACAGTGTCTGATTTGTAAGGATTGCTAGTGTAGCCAGTGATTTTGTGGAAGTATGGCCCAGTTCAACTATTTGAATGAAATAAATAGTTTGGCGACAATGGATGGGCCGATAACTCGCGGCCCTCTTCAGCGTTGGGCGAAGAAGAAGTCCAATAGTGAGAACATAAATCCTTTGAGTACTTCATTCAAGAACCATTCGAATGTGAACTTGAGTGCTTGCAACCAGTCGATGCAAAAATTGTCTATCTCTGCAAATCAGAGTTGTAACAATAGTGTGCTCTCTAGTAACAAGACACCGACGCGCAATGACAATAAGAAGGGCAAGAAGACGCCGTCTAAGAACAAATCTCCAGGTAAAGTTGTTGAATAAACCACAATTATTATAAGGACAAAACTTCTGTTAAAGTTAGCATAGTATGTTTTTTTTTAGAACTACTTAGGCTCTTTGTGTTCGCTTTTGTAGTCAACGTAAATTCTCCAGTAGTGTTAGAGCTATAAAGCTTTTAAAGCACCGCATATCTTGTTTAAAACAGCTTTTTGGTCAGTGGGTAGTCTGCTTAGCGAAACCCGCAATGTTACCTTAGAAAGTAAGCGTAAAGACTTGAAAGAAAAGTTATCCGTCTATACCTTGCAGGTCGCTCAACGACGCCGACTCCTAACAAAGCTTCGAAAACTCCGAACAAAGCTGATAGATTCATTCCGTCTAGAAGTAATTCCAACTATGACTTGTGCCATTATATGGTAAGTTTTTTTTATTATTTGAGGTTTTATTGCAAGGCTCTGGATTGTCTATGTAAGTATTAGAACAAACTGTTTGAAAATGGAAAAATTTTGTGTACTTTGGATAGTAATTTTCAGCCTTTGATGGATATACTGTAAGACATGCTTCTGCATATTTGATAACTACTTATAGTGTAAAGAATATTTGCATAATTAATTATTCATTCTTTCATTCATAATATTACAACTCATCCAACATCAATTCTCTTAGCATTTTATCTGTAATTTTTCTTTTTTGATCAGCTCCTATGGGCAGTAGCGTGATATTAAATAGAATTTTTAAAATTCGAATGGAAGTTCCAGAGATTAGTGCATTCAAACAAAAAAACACACCTTTCTGCTTTATTATAGTATAATGTAAGATACTCATACCAATGTTAAAACAAACAGTTGAGCCGTGACGAAGACAAGAATGAAGAAGTAGTGGCTCAAACAGCAGCCGGTGAAGCTATTGGCCGCGCACTTACGGACACAGAACCTGGACGACTTCTACAGTACACCTGCAAAGCTCCGGCTGCTCCTGAAGGCTACCAGAACAGACTTAGAGTTGTGTATTCACAGGTATATCTGCTTGCTTTAACTTACACTATGCAGTTCACTAACAACTCTTTAAATACAGTGTTAACTCCTTGAAACAAATACATAATCAGCCTTTAATGTTCCCACTGCTGGGACACAGGCCTCCTCTTGGTGAGGGAGTGGGCCGTAATCCAGCACGCAGGCCCAGTGTGGTTTGGTAGATGTCATGAACAATAAAATGAATAATTTGGTACAAATTAAAAAAGACCCTAAATAAAAAGTACTCAAATCCTTATTGATTTGAAGGGTGCTTTTCTGGAGCTGTTACACTGTATTTAATTATACTGGGTTCTCATTAAAACTTGTAAATAATGTCATTTGTATCACAAACTTATACCTACCACTTTTATCTTTTTCATCTCTGGCCCTATTAGCAAGTAGGGATATGATTTGTAACCAATTATTTCTTCTTTTAGAGGTGAAGGGTACATCATAATGAACAAAAACACTTATCAACCTTTGTTGAACTATCCTAATTCCTATGCAACTGCAAAACATTAATGAATCAACCACAACATTTTTTATCGCTACTAACATGCAAATAACATTACAGGCCAAAGTTCCGTCTTCAGTTAAGAATACAACAAGATACATTCCACAAGCTCCTGATAGGATACTGGATGCACCTGATATTTTGGATGACTACTGTAAGTTTTCGTTATAGGTATAAATCCATTCTTATACAATACTAGCTGCGCCCCGCGGTGTCACCCGCATATGTTTCGATCCCGTGGGAATATCGGAATAAAAACTATCCTATGTCCTTTCCCGGGACTCGAACTATATCTATACCAAATTTCATCTAAATTGGTTCAGTGGTTTAGGTGTGAAAAGGTATACAGACAGAGTTACTTTCGAATGTATAATATTAGTATGGATCTATTTTAGATCTATCAATATTGTCAATATTTATCAAGCTCTATATTATGTAGAAGAAGCCACCATTATGTTAACAACTCAACAATGTTCTTCATTTCTATAATATTACTGAGCTTATTAATAGACGACCAAGACCTAATTACTGGGTAACAGCTTAATATTCACTGCAAATAAAGACTTCCTTTCTTTTCATATTCTTTCTTAACAGACCTCAACTTAGTTGACTGGAGTGCTTCAAACATCCTCGCGGTTGCTCTTGGCAACTCCGTCTACCTATGGAACGCCGGGTCAGGCCAAATAGAGCAGCTATGTACTCTAGAAGGTTCCGAGACAGTATGCTCAGTGCAGTGGGTGCAGGGAGGCGGGTCGCATCTCGCTGTGGGGACTTCTGCAGCGACTGTGGAGTTATGGGACTGTGAGAAGATCAAGAGGTTGAGGGTATGTAGAGAAAGAAAGAAACCTTTTTTTTTCAATAGATGCTTATTGTGTTAGCATTTCTATTGGAAGGAAGTTCGTTTTGTAGCATCTCGAGGCTTCAGTTCAACATATCAAATATTTTTACATACAAATTCCCCATTTTACTTTACCAGACACCAAGATACAGTCTAAAGTATAATTTAATCTTTTTGGTAGTTGACCATAAACTAATTCACTTTCAGAAAGTTTATTTAATATCTATAGTAGTCAGTTTAATCCATTGACCCCATTTATGTTAAATATACAAAGTGAACTGAGCGAATTCACGTCACCTAACCTTTTATCCTTCTTTCTAATCAACTTTCTTACGCAGGTAATGGACGGCCACACTGGCCGGGTGGGTTCCCTTGCGTGGAACATGTACATCGTGAGCAGTGGCGCTCGCGACGGCAACATTGTGCATCACGACGTGCGCCAGCGAGACCACGCTGTAGCTACCATACATGCGCATACACAGGAGGTTTGTACTCATTTATATCAAGTCATCATCTGCCTAGCCTTTTCCCAATTATATTGTGGTCGGCTTACAACCTAACCTAATGCAGCTGAATTCCAGTATTCCGCTGGTTCAGACGCCAGCACATCAAGCTACCCGAAACTGTCACATTTTTTCAATCAACTTTAAACCTTATGCTTTAGCGATAAAGTTGAAAAAGAAATATGACAGATTGTAGTAGCTTGATGTGCTACAAGAGTTCTTTATACGTATTACGAAAGAGAGCACTCAGGAAGGATCTTTAAAAATTCATCCCCTTAAAGGAGATAAAAGTTGATAGATTGGGGATAAAAGTTTTGTATGGAAGTTCATTATTTTTACCCATGGAAAATTCCTTTGGGCGACGGCTTTTTTAAATAAATTACTGTTTATGGAATTCTATCTTGCGATGTTTGGGCGTAACGTAATTAAAATCTTCAATCAATCAACTCAGCCAATCGCAGTTCACTGCTGGACATAGGCCTCTCCCAGGCTGCGCCACAACATCCTGTCCTCCGCCTTCCGCATCCAGTCTGTCCCAGACACCTTCTTAAGGTCGTCGGTCCACCTAACTGGGGACGTCCTACACTACGCTTACCGATACGCAGCATCCACTCCAGGACTCATCTGCTCCACCACCCATCGGTCCTCCGACAAACATGGCCAACTCTGTTTATTTTCCGGGTAATTTCATTTCAAAATCTTATCTTTATTTTATCCACAGATTTGCGGGTTGAAATGGTCCCCTGATGGTAAATGTCTTGCTTCGGGCGGCAACGACAATTTACTTAATATCTGGCCAATCGCACAAGGACAGCACTACTCGCAATCACAGTTCCTGTATTCATTCAAGTAAGTTGTTAAAATCAAAAGTCATTTATTCAAACTAAGCTGAGAATCATAGCATTTTTCGAACATCAAAATTACACGAGACAGTCCCCCAGTACGCCCGCCCTTCATCACTTTGTGATTTATCTAGGAAGTAGAAGTGGCGCAACAAACTCCCCAGCAGTACAGGTGTCTGTCTGTTCAGTTAGAAGAACTTGATTCTATTCAATAGTATGCGAAGTAATAATATTACGAAATACAAAACATTAAATTCAAATATTTGCCATAATATCAGCTGGCACACGGCAACATGTATAACACATATTGATAGTTTCTGTGTATCTTCGGATGTTTTGATCAGATTCCGAAAATTATTTCACTAATGGGAAACTACGGAATTGTCGAGTGTCACAACACAAGATATGTTTTATTTTAAAACAAGAAATCTTACGTTGTTTTTTCTTCACTTAAAGTCACAGTAGATAGGAATTGAAAATGTTACATTGGTAGTTGCCCGGATTTGAACCCACAACCTCGTGCATGGGAGAAGTCTTAACTACTGGGCCATATCCTCCTCAAGAAATTTCTAAATTTTCTTCATTTACAGTCAGCATCTAGCAGCAGTGAAAGGTCTCGCCTGGTGTCCATGGAGCGCGGGTATCCTGGCCAGTGGCGGCGGTACGGCCGACAGAACTATACGCATCTGGAACATCAAGACTGGCGCCAATCTTAATACTGTTGATACTAAGTCACAGGTATGATTTGAGTTAAATATCATAGAATAGAATAACGTTTATTGTCTCCAGTATTACAGCTAGCAGTAGTAAGTACAGACGCCAGCACATCAAGCTACTACAATCTGTCAAATTTCTTTTATAGATTTTCAACTTTATTGCTAAAACATAAGGTTCAATGTTGATTGGGAAAATTTGACAGTTTCGGGTAGCTTGATGTGCTGGCGTCTATACATACACAAAACTATAATACCGGAAGCAAAAGGTTTAAGCTTTTATGCTCAGGTCCCCTAGCGGGATGCTGAGCGCTGGTTTTCAGCTTATTTGCAAAGTCCATAGGTACTATTTAACAACTCTTTACAGGTGTGCTCAATCGCATGGAGCACCCACTACAAGGAGCTGATCTCAGGTCACGGCTACGCTCACAACCAGCTCGTAATCTGGAAGTACCCGGTGATGACGCGCGTGGCCGAACTCAACGGTCACATGGCGCGCGTGCTGCACCTCGCGCTCTCGCCCGACGGGACCACGGTGCTGTCGGCTGGCGCTGATGAGACGCTGAGGTAGGGTCAAGTGTCAACTTATAAGCGGACTTTTGTTCCGAGAGTCGATGAATATCTTTGTGTTTAAAAAATATAACACGATTACCCAAGTCGGTGTAGTTCTCATTTTAATTAAGTTTACGAATTTTTGATTTAATAAAACACATTTTTTTTTTAAAGTAGCCGAAGTTTTGGAATCGAGATCTCATCTGATTGCCGGGCGACATCTCGAATGACCAATCTCGACACTTAGCACACGAAATCTCGAGTTGCCAATTTGTAATCGAGATTGCATTCCTTAGTTGTTACTTGAATATTTCCCTGTTGAGATATTATCCCTTTGCTAAGAAAGCGGCAACTCCAAAAAATTTTTGAAATAGTGTAAAATTTCCTAGATGATGATTTCGCGCTTGTTATACAATTTCCATCCTAATTTTAACTGCATTAGAACTACATTCACAAACAGCTGAAATCTGTAAAATAATATCACACTTGAAAACTAACTGGAAGATTGACCAAGTATTATAAAATTAATATCGATCTGTTTTTTGTTCCAGGCTGTGGAAATGCTTTATGTTGGACCCGTCAAAGAAGAAAGAGCCAACTGATTCGAAAGCAGCTAAATCATTACTCAATCTGAACTCTTTGATTAGGTAACTCGAGCTTACGAGTACAAACCCCGGACACCCGGACTAATCGAGCCACCCTACGTGCCTTTTCACACGTCCCGGCAACCGGGTAGCCGGTGCCGACTATCCGGTAACACTTGCCAGGCAAACTACGCCGGTACGTGTGAAAACTAACGTACATGGCTATATACTTCGCCACCGGGTACCCGGCATCGGCTACCCGGTTGCGGTTGCCGGTTGCGGACGTGTGAAAAGGCACTACTTGTAATAAGTTCTATGACTTTTTAAATTATTGTGAATTCAAATTCGAAATAACGATGACACCAACATGATGCCCAGTACGTCAGCTTCAAAACTGCATTAAGTGGCCGGCGTAGCATGCTTAGTTCATACAAACGTAATACCAAAATAATTTGTAAATAAAACATATTCTTAAGGTAGTGTGTATTTATTCCGATTGGATTACGGAATATCTAGGTTCCCAAATATATATTTTGAAAGGACTAAACTATAGAAAACTTACTTTTCTCATAACTCGTCTTTTTAAATCAGTGTCCATTCAAAATATATATTTGGGAACCTAGATATTCTGTAATCCAATCGGAATAAATACACACTTCATTAAGAATATGTTTGATTTATAAAATAATTTGGTGTTACGTTTGTATGAACTGCGCATGCTCCGCCGGTCCCTTAAAACTTTTTCTTTGACTCATCTCATCACTATTTTGAGGACCAGTGTCTTTATACCTAAGTCATGGAAATGCATGGTGGCTCGTTCGGAGTATTTTGATAATTGAATTGACTGACATTTTGATCTTACAATTAATAATTTAATTACAACTATGTTGTACTAGTATAATTATGTTGACGTTTTTTTAATAAAAAAAATCGCATCCTCGTGATTTTTTGACTTACACTTGCATAACTTTGCATTGCGTGCTTATAAACTTAAAGTATTGAATTGTATTTTATAATGAACTTATTCTCGAATACTTTTGATGGCACGCGGTTTTGGAAATCGTACTTTGTTAAAGTTTTTGGTTTTTGACGAAACAAGAGAAGTTGAGGTCGTCAAATGCGGTTGCGGCTTCTACTATTTTTTCCATAGTTCTAGAAAATTCCTTTTGTTTTTCTTTTCCCTCTACTGTTATTTCCTTTCCCTTATCTTTTATTTACCATTTCATTACCTCAGCTTCGTTGTTTTAAAGAACTGTACAACTGATTATTACTGTACTATTTGTAAGACGTTAAGTATGTGTTAAGATATTTTTAATATGTATGTGATTTTTACACAATAAAAAATAAAGATTTACATTCCCATACGTTGTTATTTATTCACTTATCATAATTATACACGATAATCCCCGCTTCTAACGTGTTCGACAAACAAACTTCCAACAATATGTGAAGGAACAGTAACAAAATGTGACGAATCACAACCATTTGCCGAACGAACGACGAATTTAGGACGCCGACCCTCTTCGTACACTTTGCAACTTTGTTGATAATTTTGTACGAACGATTCTCAAATCACTATATTTAAGCCAATCAGCACGCTGTCGGTTTAGTAAGCTTACCTAACGTACTTACGTTACGCAGGAGTTAAGTATTCTGTGGCAGGAGCGAGCGGTCTCGATACACACCTGTGTATCGAGACCGCGCTCCGCACGCGCGCGCGTCCGCGCCCTGCACCTATGATACCTACCTGGAGCCTTCCATATATCTTCGTAAACTGTCGACAGCTATGACCAACCGCAGCGAAAGGAAGAAGTTTTCTTGATGTAGAAATCACTGATAAGACTTCTGGAAGCGCTTGCGTAACCCTTCATATTTATTGAATAAACTATGAGGTACAATACGGCCGATGGTCGTGGCCGGTCTCAACATAGGTTCTCGGAAGCGAAGGGACTTGAAGGTATGGCCGCTTGGTGAGGTCCGCGCATCGCTCGGTGTGCCATTATATTGTAGTCTTTGGGTGTGCCTTGCCACTGATAAACTGCCCTTCGCCGCCACGGTTTGAGATCCTCTTTTTTAGAACTCTTAAAAGGTTCTTATTTCAAAATAAAACGATTTACTCATGGTAGTGTAAAAATGTTTTAATATCTAATTTATAAACATTGCAACAATGTGGAATGTAAAAGAACACGCAAAATAAAAAAAGAGTAAATTATAAAAGAAGTGCAATAAAAAGGTGCTGCAATAATAATAAATATAATATGCTTTAGTAAAATGTGATGCTTTACGAAAATGTTTACAACTTACAAGGTGGAAGCATTGGTGACTAGAACCAAAAACAAAATTTTTTGAAGAACATAAACTGCACTCAGCCAGCTACGCACTACTTATATTGAAAGTACAACCAAATTAATACTGATTAAATAGCTTCAGTTCACAACACATTGAGATCAAAATTTTAATCTCGACTCGAAGATAATGTATGACAAGGCTTGAAAATATTTTAATTCGATAAAAAAAAACTTGGACTACCCTAATTATTGAAAGATTCGACGTATGAGACTCGTTATGTAACAGACGACAGACTTGTGCAGTGTGAGTTTTTGCTGATTTTGCGTGTGATGTCTGTTTCATACAATATTTTGAGTTGACTTAAAAAAAGTGCGCCACGGATGAAGCGACGGATTGAATGTCGTCTGTTTTTCACATGAAGTATAAACTTTAGGAATATTAGTCCCGTAAATATCAGAGCACTGAAGGAATAATAAAACTTTTAATAGTGAGTAGCCGGTTTGACATAAATGCAAGAAAGGAACTAAAGAAGCCGTTATTATCACCTATATCTATCGAACAACCGGTTCGCTTACTGAACTAAATTCATTGTACTTGACGCATTCAACACTCATTAACTGAATTTTTTATTACATCGCTTTGATTCGACTTATTTTTATCGATATCCTAGCTGCCGACATCGATTCTAAAATATGACTCGATTTCCTATGGGGCCACTGCTAGTTATTATTACGATCGAACACTGTTTTTTTTTTATAATATTTAGTATACGTTGTAACGTTTACGTAACGATTATTATTTCCATAAAATGGAATATAAAAATTGCAACCTATATCGATATTTATGTATCGAGTTATAAAATAGATATTCTATAATAAAATGGGGTTTTCACACAATGTCTATTATTATTATAAATAGGCTAGAGGCATCGCTCTTTACAAATTACAGTATTTTTATCTCACGAAACGACACGCGCTTTACTTGTGGTAACTAAGTGTACAAATACGTTGTGAATGTGTGCGTGAAAACGAGTAGCGTCAGCACATAAAACGCACGCACACTTCCGTTTTCGCCATTGTCTCGGACGGTACCGAGAGCTGCGCTTACACACATTCACAGCGTGCTTGGTGAACACAAGTAAAGCGCGCGTCGCTTCGTGAGATAAAAATACTATATCACACTAACGAATATAACACTTCACTACATTCATTGCCAACACATATCATTCTCATATTTTGAAAAACACGTTAATAATAATTCAACGAGAACACATTTCTAGTCTGTTTGATTCACAATTTCCTTTAAAAAATAACTGTTAACAATCGTCTTCACATTTTCCAAATGTTCAACACATTTCTCTAAGCTCTGAGGTTATTATCAATTTAAGTATACAATGTAAGTACACTTAAGCTATACTTATACATCTAGCTAAATGGCTCATTTATTGTGCTTACACAAATAAAGGATTAACAATGTTTAAAAAAATATTGGAGTAACTGAGATTCCTCTTCATTATGACTACTTATTATGTTAGGGGCGATTAAGTACTAACAATTACGAATCTAAACCTAACACTAAACACGAATTATTAACAAACCACGACGGGCAGCCGCAAAAAAAAAATATAAAAAAAAAAACTTTGAAAACGGGTCCATTACAGATACGGTTACTCGGGAATGGGAACGTACGTACTGCATTAATTAGTTACCCCCTTTTTTAAGGTTTGTGTTACAATAGGGGATACCCAATTGACGCAGGTTTCTAATAAGTACTATTTTACTGTAAAACACATCCTCTATAGAATACACTTAAAAATACATTGTAACGGGTTTAGGCCATCCATAAAAACATAACGCTACAAGATTCTTTTGGCGCGTGGCCAAAATCGGAACTAACGCCGCCATCTTGTTTTCTAATACAAACAATTATTGCACAAATGTTTACCAACAACGCCCTCTGTCAACGTCATTCAAGCGCCAAAAGATCCTGGTAGCAATGTATTCGTGATGCCATATTCTAAGGCGGACTAAGAAAAATCATATGACGGACGCGCGGCTGTGTGTGTCGTGGGACGTGCTGACTGCGGACATAGCAACAGTACTGGACATAGGCTCAGCACCGCGCACCAAATGTTCGTGACTACTCGTTAAGGCACCGCCATATTTGAAACTCCTTCGGAGACTCGACCGAATGCTTTTCGCCGAATCGCTTTTACGAACGAACGATCTACGAAGATAGTCTCTTGTTAGAGATAGGGAATTCCTAGATGTAGATGATCTAGGTCGGTTAGTTCTAGAGTCGGTTTCATCTGTGATGGTTATAGAGGGTGTTGCGAAAACGCCGCTGTATTCGGGTGGTTGTGATTCAAGGGAAACAAGGGCGTCTCGTTCAACTGTTTCGCTGACTGTTATTGGTAGCTGCGTTGTGTCTTCGGCAGGCGATTGTTCGGGACGCGTTGTTGTGATTCTGTAATGCAACAGAATTGAAATATTAGAACTAAATAAAGAAGTTCAGAACGCATGAGGTACAGACGACGACATATCAAGCTATACAATTCTAGTTTTAGCTGAACTCGCATTGTATAGGATTTTCGTACAATGAGAAGTTAGCTTATACTGGAAATGTATAGCTTGATATGTCGTCGTGCGTATACTGTACGAACATATTACACTAATAAATAATTGGCATTCTCATTTCTTCGTCTGAAGTTGAGGTCTTTATTAGACGTTTGAATAATCACACTTCTTACTAATATTATAAAGACGAAATTTTGTGAGTGTTTGTTACTTCTTCACGCACAAACGGCTGGACTAATTTTGATAAAATTTGGTATGGAGGTAGCTGACACCCTGGTTTAACACATAGGTTACTTTTTATCCCGATATTCCCACGGGATCGACACGCGGGGCGCAGCTAGTTCATTTATAGAACTAGGAAAATTGAATCTCGACTTACAAGCATTGGACAGACGATAATAAGTTTATCGTAACATCACGCCTGTATTCACCGAAGGGTTAGGCAGAGGTGCGCTTATATTACACACACATTTCGCCAGTTATGTTCAAGCCCCATGTAGGTAAGAACAGACATACCTTCTAAGCGTCCTGAAGCTCCGCCTGAGCGTGTTCAGCAGGCGCGCGCCCGTCGCGGTGGAGTAGGAGGGCGGCGGCGTGTACTTGGGGGGCGGGTCGGGCGGCGCCGGCGCGGCCGCGGCCGGCACGCCCGCCGGGCGGCCCGGTGGCTCGTTCTGTACTCCCATGCGGGGACGGTACAGGTTTTGAATGCGCTGGAATGTGTAAAAAGAATATGAAATTATAATATGTACGCTAAAATTGTGAAGTCCATCAGTTTTGTCGCGAAAATAGAAAGACCCTATAATACGGCCGCTGAATTATGGCCGTATTGCAGGGTACGAACTTTGCGCAGAAGGCTGCGTAATAACATTTTAGGAACCAAATATTGACATGAGGCAAGCGTGAGTGAGTGGAAATGCGCGATAATTTTACCGTTTAAACGATGAATCGTGAATGCCGTAATTACAGAAAAAAACGCCATTGTTTTTCGCGGTGATCCACGTTCCGAAGGGTTAATAACTACAATTTATTTCGCCAATGTCAATGCCAATGTGTGTGAAGCTTTTGTGGAATAATTTCAACAAAAGTTTAAAGTTTTGTAGAAATTAGCGGGTCATCAAAATGGGGAATTAAATTTATAATTTGGAATGGACATTCTTTACCCTCTGAAAATCCACGGCTGAACTGGAGAGTATTGACTAAAATTCCGCGCAACACTGACGAATAGTACACACGAATACGAACGACGAATAGTGCACATTAGAAATTATCCTTATTGCAGATTAAAAATTAATATTTCACTCCAATTCCACTATCCACTATAACATTATTTTTAACCAACGAAAAAAATTAGGAGGTTCTCAAGTCGACACGTATTACTTTATATATTATTTATGTAACATCGAGAATCTTATGCAAATTTTACAACTGTAGAAACAATCCAATGAAATCGCTTATTTACTCAGTAGTTATTATCAAACTCTGTTATCTATTACACCAAAACTGAGACCATATCAAATATTCTTCGAGACCTTGCACGAGTTCAAACTTTGTAATACCTACTATTGTCATACGCGTGAAATCTAACGATTTGCTATAGTGAGTATAGTGACAAAATCAAATCACGGATGTACTAAGAACTTACCCCCTTATTCATAATCCTATTTTATCTCTATTTTAGCTAAAATAGGTTTATAGAACGTTTGTCTTTATCTGTCACGTTATCATTTCTGTGTGTAAGAAAGAGACAAACCCCATTTTAACTAAAATAGGTTTGATAAGTTTTATGAATAAGGGGGTATGTTTGTTAGAATGATATAACTATTATGACATGTTTTCTACTTGTCATTGTGTGAAGGATTTTTCTAAGGTAGAAGTCCCCAAATTAGTAAATACATGGGACTTTACTGCACATATGACGTTATATGTCAATACATATATCGCCGTATTTATATTAAGCAATCCTAAAATGAATGACCCATTTCAGTCTCTTTACAGGATTATCATCTTCAAAATTGTATCGAAATTAGGGTTAAAGAAATGTTTATTTTGAAAAGAAATAACGTAAAAATAGACACATAAGGTCACCCCACACACCTACACCCACACACACATCGTGGTGGGGGTACACACCCATAATTGCAAAATAAATGTGTATTCTACTCTATTATATTCTAACATTTCACCAAACAAATAAAATGTTACAAAACGGTATCTCTACTTAACTACAAACATGTACGTACATTTAACCATAAATTTTAAAACTATTCGACAGTAGACACACACACATAAACTAAGAAACAAAATGTCTTACCAGTTCTTCAATACAATCGTTCGTCCCATAATCCTTGTAGCGTTAACAAAAAACATTATGTAACAAATGAATGTGACATAATATAGTGCTTTATTTACTAACCAGTAGCTCTGTATACAGGGTGGCAAGTACCTACATCGACGCGCAACTTGTTACCGAAAAATTTTAACGCAAGGGGGTTCAGAATCCTGCCAGGGTCGCGGGTTGTTCGAAAGAGATACCGTGGCCCTTGGCACAGGCAACTGAACGAACACGGGCGGGTTTGAGTCAGTAAAAGTCTGACACGCCCCCCCCGCTCCGCCCAGAGCGGGAGAAGTTATTTGATAATTTCCCACACAAAAAAAAGGGGGGTTAGAATCATGTACTGAATCCATATTCCCCAGCGATGAATTTTACGAAGGTTTTTAAAAAAAAATTGCTATACCATATATTTTGACCGCGTAGGACTTTTCTGCGACCTTTTTTTATGAAACAGCTGATTATTTATTTTTGACAACCGATGATAAATTTCTGCGCTAGGGGGTTTAGTTAAATGTGCTGAATTCAAGATTACATTTTGCGCCTTGATGTCCCTGCCACCCTTTATAAAAAACCTGCTAATTGTTGAGTATTCGCATCTAATCTAATTGTGTGGTGTCGCTAATAACTTATGTTTTCAAAACACTTTCGATTTGTGTCAGGAACACAGTATATTAGAAAACTTTTTTCTGTAGTATCATGAATAAAATCGCTAGGACACGTTCGAAGCACGTTTACAGCCTAGCACGTGATAAAACTATCTCAATTTTACAGTTCCAGGCTATCAGGGAATCTTTAAGGTATAGCTAGCGGTGATATACTGAAACCAGGGTTTTTAGAGTCTACTGTGTGATTTTCCACAAACAATGGGGCACTTCGTGTCCAGCGCGTCATATTATCTGCACGTTACAGGAACTAATGGACGCCTCTAGAGGTATCAAAATTATGGGACAGCCTCTATTTAAATTGCCATCGACACGCTAAGAAGAACAACAATCTAATCAAAGCAAGGATCACTAAATCAAATATCTATCAAATCTTTACTTAGATGTCGTGTTGCGATTGATTGAACTTTTGGTCAATTACCAATCATACTAAATGGCATGAAGCATTCAATCTCATTCCCATGGGTTGTTGAACATAATAATCCATACTATTATAAATTCGAAAGTAACTCTGTCTGTCTGTCTGTATGTTACCTTTTCACGCCTAAACCACTGAACCGATTTAGATGAAATTTGGTATATAGTTTGAGTCCCGGGGAAGGACATAGGATAGTTTTTATCCCGATAATTCCACGGGATCGACACTTATGCGGGTGAAACCGCGGGGCGCAGCTAGTTCAGAATAAAGTAAAAGTTGAGGACTTACGTCAAGAATATCCGGTGGTCCCTTGTTCATGTAACGCCACGTCTGTATGAAAGCAGCGATAGGCACTAGTAGTAACGCCCCCTGTTGTAGAAACACTGCTACTTGACGACTCCATACTGGCCAGTAACTGGAATTCAAACTTTATCGTTAGTTTCAAGTTTTTCTTTAATTGAAAATGTGCTTTCTGAGAAAGAATAATTCGACTCAATTATTTAGTTAGAGGGTATCGTGAAAAGTAAGTGCAAATCCGGACCGTCAGATTTGAACACCAGGCACAAGGGTCGCGGGTTGTTCGAAAGAGATACTGTGGGCCCTGGCACAGGCAACTGAAGGAACACGGGTGGGTTTTAGTCAGTAAAAGTCTGAGACGCCCTCCCGCTCCGGCCAGAGCGGGAGAAGTTATTTGATAATTTCCAACCCAAAAAAATTATCCGCTAAAGGAATATAGATAGACGGAAATCATCTTCTCTAATCATGTTGGTATCCTAAATCATGGCTAAATGATTTGCTAAATATTGTAACGATTCAGGTTAACATAAGGTCCCCTTACCTTAGGTTAGGGTTACCTTAGGTATCGTACATCTTAGCGAATGTTGTGCCAAATATTGTAACGATCTGAATTAGCGTTAAAGTTACATGATAACTTACCCGGCTGGTTTCCTCCAACTATACATCTGTTTCTGCTGCCCCACTCGGAAATCCATCACGCAAATTGCCTGTAACGACATAACATTAAAATTACAATTTAGTATTCAAAAAGGTCTAAACGTAAATGATTTGTGATACGGGAAAGTGTTTTCTTGCATAGGGTGTGCATACTTGCAAAAAGTCGATACTTGCAAGCATACAGCAAGTTATGCCAGTCGAGAACTTCCACACTTATGAGCGAGCACAATATAACTCGATGACGATTCACCATCCTACCTGGTATAGCATAATCAGCCTATAATTTTCCCACTGCTGGGACACAGCCCTCCTCTCGTTGAGAGGGAGTGGGCGGTAATCAACCACGGGGGCCCGGTGCAGGTTGGTAGATGTCACATGTCCAATTTTTGGCTCTAAGACATGCCGGTGGTACTTGCCAGTATAGTCCTTTAGAAAACCGTAGCGTGGAACGGCGGTTGGGACAGACTGGCTGCAGAGAACAGGGATTTTCTTTCCGAGAAGCCTACATCCACCAGTGTATCTGCTGCTGCAACCTATTATGCTAGTCTCATCATTATCTGCCTAGCCTGTTCCCAACTATGTTGGGGTCGGCTTCCAGTGTAACCGTATGCAGCTGAATACCAGAATTTTACATAGAGCGACTGCCTATCTGACCACCACAACCCAGTTACTGGGTAATACGATACCCCTTGGTAAGACTGGTTGTCAGACTTTCGGGCTTCTGACGACCCGTAACGACCGTCAAAGATCCACCACCACCCACCACCACTTACCACCTATTATGCTAGTCTACTTACACACAATAACACAGGCAACACCACGGTCCAAGTGAAGCTCAGTAAGGCTGCCAACGTCGCCGACAGTCTGCTTCGCGACGAGTACAACGCGGCGACGACGACATCTGGCGAGTATGGCCGCCCTCGCACCACGAACACGCCGCAAGCGAGGGCGACTTGGATGACGCATTGCCACCAGGAGCCGATCCAGACGTAGTCTATGAAGTGGACTATGCGGATGCCAGCCTGAGGAAAATAAAGGATTATCTTGTAGACTAATTGTGTCCGCGACTTCGCGTGCATGTCGGAAAACAAATATGATTCTTGTTTTTTTTTTTGCGCGGACCCCTAAGTGTTTTTCTAAAATATAAAAACCGGCCAAGTGCGAGTCGGACTCGCGCACCGAGGGTTCCGTACAAACCTGCAAGGTTTACAAAGTTCGTTCATTACGACAATCGAGTCATAACTATGGTATTTTTATTGCAAAATGAAATTCATAACATTACAATGGGGAAAGATGGAGGAGCATAAATTTAAGACAAAGATCTCTTTATCGTTTAAGTAATCCTTTATTTTATATTAACACATATCATTTATCTATAATATAACTGAAACACTTATACTAGCCTTGCAGCAGACTTGCGAAAGTTCTTTTATTAAAGTTATTTATTTACTAAGTTTTTTAGTCACTATTTAGAAATCTGGTTCAAAAATATTAATTAAGTATTAAATTTGAACCAGACCTGTAAATGGTGACTGAAAAAGTTATATTACATTCACCAAAACATCGGGATTGAATGACGATGAGTGAGGTCGTCTTTGCCGTTTGAAAAATGTTGCCCTCCCCATACATAGTATAATAACTCGCGGTCATTGCTGTAACTACAATTATGTTTACAATCACAATTTTTTTGGTGGTATAACTACTTAAAATTTTAAGCTTTTCGGAATTTTTCTGTTACCTGTGCTGTAAGCTATTGCTTCTTACCAAATTTCGAGATTCTATGTCAACGGGAAGTGGTCTTTAGGTTTTAATTCCCTTGCGTGTAGTTGCGAGTTTCAAAATATGCGGTATCAATGGTTGTACTTTTGCGTTTTGCTTTTTTGCGTTGACTTAGAATTTTTTTTTTTTTCACGGGTTAAAGGCAATTAGATCTAAGTATTTGATATGAATTTCAACTTGATAGCTCTACGCGTTCATGAGGAAAAAAGTAATAAGTTTATATTTATTAAAAAATATATATTTTGTAATGTAACTAAAAATTTAAGGTTTTCGGAATTTTTCCTTTATGTGTGCTATAAAACGTTGCTTCATGCCAAATTTCAAGATTCTAGGTCGACTGGAAGTACCCTTTAGGTTTTGATTCCCTTGCGAGTACTTGCGAGTTTCAAAATATGCAGCTTAAATTGCTGTTTCTTTTAATTGCGTTGACATAGAAGTTTGATTTTGTTACAGCTTAAAGGTATTATAGACCTGAGTATTTGGTATGAATTTCAATTTAATACCTCTACGCGTTTATGAGGAAATGGGTAGTAAGTTTAAAATTATTAAAAAAAAATATATTATGTGATGTAACTAAAAATTTATGGTTTTCGTAATTTTTCCTTTATCTATGCTATAAGACGTTGCTTCGTACCAAATTTCAAGATTCTGAGTTCACGGGAAGCACCCTGTAGGTTTTGATTCCCTTGCAAGTGTCGAAAATTTGCGGCATAAACGGCTGTATCTTTTGATTGCGTTGGCTTAGAAGTTTGATTTTTTCACAGCTTCAAGGGACAGTATACCTGAGTAATTGATATAAATTTCAGCTTCATACCTCCACGCGTTCCTGAGAAAAAGGGTCTTGACAGACGGACGGACGGACGGACAGACGGACAACAAAGTGATCCTATAAGGGTTCCGTTTTTTCCTTTTGAGGTACGGAACCCTAAAAAGTAGCCTAAGTTACTGGATTCATGGGTTTTTTTTTTGCGCATATCCCTATTTTTTTTTCTATAATTATAGCCTAAGTTACTGCTTATAAAATAACATCAGCTATCTGCCAGTGAAAGTCCTGTCAAAATCTAGCCGTTTCGGATATTAGCCGGAACAAATAAACAGACAAAATATTTAATATACATATATATATATACATGTATCGTATATACTTTCATATGCATTACTAAAAAGCATTACAAACAGACACTTCAATTTTATTTATTTGTATGTAGTATAAAGTATAGACAAGCGGAGTCCCCGATATAATTTGCCATCGACAGTAATGATGAACTTTCATCCCCTATTTCACCCTTGCCTTGTAATGAATTTTCTAAAATTCTTCCTTACCATAGCTCTTGGTAACCAGTCCACTTTAGCCATCGAAACCCATAGTCCAACCTTTTATTTTTCCATATCCTGCAATAGTCTTACACCAACCGGGGGATGTCCTTGGGTGCACTTGCATAGTGCATACAGGGATAATCGTCGGTTGGTGCCACATTTCATTAAAATTTCCTAAGGGGCCTCTGCGGGTTGGCTTCGGCCCCTCGCACGCCTTCCAAAGGACCGGGACCCCATGGTCCCGACATGTTTAAAGTTATACAAAATAATAATAATAATTAAGCATGACTCCATGTATGACTAATCTAGAGCTGAGGAACAGCCGCCGAGAGATAGGTCGTCAAGTCATTTCCATGTAGGGAAATTAGATTTACTCGTATCTATTGGCTCAGTAAATGATTGCGAGACGGTTGACGGGAGAATGGAAAAAGAAAACGTGTTGCGCCGACCCCGAGTAACATGAGACAATCTAAGGACAAGAAGATGATGATCATGATGACATCATGATGGCGCAGGTCGTTATGGATACTAATTATAACATTTATACTAAATCTAATTCAGTCCACTCATCAAGATAAACGAGTTTAGCGTAGGCCATTCTATTCGTTCGAAGTGACGTTACTAATAAATTCGAGAATTTATGTTAAATACAAAGCTCATTAGAGTAGTGTAATAATTTAACATTAATTTAACAAGTTCTACGAAATGTGGTGTAACCAGTTTATTCGATCTAGTTTTCTTGACATATAAATTTGATACGATATGACACCAGCATAGCTATTCACAACCACTCGATACGCTTCCGTACCGTATCGAACATCAATCAATGTTATTGTAGGAGTCCCTTTATTAGCTGTTCACAAGTCCAAAATCCGAAAATTTTGTCAGTTTAAATCAAATAGACGACCACTATTCTTCCCACAGCTATCTGCTGTCGGGAGCAAGGCAAATCAGGTTATCGAAATGTGTCATTTTCGATACGATAGTCTATCGGATGGTTGTGAATAGCTATGCAGGATAAGATCGAACTAACTAGCCCTTTTTACGGTTTCAACTTGAAAAGGTAAAACGGAATTTTTATAAAACGTGCTACTTAACGTCGATGCACCCTTGACCTTCGCACCTTAAGGTGGGGACGATGTGATCGATTGATATGAGAAATATAGCACTTGGAATATTAATTGGAATGTGAAAATCGAACAACACAAAGTTTTTCTAACTTTTTTGGCCGGGTCAAGGCTACTCAAACCTAGCTAAGCTGCTGAAGAACTTTTCCAAATGGCGCTAAAACTTATTCTTTTCACTCATGTCTAACCGCATTTCAATTGTTTTTTTACCCGACTGCGCGACGCAAAGGAGTGGTAATGTGTTTATCAGCCTATGTATGTATGTATGTTCCTTTGAAGCACTATACAAACCAAACGCCTGGGCCGATTTTTATGATTCACACGTCAATCGATTCCTCTTAGTCCGGCGAGTGTCACTAAAGACATGACGTTAATGAAAATTCAATATGGCGACTACTGGACGCCATATTGTGAAAATGAAAAAAATGAAAGTCAACAAACTATGTCAAGTGGGGTATCGTTGAATAGGTCTTTCAAAAATATTAGTGGTTTGGGAAGACCGTTTTTTGATTAAGTAAACCGTTCGTGACTTATCAAGCTTTAAAGTACCAATTTTCGTTAGAATCAAGTGTCCCCCCCGGGCGCGTCTCATATCGTAGGTATAGAGTTATTTGGTATATTTTCATTTCAATAACATTCACAAGATACAATAAACGTGAGATATACCAACTGTTGATATAATTTCTTTACATATAACATTTATATACCTACTCTAAAACTTACTTCGTATAACGTTATTGGATATAACGTTTATTTAATCGAAAATCATTAGGTCTATCGTTTAAAATATATATTGATACCGTCATTATGCTTAACACCCCGATTCAGAGCGATCCGACTCGGACAGCTTAGGTTAAGACTAAATAGGTTTTATGTCTATTGAGTGGTATATCAAATGATTTTATATTAATTGTCTGTTATTCTTATAGAAATTAGTTATCGTTTATTATATTAACTGATCATTATGTATACTAATATTATAAAGAGGTAAAATTTGTTTGTAAGTTTGTATGTAGGGGTTAATTTCTGGAACTACGTTACTAGTCGGATTTGAAAAATTCTTCTTGCATTTGATAGCCCAATTCTTGAGGTAGGCTATAGGCTATTTAACGTCACACTATGGCCCTTAGGAGCCGAGCAAAAGCGCTATGGGGAAACGAAGTGATAGAGCAGGAGACGCGGGCAAGTGATGCAATACGACGAGATGGGTCGAGGGAATAAGAAATTTCACGCGAACGAAGTCGCGGGCAGAAGCTAGTATCAAATAAAATTATAGGTTCAGTTGTTATATCTTGTAAATATTAGAGGTTTTGTAATTATATCATATATTACTTACCCGTCCCCCCCTCTACCAACTAAACGGTTGTAGTTAGAAATTTAAATGTTACGACAGTAGTACCTATATATTACGAAGTTTAAAGGAAAACTATCACACTTAAGTGGGATTTACAACTCATAACTAAAAAGAATAAAATAAAAAAATTAAATTTAAAAAATCAAATACCCGACTGCGGTAAAAAACATAAGTTAAAAAAAACTGAAAAGCTAAAAACAAGCCCATTTTAAATTAAATAAAAGTTGGAAGCAGGCGGGACCCATACCATTTTTATATTTTCAAACTCAAATGGGTCCCGCCTGCTTCCAACTTTTATTTAATTTAAAATGGGCTTGTTTTTAGCTTTTCAGTTTTTTTTAACTTATGTTTTTTACCGCAGTCGGGTATTTGATTTTTTAAATTTAATTTTTTTATATAACGTTACCTTTCCCCACGTACAAAGCTTAGCCTTCATGTCAGAATTATTTAAAACTAGCTGCGCCCCGCGGTTTCACCCGCATAAGTGTCGATCCCGTGGGAATATCGGGATAAAAACTATCCTATGTCCTTCCCCGGGACTCAAACTATCTCTACACCAAATTTCATCTAAATCGGTTCAGCGGTTTAGGCGTGAAGAAAAGACAGACAGACAGACAGAGTTACTTTCGCATTTATAATATTAGTTTGGACTAGCTTCTGCCCGCGACTTCGTCCGCGTGAAATTTCGGCAGCCGACCCATCGCTCGCCCGTTCTTTTGCTTCATTTTCGCTTAACGTTCTTTCTGACTTTTTTGCTCGGCTCCTAAAGGTCGTAGCGTGATATTAAATAGCCTATAACCTTCCTCATGGAGGAGAAAAACTCATGATCGTGAGCTATGGAAAAGCCTGGGGGAGGCCTATGCTAAAGAGCAAAGCAATCTGGAGATTTCGGATGTCTAAACTCTTAATTTAAATATATTGTTAAACTAGTTTGTAAGATAAAGGCTATTTGAGGCTATTTCCTCAAGAATTGGACTAACAAATGCAAAAATAGTTTTTCAAATTCGACAGGTGGTTCCAGAGATTAGCGCGTTCAGACAGACGCGGGGGACTTTGTAATATGTAGTGATTAGTTCGATAATTTAGATTTTATAATGGACTAGCTGCGCTCCGCGGTTACACCCGCATAAGTTTCGATCCTGTGGGAATATCGGGATAAAAACTATCCTATGTCCTTTCCTGGGACTCAAACTATGTCTATACCAAATTTCATCTAAATCGGTTCAGTGGCTTAGACGTGAAAAGGTAACATACAGACAGATAGACAGAGTTACTTTCGAATTTATAATATTAACTAGCTGCGCCCCGCGGTTTCACCCGCATAGGTTTCGATCCCGTGGGAATGTCGGGATAAAAAGTATCCTATGTCCTTCCCCGGGACTCAAACTATCTCTATACCCAAATTTCATCTAAATCGGTTCAGTGGTTTAGGCGTGAAAAGGTAACATACAGACAGACAGAGTTACTTTCGAATTTATAATATTAGTATGTATAGTGGTTTATACTCACATCAGTACTAAGCACCAACCCCATAGCCAGTCCAAAAACGCAGCTGAGAAACGTGATAGTAGTCTCCCATACTTTGAGAGCCTCAGCATTGATAGCCATGATGCCGGTTATGACGCAGTGCCATATCGCCAGCTGTTGTGCGATGCCGAACATTATTATGATGAAGTAGAATATTACTGCCCATGCTGGAGATAGCTGCGAAGGAAATAATAGATGGATAATGTAATGATAGATTTGATGACAGTTTATAGTTATATAAGAGAGACAATGAAGACATAATTATAGTAACAGTATTACAAAGTGTTAATTAAAGCCACCATTACTCTGTTGCGTCAAACGGGTAGTGCTATTCATCCTATGTATATAGGGTGTTACGGAAAGGGTATATCAATACAAACGGGTTGAGGAGTGTATCTGGTCTAGAATCTCTGTACAAAATTTCAGCTCAAAAGCATTAACTTTGAAAATGCTTAATATTTTTTTATTTCGACATCACGGCGCTGCACTGGCGCGCGGCGGCGTGATATGCGTGTACTAAGCGCACAGACACACTACAGATAATGAATAATGACCCTCGTAGTGCGGTGACACGTTTGTTATGATTTCAATTTAATAAACTATCGAAATAAAAAAAATATTAAGCATTTTCAAAGTTACTGCTTTTGAGCTGAAATTTTGTACAGAGATTCTAGACCAGATACACTCTTCAACCCGTTTGTATTGATATACCCTTTCCGTAACACCCTGTATAGCCTCATCTCTTTTTCGCACGAGAACAATAATGACTCTACCACATCAGTAATAGAGATTGTAAGATTCAAACACGTTTTGGTAATTTTGGGGCTAAATCAGATCCAACATTTATATGATGCAAGAGTTAAAGGTTACACACAAAGTATTTAGTGATATTGTTATCGACACATTGTTATTCAGGATTTCTCAGTATTGAGTATCTCTTCACATTTTTTTTTTTTAAATAATTAATGCAATTATATGAAGCGAACAATAGCTGATAATGGCAACACTGTCTGACTTCCGCGAACATTTCGCAACCCTGTATTAACATTAGCAATTATTTTATGTTTTCAATTTAATGTCAAGGCCTATTAACTCAATAGATAACAATTAATTGTTACATCTCACAACGTAAAGATAGAATTAAGGAGACTTAATTTAATCGAAAATCCCCAATTCCACGATAATAGCAAAACAAGGCTAGTCCAACAAACAATTAGATACACTAGTTTCATACACACAATCGTAAAACAAATTCTAGGCCACAAAGAAAGAATCAAGGTCATACTCCATTTTTCAAAGTCTTGGCAATAAAAAGATAAAACTTCGCGTGTTGTGCCTATTATTAAAGTTTACAAGGAAATAATTGGAGTGCCGAGTTAGATAACATTGTTATTTGTTGGTTAATTCTGTTATGCATGACAGTTTGAAGAATCAATACTAAATTATGAAAAAAGTTATGTAAGGTTTGTCAAATTGGTATTATCACACTATTGCTTTATGTTATTGTATTGTGTTATAGCCGTCGGTCCTGCGCCTGATCTCTCTCCGGTTGTGCCAGATTGCGTGCCGTCCCATCGGACTATGAGAGTGAGGGAAGAGGGAGTGCACCTGTGTCTGCGCACACACTTGTGCGCTATATCTCCCGCGCCGAAGGCTAATCTCCGTTGAGATTGGCCGCTATGGCCGAAATACAGTCTAGTCTAGAGGACTATTCTTTTTTTTATTGTGTACAAGCAGTACAACAAAAGCTAGCGCAGAGTGGGGCGGGCTGCATCGCAACGCAACGCAATTTGCAAAAATCCCCCTTCATCCCTTTCGTACTTTGTTGTACGAAAATGCGTTGCGCTGCGGCTGCAATGTGCGCTTTGCTTAAAATGTTAGGGAGTAAGTACATAAATCCAGTTAAAACTTTTATCTAACAAATATTTATTCCTATTTTCTGGAACCAAATTTAAATAAATGCTTTTGGATCTTTATGACATAATTATGATAATGATAAAAAAAAACTGTGTTGCTCATGGTTTTCCATAAGTAACGCTTGGAACATCAAAAAGTTTTTATTCAACTTACCAAATTAGCAGGCAACACAGCTAGAGTAGCCGGCACGATCTGTGTAGCAAGCTGTAAGGGTTGCCAGCCGCTGATCATGCGCGCGGTGTTGCCAGTCTTCCAAACAGTAACTCCTACCAAGCTGCCGTAGTGACCCATGTAGCGGACTGGTGTAGAGACTGCGTTGCCTGGCATTGGCTCCGAAATGGGCCATAGGAATTGTGTGGACTTAACCGTTTCTGTAATCAATATAATTTATATATTACTAGCGACCCGCCCAAGGTTCAAGGTTTTAACGACTTGACAAAAAATATAGATTTCTTTATTAAAATTATGCAAGTTTGACATTAATTAATGTAGGTATTATACACAAAAACCGGAATAAATTCTTTAAATGCTGGTGCGAACCGCATTAAAGTCCGTTTCCTAGTTTAGAAGAACAACGGAGTTCGATTTATAATGGGGGATAACGTATAGATAGATTTAGATAAATAAGGTTATTCATTTGTCTCTCTCACAAAGCTGCTAAACCACACCGTCACAGAGTTGTGAGACTCCGGGGCATCATGGCTCAGCAGGTTTCCTATAAAGTCAAAGCATCTGAGCATACTTCGGATATTTCTGAGAAAGGCCGGAGGATCCAAAGCCCGAAAATGTGTGACAAAATGTATGGAAGCAATCTTTTGCCAACCCTGTCGCCAGCACTAAGGCGTGACAAGCTTGTTCGGGTCGACATGATTCGTCAGGATTGGGCTCAACCGGGCGGCAAAATATAGGTACATACGAACCATGCGGACTCGAACATGTGTGTAGCACGCCTAAGCCAAGGTGGCCCTAACCGGACAATGTATGGATGTACCGTAAAAGAACATAAGGGTTACATTTCAGTGTCAATTTCAGCTCTGCACGTGTTTGTGGCTGTGTGGCTGTAACTAAAGCCAAAACAAAATACTACAATGGTATTACGGTATTACAAATCATCGTACGTCATCGTCAGACAGACCGGTTAGCGCATCGCGAGTTACGTTGTTAATTTCACAGTAAATAAATATGTTGCAGCCAATTAGATGCACTTCTACAATTGCAATAACTACATACTTATTATAATAATAGTATATATCTAGTGAACATGTAGGTTTTATGGATATTACATAGTACCTACAATAGGTATGTAATTATGTGAATTACAACTGGCTGTGTGAGAAGTATAATAATTATATGCTAATAATCTAAATTAAAGCCGAGAGTAACTGTCATTTGCAAACCATGGATAAATTAACCATATAAAGAACTACTTTTAATTTTCATAAAAACAAAATACCGATTTGAAACCAACAAACAAACTCATGTTTTTTATTTTAATATTATTATGACAGACGAAGCGTACAGAATTGACCGCGAAATTGATATTGCACACAGCATATTGAAATTTCGCGAGAAATGTAAACCTAATACATTTTGCAAAGCGTATTCCTACGCTCTGAAATCCTACTAATATCCTACTATCTTACTAATATTATAAATGCGAAAGTTTGTGGGGATGTTTATTACTCTTTCACGCAAAAACTGATGAACGGATTTTGATGAAACTTTACGGTAATAGGTACTTATAGCTTATACATCAGTATAACACTACTTATACTTTTTATCCCGATATTCCCACGGGATCGACATAATATACGCGGGCGAAACCGCGGGACGCAGCTAGTAAGGCTATAAATAAATTCCTATGCATTAGGTACTCCAAGAATACTTAAATTAGTTGGCGTGGGCTTCTAATGCAGTCAAATGGAATGACTAACTAAACCGGTTTTTGAACGCCTCACCAAGTCACTGATCAATACAACTGCAGTCTTTGCTTTTGAAAATCCGTCATTATTAGAGGAAACATTCACTGCAGGCTGCAAGATATAGACCTGACCTTACGGCCGGTAATCGGTTGACCAAAATAACATTATCCAAGCAAAGTTGATTGCTAGGTACATATTAGTATGACCACCGAAATCAATAGTCCACCCATAAAAAAATTTGCAAACATGTAAAACTCACCGAAACTGCCCGGCATATAAACGTAGCCATAATTCTTCAATATTTGCACGCAAGTGTTGGCCAAAAACGAACCTAGTAGCAAAACTGCGAACGTAAATGCCACAATACACGCACTTTCCTTCTGTAGTATTGTGTTCGTTTTGTTTTTAGCGTTTTTGTGTGATGTTAGTTGCATTATACAGGCTCCAAGGAGACCCCATGTTAGGAACGTTTCTTGAGCTGCCGCTGCCCAACTCTGAAAATTTTTTGAATAGTCATAAAAACAATACACAAACAGAATACCTACTTTGCCATCACTCACTGACATATCGGAAATACATTAAAACCGAGTACATCCCGCGGACAGCCGGCGAACACATCCAAAGCGGTGTCATTTACGGTACCAGTGGCGCGAATTCAATGGTTTTTCCCATTTCAAAAAAAGCCCAACGCGCCTAAAGAAGTTTTCGCTTCAAAAATTGAAATTAGTACTGTCTGTGACCATGGATTGAATAGAGGTGTATAATGTTGAGTTATTCTTTTGTTTACATAAATAAAGGTTACAATAGCAAGCACTTAAAAGAAATAAGATCTGTAAATTATTCTAAGGTGAAAAAAATATTCATACATTACTATTAATGAAGAATTCGCTCCATTCAGTCTCGGAGAATACATTGATGACGGTGTCGTACGGTATCAAAGTGAGCAATTTGGTACATAACACTAATGTACCACAGATCGGCAGGAATATCAGCATGTATACAGCCTGCAATTACAATTATAACTTGTTACACTTTCGTGGGAAATCACCTTACGTTACAATGAGGAGCTGTAGCCTGTGGTGTTAATTACCTTGCCGTAAGACCTCAATCCTTTACTCAGCGCGACGAACACTATCATCCACACTACCGCTAAATTGAACGCTACTTGAAACTTTATTGTGCCAAAATATGAACCATTGGACCCCAAATTCCTTTGTAGAACCTCGCCGTGAAAATACTGCGGCAAAGTCTCCTGTATTTTATAAGTACCATTCTTCGCAACGGCATCTGTAACATAAAAAAAACTTTCTCAGTCTGACCCTACTTCCTCGTTCCACTAACGGAAAAAGTAATTGTGTAAATTGCCGACCTTCATTCAGACTTCCTGCTTCACTTAGTAATTGATATCACCGAATTTGTTGACATTGTCCAAACAATAAAGTATTTAATTAGGTAATGGTTGACTCACCTTCAAAATTGAATTCGTGTGGTAGTGCCCATTTGTATTTGTCATTGGACGTTATAAAAGAGTCTCTAAAGTAAACAAGTATCCAAGACAGGCCTATTATACTGTACATGCCAATCACGGCTTGAGTAATGAGCAAAGAGACGCCTACGCCTTGGAATATCGGCGATATACGCCACATGTCCACCGGGCCAGACTCCAACACTTGGCCCAAACACAAATGTAAAGTAAACAACGGTATTCCAATTAAAAATGACAGTATAAAAAACTGTATTATGAAGCTTGCTGCAACAATAAAAAAGATCCATGTTATAGATACCAGGAAATTAGGTGAATCCAATTAATTACGTAAACGTCCATTCTTTACCTCCAAAATGAACACTGAATATGGCAAATCTAGATATATTAAATATTCCCACGGTACAACTGAGGCACGCCAGCATGGCACTCATACGATGTGGCCAAACTCCAAAAGGAGGTTCTTCAGTCTCTTCGTTTCTGCAAAAAATCATAACTATAATTTATCAGATTTATGGAGAAAATGATCTCTAATTCATGAATCATCAAATCACATCCTATGACCTCATTTTTCAGAATGAAATGAGTAATGTATTGCCGAAATCGTGAAGGTTGCTCAATGCATGAGTTAACTGCAAAGTATAACACAATTAAGTTTGAATTAATATTTATAATTACCTCTCCTCAGTGGCACTTCCAGCGTTTTGGATGATGGGAGCAACGTCTAACGATTCTGAGGACGAACTGGACGCACTAGTGCTCCTTGCGGTACTCCTCGCAGTATTTCGTCCAGTCCAGTCCCCAGCCGTGACGTCACTATCCCCCGGAGACGGGAGTGAAAGCGTGCGATTCATCAACAAAGCACGACGCCCCACAATCAAAGGTCCCGAAGCACCATCACTACTGAGATTCGCAGCCGTTACTTGCAACTGTATCGGAGCGCTCGTCGGCCGCATGTTAATATTATGCTCCAAAAAAAGTATCACCGGCAACGTTAGAGGCTCGCAAGACGACTCCGCTGTTATCGCCGGCAGAACAATAGGGTCTAATCTCCTCATTGAGTTTCGCAATGTGTCGTTCGTCGTACTTGCTCTCTCTAATGATGAAACCAAAGCTTGTCGATCATTGTCAGTGAGTTCTGAAAAACTTTTCGAACGCCCAAGGCTCGTGAGATTTGACCTTTCAGATATACTTGGTGTGATGTCCATTTCTTCCATAGACGGTGCTGACGCATGAACGTTGGAACGTGTTATTACTTGAATATTGTCGTCCACAGAACTTTGCGCTTCCGAACGATCTGAATCTCCTTGACCCTCGCCAATAACTTCCTTAATCTTACAAATGAGATCCTCTTCGTCGCTGTCGAAGTTTTTCGTTCCATCGTCAAGACATGCTAGTAAAGACTTATCTAAAACTTCGTCTAAATCATTCAATATATCCATAAACTGGCACAACGCCGTCGCCTGAAACTCCTCGTCATTTGTGATGCTTACTCTATGTGATGAAAAGTTTGAGTCGGATTTGTAGCATTCTGGTATTGTCTTTTGCAGGTCCTCTTTCAAGTCACCATCTTCTGATGTTTTGTCCAAGTCCTCGCTGTATTGATCACTGTCGTTGCTCTCAAACGCGCTGCTGGAGGCATCGCTGTCGATACTACTGCCCGGCACATTTTCACTTTGTTCGTACCGACCTTCGCCTATATTGACCACTTCCATTTTTATTGCATGGCCTAAGTCATAACCCGCGCGCTTGGTTGACCCTGCAACAAGGACGTCACTAATTATCATGGTCTAAACTTGAAACAAATATTAAATTAACATAAAAAGGCACATTTTGTAGTGATGATTTTCCACAGCTTGTACATGTTTAGCTGGTGAATGCAGAATGTTGTGCGTATTTACATATGAATAAACTTGCTAATAAGCCTAATTATTGTATGTAGCAGTACGTCAAATGGGGCTTAATGTTAACACAGTAATGCCAAGAGTGTCAGGTAAGAAGTTACAACATGGTACACAAGTATGATTCACTAGGGATTATTTCTTGGTACACATTGATAACAGTGTTATTCTGCAGTTGCCAAAATTTTAATTTAGCGAATGGAAACTATACTATTGACATATAAAAGTTTTATCGCCAATTTTAGTGGGATGTAGAAAACTTGACTAAATCTAACTGGTGGAATAAAAAGAGCAAAATAAGTATTATTCCAAATAAGGGTAAAAAAGATAAACATTATTATCACTTGAATTTATTTTAATAAACCAAGGCCTTGTTAATTATATTATTAAGCATACTTACAAACAAAGAAATCAGTTCACAGTATAGTATTACAATTAACTAAATTGAGGTAACAAAAGGCCAGTTTCACCATACTTCATAAGATAATAATTTTATTTCACATACTCTCAGTCCATCAATATTACATTTATTAATTATCTGAGTTTGTTGAAATTGGGTCTTAGTTGTTTAAAAAACAACACACAAATTTCATAATTTATTACGATACATTCTCTTCTTTAACAACAAAACATTTTCATTTACACACAAATATTTTCCAAGGTTAGTTAGTGTAATGTGAAAACATAAAAGAAAAATAGCCACAAAGCATGTTTATAAAATAACACCTTAAGACCTGTTTAATGGAAACAATGGGGAAAACAATGAATAATGCTTTACACAACTTAATACTTTCCATTCGCTATTCAATGTTTATAAAGCAATCAGTTACTAATGACCAATTAACTATAATCACTTAAGTACTTTAAACTACAACGGAAATGACTATCAAATTAATATAACAGTACCACAATATGTACTTGTAACAATCACTTATCTAGAATACCGAGATAACATGAGAAATAAAAAATATTAAGTAAACTGCAGCTCTTTCATAAGGCGCTGATAATATGATAGATAAATTGTAAGGTAACAGATGTTATTTCTCAACTGAATAACAGATAAGGTTAGACAATTATCTGATCTCATACTTGCACCGATCATTCAATTTATGATGTCATAATAGTTTGTTGGATGAATGGACTTTACTATACTTGCAAAGACTTGAATTGGGCTATTGTTCACGTACAACAATTTTAGTCTCTCATAAAGCACTTTCACGTGCGCATTTATGAGTGTACAAGAATTAGTATGGTATAAGGTAACATAACACCACACCTGTATTCCTCTAAGGGTAAGCAGATGGGTAGCGGGATTGTCCGAAAGGGTTACCGCTACCCCCAGAACATAAAGGGCTAAGGAAGGAACACGGGTGGGTTTTAGTCAGCAAAAAGTCAACATAAAAAAAAGTGGGTAAGCAGATAGGTCTGGATTTGTGCCCGGTTGTTGGCAATAGGCTTGCCACCTATTACATGGAACTAAAATATAATTGGTGAAATGTGGGTGAAATATAGTTGGCTATTATCCTCTACACTAAGATCTAGTGCACAGTTCAAGAATCATGATTGTATGGTTCCAAAAAGTTGTGTGTTGTTTGGCAGAGATGTCCAGATTTGTGCCTGGTTGATGGCAATAGGTTTGCTATAACATGGGATTACAAGATAACTGGCAAAATGTGGGTGTACAGTCACAAGCACTAAGGCGATTCTCACACTGCCCCGCATGATGCAGCGGGGCGCAGATAACGCACCCACGCGCGTGATTTTTTACATACAAATTCAATAAAAACGCACACACGCGCGTGGAATTTGGCTCCGTTTCCCGCACACCGCTGCGTGAAACGCAGCAGTGTGCCAATCGCCTAATATGTTAACATTTGGCAACGATTAATTGCGATTTTTTTCGTGAAATAATGAATGCAACATTGAAATACAACACTTTACATAAACTCATAAAATCGCCTTTGAATAAAGCAAAGTGGATACATACTTATGCTTGTGACTGTTCTATAATAGTAGTGGTATAGTACGCCATTATTCACTACGCCAAGATCTAGCGCAAAGCTCAAGAATTGTATGGTTCCAAAATGTTGATCCTCCTTGATAGAATATACAAATTGGCAAGAAACTCCACAGATACTCAACCATAGATGAGTTTTGAAAACCTTAGATAAGTTTTAGTTTTTTTTTTGCCAGTAACTTATATTATGAGGAGATCCAGGGATCTATTCTATTCATCTCATAGCCTTACCCTCAAACTATCCAGCGGCTTACAAACAATACATGCCACAGAAGTTAAGTGAAGGTAGCTGCAGATAGGATTTTCTTGTCTTTAGACACAAAATTTTAAAATAAGTATGTTAAGCATTTGTTCATTCTATAATTTTAATATTTTGTGAACAGACAATATTCAAAATGGGCACACAACAAAGGCTTATGATCATTGCTTCCATAGAAAAAAGAGGGTCAAAGGAACATTTTAGGAGATCTGGTTTAACTAAATTGGCTAAATAAATGGAAATACAAGGAACAGTTATGAGTGGTGAGCTAACTTATTAAATTGTGTGCTATAAAATGTAGGTAGGTATTTCATTTAATGAAATTCTGAATAATAAATTAACCTACCCTGAATTATAACATTTGTAATACAACAATTTGCTCTGCAGCATACTTGAACTACATGTAAAGTTACGGTAAATTAAGTCTTTTGTGTAAAGTTTTAAAGATATACACAATTTAAAAATATTTGTATTAGTATAGCCAATTAAGTAGTAAGTAATCAAAGTTTAATCAGTATGAAAATACCCGACCTAAACTACTGTTACTTGTAATATATTTGGACATAGGATATTGAGAAACCCTAAACCTAATTTGTAGGCTACGGAAGGTAGCAAGCAACCAACCAACAGTGTTAGGTCGGTTAGAACAACCCCATCAATTGGAAAATTAGTCGAAGAAGTAGTTTTTTTAAAGAATATCGATCAGAGAAATAGTCTTAACTGAAGCTTTTGATAAATTCGTAATTAGATACAAACAAATTACCGTTTAGTAAATATAAAACACTAACCTGATTTCCTGATTTTTTTGTACACTTTAGTCCATCAGTCGTCAGCTGTCTAACAAAACATTATTATCAGTTAGCACTCATTTGTTTCACCAACTTGCTCTTAATTAGCTACTATTTGAATAATAAAACTGAAAATATATATTCTTGTGATGTTATTTGTAGTAAATGAGAAAATTGTGATACTGAATTACATGCAGCCTGTCTGTACCAGCACTCAGCAGGTACGCACTAGAGGCGTGCGCATAGATCAACATACTAATAGGCGTGCGTGCGTAAAGTCGATTAATATGAAACAAATCGATAAAAAATAAAATAAATAATCGATTAATACAAGATTTATTCATAAGAAAAAAAAACTGGACCAGTTTTATTTTTCTAAAAGTGCGCACTCTGCTCTCCCTGTTATTACAATAAAGGATATCGACAAACGAGAACAGCTCGTATACGTAGCCGGAAGTTTAGTGAGATGGGTCTATAGTTCTTCAGCAAAGATTTGTATAATAGGTTGAGCTGTTTCTGATTTTTTTACGATTATTGTTCATTATTAGGGAGTACTACTCTAATATTTGGTTCGGTGCGTGCGTTCATATTTCCAAGGTAGATAAATTCAAACAAAATTTAATTTAAGGTCTTTAATTATTTTACGCAACAAGCCACGAAGTATGTTAGCTTAGTTAGTTGGCTCACAGAACATTATACATACTCCTAAAGTTGGCATGTTATGCCCAGTTCAAGTTCAAAGTATACGTTCTGTGTGGTTAAATGAGTTACTATTTATTTAATAAATACTACAGTCCAACAATGTCGAACAAAATAATTGAACACACCCGTTGGACTGGGCGCTTTCCAATAAATCGTTCGTATTCTTGAGTTCGATGCTAGCTCCAAATTGTTTTTAAGGCGAATGGGTAGTTGTCGCCCGCGAAATTCAATTTTTCTTACGTTTTTGGCAATTTTCAGGTCAGTGTCAGGTTGTATCTTGATCAAAATATGATTCGCGACAATAACAGGTACGTATTTACAGAATTATAATAATTAGAATCATTAATACATCTTTCTAAATTAGATTTCTACCGCTAAGAACAAATCTCGTATGGAAAAGTGTTGATGGTAGAAATCTAACTTAAAGAGATATATTAATTATTCTAATGACTATAATTCTGTAAATACATGTCTATTACAGTCGCAAATCATATTTTGATCAAGATACAACCTGACACTGACCTGAAAATTGCAAAAAACGTAAGAAAAATTGAATTTCGCGGGCTACAACTACCCATTCACCTTAAATTGGTCCATTTTGGGGAACAAAGTGGAATTGGGCGCGTGCGGCAAACGCCTAATGCCGGGGCCACACTATACGGGAAAATCACGATAAGTTGTTTCTTATTGGCTGACATACGATGTCAACCAATAAGAAACAAGTTATTGGCTGACATCGTAGGTCCATCCAATGAGCATCAACTTATCGCGCAAATCTTCGCGGCATCGCGATAGTCTGGCCCCAGCATAAACGATAAAAGGTTACATGCTCTGTGAACGATACTCTACTCTCTTGACTTGAATGTGTTTTGTCTTTTTGACAGCTGTGTGTTGCGTCAATAATTTAGTGATGAGTCGTTGACGGTTTTTCCATTAACGTAACGTTAACGTTGATTTACGTTCGGTCTACCAACCAATGTATTTATTATTGACCGTCGCGGCGGCGCGGCGGCGTCGCTCGTAATCTATGATGTTGTTTTCATCGTAAGTTTTTTAATTTGCTCAGTTCGTTACGTTTGGGTTCTCGAATTTAGTTGATTATTAAACGAGCTATATGTACAGACGCCATCACATAAAGCTACTACAATCTGTCAAATTTATTTGATAGATTTTCAACTTTATCGCTAAAGTATAATGCGTGCGTGCCACGAAAGATGAGACTTGGCACACCACGTGGTTTGACTTACGCAGTACACGATTTTAGGTCTCTTTAGCGGTATGAGGTCTGTCTAAGCGCGGGAAGGGACCGAACGTCATAGGGGCGGCGGAAAGAGCGCGGGAGGCGGGGTCATCTTTCGTGGCGCTAACTATACAAGGTTCAAGTTGATTGGGAAAATTTGAAAATTTCGAAAAAAAATTATACTACAATCCGTCAAATTTATTTAATAGATTTTCAACTTTATCACTGAAGAATAAGGTTCAAAACTGATTGGGAAAATTTGACAGTTTGGGGCAGCTTGATGTGCTGGCATCTGTACAGACGCCAGCACATCAACCTACTACAATCTGCCAAATTTCTTTAATAGATTATCAACTTTATCATTAAAGCATAAGGTTCAAAGTTGAATGGGAAAATCTGACAGTTTCGTGTAGGTTGATGTGCTGGCGTCTGTACATACATACATCGTTGACGAATTCAACTAATTGATTCATAACAGATAACGTTAATACGTTGACAGGAGATAACGATTGTTTCAACTATAATTCGTTGATTCAACAATCAACATTCAACGCCCATCATAACGCTACTGTTTACATTCTCTTTGGCCCATCAGCCCATCACTAGTGAATATTGTTCCCATAGACTAAAGTAAATATTGGAAGATTTGATCCGTTGGGATAGTTTCAAACAAATACATACCTAGTTTGTTGATTGTGCAACTTTTTAGAAATTGTTGTATTGCGTGATTTTCAGTGGGTTATAAAAGTATAATATGGCGCGTTTAGCAGTAATGTACAGTATTTTACGTAATTCCCATAAAAATCAATTAAAACAAAGACGAGATGAGCGTCGGATCATGCGGTATTCGGACAAAGCGTTTTCTATGAATGAATACGAATTTAAAGCAAATTATAGAGTGAGCAAGGATTTGTTTGAAGAAATTTACGAAAGCATTAAGCCCTTTATGCCAACTCATAGAAGAAGAAGTGATATATCACCGAAATATAAGGTACCTATGTTGTCTTTGATACATTTCATTTCATTTATTCAATAACAATTTTTACATCGTGTCTGAATTTCTATAACCAAATATATAAGAACATCATGCATGCAATCTACATTTAAATCATTACAATTAAAATCAGAAAAATAATAAAAAAAATATAAAAATGTTGTCATAGTCAATTCATAATATTCAATAAAATTTATTTATGTTATGTACTTTCGACTTGTATTAAATTATAATTCATCAATGGAATATAGACACTTATTTAACAAGAACCGTTTAAGCTTATTCTGAAACTCACTTGTATGTACTAGACTTTTTAATTCTGTCGGCAGTTTATTGAACATTTTTAATGACTTGTGGTAGGCGCTATGCTTTACAACGTTCAGGTGAGGCACTTGCTTCATTTGGAGATCTTTCCTTCTTGTACTCTCCCTTTTTTGCCTTTCATCTTCAGTCTCATATTCAAAGATATATTTTGATAAGTGGCTAAGTAGGACCAAAATATACAAACTTGGGACTGTCAATATATTTAAGTCATTAAAATGTGGCTTGCATGATTAATAATAATAATATTCCACAACCATCAAACAACGCCATCTAGTCCCAAGCTAAGCAGAGCTTGTGTTATGGGTACTAGACAACTGATAAACATACTTATATATTTCTAAATACATACATATTATAGATAAATTACACCCAGACACAGAACAAATGATCGTGCTCATCACACAAACATTTGTCCTGGGTGGGAATTAAACCCACAACCTCCGGCATAGCAGTCAGGGTCACTAACCACTAGACCATCTGGCCTGTCAATGTCAAGTGTGGATTCTTGCTGTTGAATTCTAACTATGGTTCTGATTGCTCTCTTCTGAATTACAAAAGCTTTATGAGTATTGTAATCATAACTTCCTCCCCAGAAAAGTATACATGACTTTTAATAATGATATCATGACATTTTTGGAAGATCAATAGCTTAATACTATTATAATTCTTGCAGGTTTTAGTGGCATTGTCCTTTTATGCGACTGGGAGTTACCAAAAACTAGTTGGAGGCACATATGGGGTCCTAATGTCGCAGCAATCTGTTTCTCGTACTATTAGAGATGTAACGGCAGCTCTTAACCATCCAGTAGTACAAAGTAAATGGATTAAGTTTCCTCAAACTCGTCAGGAAAGAGATGCTATAAAGAGCAGGTAATGCTAATGACAAATACTTAAGTACTTATCCTAATTTTAATATTAAACTAGCAGCGCCCTGCGGTTTCACCCCCATGAGTGTCGATTCCGTGGGAATATTGGGATAAAAACTATCTTATGTCCTTTCCCGGGACTCGAAACTACCTCTATGCCAAATTTCATCTAAATCGGTTCAGCAGTTTAAGTGTGAAGAGGTAACAATCAGA
Organism: Amphipoea lucens; assembly: GCA_947508005.1. Lineage (NCBI taxonomy): Eukaryota > Metazoa > Arthropoda > Insecta > Lepidoptera > Noctuidae > Amphipoea > Amphipoea lucens. Next base: position 7,750,068 of record OX382368.1, on the reverse strand, counting down.
TACTTTCGCATTTATAATATTAGTATGGATTATATAACTTACTTAAATGCCTTGTTTTATAGTACCTATAGTAACCATATACTATGCTTTATGTTCCAGGTTTTTTGAAAAGTTTCACATACCATCTGTTATAGGATGTATTGATGGCACTCATGTAGCTATAATTAGACCTATAGAAAATGAAGAGAGATTTCTTAATTGCAAACATTTCCATTCAAGAAATGTTCTGATTGTAAGGCAATACTTTTAATTAATATCTAATTGTAATACATTTCATAACAAATTAGTTAAATGTCCTTGTTTTATATATTTCCAGATAAGTGATGCAGATTTAAGAATTCTGTCAGTAGATGCATCATTTGGAGGAGCATCACATGACAGTTTTGTCTGGAATCAGCATCCTGTGAAACAACATTTAATTGATTTGAACAATAATGGGGAAAATGTGTTTTTACTAGGCAAGTAAATGATGTAAATAAGTAGTTGGATCAGAAATTTTAGTTTTTCTGATTGTGAATATTTTTTAACTAGTTTTTCTTTTCAGGTGATTCTGGATATGCCCAGAGGGAGTATATGATGACACCTATAGTAGATGCTCCTGAAGGCTCCCCAGAACAATATTACACCAAGTTGCACTGCTCTGCACGAAATACAGTGGAACATGCCATTGGTGTACTCAAAAACAGATGGCGGTGCTTACTTGGGCATAAGGTGCTACATTATCATCCTGATACAGCAGCCAAAATAATTAATGCATGTTGTGTCTTACACAATATGTGTATCAATAGAGTAGATATTGATCTTGTGGAGAGTACAGCAGAGTATGGAAATGATTAATTGATTACCCAGCTGTCACTTCTCAAGAATCAACTAGCAGCACATCTGCTGAACTAAGACGAGGCATTGAAAAGCGAAATGCTTTAGTTCAACAGTTGTGGGCGAGTAGAAGGTAGGTAAAAAGATATGGTAAGATTTAGATAGGATTTTTTCAGATTTAAGTTTTGTTATTAGTTAAAACATTTTACTTTTTTCTTTTCTTTGATATTGTATTTCATGCTATTTGTGACATTGTATTACTTATAAATTTTTTATTAATATTAAAAGAGATTAAAGACCCCTACTACTACTACATATTTCTTTAAAATGGAGAATTGAATAAATTGTTTTATTTTATTTGAATGTACTTTTATTTCCTTACTCATAAAACTATGACAAAAATTAATCCTTATCCAGTCCTGGATTTGTCAATAGGCCGCGGCCTAGGGGCGGCAGATTTCAGAGGACTTTAATTTGATAAATGAGCTGATTGTTCTCTATTAATAAAATTAAATTTTATTCGAAAACATCCATCGGTTTCTTATTAAACCTCAACTATATCCGATGATCCTGCATATTTATCTCTTTTGTTGACTGTACCTAAAATAGCTTCAAAAAGTAATGTACTAAATAATAATCTTAAGTAGGTAATTCATATATTTTAGTAGATTTGTTAAGGATTTGGCATTTTTCTAGCTATATCCGAAATTGCAATAGCAATAGACGTCAAAGAACTTGCGATGTTGCCAAAGTTTTCGGACAATTGGGCAAACGCTTGTGCTGTAGTTAATTCAGCTTCAACCCGCCGCGCTTCGATACTCTCGAACTGATCCATATTTGCATCCAACGGCCTCTGAACTAAAGAGCGGCGCCGGAGGGGTCGTGATGGTATGGTATTCTGAAGTGGCGTGAGAGGCACATGTACTGAAATATAAAAAATATAATTATGTAAAATCGGAATTTGACTGAATAAGTATCGAACTTGTTGAGTTGTTAGAAAAACAAGGCATAAATATGAAGTTTTTTTTTTGCTATAGCCCGAAATGTGATTAGTCCCAAAACACTTCAATGTTACACATTTATGTTGGGTTGTGTGACTAATAGATGGCTTATTCCAAATGTTTAATTAAACATTCCTATACTAATTCGAATAAAGATTTGCCTGTGGATGATGCTGGTATTGCATCATTGTGTGACGTGTCAAGAATAGGGGATATTTGAATGTTATGCATTTTTGTGTCTTCTTTTACTGGTATAATATATGAATCCTCTATCACAACTGGTGACTCGGTAGATCTAGTCTGAAACAATGAAATGATTAGGTAAATAAAATATTTCGTATAAAATATCATAGGTATGATAAAATTGTAAATATTAAAATATATTACTGTTTGAGGTAATGGATTGACTATCAATCTTGGACCTCCAGTCGCAAACTCGTGTCCACCCATCACCTCCACCAATCTATTTTCTAAGGCAGACAATTCTGGCAAATTTGCTGTCCTACCACCAGTGCGCCTCATTGAAGCTGAGAGTTGTGTGCACTGCTGCTTTAGACCATGTTTCTTCTCAGTCCAATACTAAAAACGTAAATTAATATTAATGAAATTGCTGTAAGTATAATTATAATGATTCTTAACACCTACTTCATTATTTTGATTTACCTTAGCCCAGCCTTGACCATTTTTATTTGCTCCTCCGAGAGAATTTAAAGTAGTTGCCAAATTTGCCCATTTCCTCTTCGTTAGTAATTTGCCACGAGCGGTCCGAAGCAAACCTTTGGCTACGCTAGGGTTTTGCTCCAAGAATTCCACTAAACCTTCTAATTGGGCGTAACTTGGACGATGTGTCATTGTAACTAAAATTGGAAATATTTTATTATATACAACATAATACATATCTATGTATAATTATATAAAACAGACCAAGAAAATAACTACATTGTCAGTACATACAAAAATCTTAAATTAACAATGTAAGGTGGATTCGGGTAATTACGAAAGGATTTTTGAAGAGTTGGCGGCCATGTTTATATTTTAACTAACACTCAGAATTGGTGGAAGTAATGGTGCTAATTTACGTCGTTTTATTTACTTGAATATACAGCCTAAAGCTCTATTTCAAAGACTTTTATAAATATCCATAATATTTATAGATACGAGTGTTTAAAAATCCTAATTATTTTTACTTTGTACAGGTACAATTCCGAAGTATGTTCGGGTAATTCTGAATGATAGTTAAAAGTGGATTTTATTTAGTTTGCGCATAGAAAACATATTTCTTTTTCGTTCACATTTACCCTCAAAAAGAAATATTTCTCGATTTTGACCTCTCAGTAGCCTAAACATAAATATACGATATTTGTATTTCGGAATTACCCTACAAGTTGTCTACGGTAGTCAAACTTTTAGTAAGTAGGTACACCATTTGTACAAGTATAAAGAAGTATGAAATAAAAGTAAAAATTAAAAATAATAAAGTTTAATCAAAATGAAATGATAATGGCAATAAACAGTCATATTTATTTTTCGAAGATTTCAGTATCTCATTCGGTCGTTTCGTCATTTTTATTCGGACAAAAGTAGTCGGAAAGTTAGTATTTTAGCCACTTTCGGCAGTAGATTTAATATTTTGAGTAAGGACAATTCTTATTTTACTGTCGGACCTTTTATTACTATCCATTGCTTATGTCTCCTTGTGTGTACCGGGGTGTTTTCTTTTTTATGTATTTATTAGGCATGATCCTGAAACAATTAAAAAAGTAATTAAGACTTGTAAGTATGTATTTATGTTACTTTATCTTTTACTTTACCTATGAATTGTGAACCTCCTTTTTTTTCGTCGGTTAAAAAAAAACAATTTAAAAAATAAATTGCCTATCACATCAAACAAATCCTTTCATTTAACAAGTAGACAGTTTAAAATACGTTAGTGCACATTGAAAAGTTGTAACTGAAAAACCAATTAAAAACAAAAAATTAAACTATTCATAAATAAGGAACTTAAAGATTGAGAGCCACTGACCATTTCTTTGTAAAATCAATATCGGGCAATTCCGAATGGTTTATAATTCAGAATTACCCGAGTCGACTAATTCCGATAAAAACAAAAAAACTTTAGCTAGCGTGTCCTAAATCTACCCAACAGTGCACTAAAACGAAAATCTATCGAATTAAATAACAACCAGTTAAATAACTTACCAGATTTCTTAATTATAGATCTTCGGGTAAATCCGATAAACCAAAAAAGCGCGCGAAATATCACTCGTTTACAAAAAGGTCGTTAACATACCAACACTCGCTCACAGCGCCTTGAGCCAATGAAGGGCGGGGGTGGATTAAGATGGCTGCTAGGTGAATGTTGCTAGAGTAAAAAATATTGCCGCGTTTTCGAGAAATTTGTAATTATTGGAATATCCCGATTTTCGGAGTTAGCCGAATGCACCTTACTTAATTAAGTACCTATGTAAACATTGCTTTAAATAATAAAGTAAGCACCTACTTAACGGACAATAATCTCTTCTTAGTCTGTGGGGTAATAATTATTTATTACTAAAAAAAGGAACCAAACGACCAGAAAAACAAACAACAACAACAAACTTGCATTTTGAATGAATTCACTAGTATGAATTCACTTTTAAAAGTTCTTTTTTTTTTAATTATTAATGGCCTGGTTGCTGGGACCTTTTAGCCAATCTAAAAGTTTAAAACCACTTGACTTTATTTTTGAAATGGCCCGACAGCCAATACGTTACAAATAACCAATTATAGAACTACATATTTATTTTATTTCATGTTTATTTATTAGCGGTGTTATTTATAGGATAAAGAATTTTAAAGCCCTACCGTAGGTTTATCCTAACACTACAGTCATTATAACAGGTTTATCGTAACACAAGCTTGTGTTTTTGACACAAAATTTACCAATTAAAAAATAAAAAACAGCTGTGCTCTTTTCCACTTTCATGATTGGTGCGTTTTAACCAGTTTTAACTGTCAATGTCAAACGTATGATCGTATCCCCTCTCTTCTGGCCTCAACTGCGCATGTTCGTTTTAGAGTACATTTTATCAACAATACAACTTACGAAGACTAAATACAATGAAAACAAAATATAATTTAAATTAATGTATGTCCTATTCATCTCCTTTTTATTTTATATATGACGCTTAAGATTTTTGACTCTGCCTTACAGCATTCCCAAATACAGCGCTTGGAATGTTGTCTTGTTACATATTGAACGTATGAAATGAACAATCTATGGTTCAAAGTATCTTTCTCGCAAAATCCTATTCAACAGTTTTATTACGATAATCAACCTTATTTTCTGAACAATAAGCATTTAAATTGAAACTTGAAAAGTACGTGGGGTCTCAAATAGATAAGTTCATGTAAATGTTTTTTTGTAATTGCGACCGATAAGTATTATCAATCGCTATCAGTGCGTCAGTAGCTTTTCTTGGTGAATACTTACAGTAGTTTTTAAAAGAATAAATCATGTTGTTAATAAAAGGAAGTAGATTTATTACCATCAAAATGCGCCCAACAAATAAGGTTCGTCTTCCTTCAACCAAAGTTTATTTTTCGACTCAGTCGTTGTCGGTTTGCCTGCCTAGTCACTAGTCTCGGAGAATTATACAATTTTGGATTTCCATAATTTTTACGAGTGTATAAGTTTTAGTAATTTGACTATTTGATCGACAGCTTTTTAAGGCGATGGCAGCGTATTCTTCAAAAGTTTCCCTCAACGATGTGGTTATAGCGTCTGCGGTGAGGACTCCCATAGGCTCCTTCAGGGGCAGCCTGGCGAGCCTTTCAGCTTCGGAACTTGGTGCAGTCGCCGTCAAAGCAGCAGTGGAAAGAGCCGGAATTCCTAAAGAGGAAATTAAAGAGGTTAATAGATTCACCCTACTTTCTCTTATGTTATCCATCGATTTACAGTTATCATTTGACCATGATCACTATAGGAAATTCATTAAGTAGGTATGTGGATAGTTCTTTAATTAAAATTAGTTACTCATTTGTCAATTTTATGTCATGCAAGATTAGAATTAGCTAATGAGTTTTTTTATCACCAATAGGTACACATGAATGATAACAAAACAACTGATTTTGATTAGTTATCAATGTTTCATTAATCCAAACCATTGATTCGACTATTGATGATGATGAGAACTCTTATACCCAATTTTTTCAAAAACAAAATAAAATTAATCATCTCAGTTATTTCAAGTGTATTTATTACACAATATTTGGATTAATTTTGGTTATTCTAACATTGATTTAATTTTGTATGCTCAGCAACAAAAGGCCCAAATATCGTTGAAATTGACACAAAATGATTTGATAGAATACTCTTTATTATGTACACCATATAATTACAGACACAGATAGATGCAGACAGACATACAGACACAGATTATAGAACACACACACACAGGTCACAAATTTTATTTAAACTGATCGCTAATAGCTAATATTTTTAAATTTTGCTTCTGTTCTGATTTTACATAAATATTTTACTCAATAATTAAGATTAAAAAAACTGAAGTATTAATTATTAACTTTTATTGCTGCCCAATTTTTAAAGAACCTATTAGTAAAGTTTTAGTCAGTAAAACTTTTTAATCTTGAATAATTATTGTGAAATTAAAAATAATTGAAAAGGTGTAAACCTACCTTGCAGTCTTTGACACTGGAAGTGTGCTGCCAGTATTTTAGTTCAAAAAGTTTAACCACTCTGCCTGACAAGATTTTGTCACATGCTAACTGGACGGCTGGATGGTGTAATTCAGGAAGTTGAAATTCTTAATTCCTTATTTTTATTCTAGGTGTATATGGGAAATGTCTGCTCTGCCAACATGGGACAGGCTCCAGCGAGACAAGCTGCAATTTTCGGTGGTCTGCCTAAAAGCACAATTTGCACAACTGTAAACAAAGTTTGTTCATCTGGCATGAAGTCCATTATGCTGGCTGCCCAAGGCTTACAAACTGGTTCTCAAGATGTAATATTAGCTGGAGGAATGGAATCTATGTCAAATGTACCTTTCTATTTGAAGAGAGGTGACACCCCATATGGAGGTGCACAATTAGTTGATGGTATTGTGTTTGATGGTCTGACTGATGTTTATAACAAATTCCACATGGGCAACTGTGCTGAAAACACAGCAAAAAAATTAAACATCTCTAGGCAACAGCAGGATGACTATGCTATTTCTAGTTACAAGAGAAGTGCAGCATCATATGCAGCTAAAACCTTTGCTGATGAACTTGTGCCAGTTCCTGTGCCTCAGAAGAGAGGAGCAGCACCTATTATGTTCTCAGAAGACGAGGAGTACAAAAAGATCAACTTTGATAAGTTCACCAAACTGTCAACTGTGTTCCAGAAGGAGAATGGAACAGTAACAGCTGGAAATGCCTCAACATTGAATGATGGTGCTGCAGCCCTGGTCCTCATGACTGCTGAAGCTGCTCAAAGATTAAATGTTAAGCCCCTAGCACGTGTTGTTGGTTTTGCTGATGGAGAGTGTGACCCAATTGACTTCCCAATTGCACCAGCAGTTGCCATTCCCAAGCTTCTAGAAAAGACTGGTGTGAAGAAAGAGGATGTCGCTATGTGGGAGATTAATGAAGCCTTCAGTGTTGTTGCTGTTGCTAACATAAAACTGCTGGAAATTGACCCTGCTAAGCTCAACATTCACGGTGGAGCTGTCAGTATCGGTCATCCTATTGGAATGTCTGGAGCTAGAATTGTAGTACACCTGTGCCATGCTCTTAAGAAAGGAGAGAAGGGTGTAGCATCTATCTGTAATGGTGGTGGTGGTGCATCATCTATCATGATTGAGAAATTGTAAGTTTTAACATTTTCTGACCACTTTGTTTCATTATCTACTGTGCCTTTTAGGAATTATTTGCTGTTAATGAATGGTTTGTGTGTTTGCTAGACAGCTTTAAGAGTTAAAAGATTTTATTATATTGTTGAAATAATTGTAATTTTTATATCCATATCTCTTGTAATATAAACTTCAATATGGAAAAGTGTTAATGGTTGTATTCTATGGCATACCTATATGATTGAAAATCAATAAAATATATTTTTTATTAAAATGATTTTTTTTTATTGATTATAACTTTGGTTTACTATTCCAGAACACACACTACAGATGGACTGCCAGTTTTGACCTTTTACACTAAAGACCCATGTGGACTATGTGATATAGTCATGGAAGAATTAGAGCCCTATAAAAATAGAATAGTCATCCAAAAAGTAGATATCACTGAGAAAGAGAATCTAAGGTGGTTGAGATTGTACAGACTTGACATTCCAGTATTATTTCTCAATGGTCAGTTTTTATGCATGCACAAGTTGAACAAACATTTACTAGACAAACGACTTCAGATGATTGAGGATGAAAAATTACATTAATATGCAAAAACCGTAGGAAAACATTATTCTTTACATTTACGAGAATGTATTTTTTTTTTTCCTAACGACATCATATTTTTCTGATTGTTTTCCTTGATTTTGATCAGCGGTACAGTCAACCGCGCGTGAGTACGTCCACAGTAATAATTCAGCGCCTTTATTTCTTAGCTGTAAGGGTGATTTTTGCAGTTCAACCTCTAAACTCTAGGGATAGAGTAAATATGTTCCTTGAGTTCAACTGCCGCGCGGTTGACCGTACTTAGTCCTGCGGGGCAATTTCGTAACTGTGAGTAGTAAAGGCTTTAATTTTGACAGTTCAAATATTCATTGTGTTATTTTCGTTGTTGGGCAGACAAATTTTTAGAACATACGAAGCAATGGATTAGCCTTCTGCTGGCCGTAAATAGATATTATGTGAATATTTGAATACGATTATAATAATAAGTATGTTATTTACTGTATAATAACGTCAGTGTGGTTGAGATTGTTCGGACAACATTATACCACTAAGTATTATTTGTTAATAGGCAGTTTCTATGTAGGTATGCATTGTTCCAACATTTACTAGAAAAATGATTGAGGATGGAAAATAACATAAATGTGTGCAAAAACCGAAGGTCAGGAACCTGGAAAATCAAGTTCCTTCATTCTGCTTGGTACCTAGTTGGTAGATATTATGTCATGCATACATGAATACGATTATATCAAGTAATGTACCTACTGTAAAATAACAACAACGTGCCGTGAAGGACAAGTTGAAATCAATCATTTTAAATTGCATAACTTGCATTGCATGTTTCAGTACCGACAACATAAAATTTATTATTATGAATATACTGTTTATTTTTAACTAGTTTTTGTCCACGGCTTCGCCCGCGTTGAGGTCGGAAAATATCGCACGGGAACGTACTACCAGGATTAAAAGTACCCTATGTGTTAATCGGGGTTGTAAACTATGTGTGCCAATCAAATCCATTCAGCCGCTTTTGCGCCAATCCGAAATTTAATCTAGACAAACAGACAAAAATCTTAAAACTATATTTTAGGCATCAGACTCGTACCTACCGCGTATCATATTTTTTTTTTCAAAAATATTCTATGTTCAGTTTTGACTTCGATACTATTTTATTATAAGTATAAATTAAGGCGTGCTACACATTTGTTTGTGTCGGCATGATTCGGTTCAGCCGGGCGCGGGCGGCAACATGTATGTATGTAATATGTTCGATTTTGCCGCCCAGAGGAATCATATCGACAGGACATGAACATGTGTGTAACAGCACTAAGTTGGTATTCTCTATCCGTAGGCGGTAGACCCCTTACCAGGCACAAAGCAATCATCATCATCATCATTTCAGCCGAAAGACGTCCACCGCTGGACATAGGCCTCCCCCAAGCACCTCCACTTCGACCGGTTTTGTGCTAATAACACAAAGCAATAATAACGAATAAACCTTACATGATTTTTGAATGCACCATTGATGACCATTTTATCTTTATCATCCTAATATTTTTCGTACCTAATTCAAATAGCAATCGTAAGTAAGTACATGCAAAAACTAATCATTACGACCATTGACGTTTTTGCGCACCGTACATCGCAATGGAGTATTGCCATCAACTGACGACAACGGTACATTACATGTAATGTACCCGGTTGGGTTTTCAATTTCATCAAATTGAAAACCCAACAGGTAACACAACCCAGGAAGGACTATGAGTAGTTGCGCTTGCGACCACTAGTTCAATGAGGCAGTTAATGGACTAGACCTCCGTAACGTGAATGCAGGAAGATTTAAGTAGGTACCTATTGTTTTTAAATTATTAGTACCTATAGTACACGCCACGAAAGATGAGACTTGACTTTATAAACTTTTGACCATTTTTGTATGAGACCCGTCCCCCCCCTTCAACAGAACTTTTGTATGTATTAGTAGGTTCACAAAGGCCTATAAAAAGACTAGCAACCAGTTTTAATTTCAAAATCCATGGGGCTTAGAAATAAAATAAAAATTAAAAAATCGTTTTATTAATTTTCCATAATTCGCTAGGCCCGTCCCCCGCCCTGCAACAGATCTTTTGTATGTACTATCAAGTTCATAAAGATATATAAAAAGACTAGCAACCAGTTTTAACTTCAAAATCCATGGGGCTTAGAAATAAAATGAAAATTAAAAAATCGTTTTATTAATTTTTCTAATTCGCTAGGTCCGTCCCCCGCCCTGCAATAGATCTTTTGTATGTGCTATCAGGTTCATAAAGATCTATAAAAAGACTAGCAACCAGTTTTAACTTCAAAATCCAATGGGGCTTAGAAAAAAATGAAAATTAAAAAATCGTTTTATTAATTTTTGTAATTCGCTAAGCCAGTCCCCCGCCCTGCAACAGATCTTCAAGCCACAGAAGGCCTTTTCTTTTGTATATAGTAACAATATCTTTAGAACTGTTGCTGTAACTCATTATTGGTGAAGGAGGAAGGTCCATTTCCAGTTCGCCATTGTATTTTATCAATGTAAAACAATATTGCGTCTTGCAACTCTTACCAAAATACGTCCTTCTACAGAAGTCGCTTTCTAACTTTTTATCTGAATTTCTACCCTAGCACCGTGTGTTAAGGCTCTAATTACTTGAAAACCTTCTTTGTGCTGTGCAAAATGTTGATAGATCGCTGCTGTGCTGTGCATAATCTGTGGTGTGTCTGTGGTTGTCATTGTAATGGTTGACAATTGACATGTAATAAAATTTACGAATAAATTCGTAATATTTTGACTGTTTTTCTCAATAATTATGTGACTTTTCGGCTAATTTACTTAATAACACGTTTCCTAAGTGTTTTAGGTATTGTCTCTAATTCATCTTTTCTCATAATTTGATCTTAAAAAATAAGTGTTACAATGGATAATTCAGCTATACAAACATTGGAGGCGGCTGCTCAGATGCTGATGGTGAGAAAATATTACTTTGTATGGAAATAATGGTAACACAAATCAAAGAAAAAAAGTTCTACAACAGCTTAGGAGAATCGAAATGCCGTTACTATAAACAAAATTCTTACTTAGCATGCAATTCGACATATTTATTTGAGTATCTTTTTTATATTCCTGTAGATTTATTTTCATTGTAAAATTTTCACTGTAAATAAATCTACAGGATTTGAAAAAAAAAACTATTCATGTCAGAAAGTCTCAGAAGCATGTTATTTTCATACATATTCTGTATTGATATCCTAGCCCTTTTATATCTCACACAAAGAAATTCCACAGGGGAATCAAAACCATGGTTGTTTCAATTTTATTTTAGTTAATCTGATCTAAAGAATTATGCATACAGGGTTATTTAGTACCTAACAGTTCAAATGGGAAGATAAAGAGGTACCTACTGTTTTACGAGCAGTGGTGGCCCAGTGGTATCGGCCGCGACTTACGAGTTGTAGGTCGTAGGTTCGAACCCAGACAGGCGCTTTACTTTGTGTAAATTATTTCATCACCACTGCTCTCAAAACGGTGAAGGAAAACATCGTGAGGAAACCGGCATGTCCTAGAACCAAAAAATTCAAAGACATGTGACATCTACCAACCCGCACTAGGCCCGCGTGGTGGATTACGGACCACTCCCTCTCACAGAGAGGAGGCCTGTGTCCCAGCAGTGGGAACATTATAGGCTGATGATGATGATGATGACTGTTTTACAAACCCACATTATCCAGGTGTTGTAGTCAGTAAAGCCTCAATAAACATTCAGTTCAAAAATTCAACATTTTTAATTCAATTCAACATTCTTCATAAAACCATTATTGTAATGTGTGAGATCTTATTTGTTGTTGCTGTCTTTAAAAAAAAAATACAATAATAGCATTGTGCAAGATAAAATTAAGTATTTGCACACCATGTGTAATGGTAAAATGTAAAGGGCATTATAGTTTTAAGATCATGTTTTACACCTACATTCTGGCAAATAAATGAATTTGAATTTATAAGGAAATATTTTATTATGGAATTTAAAAATGTTTAAGAAAAATACATTTGGTTTGCAACTTCTTGCTGAGCTCCACTCCAGCAGCATATTCTTATTGTTTGAATATAAATTGCCTTTAAACCAAGGCTGCCCAACCAGTTTTGGAATAGGCCCATAATTTTGATTCCATTTTAGCAGGCTACTAGATAGCCTGCTAAAATGTAAATGTAAAAATAAATAAAATTTGCTTACAGTTATGATTATGACAGATAGTGTCAAATTAAACAAAAGTTGAAGTTACTCATAGTTTTAATAATAATTTAATCTGTCAAGCTCCGCTAATGAGACACAATTGATTTTCTATTGTTCCGTCGCCGAATGGCGCCGCTTGACCGGTTAATAAAACACTTAATTGACACACTTGAAGAGGTTTTATGCTAAGAATTTATCAATATTTGCCTTTGGTTGATAGTAAAATCAGGGCTTAAATCTAATTTGGAATTCTTAAAGTTCTCAAAACACTGTCACTAGCTGATCGCTGTTGGCAGTAAATTCGAATGTATTGGTAGTAGGCCACTTCGAGACCCACAGACTTGGGGTTGGGCTACTTGGCTTTTTGCTTTAGACCTTCTTCAGGAACCAAGCAGAATTGCTCTGTATTGCCCTGGCATTTGTTTAACTGTGAAAATTTATAACAAACTGTCAAATACAATTTTTTTTTATTGGCATTAAAAATGTGTAAGTATTTAAAATTAAAATACCTTATTAGTTTATAAATCAAAATAAATCTAATATAATACATAAGATTAAATTTTTGAGGCATGTTGTAGTACCTACTTCCCTTTTTTTTCCGGGGTGGAAAATCCTCATGGATGTCCATTGTCCGCCGCCCTAGGGCGGGCGGCGGGGTCTGTCAGAGTCTTACTGATAAAAAACCATCCTGGTGTTCCATCTCACACCCACGCTGAGGGTCCCGGGAACGTTACGATCCTTCCGCAACAGTACCTACTCCCTAACCTATAATAAACCAAACAAGAATCACAGTGCAGTGATAGTGGAAATATAAATATAGTAAAATATGATATGATATTAAGGCATGGCGTTTAGCACACTTATTTCACGCCGTGCAATAGTGGATGACTTCAGTCACACATATTGTACTTATAATATTTTATAGCTTGTGTGACCTAAACCCGCACTTAAGTCATGCTTTATCTGTGCAAAAATCAACTACTTAAGTCACAGAAAAGTGTGACTTAAGTGTGGGCTTAGGCCACACATTCTTATAAATATATATTTCTGTAACGTATATTAGCAACCATGTCTGAATAAAGGATTATTATTATTATTCATTTATAGGCACCACCACAAATGGTGACATCAGAGCAACGTCACCAAGCTGAGAGTGTCTTTCTAGAATTTCGGAGCACCAAGAACCCTTATCAATTGTGTAGAGAAATTTTAGAGAAATCTGCATCAGACTATGTGCTGTTTGAAGCAGCTGGCTTATTGAAAGCGGCACTTATCAGAGAATGGAGCTTATTATCCGAAAACGACATTTCCTCCTTGCGAGAATACTTACTCAATTATTTATTGAGGAAAGAAGCTCCACCATTTTTGAGGGAAAAGCTTTTGCAGGTAATATTATTCTTCTTAATCTTGTTGTGTTTTTACATTGATATAGTTACAAAACTAAATACTGGTAATGCTAATACCCTAATACTGGTATTCAGCTGCATCCGGTTAGACTGGAAGCCGACCTAACATGGTTGGGAAAAGGCTAGGCAGATGATGATGAAATTGATGTACTAGCCTAGCTAAGTAGACAGTTTACATAATTCTTCTGCAAGTGTCATCAAGTAGAATTTCTTTAAAATTCAAAAGTTTTTCAGACCATTGCCATTATTATCAAAAGAGGCAGCATCGACGATGGAGGTAGAGAAAGGAAGAATTTGATTGCCGAATTAGAAAAGATAATTCTTAGCTCGCCTATAAGTCAGCAAAAGTTGGCTTGCTCACTCATACTGGCTATCATGCAAGAATTTGCTATAACAGTGAAATCGGCTGACGTTGGCTTGATATGGGAGGTCCATTTTCGACTGAAGAAATCCTTTGAAGCGCTAGATTTGAAGAGAATATTTAGGTTTACTGTAGGAGTTCTGGAACAGATAGTGCGTTCGGGACATAGGCCGGAAGGCGAACAAGCTTTGTTGACGAAGCAATTATTAACTATAGTGGAGACAGTACTATGTTGGAGCCATGTATCTCCATTATTGTCGAAGAGGTTGATCGGTGCTTTCGAAGCTATTTACGAGAGTGACAACGCCCCAGCTTTACGATTGAGCTTGAGCTGGCGGGACACGATAATGCAACCTGAACTTCTAGCTTTGTTTTTTGAGATACACATGTATGTGAGGTCCAATCCTGACTTGGCTAGTCCATCTCTCACATGTTTAGTGCAACTGGCTAGTCTGAGCGGCGTAGTTGTGTCTGCAAGTAACCTGAAACAGCAGTATTTGGAGAATTACGTGAATAGTTTCTTGAATATGATGGCGTATATTCAGCCAGTCGAAAGGGAAATGCTTGGGATCTCCGACATATACCGCAGATTGATTCAGTTCTTCTCGCCCGCAATGATTGCTGCGACGCCACCGGCTTTTCTGCAAAACCTGACTTCGTTGACTTGTCATTGTATCAGGGGATCCGTTGTTGAGGAAGGAGTAAGTACTTACCCATTAATATTACATAATACAAATAGTTTATCAGTCAATTTGTTAAGCCAGGTAGCCGATATTGCACTCTTATCGAATTGCCCGAAAATACGATATATCTCTGCCATTTTTGGAAGAAGTGTTTTTTTTTTTTCATTTATATGTTTGATTGCAGGTGAACGATGACACAGTATGGAGAGAGTCACTGAACAAGTTCCTTCATAGTTGGAGTTCACTAGTGCATGAGACCGACGGATATACTAATGACACGCTGATGAACCCGTGTATAGAGATATTTAATACTTACCTACAGTGCCGACTGGCGCCCCCTGATGGAACTAGGTAAAAGCCATCACCGTCCTGCCCGTGGTAGTCATTTGTTTTTTTTTTGTCTGTTCATTATGTGTTCTTTCTCCATACATCGCTCTTGCCTCTGTACTCCAGTTAGGTATTTAATAGAGAAATATAAAAATGAATATAGCTTCGATTAACATACATACCAGATACAGAATAAAGGGGGAAACATGCAATATCCAATTCCGCAATATTATTGCTTATACACCTCTCTTGTCCATCTCTTTTTTAACCGACTTCAAAAAAAGGAGGAGGTTCTCAATTCGGTTGGATTGTTTTTTAATGTATGTTACGCGATACCTCCGGCAATTGTGGATCAATTCCGAAAATTATTTATTTAATGGATAGGGTATTTTTACTGTACATCTGAGAAACACGGAAAATTTGGACACATAACAAAAACTTGGACCCCAGATACTTTAATAGATTTCTGCACATCATTTTCTTAAAACTCTTTTGTCCGATACATTAACAGGGCCTCAGACAACACAGAAGAGGATATAAAGGATGAACTAGAAGAGGATGAACGTAAACTGCACAGCAATGTTCTGCTTACGATTGGTGCCATTGCGCGAAAGGCACCAGCTCACTGCTGCCACGTGCTCTTCACTTTACTACAGGATAGGAGTAAACGGCAAGTTGAATTGAAGACTATTTAATAACAGCTGAATAAATAAAGACAAAAATATCTTATATACAGGGTGAAATTGAAAAATTGCGACAAATCGAAATAGGAGGTGCAGTAACTGTTGTCATAATCATTATAAATAGTAATTTCCCAAAAAAATCTTGAAAAAAATCGTTTAATTGTGGTCTTAGATAGTGCAAACTAAGTTATTGCGTTCAAGTAGACACGAATTATCGTCATTCTAGTTTTTTTTTTGTTCTAAATTATCAAAACAAGAAAGTTAAAGTGTCAATTTTAGCGTGCACCTGATAAGCAGTCCATTAATTGCAGAGTTCACAACATGAAGCAAGTTGTCGACGCGTTGAACTAGTTAAATTTACCTAATTTTGATTGTCCTACGAAACAAATGCGCGAGACGACGTTGCTAAATCGTTCGCCTACGCTCACGTGCGTGCATCCCTTTCCTTAATGACATGCTGTAAATTTACTTTATAACACGTTGAATTAGATTTTTTAATTTGTCGCACCTATTCAATTTCATTCTGTATATAAAAAAAATAAATAATATAAGCTTAAAATATTTTTTGAAAAAATGGCTGAGGCTCGTAGCGCACTTTGCTTTGTCTTTGATAATTTTAAATAATTTAGATCATAGCTCGCGGAGTCATGAAAGCGATAAAACTATTGTAACAAAAAAATATATACACGGTGTAACGAGAATACTGTTACCATAATTTCATTACATGATTAAATTACAATTTCTTTTCGGGGGCAAAGAAATTGTCAGTAGATTATTAAAAAAAAAAAAAAATGCTGTGTCAAACAAAAGTTGGTAAGTACCTACGATAGCAATGTGGAGGAATATTTCGACGCCATTATTTAGTTTGTTAATAGTTTTAGGGCTGATTTTTTAATAGTCGGATACCTATAATCTCAGGAATAAATATTGCGGTTTGACAGCCTTTGGATAGAAAATAAATGTCAAACTGTCATAATTATTCTTCAGATAGAAGTTATCTGACTATTGAGAAATCAGCCCTTAGTTAGGTTAGGATATTATATTTTAATTTTAATAGTTTATTTAGTATTAGAAGTTTATCCAACAAACAATAAACCAGTACCTACACGGTCAAAATGTATGGAACAACAGATTTTTTATTTTAATAACCCGCGAAAAAATGTAGCCCTGGTGAACCTAGAATCATGCACTAAATTCAGGATAACAGTTTGGGCGTCGATGTTTACAGCCTGAATAGTAATCATTAAACTTCTGAAAATATTCATTTGCGAATTTAAATTATAATACGTACAATGAAGCGAAGCACTGCGAATTTGTATGTTGTGAATGCGTAAATTTAAAAATGATGTTTCACGAAGTTATTTCGTGTAGGCTAATATAGTTCGTATTATGTCTCTATAGGCTTGAGAGTCAACTGCAGTTGATGCACATGGGGAAATTGCCTATCAGTGCAGGGGGACACATGGTCACCTTGTTTGAAGACCTGCACTGGATTCTCATGATTACTGGTAAGATACAGCTTTGCTATGTAGAGTACACAGAATAATAACCCTTATTTTGTTACTAATAAGGTATAAAATCCGTTCGGCAAAATAGCTGTGATTTTAATTTTCTGTGCTACATTCGCAGAACAAATTCCTAATACATTATAACCTCCTTACTAATAAACGTATTATATCAGATGAATAGTCAGTAATTTGACTTTCGAAAGAAGAAGACAAAGCGTTGTGTAACTATACAGACGCTGTACAACGTTAATTAGTAAGGAGTAAGTATACAAATAGTTATTCCGGGTCTGCGTATTTGTGCACGTTATTATGCGATTGATATCTATGCGATGGAAAAAACTTAGTGCAAGTCAAAACGCTAACAATTTATTCACGAACCATCTAATTGTTCTTTGTGATTGCCTCGTTACTTTAGTGGTTGCAATCTCGAGTGCAAAACATGCCTCCGATCCCCGGGTCATCGTAAAAAATGTTAGTAATTTAACATTTTAATTACTTGTTTAGGTCATTTCCTAGCCGTGGACTGCACAGAGGGCGAGACTGTGATGATTCCCTCAGAGATCATCTACTTCAGTTTGATGGAAAACGCCAACGTTGATGCCTCTCTCAGATATTTGGTCGGCGAGAGTACCAATACTGAAAACGTCGATTCTGTACTCAAGTAAGTTGGTTTATCTATAATAAATGGTATATCTATCTAAGTTCAGATATTGATATTTCTTCATACAATTTTCTTTCTAGCTCACGATGTATACAGGGTGAATTTGAATATTTCTTCTTACGTTTGCTGACGATATAAAAAGATTTCACTTCGACATTGAAAATGTTATATGAGAAATCGAAGGTGTCATCGTAAGCGGGGTTTTGTAAAAATTCTAAACGGTTTTTTTGAAGGAACTCGTTCATCTTAGCATGCGCGACAATTTTTTTTTTTTGTTATAAATCTACGTCTGAATTTTTGCACCGTGATATAGTGCTGCAGATATAAATTCAATCATACATAAGTATATAACTGAAAATGCAAACGAAACGATTTTAATACAATTTTCCTTTACTGTACAGTGTAATAGTCAATTTTAACCTTGAAAATGTATAAGTTGAGTTAGGGCTGATTTTTCCAACACCAGATAATTTTATCCGAGGAATAATTTAGAATTTTTGACAGTTCTTCCATACAAAACCTGTCAGACGTAAATTTTATTCCACGAATTAAAATAATCTGTCGATTGAAAAATCAGCCCTTATAAGACAATCATAGAATTTGCACGTGCTACAGTAAAACGGGGCTATTTTGACTTCCAGGGTTACTTTGACAGGCGTTGGAACTACTTTAACAGAGCGCCAAAATCGGTTTAGTCAAAGTAGCCCCGTTTTACGGTATATTATTATCTAATAGACCCTTATTTATGTGTGATTGCTAAACAAACCACAATTTTGTATCTAATAAACTCATTTTCTGGCCATTGTGATGTTTTGTTAGTCCTATTATTATCATAACAACTGTTTTCTTTTCATATGTAAAATATCGATCTAACAATGCAAGGAACATCTTTTGTTGGTGACTGACATAACATGATGCAATGTATAACATCATTTAATTCAATATCCTTAAGGGTTATTTTTAGTTATTTTATCTTGATTTTTAAATGCTAATAATGACCCCGTTTAACTTAACAATGTCTCGTGATCTTTATCATCAGACAATGAGAAACTATTTCTAAAGTACTCTATTCTCATCATCATCTCAATAATAATATTTGCGACGTTATCTGTATTTAACTATCAGCAAAACGATTTTTTTTTCAGCATGTAAACATTAAGCTTTCATGGTTGATTGGTCAATTGTAGTTCGACACGTTCTACCTGCCGCAATCATAGGAGAATGCATCCTAACTATCCTGAGCTATTAACCTACCAAGCCTCGACTAATGGGTCCGATGGGGGGGCACCAGTGGCGGATTTACACATTTGTCGCCAGTAGGCTATTCAAATTTTGCCGCCCGACCGACCTCTACAATAATGTCCCATGTCTTTTGTATACTGCTTCGCCTTTTCTTCAAAATACTTAAAATGTTCTCGTTCATCAGCTACGAAAAACTTGCAAAGAGATTTGTAAAGATCGGCAACTGTGATAAAATCTACAGTAGAAGTCTGAATTTGAGCATTCACTTTGTTTATTCTTTCCAAAAAAATATGGTAGGTATATAAATATTACCTAATCTTTTTAATTTTAGTAAGACATTTAAAAAAAATGTTAGCCCCTAATTTGCCGCCCCTAAAATCTGCCGCCCTAGGCTCCAGCCTACTCAGCCTATTGGTAAATCCGCCACTGGGGGGGACACAATTAATATCTGTTGTTTATGGTGGGAGTCGGCGAGTCGGTAGATTAACCTACTTGACGTCGATCAAGGCATCGATTTGATGTCGATCGTATATTCAGCTTGACAACCTGCGTGCCCTGATACCTGCACGTTGCGGGAACGAATAGACGATCCTGATAATACTAAACTTATTACTCAACTAGCTGCTCCCCGCGGTTTCACTCGCATAAGTCTCGATCCCGTGGGAACATCGGGATAAAAAGTATCCTATGTCCTTTCCCGGGACTCAAACTATCTCTACACCAAACTTCATCTAAATCGGTTCAGCGGTTTAGGCGTGAAAAGGTAACATACAGACAGACAGACAAAGTTACTTTCGAATTTATAATATTGGTATGGATTATGGGCTGTCAATTTAGATTGCCATCGACACGCTAAGAAGTAGGACCACGAGTTGACACTGTGCTTATTAACGTAAGTGTAACTCTTTATTTCCCGTCAGGTTGGTTGGTGAAATCCTCCGCATCAATGCATGGGAATGCGCGGCTTTGGAAGCCGGACTCGGCAGCGTCTTTAGTCCAGAACTGTCTGCCACAATCTCCTGGCTGCTCAAGATATGGGCCAACTCGTACCTGATGCCACAACCTTCTGTTTATTCTGAGGTGGGTTTCAATTATAATGTGACTACTGATGTAGCTAGACATGATCAATTTGAACGTTTCATTGATATGCATTTATGATATATATATCTTTTATTTATTATACGACAGTCCTTTATTTCTTGTGCAACCACACAATTTTATTATCTATCTATAATTATTAAAAAAAAAAAAATATTTAATCGATTTTTTATTTGCTACACATATCTATTTATTTAAATATTTACACACATCATAAAACTGATTTACATCTGTATGACGTCCTCGTAACATAGGGTCCAGTTGAAAACCAACGTCAGGCATTAGTTGTCTTACATTTATGCTGAACTGGGCCTATTTGGCGCAGCTGTGAGGCACACAATACTTGCTACAAACGATCAAAAGCCTACAAAAGTTTAAAGAATACTTCTTTCTCCATACAGTATCACCAATGTTTAGCGTGACGGCTGAACGAAGTGTATTATAAGCTTGTGAATTGCGGAGGAAAGCCATCGAAAGATTATCAGCAACTTTCTCGTATACCTCTGTTAAGGTTGATAAGTTCGATGCGTGCTGGGTTCGTGCGTGCAAAATTTACGCCTAGAGTACCCTACGCCTAGTACGCCTAGCAGTATTAGCACGAGTAGGATCCATGAAACTTCTCTACCAAACATATTCTTTTAACTTTTGTAGGCTTTTGATCGTTTGTA
Organism: Amphipoea lucens; assembly: GCA_947508005.1. NCBI lineage: Eukaryota > Metazoa > Arthropoda > Insecta > Lepidoptera > Noctuidae > Amphipoea > Amphipoea lucens. The sequence continues at coordinate 7,728,984 of OX382368.1, read as the reverse complement.
GCAAGTCGCCGCCGGCTTTTTTGGGAAGAGTCAAAGTAATGAATGATTTAATATTTTCGCGTGCGAAACCGAACTTACAATGCATTACAAAATTACAACCATACTTCAGCCTCCAGTTCTGCATCAAGTTAAATATAACAATAGAGTTATGCTATACATTGTATTGTTCGTGCTTACCATCCGTATCCTATCGTGACGGACTGCACAGTATGGATGTTGCATAGTATCATTATCAAACTGGTTTTATTAGGTATTGTTGTATGTGGCCTTCATTCATATCCCTTTTAAACCACTTTCTGCTAAGACGCGATTGAATGTATGATGTAAACAAGTATCGGTCTGAAAGCGCCAAACCGCCTTGAGCAAGCGTCGTGGTCAAATTTCATGCCTTCTCTTTATCAGAAGAGGCCTTATAATATAGACTGGTATTATTATTACGCAGGGTATGAAACCCATTAAAATAACTGATGTCGCTCGGAAAGCTGCCACGCTTAAATGGAATTAGGCTGGATACATCTGCCGCATGTCAGACGAACAATGAGCCAAACTTACGGCCCAGTGGGTCCCGCTTAATGGCAAACGACATCACGGCAGGCCCAGACGGAGATGGCGGGATGAGCTAGACGCCTTTGATATAGATTGGTCTTTGGCAGCTCTGGACAGAGAGAGGTGGAAAGAGAGTATGGAGGCCTTTGCCTAGCAGTAGGAAATTAACGGCAAAAAAAAAACCCGCTTGAACGTTAAGCTCCGTGCACAATTCTACAAATCAAAATCATTTATTTGCATAAATAAGGTAGGTACAGAGATATCTTAAAGATAATGTATATGAATCTCTTATTCTGCCATTAATGTCGGCGTGCAAATTTTACATAATTATTTAATATCAAAGCATTATATATTATATTAATTAAGAAATAAAAGAAATTATTAAGAATTATTATAAGTTTGAATCAGGCATGCAGTTAGTAAATATTGTATTAAATCGAGTCTTATTTGGTAACAATTAATTATTTATAATAGTACCTGATATTACAATGCAGGACTTACACCTTATAATCTAGGAACTCAAGTACACTATAAAAGCATTTATCAATCAATATTTTTGTCAAGATACGCTTAAATTTAAAAAATGTGAGTGACGTAATTGTATTTGGAATTTTATTGTACAATTTAATGCACATGATAAAACTGTTGTTCGATGTGACTGTAAGATTTGACTTGGGTTTATATAACTTGTTGGCGTTATGAGATCGAGGGGCATAGTAGCTTGTCGCTTTCTGAAAAAGACTCCTATGCTTGAAAACGAATATACAAGATTCCAAGATATAAATACACGGTAAAGTAAGAATCTTATATTTTCTAAAGAATGGGCGACAAGAATCTATTTGTTTCCACCCAAATATAGCCCTTAAACATTTTTTTTGCATTACAAATGCTTGATCAATTTCCACACAGCGCCCCCAAAGAATGATACCATATCGCAAAATGGAGGATATATAGCCGTGATATGCGGTAATTGCAGCGTTTCTAGATATCTCGCAGCTAATACGCCTCAGAGGGTAGACAAATCTATTCATTTTACCACAAACATCATTGACGTGGCTTTTCCAAGAACAAAATTTATCTAAGGACATTCCAAGAAATTTAACTGTATCAGTTTCTGTCAGGGCGTCCCCTTTGTACATTATATTTAGGTTCAACGGTTTTGCTCGATAAGTATGAAACTGCATAAATTTTGTTTTACTAATGTTGACCTTTAAATTGTTAGCTTCTAGCCATTCTATGGACGTTTGGAGAGCCGTGTTTATTTCCTGCTCATAGGTACTTTTATCGATGCCTTTTAATATAATAGTGATATCGTCCGCGAAAAGGACACATTTATGACTCAAGATATTTACCAAATCATTAATGTAGAGCAAGAATAGGGGCGGACCTAAAATACTGCCTTGAGGCACGCCGTAACTATTTAATAAAAGCGAAGACTGAAATCACTCTCGTGTTTTGGATTGATCATTATAACTTGATACTTCTACTGCCTGTACTCGATTAGTTAGATAAGACTTCCAGTCGTATGCTTTTCCTCTTACTCCGTATCTGGAAACTTTTTCTAATAACTGTTCATGACTGACATGATCGAACGCCTTACTCATGTCCATAAAAAGTACTGAAACAGGAATTTTATTATCAATAGACTCCGTAATTGATTTTATTAATTGGAAGGCTGCTAAAGATGTACTTCTATTCCTGCGAAAACCATTTTGTTCATCCTTTAAAATGTGGTGTTTTTCAATGAAGTTTAATAATTTATGAAAAAAAATATTTTCTCAAAAATTTTTGAAAATATAGGTATTAATGCAACGGGCCTGTAATTATCCATTTGTGTTTTATCTCCCTTTTTATACAATGGTTTCACTACTGATCTTTTTAATATCTCAGGAAATATTCACTGTTCTAGTGAGAGGTTAATAACATATAAAAGAGGTTCCAGAATCGTAGTTACTGATAACTTTATAATGTCAGTGCGAATTTCATCATAACCACTTGCTTTCGAATCATTTAAAGACATTACAATTTTTTTTAAGTCGTTGCTCTCCAATGGGTAAAGAAATATAGAATTGCTGATTGATTCAATGGTTTCCATATGACTTAGGCTAGAATGATGTGCACCGTCTGGGGTATTCCTTGTAGCCGAGTTAATAAAAAAATTATTAAAATTATTTGCAATATCGTCCGGACTCACATAATCGTTGTTGCTAACTGTAATCTTTGAGATACATGTGTTCCTTACATCTGCGTCAGTATGTCTTTTTATCAGATTCCACGCTGCTTTACACTTATTTTCAGCTTTATTCATATATTTTGTGTTATTATATTTCCGTGACGTCAAAATGCATGTTTTCAATATATTACAATAGTTTTTGTACTGCTTTTTGTGGGTTACATTATTTTTGTGTTTTAGTTTATAGTGAAATTTACTTTTGTTTTTACAACTTACTTTTATACCTTTAGTAAGCCAATTTAATTTACTTAGTGCTTTATTAGTAACTTTTACGCGGACAGTAGGAAAACATAGCTTATAAAATAGTAAGAACATGTCGAAAAATTTACCGAATGCTTCGTTCGTTGAGGTTTCCTCAAATACATCGTTAAAAGACAAGCAGGACATTGATTTTAAAAACTTCTTCTTATTTTCATCACTAAAATCTCGTTTGAGTTCATACCACCATTTCAGAACTGGTTGCTTCCTCTTTGAAATCGGCCAGGTATAGGACTGGGCTGAGTGATCCGATAAACCCAAATCGTGCACTACTGCATTACCTTTCCCGATAGTGGTTACGATGTGATCAATACAAGTTTGCGTCTTTTCTGTTACTCGAGTTGGCGTTAATATAACATGTTTTATGTTGTACGTATTTAACAAGTAATTATAATCTCTACTTTCCTTAGATTGCTTTAAAATATCTATATTTGTATCTCCACACACAATAATTTTCTTTCTTGTATTACGACAAAGCGTTCCGAAAAGTGTGTCTAGTTTATTAAGAAAAATTGCCACATTCGAGGAAGGTGTTCTATATATAGGCAGATCAATATTATACCATATTTAATTAGTTCCAAACCACAGCATTCGAATACACATGTTTCACTTAATTTTTGTGTTTCCTGTACAATTTTAAATTCAATGTCGTTTTTAATAAGAATAGTGACACCCCCTCTTTTGGATGTCCTCCTCGAATAATATGCTGCTGTCGTGAAACCTTTAAGACGAAAGTTTTTTTCAGTGCCTTCTAGCAAGAACGTTTCCGTAAGACACAATACATCTACGCTTATATCATTATTCAGTAACTCTAACATGGCAAACGAAATTGCGTCACGCTTGGTTAATACCCCGGCTATATTTTGATGTAAAAGTGTTAAGGTTGATTCATGATTATTCACGAAAAAAAATCGTCGCTCTCTGGAGCCGCTGTATCAATATTATCAGTCTGCACACCCACATCCTCCAAGCTATCAGTTTGTACACCTACATCCCTCGTTGTACATTGTTGCCCTAACTTACCGTAGTAGTTAATTTCTCAGTATAATTATGATAGTTATTTTTGTAATTTACATGCAGAATTTGTCTGTGAATTAATGTACAGACATGCAGTTTGCGTACGTAATTTGTTAACATTTCAAAATCGCTATGTAATGGTACGAAACATGAATTTTTACAATTATGGCATACAAATTTCAATAAATTATTAACTTTTTTTTCATTTAGATAATTATGTTTGTAAACATGTCCTACTAACACATTGGTGAAATCTAATTGACATAGAGTGTGATATAAATACGTTTGCATGTTTGTGTTTGTTTTACAAGCACAAGGACAACAAACTTTTGCTACTTCGGGAGTCGTATAAGCTCTATCCACACAGTTTCATACAGACCTCGGGTCGCCCGGGATTACTCGTTTGTTACACATAGGCATACAGGACAGACACACAGGCAGTGACTCAAAACTTATAGGTAACTTATTTCAAGCCAAAATAGCTGAACAGATTCTGATAAAAGAGGATTGGCAAGTATTTGTGGTGGCGTGGCATCTACTACTCAATCTACTTAGCCTTTTCCCCTTTTCCTAACTAAATTGGGGTCGGCTTCCAGTCTTATACAGGTATGAGGAACAGGGTGTAAAGTTCACTCATTCTTCTTTGGCACACGGATATACCATGATGTGGGTTAGGATAACCGCACGAATACTTTTACAATAAAAAACTTTTTAATTTGAATGGCTTTTTTATCTCGTAGGTGTAAAGGGTACAGTATTCTCCTCGGGGATAAAGTTCCGTCTTAGACGAGCTTAAATCACTCCCTGCGTTGCAGGATTTCAGTCTTAACTCGTTAGCCCTAGAACGTCACGCTCGGGATTCAATTATACAGGGTGAAATTGAAAACATGCGACAATTCGAAATGGGAGATTGTATTCATCATTATGAACAACTTTTACTATGGGACTGAACCTGAAATCGCGAAAAAAAAATCAGCTGTTCCCTACATTTAATATGTTCGCATAACTCGTAAAAATGTAGGGAACAGCTGATTTTTTTTCGCGATTTCAGGTTTGGTCCCATAGTAAAAGTTGTTCATAATGATGAGTACAATCTCCCATTTCGATTTGTCGCATGTTTTCAATTTCAACCTGTATAGCGCCCGTGACATAAGACACTGCATCATCCCCTTGGTAAAAAATGTTATGTGTACAGATGTCGCCGATCCTAGCGTGCGCGTTCGGTCGCGGGTCCCGCGGCGTGTCGTGGGTGGTGTCGCGCCTGGCGGGCCGCGCGGCCGCGTGCCTGCGCCACCAGGCCGCGCAGCCCGCCGCCGCGTCGCATGCCACGCATCTGCTTACTACACTCGCGCACTCACAGCACAAGTAAGTGTACGCTTATTGAGCGAGAACCATTAGGCGCAATTTGCGTTGTAGTACTAATAAAAACAGCCACAACGCGTCCCTGCCAGGCCTTGATATATAAGATTTGTGGTACACACCGGGTACCGGAATTTGGTACCGGTACTTATTAGGTGGACTACCGGTACCCGTCTTCAAACGGTACCCAGGTACCGAAATGGCAAGAGCCGCTAAGTACCGGTACAGAAACTGTACTTTTGGTACCGATTCCAATTCCTGGTCCTGGCAAACACAGAACGGAAAACAACGGACAAAGCGAAATTCGTGTCGTGACTCTTTTTTTGATATTCGCCCACAACGCGTTCTGGCTTTTATGAAGAAAAGCCATTACGCGTTCTGAACCTTGATGCAACCACGCTAAGAAGGACACACTTTTTCTAAACTCTGATCAGTTTTCGAGCATCACGCTCTGAAAAGCTCCACTGGTGTCTATCTGTCTGTTACCTCTTCACGCTTAAACCGCTGAACCGATTTAGATGAAATTTGGTATAGAGATAGTTTGAGTCCCGGGAAAGGACATAGGATAGTTTTAACCCGATATTCCCACTGAACAATATACATAGATAAAAGTTTCGATAACTCAACGGTTGACCGAATTTGGATAAAATTTGGTAGGTAGATAGATTAGGACCTGGATTAACATATAGGCTACATTTTATCCCAAAATAACGCGAACGAAGTAGCAGGCAATGGCTAGTGTTTGATAAAAGTAATTTTTTCGAAAATTTTCACTTTTCCGGAACATGTAGTTCGAAAATGGGTAGGAATTCGAAAAAAAGTTGTAGAAAATTTTATTAGCTTTCATTACGTAGAAGATATTTTTTCTCTACGACGCACCGTTTTAAAGATATTAGCGAAAAACTCAAAAGTGGGAACTTTTTTCCCCCTCCCCTCACTCCAGCTCACCTCCTAGACGCGGGGACTTTTAGTATTTTTAGTCCCTAAGCACCCTGAACAACTTTCTGAAGAAATCGCTTAGGGCCCAGCTCACGCACTCTACAACTCCTTTGTTAAGTGGACTACTACGCCAGTAGCTACCATCTTAAATTAATTTGGCAATACCATGTATCTGCTCCATCAAAAGCATCACATACTATTTATTCAACATATTCTTACTTTTTTTCCTAAGGCAAAATCCCCTGGCAAGTTGTGAAGAATTCCTTGCGCTGTTGCAATGGGAAGCGGCCGGCTGTAACTTGCCGGGTGATCTCAGGAAGGAGTTACATAGGGCTTTCGCTATAGCCGCTACTTATGCTGAAGGTATGTATAGAGGGCGTTGGTAACGCCTGTCCAAATTTGTGGATTTTACTGAACCATCTCAAATGGACTTCTTATATTACTGTCTCCGCATTGAAAATTTAAGTTGAGAACTTGTCAAACTCTACTATATCTTTACTTAAGGTGATTCCTGCCCCGCATGGGCGGAGCACCGCCGTGCCCTCGTAGAGGCGATCGACAGCGGCGGCGACCTCTCGCGTCCGGCCCTGGTTCAAGCCATGGTCCGGGGCGAGAGGGAGTGGGAGGCGGTCACCTCCTTCTGCGAAGCAGTCATGCTAGCGAAGGAGGTGGCGGAACGGCTGAGGGAGAGAGCCTCATGTCCCAGCCGCCGCGGGAGACGCTCCGGGCGTCGGGAGCCGCGTGACGACTCCCGGCCACCGTAGGCGCGGGCCTGCGGACGGAGAGTAATGGGTAGCTCACCGTCCGATCAGGACCAGGCCCGTGCCGGACGGCGCGTACGTGTTCCACGCGCGCCTCAAAGAGATGTCAGCATAAAGGAAGGGGCCTGCCAGGGCCGAAGCCTGCCGGGGGTGCGGGATTGTGCTAAGGAAGGAACACGGATGGGTTTTAGTCAGTAAGAGTCTGACACTTCCTTCCGCTCCACCCAGAGCGGGAGGGGTCATTTGATGATTTCCCATCCATAAAAAAAAAGGTGATTCCTCCGTGAAATTAAAAATTTCGGGTGTTAAACACTTGGTAGGGTGGGTGGTTACGGACCAGTTTTTTTTTTTAGGAAGTTTGGCGATTGAGTAGTGGTGATTGTCAATCTAATTTGAATAATTGATTTATTACTAATAATAAGTGACGTTCTTTTTAGTTATTCCTCTTTCGTCCCATCCATGGGCCTACCCCCATATTTTTTCCATTTCTTTTGAAGTCGCGCTTCTGCTCGCCAATTCTACAGGAAGTTACTCAAGTAACTAATCTCATAACTTGTCTATTCTATACGAACGTATGTCGGTGACAATGTTTTTTTTTTAATTTTTTGATCGGGCTTAATACTTATTTTCATTTATTCTACAGGTGACGTCCGAAACCGTCTACTGTCAAGTACGGTGTCGTTACAAGAGAAGCTAATGAATTTAATAAACATGGAGTCTGATACGGAACCAGTTCGCAACATGCTCGCCGACACACTGGATTGTTTTATTGGAGTCACTGAAGGGGTGCTTGAGGTAAGAAACATCAATATACAGATATCCCAAGAAAAGTTTGCGCTTCGGGAATCAACGTCTATCTTCGGAAATACGAACGTGCGATGGTGAGTTCTAATAAAGAGCAGTGACAACCATAAAAGTACTTGCCTATTTTGCATTGCTTACAATGATTACAAAATTATAGGATACTAGCTGACCTTCGAACTTCGTACCGCCTCAGAATTAAATAATGTGACAAAGTTCAATAGACACGTGGCGCCATCTATTATCATAATAACGTTATTGTTGTTTTCCTTGGGAACAGCACTTTTTTTCGGGATGAAAGGTACCCTATGTTCGTTTCTGTACACCTGACCATAGACTATACACTTATAAACTGAGATAGATGCGCTTCTCTAAGTAAGGAAATGTCAAATTGTTTGAGGCCCCGGATCGTCAGGTGGCGCTTTTAGTTCCCCTAAAATTCTGCAGATCGCGCTAATATGCCTGCCTCTTTATTCATACATTTTATTTTTTATTATTATGGAGAAATTTGTAGATCGTAGAGAGCTTAACGAAATAATAAGTAAATAACATTTAATATTGTTAAGCAGTTAGCATTTCGACCTAATAATTTCCCCATTATGCAGCTTTTTTTCTCAAATAAAATAACTAGGTAGCTGATTAGATCAAATTAATAATTTATTGCAAAAAATCAAATTTCAATTTCAACATACTTCCTAATAATTTATTTTTTTCTTCTTTTTACATAATACTCTAAAGCCTGTTGTTTTATCTGGTCATTCTTATCAAATCTTGTAAGTTTTCCATCTAAAATTCTATTAACCCCTTTACACCAACTGTGGATAATCTTTATTGCAAGACTATTAATTAAATCAATCAAATCATCTTTGTGTTTTTTACATGAAATAACATTATAATCACATGCACAATTTAGTAATAGCTTAATTTTTTTCTTTCAGGGCAATCACGTAAACATGCAACAGTTACATAAAAATATCTGTCATGTCAACTTTGATTGAAGTTCATCGTTTGTGTTGCTATTATAAAAAAAAAAACTAAGTTCTAATTCTAATAGGATAAATTAAAATGTTATGCTTAGATTAAATTTCGTACAATTATTTCTCCATTTCTAATATATTTATTATTTTAAATTTAGTTATTGGTATATTCGTCTAGTGTTTTACTGCCATCTAGTAACATGATATTAAAACTGGCTTTGAAATTAGGAGGCCCTGGGTCGTTAGATGGCGCTAATCGATAGTTCAATTTCGAATCGTAAGATTGTTCGGAACTTTCACACCCCTGCACCTGACAGCGTATATGAACTTAGAATCTTCGCCCCTGTGTGAGGTGTTACCCTGTGAGCGACGTGCGTGCGAGTTCGGAAACACGAAGATTACCGAAGCGCATATCTTTTGTGGTTTAACAGTCGTTTGGAGTTTTTTTGTCTTGGTCAGAAAAGAATTTGTGTAGGCAAACTTTGTTACTACCAGCATTATTCAAACCAAATAGTGGAACCAGGCTTGTTTCACGACTGCCATATTTATTTAATCCTTAGACAAGACGTGATGTTCCTCAACTGCAAAGGCAGGTTCTTTCTACCCGCAGGTGTTGTGTTCGGTGGGCTACTGCCCAACCGTTGTTGTTGGGTTTCTATAAATGTAATGTATCATGATCAATAAAAGGTGTAGTCAAAATATAAACTTTGGATTAATATTTTTATCACAAAACTACTTTTTTTACATCAGACGGGGGCTGTTAGCTCTCCCAGTTGTCTCTCTTCTTTTTTTCCTATTCTTTGAAACGTGAAAAAGTGTCTATCTCATAATCCATGTCATCAACTTAAAGAATACCCGTGGAGGTTGCATCTGAAAGCCATTGAGGCTAAACCCTCTATACAGTACAGATTGTGCAGTAAACTTTCATATTATAACCACACAGAATTCTGTGATCTCAGCGGTGTTACAAACAATAATTTTATTTACTAATCTCTCACTTCGCAGGTCGGAACAATGGACGAACAATTCATGATGTTAATTGGTGCCTTAGATAAGATACCTGGGATCATATTTAGATATCACAATTATCCTGGAGTAGTGTTGCCAGCGTTAAACTTACTCGCTAAAAGCGCTAAGAGGATGCTGCATTCAGTACAGCCGCAGAATGTGAACAAGTATGTTTCTTGATTTTTTATTATCAACTAGCAGTGCCCCGCGGTTTCACCCGCGTAAGTTTCGGTCCCGTGGGACTATCGGGATAAAAAGTGGCCTGTGTTAATCCAGGGTGTCAGCTACCTCCATACTAAATTTTATCAAAATTGGTCCTGCCGTTTGTGCGTGAAGGAGTAACAAACATACAAACACTCACAAATTTTCGCCTTTATAATATTAAGTGTGATAACATTTTTCTTGCATCATCATTTCACTAACCCGCGAAGTAGAAAAGACATTCCCACATCTCACAGTAAAGAAAAGAAAAATATAAACCCAAAAAAATGCTAATACTGGCAATATCCCTCAAGGAAACACTCCTTACTGGCGTAAACGGTTATCCCAATTTATTTGGGGTCGTCGGTGTAACATTTTTCTTGCATGCAAATAGAAAATGAAATGTAACTTCACATAGAATCGCTAGCGTATCATACGCCCTAAATCTATAGTTAATAGTTGCTATTAATGCCGAAGGTATGTACAGAGGGCGCTGGTATCGCTTGTCCCATTAGAATTAAACATTTTGAAGCGTGATTTTAAACTTATGATAAAATACTGTTCACAGATTCCTGGAAATATGTAACACGACGTTTGAAGTATACATGAGGTGGAATTCCGGTAAAATATCGAGTATTCCGCAAGATGCTGAGGAAGAAGTGTATGAGGTAACTTTATTACGTACTTCCTTTTGCAGTTATAGTATAAACAGATATATAAACTTATGAAATTCGTTGGGTATTCAGAAAAGGTTGAATATTTCGCTATACGTCTTAAATTTTAACAAAAATGCTTTTTAGCTGACCACTGCCTACCAATAGTAACGAATGCCTCTCTCTCACAATTTCTTTCTCTCAAAAATATTGCCATTTTTTTTGGACACGACGCGTGTGTTCCATTCCAACTTTTCGGGATGCTTTCTAAAAATTAAGTCGCATCTCTTCTTTTTAGTTTCCAAGAACTAAACGGTATAAATATAAAAGTATTGCTTTAGAGATTTTTTCTAGGAATTCAAATAAATGTTTTATTTCCAGGACATCTGCGCCCTAATGGAAGTAATCTGCAGCATTGCTCGCTCGGGCGCCGACCGCGGCGTGAGCGACACGTGCGCGCGCGGCCTGCGATTACTGCTGCCGTTGATCACTCCGCCATTGCTGGCATTGCCCACACTGGCACAACACGCGTATAGAATGTTGAGGGACTTGGATAATGCTGATCAAGTAAGTAACATACCTATCTTAGATGACAATGATAAATGTCAAAACATTGTTAGAAGCAACAAGGATAATATACCTATATAAGGATAATAACCAATCGGTTCACATTTAAAGTGAAAGCTCGAGAACACATACACAAGAAGTTGGCAGATTCGTCTCAGAATTAAGTTGTTGTAGGGTTTCTTATTTATGTCTCATAACTATTTTTATATATATTGTTATGCATATGTATGTATATATGTATTTATTATTATATATATTCTTATATCTTAGTTATAAATATTTTCTTATCTTTTCTTTCTGTTATTGCACCTACTGTGTATTGTCTCTGCATCACCCTAAGGTTGACTGGTAGAAAATGCCTAAGGCATTAAGTCCGCCTTTGTACAGTTTTTACTTGTGCATAAAGTTTTAATAAAAAATAAATAAATAATATACCCAAAATTTTTTAATATCTTGATATATACGAGTGTCCTTGAAGTTTCTTGTTTATTCCTCTTTATAGAGATTTACGTTTAGGAATGGTAACTAGCTTCAACTTTCTGAGTTGCTAACCAACTCCTTGACAATTCAAAATTGCCTGTAAATGTTTTAATTGAAATAAACGCTTTGAGTTTTTAAAAGTCAGCTAGTAAGCCAAATAAAAACATTTATTGACACTATTAGTGTATCATTTCTTCTTCCTATGTCTAACTGCGTTAAGGCAATTACCATGCATATGATTTCAGCGCTTCTATTTTATTTTCTAGCTTACCAATCTTCCCATGGACGACTTTAACATGGTAGTGACGGCGTTACGCGTGGGACTCACCGCTGTGTCCTGTGATGTATCCACATCATGCTGCGACACTATAGTCGGACTCTCCAACAAAGTGAGAACACTAGGCGACGACAATCCCTACGCGCTGTCCTTACTCACTCTTGCCGAATTACTACTCATGCTCATTATTAAGATGGAAATACCACCGGATTCCATTCCAGCTGCTGGAGCGGCCATTTATTCACTCACTTGTGTGAAACCAGCCTTACTTGAAGGGTTAGCGAGGCAGCTCATTGAAGCTTTTGCCGTCAACGACCCCGCTAACGTACCCCGGCTCGAAGAGGCATTCGGCGTACTCACTAACGGAGTTCTCTTCGACGGGATGAGAAGCCACAAACTCCGCTTCCAAGATAACTTTGACAAGTTCCTAGCGAGTGTACACGGTTTTCTTATCGTGAAATAACTTTATCACAGTTAAATTACCGGGAAATTATTAAAAATCATAGCTTTGCTGGCGGATTAACGCCTTTCACAATTCCTGTCTCAAGGATTTGGCGCAGAAATGCGGTTTCGACGATTCTGTATTATCGTCACGTACTGAACGTGAACCAAATTGGTGCATATGTGGTGTTCGGTTTTGTTTTGCAAGCGAGATTGATGCGAGTCGAATGTTTTATATATTTAATAGTTAAGTTTATTGTTTTCATGTCCTTCCCTGGGCTGTGTCAAATGTAATGGAAACACTATTGTGTCTAGAATAGTTTGTTATAACATTTTCTTAGGTGCCATTAGGAAAAAAATGCAATATTGATTTTATTTTGGGAAAATTTATTATGGCCTAATATTGCACAGGGTGCTGTGACTTTAATTGACTGTATCATCCTTATGATATCTTATTTTGAGAATTAAATAATTTTATTTTATTATTACAATGCTTAACATTCTGCAATCTTATGTTCACAACGAAGTTAGTATGGATTTTTATAAATGTGGTTGTGAATGTATAAATATGCAGAAGATTTACTGTGGTATTATATATTTCTTAGGAGTAAAATGGAGAGTACACTTTTGGTACTTATGGCTAGTTAGAGAAATTGTGATTTCTACCGAGCTAAGCACTCGTAAACCGCAAGGAGTTTACATTATTGTAAGAGGAAGGTCCTTAGCACTTTTACGTATATATTGCAGGTTTTACTCCGTCTTTTTAAATTAGTCAAAATATTGTCATCTTGTCAACTTATTCTTAAAAAATGTAGATAATATTGAACTTTGTCGTAAAAACTTGAATGCTTACAAATTTTAATACGAATGTTATGAAGATTGCAATTTGAGTTAAGACTTTTGGTAAGAGTAAAAGTACATTATTTTTATCTTTTATAGTCCTTTAGATTAAAAACTTTATTAGATAAGTAGTTGAAATAACATTACGCAGTTTGTAGATGATGTTTTATTTTTCTTTTTGTATTACTTGCTACCCCTGTCATTTAAATGGTACGTGTGAATATCAGGGCTTGTTTACGCAAGTGAACTTAAAAAATTAAGATTGCTACATTACATTCAATACTATCACTTTAAACACTAACCCCGTTGTAATAAACGTGGTGTAAAGTTATGTCAAAACCATACTTACCTCCTAAGTAGATAAATCGATATGCGTAAACAAGCCTTAATAAGCTCGACATGGTTCAGTCACATAATTATATTAAAACCTAGCCGTTCAAAAGGCAGCATGTTTTGCCGACGATCTTGGCATATAGAAGTAGTATTTTTCTGAGTTTTCTGATGCAATAATGATAGGACATGTTTTGTTCCTGTAATGTTTTGATTGTAGGGTAAATCCACCTAGCAACTATTTATTTTTGTAATAGATTAAGCTTCTACATTTCAGTAAATAATATTAAAACATTGTGCTTATATGATGCTAGTACCTTATATTGTTATTTAATTACGTTATTTTTAATTTTCCTCGAATGGATTTATTGACTTGTGTAATGGAGCATATTTTATTGTACAGAATACTTACAATTCTGGCGTATCCTAGCGATTTATATATGTATAGAAAATATATGAAATACATATTTTCTTAATGTAGATAAATACAGAAATATCCTTAGCAAAATAAAATATTAAGTGCCCTATAGTCTATTGGAACAGACTTTTATGTTTGTTCATTTGTTTTGTATAAGAATATTATATCAAAATTACCTATTCGGAAAGCTTGTTGCATTTTAAATTAAAAGACGAACTAATTTGACTACTAAAGAAGAATATTATGAATTATTTTACCTAGTGCTCCGAGATGTTTAGAGAAATGATCTAAATACCTTTAGCTAGGAGACATTTTATAAATACTCAGAAGTCAGTTAGAACATATTTTAATACCTAATAGAAGGTACATGTCTTCTTTTCAAATTTTTGTCGGTATCAATTTAATTAAATTGTACAAATTTTATAAAACTATGGTCTGTCTTATTTTTAGTTGATTCCACCCGCTTGTAGCCAAGGCGCCGTCAGCAAGACGACCGACAACCGGTGAGGTAACGGCTTGTTTTTCACGCGCCGCTTACTAGTTGGTAGCTCACCGTCAAGGTACGCGCCAGCGGCGCGCGGCGGCCCTAGAAAAATATGTAAAATCTTAAAGTGGCATAGAGGGGCCTCTATGCCATGTTCCTATGATATATGCATAAATGCAGTTGCTTACACGGATTAATCGGATCTTACATAGACTTGCTGTACCCGCGACTTCGTCCGCGTGGACTTAGATCTTTTTCAGTCTGTAATAAAACGCAACGTAACTTTAGTTTGTCTGTTCGTAAGTATGACTAAACAAATTATCGGATTGTACAGACGCCAGCACATCAACCTACCCGAAACTGTCAGATTTTCCCAAACAACTTTGAACCTTATGCTTTAGTGATAAAGTTGAAATCTATTAAAGAAATTTGACAGATTGTAGTAGGTTGATGTGCTGGCGTCTGTACATAGATAAGATAAATAAATAGCTTTAATATATGTCAAAAAATATGTATGTAGTGTATCAGCGTGACAAGGACAGTGGAATCTGTCGAGCGTGACGTGATAGGTAGCAGTAGTCCAGGTCCTTCTCGCGTTAAAAAAAATTTGCCCATTCCGTGTACGGAATGGGCTGTGCCGTCATGCCGTGTTCGACAATGCCACTGTGCTGGCGCTCTTGCCCTGCTGAGGTTATGAGGTAACCAGTATTGAAAATGATAAATTAAATAATAACAATCAGTCATTTAGTTTGACAACTTTAGGGAAGGTTCACATCTGACAGAAGATGCGTCGGGCGTAACATCGATTGCGTCTATTTATTCGCTCGACGCACTAACGCATCATCGGTTGAGTGTGAACGGTCAAGTGTTTTTCTATACATTTATCTGTTCTGGCGTTACGCGACCGATCTTCCGTCAGATGTGAACCTTCCCTTAAGGGAAGGTGGTGAAGGCGACGTCAACGTCGCGTCTGCGCAACGTTGACGCTGCGCAGACGTTCGAGAGACGCCGACGCTCGTAAAACGCCAGTGGGATAGAGGCCTTAACGTCCGCTGAACGCGACGTTAACGTCGCGCACATGATACTATTTGAGGCGTACAATCAGAAACATAATGGATTCCGACGAGGAAGCACTACTGTTGGCTTTACTACTTCGACGAAAATTACGTAAAAGAAAAAGAAAATCTCATCGTCAATTCTGGGAAAACCTTTTATGGTCCAATTGATCACAAGAAAGTGAATATTTCGCACTGTGCTCTAATAATATTAAAAATAATTAATCGGAATTTTATAAATAACTGCGAATGCCAAAGACTACATTTGACGAACTTTTACAAGTGATCCAGTGACAGAGCAGGACGGCGTGATTGTACATGTTGCCAACCATAGAAATGTAAAAAACAGGAGAAGTGGCAAGGGGGCGTGTCTGTGTCCACGCGTCATGAGCAACATGCGCTTGTACTAGGCGAATGGCCGTCTCCGCGAACTAGTGCGCTTTTGACTGTGATCGTGATAAAATATAAAAATGCCGAGTTGTTCAGTGGTTTCCTGTAAAAAACGAAGTCAAAATAAAAACCTCGTATCTCGTGGAATCACTTACCATATATAAGTAAAAGTATTATACTGTATTTGTCTTTAAAATCATGAAAAACAACATAGCGTAAAATATTTCTTGCTTTTACTACGTTATTTTTGTTTTCAAATATCGCAGCGGCTGTACTATTTTTGCAGGAAATACATTGCTTCTTAACCACTAGCCACTCAGTGTGTCGTAAGTGAAAAGCAAGCAATGTAAAAATTACAAAACGATATTTTATTTTCGCCGAGCGTCGCATAGTACGGCCGGCGCTGTGTCTTGCGGCGAGATAGTGATGTGGTTATGAATGTCCACTAACGTAGGCTATCGACAACAACGTCGATTGCTCAACGAATATATTGCTATCATAGTTAATTTTTCAATTTGCCATCAGTTTTAACCCGGTTTATAGAAGACCTGAAAAGATGACGTTTATATGGTTGGAAGGCCCTTGAGAAAATGTAAAATAATGTTATTTTTTTTTATTAACTTCAATTATTTTTTTAGCTACATTTTATTGATTTATAATGTAATAATATGTTCTGTACATATCGTTTTTTATTTATTTTATTTTCATGACCCTTTATTTTTCTTAGTACAATAATGAATTAAAGAATCGATAACTTTCCGATTTAGTCAATCACTAGCGTATATGTAAAATAAATGGCTTTTGCACAGCACAACGATAGCGATAGATGTTTTTGTGTGAGTGAGTTGTACGGTGCATGGTAAAATGCACTCTGTGTTTGATGAGTTAAGGTTTATAATTGATTGTGTAGTACGTTCTGATTTATGAATTGCAAGAGTGTGCGCGACTTTGTATCTATTGCTTTTACTAAACTACATCTGTAGTAGTGGCGCGGTGGTGGGGCAAACCTAGCGACATCGGGTTCTGATACATTTTCAACTACCGGGCATATCTCCTACTTTCATATATCTATGTTGCCAACAAACGCGACGTTGACGCTGCGCAGACGTTCGAGAGACGCCGACGCTCGTAAAACGCCAGTAGGATAGCGGCCTTAGGGCGTCGCTGGGAAAGGGCAGCAAGGGACATGCTGGATCGGAATTATTTAGGAACGAATTTAAAACTACAGGCTTGACGGCGCGGGCAGGCTCGACCATGGCAAAGATCGGGGCGGACAAGGGTATGTGGCCGCCGCAGGGGGAGGGGGGGGGGGATTGGGGTGCTTTATAGCAGTATCAAAGAAACGCTTAGAGAGGCGTTTCATGAACTGCTGACGGTGGGCATTTTGAGATCTAAGTGTAGTCTCTCATTGCGGATATAGAAGGGGGCTCCCGTGGCCTTTCTGAGGGAACGGTTCTGGAGGGTCTGCATTCTATGCAGATGAGGCATAGCGTGAGCGAAGACGACGCAAGCATAGGTCCTGAAGAGACGGATGACCGCAGTGTAGAAGCGCAATTTGCACTTGAGTGACAATTTGCTGCGGGCGATCAGTTTATGGAGCCTACTGAGAGCGAAAGAGGCGCGTGAACGAGCCGACTTTATGTGCTCAGTTGCTCACTGAAAGAGAGATGGTGGTCTAGGATAACATCACACTAATATTATAAAGGCGAAAGTTTGTGAGTGTGTGTATGTGTGTGTGTTTATATGTTTATATGTTTGTTACCTCTTCACGCTTAAACCGCTGAACCGATTTAGATGAAATTTGGTATAAATATAGTTTGAGTCTCCGGAAAGGACATAGAATAGTTTTTATCCCGATATTCCCACGGGATCGACATTTACGCGGGTAAAACCGCGGGGCGCAGCTAGTAACACCTATGTATTTAGCTTGCTTCCCCCAAGGGATCGGCTTGCCATACATAGTGATCGGACTGGAGTCTCGGTCGATACTCCGCGTCCGCGCTTTATAGTAAGTTACTATCATCTGACTGGTGCCCGGTGGTCGCATTTCGGTTGATTTCAGCGCCTCCCCCATGACGGCGCCCAGTGCCGTCGCACCGCTCGCACCGCCCTAGGGCCGCTACTGTACGCGCCAACGGCTAGTTTTCAGCTAACAGACCGCTTTGCGAACATTTATTGAATGAGAATGCCCGGGCGATAGGACAGCCGTGAGAGTAGTACGAAGGCCGCGCGCGGCCTGCGAGGCGCTGGCATGCATACCGCTTGCAGGCGATTCTTCGCCGGGGAGCGGGCTGCTCGCTTGAAACGCTGGGTCAGCGTGTCATCGTAAAATTGATTTTAATGCAGTGGATTTAAAATATTATTTACTGTGTCGGAGCGGTGGGGTACTGGGGACATCATGCGGAGGACATTAAAAGAAGTCTTCTATTTTTCTATCCTCCGTAGTGTAATAAAATGGAACGTTGTACAATTTCCGAACGCACCCATCACTGTCATTATCTAATGTCGTTCCAGTTGACATAATATATTACAGAATATAACCAGAATGAGAATATACACGAGCGAATATATTGCATCACACATCTTAGTAGAAAAAGAACTTTAATTATTTTATTGTGCTTGTGAAAATAATAAAAAACAAAATATTTTGTAAAAGTCCAGAACATGATCGGCCGACCGTCGTTGTGGAGATGCTAGTAGGCAAACAGTCAAAATGTTTGGTAAATAGGAACCTACAATCCTACATGTCATTGTGACATTGTTAGTCATTCATTTCTTCAACTTGTCAAACTCTACTGAGAAGGCAAAAACCCTTTGTTGTTTTGGTTTTCTATTATATACAATTTCTTAAATATAATTTATTAAAAATCTAAAATGAGCGTCGTACGGCCAAGTTTATCAATGAACTCATCAGTAGCGACGTCTCAATACGACAGCCAAGATGACACTGAGCCGACAAAAATTAAAAATTATCTCAAAGAAAGATTGAAGTCACGCATCTTCTTGGGCCGCTACGTAGAAAGGAGACTTGCGGACAAACGTATTGGATACCGTGACGTAGTTATAATCAGTGCCGCAGAAGTGACATTAAAGAAGGACTTGTTTGATGTACAGCGTAAATTGCTTACGATTTGTCCTAACACGCACTGGATAGGTATCACAGATACAGAATCTTTGGGATATACGCCCGGCATCTGCTTGTGGACAGAGATAGATAACCAACCCTTCGGCCCCTTTTGGTTCCAAATCAAGAGTTTGAAATTTAGGGATGGTGAAGTTATGGTGACATTGAAATGTTTGAGACATATTTCTGATGCATTTTTAGAAGTAGAACCAATTTTAACTGGCTCAGCAAAGATAGCTAATTCTGCTATAAACACCGACAAGAAACTAGAAAGCAGTGTTACTGCTCTTAATGAAACCTATACTGACTTTGTTGAGACTCTTAAAGGTACTTTATCTATAAGCAATGTGAAGGAATTTGTAACATTTTTACTTGCTTTTGTTATTGCAATCTTCACAGGAAGTACTTCATTTGTAAACTTTCTTGGAAACTTTATATTAGCATTGATCAGAGAATTCTCTCTTTTAGTAAAGAACTCCACACCAATGTTTCTTGGGTTATTAGATTTCTTTAGTAAAATTGTTGGAGGGTTTTATATTTTGTTGGCAATGTTGTTCAGACAAACTGCTCCGGTTCCATCTAATAAGAGAACAGTAGAAGTCTATGATAGATCTCGCAGAAGTTATAATGACCATTATGATGATAGTCAGTTTGATTAATTGTTTATATCGGTTTAATGGCATCATGATTCCAGTTTAAGAGAGAGACGGAGCTATACATGGCACTATCTGTTTTTCACACTGGAATCATGATGGCTTTAATACTTCGTAATAAGGCCCCTGGAGTTTTATTGATCGACAACTTTATTTATTTTTGGTCTTGTACAAGGACATGATGTTGTGGTGAATTGTTTTATTAATACATTTTTTATTTAGATCTCATACTAACACTTGCTAGCTAAAAAGTTTATTTTGATAATGTACCAAAAATGTGTTTTAACCAATAATCATTCCAAATGCATTTACTGAAATATATATTTCCGTTTTGAGTGTAACAAATTGTAATTAAAGAAAGCTGAAGTAAAAACTTGTAAATATGTAAAATGTTACATACGTAATCAAATATTTATATGCAGATTTGTTATAATTTATCTTCTTTGTTATTGCAGATTTATGTGAGGGCTGGTTCATAATATTGTTACTGGTAATATAAACTTCTTTATCAACTTTTCTTCTTTTTTTTTTCAACGGGTATTACAATAATATTACTTTTATCTGAAAAAAATGTACAATGCTTTTGAAGTCTTCGTCTATTAAAATCATAATTTGTAGCAAAATTCTTCTTGCCACTAAACTTTATTACAGACTTAAAAAAAAAGGTTATCAATTCAACACGTATGTATGTAATATTATTGGAACTAAAATATATCCACATATGACAATCAATTAGGGCTTCCAAACAAATATACAAAATCTTATTAATGTATGTAAGTATGTATGTTTGTCCACACATTTCTCCGCAACTATTAATCGGATCGTGACCATTTTTTTTATTGGCTTACATTTACTTCAACTTAGGGAACAGTGCAAGTTTCATCAAAATCGATTCAGTAATTTTCAAGATATGGACTAATATGTGTAAGTGTGATGGCCTGGCTTATTGATATGGCCTAGTGTCACTGTGTCAAAGGGAAAACATCTCAAGACTTTGGTCGAATTCTAGTGCAATATTTACAACAAAACTATTACCTACATAATACAAACAAATATTCCAGTTTTTACTTAAAATTAAAAATTACGAAATAAAAAAGTAAGTATTATGAAATAACTTTAATTTCGGAAGTTGGTGGCAAAAAACTCAAATACACATCCCAAGACACCAACTTCCGAAATTAAAGTTATTACATAATTTAGATTTAATTTCTTTTTGAAGTTGATTTAATTTTTTTAAATTACTCTTTTATTGGTGTAGTCGGGTGAGTGTTTGCTAATTCTGAAATTTTAAAACAGGTAGGTACCTACTTAATCCTAATACTATCTAGCAATCATATTCATAGCTATGAAATTACTTATGTGTTGTTCCAATACAAACAAATAATTATACAGGGTGAATTTTTCAAGTGGGCGTGGATGGCCAAATCCGAAACTATGAGGACTAGCGAAAAGTACTCAAAGGAGTCGCGGGCTCGATTTTGATGAAAACTAAAACTGCATCATTGGATTTTTGAAAAATCAATATTTCTAGCCAGGAATCGAACCTGTTGATTTTGAAAAAAAAAAACACACGCTGTATTATTACACCATTCGATAGTGTCGCTAATAAGGATCGAATTCTGGGAAGTAATGACCTACGACAAACTAAAGGAAAGAGCTCATTTTTAACAAAATACTTTTTTTTATTTGTCTTATGTTACCTACCTCATCATCAACAGACTAGGCAGTATACCCCATGTTGCGGTCGGCTTCCAGTCGGGATATTATAAATTGCATATCAAATAAATAATCGCCTATCAATACATACTCATCATTTATATTCTTTTTAACCGACTTCTAAAAAAGGAGGAGGTTCTCAATTCGAATGTTTGTATGTTTTTTTTTTTTTTTTTATGTTTGTTCGCGCATAACTCCGTCGCTTGCCAACCGATTTGAAAAATTCTTTTTTTGTTAGAAAGGGTATAGTTCCCAAATGGTCCCATGAAAATTTTATCGAAATCGAACAAGCGGTTTTTGAAAAATCAACAAAAATCTAAAAATTTATCTACATTGTCCACATTAACGATTTTTTTGTTTACTTTTTTGTGGGGTAGGTACAACTAAAAAGTGAAAAATAAAAACTTTTTTACAAAAAAAAAAACAACCGACTTCAAAAGAAACACTACAAAGTGATAAATAACTTTAATTTCGGAAGTCGGTGTCAAAAAACGAAAATGCGGAACCAACGACACCGACTTCCGAAATTAAAGTTATTTATCACTTTGTAGTGTTTCTTTTGAAGTCGGTTGTTTTTTTTTTGTAAAAAAGTTTTTTTTACATCAAATAACTTACTTCACTACAAATAAACTAACCCCTTTATTCATAATCCTATTTTATCTCTATTTTAGCTAAAATAGGTTTATAGAACGTTTGTCTTTATCTGTCACGTTGTCATTTCTGTGTGTAAGAAAGAGACAAACCCCATTTTAACTAAAATAGGTTTGATAAGTTTTATGAATAAGGGGGTTAATGTTTAACAAAACTCAAACTGCAGATAATTCGAAATTATACATCAATATGACATTACTTTTTTCCTCATAATGCAATACAGTTAAATTTATTTTTGTACAAAAATACTACATACATAGCATAAATACTGACTGCACAGCAAATTTTCCATATTTTATAGTAAAATAACTATCCCAGTCGTATATTAACCAGTAAGTACAACAAAACCTGTTCATCATATTTAATTTAATTTTCAAGAAGCCATGCTCGGCAAATTTAATGATTATTATAACAAAAAAATCCTTTTACATTGCATTATTTCTAAAAGCAGAACAAATTAACTGAAAAAAGGTTCGCGGCTTCGCGCGCTTTTTCGTCACTGGAGTGCAGAGTGGCGCGAGCGAGTAAGATAGAGATAGCACTAGGTCGTGTCGTCGGGAGTTAGGCGTATATCTCGCGCGTAAGAGCGAAATAGAAATATTTCGTTAGTGTATTACACAGAAAGACGGAGCCCTGCGAAGCGGGGCTCCGTCGACATAGGATGCAAGAACGAGCGAAGGGCACCCCGAGGTTCGGTTTGGTTAGGTTACTTTAAACCCTTTACACAGAAATAGGGGCCCCGCGAAGCGGGGCTCCGTCGACATAGGATGCAAGAGCGAGCGAAGGGCACCCCGAGGTTTGGTTTGGTTAGGATAAATTACAATTTTGTATCTAATTTTATATTTTTTTTTGCTGATCTCATTATGTGGTAATTAATAAATAATAAGACGACTGTGACTAATAAAATGCTGTTTTATTTAGAAAAACTGCTGTAAATAATATAAAAATAGAAGCTATATTTAAAAGAAAAAGAGTTAACATGTATAATGTGCATTAAGATTATTAGCTGTGCATTGATGAAAAAGCTTTTGCTTTAGGAAAAATCGCTGTACGCTGCGAAAATAAATTGTAGTGTGTTTAGTGATATTTTGAGTTGAATATTTTGCTGTGCAATCAGTAATTTTGATGGGAATTCGGAATCTTATTGCATAGATAAAGGATATTTTTTGATTTGCGTTTAAATACTACCCCTTCCAGTCTAACCAGATGCAGGTGAATACCAGTATTTTACATGGAGCGATTGCTTATCTGACCTCCACAACCCAGCTACTGGGTAATACGATACCCCTTCCCCTTGGTAAGAATGGTTGTCAGACCTTCGAGCTTCTGACTACCCGTAACGACTGTCAAAGATCCAGGAATGACAGCCGGGACCAACGGCTTAACGTGCTTTCCGAGGCGTGGAGGGGTTTCGGTATGTAAAGATGGTCACCCTTTCATAAACCAACCGCGGCAAGCGTAGCTTAACCTGATGGATTGACCTGTGTGGTTGTTATTATTTAGCCGGGCCCAGGTTATGTTACCTACCTACTAAACCTTAACTGATTAATTGTTTAAAATGATGACCATTGTTTTCAATACATAGCTGGATTCGACGTCTCACGGATTGTACCTACTGCATTCAGCATTACAATATTATTGATTCCATTAGAATATTTTCCAAAGATCGTAGTAGATATTTGAATTTAGAACATAACGTTGTGAAGGTGACTGCGCTGCGGGTGTGTTAATAAAAATATTGAGCATCATTTCGAACAAGGTACGTACCTAATGTAGGTATGAATACTTTAAAATAAGAAGCAGTTTATTAAAATTCAACATTTGGTACGTTTGCCGTATGTCATTACTTCCCAGAATTTGATCCTTATTAGGGAGACTATCGAATGGTGTAATAATACAGTATGTGTTTTTTTTTTTCAAAATCAACAGGTTCGATTCCTGGCTAGAAATATTGATTTTTCAAAAATCCAATGATGCAGTTTTAGTTTTCATCAAAATCGAGCCCGCGACCTCTTTGAGTACTTTTCGCTATTCCTCATACTTTAGAATTTGGCCATCCACGCCCACTTGGAAAATTCACCCTGTATACGTAAGTACATAACTAGCGGCCCGCCCCAGCTTCGCACAGGAACAATTTTTTTTTCGAATTTCCGTCATTTTCTTTCATACAAACCTTGTCCTGGCAATGCCGAACACAACAAAAAAAGAATTATCCAATTTAGTGCAGTCGTTACTCGTTCGGAAGTTGCGGGTACATACATTTCGGCGATAAATTTTTATTTATATAGATAGGTAGATAGATAAGGTACCCATGAGTCTTGATGCTTCACAAAACTTTCTAGATCCCAAGAATAAATTTGATTTATTGTATCTCTTCTTTGTATGTTTTCCATCTTGTGGCATTTGAACTATTTGATTCTTCATCTCAATTGGCTAAAAATTTTTAATCAATTGTGTAAAAGGCAAAAGTAATGCATATATATTTTTAATATTTTTAATTGAGTGCAATACCTCTGTAGCGGTTTCTGTCACAAAATTTTTTAGAGCCTTTGCCGCTTCCTCTTCTTTATGTTTTAACATATTCTTCGAGATAATATTTGAAAGAATTTTTGTTATTACAGTATTCATTTGACTATTGTCATACTCTTTCAGCATTTCTTTGAATAGGAGCAGCAAACTAGGTAAAGACAATTCTAAATCTATTTTGTCTTTTTCTGCGTTACTGAAGTTGTTTAAGAAGTCTAAATACGTAAAAACTTCAGTTAAAGTCATATACTTTCTAAATTTTTGCAGAGCATTTATAATTTCGCGCAAACTACCTGAAAATCACAATCTCATAGTAGAAATTCTACACTCTGAATAAACAAATAAGTAAGTACCTATTCTCAGGATTTTACCTACATATCCAAATTCCCTAATGTCCATCAATTAAAGTAATTGGTATAGATAGCCACTATCTTTTCCATCAGTGTTTACTCCAACATTGGACACCTTTTGACTTGGATATGGACTTTCCAATGATTTTCTACTTTTGGTATAGTTGTTCTCGGTAGAAATGTTCTTTAGTTTACCTTCGGCATTTTGTCTGCAGGAGAATTTATAATAAATATTTGGTATCAATGATGGTTGAAGCAGATTTACTACGGCTTGTAAAGATTCTTTAGTATCCTCGTCTAATTTCAACCCTCTTTTTCTTAATACTTTTTTAATGTCATTCGTTATTCTTGATGTGTATTTCAGGTATCGTCGTCCCTCTTCCATCTGGGTCAGTTTGTGCAAAAATGATGCTGCTAAATGCTGAAATGTTATAAAAATTCAGTTTCTTAAAAGTAGATATCGTATTACCTATACAGGGTTATTGGAAAACAACAACCTCTTAAGAGGTCATTGTACTCATCATCATGAACAAATTTTACTATGGGACCAAACCTGAAATAGCGAAAAAAAAAATCAGCTGTTCCCTACATTTATGTTCGTATAACTCGTCAAAATGTAGGGAATAGCTGATTTTTTTTTGCGATTTCAGGTTTGGTCCCATAGTAAAAGCACAGGTAAAAGTTGGTCATAATGATGAGTAGATACAATAACCTCTTAAGAGGTTGTTAGTGTTTTTCCAATGACCCTGTATATCAATATAACAATGCGTGTCCAGTATAACAAAGTATTCAGGATGCTGTTGGGTCTACGACGCTTTTGTAGCGCTTCCGGAATGTTCACCGAGGCCAGGGTTGATGGTTTTCATGCCATTATACGGAAGCGGTGCGCTTCTATTCTCAGTAGAATGCGTGCTAGCTCCCACAGCATCCTGAGTGTACTGTGTGATAGGTGGGACAGCGCCATGCTGGCTCACTGGATACGGCTGCACACGTAGGTGTCAGACGTTTCAATTTTGTGTTTTTACTAACATTAGATTAAGACTTTTACTAAGAACATATGGATTTTAATCTGAAATAAATTTGTTATTATTTCCTCTATTTAGCTAAATACATATAGGTACTTAAATTATATTTTTAAATATTAGAATATTAAAAAATATAAAAAATAGTAGCCCACCGGTATCGAGATGGGAACAGGGTCCAAGCTACCGGCGGTCAGGGCTCCAGAGAGCGGAACCTCCTAACAATGCGGGCCGTGTCCAGATCGTGGCACCAACCGACGATTATCCCTGTATGCACTATGCAAGTGCACCCAAGGTGTAGGACTATTGCAGGATATGGAAAAATAATAAGTCGGACTATGGGTTTGGGTGGCTAAAGTGGACCGGTTACCAAGAACTATGACCCCGAAAACGGTCGCTAGCACATAGTGACGTAGCGACAAGGAGGCAACTTGTCCTGAAGTGCTTATGAGGAGTGGAGAGGTATTCCACAGCTATCAGGACAATTCCGGAAGTATACGGTCAAGATCCCAACCAGCATCTTACTGGAATGCTCCCTTCCTCCGAGCATGTTTGCTGTTGCGAATCTCCACTCAAGCCGGCTAATAAAGGCAAGAATGAGGTGGGAGCTGTTCCTCGTCATTGTTCACTCCAGCTGGCCAATAAAGGCAAGAATGAGGTGGGAGCTGTTCCTCGTCATTGTTCACTCCAGCTGGCCAATAAAAGCAAGCCAGAGGTGAGGAACAAGACTTCTCCCGGGAGATAGGGTCCGTGGGGTCGCTACAGCCCAACAGCTGGCCACATGCTGCCCTGCGGGTTTCTGTATCTCTCTTGGTCTGGCTCCTCACCTTAGACCCATTCCGGAAAGTAAACTTTTCCGGCACAGGCCTAGAGTTTGGAGCGCGCAAGCCCCACCACGACATCAACGTAGAGATACGGCGATGGGGTTATTATTATATAGGTAAAACCTAAAATTACGTGAAGCTAGAAGAAACTAAATGCGAGTAAACCAA
The DNA here is from genome assembly GCA_947508005.1 of Amphipoea lucens. Classification (NCBI taxonomy): domain Eukaryota; kingdom Metazoa; phylum Arthropoda; class Insecta; order Lepidoptera; family Noctuidae; genus Amphipoea; species Amphipoea lucens. Next base: position 7,701,915 of record OX382368.1, on the reverse strand, counting down.
CAGCTTCAAAAAACACCTACCTGGATGATGTTATCTTCACAGCCTCTATACCTGCAAGGCCAAGATATGCACGTAATAACTATGGAGTGGGTTTCAAAAACATTGCACACATCTGAGTGCGAGCAACCTTGCGTTATTTCTGCCCTCTCTACATAAGCTGATTTTTCTAAGCCCTGCAAATTATGAAATAAAATCGGCTTAAGCATTTTACTATGCGAACTTAATTATGTTCGGTAAACCAACATGCGTAGCATTCACTTCACTAAAAAAATACGTGAGTGAGCTGAATAGAGCCTTGGGGGACTCCGATGTAAAACAGTACCAAAGCGGGTGAAATGGGGGGCATACCTACATACCTAATTTTTTGAAGACCTGGGGTTGTGCTTTGACTAATAGGTAAGTACTATAATTAATTAACTATTAAGTCATTAGGTAAATAAGCACAGCAAGTAATTTGAAACCGAAAAAAAGAAAGAAAAAGAAATTCTATTCTATTCTAAACCGTTACCGCCCGGCCACGAGTTTTGGCTTAGCGGCAAGCGGCGCGACAAGTGACGCGGTTTCTTTTGTCTAGTGTTGACGCTGCGAGCGGTGCGTCGTGGCATGGTTCATACATTTTGGTCATTGATATATAAAAAACAATGATTATGGTATACAGGGTGAATTTTTCAAGTGGGCGTGGATGGCCAAATCCGAAACTATGAGGACTAGCGAAAAGTACTCAAAGGAGTCGCGGGCTCGATTTTGATGAAAACTAAAACTGCATCATTGGATTTTTGAAAAATCAATATTTCTAGCCAGGAATCGAACCTGTTGATTTTGAAAAAAAAAACATACACACTGTATTATTACACCATTCGATAGTGTCGCTAATAAGGATCAAATTCTGGGAAGTAATGACATACGGCAAACTAAAGGAAAGAGCTCATTTTTAACAAAATACTTTTTTTTTTCTTATGTTACCTACCTCATCATCATCTGCCTAGCCTTTTCCCAACTATGTTGGGGTCGGCTTCCATTTTAACCGGATGCAGCTGAATACCTCGGTATGTAAAGATGGTCACCCATCCACAGACCAACCACGGCAAGCGTAGCTTAACCTGATGGATTGACCTGTGCGGCTGTTAGTATTTAGCCGGGCCCAGGTTATGTTACCTACCTACTAAACCTTAACTGATTAATTGTTTAAAATGATGACCATTGTTTTCAATACATAGCTGGATTCGACGTCTCACGGATTGTACTGCATTCAGCATTACAATATTATTGATTCCATTAGAATATTTTTCAAAGATCGTAATAGATATTTGAATTTAGAACATAACGTTGTGAAGGTGACTGCGCTGCGGGTGTGTTAATAAAAATATTGAGCATAATTTCGAACAAGGTACGTAATGTAGGTATGAATACTCTAAAATAAGAAGCAGTTTATTAAAATTCAACATTTTCCTTAAGTTTGCCGTATGTCATTACTTCCCAGAACTTGATCCCTATTAGGGACACTATCGAATGGTGTAATAATACAGTATGTGTTTTTTTTTTTCAAAATCAACAGGTTCGATTCCTGGCTAGAAATATTGATTTTTCAAAAATCCAATGATGCAGTTTTAGTTTTCATCAAAATCGAGCCCGCGACTCCTTTCAGTACTTTTCGCTATTCCTCATAGTTTAGAATTTGGCCCTCCACGCCCACTTGGAAAATTCACCCTGTATATATTATGGTATATATGATTTCTGAGTTTGGTATATTTGTTTTTACCGCTCGCCGTCCCGCGCTAAGCTGCTGCTGATAGCGGCGAGTTCGTGGCCAGGTCGTTAGGCAGGAAAATACTGTCGAAAGCTTTGAATCTTATCGTATATCGAGTTATTTCGTTACATTTGTCATCGTAACGAATAGGTACAAAGAAATCACGATGAATGATATGAGCCCCAAACATAAAAACGTAGTTACCTACCTCATTCAAAAACATTAATGCATTTTTCATATATGTGCCACCCATGTACAGAAATTTCTTCAGAATGCGTATATTTTTTATAATTTCACCAATATTGATTGTGGAGTATTTAGTGTCCTCATTGAAATGAATCATAAAATCGTTGTATTCATTCCGGTTTAAACAAGTACACTTTCCCGTTAGCCTTTTGAATATTGAACAATCATCATCGCCGTCCTACAACAGAAGTGGGATAAATAATAACCAAATATAAGTAAGTATATATAAGTACAACCTATAAGTACAAATATTGTGTACCTACTTACATATTTTCCTTTTCAGGAATCAGTACGAAGAATTGCGTAACACACTATCAGTAGGAATGGCTTTCATTTTGACAGATCAACCTGTGGTTCAACAACATTCATTGCGTTATTTACGTCGTTGAGCAGACAAATTTTTCGAACATACCGTACCTAAAACATGGCAACTTTGCCCGTAAATTTAAAAAATAAATGCTTAATTAATGATATTTTGGAAAATTTTAATAAATTGATTATTGTTTCGGTGCCACATAATACTATATGCTCATGTCTCGATACACAAAACTAAAAATAGTAAAAAAAAAGCATATTTATTAGTGAAAATAACAATTATAGGTGTTGGGCAAAAAATCATATACATTTGGTAACTTTGCCCACATTACAGATCTCCGTTACTATGGACTATATCACTATTCGAAAAGAACTGAATGGAAAATACTGAGCAATGCAATAATAATGTATTAAATTATACGCCAAATATTCACATTCCTTGATCCTTAAAAATGAGTGGGCAAAGTCAAAAAGCCTTCTAGAACATTTTTCGTACAAAATGGCGATTGTTCAAGGGTTGTCACCATTGACAATACTTAACTATTTAATAATTTTTAGTGTGGAATATTATAATATATTATAATGATAAATTAAAAATAATATAACATAATTTTTTACGTAATATGCTTTATTTCTAAAGTGTTCAAAAGCTAAAAAATAATTTTAAAAAAATCTAAAAAGTATGTACCTATCTCGGTCTTTGTTTTTATATGAAAATAACAAATAACACTAAAATTTGTAATGAGTTTTACAGAAAAATTAAATTGCATAGTTAAAATTGCGATGACTCATCGCAATATTAACTATGCAATATAATTTTTAGTAATTTTAAGTACCTATAAATATTAGGTACTTACTTATCTTTTATGTTATTGTTATATAATATAATCAACATTTAGCGTAAATTAATTTGGATACATATCTACACTGACGGACAAATAAACTGCAACAAAGTTCAGGATTAGGTACTAGTATGCAAAGTTTTTAGATTAAACTAAATGAAAATGTCGAGACCCATTATTAAAAAAAATGTAAATTAAAACAAGAGTACCTAGGTAGTTTGATTTCGATGTAAATACATATAGTTTTTAAGAACCTAAAACCAATCAACAAAAAACTTTAAAAACACAGTCAGAATTTGGAAGATACGAGCCCTCGTATCTTCTAAATCCCGATTGTGTTTTTAAACTTTATATGTTTACCAACATTATTAACTGTTCATCAAATCCGAACCCTCCTTTTTTTACTAGGTTAAAAAATGTACCTCGGGTGACAACCCTAGTGAAAAAGAAACGTTGGGCAATGTCGTCAACGATATTCAAAAAATATGCTTGTGACATTGCCCACCGTTATATTTTATGATTATACGACGCATTTAGCGAAGAAAACTAGTCTATATTATTCATTTCCAATGTAATAACGGATGTATAAAAATTACTTACCTGCGATAACTACAAGTAGCACTTCTCGAAAAAGTTTTTTTAAAAGATTTTACCCGCAAAAAAACACTCTAACTTCAACGACGTCTGACAGACAACTGAAGTAACATCTGTGACAGCGCGTCACACAGTGTTGCCAGAAAAATGATGAATTTTTTACCATAGACAAAATGTTCTTACTAACTATAGACAAATTTGGTATGTATTAAGTTTTTAAAAAAATACACAACTAGGCAAAGTCAAATGTCGAGGGCAAAGTTGCCATGTTTTACGGTAATTATGAAGCAATGAATTAGCAGTTTCCTTCAAAATTATTCAGATTTTAATTGATATTGTGTTACGCAATTGGGTGGCTGGAGTCTGGATTTGTGCCTGTCTCGCTACTATTAGGTTCATGGGACTTAGGTCTGTATAACTGGCGAAAGAGTGTAAGTACTATAGGTCCTCTGCCTAAAATTTCGGGGAAAACATAAGCTTGATTATGTTATGTACTTAAGTACTTCTTCTCAATCATTGATTTCAATGTAACTTTTATGATGCTTTGAACAGAAAACATGAATCAATTAATTCGTTCATTGGTTTACCTTTATGTAAATATTATTTAATGCTTTAGTTTGGGTTTCTAAATATTTCAGTGCCGGTTCAGCTACGGCAGAGATCTCAGGAAACGTCTGACTCTGGAAAAATCAACATCAGTATAATTTAGCAAGCCATCTAAGGGTGCTTGTATAAATAAGCGGGTTTTCGGGCCTGACTCCCGGTACCGGATCGCGGCAGGTTCTTATTCGGTAAGAAACGGTTACCTACTTACATGTTTTAACCGTTTCATTACAGGGGACTATTTTACCCGCACGGATCGGTACCGACTTGTTTTTACCGGGTACCCGCTTCTTTATGTAAGCAAGCACCCAAGTCATTAAAACAGTTACGTATTATTTTTTGTACGTATGTGTATCGTTATTACCAATTTCAGTCCTTAACATTTAAATAGGTATATGTAAAATAAAAATAATTAAAAATATATTCATACACCAGCAGATAGTACTGTCGACGACGATATAATAGTGATTTCGTTTGGGTTTAAAGGAGAACGATCTTTTGAATATGTTTTCGATTGAATGTTGTCCAGTAAATATAATAATTTCCTTGTGCTGTCTTTAAGCTTCTTTAACGACTCCTGAAAAAACATGTTAAGTATTTACTAATGAAACTCTGGAAGAAGTTACGGGATCCTGCCGTTTTGCCTAAAAGATTTTGACAAAATTTCATTATCCAAACAAATTTTAGCAACCTTTTTTAAACCAATGCAATATTTGGAATGATTTTAATACGCACATTTTCATTAGGTCAAATTTTTACTCAGTAGAATATTAATTACCAAGGATAATGTAATTAAGGCATTTGGTCTTTAATCAAATGATTTGTTACAGCAAACAATCTTTAGACAATAAACATTTAAACGGCCAAGCCATATATTTTGAATAAGGTGTAGAGTTGTTTAAATTTCAGGAGTAAAAGTCCATAACAGTATGAGAGTTTTTCACCTTACGCTCATGTGAATGTAGCGAAATGGCCAAGCCATATATCCTTGTAGAGTTAGGGTGTGTAGAGTTAGAAGCTTGGCTCTACATGAGATCTGATTACTTTTTGACAGTGCGAGCTACATGGTCTCGTAAATGTTTTTTGTGGGATTTCATTTCTTTTTGTAAGTTGCTTATGATACTTATACGAGTGTAGAATCACATCTTGGTAAAACCGAAACAAATCATTCCTTAATTTAAAGGGTAGGGGATGATTTACTAAAAATTCTGAAATACATATCTTATTATTTATAACAAGGACCCCCTATATAAATTTTCAGACCTCTAGCATCAAAATTTACGGAAGTCTCATACAAACTTTCACCCCCTAGTTTAAGGGGTTGGGGGGGTAAAAGTTTCAAGTTTTAAGATTTTTTTGTTGTTTGTGTACTAACTAGCTTACATACCAAATTTCAGCTTTCTAAGACTTCAGGAAGAACCATGAATATTGATGATCATCAGTGAGTCAGTGAATCAGTGACGAAATCGGGGTATTTTATTTATTTATTATTATGAGCCTGTTATGACCCACTGCAGGGCAAAGGCCTCCCTTCCGTCTTTCCACATTCTCCTGTCTCTTGATACATCTGGTCAATCCTTTAGATAGGCGTCCAATTCGTCACGCCATCTCTTTCTGGGCCTACCGCGTCGCCGATTCCTGTTGTTCGGAACCCAGTCAGTGGCTACTTTTGCCCAATTGTGTTGCCCACGTCTGCGATTTGTGTTTTGGAACGAAGTATACTGTTCCGAATGCGGTCCGTGAGTTTGACTCCAAGAATACTTCGTTCCATTGCTCGCTGGCAGACCCCGAGTGCGGACTTTTGACGGTTCGTTAACGACCACGTTTGCGCTCCGTAGGTGAGGGTTGGAAGGATGCACATGTCCATGAGTTTTCTTTTTAGGGAAAGTGGAACTGATCCTTTCATTAGGTGTTTCATCGACCAATAGCTCTTCCAGGCATTTTCGGTTTGCGTCGAGCAACCTCTTTATCTTGCCTCGCCTGGAAAGAGACTATTTGGCCGAGGTATATGTACTCATGGACATATTCAACCTCCATACCCCCAATGTCCACTTTGCATTTCATGCTATTCATTTCGAGTCCGACCTCGAGGCTGGCGTGGCTCAGTTGTTCCAACATAAGACTTAACTCAGCCGCCGAAGATGAGAAAAGGACAATGTCATCGGCGAAGCGAAGATTAGTTAATCTTCTGTCTCCAACGACAATGCCCTTGTCCCGCCAGTGTACATCTAGATTTTGGAAGACTTCCTCAAGCGTTGCTGTGAAGAGTTTTGGAGACAGCGGATCCCCCTGCTTGACACCTCTTCGAATTGGAAAGGATGGGCCAGTGGTATCTAAGCGTATGGCAGCTGTACTGTTAAGATAAATTCGTCCCAGTAATTTAACATAAGTGGGATCAATTTCCTGTTTGTAGAGTGTTTTAAAAATGGCTTTATGTGATAGACTATCAAATGCTTTGGAATAATCCACGAACGCAAGGTACAACGGTAAGTTAAATTCTTCGTGCTTTTCTATCAGCTGGTTCAAGGAGTGTAAGTGGTCGGTAGTGGACAAGCCGCGGCGGAAACCAGCTTGTTCAGGAGGCTGGTGGAGGTCTAGTTGATCGGAAATTCGGTTTTCGAGGACCTTGATGAAAGCTTTGTACAGATGTGAGACAAGGCTGATAGGACGGTATTTTAGATATCAATAAAATCTAAAGTATAAGAGCTATGCAATTGAAACTTTATAGGTCAACCACTTTTTAAGTAACTTTTTAAGTCAACCATTGACATCATATGCCGAAAATTTTGTTTATCTGGTATAATCTAAACCCAAGTTAAGAAGGTTCAAAAATACGACGACGACGTGTTTCGAGAAACGGTAGGTAGTGCCCTTGCGCTTCGCTTGGCTCGTCTTAAGTCGTCTTGGCGGGGGCACTTCCGTGCCTCCAGATTTGTACGCCTTGCAAGGCATGAAGGCAGCACATAGTGACACAACATTATTTTTATTTTATCCATCATGTACCACTACATCACACCTATGTGTACAAATAAATTTGAATTTTGAAAAAGTTGAACAGAGCTGAACAAGTGTGACTTCAGACATTGTTGAAAAAGTTAAAAACTTGTTCTCGAAGATACCTACTCGTGTGAAGAAAAAAAAGATCGCAGAGATGACTGAAGTATCGTCTACGACTATTTTGAGCATTCTCCATGACCATCTTGGCATGTCTACGGTCAGTGCAAGATGGTAGTCTACTTAGTATTGTATAAAATCAATTGTTTTCTAACTGAACAGACAGCTGTGTTGCTGGGGAGTTTGTTCCGCTACTTCTTCTCCCCAGCGAAAGCACTAGGAAGTGGTGAAGGGCGGGCGTTTTGGGGGACTGTATTTTGTAATTTTAACGTTCGAAAAGTGCTGATTCTCAGCCTAGTTTGAATAAATGACTTTTGATTTTTGGTGCCGAGAATGCTCACACCACTTCAAAAACAGCAGCGTGTCGAGTGTTCTCGCGAGTTTTTGGATCTGTGTAGTGAGAACAGGGACGAGTTTATGAACCGAATTGTGACTGGGGATGAAACTTGGGTTCATCACCATGAACCTGAGTCAAAACAAGAGTCCATTCAGTGGCACGAAAAAGGCACAGCACCGCCTAAGAAGTTCAAAGTGTCACAATCGGCCGGAAAGATTATGGCTACAGTTTTTTGGGATTCAGAGCGGGGATTTTGTTGATCGGTTATAAAGGTAAAGGTGTCAATATCACGGGGCAATACTACATTGCACTACGCTACTAAAAAAATAAAAAAAAGCAATTAAATAAAAAAGAAGGGGAAAGTGGTCTCGAGGTGTGCTCCTTTTGCACGACAACGCACCCGTTCACAAGAGTCATGCTGCGATGGCTGCTTTATACAAGTGCGGTTTTGAAACTCTGAACCACCCACCCTACAGTCCAGATTTGGCCCCTTGTGATTATTATTTGTTCCCAAACATGAAAAAAGAGAGCTTCGTGGAAAGAAATTCACCGATGACGAAGAAGTGAAGTCAGCTATTTCTGCCTATTTTTAAGGCATTGACATTTTTAGGGTTCCGTACCTCAAAAGGAAAAAACGGAACCCTTATAGGATCACTTCGTTGTCCGTCCGTCCGTCCGTCTGTCAAGACCGTTTTTCTCAGGAACGCGTGGAGGTATCAAACTAAAATTTATATCTAATACTCAGGTCTACTGTCCCTTGGAGCTGTGAAAAAATCAAACTTCTATGCCAAAGCAATCAAAAGATACAGCCGTTTATGCCGCAAATTTTCGAAACTCGCACGGGAATCAAAACCAACAGGGTACTTCCCGTGAACTTAGAATCTTGAAATTTGGTACGAACGTCTTATAGTACAGATAAAGGAAAAATTGCGAAAACCGTAAATTTTTAGTTACATCATATAAAAAAAAATATTTTTGAAAATTTTAAAGTTACTACTTCTTTTCTCATGAACGCGTAGAGGTATTAAATTGAAATTCATATCAAATACTCAGGTCTATGATACCTTTAAGCTGTAACAAAATCAAACTTTTATGTCAACGCAATCAAAAGAAATAAGTAGCAATTTAAGCCGCATATTTTCAAATTCGCAACTACTCGCGAGGGAACCAAAACCTAAAGGGTACTTCCAGTCGATCTAGAATCTTGAAATTTGGCATGAAGCAATGTTCTATAGCACATATAAAGGAAAAATTACGAAAACCTTAAATTTTTATACGGAACCCTCGGTGCGCGAGTCCGACTCGCACTTGGCCGGTTTTTTTTTCCAAAGGAATAAACATATTATTTGAAAGGTCTGAGAAGTTTATTAGGATTAACGGAGAAATATTGAAAAGGAAAAACAATTTCATGTTTAATTTCACCTCCCTTCCTTTTCATTCCGCGAACTTTTTGACCTCCCCTCGTATGCTTACAGCATTTAACCATTAGGTTAAACGCTCTAAGCTCGTATGTTACGCAAATAGGGTGCAGGAAGGCCGATACTAGCAGGCCCTCACTATGACTTCATGTCACAAGCGCCAAAAATGGCTTGCTCGAGTCCGTCCGATCTATGCTGACTGTACATTTTGGTAGCTTCTAGGTGGCAGCGTTAACGGGACGTGTAGGTACGTCAGCTCATACGTTGGGGCCAACACCCAAGGCAACACACCGGTCTCTCTCCTTAGTTAAGTAAAAATAATATAATTATTATCATAAAACCTACCCATTTAACATGACAGTAAGGTTCACAGGAGTCTCTAATCGGATTAGAAATCCTCAGGTCGGTGGGTTGAGGTTCTGTAGGCGCAACGGTTTTCCTTAACACTGCCGACATCGGGCATACTTGAATATTCCTCAGTTCAACTGTCTGTACATGTACAACTCCAGCTTCACTCTGTTGGATATTTTCACCCAATGGATGACTCCTGAACAGATCCGCTTGTCCGTTAGTTCCTTTACTTTCTTTACTACTTCCACAAATGGTATAGCTTGAAGAGTCAATCAATCCATTTCTGAATTGTTTATTGCAAGGTTCAGAACTGTCATCCATTAAGTAAAGATAAAAATTAGGTAGTGCAAAAATAAACTAAAACATTGCAGCAGTGTGAGCTTCTATGTAATAATGAAATTATTGGTTGTTATGTATTCATACTTTTATGCTGTGAATAACGAATGTTATGCTAAATAAGTTACACAACACAAAAGACGTTTAGATTTTCGCCATTTTTGAATTAGAACAATCCACAGGAACAATCAAAAAGTACTCTGTGAATGTGCTGTGACATGTGACATGCTGTGAATTAGAATTAGCTTGCTACATGTTAGTAATCTGTGATTAGAATGAGCGTGAGCCTTTGTAGGAATCTAGGAATAGACAATAGACCAAAGATTATAATAATAATCGCTTGTTTCATCGCGATAAGGTGAATGGGTAGTTGTAGCCCGCGAAATTCAATTTTTCTTACGTTTTTTGCAATTTTCAGGTCAGTGTCAGGTTGTATCCTGATCAAAATATGATTCGCGACTATAACCGGTACGTATTTACAGAATTATAATAATTAGAATCATTAATACATCTTTCTAAGTTAGATTTCTACCGTTAAGAACAAATCTCGTATGGAAAAGTGTTAGTGGTAGAAATCTAACTTAAAGAGATATATTAATGATTCTAATGACTATAATTCTGTAAATACATGTCTATTATAGTCGCGAATCATATTTGGATCAAGATACAACCTGACACTGATCTGCAAATTGCAAAAAACGTAAGAAAAATTGAATTTCGCGGGCTACAACTACCCATTCACAATAACGCGAAGATTTGCGCGATAAGTGGATGCTCATTGGCTGGACCTACGATGTCAGCCAATAAGAAACAACTCATCGTGATAATTATCGGTGTTTCCCGTATAGTGTGGCCACGGCAAAAAACTCAGTGGCTTATGCCAGGTACACATACAGTGACTCGCTGGCGATTATAAAATCTCGCATTCATTCTCGCACACAGATTTTAAAATCGCTAGCGATTACGACAAATCTGTGTGAATTTGAAATCGCCCGCGCCGGCGACTAAAGTCGCAACGTATAGGCATTTCCAATTTGTACTGACTTATCCTAATTTTGATATTACTTATTATATTGATTAGTGACATTGGCTTCTAAAATAAAAACATTTTAACAAAAAAATTAATCCTCCGAAAAAACTGAAAAGCAAAAAATAATAAACCTTTTTTATTTTACCTTAATAAATAAGTTCTTAAACTAATGTATGTATACCTAAGTAACTTTGAGTCGGCGCCAAACAACCAAATTAATATGGTAGCCGTGCGGAGAACGCATTTTTTGTTTGGAATGTTATGTTTATCGCTGGAGATTTCACGTTGCATTGTTAATTTGATTTGGTTATTTTCTTAAAGTTAAAGTAATTTAGTGATCTTTGTTCATTGATTGTTTGGCGCCGACTCAAAATTACTTAGGTATACTTACATTAGTTTAAGAACTTATTTATTAAGGTTAAATAAAAAAAGGTTTATTATTTTTTGCTTTTCAGTTTTTTCGGAGGTTTAATTTTTTTGTTCAAAAGTTTTTATTTTAAAATTTTTTGAGGCTATAATTTAGTAATTACTACATGCGTCATTTTTGATTACTTTTAAAATAGCTACCTACCTTACTTTAGCTATTAATTGTTATATAATCCTACTTTAACTATTATTTGCTGTTTAATAAAATACTTAAAAAAAAACAGGCTTTATATACCAACATGGGTGGTTTGGCGGCTATGTCGTCACTTTGGCCATTTCGTCGCTATCCCTAATAGGTCACTTTCACTAATACGTCACCTTGTGCATCTGGTCAGTTTCTTAACTCGTCTCATGCTGTATTTCGACTCATTCCCAACTCGTCCGATGGATAGGCCTTTTTATTATTTTTTAATTGTAATACACAGCTCAGCATTAAAATCTGTGAATGAACAATAAATCACCCCTATTTTCCCACCCTCAGGGTAGGATTTTTTTTCCCAATTTTATATGGGACCAACTTGGAGGTATGTCCTATCCAGTACTAAAAGAATCATCAAAATCGGACTAATTTTTTGTAAAAAGTTATGCGTGGTCATACATTACAATCAGTGAGTCAACAATCAATCATCCCTTTTTTTCTACCCTTAGGGTTGGATTTTTTTTTTCAAATTTGTATGGGACCAACTTCGGGATATACCCTTTCCAATAAAAAAAGAATTATCAAAATCGAACTGCTCTAATATTTCATTCTATGAACCCAAAGACATTAAATTATTTATTAAACCAAAACAAACGTCAAATTCAAATGTGGTTCAAAAGTCATTGTCAAAATAATTGTCAGTGTCAGTTGTCATTGCTTCTGTGTGTCATTATTTTGCATTGATTGAGTGGCAGTAATCATAGATCAACATTGGCATTGGCACTGGCAGTAATGGAATAGTAAATTAGTAAACAACACAGCGCAGTTTAGCAAAATACTTTTGTTCAACTTTCTCAACAAATTATGAATAATTATAAAAGTAAAATGAGCTATGACAGTCCCTGCGATTCAGATAATGATTGGACAAACTCTTCAGATGAGTCGAAGTATTCTGATTCAGAAAGGTAATGTTCGTTCATCCAAATAAATTTTGATAAAACTTTTCTCGTAAACTTATTTGATCTTATAATTTTAGCTCTGTGCCAGAGTGGGATTCTGATATTGGAGAGGATGGAGAATTGGTGTTCATAAAAACAAAGACCATTAACGAGACTACAGATATCAAAACGCCTCTTTTAGAAAACTGTGAAACATTTAAACTCAGAAACAACTTCAAAAGATCTTCCACTAGGCGATCTACGAAAGGTAGCAGATATTGAATAAATAATAAACACATAATTGACTTATGAAAAAATAAATTGTATGACCTAAAAATCCTAAAATGTCTTATTAAAGTGCGTTTATACTAATCAAGTCAATAATCTGTTTATATTCCAGGTAGAATATTTAAAGTTCTAAAAGCACATAAGTCAAAAAATTCAGAGAGTGGCATTAGAAAAGAGACTGATGGAGTATTGGCTTCAAGTGCCAATAGAAATGTGTCTATAGATGAAAAGCTTATTATTATTCAGGTATGTGTGACAGGAAACTTATTCTATTTATAACCATTTTTTAATTCATTTAATACTGCACACGTAACACTATAGGCATGACGGACAGTCCCCTGTGCAGGGCTTGCATGGAAGCTGATGAAACCGTTGCGCATGTGCTCTTTGAGTGCACAGGCGTCACCCAGATCAGATCAGAGACCCTCGGGACACCCTAATCATACACAGATATTCTCAACAGACCAGGAGACCTAGTCAGCTTCTGGAGGGAGGTGGGCTGGTTGGAATAACCACAGACGGCCGCAATGGCTCACGCACGATGGTCCATTTGAAGGACTAAGTGCGGAAACCAAACCCATAACATAGAACATAGAACTGCACACATAACTCCTGGGAGTAACATTACAAATTCACAAAGGATATAATTTGTATCTTGTCTTCAAGTCTTGACTAAAGTTTTGACATTTTAAATTGAAAATATCTGTTACGAATTTTAGTCTTAATCCAAATAAATGAAATAGGAAAAGTTTATTCTGTTTACATACATACACAAACAAACTCACACCTTCCCATGGGGGTAGAAACTGCAGAACGCCACCTGATACAATTGATAAAGTTAATGCATGCAACCTGTACCTACTAAACTCCTAGCATGCAAACTTCTTTGAGTGTAATGTGTGTCATCATAGAAACTTTGTTGTTTATAGGTTGTTATTTTGTTTTTGTCAAATAAAAACCACTGAATTTGAGATTGCGTTTTCATGTTACTGATAATGTTTCAATCGAGACTACACTACTTGTAATAACAATTCTTACATACTCCTTACGTTCATGCATTTCTCCTTTCTATATTCATATTCTATTTGTTCTTCTAAAATATCTATCTTTCTTTTCAGGTTAGCAAAAGCATGATATTCAGCAGTGAAAAAAATTGCCAGATAGAAAAACTTTTTGGCTTAGGCCTCGAGACACATGCAGATGGCAAGACATTAACAGTTGCAGATTTCCTAACAGAAGCTAGAGCTATATACACTCCCAAAATTAAAAAGGGATATTACTTATCAAAAATAAATGGAGTTGATGTGAACTCTTATAACATAAACAATATCCTGCAAAGAGTTGTAGAAGACCACAACAGTCCAAAATTAACATTCCAAGTGCCAAGTGATGGGCACAATGTAGATTTAGAAAAGTTACTGACATCCAAAAATGCTCCAGAAAATTCTTTAACTCACTTATTAAAGGAGTCACTATGCTCAGTTCTATACATATGCTGCAATGACATAGAATATAACAGTAATGATGACAAAGGAGTTCTCTACTGCTACCCAAGACCTTTTAACCAGAATTTTTTGTACAACACCAGAGGGGCTTATGTAACTTTGAATCATTTAGCTCCAAAGTCTTTGGGGACTAGTGAACCCACAAACTCAACTGTTCTACATAATAATACCCTCATTAACGTAACTTACACTTCACATTACAATGATGTACTGTTGGTAGCATTTCCAAATAAGGAAGTAGATTTGTTTGCAGCAAAAAAAGTAATTGCTGATATAGTAAGATTGTTAGAATTTTTGTATGGTTCTCTTAAATCCAGCTTTACAAAGCCTAATAATGTTGATAAGTTGGATAGTTTATTTGCTTGTATGTTTGTTACTTTAATAATTAATAATAAGGGCAATAAAGATGATGGTATTAGGAATGTTGGTTTGTATTTTGAAGATATGTTGGCTGCTCATTCTATTACACTGCCTTTGGAGGTAAAGGTACAAGTTGACGATGCTATAACTGAGTTGGAAGCGGCTGATTATCGCGAATGGGTAAATACTTTTATGATAGTAATAAATTGACACAAACATAAGAGGCAACTGCTGTTCGTGTATTTGAGTACGGTGCTCAAAATCACGAGCGGCATGTTGTCGGCGGCCAATCGCCGACACGCGTCGCCGGTTGCAGTTAGCTCTGACGTCGACGCGTGTCGTTCGTGTGTATGCACACTAAGGCGCAGCGCAGACGACAGCCTATCCGTGACGCACTTTATATTTTAAGTAAGTACCAATAAAATGGAAACTAGATAAAATAATGACAGGATATACCTGGAATAGTTGAAATAAACATAGTATGATGTCGCGTTCTAATTTTCGGCTACTACATATAAAAGCTTACCTTCTTAGTATCAAAGAGACATTTTGTGCGGCCCAGACTCGATCGCACAAAAAGTGTGTCGTCTGCGCTGCACCTAAGATGGCGACCGCGTACCGGAAGACGTAGCGTTGGTAGGCCTCCCACAAGGTGGACCAATGACCTAGTGAAAGAATGTGGGAAGCACAGAACCGGTCGAAGTGGCGGTGCTTGGGGAGGCCTATGTCCAACAGTGGACGTCTTTCGGCTGAAATGATGATGATGAGAGTGAGATTCTAAATTTTAGCACTGGTGAGTGATAACTTTGTTCTTTTTCAGACAGATGATGTAGAAAACTTCCAAAGACTGTACACAGTCATTGGATCATGTTTATATTTTTCTGGACATTTATTAAGTTCCCACCTGCAAGATGAAGACTTGAAAGAAATCAACGCGTATTTGCGTTTAAATGGCATTCTAAAACTGAGCACAGAAAAAGAGTTGGAGAAACTTGTGATGTGGAGAGAAGTGTTTATTAATGAATATAGGAAACAGAATAAGAACGATGGGAATGAACACAGGTAAACATGAACTTTTATAAATAAACAGCACCTACCCTTGTCTTTGCAAGGCGCAGTGATGAGTGGCGTCCAAGGACAGGTAAACGAGATGTCGGTCGTCACGGCGAGGTGGGCACACGACTTTGATGCCATTGTGGGCAAAACCTGGATGAGGCTGGTACTGGAGCGTGGGAATTGGCACAGGAAAGAGAGGCTTTACTTTAAGTTGCAAAACTTATATGCCGTTGTAATGACTCACTATAAAAAATGCACACTTCTTTGTGTAGAAGAGAAATTTTCGCTCCGAACGCGCTTCAGAATTGCGCGAATAGCCTGTAGACTTAAAGCTGTACTGCTGTACCATTAGGACATATGATACGCCCACTGTTTTCACTTAAATCTATATACTAATAATAAAGCTGAAGAATTTGTTTGAACATGCTAATCTCTGGAGCTTCTAGTCGGATTTGAAAAAAATCCAAAAGGCTACTTAGGGTCTCCGCACACGAGCCACCGGCCACAACCACAAAACGCCGCCAAACGGCATATTTCCTGTAGTTTTCATACATTTTATATGGACTCGCTGCACACGGTTGACGCCGATGGCCGCCACACGCTACAAATCGTCGCTGCTCGCTAGCTTCTCGTGGCGGCGTTTGTGGCTATCGTGTGTGGACCGTGTGCGGCGACCCTTAATATCACGCTAGGGTTATGAGGAGCCGAGCAAAAAACAGTCGGAAAGAACGCTGAGCGAAAACGAAGGAATAGCGCGGGTAGGCGATGCGATTCGGGGTGGGTGGGGGGAAAAAGAATATTCACGTGGACGAATCGTGGGCAGAAGCTAGTATATGAAGCAGATCTTCATATGCTACATACATAAAGCTGTAGTGGAAAATAATTGTTTTCAGAATGTATGTCTTAACACTGTCCCATGTTTGTAGAATTTCAGATGGACGTTGGTTCCTGCTGACTGTTGGTAAAGGCCACTTCATATTGACAACATTAATGGAAGCAGGTGGCTGTACAGAGGACGTAAGTATCTTATTTATATTCTTTGATTCGTCTCATTATGTAGTCGTATTCGACTTGAGAGCAGTGGTGGCCCAGTATTAACGGCCACGAGCTATAGGTTGTGGGTTCGAAGCCAAACAGGCACTTTACTTTGTGTAAGTAAATTATTTCATCGCCACTGCTCTCAAAACCGTGAACGATGTTTTCCACAACGTGGTTTCCACATGTCCTATGACCAAGAATTAGAAGATATGATATCCGCCAACCCGCCAACTCGCTCTGGGCCCGCGTGGTGGGTTATGACCCACTCCCTCTCACAGATAGGTCGCCTGTGTGCCAGTGGGAAAATTTTAGGCTGATTATTCGATTTGCGACTTTACGAAGACCTCAGTTCGAGTCAGAACTATAGTCCGCGCAGAACTAGTTGGCCGCGCTTTAGGTATGTGAGCGGTGGGATGGTGGGGCGGGGTCACATTACTCAGTACGTGCGTTGCGAACCGCCGCCTCACCCCTGTCCCTACCTCAGCGGCCAACTAGTTCCGCGCGCACTATAGTCAGGCAAATTCTAATTATAAATACTTAAGCAAAACCGTGAATATTATTGACATCAGCATTTTTTGTTTGTATATCCTAAGTATTGTTAAATATATTAATTATTGCTTTCCACACTTTCTAGGCCGTTGGAGTAACTCCACCGTCTCCATTTTACGTTGAAGAGTGTGAAAGTTGTTTGGAATTACTTTATGATGTTGGACTGAACAAATATCTCGCATCCTGGTACTATTCGAACTCACAGCCGCAGGTCGAAACTTCACCGGAATATCTGACGAAGTATGGGAGAAAAATAAGGGATGTTAATAGTGAGTTGTGTTTTAATTGAATATCCGATATTTTTGTAAAGGCCGTTGTAGAGAAAGTGCTTCAGAAAAAATTGCAGATGTGCAGAAATCTAAAATAAAGAACTGCTGCAGGATTCTTTAAAAAGTCGCCAAAGTAATTATGAATGTAGTTTGTCATTCAATCTGTTACCAGATGTACAGATCGCCGCAGGCCGATATTGAAATCACGTTCTCTTTTTTTGAATGACATCATAAATATTTCTTTAAATAATTGAGACACTTCCTAACTCATCAAAAAATTATATCACACTGATATTAATGTGTAGCGGTATCTACAACGCCACATGCGAACAACGCATCATACTGACGTCACGCAAATTCTGCATCTCGCAAGCAGAGTTTACCGCGCAACTATCATAGATACAACAGCCCGACATGATCATCAGGCAGTTGCCCGCCAGACACAACCACCGTCTGGTCGGAGGATCCTCCCTTTTCTATAGAGTATGAGTGAACTTTACACCCTGTACCTCATACCTCTATAAATGCAAATACAATCAAAATCAAAAGTAATTTATTCAAATAAGGCTGAGAATCAGCACCTTTTTGAATATCAAAATTACATAAGACAGTCTTTGAAACGCCCGCCCTTCCTAGTGCTAGTTGGGAAGTAGATATGGTGCAAAAAAGGTGGTTTTTGCAACACTTATAACTGTATACAACACATTTTATCACATAAACTTTTCACACTTCCAGCTCTAAAACCAGACTCGACACTCAAAACCTCAACTTTAAAGCTCTCAAAGCTACAAATAGACAAACGTCGCCACAATTCCTCTGAACAAATCAACGTGGGATCTAGTACCAGTGACATGAACTCAATGAACTCTCTCACAAACTATGGGAGCCATCATAGTTTGTATGCCCAGTCTTATAATACTGCACAGAAGTATAGACACTCGAGCTTAGATGTCAGCGGATATTCTGAGGATTCTAATAGCTTGAAAAGTAATAGGTAAGGTTCCCATGGTTTTTGAATACCATTATACTGAGCGACTATGGTACGTCTTCTCTTCCAAAAATCCTATACAAACCAAAGTGAACCTTATTTATTATCTACAGGGTGGGTTCTGACACGATGGCAGCAGTTACAACGCTACAAGCTTCTTTTGGCGTGTGGCCAAAATCGGAATTAACGCCGCCATCTTGTTTTTTCAATATAATTTCTGTAATAATTTCACAAATGTTAACCAACAATGCTCCCCGATAACTTCATTCGAGCGCCAAAAGATCTATGTAGCAGTGTATGCACAAAGTACGTAGCAGATTGCTGCTCTAAAACATGCCCTGCAATCTGTCAAGATGATCAAAATAAAACACACACAAGAGAGATTTTTTATTGCTTTGAACATGATTTTCAAAATGCCTTATATATTAAATAATGGGTTATGCTCATCTGTTTTCAGTGAAGTAAGTGAAGAACGCGTCCAAGGCAGAAGAGCGGATAGAGAACAAAGAAATCGTCGGGACTCGTCTGGATCAGACTCAGATTGGGACAGGCTGGTAAGAGAGATTTAACCTTATTTCTTGAAAAGCTTTTTTTTTTGTCTTTCTGCGCAATTTCACACCTCCTTCATTCACCCTTGTAAAAGAAAAAATAATATAATTATTCAAGATTTTGCTGATCGACAACGACATTGCATACAATAATCTTTTGGGTTCTACTTCTAACATCAATGGTTTTAACAGAAGCGGTAAGGCGAATCTAACGATATAAATTGCTAGGTTCTAATCTGTGTGGAACTTTAAATGCTTCTTTGGACTTGAAGGAGTTAATTTTAATGTTTTATATAGTATTATTGATTTCAGGATGGGAGCAGAGCAAGTGGCAGTATTGATATGTCTGATATCAGGAAATCTTTGCTGAATGAAATAAATCACGTAACTGCACAACGGTAAGATAAATAACAAAAACAACGGCCAACTAAAATTATTAAAGAAAAACTGCCCTTAGCTATTGTATTAATTTTATCAGATTCGTAAAATCTACTATCGAATTTTTGTTTTTCAACAAGGCAATTATTTTTTGATAGTTTTCTAACTGTCTTTAGATTTTTTACGACTTTTTCAGAATAACAGCTGGAGAAGAAAACGTTTTATTCCACTTTGTTCAGCTGGAATCTGAAAAGGGCTTATTGATAGCCCCAGTGAAGAATATAGAGATGCAAGCCAACAATGTACTCTATTCATACATAATCAAGACATTCAGATCGGCTTGTAAACAAATACATGAGCTGCTGCAGCATAGTATACGGTAAAAACACAGAATAACATTGCATGGATTTTCTTGATTTATGGTTGATTGGTGGTAGGAAATCGACGCGCAAACTATCGCCATGTATTTAGCACATGATTCTAGTTATAGAGACATTTTACGTTGGTTATCAAAAAACAAAATCCGCTGTTTCATAGAAAAGTGCACCTACGCCTATGGGGTCAAAATGTATGAAACAGCATTTTTTTTTTTAAATAAATCTACTAAATATTTCAATGCATGGGTGTTCTGAATCCATGGTAACAGGTTGCGCATCGATGCCACCTTGTATCCTGTGGACATGTACTTTTCTTGAATTCGTTTCTTGTTTATGTAATTAACAAATCTGATTAAAACAAAAATAAAGTAATATTGTCCCTTATCTGTTTCTGATCGAAGGGCTCTAACGAGTTTGTATGTGTGTATTTCAGTTTCAAGAAAAACCACGCCCCATCGAATCCTCTGAACAAAATTCTGGTGGCTGTCAAAGAGCATGGAATGTTATTTCAGGCGCCTCTTGATATTTTGAGTCAATGCGGCGTCAGCAAGAAGAATTCTGTACCATACTTGTTTTGGGTTGTCGGGTAATATTATATTCCTCCATTTTTATTATTATTAGCCATTAATGATCCACTGCTGGGCAAAGGCCTTCCACCTCTCTCCGTCCAGAGCTGCCAAAGACCAATCTTTATTAAGGGAGCCAGCTCATCCCGCCAACTCTGTCTGGGAACGACGCGACGCGGATTCCTACTTATTAAATTTTACAAAATGTATTTTACATAAGTATTAGAAAACGTAGAGAAGTAGAAGATGCGGCGATTGGTGACTATCAATCGCTAACAATATTTTTTGTATTCCTGACTGATATCTTATAGAGAAAGGCCCAATTAGATAATTATGTGAAAACTTAGTTGGAATGAAAATACTAGGACATTGCTTTCCTATCATCAATGTCTTATAGTCGAAACAGTGTGGTCGCCTTTTATGACACGGCGTACCGTGTACTCTAGAAATATGTTATGACTGTAAAATATATTTTTGTTACAGCCGAGTGTTCAGTGAACCAGAGCCAAGAGAATTATATTTATGCTATCACGAATCCGTACCTCAAGATCTCACCGAAGTAGCATATTTACTCTCTTATTTAGAATAAGTACCTACAAGACTACACAAGTAGTATTTTTTTATTAAAAGACTGTATTTTTATGCATATAAAGAAACGTATTCCGTCCAATATATCTAAATTCCGGCCGCGCCAAATTTGCTAAAGATGTAAACAACAATGGGCGCTCGAAATTGAATAAAATTGATTTACATCGATTTTGAACATTTATTTTAAGTAAAGTTAGCTCGGAGATTTAGACGAAAACAAACATTACCAATAACAAAAGTGCTTGTATATCGATTTTATTCAATTTTGAGCGGCCATTGTTGTTTACATCTTTGGCAAATTTGGCGCGGCCGGACTTTACTAATGTTATTATTATAAGAAAAATAATTATGTGATATTGAATGATGCAATCAATATACATTTTTTATTCCAAAGCCTGTTTTATTTTAAGTTGATTTTGCTAAATTGAGCGCTCTAATTTACAACAGAATGTTTGAAACCTTGACACTCACACTATACTCTCAGCCACCGTTTTCCGTTTATCTACTCATTTGCTTAGAGCCCCTGTCCACTTTTCGCTTCTGAACTTTCTGCCTTTGGCATTTGAACTTTCCGCTCTTGACATTTAAACTTTCCGCCAAATTAACCGGAAATGTGTTTTTCAGAAGATTTGTTTTTTTTATGTTTATAAGTAATGGGGTGACTGAAACTATAAATATTAATCATACAAATAGATCATACAATTCGCTATCGCTGTTAATATTTTATTTCAAGTATATTAATGAATGTTTCAGTGAATTAACTACCATAGACAAAAAATTACCAAGCGTTGTTGTGAACATCCGTCACAATCAATCAGGCTATTATACCCAGTGTTGCCTTACAATAAGGACCACAATAGTACATCAATAATTATAGTCAATGTAATGTCTATTAAAAATATTAGGATACTTTGTTAAAAAAATTGAGTTGTTTCCGTTAGACGTCGCGTCGTGTGCGAAATTGTAGAGTTTGTAGATCGTGAGAAGCGTTGCAGTGGTTTATAAATTAATTACTCATGGCAAATAAAAAATAGAGACAATTGTTTTTTTTATGGATTTCTGTGTTTTTGTGTTGTGCGAAGATTTGTATTTGATTAAATGTCAACGATGATAACCAAGATGCAATCACAAGCGAACGTCGCCGTGCCACAATCTGTCACGACGCAACCACAGTCTCAGCAAATTGTTGGAGTAGGAGTTTCAGCAAATGCGGTGATATTGAAGATGTCCGATATTCAGCAGATATCAACAGTCGGTATGTGTTACGTGGTGTTTTTATTATGAACGTGAATATTGTGCAAGCAACCTGAAACTTTCCATAAAGTTGGGGAATTTTCCTAAGAATATCAATAGGCCTTCAGGAGACTGTGTCACCGTTAGCATTACATTAATAAATGAGATCAGCTTTTGTCTTTTTTGAGTAGCCAAAGTTAGTTACTGACGTGGATGTTGTATGTGTTCATTATAAATAATATCCTTGGGAGACTTCTATTTGTGTTATTTTTGTTAGGTTATGCAGCTGTCTTTTTTTTAAACAGCAGCTGTAGCCTAGCGGAACAACAATGCAGCCTTTGAATGTTGTTGTTGACTAACCTTTTTTTACTATTTTTTATTATATAGATATGAAATGAAGTAAACTATGTCCATTCATGCTTTTTAATTTAAAAGGTTATTTCTAGTTTGTCTTTAACAATGACTGAATAAGCAGGAGTGGAAGCTTCATTACCAAATAAAAGAAGAACAATCAAGAGTGAAGTCTCCTGTTTGTTGTTAGGTATTTACCTACAAAACATTTTTCTTGGTTTGTACAGGGGCTAATTCATCAAAACAAAACTAATTCATAATCAGCATTTCTTTGTTGTTGTCAGGACTACTAGAACTTGCCCACCGAGAGTACCAAGCGGGAGATTATGAGAGTGCTGAGTTACACTGTATGCAGCTATGGAGACAAGATGGAACAAACACCGGTGTACTCCTCCTATTGTCTTCCATTCACTTCCAGTGTCGAAGGCTGGACAAATCGGCCCACTTCTCCACTTTAGCTATCAAACAGAATCCGCTGTTGGCTGAGGCTTACAGGTAATTTTATACAATTTATTTGCTATGTTAAACCTAAAAGTAAATCCAAAAAGGTTATAATAATATTATGAATTCACACTTGCAATGTGCCTTTAGAGGATGTCAACATAATTCTTTTGTATTCAATGGGATTCTATAGTTCCAAGGAATTTAGACATGTTTTGTCTTTGCATCATCCTAAGGTAGACTGGTAGAAAATGCCTAAGGCATTAAGTCTGCCTTTGTATGTTCACTTTTAAGTAAAAATCGACAATTGTCCAAAAAAGATATCTTTGTATATCACTGAAAATTCTATTGTTGAATCAAATCCACCTTGGTGTATATAATACCTACATGAACAATTAACTCGCGCTTCATAGTATAACAATGCTATGACATATCTTGTTCTGAACAAAAGGAATAGTTCAAATTCCAGGCCTTGGTTTGCATTCACATCAATACAACTAGATTGTAAACATGTTATTATGTTGAAATGTACAGACTAAAAACTATATGGTATTAGGTGTCATACATAGTAAATCTAAAGGGTGGCAGGGACACTGATGTGCAAAAAGTAACCTTGAATTCAACACACAATTTTAGACCCTCCCGTGTTGAAGTTTTTAGTCAGTTTTGAAAAAAAAAAAACTGCTGTTTCATAGAAAAGTACAACGCCTATGCGGTCAAAATGTATGGAACAGCAATTTTTTTTAATAAGCCATGTAAAAGTTTAACAAGGGAGTTCAGAATAATGTACTGAAATTATGATAACAGGTTGCTTGTTGATGGCCCTGGCGCCCTGTATATGTATAATGTTTTGGTGTTTTAAACATGGGATTAAAGCATAGTCAAAGGAAACCATTTACACACGCTACTTTTAGCATCGGCGATCGGTAATTTAGCCGCTTTTTAGAAGCTAAGTGCAGCGACCAAGCATTCCACACCGCACACTTAAAAACGCCAAACGCGGCGATTTTCGGAAGCTCGACACAGCGGCTGAACGCTACTCTCCGCACACATTCGGATGCCGGTCGCAGCGATTTGGCATTTGCGCCAGTATCGGCACAGTCGCTAAAACGCGCGATTCCGATACCGCGTCCGAACGCAGGAAGTCGCGAAATCGCGATGCAGCATCGGACCAGCCGCTAAAACGCGCGATTCCGATACCGCGTCCGAACGCAGAGAGTCGCCAAAACGTGATGCAGCATCGATACAGCCGCAAAATCGCCGATCGCCGATGCTAAATTAGCGTGTGTGCTTTGGCCCGATGCACAAACAAAATAAAGAACTAGAATTAATATTAAAATTGATTAAGAAAAAAAAATCAAATTATATACAAAAAATTAACAAATAAAACAATGATAATTAATTTCATTCAGTTCAAAAAGTATAAGCAATCTGCATAACAAGATCTCACCACTAAAATAATTTTGATGTGTCACTGACAAAACATTTTGGCACCAGCAGCCCATTAAAAATTAGGCCATTTTGAAGCTGTTGAAGTGTATTGCTCTCATTTGAAACTGATAAGTATAATTAGGTATGCTATTTCGTATGAAATCAAATGCACTTGAGTAAATCTTTCTAAAGAATTTGTCCATCTTCTGATCTCCTAATTCTCACATTTAGTAAGCATAATAATTTAGGTACGGTCGATTGATGCGATGGTACGATGGATGTTTTCAAATAAAAATTAATTTAATTAATAGAAAACAAAGAGTTCATTTCATTTATGAAATTAAATTTCATTCGGAAACATCCATCGGTTTCTTACTAAACTTCAACTATACCCGACGAAACTGGTTACTTATTATATCTTTTGGTGACTACCTTCAAGTTCTTTTTACAAAGGCATTAACTTATGACTGCAAACCAGTAAAAACATTATTTTTTGCGTTATTACGTTATCAGTGTGCAAATACCACAGCACGGGTCTGCCCATCCATCTATGTCACATTTATGACACCTAATTACATAATAGGTGGGCATTATGATGACACACAATGGAAATTCTTAACTAGTACCATTTTACATATCAAAGTTATGTTTCTTGATAGCGTGCCGCGAATTTACAACCGAATGTAAAACGCATTCTCATATTGTTATACAAATTAACATAATTCGATTCGGAAAGGTCACGTACGCTTTAAACTAGTAGAATATCAGTACAATTTATGATGTATGGCGTAAACATACTACTGTATCATTGCGCTATAAAAATGCGAAGATTCTAAACATAACCTATTTTATTTTATTGAACTGATCCTAATTTCTAACGCCTGCTCTCCTTTCCAACCAGTTAAACCCGCAACAACAATACAGTGTGTACAATTGACTGTCCTACTTTAAATCCCCATACAGTTTCATTCCTACAATCACACGAATTGAAGAACGAATCTTCTGACGGTCAGAGATCGTCAAGATATCATTGTCTCGACGAAATACGGCAGAGCCAATGCCACATTGCAAAAAAAGAAACCGTTTATTGTTTGTCTCTGTGAAGGCTTACGGAAGACGACGTAATGCCATTCCCAGTAAAACCGTCACGCTTATAATCTGCGACCGTTGCTCGGTAAGCAGGGTTGTAGTGTATAATACTGTATAGTACCTGCAGTAGTTCAGGTAGAGAAATATTGTGAGTCATTGATCCAGCCTTCGCTGACGACGGTGTTTATAAAATAGGGGAGCGCATTGAGCCGTGCGAATGTTAAAATTAAATTGTATGGGGCTGTTTTTACGAACCCCATAATTCGCATCGCATGAGCCTTTTAGTGCAAAGCGCTCGATAGCAACAAGAAAACGCGCGCGTTTTGATACAATTTTCGGCGTCAGTAGGGGAGAGGTGCTATGAAGGGGACAAAATTCTTTAATGACTGATTTAGGGCAGTTAATGAGAGATAAATAAAAAAGTTGACATTTATATCATAAAGTATTTATTAAAGTTTAAAAAAATAAATAAAAAAACATTAGTAAATCGAACGATTTGGAAATAAAAATCAATTTAAAAAACATGTCGATATGTCCCATTCATAACAGGGTGGCCATGAATGGGACATCGTAAGTTATGAAAGGGACATATAAAATAAAACCTATATTTCAACAACAAATCTTCTTTATTATTGTAAATTTTTATATCTTATAATCAGTGTTTTGTATGCTTATGAAGTATTAATTATTATTTGGAAGATTTTAATCATATTAGATAGGTTTGATGCAATCAATTAAACACCTTCAAATTAAGTAGCAAAAATAGAAAATATATAATAAATATAGTGGCACAAGTTATAAAAAAAAATTAAAAATGCCTTTAACGCCGCATTTTTTATTTTAGACAAATTTTGCATTAAAACCAATCCTCCTTACTTGTAAAAAATTTCTGCTTAGGTACAGCCACGCCCATATCTTCTATAGTATTCGATGATTTTCTAAGTTTATGTAACGGTTCATTATCACAATCAGACACAATCGACCTGGAACAAAATTAGCAAGCAATTTTATAGCAACAGTACTTAGATAATAACATTCAAAAGCAAAAACTGCCACCAAACATCACTCAGATAATCTCGTAATGAAAGGGACGGTTATGAAAGGGACGTCCCATTCAAGACCTATTAGAGTGTCCCAAACAAAACTTTCATACTTTTTGTAAAAGTGACCCCACACCAAAAAAGTTATAAAGAAAGATTGCGTAATCGTGCACTTACCTGTTAGATACATAAACCACTGATTAGTTTACTGTATAGTCACTTTCAAATATTACTACATTCATGTAAAACACGACCATAAAAAACACATAATAAAATACTTTTCATCACGATATATTTCAACAACGCTTCACCATTTTATGACATTTGACAGCCAAGTGTCAGTTACGTTAATGTGCCCTATGGATCAGTGTTCCCAAAATATAAAAAAGGAAAATGGACGACTGTGCTCCTAGTGGGATTTATTGAACTTGTCCCATTCAAAACTTGTCCCTTTCATAGCACCTTCCCCCTACATCGTATTTTGTTTTTTTTCCTTACATCATACATGTCTTATTTAGAAGACAAACGTATGAAAATCACGAGTTTTTCAATCAAATCACTTTAGTTAGTTATGAACGTCTATTGTAAGAAAAGTACTTACAAAGTCTATTAAGTACAATAAAATCTATTAAATTGCTGCGAATTAACCACTTAAAGACATCTTAAAATCGAAATCTCACTACCCCATACTCTTCGCAACACACTTCTTTTATGTCCAGAAAGATTGTTATACGTATTCTTCCAAAGACAAACCCACCAATTTTCATTATTTCCGCCAGCAACCTAGGCAACGTGTACAAAGAGCGGGGTCAGCTCCAAGAGGCGTTGGAGAACTACAGGCATGCTGTCAGGCTGAAGCCGGACTTCATCGATGGCTACATCAACCTCGCGGCGGCTCTCGTGGCCGCTGGCGACATGGAGCAGGCGGTACAGGCTTATGTTACCGCCCTACAGTATAATCCTGTAAGTATTCAAGATCTTTAGTTCTTTCGAGTTAGAACGCGTCGATTGGCTAAGGCATTCGCAAGGGATTTTTTTCAACGCGCCTTGTGCGGGTTGTAGACCAAGAGCTAAGCTAAGTGAATCTAGCTTAGCTCGCATAGCTACTGCAGCTGAGGTAATTTTCATACTTCTACATTTTGCGGTCTGCACACAAGTATGAAAATCGCGCCAGCTATGCAAGCTAAGCTAAACTGAATTAGCTTAGCTCTTGGTCTGCAACCCGCATTAGTGACACTTCGAAGGCATTCAAAATGAAATAATCAAAATGTGGCTTAAAAAAGCGCCTTTGTACGAAAAAAATAACTGTTTCCACTTGTTTCAATCAAGCGCTTGATAAAGCACCAGTACGAATGAGGGCTTAGTGCATATCCACATAAGGCGTTTTATGCGCGTACGCATATTTGTGTCCACATACGCGCGTACCTAATTTGCTAGAATACATTCCCTCTATATGCACGCGTTTTACGCGCGTAATACGTGCGAGTCCAGGTACTTGGGGCGCCTCTTGCGAAGCGCCTTCTACTTACGCTACGTATCGCAGAAACAAATAATAATGTAGCATACAGGTAGTTAGTTATTCCGGGTGTTACGTATGAATATTTTAGTATAAAAATACCCGTAAAATTCCACCCGTTTTACAACTTACGACCAAGGGACTGAACGAAGCTCTCTTTCCATTCCATGCACTCACCCTATTTATAATTTGCGAAGGGTGAAAGCGACTGCAGTTTGACGAGCACTGCACTGCCATCGTGGCAAACGGCACCTTCGATCGCTATTTCATATTTTACACGTTCGTTCTAACACTGAGTATGAAGTTGAATGTTTTTTTATGCATTATTCAAAATGTTGCTATGATTAAATCTAATTTACAGGCTTATCACACCTTTATGCTAATAAAGCGCTTTATAAAACGTGTAGATTCTGAGTCATCCGTCTATTCGTTGCTATCGGTGACAAGTTATGTGATATTGCCGCATAAGCTAAGACTAAGACAAAGCAATTCAGGCGATAATATAAGTATGTACATTGTATACACACATCACAAAAACACTCTAAATTACGTAATATCAATTTAAGGAATACTCGAATCTTTTGTCTTAATATGCAACATAAATAAAGTTTGGTATTAAATTATTATGCGGTAATACGATTCGGCCTATCTCAGTACATTGTTGGACGTGTGCCAGAAAAACAGGTATTTGTCGTAGTTGCCACGCTAGGTACCTATCGTATTTGGTAACCGCATAGTGAGTCGGTGCGATCGCACCAATGACGCTGCCCTTCACCGGCCTAGAAGATTAGGACTGACAAGTTGGGCAATTGCGCCATATTTTGTCATACTGTATTACAAATCGTATATTATTACCGTTTGGCTCACGGCGAAACAAGTATCGTATAAAAGGCAACTTAGACAAGAGGTTAGAATCGACTATCCATACTTATAATGTTATAAATGCGAAAGTGTGTCTGTCTGCCTGTTACCTCTTCACGCTTAAACTGCTGAACCGATTTAGATGAAATTTGGTATATACATAGTTTGAGTCCCGGGAAAGGACATAGGATACCCGATATTCCCACGGGATCGACACTTGGGCGGGTGAAATCGCGGGGTGCTGCTAATAGATTATAAGACGCAGGAAACGCGAACTTGCGATCACAATGCGTTTGCCAATCACGATGATATTGGCAACATATATAGCTATATGTATAACATCCCTCTATGATTATTTATTTCGGCAATATTTAAGAAAACTAGAGAGTAGTAGTAAACCTAGACCTATTCGGTCATGATGTCATAAAGAAGTTAATAGTTCTTGGTCTTTGACCGAGGCTCAGAGTCCAAACTCAAGGTTTGCCAAAGAGCCATTAACCTGTAGCATCTTAAAAATTAGACTCACCGACCAAATTCGCAAAACCACGATACGCTCCAAGACAGGTAAAGCCGATGTTGGCGAGAAGTCTGCGAGGCTGAAGTGCATGCATCTTCAAACAGTGGGTGTCTGAAGACGGACGTCGTCACCGAGGCCGGCCTAACAAACGCTGGCGTGCCGATTTGGATTCGTTTCTAACCGATTGGACGGATAAGGCACAGCACAAATAAAAGTGGGAACAATATGGGGAGGTCTTTGCTCAGTAGTGGGACAGCATAGGTTAACTTAAAAGCAAAAAAAGTTGTAGGCTGTGCAAAAAGTTGTATTTTTGCAGACAGTGATAATGCCGCAATGCGGGTGAAGTGGTCGCGATTAGCGGTGCAGTTAACCTTTACCTTAGCAAGTTAGCACACATATACTACAATAGGGCATCGATGTTAAGGCGGAGGTTTCAGAAAACGGTCAATAAGTTGTTTTTTTAAAGCAGTGTATCTCTTAAACCGTAAATAATTTTGACCAAAGAAAAAAAAACTATTTTCAAGTCTTATTTGAATACAGTGATGGAACTCAAATCGTAATTAAATATACATTAATGCATAAAAAAAATGTCAAATGTTCATAATTGTCTTTAAAAGCAGTTTATCCCTTCATTAACAATTTTAATTATAACTAAAAATATACCATTAAATTTGTAATGCCAAACTGCATTCAGTGATGGATTATTTATTATGAAATAGTTTTTGTAAATAGATAATTGCTTCATATTTGCAATAAATTAGCACCGTTGTCTACGCGCTTCTCATTCTTTTCTATGCAGTCCGACAGTGACTGCGCTTTAGGTCATGTAGTGGCCTTAACGCGTCAATACACATTTATACATTCTTTATACGAGGGGTTCAAAAGCGTGTCTACTGTCTAGACTTTCACAGACTGTAATCGAGATAAATCAGATTCTGCCGCTGTAATAGAATCGCTCTCTAAACAAGACTGCCTTGCCTTAGTCACTATTCTTAAAGGTTTAATTGTAGGAAACATCTGTTAGGACTTTGGACACAGTCGGTTTGGATCGTTTTATATAAATGTTTTTGTCACTGAAGTTTCTGGGAAAAATTCAAACCTGCATTTTACCTAAGGTACCTTCAGTGTTCATTGCGAACAGACGCAAAAATGTCACGTGTGTGCATCGGTGCAGATCTCTGTAAAAAGTTTGAGTAAAAAAATATAAGTTTGAACAAGTATTATGATGGACCAGTATTCAATTTTGCGTTGTCACGATACGTGTAAATAATAACTTTAATTAGTTTCTTTATTTGATTTGTAGCTATATTAAAGGGGTTTGAAGATTTTTGTATGGAGGGTGGCCCTAAGGTCGACCGCCATTTTAATTTTTTTTCAGAATCGCGGTGCACAACAAAAGTTATATATTTAGATAGAGGACACTTATACAAACAAAAAATGTTAAATAACATAATATCTTAAAGCGTCAGGTTTCGGAGTTAATTCACCAAAATATAAGTCGAAAACAACAGGGATTTTTTTGTTTTTTTTCCATCCAGGTAAGCATATTGAACTATTGAGGTAATAGAAACGTTATGAAACCTTTATGGAGAAGAAACAAATGAAGAATAGACATTTTTTAAATAAATAATTACACACGGCAATTTATAGTTCGTTTTTTAATCCCAGAGTCTAATCTGACATTTAAGTCTTTTGTGTTTTCGTTTTTTTAGTATTAAAGTTTGACATTACACTTGTCAGATTATTCTCTGGGATTAAAAAACGAACTAAGTATAAATTGCGGTGTTTAATTATTTATTTAAAAAATGTCTATTCTTCTTTTGTTTCTTCTCCATAAAGGTTTCATAACGTTTCTATTACCTCAATAGTTCAATATGCTTACCTGGAGGGAAAAAAACAAAAAAATCCTTGTTGTTTTCGACTTATATTTTGGTGAATAACTCCGAAACCTGACGCTTTAGGATATTATGTTATGTAACATTTTTTGTTTGTATAAGTGTCCTCTATCTAAATATATAACTTTTGTTGTGCACCGCGATTCTGAAAAAAAATCAAAATGGTGGCTGATTTTAGGGCCAAAACCTTCAAACCCCTTTACGCACGAAGACGTATCAATCTATACATTTCCAGTATAAGCTGATTTCTCATTGTATAAAAAACATAATATACAATGCGAGGTCAGCTAAAACTGGAAATGTATAGCTTGATATTATTATGTCGCCGTGTGTACTAGCTTGACGTTATACGGAAGACTAGAGTTGATTAATATCTTGTATTACCTATTAATAACTGGTTTGTCATGCCAATGATAATTAATTTTACTGTATATTTTTTAGACAATTTTTTTTTGGAATATATTGTGCGTAACCAAGCTACTCAATGGTTTATCTACATAATCCTACTAATATTATAAATGTGAAAGTTTGTATGTTTGTTACTCAAACACGCAAAAACGGCTGAACAGATTTGGATGTTTGACACTGATTTGTAACCTGGATTAAGGGGCTTACAGGACCTAAACGCAAAAAACGCAAGTTTTAGACACAATAAAAGTATATGATCGACTACAGTAAACAAAAACAAAAAAATATATGATATTCTTCAGGATGTATGCTAGGTAGATAGTGTGTTGAAAACATAATACAACTTATTTGGTACGATGGAAAAAGTCATGAATATACCTCTAAAAACTTTCTTTTTACAATAAAAAAACATACTAATATAAATACAATCATTATGATTTTTTGTCAGATTATTCTACAAGCATTATACTAAAACTCTAGTGTTTTAATTTTTTAGTCCAAACGATAGATTTTTCGTAAATAGATAATTGCTTCATATTTAGCAATAAATTACCTGAGTTGTGTCATCGCGCTTCTCTTTCTTTTCTATGCAGTCCGACAGTGACCGCGCTTTAGGTCATGTAGTCTTCTTAACACATGGATACTTTTTATCCCGGTGAATGACTGTTATCAATTCTGAAGTCCACGCGGACTCGGGCAGAAGCTAGTTTGTACGTAAATCAAAGGCAGTCCACTGTACAATATACATAGTGAAGGGCGAAGGCTATGTTCCCCAGTTAACAATTACTTTGAAAGCTTTTAATCATGTTAATAAAGGCAATTGATTTTATCGTGGCTCCGTGACATAGTTTACTTGCGGTTTCGACCGCACTACTCTGTAATAGTGCGGTCGAAACCGCGAGTGACACATGCAAAGGAATACACTTGCATGGCTGTCCGTCCAAGTGTATTTCTTTGCATGTGTCACATCAAATCATATCGCATTTAATTTACGAGGGGCGTTCAATGTATTCCCGGTATCGGCATGAAAAAAGACGTAAATTGAATTAAAATAATTTTTATTTTTGTATGTAAACCCCCATTACCCCATTGCATTTATTACATCTCGAAATTAACTTTCCATACCCCGTAAAAAATTACTTTCCTCTTTCTCTGAAAAATGCGCAGTTATTGCCGTCATGAGCTCTTCATCGTTGGAAAATCGTTCCCACGAAGGTCTTTTTTCAAATTAGGGAACAAATAATAATCACTCGGGGCTAGGTCCGGGCTATAGGGTGGGTGGTTAATTTCTTCGAAACCACAATCTCGCACAGCAGCCTTAGAAACGCGCCGTGTGGACCGGGCCGTTATCGTTAAAAAGCAACGCACCGGTGGTCAGTTTACCCTGATCCAACAGAGGAATACCAGTGTATTCAGCTGTATCGAGTTAGACTGGAAGCCAACCCCAATAAAGTTGGGAAAAGGTTAAGCAGATGATGATGACTTACCCGAACAATGTTTATTTACTATCGAGGTCTTTTATTCAAAGAGTAGTTTCCACATTAGAAAAATATTGTTCTACATATCTAATTTCATTGTAATTCAAACCTGTCAGTCCAGTGTAAGATGTAAAACTCTTAAGCACTTAATTTTACACTAGAATAAAAACTTCCTTCGCATACTATTGTTTTACTAATCTAGTGTCATTGTAATTCAAACCTTATAATTATCATGTAAGGTGGAAAATACTTAATTTTTGATCCTGTCAAGGTGTATGAAGGAAATTCAGAGTTTGGAAACAATAAACCTATCAGTCATTAAATCAGTCCTTTTAAAAAACAACTTAAAATAAACTTTGTTTATCTACTAAGAGCCAGATTACCTATTAAGTACTATGGACCTTCAAAGTCAATTATGATAATTATGTCCGACAAATATTCTTGTTCTCGGAAATTAACTATTGTTACTCATACGTGATACAGAGTACTCAACTAAACGGTGTAATATTCCACGATGTTTTCCTTCACTCATGCTGATTGAGTTGCCTATTTTTAACCGACTTAAAAAAAGGAAGTTCTGTATTCGACCCGTATGTATGTAAGTATGTATGTCCGCGATTTTCTCAAAAACGAATGAAGCAAATTTGATAATTCTTTCATTAATGTGGTCTACATACTTTCAGGAAGGTTTTAGTATATAATACATTAGGTAGTGTTATTCTTATGTACGAAGTTATATGCATAAATGTATTGCATATCCGGCATTTCTATGCGAATTTTGATGATTCTTATAGTCGGTATCTTCAATCCTTCAATGCACTAGTGTTAATTGAGTTTGTGTGGGGTAGGTACAACTAAAAAGTGAAAAATATTTTTTTTTTCCAAAAAAAAAAAACTTATTTCGGAAGTCGGTGTCAAAAAACGAAAATTCGGAACTAACGACACCGACTTCCGAAATTAAAGTTATTTATCACTTTGTAGTGCTTTTTTGAAGTCGTTGTTTTTTTTTAACCCCCGACGCAAAAACGACGGTGTGTTATAAATTATAACAATAAAACTTTTTTACATTATAACTTATAATGTAAAAAAGTTTTATTGCATTAGAAGATGACCTCACTGATTAGAAAAACATTATTTTTATGTCGGTGTGCTTCCGATATAAATGTTCCTTGTTGATCTTCCAATATTTGCCATGTTACCCTGTATAATGTAATCGTGTTTGATAGCGAATGGTGTTTGAAGCCGTAAATCAAATTTATTACCAAGGAGATTAAAACCCACATCTCAGTATAAAAATGTCCGTTGCTGTACAAAGTGTAACTCTGGCTAATTTTACCTCACAATAATGTAATTTTTATTTATGTAAGCAATTAGCGTACATAAATTCAACATAGCCGATTGTTTTCCTTTTAAATAGAAATTGTGCAATAGACATAAATAAATGTACATGATAAATCAAAGCTAATGCATAAGGTAAATAAATAATAATGACCATTCTTTTCATTAATCTATGTAATGGGTTATAACAATTAGTACCGTAGGTAAATATGGTAATAAAGCAAACAGGTACTTGTAGCATTTTCAGAGGAAGTATATTAAATTAAATACACGCCTCGAATGGTTTTACTGGTTTCGTTTCGATGATTACATCAAGAGGAAAATCTTTTGGTTTTTGTTCTTTTTCCTTTTGTGTTGTAAAACTCATTACTTGTAGGGACTCATTAACAGGTATGAAATTCGTGGAATAAATATTTATTGACACATGACATGTGGATATATGTAATAATAGATTATATCCACATGTCATGTGTAGGCTATAATAAGGTTTTAGTCAGGCTAATAAATCCCGTTCCTCTGTGACAAAACTGTAGATCTTCTAGCTATTCACCAGCTATCATAATCATAATAACTATCACATCTATATTGATTGATACTCCAGCAAACAATAAGGTTTTAGTCAGGCTAATAAATCCCGTTCCTCTGTGACAAAACTGTAGATCTTCTAGCTATTCACCAGCTATCATAATCATAATAACTATCACATCTATATTGATTGATACTCCAGCAAAGAATTGTCTCTTAATTTAAGGTGAATGCACAGTTTAGCCCGCGAAATTCAATTTTTCTTACCTACGTTTTTTGTAATATTTAGGACAGTGTCAAGTTGTATCTTGATCAAAATATGATTCGCGATTATAACTGGTACGTATTTACAGAATTATAATCATTAGAATCATTAATACATCATTCTAAGTTAGATTTGTACTATAAGAACAAATCTCTTAAGGAAAAGTGCTTAATACAAAACTAACTTAAAGAGATATTTTAATGATTTTTATGACCATAATCTGTAAACACATATCTATTATAGTCGCGAATCATATTTTGATCAAGATAGGTACACCTGACATTGACCTGAAAATTTCAAAAAACATAAGAAAATTTGAATTTCGCGGGCTACAACTGCGTATTAACTTTAAGTGCAATAACAATGCCAAGGCAGCCATGAAACGACTCTATCGGTAATATTGCTTGGTGATTATCGAGAAACAATTTTATGTTTATAAACTTCGTTTCCGTTAATGGAAAGGCTGTGAGACTTCGTGTTTATGCCATTATAGATGGCGACTAGAGGATCGTGTCTTTGGGATGTGTAGTTGCATTGCTCTATGCTCATTTAAACATAGTATAGTATCTACGACATAATATTATTTATTATCTATGAAGCAAAAAGGTTTGCTCGAAGACCATTTTCATAAGTACCTAGAGATAGTTTTCGTGTGGATATGCTATGATAATTATGTGGTTTCTGCGTCAACACGCGTCGTGTGCGCCGCCACTGTTGGGTGGACTGACCTACATAACATTCCGTCCGTCAAGCGACTACCTCAACTCCAGGACTTTCCTGAGATCGACTTTAGCGATAACCAATCTGATCAATTTTGATCCTCTCCAACTGAGCCCGGATTCTTATGCCATTGTTAAGCCTCGCAATTTTATTTCCTCAAAAATCATAAATCTATTTTAACTCTATTTATGTTGTTCACAGGACCTTTACTGCGTTAGGAGTGACTTGGGCAATTTGCTCAAAGCTCTTGGTCGTTTGGACGAGGCAAAGGTAAATATAATTTCCTCCTCGACTTTCTGGTTTGCTCCGAAGTTAACAGGGTTCTCTAAAAGTTTCCTTTGTACAATATCAAATTAGCGTACTCTCTGCTCTGTAAGCGTAGACTGCCATTGCGTATATACATCAGAATAATTTGCAACTTGCGTCAGCTTTTCCTTATAATGGTTTTGACTATTAGAACTCGTTGTTATTCCAAGTTTTACCCTCAAAATGCGTTATTGAAGAGTTCTAGTTGATTGAAACCATTATTAAATCTGTGAAACAGGATGGGAAATCGAATGCTTTGTTTGGCCACACAACTTCAGTTTCCAATCTTGGTGCACCAATACAGTCACAAAATATTAAACATCTTATGTGTATCGTTATCTGATAATAAAATTACGTTTGATAAGTTTGATCCACTGCATATCAATGATTGACATGGACCGAGTACAAGGACGTTTCTGCGTAGAATATTTTTACACGTACATTTTTTATTGAAGCTTGCCGTACACATGGATCTTATATTGAATTTAAATAATGTACACAACAAAGTACATAATGTTTTTATACAATTATGATAAAACGTTTCCGGGGGAAAGACGGGAGCGTAATATTTTGTGACAGCGTTTTTGCGTTCTTATATCAATTCTCTACACAACATTTGTCCAAGAAATCGTTTATTACTAATTGTTTGTCATGTTATGCTAATATTCATACCGCTTCTTGTTCTTAACAATGTTGTGTGGAGTATTGAGCAGTAAAGGAGAGTAAACTAATTCACATCGCTATACTAAACGTTTGAGACAACATTCAATCCTGTTTTCTTCAAAACCTAGTTAACGTTATAATCCTTGTGCTTGTAGTGATTTCTTATTACAATGGAGGATCAAAGGAGTCTGTAGTGTTTATCTCATTAGTGGTATGACGTAGTGAGTTTATTTGTATTGTATGATTTGGTCATCCACATCATGCCTGTCGCAACACTCTGCTCGAAGACAGTGTGAGCTGGACAATGATCCTCTCAAATCATAAATATTTGATTTGCAATATAATTTGTTTATGAAGACGATCGGGTGAAACAAATTGACTCAAAATCAACTAATTTTCTATTATATTTTCACAAGGTGTTGTCTGGTAAGGCAAGTGTAGGTGTGACCGCTGCTGTATCTAGCTGGGTTATGGTTCGTACGACACTCGCTATCCCGCCGCGATGCCGCCGTGTCTGCCGCAGGTAAAGTGGAAAAGGTTTGCAAGAACTAAAGTAAGAACAGGAATCGGATACAACTCGTGCTCTTGACTTATCCATTGTCGTGACCATCCTCTCTCATCGGCTAGGAAGTGGAAGCGTTTCACTTGTGGTTGGCTCGTTTGTTTCGTGACGTATGATTTATTTATTATTTTATGTTTATACAAGACGTATGGATGTGCGGCTGCACTTGGTTTGCACTGGTTTTTCGTTTGCATTTCCTACTGATGTGTGTGGCAGTCGGCGTAGTCTCGTTTCTCTAGGGTGCTGTTTGCGTAAATTTTTATGTATGCGATTGATGTTTGGTGATCGTAGCTTCTGGTGT
This sequence comes from Amphipoea lucens, assembly GCA_947508005.1. Classification (NCBI taxonomy): domain Eukaryota; kingdom Metazoa; phylum Arthropoda; class Insecta; order Lepidoptera; family Noctuidae; genus Amphipoea; species Amphipoea lucens. Next base: position 7,664,029 of record OX382368.1, on the reverse strand, counting down.
ACACGTCGATCACCCAGCATCACTCGTGGCGAACGTGTAATTACTGACATTGGCGTAACATACATTTCAGAACATCATTACATCAAAACATAGTTTCTTTATAGTTATTAACATGTAATTTTTTCGTGTGTGTAGGCTTGTTACTTGAAGGCAATAGAAACGAGGCCAGACTTTGCTGTGGCATGGAGTAACTTGGGGTGCGTATTTAACGCACAGAGTGAAATCTGGCTGGCCATTCATCACTTTGAAAAGGCCGTTGCACTAGATCCGAATTTCTTGGACGCCTACATTAATTTGGGGAATGTTCTCAAAGAAGCAAGAATTTTCGACAGGTGAGATTAATTTATTTCATTGGGCTTTTTGTATATAACAATAGATCAGAACTTTTAATATTCATAGCACATTTTACACATGTATGAGTATGCAAATTACATATTAATGTTTCGTCATTACCATTTCAATATCGTAAACTCACATTAATATGGGACGGCACGTTAATTAATAATTATTTTCCATGTTTAATAGGGCTGTGGCTGCGTATCTTCGCGCGCTGAATCTGTCGCCAAACAATGCCGTGGTTCACGGCAATTTGGCGTGTGTTTACTATGAACAAGGATTGATTGACTTGGCAATTGACACGTACAGACGTGCCATTGAGTTACAACCAAACTTCCCCGACGCATATTGTAATTTAGCAAATGCATTAAAAGAGAAAGGACAAGTCGCTGATGCTGAAGAATGTTACAACACAGCTTTAAGACTATGTCCATCACACGCTGACTCGCTCAACAATTTGGCGAACATCAAGCGTGAACAAGGTTTCATCGAGGAGGCAACTCGTTTGTACTTGAAAGCTTTGGAAGTGTTCCCTGAATTTGCCGCAGCTCACAGCAATTTAGCTTCAGTACTACAACAACAAGGCAAACTAACCGAAGCCCTCATGCATTACAAAGAGGCGATACGCATTCAGCCAACTTTCGCTGATGCGTACAGTAATATGGGCAACACGCTCAAAGAGATGCAGGATGTAGCGGGCGCGTTGCAATGCTACACTAGAGCTATACAGATAAACCCTGCGTTCGCTGATGCTCACAGCAATCTTGCTAGCATCCACAAAGATTCTGGAAACATTCCTGAAGCTATTCAGTCGTATAGAACGGCTTTGAAATTGAAACCCGACTTCCCTGATGCGTACTGCAATTTGGCTCATTGCTTGCAAATTGTATGCGACTGGACCGATTATGAGTCCCGAATGAAGAAGCTTGTAAGCATTGTGGCCGAGCAACTTGATAAGAACAGACTGCCGTCAGTTCATCCTCATCATTCCATGTTATACCCACTTACACATGATTACAGAAAGGCTATTGCCGCGCGACATGCTAACCTTTGTCTCGAAAAAGTGCAAGTTCTACACAAGCCTCCGTTCAAGTTCCCCCGAGAGTTGCAAGGTCGTCTTCGTATCGGTTACGTGAGCAGCGATTTTGGAAACCACCCTACCTCTCATTTGATGCAATCCGTACCAGGCTTGCACGACAGAGTTAAAGTAGAAATCTTCTGCTACGCTCTGAGTCCAGATGACGGCACCACATTCCGTTCTAAGATCGCCCGAGAGGCGGAACACTTTATTGACTTATCACAGGTCCAATGTAACGGCAAAGCGGCCGATAAAATCTACGGCGACGGTATTCACATTCTCGTCAATATGAACGGTTATACAAAAGGAGCGCGCAACGAGATATTTGCGTTGCGACCGGCCCCCGTGCAAGTTATGTGGCTCGGATATCCGGGAACGAGCGGGGCCAGCTACATGGACTATTTAGTGACGGATGCAGTTACGTCGCCAATCGAACTTGCGAGTCAGTACAGCGAGAAAATGGCTTACATGCCGCACACATACTTTGTGGGCGATCACAAGCAAATGTTCCCGCATTTGCAAGAACGACTAATCCTCAGTGACAAACTAAAAACTCATAATAACTTGGGAAGTGTAGCCGACAATGTGGCCGTCATCAATGCTACGGACTTGTCGCCTCTTGTGGAGACCACAGACATTAAAGAGATTAAGGAAATTGTAAGAGCCGCTCGACCTTTAGAGATTTCCTTGAAAGTGGCTGAATTACCGACCACCACGCCTATTGAGACCATGATTGCATCAGGACAAGTACAGGTAAAAACTCAATTTCTATTATATAATTACTGCGTTATATTCTCAAAGAAACAATGGTATGCTAACAAATGTTCATTCGTTTTCAGACATCAGTAAATGGAGTGATTCTTCAAAATGGACTAGCAACGACACAGACAAACAACAAAGCCGCGACAGGCGAAGAAGTGCCACAGTCTATTGTAATAACAACTCGTCAACAATACGGACTACCAGACGACGCAGTGGTGTACTGTAATTTCAACCAACTGTACAAAATTGACCCACTGACATTGCATATGTGGGTGTACATATTGAAGAATGTTCCGAACAGTGTTTTATGGCTGCTTAGGTTCCCCGCTGTTGGGGAGCCTAATCTCCAGAATACGGCGCAGCAACTAGGTAAGAAAAAAAAAATCTGACCACCATTATTATTTGTGTTATATTCTCACCAAATCGCATTTGAACATTTCAAAGTGCAACAGAAAAGGCATGATTTAGCTTATGCTTTCTCTTTTTGAGAAGAGGCTTTTGAATAACAAAGGGACAATACATAATAGGCTGGTATTTTATTCTTACTCTTGCTTCTGTACAAAATGATATGATATAAAACCGTGTCGCATTCATGACTGTTCAGTCAGTAAGTTAATCTCACTGATATTAAAACTGGCTGCGAAATAGCATTGTACATTTCAAAACAAACAAGGCTTCCATCTACAGAAAGAATTGAAACAATAATAACAAACAGTGAGTCACGTAGATTAGCTGATTGCCTGTTGATAAAGGAAAATAACTATCAGGATGGCGAGATTACTTTATTTACATAAGGTGATATCATAACATCACGCACTTAGTCCGCGAAAGGTTAGGCAGAGAAATGTACCTATAATAGTACACCCACATTTCATCAGTAAGTCCCAGGTAATACGGGCGAGACTGTTGCCGTCAACCGGGCACAAATCCAGACTCCGAGCTGCTATTGAGAAATTCCTGATGGAAAAACCCAATAACACTGCCTGGGCTGAGAATCGAACCCAGGACCTCGTGCTCAGGGGCTGTTTATTACGTAAGATAATTTTGACCACTTTCTGACACCCTTTCCTCTACGCAAGAAAAAAATAAGACTTGAACCCCCTCCGCCCCTTTCAATCTTACGTAAGATATGTATCTACTAAAATTACAAAAAAAATATAATGTTATAATTTTTACTTACTTTTGTGATGAGAAGACCCGAATACCGCGTAAGAAAAAAATAAGACTTGTTTGGACCCCCTCCCCCTCATGTCGTCTTACGTAATAAATGAGCAGCCCCTCAGCAGTAGCGCTTGCGACCGGTCAACAGTAGCGCTTGGGACCAACGAAGCAGTCTTAACTCTTTACATGACATAACATCAAGGCTGTAAACCCCGAAGGTTTAGGCAGAGGTGTACCTAATATAATATGGGTGTACACCCACATTTCGCCAGTTGTGTTTGCCAAAACCTTTTCAACCTTGTTATTTATCAACATTTGTTCTTTTTCTTACCTAGGTCTGCCGCCCGGCCGCATAATCTTCTCGAACGTGGCCGCTAAAGAGGAGCATGTGCGTCGCGGACAGTTGGCGGACGTTTGTCTGGACACGCCATTGTGTAACGGACATACGACCAGCATGGACATCTTGTGGACTGGCACGCCGGTCGTTACGCTGCCTGGGGAGACGCTGGCTTCCAGGTAAACTAATTTATTTTAAGCCTTCTTTTTATGGAACGTGGACCGCAAGTAGCGGATGTTAAGGGAGATCTTTTTCCAGGAGTGAGATAGAATAGGCAAAAACAAAAAAAAAAAAATACTTTGAAAGTCATATTATTTAACAGAATCAATATTTTTTTGTTGAAGAGTATAGCGTATAGAGTAGCACTTCACCACGATGCTGACAGTTCCTGCTGTGATTTGATATTTGGTAAAGGTGTACTAAAATTATCTTCAGTTACACTTATATGAAACAGTTTATAATGTTGAACCTGTGTTTTTGCTGTAACTCTACACATCACAAGTTAAGAGGCAAGACTTTAAATTTACTATACAACCAAGGAGGTGGCCGTTTCAGGAGTCCCATACCGAATGAATACTTTGTGGTGCATACATTATATTCAACTTGTTTATATTATTGTTACAGAGTGGCAGCATCACAGTTGAACACGCTCGGCTGTCCCGAGTTGATCGCGAGAACGAGGATAGAATATCAAGACATAGCTGTAAGACTAGGAACCGATAGGGAATAGTAAGTATTTAAAAATATCACAAACAGTCAATCAGGACAACAAATCAGTCAACCACTCATATAGTGTTATTGGCCATTATATTCTGATCCTTAAGATAAAGTTCCCTTATTTGTTATGGTAGCTAAGACATATGTAAAATAAATAATAATATATTAAGGAACAAACTGGCAGAGTCCATCCTATTTTTATATTGATTGCATAATTATCAGCAGCTGGCTAAAGCATTGAGTCCTACTGTTATTCAGCACTGGCCTGGAATATTCAGGCCCGGAAAATATAATTATGGCGTCCTGCCATATATTCGAACAAACTAAAAGTAGACATCTTTTTCATATTATTGGGTGGTCAAATAATGTTTTTCCATTTTTCTTTTCAGTTTAAAAGGCATCCGCGCTAAGGTTTGGGCAGCGCGCTCTGAGAGTCCGCTCTTCGACTGCAAAGCGTACGCCACCGGCTTAGAAATGTTATACAATAAGATGTGGCAGAGGTACGCGCGCGGTGACCGTCCTGATCACATAAAGGCGGATAAATAGACTGCAGTTCGCACCGGCAAAAACAATGACGGGACATCTAAGAAACGCCGATGGTGCTAAGTGATAATGTGAACCAGTAAGTGAAAGTTAGAACGGTTTCAAGTTATCGTCTTAATTAGTGAGTGCCGATGATCAAGCCGAGTGCGGACTGCGTGTGATATTAATTGTATGAGCTGGAAGCTCTGTTTAGTTCCGATTGTCAGCCGGTGTCAATCAACCTGATCAATGTAGTTGTACTTTAATGAAATTGTACTTTATAGACATTGATCTGACCTTCATCGCCCGTTACGTGACCAATCAAATTCTGTATGTTATATAATTTGGTTGGTTTTAAAAGTCGATATCCCAAGTGTCTTTTGTGGATTTGATACGACAATTTCCTAGGGCGATAGATGTATCAGTGATTATAGTTGACCATGACCTGGCAACGTTTAACTTACGGTAAGTTACTATGCAAACAGGCTCTCGGATGTAAAAATATGAAATGTATGCTTGCTAGTTTTCGTGTATCTCAATATCTTCCTGATCTGTAGTTGTGCGCTAAAGGGTTCCTAGCTATAATCTTACGAACGCAATACTGGTTAAGTTCAAGCTGAACTGTGTGAAAACGAAAAATAAATATTGAGCAATAATATTATGTAAAAAGTAGTAGTTAAGTGCCCTTTATAACTGTAAAATATTACAGAGTAGTGTAATATGTTACAGGTAATTGGTGTAAATTAAATATAATTATGTTGCTTATAGTTGTTTTACAGAAGTTGTTGCATAGCTTGTATTCAAGTTCAATGTTATAAATATCTAGTTATTTAGTCAATTTGAATCCTGAATTACCTCTAGAGAAAACAAACCGTTTTATTGTATATCAAATAAAAGACAGAAGTAGATGAAGTTCTTCAAACTTAAATCGATTCATATCAATAAATAGACTATAATGTGCAGCGTCCTAAACTAGATAAGCAGATAGGGATGTTGATGTAACAATGAGTCGTTTTAATGAGGCCTTATAACCATTGTGTTTGTATTGCATTTGCCAAAGTTATGAGTAATAATAATTAATTGTTATTTAAACTGTACTGTGAAGAATGGAACATTATGTCTCTGTGTTATACCAAACATGTAGCCGTGTGTAATAAGACCGGAGCCTACGTAAGACTGAATTTCCGGAACACTTAACAGTGCAGACAGTTAATAAATTAGTTCAATTATAGTTATTGTCGCTGCAAGCAGTTGGCGACTCTTTATAGTGTTATAAGAGACTCGTGTTATTCTAAGTAATCATTTGTGATACCAACATTACTATTATAAAACGGCCATGCTTGACGAATATAGTTTTAGACAACTTTTACCCAGCGATTGTAATACTTTAGACGCAGATTTCTACGTTCTGTTATGGGGTTTGGTTTCCGCACTTAGTCCTTCAAGTGAAATATCGTGCGTGGGCCATGGCGGCTGTCGGTGGTTATTCCAACCAGCCCATCAGTAGACGCAGATTTTCAGTAAATGCACCTTTAATTTCAATAAAAGTCCTTTTTTGTGAATAATTTTATTTTTCGTTATTTTGGAATATATATATATTTTTTTTGTATTTTGACTTTTAATTTTGCATGATGAGTTTATAAAATGTATTTTGTGTTGAATTATTGTTTTTGAATTACATTTGTTCGAGTTGCTATATAATTATTACTATTCCAATATTATGAAGTAGTTTCTGATTCTACTTAAGGTGTTTTAGCCTTCAAAATTGTACTAATTAATCGTAATGTTTGAAGTAATTGGAAAAGTTAGAGTGAGAGGGAGCATTATAGTGAGGTTGGTATAAACTCTGCTATTTATTTATTGCTTATGAAATTCTTCGCTAAATAACCTCTTTTTTTTGAAGTCGGTAATAAACAGGCTATAATGTTGTCTTCTCGCAATAAATGAGCATACAGTAGTGTAAGATTTTATGGTTATAAATGTGACTTATCCAATTGTTTTGTCATTTTCTGCTGAATTGTTGTAAATAGTAATTAAGCCTAGACTATTATGGAATAAAAAGAAAAATATATTGTGGTTTTCTTTTTCGTTCCCGTTATTCCTGGAATCTTTTACTTATTTGGACCAACTAGGAAATAATATCTCGGAAAAATGTATTAAGTCATTCGACTACGACCGAAATATACAGGACAATATTTGAGATGACTGCAGGGCGAAAACCAGTATTACAACAAAAGTCGTCAAACGAATTCGTTTTTCGTAAAAGTGTAAAACTGGGTTTGTTTCAAAAGCTACTAATAAAGGAAGCAATTACAATTCTTTGGGAAAGTTCACTAAATCCTAAGCACATTTTTAAGGAGTTTTAACAAAGTGGCCCTCACACCACACGCACATCTTTAGCCCAGGAAGCTCACGCATATTTTTTTCAAGAAATACATTAAAAAATATGGTAAATATGGTGTCCTATTACGCTCGGCGATTGTGTTACTGGTTAAATGGAGAGTTTCTCGACCATCGAGAGTCAAGTCCCTGAATGGACAGTCTCGGGTGGACTTTGCGAGATTCGCAGCTGGCAATCTCCGATTTACCTAGCCTGCGCTGTCTCACTCCTGGGCAAAGGCCTCCTTCCATTCCTTCCATTTTTCGCGAGCCCGCGCGTCCTCCCTCCAGTTTTGACGAAACCTATCCAGCTCGTTCCGCCATCTCCTACGTGGTCTGCCGCGACCCCATCCCGGCCGATCCCTTTCCGGTTTGATACATGTGCTACGACCTTTAGGGGCCGTCTCCACGAGCGAGAGAATCGCGGCGATATTATCGTCGTGCCACGTATTTCTATACACTCTTAGAACGTGTCTCCACACGGCGATATCATCGCGGCTAAAGCGAGACTATCGCCGCGATTCTCTCACTCGTGGAGATGGCCCCATAGAGACGTTCAGAGTGGTCACGTTTTAGAGCCATCCACATTCATACTAAAAACCTTCCTCACGACATTTTCCTCATTCGTCCGCATTACATGCCCATACCATCATAACAGCCATGAGTTTTCAGACTTATACTAGACTCTTATTCTGTCCTTTCGCGTAACACCTCAATCCTCCCTGTAAGCCGTTCCTTACTCGCGGTTTCTTCATTATTTCCAGGATTTCATGTGTAGCCAAAAATACGATGATTATGTCGATCAGCTCGACGCTCATCGTCGTCATGGAGAACTAAGTACTCAACCGCAACCAGCGGATCTATCAAGGAGCTGCTTCAAGAGACCACAAGAAGTAGGTACTTCAAGTTATAAAACAATAGAATAATTTTAATAATGCTCTTATGGTGCCAGGATTCCCTGTGTTGGTGTTTTCATCGGTAGCACAGCATAGTTTTCCGCTTCTTAAAATAAAGACGAAAATATATAACCTTTCCGCTTTGATGCACTCACGGGCTAATGTAAGTTATTTATTACCAACTAACGCATGATTGAATTTTGTTTGCCAGTTAAAACCGAGTTTCGTCAGGTCTACCCTATCGGCAAACAACGCTGCGCGACGCTAAATGAAGTAATTAATTACGCTAGACGTCAATAGATGGCGTGGTTTGGTGAATAAAATTCCGCGAGACAAAAAGTTAATCAAATGAAATATTAAGAGGCTTACTAGACCTAAGTGTCCTTGAAAAACGCATGCACACATATGCAGAATCGACGCAAACGCCATCTAACGACGACGCCCATCACAATTATGACATAAAGCATACATGAGATTTAGAAGTAACGGTTTTGTGAGATTACGCCCTAGTATTCTAATAGATGGCGCGGAAACGATGTGCAAATAAGAAACAAATTATGTAGTTATGTGTGACAACATAATAAATTTTATTCGTTTTGAGTGTGACTTGAAAAACTTAAGGATGTGGGTGATTTTGAAATAAAACTGATTCAATGAAATTTAAAACATTTTTAACCGACTTCAAAAAAGGAGGTTGTGTATTCGACCCGTATGTATGTATGTAATGTATGTATGTGTGTATGTTTGTATATACAGGGTGTCCCAAAACTCAACGTCAAGCCGAAACGGGGTGACAGGATTGATCATAACCATCACGAGAAAAATCTGAAAAAAAATCTATCCCATGCAGTTTGAAAATTATGGGCATTTTAAGAAAAACCTAGAAATTTGATCAAACTGTACCATTTTTCGGTTATTGTGGTTATTATTTTTTATTTTTGTTCATTTGAACTTTAGAAACGTAATCCTAAATAACATTTCTAGAATCCCAATAAAAAATAATGACACAATTGCCTTAAGTTCCCGAGAATTGAGACTATTTGTTAAACTACGAATTTAAAATTTTCAAGATTCGTCGACTTTGACAGGCCCTCCTATAAAAAAAATGTACTAGAGTGCCTTGGCAAGTAGCATTAAAAGTTGGCGCATTTAATCAGAATTCTAAAATGGTACAATACTTGTTAGTTCCATACAATAGAAAAGAGTAAAAAAATTAAAACCTCAAGTAACCCGATTTTTGCTATCAGATTTTACTCAGTTAAAATGTTTTTAATTCGCACAAGCTCTAGGTAGGTTCTTAATTTTAAGGCAAAATGATGAGAGAGATGGATAATGGGTATGTTTGCCATGAGTGAGCGAGACAGATAGTGACGCCACGCATTGAGACGGAGATGCGCCGTTTAAACGAGTGCGAATGAAACAGATAGATGCTATGGCATCTATCTGTTTCATTCGCACTAGTTTCAGCCAAGCAAATGGCTACGCTACCAGTCCGACACCAACCAGTTAGTACGTTTCGCTCATTCGTCTACTGCGCACGTTCGTATTCGCTTGTGTTGATTTAGTACTGACAACTTTGGCTTCTCTTTTTGGACTTGAATCTTTGTGAATTGGACTTGTTGATAACATACCGGCAACTTTGGCTTCTCTCTGGACTTTTGTGTTGGCATCCTTTTTATCTACCATGCCTACGCGCTACACTTCACAAGAATATGCGAACATGCACCTCATTTATGGGGAATGCAGATGCAACGCAAGTGCTGCCGCTAGACTTTATCGTGAAAGATATCCAAATTTAGAGCGCTACCCGGATCACCGCGTGTTTGTTAATGTGTACCGTTCACTCACAGAGGGCGGCCATTTCCCGAATCAAATACAGGCTGGAGGTAGACCTGTGTTTCCTTTCCAGGAAGAAGTATTGCAAGAGGTCGCACGTGACCGAAGTATTTCCGTACGTGGAATTGAAGAAAGAACGGGAATACCGAAAAGCACTGCTCATCGTATTTTACAAAGAGCCGAAATGCATCCGTTTCACGTACAACGAGTTCAAAGTCTTCTACCTCGAGATTATCAGGAAAGGATTTCTTTTTGTAGAACAATGCTACAGAGGCATAATGAGAATCCCCAATTCATCCAAAAAATTCTCTGGTCAGATGAATCGACATTGAAAAAAGATGGTTACATGAACTTGCACAATTATCACGAGTGGCATGTGGAGAATCCACATTTAATGCGAGAAGATAGATCCCAGTATCGTTTTAAAGTAAACCTGTGGACCGGAATTTTAAACGGTAAAATTATTGGGCCTATTGAACTGCCTGAGAACTTGAATGGAACTAATTACCTACATTTTTTAAGAGAAGATTTACCAACCCTGTTAGAGGACGTACCACTAGCAGATCTTCGCGACATGTGGTTTCAACAAGATGGCTGCCCAGCGCATTTCGCAGTGCAAGTAAGAGATTTCCTTGACCAGGAATATCCGGGAAGGTGGATTGGACGTTCGGGCACTATCTCGTGGCCCGCCCGTTCACCAGATTTAAATCCCCTGGATTTTTTCTATTGGGGAGTTCTCAAAGAAAAAGTTTACTCAAAGCCCATTGAGAACGTAGCCGACCTGCGTGAACGCATTTCTCAAGCAGTGAGGCGATCAACTCTCGAAGATATGCCCGACTAATAAGTAGATCTTTTTTAAGAAGATGTAGGGCTTGTATTGAGGCTGATGGTAAACAATTTGAACATTTATTGTAATAAAAAACGTTATTTCTCTATCATCAGACTTTTATTCCAACAAACCTAATTATTTTACTAATTTTACTAACTTTTTTTCACTTTGGTAAAAGTGGCGTCACTATCTGTCTCGCTCACTCATGGCGAACATACCCATTATCCATCTCTCTCATCATTTTGTCTTAAAATTAAGAACCTACCTAGAGCTTGTGTGAATTAAAAACATTTTAACTGAGTAAAATGAGATAGCAAAAATCGGGTTACTTGAGGTTTTAATTTTTTTACTCTTTTCTATTGTATGGAACTAACAAGTATTGTACCATTTTAGAATTCTGATTAAATGCGCCAACTTTTAATGCCACTTGCCAAGGCACTCTAGTACATTTTTTTTATAGGAGGGCCTGTCAAAGTCGACGAATCTTGAAAATTTTAAATTCGTAGTTTAACAAATAGTCTCAATTCTCGGAAACTTGAGGCAATTGTGTCATTATTTTTTATTGGGATTCTAGAAATGTTATTTAGGATTACGTTTCCAAAGTTCAAATGAACAAAAATAAAAAAGAATAACCACAATAACCGAAAAATGGTACAGTTTGATCAAATTTCTAGGTTTTTCTTAAAATGCCCATAATTTTTAAACTGCATGGGATAGATTTTTTTTCAGATTTTTCTCGTGATGGTTATGATCAATCCTGTCACCCCGTTTCGGCTTGACGTTGAGTTTTGGGACACCCTGTATATTTGTAGATTTTCTAAAAAACTGATGAACCAATTTTGATCATTCTTTCACTAATGTGATCTACATACTTCCAGGAAGGTTTTAGTATATAATACATTAGGTAATTATTCTTATGTAGTATGTCCGAAGTTAATATGCATAAATGTACTGCATCTCCGGCATTTCTATGCGAATTTTGATGATTCTTCAATGCACTAGTGTTAATTGAATTTTTGTGGGGTAGGTACAATTAGAAAGAAAAAAAAAAACAACCGACTTCAAAAAAAGCACTACAGCGTGATAAATAACTATAATTTCGGAAGTCGGTGTCAAAAAACGAAAATGCGGAACCAGCGACACCGACTTCCGAAATAAAAATTATCACTTTGCAGTGTTTTTTTCTAAAACAATGAATTTTGGAAACATCTAAGAAAGTGCAGTCGGTATTTTCGACTTCACGTACAACTGTCACAGTGACGTATGTGGACGACGTGTAGATTTGTATTCGAGAGTCCCCGGGTTCGATTCCCAAGGTTACGAAATCGAATTTTCTATTTAAATGTCATTTTGAATTTTTAAATATATCTATTAAATATTTTTATAAATAACTAAAAAAAGTCTGCAGGAGAAAGAAAGTCGAAAATATCAACACGGAAGTTAGGTATTTCTAATGCGCAAGTACCTACACGTTATCTAAGCTATTACAAAAATAAAAAAAATTCTGACCTAATGTTTTTATTAACCGACCGCGACTTATTGATAATGGGCATAATGAAATAGGTAACAGATTCATCTGAAAATTGCGATGAAAATGATCAAAAGCAAGAAATTAGATTTAAAATTGATTTTGTTTATAATAAAAAGGAATCATAGTTATATATGAATGTTAGGTACCTAATCTTTGAGGCCGTTTACACATTATGCCGCAGCTGCAGCGGCACCGCCGTCGCTGCATCAGTCACCCTTGGATTTGTATGAACACACGGCGCCGCGGCGGCGCGCCGCAAGGGCTCATACAAATCCAAGAGAAACCAATACAGTGGCATCGCCACAGAATATAATAGTATGGCACCGCGGGCGGCGCACAGTGGTCTGAAGATCGAGCTCCATACTCATAGAAACTTAAAGTTCGGAAATAAAAAAACAAAAATTGTAATGGGTCTAGTATACCTCCCTTTACGTAATATTAACGTATAGATGGTATCAGTCGCTCTACGCGTGAGAAAAAAAAGTTTTTAATTTTTTTTTGTATGGGAGAAAACACTTAATGTACATTTTTTTGAAACTGGATGGAACTGATAGGCTGGAGCTCGCACGAGCTATTGTACGATACACGGCCATCAAGATGACATACAATTCATGCACCGTTCGGCGCCGCTTTGCACGTAGCAAATTTTTGAAATTTTGAATTTTCGATACGTGATTTTTCAAATCTTTGACGAGGTTAAATTAACTTGCCGATCGATTTACTTATACTATCGTTAGTTGTAGCCTGCTTATGACCTTTGTGATGACAACAATTAAAAATTATATTGATTATATACGTTTTTTTTTTATTTCATTCCAAGAACTAACTCATTTAATCACCGTGATTATGGTTGAGTTATAATTATATACTAATGACATGAGCATCAACCAGCTCTAGCAGGGCCAAATGGGCCCTAGTCACAATAAAATTCTATTGTCTGTAATATTAAAGTCTGTAAAACCTAATTAAAGAATAGCGAACGATAATGAGGGTAGTTGTATAAAAACAGGACGTTTGAGCTTACTTTTATCAGTAGCTCTCAGTACTTGTGCGCGCTAACTTATTACGTTATTTTTTTAATTGTGCTGTGATGGAAGGTTGTGATACCAATTTGGACATTGTCATGTTTGTGACAAACAACAATTGTTTTTCACAGCCCAATGTTTTATTTGAAGTTTTTGAGAATACTATTGATTTGTTAGAAAATGAAAAGAGGGTATTGAAACAATTCTGTCAGACTTATGTTTGTTCGTTGAGGAACAAATGGATCTCGTGTAATCTCACGAGACGTACATACATAACAAAGTATGAGACATGGCTGTAAGAGAACATAATATAGCCTGAGATCATGAAAGGAAAGATGACCCCTTATTTAGTGTCAGTAGAGCAGCAAACCCGTTCCAGTTCTGACTTTGTTTTAAATGAGGGTGCATCAACATCCTACACACCGGAGACGTGCAGTGTTGGAACATCAACATCAGTTGTGAGGCCGAGAAAACCATTTAAAGAGCTAAGCCCGCTACAGAAGAGAAGGAGAGCGGAAGACCTCCTAACGTATAGCACTGAAAGCCTTGCTCATGCAACCGGTTTGAAAGCACATGACAAGAATATAGCAGATATCGTTAAACTAGTCTCGGAGCAAAGAGGCTACAAGGATAAATAAATTGTTAAAGCCCAAGGAAACTGTGCCTATATATTCCGCTGATAAAGCTTTATTTATTTTGACCTCATTGAAGTTTTCGAAGTGGCAGTATATAACATTAAGATCTTGTGCAAAAGAAGAAGGAGTACCACTGTGTCCTTCTTATACTGCCATCCTTGAGGCGAAGAAGGACTGCTGCCCTCCAAAAGTTACCATTGTACATCACGGAAGAAGAGGTAAAAGTAAAGCTAAATTTTGGATAAAACTGTGCAAAGCTTGGAAAATTCCTACGTGTGGAACCTTCGCTGGATGGCAAAGAGTTAACAATTATATGCAAGTATGGCTTTGATGGTGCTTCAGGGCAAAGTTTGTATAAGCAAACTATGGCAGACGAAGACGATTCCAGTATGTTTATGTGTTCTTTTGTGCCTCTGCGCTTAGTTTGTGGCGAAGAAAAGGTATGGGAGAATCCAAAGCCATCTTCCACAATGTTCTGCTGACCAATTTATTTTAAGTTTTCAAACGAAAACAAGTTGAACATCGTGGAAGAACAGGCTCTGATTAAGGCTCAGATTGAAGCAGTATCTAATTATAACTCAACCATAATCACGGTTGTAGAATCCTGTTGATTCCGTACTTATGTTAAACATATCACTTTACTGGCTCACTACCACACCAAGCGCCATCGTATATAGCCTGCTTCACTTTGTCTGTTTCCCGCCATTCCTCGTAACTGACAGATGACATAACATAACTGACAGCAGCTACCCCGCTTGTGTGAATGAGACAGTGTTTACATATCTATTTAATAGATACACTACAACGGTGATTAAATGAGTTAAGTAGTTCTTGGAATGAATTTAAAAAAAAACGTATAGGTACTTATAATCAACATAATTTTTAATTGTTGTCATCATAAAGGTCATAAGCAGGCTAAAAGTAACGATAGTATAAGTAAATCGATCAGCAAGTTCATTTATTCACGTCAAAGATTTGAAAAATCACATATCGAAAACACAAAATTTAAAAAATTTGCTACGTGCAAAGCGGCGCCCAACGGTCCATGAATTGTATGTCATCTTGATGGCCGTGTATGGTACAATAGCTTGTGTGAGCTCCAGCCTATCAGTTCCATTCAGTTTCAAAAAAATGTACATTAACCCCCTTATTCATAAAACTTATCAAACCTATTTTAGTTAAAATGGGGTTTGTCTCTTTCTTACACACAGAAATGACAACGTGACAGATAAAGACAAACGTTCTATAAACCTATTTTAGCTAAAATAGAGATAAAATAGGATTATGAATAAGTTGGTTAGTGTTTCCTCCCATACAAAAAAAAACAAAAAACTTTTTTTTCTCACGCGTGGAGCGACTGATACCATCCATACGTTAATATTACGTAAAGGGAGGTATACTAGACCCATTACAATTTTTGTTTTTTTATTTCCGTACGTTTTCCGTAGTTTCTATGAGTATGGAGCTCGATTTTCAGACCACTGTGCGGCGGCCAATGGGCTTATTAGAAGGCTGAAAGTCACCCAAAGGGCAATGGAGAGGGCTATGCTTGGAGTTTCCCTGCGGGATCGAATCAGAAATGAAGAGATCCGCAGGAGAACCAAGGTAACCGACATAGCCCGAAGAATTGCCAAACTTAAGTGGCAGTGGGCAGGGCACATTGCTCGCAGAACAGATGGCCGATGGGGCCGAAAGGTTCTGGAGTGGCGACCGCGTACCGGAAGGCGTAGCGTTGGAAGGCCTCCCACAAGGTGGACCGACGACCTTGTGAAGGCCGCAGGAACTCGTTGGATGCGAGAAGCACAAAACCGGTCGAAGTGGAGGTGCTTGGGGGAGGCCTATGTCCAGCAGTGGACGTCTTTCGGCTGAAATGATGATGATGATGTGCGGCGGCGAGTTTTGATAGATCTTATCAAAACTCGTCGCCGCGCCGCACCGCCGGCGGCGCGGCGGCGCGGCGGCGCCGTGTGTTCATACAAATCCAAGGGTGACTGATGCAGCGGCGCCGCGGCGGCGGCGATGCCGCTGCAGCTTCGGCATGATGTGTAAACGGCCTCAAGGATTAGGTACTCGTACCTAACATTCATACATAATTATTATGATTTCTATTTATTATAAACACAATCAATAAAAATTAAACTCTTGCTTGTGATAATTTTCATCGCAATTTTCGGATGAATCTGTGATTTCTTTATGCATATTATCAATAAGTCGCGGTCTGTTAATAAATTTAGGTTTTTTTTATTGTTACAATGGCATAGAAAACGTGTAGGTACTTACGCATTAGAAGTAACTTCCGTGTTGATATTTTCGACTTTCTTTCTCCTGTGAAAGATAATTACATTGTAGACGTTTTTTTAGTTATTTATAAAAATATATATTTAAAAATTCAAAATACATTTAAATAAAATTAAATCGATTTCGTATCACTGGGAATCGAACCCGGGGACCCTTGAACACGAACCTGCGCGTCGTCTACATAAGCCAATGTAACGATTGCGTATCTCGTCGAAAAAACTGAGCTTATGCGTAATAAGTGCATTTTCTTAAACTACCAAAATTCATAGCGAAAAAAAATATTCAGTAATAATAAAATGCTCTTACTTTTTAATTTCGTTCATATGTTCGGCGTTTGTTTTATATGAACGTTTTGTAGTCCTCCTAAGGGAATGTTTCACTTTATTTCCCATATTTACAAATGATATAATTGATAGCAAATTATTACGCTATTTTAACTTAAAAGTATTTTATATTTACATGAAATAAAAATATTTACAGAAAGAAGATATGCAAATAGTAATAATAAACAATGAATGTATGTAGGTACAAATAAATAATGCGGCGACGGCGAAAAGAGCGACGCGTCCGTATAGTATCAGGCCTCGGCCGGCATTATTGCTACACGCACGGGGGTTTACCGTTTACGTACACATGCGCACTTATTATGTTCGGAACTATGAATATTATGCTATTTACAATAAAACTATTGTTTGAACTAAAAAAATAAAACACTATTATTTTAGTATGTTGCTTGTAGAATGATCTGACAAAAAAAAACAACCGACTTCAAAAAAAACACTACAAAGTGATAAATAACTTTAATTTCGGAAGTCGGTGTCGTTGATTCCGCATTTTCGTTTTTGACACCGACTTCCGAAATTAAAGTTATTTATCACTTTGTAGTGTTTTTTTTGAAGTCGGTTGTTTTTTTTTGTAAAAAAGTTTTTATTTTTCACTTTTTAGTTGTACCTACCCCCCAAAAAAAAGTAAACAAAAAGATCGTTAATGTAGACAATGTAGATAATTTTTTAGATTTTTGTTGATTTTTCAAAAACCGCTCATCCGATTTCGATAAAATTTTCATGGGACCATTTGGGAAGGATACCCATTCTAACAAAAAAAGAATTTTTCAAATCGGTTGGCAAACGACGGAGTTATGCGCGAACAAACATAAAAAAAAAAAAAAAAATACAAACATTCGAATTGAGAACCTCCTCCTTTTTTAGAAGTCGGTTAAAAAATCAGAATGATTGTATGTATATTAGTATGGTTTCTATTGTAAAAAGAGTTTTTAGAGGTATCTTCATGATTTTTTTCTATCGTACCAAATTAGTTGTATTATGTTTTCAAAACACTATCTATCTAAAAATTCAAAATACATTTAAATAAAATTTAAAAAGAAAGTACGATTTCGTAACCTTGGGAATCGAACCCGGGGACTCTCGAATACAAATCTACACGTCGTCCACATACGTCACTGTGACAGTTGTACGTGAAGTCGAAAATACCGACTGCACTTTCTTAGATGTTTCCAAAATTCATAGTTTTATTGCAAAAATAAAAATATTCAGTTAAAAATAAAATGCTCATACTTTTTACTTTCGTTCATATTATGTTCGGCTTTTGTTTTATATGAACGTTTTGTAGTCCTCCTAACGGAATGTTTCACTATATTTCCCATTTATTTACAAATTATTACCCTATTTTAACTTTGTTAGGTTACGCGGACCACTGCCGGTAGACACAAGTGAAACGCCCGGGAGTTGGGACTCGCCGTACAATAGATGGCGCGCGCCTTGCACCCATACAAAACAAACTTAAAAGTATTTTATATTTACACGAAATAAAAATATTTACGGAAAGAAGATAATGCAAATAATAATAAACAATGAATTTACAAATAAAACTTAACAAAAACATAACAATCTTGACGGAAATAGTGCGGCGAAAAGAGCGACACGTCCGTATAGCATCAGGCCTCGGCCGGCACTGTAGCTACACGGGCGTTCACGCACACATGCGCACTTTTTATGTTCGGAACTATGAATATTCGATTTACAAAAAAACTATTGTTTTAAATAAAAAAATAAAACACTATCATTTTAGTATGTTACTTGTAGAATAATCTGACAAAAAATCAGAATGATTGTATGTATATTAGTATGGTTTTTATTGTAAAAAGAAAGTTTTTAAGAGGTATGTTCATGATTTTTTTCTATCGTACCAAATTAATTGTATTGTGTTTTCAAAACACTATCTATCTAGCATATATCCTGAAGAATATCATATATTTTTCTGATTTTGTTTACTGTAGGCGATCATATACTTTTATTGTTTCGAAAACTACCGTTTTTTTGCGTTTAGCTCATGTAAGCGCCTTAATAACTAGCGGCCCGCCCCAGCTTCGCACGGGTGCAATTTTTTTTTTCGAATTTCCAAAATTTTCTTGCATACAAACCTTGTCCCGGCAATACCGATCACAACAAAAAAAGAATTAGCGAAATCGGTCAAGCCGTTTTCATGTCAAGTCGTGACAACGGAAAACGGGTTTCATTTTTATATATAGATAGATTCGTCACGGAAACGATTATTAGTTTGACTTATTGTCTGTTTTAAAATACCAGCATGTTGGTGCCTTAATATTTCTCATAGCATGTTGGCCGAACTTGACTAGTTGCGGTTAGGTCAATAAGATTTACGAAAATCCTTTGTTTCCTTAGCCTTAAAAATAAGAAAAATATAACAAAGGGGGATTCCGGCATGTCTCCAAGGATGCTTCACCTCTGAACTTCCGCTTGACTCTACATATACATAGGTACCTAGGTACATTTGGTATTCAGTTGGATTTTAGTGAGACAGCCTGTATAACGAATTTTACTAAATAAATGACGTTTACCATTCTAAGTGCTAAGAAAACTGTTTTGTACATTTCTATGGAGCTGTCCATGTCAATTAATACAGACATGCGGTTTTCAGTACATAGATTCCGGGTCTTATAAATAAAGACTAACAAACGTTTATACAAAAATTGAATAATTTTATTATTACCTATCACTCCCCACCACTAAAATCAATAATTTTTAAAATCCCTAAGCCCTAGCTCTCTGGATTCCGCAATAGCCACAAGTATTTCTGGTTTACCCAACTTCCAACGTTTAACTAAGCCAAACAATCGAAATAGACTCCACGTCAATATCACATTTATAGCAGCGCGGCGCGGGTCAGGAACTGGCATCAAACTCGCGACCTCACGTTTACCAGACTGGACTCTGTCTAATTAAGAAAACATACCTAATCTGCATTCGCGATTTATATGCCAAAAATGTAAACAAATATGAGTTTATGGAAAAATAACTTTAAATCATACACAATAAAGTTCAGTTTACGCTACAACTTCAAACATTTTTATAACTTTTTCAATAGTGTAGTCACTTTGAAATCAACTTAATTGGCATTAAAATAAAGTTGATATTTGTTTAACTTGAAATAATATTAATTTGAAACATAAGTTTCTAGATTTTACATAACATCACGCCTGTATTCCTAAGGGTTAGGCAGAAATGCACCTATAGTACACCCACATTTTTGTTTAAGTCCCATGCAATAGGGGGCGAGCCTATTGCCATCAACGGGCGCAAATCCGAATCCAAGCACTTCCCCCTTAAACGAGTGACTTTGCTGCGCTACGGGTCCCAGTCCCAGGTTCGATTCCATCACGAAACAAAATTCGACCGGATGTACCGATAATCAATGTTCCGGATCTGCTTGTAGGCACTTGTGTGTTTTTAAGCGTACCTTTTTTTTTTTTTTATGGATGGGAAATCATCAAATGACCCCTCCCGCTCTGGGTGAGGCGAAGGGAGTGTCAGACTCTTACTGACTAAAACCCATCCGTGTTCCTTCCTTAGCCCTTTATGTTCCGGGGTAGCGGTAACCCTTTCGGACAATCCCGCACCCCCGGCAGGCTTCGGCCCTGGCAGGCCCCTTCCTTTATGCTGACATCTCTTTGAGGCGCGCGTGGAACACGTACGCGCCGTCCGGCACGGGCCTGGTCCTGATCGGACGGTGAGCTACCCATTACTCTCCGTCCGCAGGCCCGCGCCTACGGTGGTCGGGAGTCGTCACGCGGCTCCCGACGCCCGGAGCGTCTCCCGCGGCGGCTGGGGTGTGAGGCTCTCTCCCTCAGCCGTTCAGCCACCTCCTTCGCTAGCATGACTGCTTCACAGAAGGAGGTGACCGCCTCCCACTCCCTCTCGCCCCGGACCATGGCTTGAACCAGGGCCGGACGCGAGAGGTCGCCGCCGCTGTCGATCGCCTCTACGAGGGCACGGCGGTGCTCCGCCCATGCGGGGCAGACCTCCACCGTATGCTCCACCGTGTCCTCTGGGCGATCCTCGCAGTGGTGACACCCGGGCGTCTCCTCCCGCCTGATGATGTGCAGGAACCTCCCAAAACATCCGTGTCCGGACGTAACCTACCACTCCTACCAGAACAAAAAGTAATTATTTTTACCAAAGAAAGTACTTAATCATCATCATTCAGCCGTAATACGCCCACTGCTGGACAAAGGCCTTCTCAAGAATCGCCACAATGAACATTTGGTGTAAGTATATTACCTTTCTGAACGAAACGAAACACAAAATTGAAAAATTTGCTATAAATTGTCAAGCGCATGAAAACTGCTGTGATCGGTTAAATTAATTATAAACAGCCAATCGTATCATTTGACTTGCGTTTAATTTTGACGCGTCAATAATTTTCGTTCCAGAAACTGGGTTTGTTCCCCGCAAATTTGTCCCTGCCTCAAGTTGTTTCTACGCCAGTTTTGTCAACAACCGGCCACCGGCACACCAGCTGCATTCGCAACATAATGTGTCCCGTGCCCGGCGGCTACCTGTACGTACCTCTACGGGATGTTTTGATAAAAGAGAACCAGAAGGCAACCGCAGGCCCCGCTTTCTATATGATTTATATCGCTATAATAAACTGTCGACGGCTCAGAAAATAATGTACTTATGTAGCTAGATATTTTGCGAAATATTTGCAATTTAACACCCTGCATATCATTTATCAACACCTGTTAAAACAGTGACAAGTTTAATGATGGCCACGTAAGCCTATTGAGGTCTGAATAAAACTTAGAAAATAAACTGTACCTAAAGAAAACCCTTTGCATTTATATAACTATCTCACATCAACGGTAACATTATCATCTGCCTAGCCTTTTCCCAACTATGTTGGGGTCGTCTTCCAGTCTAAACAGATGCAGCAGAGTACCAGAATTTTACATGGAACGACTGCTTATCTGATCTCCAAAACTCAGTTACTGGGTAATACGAAACCCCTTTGTAAGACTGGTTGTCAGACTTTCGGGCTTCTGACCACCCGTAACGACTGTCAAAAATCTTAAAAAAGGCTTAACTTGCTTTCGAGGCACAGAGGGGTCTTGGTATGTAAAGATGGTCACCCATCCACGGACCAACCGCGGCAAGCGTAGCGTAACTTGATCGATCGACCCGTGCGGCTGTTATTACTTAGCCACAAGCCCCTCTATATCAACGGTAACATACAAACATAAAACTCACAAAAGCTTATGTCTGTTTAAATTATTTATTAAAGTTATAGTCTCTCACTTAAAGCAGACGAGTAAATTAGTAAAAGAAGAACAATCATCGATAGATGGAAATTATATCACATACCCTAGAAAATCTAGAAATACAGAGGATGAGTCCTCATGTAAAATATCACATTAATTGTTGCTATCAAAACATTAGAACATAATTTAATTTTTGATGAGGATACCACTATAGTTTATGATCAAATGTTTGAAGAACTGCAAACTGAAAGTTTAATCATGTCGCCTCTGGACGGTATATTCGAGAATAAAGCGTGTGTGGCAGTATTTCCTGGAGACAATCGACGGTACCGTGCGTCTATTTTGCAGTTATGCAACATTGAAGTCATTTCTTTAGCTGACACGAGGGAAATTTATGAGGAATGGACAGACCTTCCACCCGCTACACTGTTACAGCCAAATTATTTGGAGTGCAACTAAATCCAGATTTTGGTATCGGAGAGGTCACAAACAAATACACCGACGTATTCTTGGATCAAGGACCATTCCATGTGAAGGTAGGTAATCGGTTATGACGAATCAGTGCCATTAGTAGAGATAAGAAATGAAAAGAATGAGTTGTTATAGGTACAAGAAACTCATAGAAAATAATATGTTAATTCAATGATAACTCTTAAGTCAGAGTTAATTGTTGTAATTTTTTGTTTATTTTAGTTGTTTTAAGTTATCTTAAAAACAATATTTACTTTTTTCATAGTTACAAGTACCTACTAAATTAATATGTCAAACAGTTTTGTTTACCATGACATTATGATTATCCAAAATTATAAAGTTGTACTTAAGTATTGTAATCGTTTAATAATGTTATCTTCCACTCTAAGGCTGGAAATACTGTTACGCTGACGTCGGTCGCTGTTGTCAGTCGTGTACTCGTGTACTGATTCGTATGGACTCGCGCTCGCTGACCATCATCAGTTCTACACTATACATTGTCCATTTATCGTCAGCGTCTTGGTACGCGTAACCGACAGTACCCGACAGACGTCAGCGTAACACTATTTCCAACCTTACTCTTTCCGACAAATATGTGATCGAACCTAGAACTGACGACTCGCATTCGCACACTGAGTTACTGAGCTATAGCGCATCATTGTAGTACCTACTAGTAAAGCAAAGAATTTTAGAAGCTCAAACTAGCAAAAAAACTTTGATAAAGCTTCAAAACTATAATAATATAATCGTTTGGTAAATTGAATACCTAAATAAGACTATCACAGATTCTGGTACAATTACAAAGCAACAAAATAGTGTAATTATTAAAAGTATTGCTTAAACTCTAAAATAAAAGTCACCTTTGACCTAGGCTAGAGTCAAGAGCAAGCCCATTTAAAAAAAAAAAAGTAAACTTGTTTTTAAATTTTGATAAGCTCTACTCCTAGTAGAGCTAGAGTAATGGTTTTTTTTCATTAAAATTTGAATTTTAAAAGGGTTATTCTTAAATAGAATTTATGGAAACGACGTCACGTAACGGTTTCCGTTTCGTACAAAACTCAAAATTACGAGGGTTACTTATTATGCGGCAATAGAAATGTTGGTGCGGTCCGTTCCCTCCAAGCCGCCGCGCATTCATGGCATTTCATTGTACGCGGCAGTCGCGGCCTCGCCACCGCGGGGGGATCGCGTGCTTGCGTTGTTGCGTTGCCATGCTGTGCCGCACGCACACTGCTCTATTTACTACACTGCTCATAATCGTCGTTATCGAAGTGTTTCCGTGTAGTACACGCGTAGACAACAGCTGAACATGACCGTGCGAGACTTACGAACTCAACTTTCATTCATCAAAACTCTATTCTGACAAGTGACGAAAATGATATGGACACAGTGCCGTTTAAAATGATAATTAACGCGATATTCTTTTGTTTAGTGATGGGCGCGGCGCTTACGGAAGCGCCTGACGATGCAGATGTTTGTTTCCGTGTGTCCGGTGAGAATGGTGTGGTGGAGTGCAACGTACGGACACTGTCGTCGGACAGGGACGTCGCCGGTTCGATGCACTCGGATGGCGCGGAGCGGCTCGCGATCCGGTGCAGCCCGCTGCTACTGGAGAGCTCTCTGCGAGACCATCACTTCGGAAGAATGCAAGGTTTGGCAGAGATAACCATAGATAACTGCAAAATACTACGACTGCCTGGCAATGTGTTCGAGGGGCTGCGAGGGCTGAAGACATTGAAGATTCGCTCTATGAACAACGAGTGGAGCAACAATAAAGAATTGGAACTATCTCTAGGAGCTTTCAACGGACTGAGGGAGCTGCACACGTTAGACCTGGGTCACAACAACATAAGAAAGATACCTTCGGACCTGTTTTGCGCGCTGGAAAACATAATTTCACTTAATTTAACACACAACAAAATCAAGTTTGTCGACGAACTGGGTTTCGGTCATAAATGCGGGTCCACATTGCAGACTATAGATTTAAGTCATAACGACATCATGTCGCTGCCAGCTGACTCCGAAATTTTACATTTGCGCCGGTTGACACAGTTATTCCTTCAAAATAATAAAATTAACGAGCTCCCAGGCGAAGTTTTTAGTGACTTACTGTCGTTAAAAGTTGTTAACCTTTCGGATAACGCTATTAGTTATTTACCAGACGGTTTATTTTATAATACTAGAGAAATTCGTGAAGTTTATATACAAAATAATGAACTGGAAACTTTGCCTAAGAGAATATTCAATCGGTTGGAACAATTGCTCGTTTTAGATCTTTCAGCGAATAAATTGAGGAGCGACCAAATAGAAGATGAAACGTTCGGTGGTCTAATAAGATTAATCGTGCTCGACCTGTCCCATAACACGGTGGCCCGGGTCACACGCAACATGTTCAAAGACTTGTTCTTTTTACAAATTTTGAATCTGTACAACAACACCATAGCGTTCATAGAGGATAATGCATTTTCACCGCTTTTTAATCTACACACTTTGAACTTAGGTCAGAACAAGTTACAAGCTATTGAAGACCATATATTTAATGGATTATTTATATTAAATAAACTAAACTTAAATAATAATATGCTATCTTATATCAGTGAGAATGCATTTGGAAATTGTTCAGATTTGAAAGAATTAGATCTAAGTTCTAATAAGATTGCGAAAGTCCCTGATGCAATTATGCAATTACCGTTCTTGAAATCGCTAGATTTAGGTGAAAATTCATTAACAGAGATTGCAAATAGTTCGTTCCAGAACCTATCGCAACTGACCGGGTTACGTTTAATCGACAATCAAATTGGAAACCTTACCGCGGGCATGTTCTGGGGCTTGCCAAGCCTGCAAGTACTCAATTTGGCCAAAAATAAAATACAGTCAATCGAGACTGAAACCTTTCAAAAGAATACCCAATTGGAAGCCGTGCGTTTGGACGGTAACTTCATTTCTGACATTAACGGGGTGTTTGTGGCGCTGACTAAACTGTTATGGCTTAATTTATCCGAGAACCATTTGGTATGGTTTGATTACGCTTTCATTCCGGGAAGCCTGAAATGGCTAGACATCCACGCGAATTTCATTGAGATTCTAGGTAATTACTATAAAATTCAAAACGAGCTTCACGTCAAAACATTAGACGCCAGTCATAATCGTTTAGTGACCTTGTCACCGATGTCAATACCAAACAGCGTAGAGCTTTTATTTATCAACAACAATTTCATTACAAGTATAGAGACGGACACATTCCTTGAGAAGAGAAATTTAACCCGAGTTGATATGTATGCCAATGAGATTGAAAGTTTGGATATAAATAGTTTACGTGTTATGAGAGTGGCAGATGAACGAGTGCTACCTGAGTTTTACATTAGTGGCAATCCCTTTCGATGCGATTGCACAATGAAATGGCTTTTACTCATCAATTCTATTACGTCTCGCGAATACCCGCGCGTAATGGACTTGGAGAATGTAATCTGCAAGGAATCCTACGTACGCGGCGTGAAATATCTCCCGGTCAGTTCTCTCCATATCAAAGACTTTTTGTGTAAATACGATAGTTACTGCCCTGACGGCTGTCATTGTTGCGATTTCAATAACTGTAGCTGCAAAACACTGTGCCCGATTAATTGTTCTTGTTATCACGATTCGGCGAAAAGTACTAGCGTTGTTGATTGTTCTGTTAAACAAATGAAAGCAATACCTCAGAATTTTCCTGTAGATGCAACTCATATATATTTAGATGGTAATATTTATAGCGAACTTAACGAATCTGTTTTCGATTCTATGCGTAAGGCCGTGGTTGTATATCTTAATTCAAGTAATATAATAAACATACACAACAATACATTCAGCCAACTAAGAGATCTAAGAATCCTACACTTGGACAACAACAAACTGAAACAATTACTCGGTCTCGAGTTCTCAAAGCTAAGCAACTTAAAAGAACTGTATCTTCAAAGTAATTTAATTGAGTACATTTCTAATGAAACTTTTTCCCTTTTGGGAGCTCTAGAAGTGTTGCGCCTGGATGGAAACAGACTCGTGAATTACGGTCTCTGGCATTTAGACAATAACAAGAAGTTACAAACATTGTACATTGGCAGCAACAACTGGTCCTGTGATTGTAAATATTTGCAAGGTTTTTTAACTTATGTGTCTCAGAACGTCGAGAAAATTATCGACATTCCCAACCTGTGGTGTGTGAATGAGAACATGAACCCGGCAAAGAAGCCATTGAATTTAAATGTGACAGTTTGCAGTGAAATAAGCGATAGCTCGATGATAAGCGCGTTCTTCGTCTCCCACAATTTGCCATTATTGGCCTCGGCTTTGACTGGGTTCATGCTTATTTTATTAATATTAGCTTTAGTATTCACATTTAGATACGCTTGTAGGATGTGGTTGTATTCAAATTGCGGAATTAAGCTCTCTCCTCTAGCGGGCGCTTTTAAGGATGCTGATAAGCTTTACGACGCATATATTTGTTATAGCCCTAAAGACGAGGAGTTTGTCGTAGAATCGCTTGCTCGTGAATTAGAGACCGGTTATCCGTCGTACCATCTCTGCCTACACTACCGAGACGTTCCGCAGTTCGAAGCGACGTACGCTCAGTTCCCCGACTTGGTGGTCGAGGCCACCGAGGCGTCGAGGCGTATCATAGTAGTTTTAACAAAGAATTTTATCTTAACCGAGTGGTCACAGATAGAGTTCCGACAAGCTTTACAGAAAGCGCTACAAAAGAATCCACATAAATTAATAATAGTGAGCGTAGGGCTCATCCCACGAGATCCGGAGTTGAAGTCATATTTCAAAACGGGTTTGGAGATAACGTGGAAAGAGAAACGGTTTTGGGAGAGGTTACGTTACGCTATGCCGTCATCTAAGCGACACGGACAGAAATTAAAAAGACTAAATTATGGAAGAAATTCTAATACTTATACTATGGACGCGTCTGTGTTGAACAGTACCTGCCAGACGCTTTGTGGCAAGTCTGCCAACTCAGCGGAACGCTCGCCATGTGACCGGCCGCTGTCCGAGCACATCTACTCCACGATAGATTCGGATTACTCCTCCAACGACTTCCAAGGTCGACACAATCAACCGCAGTCCGTAGTATTTCAGCACACTGTTCAAACGTACCTGGTATGAAGGACCTCAGTAAACGTTAACCCAAACGATCTCTTAAATAATTGATCTGTAGGCCTTAGTCTTAGCCTTAGGCGAACGCTAAAGAACTTGTTTTGTTATAGACGATAATCGTCCCAAGTTGTAAATATTTATAGAACTTTATAATCTACGAGTATTCTTAATAGCATATTATGTGTAACTTTTGTACAATAACGATACCAAATTTTCGCATTTGAAAAGGTTTGCTTCTTCGTATTTATTACTTTTTTAAATGAAAAAATGTTTTAAGTATTATTCGGAAAGACTGTAAATTATTGTGTAGTTGTAATTCAATTGGCTGATGTTTGTATAGATATGTAATTAAAGAAGTTTATAAACGAACTTGATGATTTTAATGTACTTCTTAACTTTCACAATGTTGCCATTATATGAAGATGTAGTAAAATTGCGCGAGTACTGGCATTAAAAATACATGTTTTATTCTGTTTCCAATTCAGTTTTTACGAGCCGAGCTAGAAATGGAGCAGCTGGTCCAAGTAAACAGAATAAAAATGAGAGGCAAACATGGCCGACATCTATGCCTTCAATAGGCACATATTATAATAAGCCCCACTTGCTAGCATTCGCTTTGAAATGTCCATATCCATTAAAAGTTTTTCTCAATTTTCTCTGCCGGTGTGCGAGGTAAACACGGAAATGTAACTGGCGACTGTAACGATTAAGCACAAAACGACACTGTTAATAAAAGGAAAGTAGATTTTCGTAATCACGACTTTTTTAGCATTAAAACGATGACTTTTAAAACTATTATTATAGCTCCCATTATCACTTTATTCTTTAAATTAACCTGAATACCATTGTGTTGAAGCAGCTTTTCGTTTCGCGCCTGTCATAAATGTGAACAATGGAAAATCTGTAGGCGACGTGCTACAATTTGTCTCAATTTGAATACTTGTCATTTTAAGTCTTTAGAGGTCGTCGGTATCGATTCCTAAAAATGTATATTGTCCTAGATTGCATGCTATAAAATATAACAGTTAAAGGCAAAAACACACAATATTCGAGAATACATCGACCGCAAAAAAGGCAGACAGTAAATAAACTTTGGAAATATGTTGAACAGGAAAACCGCGTTATATACATAATGTGCGTAATCTGGCGGTCAATAAATAACAGAACATTTCGATGAGACAGCGACAGCAAAAACTATATCGATTTTTATATTTTTTGCAGTCACCAACGGTTCGTACAGTTTGTATACAGTTACGTAACATTTTTATGTATCTACGAAGCGTCGTGAGCAGAGTACAAAGTGTAGGATGACGCCTGCGTCATTCAAGCCAAATTCAATCATGTAACCTGTTACATGATTGAATTTGGCTCACTTCGGCAGCTACAATGAGACAATAAGACTTGTCTGTGTCCAGTTAATAGATTTCTTTTTTTATATGGGGACCTCGAACTCCCAAATATGTTTTACAACAATGTTATTTATTTGCGGTAGAGGCACACAAATGTGTCGCAAAGGATGTACAAAGAGGGCTAGAAACGAGTTTTACAACCGCTAATTAATGTTAATCAGGAAGGGCGTTAACTTAATGACTGGAATATGAGGTCAAAGTGCTTTCGAGCTTTTTAAAATTATGTCTGTGGGGCAGAATGTTTGTCGTCAGTTGCAGTTTAGAAGAGGATTCTACGTAAGGAGTATTTATCACCGTCTTCAACGTGGCAAGGGAGGTTACAATGTTCCTGGAAGGGGCGAGATAGCATCTAAGAATGGGTGATTTTTAACGATTTTTGAACTTTCTCTTTTTGTCTTTGTGTAGATTGAAGTAGTACAGTCCGATGCAAATTTTATGGCGGCTGTGAAGTGCGTTCCTCGCTGTGTAGTCCCTCACCCCTCACCCCCTAAGTGACTTGGCTCATGTTCCAAACCGCCATAAAGTTTGAATAGGGCTGTAAAAAGAAATAGATTCTCATTATGCTGTTATAGACGGGAAAAAACGTTATTAAAATCAACAAGTATTAAGAAATGGTACCTACAACGCTTTTCGTCCTAGACGCTACGCTTTAAGTACATACTCGTAATAATAACAATAGAAAAGAAACAACTCCAGAAACAAGACCAAGTTATTCAACATTGTAAGGTTACAAGTTCAACACCCACACACAAGACATAACTGTCAATATTCTTCAATGGGTCCTATAAAGTGTTAACAGATAAGCCTATCTAGATTAGCATTAGGTATAATATATATTTCCCTTCTCGTTTTATCAATAAGATTATAACAGAATAGAAGAATTGATAAGGTGAGAACAGCAAATTATTTTATTTAGCAAATAAATCCCAGTGCCCATTTGGTTTTTCGAGACATCGCCAAGCGGTTAGTCGACTCTACACGCGATTAGAGAGCTAAACAATCTTTGGCCAGAGAATCAGCATTGCCATACAACGTGGCAATGCTGCCAGCCTTTTGGGCACTGTTCCTGTTGACAGCGAGCTTTTTGGGCACCGTTCCTGTTGACAGCGATGCAGAAGAATTTTTTGAAGCCCTATGATTCTTTACCTTTGTTTGTTTTATATTTATGTACATATTATTATTCTAACCCCCTTATTCATAATCCTATTTTATCTCTATTTTAGCTAAAATAGGTTTATAGAACGTTTGTCTTTATCTGTCACGTTGTCATTTCTGTGTGTAAGAAAGAGACAAACCCCATTTTAACTAAAATAGGTTTGATAAGTTTTATGAATAAGGGGGTTAGTCTGTTAGCTTAATATAATGTTGTTTGAAAATAAAAAACAACTTCTATGAATTCAGCAAATAAACAAAATCAGCGTGCTTTTTAGATGGCTCAAACGTGGGTTGTTTTTATTTTAAGATTTACCTGAGTGTTTTCCTTAGTAGATACTCTCTCTGTGTAAGTCAAGTAAGATTTATCTGTGGGTGGGTGCTAATCTCCGTGGGTGTATGTTCACGGATCAAGGTAACTCCATAGAAGCATGTAAAACTTAGGAGTGTCGTCGAAAAAGGTTATGAAGAAATCCGATATGCTTTGCAAAAGAGATTAGTAATTAGTGCTAACTTGAACCTGATGCAATGAGTGTGTCTGAATCAAAATTGTTTATTTGCATAAAATGTGGTAGGACAGGGCGCACATCAAGCTACCCGAAACTGTCAAATTTTCTCAATTAACCTTGAACCTAATGATAATAGCGATAAAGTTGAAAATCTATTACCTAAAGAAATTTGACAGATTATAGTATGCAAATATTTAATCTAGAGAGTAGGTATGTTGTTACATACAGTCATAGACAAATTAATAATAAAAAAAAAAGGTATTCGTTAATTTTCCGTCGTATCAAATTAATTGTCCGTGTACTTTCAAAAAAACTTCACCAAACTGCAAAAGTAAGAAGAAATTGAGGTACTTACTTAAAGTTAGCATCGTTCTGAGAATAAGTTAATTCTTATTTTTAAAAGCCCTGTCATCAATACTTAAAAAGCTTTTCCTGTTTTCCAAGAACATATTAATCCTGATTTTTTATCAATATTTCCAGTGATTGGTTCCATTCCTCTTTCCTCCTACGCCAACAGGGAAATACGAAAGTTGTGTAAGTACCTATCTATTTTGCCGACCGTACGAAAATAGACAGGAGTTGATTATTCCGTTCGCTTACTGAGCCGTGATGCTTCGTTCGGTCGCGGGCTATTGTTTCACCCAAAGGTTGGGAAGTGATTGTACTAAAAGCGTTTGTTGACTTTACTACGGGTTTTTGTAAATCAAGCTTTAGGTTGGGCGCTTTGATAGACAAATTGCTATTGTCAATATTGTTGTTTGGAATTAGGAAAATCTGTGAATGTTTCTGGTTGTTGCGTAGCGGAACACCTTTTTTTGGTTACTCAGTTTAACTGGTCGTGTTAACTGCAATAATATGGTCATCCAAGGGTCATGTCACTGAAACGTAGGTCTTGTGCCCACCAAGATAAAAGTGACGATACAGAAGACGACCACGAGGCGACTATTCAGAAAAAAATTTAAAAACTTCATTGCTGAATACCAGCAATGCTACTTAGGGCCTTATCACACTAGCGGTTTGCGAGCGGCTGCGGGGCGGGGCGGGCGCGCAGCGAATGCGTCGCGAACTCGCCGCGGCTGCACAGCAAAGACGTCGCGGACTCGTGGCAAATTCGCAACGTTTTCGTCGTGTGTTTGTAGCAAGTTTACGATGTACAATACACTTAGTAACAATGGCGTCCACACACACACGCACAGTAACAATCGCGGCGATCTCGTTGCGCGTCCGCAACGAATTCGCTGCGCATGCGACGCGTGTTCGTTGCGCGCCCGTTCAGCTTTGAGGACGCTCGCAATCCGCTAGTATGATAAGGCCCTTAGTGTCAGAAAATGGTAAGCTGATCCGGAAGAGCACCTGTACAGGGTCAAATTATACAGGGTGTTACAGAAAGGGTATATCAATACAAACGGGTTGAAGAGTGTATCTGGTGTAGAATCTCTGTACAAAATTTCAGCTCAAAAGCATTAACTTTGAAAATGCTTAATATTTTTTTATTTCGACATCACGGCGCTGCACTGGCGCGCGGCGGCGTGATGTGCGTGTACTAGGCGCACAGACACACTACAGATAATGGATAATGACCCTCGTAGTGCGGTGACACGTTTGTTATGATTTCAATTTAATAAACTACCGAAATAAAAAAAATATTAACCATTTTCAAAGTTACTGCTTTTGAGCTGAAATTTTGTACAGAGATTCTACACCAGATACACTCTTCAACCCGTTTGTATTGATATACCCTTTCTGTAACACCCTGTATTAACTAGCGAAACTCCGCAGATGTGATGGGTATCAATATCTGTGACGATAAAACTAAAATAAAAATATGAACTCGTTATTTCAAGTAACTACCACACCAGCGGCTGTTGACCACTCGGTTCAGCACCGAAAGTTGAAAATCCAACGGAGGGCTTAAATTTAGGCACAGGCATTGCCTAGTGTGTGTGTGTGTGTAGAGTTACTGAAAACGGGTTTATACATAGATAAACCCACGCCTTCTTCACATGGGGGTAGGCTGAAACTACAGAACGCCACCTGCTACGATTCTTACATATCGTCGTTGTCAAACCAAAATCTGCTATGTGCCGTTTTTTTGAGATTTCAAGATATTGACAAAAATTGATTGATTGATTGATTAATTTTTGATTTTGGTCAAAATCTTGAAATTTTGGTTTGACAATGACGATATTCCTTTTGCTTCGTTTACAGCCCGGGCACGGGCAAACGGACAGATAGGTAATAGGTAATACGAGCTGGTGTCCACGTCAATGCGCGTATTTTGCGTAAAAACTAGGGATGGGCCGAACATGGGTTTCACCGAATATGAACATTCGGCCGAATGTTCGGTAAACCTTTTACCGAACCGAATATTCGGCCGAATATTCGTCATTTTTGATTCCCTTACGTAAACAATACAGGTCTAAACTTGTTTACGCAAAGCGCGTGGATTGGCGCCGGGCCCTCCCGCCCGCGCCCTCCCGCCCGCTACCCCCGCTGTACCCGTGTTGTTATTGCATCATCTAGTAAGGAATAAAACTTCACACGTGCGGTTGTGTTATGGTTATATTTTTATTTGAAAAGTCTACTTCATTGAGTTTTTTTTGCTTGGTTTAATTGTTGTGTACGTAAAAATAAGCGGAAGAAGGAGATCGAGTATATGGACTTATTTTCGGGAAAGTGAAGAAGACCGCAGCAAAGTAAAATGTACGATTTGCGAAAAAATACTTTCACGGGGAGGCAGCGGCCGAAAGGCTTCATCCTCAGCTTTGAGCAACCACATTAAATTGAAGCACCCTACGGAATTTACTATATTATATATGAGTAATTGATTGATCTCTGAAATGAATACTTATAAAAGTGTTTTTTTTTCTGTTTATTATCAATAAATAATTTTCGCTACACTACGTAGAAAGAAACTTGATTTATAATCTGCTGGAATGTTGTTAATCATGCAACTCTTTCTTACAATAAATATTGATAAAAACAAAAAACTTGCTTAATTTCTTACAATAAAGACCTGGTTCTAATATATTATTTTATTATAAAGAGTTCACTGTAACTTAATCCCAAAACAGCTATGCATACTTATATTTTGTTTTTAATAACCATCTTGTTTAACTACTGTTATTGGAAATAAAGCTATAGTGTCGACAAAAACATAAACCTGCACTGTAAATTAGAGAAGAATTAGAGTCTAGAGAAGAAGTAGAATTAGAGTCATGATAGTTTGATCATGACTCGAGTGTCATACACGGCTCAATACTGTAAAAACTTTGAGTACCACTTTGCCGAACATTCGGTGATATAGCCGAATATTCGGCCGAATACGAATATTCGGTAAACCTGCCGAATATGCCGAATACCGAATATAAAACGAATATTCGGCCCATCCCTAGTAAAAACGGACACGTGTATTTGGAAGCGTGTCAGCAAAACGAATGCATAGCGATTTTATCTGAACATGACCTAAATTGTGGTCCATAAATTTGTCAATCTAAAACTGCCAGTGGGCACAAATTTATAATTTGATAGAGCCCGATATAATTCGACACGTGTCGGGCCTGTTAGATCACTAATCACTGTGTCGCTGTATGTTGATAATGTATTAGGTACTTCCATTAGTAGCCGCTAATTAGGTTAAACCTGTGCTATTGATAGGTACTTTAGTGTCAGTTTCATAGTGCGTTCAATTTGGTTGTCATGTCAGCTACCACCGTTCTTACTAAGGGGTATCGTGTTACCCAATAACTGGGTTCCGCTCCATGTAAAATACTTGTTGAGGATGAGGATGGCTATGAGTAATGCTCATTAAAAATGGAAACATGATCACGATATTTAGGTATATTTTTTTGAGTGATTCATCAATTCGCCCCATGCCTACGGCCCATTTGGGACGACTTGACGAAAATCAAAATTATTTTAGGTCCACTTTCTCACGACTTGACGAAAATCAAAATAATTTTCGGCCCATTTGGGACGACTTGACGAAAATTATTTTGATTTTCATCAAGGCATGTAGGACGAGTTGACGAATCAATCATTTTTTTTCATAGAGACAGAGAGTAACAGCATCAGCAGTCAAACATAAGAATAAACTTAACAAAAAGGAAACATAAATATGCGTATAAAAAGGTTGGTTGCTGGTCGTCAACAATACTGGTATTGCATTCGGTTAGACTGGAAGCTGACCCCACCGAACACAGTTGGGAAAAGGTCAGGGTCAGGCAGATGATGGGCAGTAACCAGCGGGGTAATTCCGTAGCAACGGTTTTCATTTTGACAGTTCAACAACAATCATTGCGTTATTTCGTTGTTGAGCTGACAAAATCTTCGAACATATGAAGCAATGGATTAGCAATATCTTTCAAAATGATTCAGATTGTACTTGATAGTGCAATTAGGGTGCTACTAACTGGCTTGACTTTTTACAGCTCACAGTTGCATAGGCTATAGGTACAGCCGCGGACTATGGCGGTCGACCACTTTTCACCCTTATGCCTTTGGTAATAAGGTTGAAAAGTGCTCCACCGCCAGTGTCCGCGATGGTACATACAGCTTGTGCCGACCCAACCCACACGGAAAGATGAATAAAAATCATGAAATCTGAATTCAGTGTTATCGTAGGGCAATAAGTCAATGGCACCATCGTCACACTGGTGACCTATATTAAATTCGATCAGTTAAAACCCATGATGTCATTCGTTAGTCTAGTCTAGCCTTAATTGTAGATGGCACCAAGTCAGTTAACAGATTCTGCTGAATTTCAGTAGGTTGGTATACTGACATGCAATTTAGCATCCCACCAATTAAGATTGATGTTTCAAGGGGACTACATGACCTATAGCACGGTCACTGTCGGATTGCATAGAAACGAAAGAGAAGCGCGATGACACAACGCTGGTAATTTATTACAATTTTTTTTTAGGTAATTTATAGCAATTATCTATTTACAAAAAATCTATTATTTGGACTAAACTCAAACTCAAAGCATTTATTTCAATTAAACCAATTACAGGCACTTTTGAATTGTCAAGGGGTCGGTCAGTCAGAACGATGAAGCTAGTTGCTCATTCCAAAGCGTAGGTACTATGGAGAAGAACGGGCAAGAAACTCCATGGACACAAAACATTTAAACAATTTAGTATTTTGCTTGTAGAATAATCTGACAAAAAATCAGAATGATTGTGTGACTCCTAGGAGCCGAGCTAAAAGAACGCTAAGTGAAAATGAAGTAATAGTGCGGGCAGGCGATGCGATGCAACGGGGTAGGTCGGGGAACAAGAAAATTCACACGGACGAAGTCGCGAACAGAAGCTAGTCGTTCAGAAGGATCAATTTGTGGTCGATGATTCGTAAAGTATTTACTTCACCTACAAGTTTCTGAAGACGTTCTTCACTATAATCAGAACATCTTACATCTTCGTTCCTATGATTTAATAGCATATGTCTGTTACCGGTCGTCCAAGCTAATTTTACACCTCAGGCAGTTCTATTTTCATTGACGTTTGCAGATCTACGACTATTAATGTCTCTAGCTGTAAAAGGATGTTAGAATGGCCAGAATAACGGTAAGTAATTAAACCTGACCTGATTGAGGCTAGGTCGTTAGTGTCCAAAACTTGATATTTTAAGGCATCCTAGCTATGTGGCGTACATTTATGTTAATGTTTTGGCTATGGAATGAATTTAAACGACCTCTTTGATTACCGTGAAATTGAGGGCACAAAAATAAATGCCCAGCGATTTGAATTTCGGAATGTCTACTACAAAATTCTTTGAATTTAGAAGCAGGGGCCTTAATGAGTTCTCTATATTATCTATTCTTTTAAGAAGAAATGCTAGTGTTCATAAACTACATAAGCTGGTACACAATAGTGTGTCTATACTACATATACATATCTACACGACCCTTTAGGGACAATGGCGTGAATCGTGATATTGTGATGAGGTGTGCAATTCACATCAGTGTGGAATAACGGAATTGAAATGTTGACAGTATTATCGGAATTTCACATCTTGGTGGGTCTGGGTACCAACGGGTCGAAGGTCGCAGAAATGTGAAAGCTTTACGCCTATACGACTTTTTAAACCTTAAAGTTTACACACATACCTTACAAGTTTGGTACTGTAATGGTTTTCTTGCTGCAAAGCTTCGAAAAGTTATTAATGACTTATGTACTTATAGTGTTCGATGGCCTCCCACGGACCACCACCTCATTCAATTGTAGATATTTACTATAGGTACCTAGATACTGATTTATTCTCGTCACGTAAGTCCTTTTTCATTCCGGCAATAGACGTGTAGGTAGGTATTGCACATCACGTTTACGGAACGTAAACGCGTGCCGAAACGGTTTACGTTTTGGCGATTTCAGATCAATAATAGATCCGGGCTTCCTCACGAAATTTTCCTCCACGCTAAATCTTTGGTGTCCCTAGAAAGCGGTTCCATCTATTATAACGGTCGTCATGAGAAGCAGCCATTTTCACAAGTATTTGACATTAAGGTGTCAAAAAACGCCCTGTACCTATGTGGACACCCGTTATTGTGTTAAGACCAAACGAGCGAATGTAGAGACGCCAGCACATCAAGCTACCCGAAACTGTCAAATTTTCCCAATCAACTTTGAATCTTATTCTTTAGCGATAAAGTTGAAAATGTATTAAAGAACTGACAGATTGTAGTAGGTGGATGTGCTGGCGTCTGTACATTCTATACTCACTCCACCAATTCTCTTTGTGTAAAAAGGGATAGAATGTTCCATGAATGTTCCTTCGTTGGTCTCTTTCTACTAAAATGTCAAGAATATCAACAAAAGAATGCAGCTCTTGTTATTTGTTCGTTTGGACTAAACCCACCTTGACCGTTCACCGCTTAGGAAACCGACGCTCAAGTCATTGATCTAAGATTAACTTAGCAACTAAATACTCGACCACACGTCAGCAACTTTACACAGTTGACACAGCATTTCCCATGTCCTCAAACTCAACGATTTCCAACCACATTACAATTCTATTCATGGTCCGCTGGCGATCCATTATAGTCCATTTACTATAAATACTCGTTTTTTATTTACATGTACTTATATTGAATTAAACAGCCCGGATGTTGAGGCCGGTTTCCCTAAATTACATCTCCATTATAGAAGAACTTGCGACTCATTGTCAAGTTCTGAGTGAAAATATTGTGTTATAGTAATAAATGTTTGGTTATTATTGTGTCAAGGGAGTTGATCAGGTTATCTTGTTAGGCTGTTAAGTATCTATGATGGAGGATCTGTTACAATGTAGTACGTTGTTCGAATAAATTGTGGTCTTAATCTTCCTCGTTGCTTTGTTAATAATTTAGGCTTTATTTTTCATGGTGTAAGGGAGATCGTACCTAAAACCTCAACCATAGATTCATATACGTAATCTGCATTCGCAGTATATCTGCCAAAAATGTAAACAAATATGAGTTTATGGAAAAATAACTTTAAACCCTACACAATATAGTTCAGTTTACGCTATAACTTCAATTTTTTTTATAACTTTTTCAATAGTGCTAGTCACTCTGAAATCAACTTGATTACCATTAAAATAAAGTTGATATTTGTTTAACTTGAAATAATATTAATTTGAAACATAAGTTTGAATATACTTTACATTAATTCACTCTTTTTTCTCATGGAAATTACAAAACACCACCTGCTACGATGGATTCAGTACCTACGATGTATTAGGTACACCATGTATACGATGATATTTAAGTTCTGCGAAAAAGTCTATCTTGAATCGAATCGAAAAATCGAATCTTGGGCATTGATCAAGCGATTTTTCAGTAACCATCTACCTATTGCTTGTTGAAATTGTATTGTGAGAAAATCCCAAGAATTCGCCTTGTTACAGTTAAAAATAGTAACAAAAAGTTAACTTTTGTGAATGAACACAAAAATAACCTAAACTTGTTGCTTCAAGTTGACGTTTACAACTTAAAACAAAAGAGAACAGATGGTACGTTCAACATTTTCATTCATTCTTTGTACGTTCACACATGAAACTATGTTAGTTATACAAAGTTTCTTTGAATTTAAGTTAATGTCTGTCTGTAATCTTTTTTCATTCATGACTTGGCTAGTTCACGACCTTATTAACTTGTCTCATTAGCCAGTTGAGTTTAAGTCCTTTGTTATGAGAGCCTCCGGGCTGCTTCGGAGAAATTCCTGATTTTTTTACTTAATTTCATCATTGCCCTTGACCCAATTTATTTGGGGTCGGCACAAAATGTCTTCTTCTTCCATACTTCTCTATTAGTCGTCATATCAGTAGTCACGCCCTTTCTAACCCTAATTATCATCATTGACACAGCCCATCCATCGATTCGTTGGACTTCACCTACTCTTCTTGTTAATTACCCGACTACGGCGAAGCAAAAAGGAGGGTTATGATTTTGACCGGTATGTATGTATGTATCATATGTTCATCTGTTCCCTCATAAAACCCGACGACTGAAAAGGATGAAACAAGAAAGTACCTTCCCGTGGTCGCATGCTACCATAGCGTATTTAGTACAGCGGCATGCGACCACGGGAAGGTACTTTCCTGTTTCATCCTTTTCAGTAGTCGGGTTTTTTTGACAGTTCAGCTCGATACCTAAATGCGCAACTTTATATCCTACCGTGTGCACGGAGACTACGAGCACGGTAAACTTTTGGGTAACGTTATTAGAAAACCTTTGAACAACAATGTCTTTCCGATAGTTATTGTCAAGTTGAAGGTAAGTACTTGAAGCGTTGGGATGAAGGCCGCTTGAAAGGAAACGGTTGAGAGGAATCGGGTAGAGGCACTTATTGGAAATATTATGGAGAGGGCTCGGGAATGGGTAATAAGAAGGATAAATTAGGTTTATAGACGAGCTCTAAAATGAAGGTAAAGGAACTTGGTGTCGGTAAACCTGAGTTATTTTATTAAATAATTTTATTTCAATCAGTAAAATAATCGTTTTTACACAAATATGACATAGGAAGGATATTAAATATAAAGCACGAGGTATCCTAAAAATCATTTTCAAGATTTCGAATGATTTTTCTATTTTCAATGACGATTTCAGATTGTCAGATTTAGCGCCAATTTCAACTAAAATCTAGTTTTTCTTCTCTTCTCTGAAGAATACGTGACTAAGATCTTACAAAAAATCAAAGTATAAAAACGCTTCTGGTGCCTGTTGAAAAATACGTTAAGTACCATAAACTTGAAACTAAGTAGACGGACAACGTACTCTATAAAACACTAGACCCTGTCGGCACTTTGATTCATAATTACGTAGTAATAACACGTATCCAATATTTACAACCTTTCCAAGAAAATATGTTTTCCTTATTGAGCTCTTCATTACTTTCATGCCAATAGAAAAGCTATTAAATTTTTTTATGGCATCGCGCTAGACTTCCATGGAATTAATAGTAATTACGGCCGTAGAATATGGACGGACTAGCAATCTATCTAGGATACTGTGTATCTACCAATCTGTTTTGCCGCTTTTGAAAAAGTGAAAAAGTTTCTATAAAAAATGGCAGACGATAATTTCCAGGAATTCGAGTATAAAATACTCTTTATTTAGTTTCGTAATTTGTCAAACCTGCCAGCTTCTTGTATCGGCTATTTACCAATAAGGTAGTACCTACGAAATCTTTTGATACTGTAAGCAACGATATTATAAGATTTATAAGTAATAAAAAGTTGTAGATCATACGCGCTCCGCAAGTGGCACGTCAAACCTTGGTAATTATTTTACGACATGCCGTCCTACTTTCACGTGGCTTCTAATAATGTGACATTATGCCGTTTTTGAAGATCGAATAGTAGCGTTCTACGCATTAGACGCAAGACTACGATGAGGATCAGCAGTTGTGCAGGTACATTTCTACTTACCAAGCTAAAAGTTGTCGAATTGAGGTGTATCTTAAACCACTAGTAGATCACCAATCAATTTGCTGAACCGACAATGCTAAATACTTAGGTGAATTTCATGGGGAGGCTTAGATATTATCAAGCACTAAACTGTAATGTCGGTTTCAGCTGTGAAGCTAAAAGAAAAGGCGAAACGGTAAGTAAGTAAAGACTTATCTAACATTTATTAACGGACACTGAAGACAGAAGCGTATCCACATCTATTGTACATAAACACCATCCTATATAAACACATTACCGTTCAAACACATGCTGACAATCGTCCGTCGATGAATATGACATCCTTGTGTTGACACAGTTATGTTTACTAGGGAAGGGAAGTCTACACTTTAATCTTCATTCATCAATACAAATTGAGCCACTGGTAGCCAAGTGGCCCCCTGCGACGTTTATCCCTCATCCCTCGGGCTATAAGCCAATATATGCAGTAAAAGTTGATTATGCGACATGATTTTTGACTAACCCCTATGCGTTCAAGAAATTACATCAGCAAATATAATATTTTTATGATGAAATATTTTATGTTTATGCAGTTTCCGGAACAAACAAAAGCGGTTTTAGTTAGGATATTCAGAAGTACGAAAGTTCTTGATACTTTGCTGCTGTTTTTACCTAAAAAGTCAATCGTCCTAGAGTAACTGACAAGCATTAATTGGCACCTAAATATACATTCTTTCTGGTATCAGACAGACAGGTAAACATCGGAAAAATAATATCGCATATTGATTTCGATTTTTACCTTCCTAAAAAGTCATTTATACTAAAGTTACTGAAAAACATTATTTTGCACAGTAAATACACCTTCACCGGCAAAAATCATAAAAATAGTACCGCATATTGATTTTGTTTTTTACCTAAAAAGTAAATTATCCTAAAGTTACTGAAAAACATTCTGTGGCATCTATATACACTCTTTCAGGTAGCAGAAAAACAGGTAAAAAATATAGAAATAGTATCGCATATTGATTTCGATTGTTAGAGGTCTTTCAACTGCACAATCAAAAGACTAGCCGAATGACATAACATGCTCGGT
Organism: Amphipoea lucens; assembly: GCA_947508005.1. Taxonomy (NCBI): domain Eukaryota; kingdom Metazoa; phylum Arthropoda; class Insecta; order Lepidoptera; family Noctuidae; genus Amphipoea; species Amphipoea lucens. Next base: position 7,622,454 of record OX382368.1, on the reverse strand, counting down.
TCGCGTGCATACAATAGTACATTATGATACATGTGTGCTATGTTGATCATTAAACTCGAGGCGGTATTATTCGCGCGAGCCGTAGGCGAGCGCGATAAGGTAGCCGAGAGTTTAATTATCAATGCACACGCGTATCATACGACGTTTTTCAACACACTTGCGAGGAAAAAAACAGACTTGTATTGTTAAATATTAACTTGTATGGATAATGGCGGGCTGGGTTTGTCATTCCGCGCGCCGCGCTGACGTGCGCGCGCAGGTTTACCCATAGAGTAAGTAATGGTCATTCCTACACCTGCGCGCGCAAAGACAAAACCGGTATACAGCCTATAGAAAAAATATAATAAACACAAAATAATGTTAAGACTGATCGTAGTGTTGTCGTATGTCAAATTGTAGTTTAGTTAGTATGGAATTAGAAAGTACTATTTGCATAGAGAAATATACATTAATTCAGTGAGAATCCGCAATAATAGAACGCCAGTGGTCTTTTCCGTTTGGTTACGGGAGGGACGACGGAAAATTATAAGGTGCATCCAGACAGAGCGAGCCATGCACCGCAAGTGCTTTTTATTGTATGTTAGATGCCTCAGCCTGAAGGAACCGTACATATAAAAACATCATTTGCGGCACATGCCTCGCTATGTGTGGATGCACCCTTATGTGAATGCGCAGTGGTAGATCGCGAATTTTTTTTTTTTTAAGTTGTTTACAATTCGCAGGTCAGTATCAGATTGTATCTTGATCAAAATGTATATTTATATAATAGATATGTATTTAAAGAATTATAGTCATTAGAATCATTAATATATATATTTAAGTTAGATTTGTTCCCTAAGAACTTTTCCATAAGGGATTTGTTCTTATGGAACGAATCTAACTTAGAAAGATGTATTTAATTATTCTAATGATTATAATTCTGTAAATACGTATCTGTTATAGTCGCGAATCATATTTTGATCAAGATACATCCTGACACTGACCTGAACATGCAAAAAACGTTAGAAAAATTTAATTTCGTGGGCTACAACTGCGCATTCATCTTAAGGTAAATAAATTTTAGTTCATCTTGGGACCAAGGACAATTCAGACTATTTAAAAAAAAAGTAAAATGTGGCTCGCGGATTCTTTTTGGCATGAAGTCTCTTTGAAGATATTAAAAAAAAACGCACTTCTCCGACCTCCGACTAGTAAATTAAATAGTTATCTGTGGAAATAAAGCACAAGTACCGTAACGTAAAGAAAAAGCACGCGTTTGTAATACACTGCATTATGGATCTAAAAGCTGTGCATTAAGAGCCATTTTACGAGCAAGTGTGTTGAAAAGTGCTTTAGCTTTCAATCCGTTAGATGTCTGGGTGACAGATGAACCGTACCTATGCGTCAAGCATTGCTAATGAGCGGCTCGTGCGGTGACGTCAGATGTGCGAAATATGCCATTCAGCATTTATTTAAATGAAGGCGTCCACCGAAGCGTAGCGCACAGGTGCAATGTCTGCAGTATAACGATCTGTTTTATAGAGGTGTATTTCATAGCGTATTAAAAATATTGCAAGAAGCTACAAAGATTGCAAGGTAACCAGGTGTTGCTCTGCAATTTTTTAGTTTTTTTGATAAAAAAATAAATGTTTAGACATTGAATGTTTCTACCAAGCTGCGGGATAATTGCGTAATACACTATCAATCAATAGCAATGGCTTTCTTTTTGACAGTTCAACAACATTCATTGCGTTATTTACGTTGTTGAGCAGACAGATCTTTCGAACGTATGAAGCAATGGATAAGCAAAATGATTCAGATTTTGATTGAATGTGTGTATCGCAATTAGGGTGCTGTTCACATTTAAGAATTAATGCACACCATTAAACACTCCAATTAGAATATTGTTATCATTATAATACATAATATACTGAGTTCTTACTATTATAAAAAAACATTGTTTATTTATGAAATTAGTTATACTGATTGCGGGATAAAATTGTGGTCACAATACGAATCTACGAACGCACACAATCGCACGCGTTTATGGGTCTAACTTAGTAAGGTACTTCGTGGTACTTCGTCCATTTATGTTTGTTATAGCTGTACAGCGGAAGAGTGACTGTAATTTACGTAGTTTTCATTATTTTTGGGATAAAAAAACCGAGTGTGCTTATGACCACACGACTGAAGTGAAACTTCAAACGTATTTGGCTATGAGAGGAAGAGAGAAAGAAAATGTGTGCGCGCACTGCTTTCTCTTGCTTATATCCCCCACTCAACTCCAGTTCGCCTCGCCCGAGCACACTTTTCGTAACGCTTACGTCACGCGTTCGCCAGCTTACTCCCCAAGTCAAGCGTGCGTAAAGAAGTTTTACTTCAAAAATTACCTACCTACACTTAAAAAAATTTACAAAAATCGATTTTGTTAACGATTCTGAATAAACTACTTTCATAATATGATTTAATTCAGTTAGGTACACATTGTATTTCTTCCACTTATATATGTGCTTCAACAGTAAAAGTCGAAGTCGATTACAAAACATAAATTGATGTAACTTTCAATCTCACGTCGACTTCGCGAGTCCATAAACGAATTGTCGTCGAGTTGAAATTTTAAGCGTGACTTACCCCCTCGCAGGGGTCTATTAAATTTATTGCTTGTAAAACGAGCAGCTAATTTAGAGTTACGTTTTATTGTGTTAACTTAACTAAACTAGTTACGTTACGTTATAGCGCCGCGGGTGTTCCTTTGTGTACGCATCAGTTGAAAAGTAACTTTATTGTCACAGTAGTAAGGACAGGGGAATAAACGATATATACATGAAAACAACTAGCTATGTATGCTTTTTATTAGCCATATGTAATGCGTAATAAAGCAGTGGGGTGTGTTTCTGTTTTTACGATCACTAAAGGGGATGAAAGAAGGTATGGAGCCATAGATGAATAATATTTTTATGGCACATGGCGGTTAGAAAAAATATTATATTTAAGTTTTCGTCGTAGATGTACGGCCAGCGTAAGAAACAAAGAGATTTTTGGAGGCATGTTTTTCAGTCAACAAAAAAATAAGAAATTTTTTGTGAGAATATTTAAGTCAAATTCTTCTCTTCCTTGAATTTCAGTAGGTAAGGTAAGTAAATGACTTTGTTTATAAGGAATAAATAATATAATAGAAGAATCTCGTTACAGCCGCTGACAAGGAACAAAGGAACTCGGAAATGTCATCGGTCATTCCTTTTCATTTGCACGTTTCTTCCTGTTACACACGGCCGCCCTCACATATTGCTTGTATACCTCCTTACACAATGGCCTATGTTGGGCCATCGTGTGCTTCTGTCGCACCATGTTACAAAGAAAACTCGACTTATTTATCTAAGTTAATAAAATGATTCGCATTACTCAGTAACTGGGTTGTGGAGGTCAGATAGTCAGTTGCTCCATGTAAAATACTGGTATTCAGCTGCATCAGTTTAGTCTGGAAGCTGACCCCAACTAGGTGAGAAAAAGCGAGGTAAGTGACGATGATGATAAAATGATTTCATACCTTATTACTCTACTATTGAGTGATATAATCACACTAATATTATAAAGGCGAAAGTTTGTGAGTGTGTGTGTTTATATGTTTGTTACTTCTTCACGCTCAAACGGCTGGACCAATTTTGATTAAATTTTGTTTGGAGGTAGCTGACACCCTGGATGTTAATCCACCTGCTAGCCTATATGTTAATATAGGCTACTTTTTATCCCGATATTCCCACGGGATCGACATTTACGCGGGCGAAACCGCGGGGCGCAGCCAGTACATATCTATATAAGAGGTGTCTAGGTCGTAGGTTCGAACCCAGACAGGTGCTTTACTTTGTTTAATTTTTTTCATCACCACTGCTCTCAAATCGGTGAAGGAAAACATCGTGAGGAAACCGGCAACGGCTCCCGAAAAGCGACATTTCTAAAGACGCAAAGTTTAGCTGTTGATTATTTACTACTACTTACTACTCGTGACTGTCCTGTATTGTCGAAATATTATTGTCATTGGAGCGTAGATTCTAGCGTAGCAACAAGGAGCAATGTCTCATATTCTCATATGAGTCTATACCTAAACATTTCCTCGGAATATGGACTTACCTATTGGTGCCATGATAATAGGAGTCTATTGATTTCTATTGCTTTGGACTGGGTCATTGCTTATTCATCGATGAATTAAACTTGCCTACGGTTGCCAAATCTAATGATTCACAATGAAAGAATTAGGCGTTTAACACACACTTCTAGTAATCACAAATTCTTATCACCATCCCGTGTATTAAAATTTAACACAGCCATTTATTCAAATTGCCCGGGCATTTCGGTAAATCACATATTTGGCTATTGTTTTCAATACGGTTCGCATATTGAGTAGGACACGTGGTCGCCACGAGCCAACAATCCTTCTTCCATGTTATCCTTATCGAATACTAAACTATAGCCGGGCTTTCTTGGAAATTATGGCTTGCATTCTGCTCATTTGAATAAAATTCATACTGTATAGCGGAGGTGCAAAACCTGTTCTTTTCAGTGTTCCGTATACAAAGGATGCCAACGGGACCCTGTTACTAAGTCTCCGCTGTCCGTCCGTCCATCCGGCCCTCCGTCCGTCCGTCCGTCCGACCCTCCGTCCGTCCGTCCGTCCGGGCCTCCGTCCGTCCGTCCGTCCGGCCCTCCGTCCGTCCGTCCGTCCGGCCCTCCGTCCGTCCGTCCGTCCGGGCCTCCGTCCGTCCGTCCGTCCGGCCCTCCGTCCGTCTGTCTGTCTACGGGCTGTACCTACCTCATGAACCGTAATAGTTAGACAGTTGAAATTTTCACAGTGTGTTTCTATTGCCATAAGAAATAATAAAAATAAAGTTAAGTTAGTAATTAAGTGTGGTTTCTTCGTACAAGATACGTGTTTTAACCGACTTTAAAAAAGGAGGTTCTGTATTCGACCCGTATGTATGTACGTTTGTATGTCCGCGATTTTCTCAAAAACTTATGAACCGATTTTGATAATTCTTTTACTAAAGTGATCTACATACTTTCAGAAAGGTTTAAGTATATAATACATTAGGTAATTATTCTTATGTACGAAGTTATAGGCATAAATGTACTGCATCTCCGGCATTTCTATGCGAATTTTGATGATTCTCCTAGTCGGTGTCTACAATTCTTCAGTTCACTAATATTAATTGAATTTGTGTGGGGTAAGTACAACTAAAAAGTGAAAAATAAAAACTTTTTTACAAAAAAAAACAACCGACTTCAAAAAAAAACACTACAAAATGATAAATAACTTTAATTTCGGAAGTCGGTGTCAAAAAACGAAAATGCGGAACCAATGGCACCGACTTCCGAAATTAAACTAATTTATCATTTTGTAGTGTTTTTTTTTGAAGTCGGTTGTTTTTTTAGTAAAAAGTTTTTATTTTCGGCGTTTTTTGCCTCGTGTGTGAGTCCGACTCTCACTTGGCCGCTTTTTATTAATTTTTAATTATGCCGCAGGGAAGGATTGTTTTCGGCGTATTTTTTTTTTAAATCTTTCTAAGAATATAATAACGTCTACGGACGCCGTATGATTTGCTATTCGTAAGTATGGTAGGTTTCTGAAAATCTTGGATGGTTTAAGCCATCAGAAGAAAACTCCATACTGAATTTACTTATAAAAAGCATGAGGAAAGAGTTTGGTTGTTAAATAACAACCTCCTTTGTAAAAACATGAAATTGATTGCTCTCCATTGTCTGTTGCGTCACAGTAACCAAAGCGAGAAGACATTCGTGCTTATAAATACGTAACTCGTGTTACATATTATTCACATGAACGTGTAGGTAAAAAATTCTCTCTGGAATTTCAGCGTTTTACTTCATATACAGGCGGTTCGAAAATTGTTTTGTCCAGAGGTAGAGCACCCTCTAGGGCTTTAACATACCTACCTATGTTTTATTCACGATTTTCATTCGGTTTGAAGTTATTTTTTATAAAAATTTCGTTGTACTTCAATAACTCAGGCCGTATTGACTCGAAATATGATAATATAACAACAACTCGCTATCGACTCGACTGCCTCGTTGATCGAGTGCTCGCAAGTGCTACTGCTGACCATGAGGTCTTGGGTTCGATTCTCGGATCGGGCGGCTATCTGGAATTTCTCAGTAGTAGTCCGCTGCCCAACCCTTCGGGGCAACAAGGCGTGATGTTATGACGTTATTTAACTTGCTAAACATAATACTGATTGTTAGAACATAAGGAAAGTATTCCTTTAGGTACATATTATATTATATGTCATCTGCCTAGCCTTTTCCCAACTATGTTGGGGTCGGCTTCCAGTCTAACCAGATGCAGCTGAGTACCATTATTTTACATGGAGCGACTGCCTATCTGACCTCCACAACCCAGTTACTGGGTAATACGAAACCCCTTGGTAAGACTGGTTGTCAAACTTTCGGGCTTCTGACGACCCGTAACGACTGTCAAAGATCCACGAATGACAGCCGGGACTAACGGCTTAACGCTTTCCGAGGCACGGAGAGGTCTTGGTACGTAAAGATGGTCACCCATCCATGGACTAACCGCGGCAAGCGTAGCTTATCCTGATTGATCAACCCGTGCGGCTGTTATTACTTAGCCACAAGTTGGTATTATCATGTAAAAATTTAAGTTATCGCTATGTATGTTATTTGCTTTAAAATACAAGATACATACATTTAATATTGTCAACACAGGCTTTTATTATAATGACTGATAAACAAAACTCGGTATCTAATGTCAGGTAACTAGGTTTGCCTACCTATTATACTTTCAAAGTAAAGATATACCACTTACCGCTTTTAATGCTAGACAAACGTTTTACAAAAAGAAAATAAACCAGGTCAAACATAGACACAATTTACGAGTATACTAATATGCTGAAGCACGACACCTAACTACTACAGCCAAGAATTTATAGGTGCCTGCAGAGTACAGCAGGTAGGTATTTTGTATTACGTAGTTAAGCATGCATTAAATAATTACTGTTTCTCATATAATTATATTATAATATAGAGGAGGTTGTGGATGGGTGACCATATTTATATACCAAGACTCCTCCGTGCCTCGGAAAGCACGTTAAGCCGTTGGTCCCGGCTGTCATTCGTGGATCTTTGACAGTCGTTACGGGGCGTCAGAAGCCCGAATGTCTGACAACCAGTCTTACCAAGCGGTATCATGTGACCCAGTAGCTGGATTGTGGAGGTTAGATAGGCAGTCGCTCCATGGAAAATACTGGTACTCAGCTGCATCCGGTTAGACTGGAAGGCGACCCCAACATAGTTGGGAAAAGGCTACGTAGATGAGTATCAGCCTATTATTGTCCCACTGCAGGGCAAAGGTCTCTTCTCATACAAAGAAGGCACGAGCACTGATCACCACACCAGCATCCTAATTGGCGTAACACACTATCAATCTCAAACTGAATCTATTTTGAAAGATATTGCTAATCCATTGCTTCATATGTTCAAAAATGTGTTTGCTCAACAACGTAAATAACGCAATGAATGTTGTTGAACTGTCAAAATGAAACCCATTGCTAATGATAGTGTGTTACGCAATGACCCCGCTGGGTGGCAGGGACATCGATGCGCCAACTGAAAAAATGAATTCACTGAATTCCGCACATGGTTCTAGACCCCTTAGCGAAAAAATTTTTCGTCGGTTATCAAAAAAAACTTTTTTACAAAAAAACAACCGACTTCAAAAAAAAAAACACTACAAAGTGAAAAATAACTTTAATTTCGCAAGTCGGTGTCGTTGGTTCCTCATTTTCGTTTTTTGACACCGACTTCCGAAATTAAAGTTATTTTTCACTTTGTAGTGTTTTTTTTGAAGTCGGTTGTTTTTTTGTAAAAACGTTTTTATTGTTCACTTTTTAGTTGTACCTACCTCACACAAATTCAATTAACACTAGTGCATTGAAGAATTGAAGACACGAGTCGAAGAATCATCAAAATTCCCATAGAAATGCCGGAGATGCGATACATTTTTGCATATAACTTCGTACATAAGAACAATTACCTAATGTATTATATACTTAAACCTTCCTGAAAGTATGTAGATCACACTAATGAAAGAATTATCAAAATCGGTTCAGTAGTTTTTGAGATAATCGCGGACATACAAACATACATACATACATACATACATACATACATACATACATACATACATACATACGGGTCGAATACAGAACCTCCTTTTTTAAAGTCGGTTAAAAATGTATGAAACTGCTAATATTTTTTAAAAACCGACGAAAATTTCAACCCCCTGGGGTCAGAATAGGGTTGATGCGGGGTTGATTTGGTTATGAGGGGTTGATTTACTTATGAGGTAGAAGATGCGGATGTATTCGAAATACGTTTTGAGGAAGTGGATGTGGATGAGGAGGATGCGGATGAGGTACGTCCATTTCTCTGAAATTCGTCCAAAAACACTTCGGCTTCATCTCAAAAATTTTTTTAACTTTTCACTTCATCGTAAACAAACAATAAACCTAATTACGACCACTCAAAAACAAAAACAAAGGACATTATTCAGGCGTCGAAAAATTTCGAACTAAAGTATTGTCGAAATGAAGACGTGTCGGAGTTCCATATTGTCGAAATAAAATCTTGTCGTATTACGGTTTGTCGAAATTCAGTTGGTAAGTCAAATTTTATACATAAAAATCAAAGAGCCAGAAAAAAAGTACTGGTTTCTTATAGGAAATTACATCTTGAGCATTTTTACTATTACAACGTTCTTACGTCTCTGGCTGCTATTTGAGGTTGAAAATTACAGAAATCATATTTTTATTTTGGGTGCGCCAAAGTTCACCAAAATTTTCAACTCCGATAATTGGAAACCCGAAAATGTTCTTCCTAACATTTTTCATCCTAACAATCACAATTCCTAACTCGATTCGGAATTATGAACATTAGAGACATCTAATGTTCATAATTCCGAATCACTCAACTTTATAATGTCAGTAGCAATAAACATCTATTATACTTTTATGTGTTTTCCTATATTTTCTCAACATAACCATCTTTTACACTATTATTCAAAGTCATATCTTTTTTGTTTAGATCGTCAACATAGGATGCAAAAGCGAGCGAAGGGCACCCCGAGGTTCGGTTTGGTTAGGTTACTTTAGACCCTTTACACAGAAATAGGGGCCCCGCGAAGCGGGGCTCCGTCGACATAGGATGACATAGGATGAAAAAAAAGTGTTTATCATATTAGACTAAATAGGTTTTATGTCTATTGAGTGGTATGTCAAACGATTTTATATTATTTGTCTGTTATTCTTATAGAAATTAGTTACATTAAAATTATATCAATCGTTTATTATATTAACTGATCATTATATCAAATAAAATTATAGGTTCAGTTGTTATATCTTGTAAATATTAGAGGTTTTGTAATTATATCATATAATTATTACTTACCCGTATAAACTCCCAGGCTATGAAAATATTATGGTAGTTATGTTTAGGGATAAAAGCGTTATGATAAAAAACAGTAGGAGTTTAAAATATTTACATTAATGATATTATTAATTAAAATTTTTAGTTATGAACGTCGCCGGTAGCACTACAAATAGTATGAATGAAAACTTTAGGATAAAATTTTTTAAGAAGAGTGATCATTCGGATTACAAATCGTTAGGAACAACAATTTCGGGTAAAGAACTTTAGTTGAGCCAATATGGACCCTTTTATTTTAAATGTTTTAAGCATTACCACAGAATAACTAATAGTACTAACAGCATTACCTACATTAAAAAAATACCAACTTTTAAATAAATAAAACATCCCAAACATGTTTTGAATATTACATCATACATAGATCTACAATTAACCACCTGGCTGCTATTCGAGTTTAAAAGTACCAAAAACATATTTTTGCCAACAATAGTTTACAAATTCGTTTAAAAACGCAAATAGTTATTAATTCGCTGGTATACCTAATGCTCATCTCCATTTGTCACCATGGGGTAACAGGCTTAGAACTGAAAACTAGCGAATCAATAGTATCTAATGCAGCAGCGGTGAACAGTTTCGGAGAGATAACGTCTCCCTGTCTCACACCTCGCTGCAGAAGGATAGGTTTCGAGGTCTGGTCCTGGAGTCGGACTGACATAGTGGCGTTTTCGTACAGACACTTCAGCACCTCGATGTACCGATAGTCGATCTGGCACCGTTGAAGAGACTGCAGTACAGCCCATGTCTCGATCGAATCAAAGGCTTTCTCGTAGTCCACAAACGCTAAGCAGAGAGGCAGGTTATACTCTTCGGTCTTCTGTATAACCTGTCGCAGCGTATGTATGTGGTCTACGGTGCTAAAGCCTTTACGGAATCCGGCTTGTTCGGGAGGCTGGAAGTCGTCAAACCTGCGCGCGAGACGGTTCGTGATGACTCTCGAAAACAGCTTGTAGACATGGCTCAGAAGTGAGATGGGCCTATAATTCTTAAGAAGGGCATTGTCACCCTTCTTAAAGAAAAGTATCACCACACCTCTGTTCCATGTCTGTGGTGTTTTACCCTCGAGTATGACGGAATCAAACAGCCTCTGAAGGGCCTTAAGAACGGGTTTTCCGCCGGCCTTCAGGAGCTCGGCCGTAATTCCGTCATCACCCGGTGCCTTGTTGTTTTTAAGCTGCTTCAGAGCCATCCTAATCTCGTACAGGCTGACGTCCGGGATGTCTTCGGTATAGTGTCGGGTCAATCTAGCTCTTGGGTCGTTTGCCAGACTCGTAACGGGGTTGCTTGTTGACGTGTATAACTGTCCATAGAACCTCTCGATCTCTCTCAACAGCTCAGGTTTGGCGGATACGATCCTGCCATCATCAGTCTTCAGTTTTATAAGCTGGCTCTGCCCAATAGACAGATCTCTAGCAAAAACCTTGGAGCCTCTATTTTGCTCTATCGCTTCCTCAATACGGTCTGTATTGAAGCGGCGAAGGTCGCTTTTCAAGGACTTAGAGATCTGTCTGTTCACCGCTGCTCTGGACGATGTCTTCAAGGTTCTGGACTGGAAAGGAGCTGGCATTAATATCAATGGCAAGTACATAACTCACCTTCGGTTTGCCGACGATATAGTAGTCATGGCTGAGACTATGGAGGACCTCAGTACAATGTTCGATGACCTCAGTAGAGCCTCTGAAAGAGTGGGTCTGAAAATGAACATGGACAAAACGAAGGTCATGTCAAATGCCCATGTAACACCCACTCTCATGAAGATCGGAGACGCTACACTCGAAGTCGTGGACGAGTATATTTACCTAGGACAAACTGTCCAGTTAGGTAGGTCCAACTTCGAGAAAGAGGTCAATCGTCGAATCCGACTCGGCTGGGCAGCGTTCGGGAAGCTTCACAATATCTTCTCGTCCCACATACCGCAGTGTCTCAAGACGAAAGTCTTTGACCAGTGCGTGTTGCCAGTGATGACATATGGCACTGAAACGTGGTCGCTCACAATGGGCCTTATTAGAAGGCTGAAAGTCACCCAAAGGGCAATGGAGAGGGCTATGCTTGGAGTTTCCCTGCGGGATCGAATCAGAAATGAAGAGATCCGCAGGAGAACCAAGGTAACCGACATAGCCCGAAGAATTGCCAAACTTAAGTGGCAGTGGGCAGGGCACATTGCTCGCAGAACAGATGGCCGATGGGGCCGAAAGGTTCTGGAGTGGCGACCGCGTACCGGAAGGCGTAGCGTTGGAAGGCCTCCCACAAGGTGGACCGACGACCTTGTGAAGGCCGCAGGAACTCGTTGGATGCGAGAAGCACAAAACCGGTCGAAGTGGAGGTGCTTGGGGGAGGCCTATGTCCAGCGGTGGACGTCTTTCGGCTGAAATGGTGATGATGATGATGAATGCAGCGAGCAAAAGACGGAGATTACTTTTAATTTAATACGTCATGAACTCATGACGATGACACTTCCTCGATGAATACCTCTTTATAATAATAATAATAATTTATTTCAGATTTCTCCATATAAATTGTTAGTAACATGAAAATACTTAAGAGCTAATGTTAGTAAAACCAAACAAATATAATAAAACAGATTTTAGGACAATCCGACACCAGAACGCATGTATGCTACTTCACTGCGTGCAGCCGTATCCAGCGCTCAAGCATCGGAGAATCCCACCGGTCCGTCAATACGCTCAAGATGCTCTTTATGAATGAGGAAGAGGAATATTTTATGCCTAATTTTTGGTATGTGGAAGAGCATGAAGAATCGCAAAAAATGAGGAACTACCGCATTATGAGGACGAGGAAGAGGAATCTTCATCAACCCTAGTTCAGAATCATGTACAGAATCCCTAGTAACACGTTGCGGGTCGATGTCCCTGCAACTTCGACATTACTGACATCCGTGAAGGAAAAGCACTGTGAGGAAACCTGGACTTTTAATTAATATAAATAAGACTGAAATCACCATATTTTATATGCGGAATAATGATAATGCCATTTTTAATGTTTGATAATCCTTTCAGAAATAGTTGTCGCCAAATCCTTTTAAATCCTACATAGTGCAGTAGATTTGAATTAACAGTGTAACGTTTTAAACAAAAAGCAATCCTAGTTTTATACGCGATTGTAGTTAACAGCTAAAATAAACAACGTGCCAGTTAATCCAATGAAATAAAAATCATACGTACAATTTGTAAATAGGTAGTCCAACGAACACACGGTAGAAACTGAAACAAATGGCATTCGAAATTCAACCTTACCTGTGAAGCTTTAAAGGTTGTGAATCAGTCATTGGAAAGTACATTCGTGTTGTAAAGTATTTTGGCACGTGCTCTTACCATAGTGAATGATTATTCGCGCGAAGAGTTTTTGTTAGGCCACCAGGCGTGCCAACGATCGCTGCCGTCGATTGTACCAGTACTTGGATCATAATAATCGATTTGCAATGTGATATGAATTCGTTCGATGTTGTTAGTAGTCGAATCGAGTAGGAACAGCTTGAGATTGGGATGGTATTCGGTCATAAATGGAAATAGGCAGTTTGTGGGTATTGGTGTATTGTATACGAAATATGTTTAAATCCAATGACAATATAAGTAATAAGGGGTACCTGGATAGGTTATACACGGCGTGATGTAGGCGTGAACGTCATTCTGACTCTTTAATATAAGTCTCAAGCTTTTAAGAAAATATTAAAGTTCTATGTTTACGAAAGTTTTATTTTGTAATTTTTAGTTCATTATCAGCTTGTTTAAAAAAAAACATTTATAATTGCCTTTTCCCAACTATGTCGGGGTCGGCTTCCAGTATATCCGGGTGCAGCTGAATACCAGTATTTTACATAGAGCGACTGCCTATCTGACCTCCACAACCCAGTTACTGGGTCACATGATACCGCTTGGTAAGACTGGCTGGTTGTCAGACTTTTTAGACGTCTGAATACAAGTAACGACTGTCAAAGATCTAAGAATGACAGCCGGGACCACTGGATTAACGTACTTTTCGAGCCATGGAGGGGTTTCGATATGTAAAGGATGGTCACCCATCCACGAATCGACCGCCGCGACCCGTGCGGCAGTTATTGTTTCACCACGACTCTCCCCCGCATATTTATAACTAGCAGCGCCTCGCGGTTTCACCCGCATAAGTGTCGATTCCGTGGGAAAATCGGGATAAAAACAATCCTATGTCCTTTCCCGGGACTCAAACTATCTCTATACCAAATTTCATTTAAATCGGTTCAGCGGTTTAAACGTGAGGAGGCAACAGACTGACAGACACATTTTCGCATTTATAATAGGTATTAATATAGACTAGATGATTAAAAATATACGAATAAGTACTGTACCTATCAGGTAGTTCTAACAAATTGAAATGACCATGACCAGTCGACAGGTCAGGCTAACACCTGCATAAATATTGACTTAAGTCCTAACTAGGGCAACAGTCAGTGTTCAAAGTTTTAGTACCTTGCCAGTTGTGAACGCCATTTTACTTTTCTTACCGACTGAAATTGTTTGAAGTGAAACTTTACTACACAACATTATTGAAAGACGAAAACTTTATGAAAATTTTGCTTGATGTTGAACGAAAAGGGCTTAGCCGTCCTTCCATAAGCAAACTGCCCCCGATAGGAACCTATATCGTAACCTATGTTATATTGTAGAGGGTACTAATAGTAGTTCATCGCGTAGATATTAGCTCTATATCTTAGGTAATTGAGGAGCTATTTGAAAAAAAGTGTCCGGAGACGACTTTTTTTCAAAGTGATATATCTCTGTTGATTTCAAAGCTAGAAAAATAAAACCAATTCCAGTGTTTATGGTACACTTTACAGTTTATTTTATATAAATTTTCATGAGCCAAGCTTAAATAAAAATATTCAAAAAATGCAAATATTTTTTTTTTTTATTAATTTCTATCAGATCGAATTGAATTACCACTTTGAAAAAAATATATAATAATTGTCTATACCTTGCCTAACAGCATGCCAAGTTTCATTAAAATCAGTAAGGTGCAACATGATGAAAAAAAATAATAAAAGTAAGTGGACCACCTTATGACTACTTTGTTGACGCTTTTAACTTTTCAATAATCTAGTATTTAATTAAATCGTATTGCATATTTGATTTTTCAATATTGGGCATGAAAGGTTTAAAAGGAAACGGAAGGGTTTTTTCTCAGTAATAGTTAAATCCATATTAATAAAAAATTGCTTTTATTAGTCATCGTCACTATTTTCATCAATCATGATCTTTATTTATAGAAAAAACACTGGATAATATTTCTGCTTGGCGAACTATATGCGATTTATATCTTGCATTTGATAAATAATATATAATTGCTGCCACGTGAGAGCAACACCCAACTGTTCGATTTCCTTTTGCACAGTTACAGCAATAACGCCTAAGGGCTCCCACACATAAACACGATACGACGTCGCGTCGTGCTACGACGCAGCATCGTTTCACCGTTTGAATGACTTATTATTATTATAAGCCTGTGTTGTCTCACTGCAGGGTCTGCAGAGCAAAGACCTCCCTTCTCTCTTTCCACTTTTCCCGGTTTGAATGATACGTCACTAAAAAAACACTAAATCATATACGTCGTAACACGACGCGGCGTCGTATCGTGTTTATGTGTGGGAGCCCTAACAATAAACCTAAGGCGATATCCTACGTGGGCGACGAATACGACGCGACGCGACGCTGCGAACGCGACGAACGCGATCAACTCAACGGCATACACTGCTTGCGGCCTATATGACAGTCTGCGGCGAGACGCGACGTAACGCGTACTTGTTACTAGAGCGACCAGACGCGACACCACGAACTACATATGAACTTTCCGTCTGTTCCCGTTGTCCCCATTCAGAACTCAATAAAAATAATTAAAATGTATTTCCGTTGTCCCCATTGACGGTTTCCTGTTAAAATTGTACTGTACCTCTCCATGATTCGAGAAGTAATGAACAAAATCACGTAGGACATTTGTCGCGTGTAGCATCGCGTCGCATTACGTCGCGTCGTATTCGTCGCTCACGCAGGACACCGCGTAACATTTTAAAAGTGAAAATACAATCGCGACACATTAATAGCAAAACCTACAGAATGTTACATTGACTACAACCCCAATGGAAAAAGCCACGAAGATATTCGGCGTTATTGCTGTAACTGTGCAAATGGAAATCGAACAGTTGGGTGTTGCTCTCACGTGGCAGCAATTATATATTATTTATCAAATGCAAAATATAAATCGCATATAGTTCGCCAAGCAGAAATATTATCCAGTGTTAAGTTAAAAGCGTCAACAAAGTAGTCATAAGGTGGTCCACTTACTTTTATTATTTTTTTTCATCATGTTGCACCTTACGGATTTTAATGAAACTTGGCATGCTGTTAGGCAAGGTATAGACAATTATTATATATTTTTTTCAAAGTGGTAATTCAATTCGATCTGATAGAAATTAATAAAAAAAAAAATTATTTGCATTTTTTTAATATTTTTATTTAAGCTTGGCTCATGAAAATGTATATAAAATAAACTGTAAAGTGTACCATAAACACTGGAATTGGTTTTATTTTTCTAGCTTTGAAATCAACAGAGATATATCACTTTGAAAAAAAGTCGTCTCCGGACACTTTTTTTCAAATAGCTCCTCAATTACCTAAGATATAGAGCTAATATCTACGCGATGAACTACTATTAGTACCCTCTACAATATAACATAGGTTACGATATAGGTTCCTATCGGGGGCAGTTTGCTTATGGAAGGACGGCTAAACCCTTTGGCTGAGAACAGGACCTTTGAAAGTTCTGAATCAAACTGTTCATCAAGTGTCTGGTTAAGGTGAATGTGACATGGTAGACCGCGAAATTTAAATTTTCTTAAGTTTTTTGCAATTTGCAGATCAGTGTCAGGTTGTATCTTGATTCAAATATGATTCGCGACTATAATAGACATGTATTTACAGAATCATTAGAATCATTAATATATCTCTTTAAGTTAGATTTCTACCATTAACACTTTTCCATACGAGATTTGTTCATAACGGTAGAAATCTAAATCTAACTTAGAAAGATGTATTAATGATTCTAATTATTATAATTCTGTAAATACGTACCGGTTATAGTCACGAATCATATTTTGATCAAGATACAACCTGACACTGACCTGAAAATTGCAAAAAACGTAAGAAAAATTGAATTTCGCGGGCTACAACTACCCATTCACCTTAAGTGGATGATTTTTATTATCAGATGTTTCTCTCCATTGTGAGTTTTGGAAATAAATTCTAGCTAGAAGTTAGTAGGTTAGGTGTAAGTACTTTAGATGTACGTAACACATCTACATCTATACACAAGAGATCAACTGAAATCTGCGGGGCTCGAGTCTCACTTCTCTAATACGGCATAAATTTTTATTTAGGTATTTTCTGTAAAACCGCTTTGTATCACGTTTAAAGCATCAAGACACGTCTAAACAACCAATCATTCTGCCTAGCCTTTTCTCAATTATGTTGGGGTCAGCTTCCAGTCTAACCGAACGCAGCTGAATACCGGTATTTTATATGGAGCGACTGCCTATCTGACCTCCACAACCCAGTTACTGGGTAATACCTCTTGGTAAGACTGGTTGTCAAACTTTCGGGCTTCTGACCACCCGTAACGACTGTCAAAGATCCACGAATAACAGCCAGGATCAACGCCTTAACGTGCTTTCGAGGCACGGAGTTGTTATGGTATGTAAAGATGGTCACCCATCCATGGATCAACCGTAGCAAGCGTAGTTGAACCTGATCGATCGACCCGTGCGGCTGTTATTACTTAGCCATAAGCCCCACAACTGTTTTCCTCAAACACGAATCTATCAGCCAAATCAGCTTACCACAAACTAAACCAAACAAACAACTTAGTCGAAGGTCTCCCATAATGTTTGTATTGAGCTTATATCGATTCAAATACTCGTAAACAACCTATATCATGCAAGCATTCAAGTTCCCGATCTATTGCGGCGACCGATGCCAACAATTACGTATTGCATCATAGAATCGAGTATCGATATAATCTTAGTACTCCTGTATCGAGAACAATAACGCTCGGAGCACAACAGATAATCGATTAAGATTATGATGCAGTAAACACTGTATCAATGTTGCATGGATTAAGTGAAGTGAACATATCTAGTGGTTGTGTAGATCTTGGTAAGCCGGAAGATACAGTTATGGAATCGTTTTAGTGAAATACATAGATGTTGCCAGTTCCGATGTATTGCAGAGCAAATTCCTTTACGTCTAGTAAAGGAATTTACGGTAACTAAGCATAGTGCACATATTATGACATTGTAATTTTTTCTTACTAGCATTCGCTTGCGTCTTCGCCCGCGTGGTATGTCGTTCCTCAGGGTTAAAAGTATCAAAATACCAAATTTCATCAAAATGGGTCAAGCAGTTTCGAAGATTCATCATCATTTCAGCCAAAAGAAGTCCACTGCAGGATATAGGCCTCCCCAAGCACCTCCACTTCGACCGATTTTGTGCTTCTCGCATCCAACTGGTTCCTGCGGCTTTCACAAGGCCGTCGGTCCACCTTGTGGGAGGCCTTCCAACGCTACGTCTTCCGGTACGCGGTCGCCAGTCCAGAACCTTTCGGGCCTATCGGCCATCTGTTCTGCGAGCAATATGCCCTGCCTACTGCCACTTAAGTTAGCAATTCTCATTAATTCATTTACGGAGATTAGCCGAAACAAACAGACAGACAGACACGAAAAAAGAAAATTGTGTTAAGTACGGTATATACTTTCATATGCATTTAGTAAAACGCTGTTATTTTGACATTGCAAACAGACGCTTCAATTTTATTTATTTGGCATAGAGAGAGAATAGTGTTGTACAATGTGTATATCATCGCCAGCTTTTTCTTTTCATTTAAGCACCGTAAGTAGTACAGTAAACAATCTACTATACCTACTCAGTATATGCATGTAAGTTGTAAAGTGTTGACCTTACCTCAAATTGATAAATTATTTATCCTCATAAAATGAACTTCTTGTGCACACCGATGAAAATTCTTTCAGGGTTTGTCAAAGTCAAAGGTTTTATTTGTAAAACATAGGTGGGGGTGTAAAAACAGGTGTTGTTAATCTATACCAGGGGTGGCCAACTTGGTTAGACCTAAGATCTACTGTTCACTGACGACAACCTGTGCGATTTACCAATTACATACTTCTTGAAATCTTAAATGAAACAGCATAGTTCAGTACACAATTATGTAGTATTTTTTATTTTATTAAGAGGGAAAATACCAGATGATGGGTGCAGCAGTTAGTGATTAGGTACTTTGCGCAGTCTGTTCTACGTATTTATATTTTTTGCCTTGCCACGATCGACTGGACTAAATCGACCAGTCGATCGCGATCGACGGTTGGCCACCCCTGATCTATATCTATACTTATAATAAATCTGTAGAGAGGTCAATTCTGTACATGAAATATATTTTCAAAATAACTATCAGGGGGTGATTAGTGATCGATACTGATGCCAAAAATGCAATCATTAAAATTTTTGTCTGTCTGTCTGTCTGTCTGTCTGTCTGTCTGTCTGTCTGTCTGTATGTTCCTTATAGAAACAAAAACTACTCGACGGATTTTAACGAAACTTGGAACAATTATTTTTCATACTCCTGGGCAGGTTATAGTATACTTTTCATCACGCTACAATCAATAGGAGCAGAGTAGTGAAGGGAAATGTTGGGAAAACGGGAGAAGTTACTCCATTTTTTAAGCTTCCGTCGCGTGTGCAGCCTTAATGGTTAAAGTTACATAGAAATCATGTATGACGGAAATATTCTACATAAAATTGTCTAAAAAATATCCCGCAACAGCATATGTCTATCTTTTATGGTTGACTCACAATAACACGTGTAACTCCTGATAGCTTAGCAGTTCGGAGCATTCTGATTATATTTGTTTACTCTTACGTTTATAATACTCTCACTCATCCCTAATTTAAAAAAATTAACATTATTACCTATTCAATAAAAAAAGAATCATAGAAATCGGTATAGAAACACCAAACTTATACATGAAATAAGCCATCGCGCCGTCGCACGTCTGAATCATGCTATAAGGATTATTTTTGTGTAACGGTTGCCGCGCTCGACACGGGTCGGGTCGGTAGGGTATAAAAAGGCGGGAGGTCCGAGAGCGAGCTTCAAGCCCTGGCTGGAGGCCTTAAATTTGAGGCATCCACAGGCAAGCCCGGTTAAGCAGACGACAACCGTTGTTTTGGTAGTGTTTAAACATTCGTTCAAATTAAAAATTATTAAGCGTAGGTACTTTTATTAATTAAAGTAGTTATAAGTATTTATTTTTAAGTGAAGTAGGTATAGGTAGATAGTATTGCACAAGCGTTTCAGCTTTATTTTCATTTCTTTTTTGTTGTGTAGACAAGGAATAAGGAAGGATTTTTTGAAATTCAACCCCTAAGGGAGTTAAATAGGGGATGAAAGTTTGTATGAAAGTCCGTCAGTTTTAAAGTTAGGATCATCAAATTTTGTGTTTAGGCTGACGACTAAAAATTAATTTATACGTGTCTCAGCGTTTTTGATAATTCTACCCCCAAAGGGTTAAAAGGGGGGATGAAGTTGTGTATGAAAGTCCGTCAGTTTAATTGTTAGGATCTTTAAATTTTGTATTTAGGCTAACGATTGAAAATTAATTTATACGTGTCTCAGCGTTTTTGATCATTTCTCCCCCAAAAGGGGGATGAACGACCTGACTGAAATATCAACGCACAGTCTAAATCGCTGGTCCTTCCTAGGGACATGAATTTTGGAGGGTGTGTTCTTTGTGAAGAGTAGGTGTCGAATAAGAAGGGGTTTTTGGAAATTAAACCTTTAAGGGGGTAAAAAGGGGGGATTTTGTTGGTATGAAAAATCTTATTTCTTGAGTTAATAACCTTGAAACTTGGCACGAATACTTATCTAAGTAAATTATGAAGTTTGGAATTTTTCGTTTTTCTAAAATACCCCCTAAAGAGGTATTGGGGGGTGTCAAAATTTGTATGGAAGAATTTTAACGCCCTGTCCGATTAACTTGAAACTCAGTATTTTTACTAAGGACTAAAAATAATTAATAACATGTATCAGGGTTTTTCGAAAATCTACCCCTAACTGTGTGAAAAGAGGTAGTTAATTTTAGAGGGGAGGATTTTACCGCGTGGCTTGATTAGCTCGAAAATTGGTATAAATAAACTGAGTCAAGTTATAAAATTCCACCCCTGTGGGGGTGAAAAGCGGGGATACAGTTTATTTGAAAAATCTGATTCCTTTGTTCTATAAACTAAAAAATTGGCCCGAATACTTATTTATCTAAATTAATTATAAAGATCATACCAACATACATTTTCGAAACTTTTAGAGGAAAGTACGAATTTCACGCGTACGAAGTCGCGGGCAGAAGCTAGTTAATAATAAAGCCATAGATATAACATTTCTATGAATAAAGCTGAAGAGTTTGTTAGTTTTTTTTTTGTTTATTAGAATAAGCTAATCTCAGGAACTGCCAGTCGGATTTGAATGAATATTTTTGCATTTGATAGCCCAATTCTTAAGGCTATAGGCTAACATCACACTAGGACTCCATGGAGCCGGGCAAAAATAAACGAATGTCAGAAAGAATGGACGGGCATAGCGATGCGACGGGGTGGATCGGGGGAACAAGAAATTTCACGCGTACGAAGACGCGGGCAGAAGCTAGTAAAATATATACAGGTGCAGACGCCAGCACATCAAGCTACTACAATCTGTAGATTTTCAACTTTATCGCTAAAGCATTAGGTACAAAGTTGATTGGGAAAATTTGACAGTTCCGTGTGGCTTGATGTGCTGGCGTCTGTATATTATATTTTGCCGTTGACGACGTACAAATATCAATAAAGTAGGCATCTAAAATTAAATATATCGCTCATTTGGAGAAACATCGACGTAAATGGTTTTTTTCCCCAAAAATGAGTTACCTAAATATGCCAAAGCAAGCGTATTTACCTTAGGAAAGCAAATATTAAAAAAAAACCGAGTGTGCTTATGACCACACGACTGTAGTGAAACTTCAAACGTATTTGGCTATGAGAGGAAGAAAGAAAGAAAATGTGCGCGCGCACTGCTTTCTCTTGCTTATATCTCCCACTCAACTCCTGTTCGCCTCGCCGATCACACTTTTCGTAACGCTTACGTCACGCGTTCGCCAGCTTACTCCCCAAGTCAAGCGTGCGTAAAAAAGTTTCACTTCAAAAATAAAAGTGGCAGTTACGTCGATGTTTCTCCAAATGAGCGACATGTAACAGGATTAACTTTCATTAAAATTAAATGACAAAATCTATCCCCGTTCTTGTTTCTTCACCATTATTAATTTTACGAACAAAAACACGACTTGAATTGTAAGTAAGTAAGTTCAGGAACAGAATCAGATAACTAGGTCATACGTAGGTGGCCAACTGCTACTTGAAGTACACTTCCAAAAACCAACACGTCTTCTTGTAGGTGTTACCGTTTCGTGACCATGCATCTATAGAGTGGTATTATTACCGCTAACTGAAATAGAAGCATATTTATCATACGTAATGTTAACAAGTTAGTTGCAACTGAACTGGTACAGTTGTAGTAGGACGAAGAAGGTAAGCGCAGAAGGTGAAGTTTGAACGAAGTGTGAAAACGGACATATATGGTCAAGCAACCAAGCGAAATAGAAACACTGTGGAATCCATAGAAATATAAAAAGTTTGATGAGATAAGGTTAATAATGATTGTGTAGTACAGACGCTAGCACATCACGCTTCTACAATCTGTCAAATTTCTTTAATAGATTTTCAACTTTATTGCTAAAGCATAAGGTTCAAAGTTGATTGGGAAAATTTGACAGTTTCGGGTAGCTTGATGTGCTGGCGTCTCTGTACGTTCTGATTTATGAATTGGAAGTGTTTCGTATCTATTGCTTTTACTGAACTGCATATGTAGTAATGGCGCGTGGCTAACTGGAGAAGTGTCTCCAGTTCAAACCAGTGGGTTCGGATACATTTTCAACTACAAAAAAAAATGGTTGAAACGCATTTATTATGGTACTGTAGCATACCTCTCTCTAAAATAAATATATGAGAGGGAGTTTTCACGATTAGCAAGGTAATCGTTACCTTTCGTGTTTAGGAGTGCCAATCTGGGCAATAAAGGTAAATACACAAATAAAGACCAGCTTTGTCAGCGGAGAGTCAGTGGTGTTCTGCACCCTAATTGCATAACACACTATCAATCGGAATCAGAATGATTTTGAAGCAAATTGCTAATCCATTGCTTCATAAGTTCGAAAAATTTATCTGCTCAACACGTAAATAACGCAATAAATGTTGTTGGACTGTCAAAATGAAACCGATTCCGATTGATAATGTGTTACGCAATTGCCCCGCTGGTGCCTATTTCCAAAGGCTCACGGTCTGTGGCGTTGGGCAGATGGATTGACAGGAACCTATTGGAAACTATTTTTTTTTTAAAGCCATTTATGTCCCACTGCTGGGCAAAGGTCCCTTCTCAAAGCCACCTACTCTCTTTCAACCTCTCTCTATCCAGAGCTACGAATGACCAATCTTTATTAAAATTATACTTACAGGAATATATTAGGTACTAGCTGTGCCCGCGACTTCGTTCGCGTGGATGTCGGAACTTAACAATATATTTTGTGTGCGTCGGTATCCTGCGAGGATACCGATTCAAATCTTTATTTTTTATTTAAGCTAGTGCTTCTCTATTAATAACATTAGTTGTGGAACCATCTGAAGCGTACACAAAAAGGTTATTGGAGTTGTTTACGCGTGAAAGAGTTACGTATAGTTGACCATGGGAAAAGCATCCAATACTTAGGTCCACCCCCGCAACGGATAATGTCTGGCCCTGAGCTTTATTAATCGTCATGGCATAACAAAGACTGACTGGGAATTGCACTCGTTTGAAAGAGAAAGGAAAGTTGTTAGGAATAATAGGTATTCTTGGAATAAAAACAATATCACCGGCACCGCAACCGGTTAATATTTCAGCTTCGATAATTTTTTGCTGCAGATTTGTGACTTTGAGCCGAGTGCCGTTACAAAGTTTGGGAGGACATCAATTTCTGAGGAGAATTATTGGAATACCGATTTTTAAAACTATTTTGTGGGCGGGAAGTCCGGGTGTGTTGAGGGAATCCAAAACTTCTACCGGGTAGTGCGTGGCGCCATCTTCTTCCATAACTGTATTTATAAAGGTGTATTCTCTACTATTCCCGGACACATGCATCAATATTTTTAAATTAATTGCCGCAGCTTGGTCATTGCGGGGAGTCAAAATAGCTCGCTGACATAGCCAAGAACCGGCTTGATTTCCCATATTTGTGGAATCTCCGTACACAGAAGAAATTAGCTCTTGTTGTGATGTAACGCAAGAACAGAGATTAGCGACCAAATTAACTTTTCCATCTTCTTGTACGGGGTATGTGCCATCGCCTATTTGTAACAATAAATTGGAAAACTCCTGTGCATTTTCGCAGCCTCCTAACTGTGCACACATATTTCCGCTCAGGTGTGTACCTCCCTAGATGATATATTGCGCCATAAAACAGAACTCTTCAGACATGCAGCATTTCATCGGCTCTCGTTCCTCGGGGTACTATTGGGAGTGTCTGCCGAAAATCACCGCAGAACAGTACCGTAATGCCTCCCATCGGCCGGTCATTTTGCCTTATGTCCTGCAAAGTTCTATTCACTGCTTCTACAGCTTTGCGGTTTGCCATTGTGCACTCATCCCAAATAATTAAAACACAATCGCGTAAAACCTTTGCTTTATCGCTATTTCGTGATATGTTGCAAACCGGGCTTTCCGTACGGTCCAAGTCGATAGGAATTTTAAATGTTGTGTGTGCCGTTTTTCCTCCAGGCAATAATGTGGCTGCTATCCCTGAAGAGGCGACAGCAAGGGCAATTTACTTTGGTTCCTTATTCGAGCCAAAATAACTTTGGTTATGAAAATTTTTCCTGTGCCACCCGATGCGTCTAAAAACAGGATTTCACCCGAGGCGTTATCTACACTGCAGCATTCCCTATCAAATGTCTGGCGCTGTTCCTCTGTCAAATTTGCGCAGTCATTTTGTAAAGTTTCTTCGAGTTCCACGGGATTGTAACTAATTTCTGATACGTACTCTCTGTCCATCGACTACCGGTGTGGGCAAACCATAACAACGCCATCTATCGAAGTGCTATTAATATTCAATACTGCACGTAGTTGATATCCAGATGTAGTCTATATTATAATTTTCAAATTTACACATTTGAAGTGAAAAATTCTTTAGCGGCGTTGCAGACTTTTTGTAATGGTTAAAAAATGTTAAACTCGCGTCAGGACATCGCGTCAGGACACGTGACCGTCAGGAGAGATTTCCCCACCCCCCTCTCTTTCTACGGCGGCGCCAACCGAAGTGAACCAAGTGACACACGACAATGGATGGATGGATGGATGGATGGATGGATGGATGGATGGATGGATGGATGGATGGATGGATGGATGGATGGATGGATGGATGGATGGATGGATGGATGGATGGATGGATGGATGGAGGATGGATGGATGGATGGATGGATGGATGGATGGATGGATGGATGGATGGATGGATGGATGGACGTGGACGTGGACGTGGACGTAAAATGAAAAAAGTGACGCAGAAGTAGTGAAAAAAAATAAGTTAGATATATTAATTAAATTAATAATTGATTTATTTCATCGTTATTATTCAAGTTTTCTCTTCTGCCGGCACTCCCGGAGTGCAACCCGTCTTTTTTTTAGGTGTGAACTGATTACGATGAAACAAAAAACTCAATGTTACTTCAATTTATAATTTTTAACGCAAATATTGTTGTGTATAAACGTGAAGTTGTGAGACCAAGTGCATATTAACACACATTAACTAATTTTGTCCAGAGATGGCGCTGTTTTAATATTTATTTCTGAAACAGAATTTTCTAATTTACATTTTTTAGGCGTGTGTGAACTGATTACGATGAAACAAAAAACTCAATGTTACTTCAATTTATATAATTATTAACGCAAATATATATAAACGTAAAGTTGTGAGACCAAGTGCATATTAACACACGTTAACTAATTTTACTTCTGGTACCTACACTTTAAATTCAAAAATCTTTTGATAGACTGAACCGATTGCAATGAAACAAAAACTAAATGTTACTTCAAGTTACGCTAAATCGTTGTGTATAAAAGTTATCTACATTGATTTCGTACATTTTACGTGATGCTCGGATAACTAAACATACAAACAGACAAACAGACAAAAATTCTAAAAATGCTGGAAATGGGTTCTATTGGTTGTCCTTTAACACCCTGGCTATATTTTTTTATTTTTTTTTAATGTACAAAAACTTCTTTTCTACAGTTTTATTATATGTATAGATGTGCAGCGGTTGCTTATCCAATTAAGGACTCCATCTCAACATTCAGAGATATTACATTTCTGTTGCTTTAACTAAACCTTCTCGTAGATCGATTAATCTGACAGCTATTTAGCCCTTCAACAAATGGGCTTTCTGTACCTTCTCGTTTGACTGTACTAACTACTTGTACATGTGTAGGGCTCCGCACTGGGCGTTGCTTCCTGCTCCGCCTACGCCTGCTGCAGACCGAATACATTGTTAATTATTTATGTTAATGTTATTGATAACTATTACTGCAGCTTCTGATTCTCTGCTTTTGACACAAATGTTGAGGGAAATTAATGGTTGATTAGACGCCGCTATTACTCGGATTAGTCGGCGAGGGAGCGCCCCTGTTCTACTCTAAGGGGAATGAGTTGGTCCCACAATGGGACAAATATTAGTATGACCTTTAGATCTAAAGGTCAAACATATTTATTTTAGTCTTTTACTTTTTTTTCTAAAGTAGTTATATTCGTGTGCGGGGGAGGAAAATGATAAATTTTCAGTTACAAACTGAGAATTTATCATTTTCTTTCTTAATTAAACTTGTTCCTGTACAGTCACGAGCAATAATATGTCAACACTTGGCAACTTTCAATTGCGATTTTTTCGTGAAATAACGAATGCAACGTTGAAATACGACACTACATAAACCTATGGGTTCGAAAATACTATGTTGGTAATAACATAAAATTTCATTCAAAAATAAAGGAGAAAATCGCCTTTGAATAAAGCCAATTGTATACATACTTATGGACGCGACTGTAACTATTCGTTTCACAGTAAAATGAAACGAAGTCTTATTTCTTTCACTCAAATGGAAGACGTCAAGAATAATATCAGAACAGTATCAGACATACACGACGTCGCAGAAATATTAAAAAATTAAGGAATGTGTAAGCCCTCCCATGATGTTGTCCGCGTAAAGTCTAAAACAATTCCGGGCGCACAATTGTTTCGAAGCTTCCGACATACCCGCGGCATTCTTCACAGTGAAATGTATGGCACTGAGGACAAGTTGCCCGCACGGACTGTTTTGTACACGCTACACAATTTGTTTTCTTAATTGAAATAAGAAGTTCTTAAGAACTTTTGTAATATAAAAGGTGGCAATTTAGATGGACTTTATTCAATTAAGAAAGTTCTACGCATTTCTGTGTTCATATTTCTTCTTCTTAGAATGTTTTTGGCAAAATTGTGGTGTCTTTTCTACAAAACCTTTGGGGTTTAATCTCTAGGGCCCATGGGGTCAGAGTGCCCACTTGGTTTTTCGAGATATCGCCAAGCGGTTAGTCGACTCTTCACGTGACCAGAGGGCTGGCCTGTTTCTTGGCCAAAGAATTAGCATCACCATAAAACGTGGCAATGCTGCCAGCCTTTTGGGCACTGTTCCTGTTGACGGCGATGCAGGCGAATTTTTTGATGCCCTAATATTCTTTTGCTTCTTTTTTCATATACATGTACACATTATTATTTCAAATCTTAGCTTATATTATGTAAATATTATCTTGATTAATAGATATACTCGTGGTACGTTAAAACAAAACCTAAATGAAGAGTTGAAGTTGAACTAGAATGTTTATGACAAGGTCCGTGTGAACAAATCCGTCAGTGAACATTTGTGTTAACTTGTTTATGTAGTTTGTACACCGGCTTCCTAAACCGGAATAAATAACAAGATAACCAATCTCATAACAGCACAGGCAGGTAAAACGGAAATCTAAATACCTGGATACCAGGATACCATTCATACTTAGCAGATTGCAAATTCGTTCCGACAGATTTCCTGCTCGGGTCGGTAGCGTAGTTTCATAACCGAGAATCGTCAATGACTGACGTGGCACATTCCGGGAACAAGTGGCGTCACGGGGCTCTGTGGTCATATTCACCGTAATGTACCGCCACGGGAATAGTTACAACTTTGCCAATCTCGGTTGCAGGATTGAGTGGGAATGGCGCTTGGGAAGTCTTATGAACATGTGTTTAACACCAACGACAAGTTACCTATGTATATGTCGCAGATGGATTGTCGAATCCGCTGTTTTATATGAACAAAACAAAAAAGCGTAAAACAGCGTAGCGTAGTGTTTTGTAAAATAGCGGATTAGACAATCTATCTACGACATCATCATTTCAGCCGACAGACGTCCACTGCTGGACACAAGCCTCCCCCAATCGTCTCCACTTCGACCGGTTCTGTGCTTCTCACATCCAACGGGTTCCTGCGGCCTTCACAAGGTCGTCGGTCCACCTTGTGGGAGGCCTTCCAACGCTTCGTCTTCCGGTACGCGGTCGCCACTCCAGAACCTTTCGGCCCCATCGACCATCTGTTCCGCGAGCAATGGGCCCTGCCCACTGCCACTTAAGTTTGGCAATTCTTCGGGCTATGTCGGTTACCTTGGTTCTCCTGTGGGTTTCCTCATTTCTGATTCGATCACGTAGGCAAACTCCAAGCATAGCCCTCTCCATTGCCCTTTGGGTGACTTTTATCCTTTTAATAAGGCCCATTGTGAGCGACCACGTTTCAGTGCCATATGTCATCACTGGCAACACGCACTGGTCAAAGACTTTCGTCTTGAGACACTGCGGTATGTGATCTACGACATAATAATATACAATTACAAAAATAGTGTGCTCTTTTTTCCTCTTCAAAGAAAATTCTAATAAAATGGAGCTAGATATTCTTACAAGTAGATGTTACAAATTTTACGAAATGTTCGAAGTCCATATAGGTAACCTCCTCCAATTTAAGTGCTTTATTTTTGTGATTTCCGTCCATAATTTGGATCACTCACACTTTATTTAGTAACGAGACTGATTCAATTATCTATTAATCTCTTAGCTATAATATTACATAAAAAAGAAGGCAGAGTAACAGCGAATCATTATTTTATTATACAGGGTCAAATTAAATTAGTTAGCTAAACCACAGAATACTTAAAGTACTACGTACAGAAAGGACACTCCCTTCCCCGCACTAACATCAGTTACCGCACCTCACCCCGCACTTCGGCGTATTCGTCGCAGTTCTTTAACAAGAGCGCTCGCAAACACAAGTACCTCACGCACACATTCATACGTATACAAACGTCATTTTTAGGGTTCCGTAGTCAACTAGGAACCCTTATAGTTTCGCCATGTCTGTCTGTCCGTCCGTCCGTCTGTCCGTCCTCGCTTAATCTCTGTGACCGTTAGCACTAGAAAGCTGAAATTTGGTACCAATATGTATATCAATCACGCCGACAAAGTAGTAAAATAAAAATTGGAAAAAAATGTTTTATTAGGGTAGCCCCCCTATATATAAAGTGGGAAGTGATTTTTTTTTTAATTTTAACCCTAACGTGTGATATATTGTTGGAAAGGTATTTAAAAATGAATAGGGGTTTACTAAAATCATTTTTTGATAATGTCAATAATTTCGGAAATAATCGCTCCAAAAGTAAAAAACAAGGCGTCCCCCCCCCTCTAACTTTTGAACCATAAGTTTAGAAAATATGAAAAAAATCTGAATAGTAGAACTTTATAAGGACTTTCTAGGAAAATTATTTTGAACTTGATAGAAACAACAGTTTTTGTACAAAAAAGACAAAAAGTTGTACAAAATCATTTCTGGACTAAGTTCGTAGTATAATCGTATATGCAAGCATTTTTTTTAACTTCGTTTACATATTTTATTATCCTGAACGTATCTTTTTTCAAACAAAAAAAGAATTATTAAAATCGGTTCTCGCAATCCAAAATTACCACCGAAAACTTCTGTCACGTCTATGTATTAATTAGTAACCCAATTCCCCGAGAGATGGCGCTGTAGGTACTTATTACATTGGGTCGGGTATTATCGAACTGTACGTGGGAAAACTTATTGTGACGGACGGGAAACTACGGAACCCTACACTGAGCGTGGCCCGACACGCTCTTGGCCGGTTTTTTAATGTAGTAGTAATAGGTAATTATTTTGCGAGCGTTGTATGGAGTGTCCGGGGTGTGGCTAAACTCTGCAGACGCCATGGGTATCGATATCTACACAAGAAAGAAAAAAAAAATTGATGTTTTTTCTTAGGGGTCTACGACCGCTGGTAGTACTGTTACTTGAAGTATGAGTTGAGGAAACGTATTTTATCGTTTTTGTATATCGATAACAATTACGTCTGTAAAGATTTCACAAAAAACTGTTTTTAGGGTTCCGTACCCAAAGGGTGAAAACGGAACCCTATTACTAAGACTTCGCTGTCTGTCCGGCCGTTCGTCTGTCTGTCACCAGGCTGTATTTCAGGAACCGCGATAGCTAGACAGTTGAAATTTTCACAAATTATGTATTTCTGTTGCTGCTATAACAACAACTACGAAAAACAAAATAAAATAAAATAAATTAAGGGGGGCTCCCATACAACAAACGTGATTTTTTTATATTATGTAGTGTTAAATATTGTACGGTGGTACGGAACCCTTCGTGTGCGAGTCCGACTTGCACATGACCGGTTTTTTTAAACTGATATTTCAAGTAATAAATACACTAAGAGCGGTGGATGACCCTACAATATTTATTCCAGGAATTTTCTCAATCGACAATAGTCATTTTCGTGCCGAGAATGACAAACCCCACACCTTGCTCCTTACATAACTCCTCCACGACCTTGAAACAAAAGCAGCGTGGTTTATCTTCAGCACAAAATAGATAGAACAGAAGGCCAGCTCCGTGCAACGAGCGAAAACCGGCGCGCGTACACATAGGCAGGTACGTACTGGCCGTACGTCACGGTGGTAACACTTTGACCATGAGCTATGCTAGCGTAGTAAATAGTTCAATAGAAAGAGGCCAGCTTAGAGGCGGCGGAGGTGATCACAAACTATTTCAATTGAATCTCAGTCACCACGAGTGCCCTTGTAGTCGCTCGCGTGTTTATGGGCATGATTTACAGACCACACTGACTTTATTAAGCGTTCCTAACGAATATGTACCTTATTCTTATGCGTATACTTAATATAATGTTCATATTCGTATAAGCGAATGTGAGCGAGCGTTTCTTTAAAATATGAGCATTAAAGCTCTACAAATAATGTTCGCAATTGTAACCGACGCCGATGCTTACTTAACTGAAAGTAAACTCAAAGGGAGGTCTGTTAGTGTCAATCTTGCACAATGTGTGCGTTCGCTTTTGCTCATTATATGGAACTAACCTTCTGTATCTCTCAATTTTGTGTCTCCAGCGTCAATTCAAAGAGCCAGCTGTAAGGAATGGGGTACTTAATGATGGTCACAAACGACGGGCTCAGTCCTGTAACCACTGAGTTATAAGTTAGGACAATATTTCACAAGACAATGTTTAATTTTAGACTGTCATGCCAATTGTCTAGAGACGAAAGTGGTCTAATTATAAATTTCGTTTGAACTGAAAATTGTTCTGTGCTACTGAAACAAATGAAAAATCGGCCAAGTGCGAGTCGGACCTTTTATCTAAACCTAATATTATAAAGAGAAAAGGTTTGAATTTTTGTATGGTTGACGTTTGTTTGTTCACGCTATCACTCTAAAACTGTTGAACGAATTTGGATGAAATTTGGCACATGGGTAGACCATGACCTGGATTAGGATATTCGTATGGGATCGAGACCTAAGCGGGTGAAACCGCGAGGTACAGCTAGTCGAATATATTTCAGCGATGATTTCAGCAATTTAATTAATCCATTTACTTACCTCCTTCATTTCCTCTTTTGACCCCATCATAAGAGAAATGGCTGAAACGATAATAAATTCTTCTACAGTTTATTTATCCTGAACATTTTACATTCAAGACATCATATCACTGCTCAAAGGACACAGCTCCTACTCCTTTAAAAACAAAGGCGAGTTTTGAACAGCAAGCACATATTCATACTGTTTGTCCTGAAACTCCTTAGTCGTAAGTAAACAGATAAAAGGGTAATATTCCTTCAATACGAACGTTTTTCCTAGACAGGTGCGGCCTAACCGTTATTTATGAGGACCCTTCATACCGTCCGCAGTTCCGCACGCCAGATGAGTGTGTTTCATTTTTATAGGATTTATGTTACGTCGATATTTGCAATATTCTAGGGCTTGTAGTAAACGTGTCTTATAACATATAGATGTGTGTGAGTAAAACGGTTTCATGTAGGGAAGATCGATCTTCTTTTTATAAATTTGATAATCTTCAACTTAAGTGTGGAAAATGTCGTTAGTATGAATGTCGATGGCTAAAAGTAGGGAAGACCAAAGAAACGATGGATGAACTGTGTGAATGATGATATGGTTAGAAAGGGGGTGACTACCGAGATGACGACTAATAGAGAAGTATGGAAGAAAAGGACATGTTGCGCCGACTACAAATAAATTGGGATAAGGGTAGGAGAATGATGATGATGAATCTTCAACAGAGCACGGAGACATGTAGGCGGCGGTTAGTAGACAGAGCATTCTTTTTTTTTGGTATGCACGAAGAAGCCTCTTCGTGTAGCGTAGTTTGTTCCGCCAGTTACTCAACTGAACCGAGCGCTCGGCGCATCCCGGACAGTCACACCCAACACCTTATTTAACTGGCCAATTCTTCCCTTGTGGTGGAAGGGCTAACGCTCGCCTGGTTGGCGACTACCCTCCCACCGGGCTCCGGCGTCAAGCAGCCTGCTCTGTTTCAATTTCGATGCGTGGGAGTTCCAGTATTTTAGGCATCTTCTGGGCATGCTCGTTCCATCATAGACCTCATCATCAGGCGTGATCGAGGTCAAGAGCGGGCCCATTCAGCAATAAAAAAGAAAAATAAAAAAAAAGAGCATTCTCAACACTTTCCATACAAACCAAGCGTATCACCGTTTACTCGCACAACGACATAAATGACGTATCGAAACGGACGGCTTTGAAGGCGGTCCGTGACAGAATTGTGCGTTTCACGAAATTTGTTATAACTGCCGTCCCTAGACGCTGACGTTGCGGCCATTCTGTGCTCTGTGATCTTCAGCCACTTTATTCATTTGATGATAAGCGTAAACATAATCAGCCTACAGTGTCCCCACTGCCATAGAATACATAATAGTACTAACACTGCTTTCTTCGAGAAGGAGTGGGGTGCAATCCACCACGCGGGCCCAGTTCGAGTTGGTAGGTCACATGTCTTCGAATTTTTGGTTCTAGGACATGCCGGTTTCCTCACGATGTTTCGTCGTTTTACGTCGTACTCAACATTAATAAAAAAAATTAGAAAGGCGGATCCTAGCAAATGCTGAAGCTCTAGGCAGGAAGGAAAGTATCTAGCCCGATGGACTGACAGCCTCAAGAACTTCTGGAGGAAAGAATGTGGATCGTGAATCTAGTGCTTTGATACACCAACAGATGGATGTGGTAGAATGAAATTTAATTTGATAAATGAACTGTTTGTTTTCTATTAATTAAATTAAATATTTATTGCTTCATAATATGTAACTAACTATGTACTCGTATATACACTTGATACTAAAATAAATGACTAACTAACTTACAATACAAATAAATAAAAATTAAAAAAAAAAGACAAAGGACACTTAGGCGTCGAAGTATTCGTCCGCATCGCTGTCATCCGGAAACGTGCCCAGAAGACTGGCAGCAATGCAGCATTGCCCCGTTGAATGGCAATGCTAATTCTTTGGCCAAAGAACGATCCAGCCCTCTGGGTCGTTAAATTAAATTAAATTTTATTCGAAAACACTCATCGGTGTCTTACTAAATTTCAACTACATCCGAGAATCCTGGTTACTTTTCTCCTTTGGTGGATCTACATGCATAGAAACAGTAGTTCTCGGAAATTCCCGAAGACGTTTATAACAGTATCCAACTTGGGTATGATCTTTCAACAAGCTTCCAAAATAATATCTTGCAAAACTTTGAAATACGCTATGTAGGTGAAATACAGTGTAATGAACATCTGCCATGAATCTTTCAGCGTTCTTACATTATAATAACTGAAGTAAGTAAGTAAATATTCATATACTACCTACTGCCTCTGCTTTGCACTTCGCACGGATTTTACGACTTGACAAAAGATTTAGATTGACTTAGATGTCTTTATTATGGGTAGGTTTAATATGAATGTTTTAAACATGCAAATCTTCCGGAATAAATCTCTAAATTATGGTGAAAGCCGCAAAAAAATTCGTGGCGTAATTTGGAAAAACGGCACGGTCGCACGGCAGACACGAATAGCGACTATAATTACGAATATATAATACGTACCTATAACTCGGCCTCAAATTCGGTAGTATAATATGATACGTCTATTTCGTCGATAAAGAATATTTCAGTATAAATATTGGCACTGTATGTGACGTTAGTACAGGCAAACCATCCATTTGTTAAAATAGCAAAAAGCGCTGTCGAACTCACCGAGAGTGATGAATACCTATCCGCGTCACAGCATACACGGCTTTTTACGTTAGCATTTATTTTCAGAACATATATTACACGAACCGAAACCAGTGATTTAGAAAAAACAACGTGAAAAATCTAGAAATACAAATGCAAAACTGTTACAAACGTTTACTTTCGAAACGTGGGATAAATCACAATCTTAAACAACATTGTGAAAGACATAATACCAGTCTCCTCTTTTCATTCTTCGCCCGCGTCGGCGTCGCTGTCGCGCGTCGCTGCAAGAATATGTGCCGCTTAAATGAAAAAATACAACTTCCTCGGCGATGCTCGCCTAGTGAGACATAGTTTAGCGAGCACCTAGACAAGGCATTATGTTGTTCAATTTAATAATAAAGGTCCTAGCCAATTTGGCACGGAGCGAGCTCCTACTGGAGTCGAGAGCCATCGCTCTGTGAGAGTAGTGCAATTTGCCTGCAGCCCGCACCCGGCCCTTGAGCAAGCCTCCAAGAGCACACCAATTAGACGAGACAAATTCGGATTTATTATTCAGCGTGGGCGCAATTCAATTGGATAATAGATCGAGTTGTTTGTTTCCATCGACCACTTACCTAGACGTAAATAAGCAGCAATGGTTATCGATCTGTTGCCACACGCGACTTTTACGGATAACAAAACACTTCGAGTAACCGGTTCGGAAAGCCCTGTTCTAGCTGTCTAAGTAGTTTTCTAGGAACCATGTATTGGCCGATGCAATCGACCACAAACGACAGTCTACGTGTAATTTGCTTCGGATAATGCGACGGCTTTCTTATACGTGTGTCATCGTTAGTGTATCGAGTATACGTTAGTCTGGTTATGGGCGGCTGTCTCTTCCCACTATAGGCCATAATCAAAGGCAGGTTTTTGCGATCCAACTTGTCGTTTTATATAATCTACGTGTAAGAGAATCGTGCTATATCAATCGGAGAGGTAAGCGTCGTATTATTTAGTAGGAACAGTTATAACTCATAAATAACGATGCGCAAAACGCCTATGATTGCTATAATCTTTATCCATATTTTATCTACCGCTGTCAGCGGTTATCCAGTTAACCAACCGTGATTATACAGTGTTGGGAATCAACGAGTCATCTACTCGATCTTTTGTAAACATTATGCAAAATACTGTTACTATTTAAGCTTTGTGAACGTGGAACGGTGTTTTGACAAATGGTAAAGCTGGCTTTGATATAATCTGTGTACGATCTCTGCAACGTGTAATTAGACCGACTGACTAAGCGGAATCTATGGGAGCGTTGCCCGTCTGACCCCGCACAAGATTTAAGATCCCATTGTGGAGACTTCTTTATTGCACACTACGGCTTAAAGTAATGGCTGGCATTCGTTTTCAAGTTATCGAAACACACATTCGGGTCGATAGCTTTGTGAATTTATCAGTCAGAAAATTGAATGTCAAGACTTCGACAGTAAATTATATTACTCAATAATTCGGAGTGTTAAAGTTATTCGCTCGAATGAATCATGGTTCTCTCGTTTTACATATGAGAAATGTGCGATGAGAAAAATACGTGATCCCTCATCACGTTATGACGTAAAGTGGCTACAGAGGGTCGTGTTTACCATATTTTTTGTTCTGCTCTGTACGCGTCGCCGTTACCAATTAGTTATCTGATGTTAGATCAAATTACGTCTCGCCGGAGGTCGATGGTTGAATTGCATCACAATAGTGTTGTGGCTAAAAGCTGCGAGTCACCATCGAGTGGACGAGAACTATTCGGAGAATCGATATCGTCGTACGTGAGGAGTAGCGTAGTACGTCGATGTGGTAATAGCGACCACCTTCATCACCTGTGCAACTAATACGAAACCGATTTTTTGTTCCAATTGGAATTACGGATCGTGTATCCAATCAAGTGGTTTAATAGGTTCAGAGTAATTATTTGAACACTCCACTTTAGGCACATCAAATATTTCACACAGAGCTTACGGAAAATACGTATCACAAGTATTTTTGTAAATTGGATATGATTAATAAAGGTCTTGTTAACGGATTAATTAAAGCTGACAGTCCCGCCGTGCCGATATGGAAGCAAAAAGGGTCTCTTTTCCAAACTACATCCAAATCAATAGTGTCGTAATTAAGAATTTTGGATAATTATACCGATCGTTCGAGCGAAACGTTGCGATTGCTATTTTGTGCCTCGAATTCGCGATTATTTTGCAAAACGCGCTCAACTTTTCGTTTTTTTATCCGGATATCATGGCAGGCTTAATTAACACTCGGATTTTGTGAACTTTTTTGTTGACCTGTGATAACCTTTCCACGACACATTTTTATATAGACATTGGTTTAATCAAACGGGAGGAGGATTATGAAGTCATCAATTTATTATTTCTGGTGTTAATTGAAATGCGCGCATTTTGTACCTATTTACAGGCGAGACGGTTTAGTGTTCGTGGAAATAATTAATTCATGTCACTTGGCAATCTCACTACAACTACTAACTGCGAGTTAAATGTCATCGTTCTAATAGATGACTTGGGTGCGATAGCACCTATTTCAAAACACGCGGCAAATTAGAATGTGAGTACGAAACACTTGAATCAATACTTTCCCACATTTATTCACAAAGCTTAATAGCAGCCCACATCTGGAAACGGTCTTTCTAATAAAGAAAGAGGTAATAAATCCACAAATTCCTGTTGCGTAACACTGGCTGCCTAAAAACTTTACTTGGAACTCTAAATTCAAATTTAAACATGGTAATTATACAGTCATCGAAAGTACGGACATATTTCTAACACGCGGGCTGCCCTTTATTTCAGAAAAAGAATTAAGAGCTATATAATGACATGTTATTACGTTTTCAACTGCCGCGCGGTGAAGTAATAGCCAAGATAACCGAATTTTAATGACTAACTTTGTTCGTTAATAATACTTTAGCACAAATTGTCTTCGACTAGAAAGTGTTTCCTTCGTAATTTTCTATCACTTATCCCACTTATTCGCATCTGTCGTTCGTTGGGCCATTTGTTCCAGGAGTGTCTTTGGGTCACTTCTGTTACCGTCGTTTATGACATTATTTTGTTGAAGATAATATTTTGATATTTAGAACGACATGCATGTGTGCGTGCATGTTTTTTTTTTGTTGGCACTATAAGTGTACGTGATGAAGAAGAAACAGTCGGTGAAATTAATTGTTTATCAAATTGACACACTTTGATTGCTGATTTCATCAATTCTGACAAAGTCAGATGTGATAAAGAAGTTTTATTTAGTACTTTCACACAACCGTCAAAAAGTGAGAGTTGTGATTTGAAACCACGAACAATTTCAGTTGGTCGTCTATTTAACAAACAATTACTTTCCCTGACATTACGAGTCCAGCCAAAAGTATTATAATACCTGAATACCTGTTCCAAATACATAGATGTTAAATTTTTAATAACAGCCTATCCTAATTAGATTTTAATTTCACACATAAAACTCTTTACGACACCCTTAAATATAAGTGGAATAAGACAGAAGTTACGGCCGGCTCTGTCCTTAATCAGGAGTATTCAGGAGGGTCTGGTTTGCAATAATCCTGAGACATTGAGATAAGATCTTGGAGGGAAGGTCCCTTTAATAAGTCCGATAGGTCAGGCCATTCGAGGCGCGAAGGTTACCCTCATTTCGTTTATTATGTACTCGTGTTACTTGTGGCTTGCGGCAAGGATGATAATATCGAGTTAGAAATTAAGAGGTTCGGGTCATAGTTGTTAATGTTCGTTAGGTATGTGTACTTGTGATGTTTGACACGTGATCTTTTGTTATTAAGTGGAAGTAGGAAATTGAAGGTCTTTGCCCTGCAGCAGGACACTAATTGTAATATCATTATTTTTATCTGACGTATTTCTGGAGACATTTTTTTTTATCGCTATCAATTTCCAATTCAAATTCATCATCATCTCCTTCATTTCCAAGAAATGTAATACTTTTTGTAGATACTTCTTCTATATTCTAGCGTAAGTTTCTAACTTTAATATATTCCGTTGCTGTAGAGCTTAGTTTTTCCAACTTCTGAATTTACGTCCATAATAATAACTAGTAATTTGGTGGTTGGAGCCACATTTCATTAAAATTTCCTAAGGGGGCTCTGCGAGTTGGCGTCGGTCCCTCGTACGCCTTCCAAAGGACCGGGACCCCATAGTCCCGAGATAATATATAAAATCATAAAAAAACAAGTTATTTTGTGTTTTATTTTATAGTCTAAGTTTTGTTTAGTTGTGGAAAAAAATCAAACCGTATTATAGTAAAATATAACAAAACGTTTCCAACAGGGCTAAATACCCTTGTAGCTGATGAAAGTGATGCATTAGCGAGAGCGACGATGTCTAATGAAGTCACTAACGAAGATAAATGAATTTGCATTGCCACCGAAAGTTTAATTAAGGCAGGTATGTACGATTCTGTGATACTTACTTAATAAATTCTAAATGTACCGGTAACTGCAGCTCTAAATCCTTTTGAACACGTGTTTGACAATTCTTATATAATATAATACTAGCGAGCCGGCCCTGCTTTGCACGGCTTTTACGATTTAACAAAACGTTCAGATTTCTATGGTATATAGAAGTTTAATATTAATGTATTATACACACAAACCATCCGGAATAAATTCTCTAAATGATGGTGAAAACTGCATCAAAAACCGTCGCGGAATTTAGAAGAACAACGCGGTCACACAGACAGACACGAAAAGTGAGCTTAATATATAATAATATGTATATGTATACTTATAGATGCGTTGAATAAAATGTAGAAGTAGAGAGACGACTAGAAAACGAACCAAGGTTAACACCAAGAAAGTAGTACTTATAAGAAAGACGAATGAATATACAATATCACAGCACCTAAATTTTAGACTCATAAAAACATTGATATACGCAGACGTTTCGAAACTCATAAAGAAAACGGAAGTAAAATAAGAAAGTATAATAATATATAAAAAGCTATAATGAACAGTGACAGACTAAATTAGCGTTATGATGAAGAACATTAACATTCACTTAAAACACAAGACACGCGTGTAAGTGAATGAATGAGGATAAAAAGGAACACCACGGATAAGGGCGTTAATTTGTTGTCTGTGTGTGGGTTTGCTTTACTTGGTTCAGGCCAATCTAACGTTTTCCAACTATGTGGCACTGTGTTTTGTTTTGATGCAAAGATAAATGATGCTCGTTTTGATGTCTACGTCATAATTATGGTTGGATGAAGACGGCTCGTTCCGTTAGTTTTGCATCAATTCGGTCAAATTGTTGACGGATGCCAAAAATACGTAAAAACAAATCTAAACTATATTTGCTTTTAGGGATTTTTAGGTTTGTAAAAAATGTAGAGAAGTAAAAGCTTTTTCTCCGTTCTA
The DNA here is from genome assembly GCA_947508005.1 of Amphipoea lucens. NCBI lineage: Eukaryota > Metazoa > Arthropoda > Insecta > Lepidoptera > Noctuidae > Amphipoea > Amphipoea lucens. Next base: position 7,582,700 of record OX382368.1, on the reverse strand, counting down.
TTTAGAAAACAGCTAAAATACATCGTCTTTTTCTAACGTGCACCAGCTGTAAATTCCGTAGAGCGCGCTGCAGTTCGTAAAGTCAACCAGTCTTTATGGCTGGTTTACTTGCAAAGGTCTTGCTCCGGAACAAATATTAGTATTGAAGGCGTTTACCCGTGTCGATATGTTTGGCCCCGTTCCACTTGAGAATTCAGACTATTATTAAAAATTCCATTAGTTTGCGTCGAAGTTGCAGTCCCGGGCGTTAATTTGTGACTGAGACGCATCACTTGTGTTTATAACTCTCCCACTGTGCTGTGTCCCATTGACAAATTGTCCGCTCGTAACGCAACGCGGTTCGTCTCGCCTCGTACCGTTTGTATACGTCACGGTCTTTTTCTTTATTGGGTGAGCAGAAAGGTAATATGAGCTTCAAACGGTATTCTTGCTTCGTTTCAGATGCGTGAGCTGGCAGACGTGTTGGATTTATAAACGGGGAAAGACGAATATTGTTGTAGCAGTTGGTTTGCCAGGATTGTTCTTGTTTTATTATTTTTCTGTATGATTATTAGGAGAATTTATAATATAGGTAATATTGAATTCTCATTCTAGATAACTCTTTCAATTTGATGTCCTTGAAATTAAATGAATGAACATTATTATCAACCTGCAAAATCATTGCCACCATAACCACGGCATCTATTAAATCTGCCTAGCCTTTTCCCAACTATGTTGGGGTCGGCTTCCAGTCTAACCGGATGCAGCTAAAATACCAGTATTTTATATGGAACGACTGCCTATCCGACCCCCACAACCCAGTTACACGACAACCCTTGGTAAGATTGGTGGACTTTCGGGCTTCTGACGACCCGTAACGACTGTCAAAGATCCAAGAATGATAGCCGTGACCAAAGACTTAACGTGCTTTCCGAGGGTCTCGATATGAAAAGATGGTTACTCATCTACGGAACAACCGCGGCAAGCGTAGCTTAATCTGTTTGATCAACCCGTGCGGTTGTTATCACTTTACCACGAGCCCCTCACCACAGGATCTATTTTCATAATTTTATTATCTACAGAACCACGTTTTATTTTGTAAACAGTAGGTACAGTCAACAAAGAGATAAGTATGCAGGATCGTCGGATATAGTTGAAGTTTAGTAAGAAACCGATGGATGTTGTCGACGATCCTGCATACTTATCTCTTTTGTTGACTGTACATTGTTTAACTGTGTGTGTTCCTCAGTGAAGAACATCATTCGCTAATTAAAGGACTCTACTTGTCTTCGTTTTTGTAATGCGACACTCCCGACACTTGTGGTTGGAAGCCACCTACATCGTGAATAAGGCCAATAACGTCTGTTATTGTTGTGAGTACATGTGCTCTTTAATGTGGCACTTGTTTTGCGTAGGAGTGTGAAAAATTGCGATCATTAATATCTCCAATGATCCAAATACTGTAATGATTCACATTTATTTGAATGTGAGTGGAGTATGTGGGCTTGAATTTCATGGTATTCAGTAAAATCTCGTGTCGCGTAATTACAGTACAGTGTAAATGCAAATGTAAGGTATAGAGATCATCTATCTACTTGTTTTCTTCTTTTTTAGTGTTCTGTACCTCAAAAGGATAATCGGACCCCTATAAGATCACTTCGTTGTCCGACTGTCTGTCCATCAGTCAAGACCCTTTTTCTCAGGAACGCGTGGTGTTATCAAGTTGAAATTTACATCAAATACTCAGGGCTGTAATCCCTTGGAGCAGTGAAAAAATTTTTAAGTCAACGCAATCAAAAGAGGCGTTTATGTTCCAGAATCAAAATCTCAACGGGTAGGTACTTTCCGTTGAGCAATGTCATGTAGCACAAGTAAAGGAAAAAATCCGAAAACCGTTGTAGTTATATACATAGAATAGACTTTATTAAGTACACTATATAAATTAGATAGGTACCTACTTTGTATGGAACCCTCGTTGATAACTTGTAGCTATTTCCTGTAATATTAGTTCGTGTTTTTGTATGTTGTGCTATGTCTGTTGTGTGCACTGAATAAACGATTTATTTATCTATCCATCTACCATAAGCTTCTATCACCATACTAAACATATTAATTAACAACATAAACCTCCTCGGTCCCTTAGATCATCATCTGCCTAGCCTTTTCCCAACTATGTTGGGGTCGGCTTCTAGTCTAACCGGATGCAGCGGAATACCAGTATTTTACATGGAGTGACTGCCTATCTGACCTCCACAACCCAGTTACTGGGTAATACAAAACCCCTTGGTAAGACTGGTTGTCAGATTTTCGGGCTTCTGACGACCCTTAACGACTGTCAAAGATCCACGAATGACAGCCGGGACCAACGGCTTAACGTGCTTTCCGAGGCACGGAAAGGTCTCGGTATGTAAAGATGGTCACCCATCCACAGACCAACCGCGGCAAGCGTAGCTTAACCTGATCGATCCACCCGTGCGGCTGATATTACTTAGCCACAAGCCCCTCCTCGGTCCTTTAGATCTTGAACAAAATCCTAAGAATCAAGCAAACACATGTAACTTCTCCGAGGTAGGTCACTCTCACAGGCCCTTTAGAAAATGGCCAGCTAAAATAGCCGTGTACTTGCTACTCAAATGACAGGCTCGTGCCGGCTCGCTGATAGCCGCAGGCTAAGAAAGTATAGTAAGTGCTTATGGGCTTTTTTACATACTTAAGACCTTTTTCGTGTGGTGGTTATGCCTTGTTAGTTGTTTAAGATGAACTTTAAAGTTCCTAGGGAGATTCGTTGAAGTAATTTTGTAGCTACAAAGATCCTGGCGCATTAGGCTTGCCTAGTCGTGAATTGAGATCGTCCCTTTTTGGAAAAGCGTTATACCCCGCGTTCAACCCTTCGAACGTGATCCACACGGAACACAATGGCTTTTTAATTGTTTCTGTAATTACAGCATTCATCCAGTTTTGAAACATTTTCGGGATCTACTAACCCACATTGCAAGAAATAATATATCGCCATAACATAGGATAGATATCAACGTCATCATTTAAGTAATTTCAGCTTGTAAACATGACGATACCACAAATCGTTGGCCAAACAATGAGTCATAAAGTACTTCTTGGTAAAAGTCAAGAAGCTCGATTGAACCATTCCGTTTATTGTTTTAGTTTCCGATCAGATGAATGAACCTTTGTTCTAACTTCTAGCTTAGTTTCAAATACACCCTGTATTCAGCAGAATCGGCAAATTGCAACAGTTTATGTCCCGATTTGGAGCGCATTTTGGTTTCAACGGTCGATTGGCACGGAAGAAACGTTTTTTTAGTCAACTGCAATAACCAAATAGCGTCGTAAATAAATGCTTTTTTTTTCTTTTTCACCAATGTCTAAGCGACAGTATTCTGGCTTTCAGCCAGAAGGCCAGTCACGAAATGTTATTTATTATCTGTGCTAATGGCGCGGACATTATTAAATTATGATAGTTCGTTTGTTACGATAACAGTTAACATTTTGATGACAACTACGATAAAAATACAAAATGGTAGTTACTATGAATAGTGTCGTTAAAAGTTTGATGAAAGATATGACGGGTTTTGGTTATTGTTAGCCGTGGTGACTAGTTATGGCAGTCAAATTAGAGTTTGTACCACATGGTAACTTTTTACGGAGTTTGGTGGCGAATTATCCGCTCAAAACGGCGAAAGAAAACATCGTGAGAAACCGGCATGTCCATAGAACCGAAAATTCGAAGACATTGACATCTATAAATCCGCACTGGGCCAGCGTGGTGGATTACGGCCCACTCCCTCTAACAAGACACTCTCGCCATCAAACGTTATAGTTTGGCGAATTTAGAATTAAGTAACACCTCTGTGTTATAATAACATTAAATAAAAACTAAAAAAAAGAGAAGGTCCCAGCAGTGGAAACATTTTAGGCTCATTATGCTACCTAGGCTTTTCCACTGTGCCGATTTTTGTAGGTTATAAGCCATCGCATGGACAGTCACGTCTAAAAGTATGTATACACTTGGCAATTTTCAGTTGCGATTTTTTCATGAAATAACGAATGCAACGTTGAAAAACGACACTTAACATAAACCTATGGGTTCGGAAATACTATTTCGTAATAACATAAAATTTCATTCAAAAATAAAGGAGAAAATCGCCTTTGAATAAAGCCAAGTGTATACATACTTTTAGACGTGACTGGACATCACATTTTATTTTTCAGCTAATCTAGGGAGACTACAAATGTTTTGCTCTCTTATATTTCTGCGAACTCTTGTATTGGTTCTAGTTCAAAAGAATTTATTTGTTCTAAAGATTGTAGGTACTATTATGTGTGCTTCAGATCTCTCGTTCTAAACAGAATGCAAACAAAACTTCCTAATGCAATGTCCGATTTATATGTAACATGGATCGTAAAATCGCAGGATCTGCTAAGTGCATAAATAAAGTCGGTGCAGCTGCTGTGTAACAGCTTAGAGCTACGCCATGTGGTCCATTCAGTTTCATCTGCACGGAGAGGTTTTATGAATGAATTGGTTTAGATTTTACGAGTATATCCTTATTTTATGTAACTGCGTTTGTTTTTCTGGGTGATTGATGACTCTGATGAATGTTTTAAGGGTTTAATCCAAGGCCTGATGAAAGCTTTAATACTAATGATTAATGATGCAATTGAGGAGGTCATGATCAAAACGCTCTTTTGGCTCGACGAGACATTTTTTCCTTGTGTCCTATGAGATAAGTTCGTTGACTCCTAAATAGCTTTTCTTGATTTCTGAATAAACAAGAAAAGTGTGAATGAAAAATTTTGATCTTGACTTCCACAATTATTAAAACCTAAGACACTACCTGGATGTAGTGTGTGTGTCTTATGTTCTTTAAAATATGATTTATCTATACAAATAAATAAAATTGGAGTGTCTGTTTGTAATATAAAAAAAAATACAGTGTAATAACCGCTTTTTACTAAATGCATATGGATGTATACACGGTACATATACCAAAATAACATTTTTTACAATTTTTGTCTGTCTGTCTGTTTGTTCCGGCTAATCTCTGAAACGGCTGGATCGATTTTGACGGGACTTTTTCTGGCAGATAGCTGATGTAATAAGGAGTAACTTAGGCTACTTTTATTATAGAAAAAAAATAGGGTCCCATGAAAAAAAATCCACGCGGCCGAAGTGGCGGGTAACAGTTAGTTTTAGTCTATAAATCTTTCAGCTATTTTGATGTCAAAACAAAAATCTTCAACACTACGTACTTCTTCTAAGTAAAGATATCATTCTGTTACCAAGAGGCAAGAATACTTGAGTGGATTCAAGTGGAGCTGTCGAGTTGACGCCGCTGTCGAAAGAGCTGGAATCAGACGGCGAGAGGACTTATTCTTTGAAGAGCTTTCTTTAGTTCCGCGGGACGAAACATGGTTCTATTTTTACTAGTTTTTTTTTAATAGTTATGAGGAGATATAGAAGTGTAGTTGAGGAGGGTACAAGGAAAATGAGCAAAATATTGATAACTTGTTTGGATTTGGGCTCGGTTGATGGTAATAGGTTTGCCCCCTGTTTCATGGGACTTAAACATAAGTAACTGGTGAAATGTGGGTGAACTGTAGTTGCAGCTCTGCCTAACCCTTTGGTGGCGACAGGCGTGATGTTATGTGTTGATACCTTGTTTGTGAATATTACTTACAAACTTGTTAACATAATTTAAGTCATACGTAACTGGCAATTTATTTTATGGCGTAAATATTGGAGCAGTGGTGACCAAGCGGTAACGGCCGCGACTTACGAGGAGTAGGTCGTAGGTTCGAACCCAGACAGGCGCTTTACTTTGTGTAAATTATTTCATCACCACTGCTCTCAAAACGGTGAAAGAAAACATCGTGAGGAAACCGGCATGTCCTAGAACCAAAAATTCGAAGACATGTGACATCTGCCAACTCGCACTGGGCCCGTGTGGTGGATTACGGCCCATTCCCTCTCACTGAGAGGAGGCCTGTGTCCCAGCAGTGGGAACATTATAGGCTGATTATGTATGTTATGTAACTGGCAATTTGAAAATGTCTACTTATTTTGTGAGAATATTAGCGTTGAATTTTAAATACATTTTCTGAAGAAAAGTAACAATCATTATTCAGTTCCATTTTTTCGTGAATAAATAAAACTGAAATCATAGAGCTGTTTGCAAGAAATAGCAACAGTGACGTTAGCTATTGTACTATTCCGTATTCAAACAACCCCTAGCATTTTCCGTACTTATTGTGCAACAAATTGCATTTTCTTTTCATTCCATGCTTAACTTTAATAAAGTCTACAGAGTATTCGTGAAGTTTTTCTAGACGGCATGCCTAATATTCGTACATTCGTACGAAACCGCACCTGAGTTTTAATTAAAGAAAACGTTCGTAGCTGATGTAAAGCTGACGGTATTTTCGTACAATGTACCGCAACAAAGTTACGCTTTTAGGTACATATGTGTATATAGCTATTCCACGTCAGTCTTTATATTACAAAACCCAATGTTTCTCGCCCGCTGTTCATGGGAATCAATAAAACAAGGGACTCGCCAAAATGTAAACACGAACACTATTCCCCTCTCTATCAACACAACTATAAAAGACGAGGACAACAAACGAAATGTAGCGGCGAAATTCATTTGATTATCATTAGGTTAAAACAGGGACTGGCGCCGTTGACGTTGATCGCGTGACGTTTCGCTGAAGAACATGCATCCCTAGAGGATTGTTTCCTGTTAATCTATGCTGTTAACATCACCTTTATTGCTGTTGAAATAAAGTTCAAAATTAGTTTTTTATAATCTTGCTTCTAGGGTTGTATCGCTATCATTATTAAGGTAATGAGTCATTGCTTTAAGTGGATCTATAAAATGAGTCATGGTAGTTACTAGGTTAGTATTTTTGAACGGAGAAAGGCAAACTGCAGCATGTTGACATAGTACGGCTTAATATGCGTGGGCGGACGAAGTTCGACGACCCCGGAAAGGTATCTTTGATATTGTGTTGCCAGCACATTGAGAGAAAGCCGTTTTTGGGAAATAGGTAACCTGAGGAAACTCTAAAGAGGAACATTTTACGAAAATGTTTCCCATGGTACACGTTTTAAAAGAATGACTGTGTCCCTTTTGTCAGTGTTGTGAACATTTTACGTGAAGACATCCCTTATTCGTTTTCCGATGTGTTTGTTTTTGTTGCTTTATAGGAAAACAAATTACTTGCGCGATCGAAACTACGAAGCAACGTAAAATTCATTTTAGAAATCCTTTGATCTCACAAGCATAAAGCACCTTGCAGTTTACAATATTAATTACAAATACTGTTAACAATACCTCGTAAACATTATTAATATTTACGAGGTATTACATTTAACGGGAAACCTGTAACACTGGTTACAATGTTCTAATAATATCTCCTATACTAATAAGGCGCTGCATATAAATCGCAATGCTATCGTGAACTATTGAGTTATAGACTAAGAGGTGGTGACCTCTTTTGGGAAGTTATACATTTTTTTATTCTTACCTTATATAACATCATGCCTGGGATCCCCAAACACAGCAAAGGGTGTACCTATAGTACACCCCCATTTTGCCAGTTATGTTTAAGTCCCATGTAATAGGGGGTGAGCCTATTACCATCAACCGGGCACAAATTCAGTGTCCGGGCTGCTATAGAGAAATTCCTAATGGAAAAACCCTTTTTTTTCTTATAGTTAATATATGTAAGTAAGTCTGAAATCGCCAAGCGTGGTGATCAGAATTATATCAAAGAAAAGCTTTTCCCTGACAATTTTCTTTCTACTTGGTGACGCAGGAAATGTGTTCCTGAAATGCTTAGCCTAGCAATGGTACAAAACGGGGTAGAAAAAACTTGACGCACTAAACGCCCTAAAGTTCGTAGGTATATGAGACGGTTTTAAATGACCCCAAACTTGTGTCTAAAGGAAAAACAAAAAATACCGAAATTAGTCATCAGCTCTTTGACTATAAGCAAAACTTTCACGGTCAATTTACTCCGAAGAACTGTTATGATTAACTCAAGAATACATTAAAATAGCCGCGACCATTAGACCGAGAACTTGAATATGTATACAGAGAATATCACACACACTAAAGAATGTATAAAATGTTTTACCCTACTTTTAGAAATGGCTTAATTATGTGCGTCGTTAAGACGTACGTTATTGGTTTTGACGCCTACGATCACACGTTCTGTTAATCAATGGTGCCTGTTTATGCTTAAATGCAAATGTGATAGGAATGTTAAAAGAAGAAGATAAATATTGAATGATACGAGTAGTAACTGGTTCTGTGCATTTGTTTTGAATATCTTAATTTTAAAGGCTTTTTTTATGGATGGAAAATCATCAAATGACCCCTCCCGCTCTGGTTGGAGCGGAAGGGAGTGTCAGACTCTTACTGACTAAAACCCGTCCGTGTTCCTTCCTTAGTCTTTTATGTTCCGGGGTAGCGGTAACCCTTTCGGACAATCCCGCACCGGGCAGGCTTCGGCCCTGGCAGGCGCCTTCCTTTTTGCTAGCATCTCTTTGAGGCGCGCGTGGAACACGTACGCGCCGTCCGGCACGGGCCTGGTCCTGATCGGACGGTGAGCTACCCATTACTCTTCGTCCGCAGGCCCGCGAATTTTAAAGGCTTGTGGGGGATTTATACTAGGTCGATTTTTGCCGTACGGCTGGTCGCTCACCAAATCGCTTCATAAGCCGAATCGCCACACCATTTACACAGATCGATAAAAATAGCAGGTGACTAGTTCATTTTGCATCAAAATGTCGACCTTCATACCGCGGGCGATTTGCTGCGACTGAACGTTTTCACGGTCGATTTTAGTCATCCAGTGCATGCGGCCTGTCGCCGCACGACAAAAGGTGAAACCTACTCTATTTTGGAACCTATAGTGAAAAGCCCGCATTAGGGAGGAGAACTAATTATAGATTATTCAGTTCTAACTAAGGAGAAAATAGCACTAACAACTATATTGCAATTATTATTTACCTATCTATCTTCTTTAGTACCTAAAAAAAACAAACTCGGGTTAGTTACACCATTTATAACTCAAGAACGGCTGGACCTATTTTTATGATCTTTGATTTGTTGGATTTGTCTTTGCCCCGAATACCAGAACAACTATTAAAACATGGGGAAAATTCACAAAGAAAAAGAAAAGATTTTCTCGTTTTGTATAGATCGGCTTTTTTGATTCTGAGACCGTACGAAGTTTGCCAGGTCAGCTAGTTATTGATAAATATAAATACTATTTGAAAATCAACTTGATTTGTTTCACAATACATTACCTAGCACAACAAGTGATACATAATTCAATATTAACTGCATTCAAATGTAAGGGCCTTGATATCACAATACAATTTAGATTAAACACAAATGCATTGTCAAATGAAGGTTAGCATTGAATCACACAATAATGTAAGGTTAGAATTGTGCAACAGAATCAGGCCTCGGACAGACATGAGATGTGAATGTTCTGAAGTAGGGAAGAACTTCTTAGTTAGGTTTCAAGTTTGGCAGAACCTGATTATATTCAGAATTGTAGTCTGGAGTCAGCTAGAATGGTAGCGGAGCGCGGCAAATGATATTCTACCAAGTACGGTTAGCAAGGAAGTGAGGAACTCATGAATAAAGATGTTGAAGTTTTTAAACGGAGCCGTTTTCACATATTAGTGACAAATCAAGACATTGTTCACCACCATAATTGCGTAACACACTATCAATCGCAATCAGAATCATTTTGAAGCAAAATGCTAATCCATTGCTTCATAAGTTCGAAAAATTTGTCTGCACAACCCGTAAATAACGCAATGAATGTTGTTGAACTGTCAAAATGAAACCGATTCCGATTGATAATGTGTTACGCAATTGCCCTGCAGATTTTTTAAGTCTATTTAAAAGTGCCTTAAGAACGATAATAACGCTCTTCGGCCACATTCCGAGTTAATAATAATTTTAACACCAACCTCCTTGCCCACAACTCCCCTCGGTCCCGTAAACTCCTGCACCTCATCGAGTCAGCCAGTCTGCATGTATTGCCTCTCCAACCCACTCATCATAATATAGCAGGTGATGATACTTGGCTTGACTTGATCCTCACCTCTAATCCTTCCCTAGTTTCCTCACATGGTCAACATGTTGCTCCTGGCTTTTCCCGTCACGACCTTATTTTCTTATGCTATATCCTTAAACCCCCTAAACCTAAACCCACGTTCCAGTACAGGCGTGCCTTTGCACGTATGAATTGCGAGAGGCTTCAACAAGACGCATCTATTATTGACTGGTCACCCCTGGAAGCAGCTGCTTCGGTTGACGAAAAAGTGAGTATTTTCAACGATGTTGTGGTCAAGCTATATGACGCCCATGCTCCTGTCAAAAAAATTAAGTTGAAGCGTCCACCTGCTCCTTGGATGAACAGGGGAGTTCGGATGGCAATGCGTCGGAGGGACCGCGCGTTTCGGAAATTTAAAAAGGATCGATCGGAGGACAATTGGACCTTCTTTAAGGCTGCTAGAAATCGGTGTAACCAGATGATACGCAACGCTAAACGCCGCCACATCCTAAGTAATATCACTACATGTTCTCCTGCCGATATTTGGAAGTTTCTTGGAACTTTAGGAATCGGCAAATCGCGAAATTCAGACCTTCCTAGCACAATTGGTTTGGACGATCTAAATCGCCATTTCTCTACCGTTCCAGCTCTAGATAGTCTAACCAAAAGTCAAACACTTCAATACCTTGCTGGTCTGACGCGTCCTAACATTAACCCCTTTGTCTTCACCCCAATCGACCCGGGAGAGATCAAAAAGATTATCCTATCCATTAAATCCAAAGCCGTGGGTTGCGATAACATCAGCCGCCATATGATCGTGACGGCTCTTGATCAATTCCTCCCTGCAATCTCCCATATCATAAACTTTTCCCTTTACATCGGTGTTTTCCCCTCCCTATGGCGTAAAGCCCTTGTCCGGCCCCTGCCTAAGATATCCAATCCCTCTCTTCCTAGTCACTTTCGTCCAATTTCCATCCTTCCCTTTCTATCTAAGGTACTCGAGGCCATTGTTCACAAACAATTCTCCCACTTTATCCACCACAACTCCCTCATCAGTCCATTTCAATCCGGTTTCAGGCCCGGGCACAGTACCGTTACAGCTCTCCTTAAAGTGACTGACGATATAAGGCGGGGAATGGAAGACACTAAAGTCACAGTCTTAGTGTTAATTGACTTTTCCAATGCTTTTAATACCGTCAGTCACGAAGTCCTTTTATCTATCCTTTCCTATCTTATGGTCTCTCCGGAGGTTCTGGAATGGTTTTCTTCTTATCTTCGGGGACGTCAGCAGTCTGTTTATGCTGGAGACTCTTCGTCGAGTTGGTGTGATCTTGCAGCTGGCGTTCCTCAAGGCGGTATATTATCTCCTCTTTTATTCTCCATTTTTATTAACCTCATTACCACCGAGCTTCGGACTGCGTATCATCTTTATGCTGACGACTTGCAGCTTTATTGCCAGGCAGGTGTTGACAACATATCAGATGCAATTGATGAGCTAAACCGGGATTTAGATGTCGTTAAAGACTGGTCTAATCGATTCGGGGTGGCGGTTGGGGTTAACCGCCACCAAGTGTCAGGCTATCTTAGTAGGCAGCCCTTACAGCATGAGGAAGCTGAATGGCTTAACTGTGCCACCTGTGATCTTCGACAACTCAGTCATCCCGTTTAGCTCTGATGTGAAGAATCTTGGTCTGCATGTCGACACTTGTCTTGACTGGCGAAAGCAGGTCACGACTGTTAGTCAGAAAGTCACCGGAACGTTGCGGTCGCTCTATCGATTGAAAAACCTTCTCCCTTCACACATAAAGGCAATGCTTGTACAGTCCCTAATATTTCCCATAATTGACTATGGTGATGTGTGTTACTATGACCTGAATGCAGATCTCCTCAATAAACTTGACCGTCTTCTCAATAACTGCATTCGATTCGTTTTCAATCTTCGTAAGTATGACCATGTTTCCGAGCACCGGCGGCTTTTAAAATGGTTACCCATTCGCCAGCGCAGAGAGTTGAGGGCGCTGACTACGTTGTTCTCTATTCTTGACAATCCTACTGCCCCTTCTTACATGACTTCTCAAATTCAATATTTATGCTCTGCCCATACTAAAAATCTTCGTTCAACCAACAATCGCCTTCTACGATGTCCTTCTCACCGTTCTGGTTTCATTCATTCTTCTTTCTTTGTCCAGGCGGTCTTTCTATGGAATGCGCTCCCTCTGAACATCAGGACGGCAACCGGTCGGTTATCTTTTAAAGTGAAGGCACGTGAGCATATTCGGCAGAAGTTGGCCGTAACATCCCAGCGCTGATTTGCTGGATTCGTTTTCTCCTCTACCGATCATTTTTCCCCTGAGAGTTCATTTGGTTTATATGTATGTATGTATGTATCTGTGTATATATTGTATTTTATATTCATTTCTTAGCTAGTTCTCCTGTATGTTGCACCTGCCATGTTTTGTCTCTGCATCACCCTAAGGTTGACTGGTAGAAAATGCCTCAGGCATTAAGTCCGCCTTTGTACAGTATTATTTTTTTTTACTTGTGCATAAAGTTTTAATAAATAAATAAATAAATTAGGTAACATAAAGGTATTTCTAAATCTTACAATGACTCACATCCCAACTTGCACCGCATGCCCTGTGCACACGCGAGGACCTCATGGCTGCGTCAGCGAACGGTATCCGCGTTGCAAAATTTTGGGCCAAACTTTAACAAACGGTATATATTTTTTCGTGTTATTGTGCCATGGACACGCTAAGAAGACGAAGAATCTCCAAAATAAAAGGGTATCTATACCTAATTAACGACTGTAAGTAATTTGAATTGGTCAATTTGCGAACTGGACCATTTGCTAATTGGACAATTTGCAATTAGGACCCTTTGCTAACTGGACAAATTGCGAATTGGACGTTGTGAGAATTGAACATTTTGAGCCCTCTGGACATTTTTCGAATTGGACATAATGCGCCCAAAGGATTGTATTGACTGTCAAGGAGCCATGAATGACAGCCAAGACCAACGGCTTAACGTGCTTTCCGAGGCAGGGAGGGGTCTTGGTGCGTAAAGCTGGTCGCCCATCCACAGACCAACCGCGGCAAGCGTAGCTTAACCTGATCCATCGACCCATGCGGCTGTTATTGCACAGCCACAGTCCCTACAAAACACAACTTTCATGAATTTGCTGACTCTACTTGCAAGAAAGAAAAGTTACAAAGATAAACTAAGTTGAAATGTAACGTTTAGAATACTAATGTTAGTTCATAGGTGAGTTCTGTAAGAACATTCGATAACAGTTCTAGTAAGTAACTATGGAAGTTTTGGACACGTGTTACTGTCGAGTTTCTTGCTTATTCTTCTGTATATGAATCTATATTCATATCTATATATATCATTTTGATAACAGTGATATTCAAATTCCAGTTAAATATGACGTGAATACACGACAAGTCAAATCAAAATCATTTCAAGTGCCACGCAAAAGTAACTTTTATGGCAGGCGTACCGCTTCCTTCACAATACCCAATTTACTAAACCAAATACCTGTAGACATTAGAGACTCAATGAATAGTAAAAACATAAAGCGAAAGCTGAAAGAACTTTACATCAATTTGATTATATGATCAAATCTCAGGCCATGGCATGCTAAGACAGACCCCAGAGGTCTAAGTGTGTGCTTTGTTTAAGTTTTAAGTATAAGGAACTTGTAACTTTTTAAATAAATCATCATCTGCCTAGCCTTTTTCCCAACTATGTTGGGGTCGGCTTCCAGTCCAACCGGATGCAGCTGAATACCAGTATTTTACATGGAGCGACTGCCTATCTGACCTCCACAACCCAGTTACTGGGTAATACGATACCCATTGGTAAGACTGGTTGTCAGACTTTCGGGCTGCTGACTACCCGTAACGACTGTCAAAGATCCACGAATGGCAGCCGGGACCAACGGCTTAACGTGCTTTCCGAGGCACGGAGGGGTCTCGGTATGTAAAGATGGTCACCCATCCACAGACCAACCGCGGCAAGCGTAGCTTAACCTGATCGATTGACCTGTGTGGCTGTTATTATTTAGCCACGGACCCCCCTATTAACTTTTTAAATAAATAAATAATAAATATAGAAAAAGGCAACAAGTCTTGGTAAATTGCAACCATTGAAAGTGCTGTATGATGTATATCTACAGAGTCAAATTAAATTAGGTAGCAAAACTTTGCAGACGTGATGGGCATCGATATCTAAATATGATAAAATAAAAATATTTGATGTTTTTTTTTTTGGAGGTCAAGGACTGCTGGTAGTGTTTTGACTTTCAGTATAAGATTGTGTTTGAAAATCTGTTTTCTTTTGTTTTATCGTGTTGAGAATACCCAGCACGTTTGTGGAGATTACACACATGTACAATGATATTTCAAGTGACTACACCAACTGCGGTCACTGACCCCATAAAAATCATCGAATTATTTAAATTTTTGTTTTCTCAAGTTTAGATTTCGAGAATTTGATCCTGTATTTCAATAATAATATTTAGATATGTAACACCACAAATACAACAATTTGATTTCATTTGACATTATATTGACGTCTCGAATAAACTATTCTTCAAAAATGTCAGGAATATTTTCAATTCAATTTGAAATAATGCATAAGTAGGTGAAATAGATATTAATCTATCAATCTGCCTAACATTTTCCCAACCATGTTGGGGTCGGCTTCCAGTCTAACCGGATGCGCAACTGAATACCAGTATTTTACATGGAGCGACTGCCTATCTGACCTCCACAACCCAGTTATTGGGTAATACGATACCCCTTGGTAAGACTGGTTGTCAGGCTTTCGGGCTTCTGACGACCCGTAACGACTGTCAAAGATCCACGAATGACAGCCGGGACCAACGGCTTAACGTGCTTTCTGAGGCACGGAGTCTTAGTATGTAAGGATGGTCATCCATCCACGAACCGATCGCAGCAAGTGTAGCTTAACCTCCGATCGATCTGTGCGGCTGTTATTATTTAGCTACGAGCCACCTGTGAAATGGATATTAATAGGAAATGATTACTTAGCACTTTATGAATTGAAAACTTCATCGTACTAATTGAATGCTTTGTGTTAGCTTTACACATACAGGCACGGAAATATTCCCTAGGTCGCCTGGAGTGGCGAACGTAATGAAATGAGCAATCGGAAGTTTTGCAATAATACATTGTGATGTATGTGAAATAGTAGCTATAATAGCAAACCAATGAAGTATCAAATGAACACGTGCTTTCAAGATTAGCTCAGGTAAATAGTGCTGAAATATAAACATTGGTTTTGACTTTGTTCGTGCGTTTTATGGGTACTGAAAGCCTTATACGAGTACTTGCAGTAGGTAATATCATCTGCCTAGCCTTTTCCCAACTATGTTTGGGTCGGCTTCCAATCTAACCGGATTCAGCTGAATACCAGTATTTTACATGGAGCGATTGCCAATCTGACCTCCGCAACCCAATAACTCGGTAACACGATACCCCTTGGCAATACTGGTTGTTAGACTTTCGGGCTTCTGACAGCTCGTAACGACTGGCAAAGATCTACAAATGGCAGCCAGGACCAGCCGCTAAACGTGCTTTCCGAGGCCCCTCCGTCCTTTGGAATGTAATGGCTCTTCACCCATCCAAGGACCGACCTCGGCAAGCGTTGCCTGACCTTGAAGATCTACCCGTGCTGTTATTATTTAGCCACGAGCTCCCCACGATAGCTTATATATTTTATATAATTTTCGACTGCCAATGTTTCTATGAGCTGATTTTACCAAAGTCAGATCATATCTTTTATCCGTGGAATAAAATTGACGTCTGACATTTCTAGTATGGAGAAACTGTCAAAAATTCAAAATTTATTCTCAGGATAAACTTATTCTAGGTATAAAAGTTAAGTGAAATTTGCCCTTGATGAAGTAATGCTTAATTAATTAGCTACAAAGATCCATTTGCCAATATCTACCTACTTAATAACATGTTACAAATTCTAGAAAATGGCTGCCATGATTTATTATTTCTACGAATACTGTTAGAATAGTTACCGTAGCAAACAATTTAACGTTTTAGCTATATTTAATTAAGGGCTCCCGCAGATAGGAGCGACGTGACGTTGCGACGCGATTCTGGAAGAACAATATTCATGAAGTTTTCATAGAATTTTTTCTACAAGCTAGTCTCGTCACGCTGTCGAGTCACGCCTGTCTGCGGCAGCCTTAAAGCTTAGCCTTTTTTGCATTTTTAAGGCCGTATTTACAAGCTCTGTCTCGTATTTTCAACAAAACCAAACCTTTTTTTGCGAAGAATAATATTTTTATTTTTAAGGTCAGGTCAAAAACAAAATAAATGTCGCCTTTCACAAACAGTTAAAGCTTACTTAGCATGTTTATTGTCGGGATGCGTGTCCTACTGTATGTTCGTGTAACATATGGGCCACATTCTAACGTAACATCACGCCTTGTTTACTCGAAGGGTTGGGCATACGTGTACCATCGAGGAAACTTACATCTATACACCGTAAGGGCTATTCTTGCTTGCAGCGCTCGGCCGCTATCGTCACGCTTGCTAACAGAGGGGCAATTCTAGTAATTTTAAGAATGTTCACAGTCTGATCTCAGTCTCAATCTGTCAAAAATACCTCTAATTTCCCAACATTTTGACAAGTTTTTGACATTTGTTTGTCGCTGAGATGAGACTGCGACTAGATTTTGAACATTTTAAATTACAAGAATTGGCCTTCAGATGTGGTCATCGTGTGCACGGGATTTTAATTTCAAATTGGGAAGATGTAAGTTTCGAAACTTACATCTATTCACCGTAAGGGCTATTCTGGCTTGCAGCGCTCGGCCGCTATAGTAACGCTTGCTAACAGATGTGGTCATCGTGTTCACGGGATTTTGTTTTAAAATTATTGGCACAGTAGACATTTATACTGTGTTATTGGGCAGATATAAGTTTCCTCGATAGTACCTATACCTAGTACCCTGGGCGAGCCTATTGCCATCAACCGTTGACAAATCCAGACTCCGGCCTGCTACTGAGAAATTTCTAAAGGAAATACCCTTTTTTCTTATACTTAATATGTATAAGTCTGAGGGGCCCGTGGCTAATAACAGCCGCACTGGTCGATCGACCAGGTTAAGCTACGCTTGCCGCGGTTGGTCTGTGGATGGGTGACCATCTTTATATACCGAGACCCGCAAACACCCGAAAGCACGTTAAGCCGTTGGTCCCGGCTGTCATTCGTGGATCTTTGACAGTCGTTACGGGTAGTCAGAAGCCCGAAAGTCTGACAACCAGTCTTACCAAGGGGCATCGTATTACCCAATAACTGGGTTGTGGAGGTCAGATAGGCAGTCCCTCCATGTAAAATACTGGTATTCGGCTGTATCCGGTTAAACTGGAAGCTGACCCTAACATAGTTGGGAAAAGGCTAAGTAGATGATGACTTAACATAAGTCTAAAATCGCCAACCCGTCTTGAGCAAGCGAGATAATCTATGCTCGTGCCTTCTTTGTATGATGCTCCTGGTAAATTCCAGGTAGAAAACCCCAATAACCCCGACCTGAGAATCGAGCCCAGGACCTTACGCTCTGCAGTGTCTGAACCACGAGGCAGTAAAAAATAAAATAAATGGCGCCTTTCACAAACAGTTAAAGTTTACTTTACATGTTTACTGTCGGGATGCCTGTCCCAGTGTATGTTCGTGTAATATCTGGACCACATTGTGTCTGCCAATTAATTAGGATTATACTTAGCTAAGTTGTGGGTCAGATAAAACTTTGTGGGCCGTAGGGTTGGCGAAGTCAAAGGGATTTTGAAATTAGTTTGGGTGTTTGAAACAATCAAGAAGGTTAAGTTATTAGTAGGACTCTAGATTATAGCTTTGTGGCGAAAACACACACTGATATCCATACTAATATTATAAATTCGAAAGTAATTCTCTCTGTCTGTCTGTGTGTTACCTTTTCACGTCAAAACAACTAAACCGAATTATATGAAATTTGGTATAGAGATAGTTTGAGTCCCGGGAAAGGACATAGGATACTTTGTATCCCGATATTCCCACGGGATCGAGACTTATGCGGGTGAAACCGCGGGGCGCAGCTAGTCACACTAATATTATAAAGGCGAAAGTTTGTGAGTGTGTTTGTATGTTTGTTACTTCACGCAAAATATACTGAACGGATTTGTATGAAATTTGGAACACAGACAGATAGTTCATCACCAGGATTAACACGTAGGATACTTTTTATCCCGACATTTCCACGGGATCGACACTTATGCGGGTAAAACCGCGGGGCGCTGCTATTGTTAAAGATGTTTTTTTTTTCATTCAAATAATCTGTAATGAAATTGTCTTGTATGTTTGTTTCCTTTATGTTTCAATCAAGCTTGTCAGCAGCCCTTTTCTACATTACAGCATGCTTCTGCAGCCAACATTTAGAAAATTTTATCCACCAGTGCCTAAAGATGGATGGCGCCCCCCTGAAAGAAGTGGCGAGATGACCTGGACGCGTACCGCGAGGGCTACTTCGAGGTAGCGCGGGAAAAGTGTTCCTGGAAGAACTTGAGGGAGGCCTTTCCCCAGTAGTGAGACAGTATAGGCCAAGTAAAAAAAAAGCCACCATGGAGCGAAAGTTCCATATTAATCCACCCTCCCTGCTGTGTTTCGCCGATGCGTGGGAGTTCCAGTGCCTTAGGCATCTTCTGGGCACGCTCGTTCCATCATAGACCTCATCCATCGCTTTCCATGAGGCGTGATCAAAGTTAAGAGAGGCCATAAAAAGAATCAGATATGTTTCTAATGCGTTTTTGACTGAAGCTTTAACAGTCATGCGTTATTATGAGTCAAGCTTTCGATTCCACTTAATTAACCAAAATACTAACATATCCGCCCAAGTTGAGTCAACATAGCGAACAGCTCCATTAAAAGGTGAATCATATCAATTCCCCTAGTTTGCGTAGAAATACATCGTTAACACCAATGGAATGCTATTAACATAATTAATATGTTGCACTTTGTGTAAGGTGTGTCACAATAATACCAACTGCTTATGGCAATATTTTTTATGGCTTCTGTCCGTGACTTTGTTCGCGTGAAATTTCTTGTTTTAACATAAAATATATCCCATGACACTCGCCAATTTTGTAGCTTGCCATCAGTGTAAGAATTTATGGAATTGGATCAGAAGTTCCGAAGATTACCCCTAAATACAAACTCACTTTTACCTCATTATTAATTTATTACTTACTAGCATCGCCCCGCGGTTTCACCCGCGTAAATGTCGATCCCGTGGGAATATCATAATAAAAAGTAGCTTATATGTTAGTCCAGGGTGTCAGCTACCTGCGTACAAAATTTTATCAAAATTGGTCCAGCCGTTTGTGCGTGAAGAAGTGACAAACACACTCAAAAACTTTCGCCTTTATGATACCTATTAGTGTGATATTTATATAAAGGCTTACCAACTAAACACATAGGTACACAGCATTAACCTAACGACCTTGTCATAATATAGATCTCGCATGTAGGTATCTAAATTATAGAAAAGCACGGCACTATCAAATAACGTATTAGAACATTATACAAAAAAAAATATACACACAAAACATCAAAATATACTGAACAATTAAAAAAAAAATGAATACTACGTTATAATATTACTACACGACGACGTATAGATTACACGGTTCAACCATTGACTGATTCATTGATTGAAAGGCTCCGTAAACAAGTGTATGACCGAAATTGAATGCTTCACTTTTCAGTTTACACGAATCAATTTGGTTGCTCCATTCAAATCAACGGGCCAAAATGAATCGCTTAATTCTTTCCAAAGCAACTTTCTACCCTTATTTATGTAGGGTCTGCACAGCACAGCACATGTCTTCCGTGTACGGAATAGATAGCGTTGGAAGGCCTTCCACAAGGTGGATCGTTGTCTTTGTAAAGACCGTAGGAATCCCCTGGATGCGAGAAGCACACACACGCACACTGGTCGAAGTGGCGATGCTTAGGGGAGGCTTATGTCCAACAGTGGACGTCTTTCGGCTGAAATGATGATGATGAGAATGACAGCACAGCAACTTCTTCTTTCATACATCTCTATAAGCTGTCGTCTCAGTAGTCCCCTTGGACCCACCACGAGGAGGTGGGACCCGCTGAGGAACAGCGGGTCGAGGCCTGTCGGGGGAGCGGTGAATGCTTATGCGAATCCCGCACCCCCGGCCATAGGTAGAGGTGAAACACCGCGGTGGTTTTAGCCGGTAAGAGTCCGGCATGCCCCTCTGTCACCCCCACGATAGAGGAAGTCCATGAGGATTTCCACCGCGAGAAAAAAAAAAAAGTAGTCCCCTTTCTGGCCTTAACATCTTTCTTTCTTTTAATAACTTTTAAAATAAGGGCATGTGGCCAACCCTAGTCGTACCGTGTGGCGCCTCAGCCCTTAAATCATTCCGGTACTTAAATTTTACCTAATCCTTCCCGCGGCTCGACCTACTTTTGTCTGATTGCGGTTGTGTTCGAGATTACAGATAAAATGCTTGAGGAATACCACTTTTAATAACACAGATAGTACATAAAACGTAGGAAATTTAAGTACGTGCTTGATGAGATTATTTTAATGAGATATTTCATCTAATGATTTGCGAAATGGAGTTCCTACTTACATATGTTGAAATTCGAAAGTTTTTGTATCAAGTTTCGTTCTAATTAACTTACGGTTGGTGATTTATGTCAATTTACAAAATAATGACATCATTAGAAGAAAGTAAGTACATTAAAATAACGTTAATTTTCTTTGCAATACGTTCCTCAAACAACCAAGATACCTTAAAATTACGTCGCTAACAAATTGCATAATTTTCCGTTCTTAAAAAGCTTTTACTCTTACGTTGATATCTCCGTAACTCGATATTTCTTTCTCAAGTAAAACATCGCAATATCTTACCGAAATGCGACGCGACTCGTTCAATGTTTCGAGAAAATGAACGCAGGACGAAAATACGAAACGAGGTCGATTATTGAACTCCCGAAAATGACTGACAACGCAGCACAAATGAGTCTATGTCGTAAAATTTAACGTGACACCCGGCACCCGCTGATAGTGACAATGGCGAAAGAAAGTGCCCATAAAGAGAATTGATGAACGCCCCCCGACGTAATGTCGCGTTGATGTCGCTATGTGTAGCAAGCCTTATATTGATTCCGAATCGGCTATTAGATGGCCTGTCTGTGTCGTAAGTAATGAAGATACGATTGTTGTTGATAAGACTCGTAATGAGATGTTGTATTTTCTACGACTGAGAAATGGAAAAGACGACACAAAATAGAAGTATCGTTTTTCGCTGTCTGGATTTTGTGGTTATTTGTTTGTAGCTGGCAATGAGGGCTTTCAGGTTAGTAATCATTATATTCGTTGGAATAATAAGAGTTTTATGAGTTCTAAATATAAAATAATCATAGTTTTTCTCCAGTGGAATCGGCCCCGACTTACGAGTTGTAGGTCGTGAGTTTGAACCCAACCAGGCACTTTATTTTGTGTATTAAACTTCATCACAACTGCTCTCAAACCGGTGAAGGTAAACATCGTTTAACACAAAAATTCGAAGACATGTGTCATCCACCTACCCGCACTGGGCCCACGTGATGGATTATGGCCCACTCCCTCTCATAGAATGGAGCCCTGTGTCCCAACAGTGGGAACATTATAGGCTGATTATGCTATAGTTTTTCTCGTTGTCTGTTACTTTTAACAGGAACTAATTTGTCTCTAGTTATTAATTAGGGTTACTAGACTATGAGTCTAATTTATTTACAACAACATTGATCGAAAACTCAAGAAATTCAAGCCTTGAAAACACAATTTTATATACTAACCCCCTTATTCATAACACTTATCAAACCTATTTTAGTTAAAATGGGGTTTGTCTCTTTCTTACACACAGAAATGTCAACGTGACAGATAAAGACAAACGTTCTATAAACCTATTTTAGCTAAAATAGAGATACAATAGGATTATGAATAAAGGGGTTAAATAATAAGTAAGTACACAGAACAGATAAAAGAACCTCTTTTAACTGTCCTGTGAGTAAGTACGACAGGGTTTCCCAGATAGGTTCCCACTGCTGGGACACAGGCCTCCTCTCTATGAGAGGGGGTTGGCCATAATCCACCAAGCGGGCCCAGTGCGGGTTGCTGTATGACACATTTCTTCGAATTTTTGGTTTTAACACACGCCGCTTTCTCCTCGATGTTTTCCTTCACCGTTTTGAGAGCAGTGGTGATGTAAGAACGAAAACTGAAGCGTTATCAACTTATTCCCGAACAATTGACCTACTCCATTACAAGCTACAGTCCATACTAAAACTAGAATACTAGAGATACTAACTTAGGTAGTTACCTACATGTTTTTAGTACTAAGCTGTTCGTTACAATGGCGAGGAGAATATACTGTGCGGAACATAATTTATTCATAACTACGTACTAGGTACGTAGTGAAACGTTAGCTTAAAGCAAGTTTGTTCAGTGTCGAGTTCTAGAACATTATTATGAGCGCTTATCATAACAAAACAGTTACTTTGAAGACGACAATGTGGTGGAATGATGGAGATTTTAAATATTTTGATGTTGGCTTTTATTACACTGTTACAATGTTTTGTTGAGTAATTAGCCAATTTAAGGCTATAATGAGCGATTTGGCTTGGCACTTTGGGCTGCCGGATTCGATACTCAATTTGTTAATTGGCTCATTATTTTACCAGGAGGGGAATAATAACAAATCACAGACAGATAGGAAACCATGAGGACGCGTTTTTGGTCCAAGACCAAAAAATCGAAGACATGTGACATCTACCAACCCGCACTGGGCCCGCGTGGTAGATTACTGCCCAATCCCTCTCGAAGAGAGGAGGCCTGTGTCCTAGCGGTGGGAAAATATAGGCTGATAAAGTTTTACACACAGATATATTTTTGAGATCCAAAGTTACCATCACAATATTCTATTGACACTTACGCTGACGCTTTGAGGGTTCTAAAGGCTTGAAAGTTCAATGTAGGTAAGCTCCGTGAAGTGATGTCTTCACGAGTCTTCGATTTAACTTTATTAGTCTCTCGACGTATTTCACTCGACACTAGAGGCGTCGGCCACTAATACTTACCACTTTAATTTTAAACGAAAACCCAAAGTGAATCGAAGGCCCAAAGAGAATTTCTTTGTCGAATAAATAAATGTCTTTGTCTTTGGCAACATTGAGTGCTGATAGAGTGATATCAGATTGATGCTTAGAATCATTATAGGAAAATATGAATCGAAGCTATGATTAATTAATGATTTAACAAATGGATCATCCTGTGCTGCCTAGTCAACAAATAACTGGCTAACACAAAACTTGGGATCATCATCATCATTTCAGCCGAAAAACGTCCACTGCTGGCCTCCCCCAAGCACCACCACTTCGACCAGATCTGTGTTTCTCGCATCCAGCGGATTCCTGCTGCCTTCACTTTGTGGGAATTCCAACGCTACGTCTTCCGGTACGCGGTCGCCACTCCAGAACTTTTTGGCCCCATCGGCCATCTGTTCTGCGTGTAATGTGCCCTGCCCAATGATACTTAAGTTTGGCGATTCTTCGGACTATATCGGTTACCTCATGAGAAGGTTTAAAGTCACTCAAAGGGCAATGGAGAGAGCAAGCTTAACCGCTTGGAGTTTTCCTACGCGATCGATTCAGAAAAAGGAGAATCAAGGTAAAACTTGGTATTGTGGAACTAATTAATATACATAGATCCCCTGATCTACTTCCTACTTTAAAACCATAACTAATTAAATAATCAATCGACGTAATTCATTGTTCCTCTTTTCCAACATTAAACTTTGGTATGCACATTTAATTCGCGTCATTTCACCGGACATTAATTTCGGAAAATGTAATTACACACACCGAGTGAACAAGCGTAAAGCAAGATAACGCGTGACTGATGGCCGCCGTAATTATAAATCATTATTAAACATCTACGGCCTAATAACACGCACGCATAATGTTAATGCGGTGACTAACCTATATCACCGATGTATTTCTATACCAGGCATTAATTAACCTCTTACAAGAGCCGGATATGTTGTACGGAGCATGTATCGACATGGCCGTTGGCCCAGATGGTGCATAATCTGAATTCGAATCCGTATAGAGCAGGGCACTGGGCGCCGGGGCATGGTCGCCCCTTCCCCGTAACAAACCGGGCGCCCATCTGAGGCATTTGCATAGAAATTAGACGACCAACCGACCGACCGACCGACCGACATTTCACACAGAATAAATAACCCAGCCACGTTACATCTTTACAGACCTCGCTAATGAAACGTTTGAGCAAAACCTACTTTGTTTCAAAGCTCGTTTCAGTTTCACTTTTGTCTAAAATTTTTACCCGCGCCGACGAGAAAGTAAGTACTGCATAAATGGGCCAAAACTGAGAAAAAAATGTTGTTACGCGAAAATGTATGCCTATCTTGATGGAACAACGAAAAAACACTTTTTATGTGTAGGTATACGTAAGGTTCGTGTTTCTTCTCGGTTTTATATACATAGTTTTAAAAAAATAACAAAGTAATGCCGTAGTTTCTTTCAGCATTGTTTAACGTCGTAGTTAAACGGGTGGGCTGACAGTCAGTTAATTTATTAATGCGCGATCGATAGTATCGTTCAATCTCTATGAATTTTAGACGAGACGATCCAGTGAAGCCAATTACTAGGGCAAGCTTTTCGACATCAATAATGACTGGTGAAATATACTGAAGGAGTTAACTGCACAGGTGGACTGATGATTCGAAGTAAGTGGATCAGAATGGGCACAGTTATACAATATGCAGCTGCCAGTCGTCGGATTTTGCCACACAATTCCCAGACGAATTTTATTTTTACCCATTGTTAACTTGGTCACCGGGCATCATGAAATTTTTACGCGTTTTGCTGTATATACATTCTTTATTGTTTCCTATTATTTTCGGTCAGTACAAAAGCTATGCAAAGTTTGTCGATCAGCAATAAATATTTGCGATTGGCTATCGTTGCTGTAAAAAACGAAGTCCCGAGCGATACATTCAAATATTTCATACATTCCGTGTTTTATCGTAATGTTATGTGGGATGAGATTATGCAATAAAGTCTCCGCTCTCACACAAAGGGTATAAAAACAGTATTGTTGCATTGCCGTGAGTGCGAACGGCAATATATGTATGTAATAATGAAATATGCATGTTGCAGAAAATCATTGTTCGTATAGGGTTTTCATGGTTTAATTCTCGTAAAATGCTGTGTCTTTCAAAGATAGCATAGTCAGCCTACAATGTCCCCACTGCTGGGACACAGGCCTCCTCTAGGTGAGAGGGACTGGTCCATAATCCACCACGTGGGCCCAGTGCGGGCGGACCGGCGGATGTCACATGTCTTCGAATTTTTGGTTCTAGGACATGCCAGTTTCCTCACGATGTTATCCTTCACCGTTTTTTAGCAATTAAATAAATTAGCCAAAGTCTTTTCTTGCTTGGGTTCGAACCCACGACCTACAACTCATAAGACGCGGCCGTTACCACTGGGCCACCACTGCTCTCTTTGTTCAAAGATAGCCGAGAAAACCTAATATGGACTTTCTGGTGGACTATGGGAAAAATAATTTCCCATAGTCCACCCCGGTGAACCAGGCGGGTGGACCACGGGCAAAACACGAGCGCGATCAACATAATATTGCAGACATAAAGATATTCCTTTCACACTACGACGGGCGGCAACAGCCCGAATATTTCCTTTTTACATCTAAGCGAAATGTAATACAGTTCGCGGAAAGGATACTTAATTCAATCTTTTTTTGGTTAGTAGCAGCCGAGAACGGAAAGTAAAATATAGAGATACCTAGCCTAAAAAGCCTTCCTGGAAAAGCTCTTACTTTTGATTTATCTTTGGCATTTTCTCTTAAAATGGGTATACATTTGTGATACCTAAGAATCATAAAAAATGGAAATAAGTTGGTAGGTACTTTATACCAGACCTGAGGTACTATTTTTTTTATTACCTACCTACCAGAAAACTTATCTTTTACAAAACTATAATGCTCATTTAATTAAAATCGTCTAACAGGCCTTCACATTTTTATCTGTGTGTCTGACTGTTCGTTCTGCCTAATCTCCGAAACGGCTGGACCGATTTTCATGAGACTTTTGCTGGCAGATAGCTGATCTTATAAGGAATAATTTAGGCTATTTTTATTTTAGATTATGAAAAAGAATTAGTAAAAAGAGACACATTATTGTTACACACACATAGCTAGTACATAATTAAAACGTCACTACAAAATTTCATAGGTACTCAAACCAGTCATCGTCTGCCTAGCCTTTTCCCAACTATGTTGGTGTCGGCTTCCAGTCTAACCGGATGGAGCTGAATACCAGTATTTTACATGGAGCGATTGCCTATCTGACCTCCACAACCCAGTTACTGGGTAATACGATACCCCTTGGTAAGACGGGTTGTCAGAATTTCAGACTTGTGACTACCCGTAACGACTGTCAAAGATCCACGAATGACAGCCCGGGACCAACGGCTTAGCGTGCGTTACGAGGCACGGAGGGGTCTCAGTATGTAAAGATGGTCACCCATCCACAGACCAACCGCGGCAAGCGTAGCTTAACTTGATCAATCGACCTGTGCGGCTGATATTATTTAGCCACGGGCTCCTCATTTATACTCAAACCAATATTATAATATGATATTAATATCATTTCTTAAATCCCACCTTAGCATACTTTAGGTTTACAAGTTACACCACTTTACCTACAACAATACTTGTTCCATTAAACAAAATTAGCCCTACACTACACCTACCAAGTAGCACAATAAACCTCCTTACATAACACATAAAATTAACACTCGTGTTAACCCTATAACTGCAATGGTGTTACAAACTGTTACGCCGCCATGTTGGTTTCGAAACAAAGGTTTTTATGTCCACAGCCTTGATTACGTCCGGTGTTAAAACATCCTTTAGATGGATGTGACGCTGCATATTGTGATAAATGTGTCAATGTCGGTTAGTGCCTTTTGTTAATGATGGTGTTTATCTAGGTTTTGTATGGCAATCATTTGATATGAACGGTGCGCATGTGGGAATGTTTTGATTAGTTTGTCCTTAGTATTTTGAAACCAGCATGCGTAGCATGGCCACCATAGAAACGGGTTTAGTCTACGGAAAAATAGACAAAATGCTGTCATTTTGTCTATTCATCGTGCAGAAACAGTCTCTGACCGGTGATTCAGTTGAAGAATTTAAAGTTGGGTGTTGTGATTTGTTGATTACTTAGCAAGACCTAATCATAGCACTTTTTTGATCTTTAATTAGTCAAAGCGTGGTGATATTTTAGCTTCTTAGGCAACTCTTGACTACATTGTATTTAATATAGCTTCTCGCTTCTACCGCAACTTGACTCTTAACTATGTACAGACGCCAGCACCACAGAATAAAGCTACCCAAAACTATAAAATTTTCCCAATCAACTTTGAACCTTATGCTTCAGCAGTAAAGTTGAAAATCTATTAATGAAATTTGACAGATAGTTGTAGCTTGATGTGCTGGCGTCTGTACATGCTTCTTCTGCGACTTACATATATATTTCTATATAGTTCCGAAGATTACCCCAAGTACATAAAAACTCACGCAGCCTTATAATATTATTATTTGTAGTAGTATATTAGTTAGACGTTTATAGAAATCTTACAAGGAATGGGATTTAACGTGAAAGCTGTTTCATACAATGCCATACAGTGATTGTTCCGTTATCTCCTAATACAGCATGTGTGTTGTGACTACTTGTGACGTGTCATAATAAAACCTGTAAACAAAAACAAATGTACTTATAATAACATTAAAATGAATGAAATGCTAACTGGGTTGTCAGTTGGAATGAATACTGATGCTTATCGAATAATTTCACTTTGTAAAGCGTTGTTTACGTTGTCCGGAAATTGTATTATAGTCCTTATGTAGTAATAAACAAAGCGAATATTAACGTCGTTAGGTCCGCTGTTTCTGTCAGGAATGGTTTAACACAAACTCCTTTGTGTAATTTTATAATGATGTTTTGATTTTCTTAGACGCCTACGCTGCTGTTAATAAAACCTCTTCTACATTTAGAATAAGAAGTGTTACTTCAGTTCTTTATTGTTTTACCTCTGAGAGCAGCAACCCACCCAACAGCAACCTTAGGACCTGTGCACACCACGTTTTTTAAACGCGCCATTGACGCGCGTTTTAGAAACGTGTTTCGACGGCGCGCTTTTATCCTACATAGATAAACGCGACCAACCTGAATCGCGTCTGTATCGCTATAAACGCGCGTTAACGGCGCGTTTAAAAAACGTGGTGTGCACAGGCCCTTATTGTAACGAGGATAAAGATCATTATGATTTTGGCAGACTTGCCAATGGCAACAACTCAATAACAACTTTAGCACATTGAAAATAAAGATCATTGTGATTTTGACAGTGATACAAAATTAGACGTAAAATAACTTGAATGGACTGTACCTTAGATATTACTGCGTGTTTCCATCCATCTGCCTAGCCTTTACCTAACTACGGCGGGGTCGGCTTCCAGTCAAACTGGATGCAGCTGAAAACCAGTATCTTACATCTAGCGACTGCCTATCGAGCAGTAGTGGCCTAGTGGTAACGGCCGCGACTTACGAGTTGTAGGTCGTAGGTTCGAACCCAGACAGGCGCTTTACTTTGTGTAAATTATTCCATCACCACTGCTCTCAAAACGGTGAAGGAAAACATCGTGAGAAAAACGGCATTGCAGCGAAAATTCGAAGACATGTGACGTCTACCAACCCGCACTGAGCCTGCGTGGTGGATTACGACCCACTCCTTCTCACAGAGAGGAGGCCTGTGTCCCAGCAGTGGGAACATTATAGGTTGATTATGTTTATGCAGGTTTGAAATCTACTTCTGTTCAATTAAAGCATCTAAGTAGGCACCTATGCCTTTAGCATATCTATAATTCTTTCATATTTCGCGTGTGTTCGTACATTTACATCAGAAAAGTGTTATTACGCAAATTCAGTTGACTTTCAAAAAGCTTGCACTGAAGAAAAAGTGCTCGTATCGTAAATTCTTTGGCCTCCAAGCGTGCCGAATATTTTAAAAATGGTTTTTGTTTCCAAACGACTTAAGGCTTCCCGCAAACAGGCGCGACGCGACTGTAGTACTATATAGCGATGTAGGTGCTAATGATCATAACAACACCGTAAACAAAGATAAGTCTCTTGCGGATATAGTTTGTGAAGGTGAGTGGAAATCACAATGCCCCAATGAAGAATGGATAACTGTACAGAAAAAGAGGTACAAAAACAAGTATTTAGAATCTAACCAGTCAAAAGGAATCGTGCGAGGTAAAGCCACCTGTGGACCTGGAGATAGATTCAAGCCTTCTAGTTCGAATAAGACATACTTATTCTTATCAAACGTCCACAAGGACACTTCGGCGATTGATATAGCGGAGTATATAATGGCTAAAACGAGTGATAAAGTGCATCTACAAAAAATTAAAATGAAAAAAGAAAAGGAATATAATGCTTACAAACTATCGGTGTGTTCTGATAGGATGGATATGTTTATGACTGAGGAACTATGGCCGGTCGGTGTAACCTGTAGGCGGTTTAGACCTTATAAAAACTCGCAACTGGGTAATGAAGAGAACGATAAATCTGCTAAATGAACTTGTGTAGTACAACCCTTGTAACATACAACTGCAAGAGTGTCAAGCGGTCCATAGACGCTATTAAACAGCTATGTTGTTTTGCGGATATTATTGCTTTACAAGAAACGTGGCTGCTGCCGGGTGAGCTGTCTTTCTTGGAGAATGTTCACGACGACTTCGCGAGCACAGGTACGTCTGCTGTGGATACGTCTGCTGGCATCCTCCGGGGCCGGCCGTTCGGTGGTGTGGCGCTGCTATGGCGCAAGTCAATGTTTCAGTGCGTCGCAATAGTACCGTGCGGTAATCCGCGTATTGCCGCAATACGTATCACTACGGAAGATCGTCCAGTGCTTGTGATTTGCGTATACATGCCAATAGACATAGTGGAAAATGTGCCTGAATTCACGGATTGTCTCAGTTCAATCAGTGCTATCATTGACGAGAGTGGTATCGAGTCTGTGTTTATACTTGGCGATTTCAATGCCCATCCAGGTGAGCGCTTTTATCATGAACTTGTGTTGTTTTCAAGGGAACAGGACTGGAGTTGTGTGGACACTAAAAAGTTACAATTAACGTCAGATACGTTCACGTTCATCAGCGAGGCCCATGGGTGCAAGCGTTGGCTAGACCACTGTCTCACGACAGAAGCAGCCCTGTCCAGTGTTTTGAACGTATACGTAAAGTAGGATGTTTACTGGTCTGACCATTTACCATTGGTTCTTACCTGTGACTTTAATGTTATAAGACAAAAAACAAATATAAAAAGCCCATTACGTAGTAAAATACAGTGGGGAGAGAGAAGCGTAGAACAATGTCGTTACTATGAAAATATGTGTAATCTGCAGCTAAAACACATTGACTTGCCTGTCGAGCTACAACAATGTTGTGGTAGGTATTGTAGGGATTCTAGTCATAGTAGCTTTATAAATGACATCTATAGGGACATTGTTAACATTTTATGTAATAATGCGAGTTATACGTATGTGTGTAAGTCAATTAAGCATAAGAAACCATTGGCTGGGTGGAACAAATTTGTAAGCGAGGCTCACAGGGGCGCTAAGGTAAAATTCAATACGTGGCTGTGGTATGGTAGACCTGCTCGCGGCGCCATATTTGACGCAATGATAGAATCTCGAAAGATCTTCAAAGGGAAGCTCAAATGGTGCCAGAACAACCAGGATCAGATAAGAATGGATTTGTTAGCTAAACGCCATTCGAGTTCTGATTTTGGAGGTTTTTGGAAGAGCACTAAACAGCTTAATTCTAGACCCGGCGTTCCTGTGAGTGTTGATGGTGTATCCAACCCGAAAGACGTTGCTGATTTATTTAGTATGCATTTTGATGTGAAGCCGCGATTGGGTCCGCCATGCCGGGAGTTTGATGCTGGGGACAGTGCTACAGAAATAACTACAGTCATTCTAGCAAAAGATTTCAAGACAAAAATTAAAAACATGAAAAGGGGAAAATCCCCTGGGCACGATGCACGACGCAGTATGGTGGGTACCATCTGCCTCGTGTGTTGGCTCTTCTGTTTAATCTGTGCCTGGGTCATTCATACCTTCCTCCCGATATGATGCGGGCTCTGGTGGTACCAGTGGTCAAGAGTAGAACTGGAGACGTCTCGGACAGGTCTAACTATAGGCCGATTTCCTTGGCTACCGTCGTGGCTAAAATACTTGACAGTGTGCTTAATTCACACCTGAATACCCACATCAAACTGCATGATGCCCAGTTTGGGTTTCGGCCAGGGCTGTCAACAGAAACCGCTATTCTTAGTTTAAAGCATGCTGTCAAGTATTACACAGACAGGAAAACACCGGTCTATGCATGTTTCCTGGACCTGTTCAAGGCTTTTGATCTTGTCTCTTTTGACGTTCTCTGGCAGAAATTGTCTGATACCGCGGTCCCGCCGGAGCTCGTCTCACTTCTGCGGTACTGGTACATGAAGCAGGAGAGTCAGGTGCGATGGGCAGGAGAGCTCTCAGAGCCGAGTAGGCCAGAGTGTGGCGTGAGGCAGGGTGGCCTGACCTCGCCTTTGTTGTTTAGTCTTTACGTGAATGCACTGATCGAGCAGCTCAGCAGCACACGTGTCGGTTGCTTTATTGATGGGGTTTGTTTCAATAATTTAAGCTATGCAGACGACATGGTGCTGCTGACCCCCTCGGTCGGTGCGCTCCGTAAGCTTCTCGATATTTGCGAGTCGTACGCTGCTTCTCATGGCCTTGTCTACAACGAAGGCAAGTCGAAATACATGGTCTTCAAGTCCGATACCAAGTGTCCCTCCACCGTCCCTCCTGTGTTACTGAATGGTGTGGAGTTGCACAGGGTGTACTCTTTTAAATACCTGGGCCACTGGATGACAGATGATTTTAAGGACGACGCAGATATGGAGAGGGAGCGCAGAGCATTGTCGGTTCGGGCTAATATGCTGGCCCGCCGGTTCTTCCGATGTACGGTGGCAGTCAAAATAACGCTGTTTAAAGCATATTGCATGTCGCTGTACTCGGGGAGCCTGTGGTTCAGCTATACCCAAAAGGCCTACAATGCTCTGCGTATCCAGTATAACAACGCATTTAGAGTGCTGTTGCGTCTGCCTCGGTTCTGTAGCGCGTCGTCTATGTTCGCTGAGGCACGTACCGACTGCTTCAATGCTGTACGGCGTAAGAGAGCGGCGTCGCTGCTAAACAGACTCCGGGGCAGCCCCAACAGCATTCTACGCGCTATAGCCGGGAGACATGACAGCCCGTTGGTGAGGTCACTTGTCACCTGTACATTGTCGGTGTTATTAGTTAAGTACTAACATAGGTTAAGATTATTGTTACTAACCCAATGGATCTCTGTTATCCGATAAAGTAAAATAAATAAATAAAATAGTAGAACAATGTCTATAAAAACTTAAAGGAACTTGTTCTACCGGAATCGCGTCGCACCGTTGTCGTGTCGCGCCTGTCTGCGGAAGCCTTTACCTACGTACATATTTCTCTTGATAAAATATTTTATAATAATATCTAGATTTTAGGTTGAAAGCGAGGCGACCTGGTAAAGGTGACTGGGGAATAAAATGGTGAACTGTAGACTGTAGACAAGAGATACACTCTGAAATATTGACAGAACAAAATATGTTATTGTTGAGATTGTTATTTTATCTGTTGTGTTATTTATTTTATTAATTTTTTTGTTATTTTATTTTTCTTTATTTTTCTGATGAACTAGTATAATGTAAAAATATTTTTTCTTTTTTTTTATGCAGA
Organism: Amphipoea lucens; assembly: GCA_947508005.1. Lineage (NCBI taxonomy): Eukaryota > Metazoa > Arthropoda > Insecta > Lepidoptera > Noctuidae > Amphipoea > Amphipoea lucens. The sequence continues at coordinate 7,549,607 of OX382368.1, read as the reverse complement.
CGATGGTAATATTGAAATGATAGAAAATTGGAATTGTCAATGCAGTTTGCACTATACCTTACTATCACGTCTTGATTTCAATCGACAGCTTTCGATATCTTTTTAGAAAATCATCATCTACCTAGCTTCTTCCCAACTATGTTGGGGTCGGCTTCCAGTCTTTTAACCAGATGCAGCTGAATACCAGTTTATTACATGGAGCGACTGTCTATCTGACCTGCACAACCCAGTTACTGGGTAATACGATACCCCTTGGTAAGAGTGGTTGTTAGACTTTCGGGCTACTGACGACCCGTAACGACTGTCATAGATCCACTAATGACAGCCGGGACCAACGGCGAGGTACGGAAGGGTCTTGGTATGTGAAGATGGTCATCCATCCACGGACCAACCGCGACAATATATAACAATAAAGATTATTACATAAAAGAAAACTTTTAATTAGAACCTATTGTGAACTAAAATAGGTATACCTATGTACGTTCTATGTATACTACATTCAAGTATTTCAGTGAGTCACTATATTTATTTATGAATTACTTATTCGTTACGTGTGTGGCAAATTATGCAATTAAAATAATAACTAGTCCTGCTGAATTCGTCATGTTTACATAATTCTCTACTATTTCAAATTACGTTAAGTTCCGTTTACTCCATATTGTAGGTAATTATGAACTTAGTCAAGCAAATAAATAACACCAAAGTCCACAGTACTCATTTACATAACCACTAACATTTAAATGTATGCGCAATAAGTATCAAACGGTTACTAGTTACCTACACTCGGTTTCTGAATCGAGAATTTTAAGTTGAGAACCTGTCAAACTCTTCTTTAGCATATCTTAAAATGGGGATTTACACTAGGTCTATTTTCGCCGTGCGGCTGTTCGAAAAGTCGACTGAGTATTTTCATGGTCGATTTTAGTCACCCGCCGCGCGACAAAAGTCTTTGGAAGTTGCGATTTTAGTCACCTGGCGGCCTAGCCGAATTGTCATTTAGACAGTCGATTTTTACCGTGCGGCGAAAATCTTGCGGCTGTAGTCACCTGAAAATCGTAAGAAATTTTGAACGCATCGAGCAGCATTGAAGGGGATCACCTTAAGTAAAGCTAGAGTTATACCTACAAGGTTCAACGTTAAATTCTCAATTCAGGAACCAGTAGTAGTATTTTAGTATTTTCGGAGAGTCCCAAATCTTATCTTCAACCTAACTAATCGTAGGTGTAAATGTCAATGGAATTAAATCCATTAATTCATAGAACGACTCTTACATTATTCTCGTAGGGCCTCCGGGTGCCTAGTACTTAATAAATTAGAGCTAACATGCCTCGCTTAAGAGGAAAATAGCTGAACGTTCACATATCACCGCCCACTCAAAGCTGAGCCGTAAATCAATAGAACTGAATGGCTTCAATGCATAAAGCTATTAATGCTTGTACGTTCCATGGTCTTTAACACATTTTGCCTGTCACAGCCTGTAATAACCCTTCAAGAAAGATTACCATACTGGGTTAATCGTATCAAGCGTATGAAGAATTTTTCTACGCTGTGGCGTTGAATGGCGTATTGATTCACAGTCTGTGTAGGTAAATACGAAGCTTCAGACCCAATACGTGTTCAGAACCCCTTGTATGCAAAACAAATGTTATATTTATGCACCTCCGTAATCGGAAAATCGTCAATCAAAAGATGGTTGTTTTGATAAGTGATGTTATTTGTAGGTATGTTTATTTAGTGCATGTACAGTTCTGTCAGGTTAACTTTTACTGGGCTTGCGTGTTAAATATCAATGCCTCAAGCGCATTGGCATAAAATTAAAACGCGTGTTTCAAATAATATACAGGGTAGCAGGGACTTTGACGTGCAACCAGTTACCAAGGATTCAGTTCTTACATGATTCTGGACTCCTGGTACTGAAATTTTTCGTTAGTTATAAAAAAAAACAATGCTGTTCCATAACCGCGAAGGTAGGTCATTTTTGTAGGAAAAAACAGATTTTTTTAAAAATGGAATCAAGTCCTGATTCCATTGTATGGCAGGTTCTGCATCTGTACCTGGCACCCTGTATAATAATTATACAGGTGGTTGCTTGTTAGCAAGATTACTACGTAATCGGTCTCGGTGCAGTTTTAATTATTAAGGTAATTTTATTTTGATTGTATCAAGTAATTATAGAATGTGTGTAATTTGTATTGCAATTACTTACAAAAAAAAAACTTTGGAATGACAATTAAAACTCGTGTAGGTCTTGCAAGCTTACAGATTCCAGATTACGTCCGCTAAGGCTGATAATGTTATATGTGTAATTTGTAGTTTCAGACTTTCAAACAAATTCTAACCTCTGCGTAACTGCATCGTTGGTCTCGTGGTCGCAAGCGCGACTGCTGAGCGTGGGGTCCTGGGTTCAAATCCCAGGCCGGGCAATGGGCATAGTGTTATTGAGTTTTTCCATTAGGCATTTATCAGTAACAGCCCGGAGTTTGGAAGTTGGCGGTGTTATAACCTCGTGCCTCGGAAAGCACGTTAAGCCGTTGGTCCTGCGCCTGGATCTTTCACCGGTCGTGTCGGATTGCCGCCTCATTGGACTATGAGAGTGAGAGAAGAGAGTGCACATGTGTCTGGGTACACACTTGTGCACTATAATAAATCTCCTTCGCCGAACTCTAGTGTCTTTTGAAATGCCCGCCATGGTCAAAAGACGGCCTGGAGGACTATAACCTCTGCCTAACCCTTCGATGAATACAGGCGTGATGATATGATATCTTGTCACACTAATATTATAAAGGCGAAAGTTTGTGAGTGTGTTTGTTACTTCTTCACGCACAAACGATTGGATCAATTTTGATAAAATTTGATATGGAGGTAGCTGACATCCTGGATTAACACATAGGCTACTTATTATCCCGATATTCCCACGGGATCCAAACCGCGGGGCGCAGCTAGTAATTCATATAATTCAATTATATTTCACCCTGTATACACATTCAACGCATGCACAAGAATGTTTAGAGGCGCGGTAATGAAATGCCGACTCAGCCCTTAAACGCCAATAAAATACAAGCGCCCGTTTTTATTTAGCGTTCACATAAAATATTTTATTACAAAGTCCAAACAAAACGATCCACAAGACACCACTTTGTAGCTCTGCCCTTGTTTTCGTGGGGAACATGCGTCGAGATTTTATCGATATTGTCATATCGCATGTATATTGTATATGTACATATACGAGCACTTTGCCGATACATATCGCAATATGTACAAGGGCCCTTACGCTTTATAGTCCACAGCACCCGTCTGGGGTTAACAAAAGGCTAAAATGAAGGTTAGAGCAACGAAGGTCGCTCGCACCATTTATCTTTTGTCATTATCATTGAATTTTTAATCGTAAGGGTTATTCAAATCACTTAAGTGTTCCATAATGGGTTTTTTGTCTCTGTCAATCACGATTTATTTCTCATGTGTACCGTAATTTACCTCAGGTTCATTCGACCGTCACAAGTTAATAGACCGTTTCTTATACAATTTATATAATAACGATGATTTAATTATAGATAGTTGAACATAAACATTTCTGAAATACTGTCTATCGCAGAGTTATTTGACAAGTGTCTACAACGATCTTGTGCTCGCTTCAAAAGTTAATTAAACTTAAATGTTTGATAGCACTTATAAATGAAATAAAACAAACTTTAACAGCGAGGGACCAAGAATGTAACACAGAACATTTTAGTGTTTCATGTAATTGTGCCACCCAACTTCATAGTGCGAATTAACTATCAAATATTTGTGCGTGTGGTCCAACATGGGCGATCTTATCACGTCGCACACAAAAAATACTTCCATAATTACTATAATCAGTGATAATTGTATCCCTTGGGGCAAGGTGACGTATGAAAAACAATGGTTCATTGTCGAACCGTCCGTCCCTGGAGTAATTGTTTAAACTGTCTCATTAAGCAGCCGTCTCGACTGGCATACTATAGTTTTTTGTTTTCACTCATTAATTATATTGCCTTCTGTATATTGCCTCATTTAAATTCAGTGCTTTCTTCCACTTTGTGCTGTCGGCAAAAACGGTATCGATTTTTACATCGATAATGTTATTCTTGTTGTGTTTTATCTTGTAATTAATCGTGTCTTGCCACGCGAAATGTTCGTGTTATAATTCCTTTTATTATTGCAGTAGGTACAAGTTAGAGTAACCCGCTTTAATAAATTAACTGTTTCTAATTATGTTGCTAAATGTTCATTTGTTATTTGGACAATATTATAATGGTCCGTTGTTACTGATAAGTACTGCACCCTAATTGCGTAACACATTCACAATCCGAGGGCTTTGAAGGATATTACTAATCCATTGCTTCATAGGTGTGAAAAAATCGACTGCTCAACAACGTAAAGAACGGAATGAACGTGGGTGAACGTGGGTGAACTGTCAAAATGAAACCCATTTCGATCAATTGACATTTTGTGTGTTACGCAATTACCCCGCTCTGTAAACTTAACTTGTAGAAAACGTATTTTTTGTTTTCCTTCTCTTTCTTATACATTTTTTTTTTCGTCTGTTGAATATTGTGAAACAGGCCTTCTTGTTAGAGCTGGTTCACATTAGGTCGGACCGACAGTTTTACCGGCTCGACAAACGTGTCGGATCCATATTGGCGTATGTATGTCAATAGCACCGTTCACATTAGGGCGACCCGACTAAACTGTCGGAGCCGACACTTTTACCGTACGTCCAGCCACGATTTCTGTCGAATCGGACATAATATTGGCGTACTAGCAAGTATGGCGCTGTTCACATTTGTCGGCGCGAAGCGGCGGCGACAACCGCCTGCCACCCTCCCACCCGCCCTTACCCCGCTCTCGGCACTCGCGCAAGCAGTTTCGTCGACGTGTATGCAGAGAAGACACGTTTCAATATGGAGGGCGAAATTAATGTAGAAGTTTTGATTTCTCTCAACTCACAACTGTTTTGTGACGACCCAGGCCGGGCAGTAAAACGACTGTACCGACAGTTATATTCACATTAGGTCGGGTCGGCGGCGTCTAGTGTGAACAGCAACACCCGGCAGTCGGTGAACGGCAAACTGTCGGTCCGACCTAATGTGAACCAGCTCTAGACGTAAACTCACATCATGGAGTTAATGAAAAGGTTGAATCCGGGCAACCTTTACCGGAATCTAATAATAGCGCCTCTATAAATACCATTTCCAATTACTTCCAAAGCTTGTGGCTTTTTAGCGGAACCAAGGGTCGGCGCGGTTCTTTCAACGGAATCATTGGGATACGAACGATGTTCATATTTCATAACGTTCTAGGTCAACTGGAGCGAGCTAACGATAGCGGCCGAAATAAATTGCTATTTGATTTATTTTATAGGTATACTTTAGTGATATTTGTAGTAGCACGTTTGAAGGAGGCTGTTGTTTTCAGCCATTTGTCGTGGCCAATTGAGATTAAAGATGACACGGCGAAGAGGGGTCAGTTTTAAATTGACCGGTCCGTAGTTTTATATAGGTTAGACATGTACTTTTTATTTGTGTAGCTCCACCAAAATGTGACCTAGAATAAAAGCATAATAATACCATAAATGATGACATAATTCGCAAACCATTCCAATTAAATCTTGCGCTTCTACTACATTCGTGCTGTTGTTGGGTAGATTTTCGTTATTTATCATCATTTCATTATTCATCGCACAAATTTTTTTTTTGGTTTTTTTTTTTTTCACTTACATTGGTTTTTTCACTTACATTGAAAATATAGTATATTGGTATTCGTTTGTTATTTCGTTTGACACAATATATGTTGGGATGTGACACGTGCCGCGGTTGTGGTGCGGTGCCGTATTATAAATAATATAATATTAATAACACCTGTAAATGACGATAAATAACGAAAATCTACCCTGTTGATAATTATTATAATACCGTGCATCTTTAATAGGTATCTAAGTAAAAAGCAATATCCATGAAGACTTCCTGCTACATCATGAGGGGTCGTTTTCACCAGAAAGGCCCTAACGTCGTGCATAATTGATTTTGCAAATGACACCGTTTGGTAAGAACAGGGGATTATTATCGTCATTATGCTTTTTCTCACCAAACACGCTCGAATTTATGAAGAATACATTTACATCTCAATTTTTAAGAATGATGGCGTGTTTGAGTTAACTAAGTGAAAAAAATAAAAATAATGGAGAGTAAAAATGGGTGGATAAAGTCGATTCAAAACGGATTATGTTATCAGCTGAACAGTTACGTATGGCTTGCTTGACTATCTACTCATAACCAGACAGAATATATCAAACAATCTATCTAAATATTTACATAGTACCTATAAATAAGCTAATAGACTTAAAATAATAATATGTATATAAAACAAAACAAGGGGCTTATGGTTATAAGAATCGATCCGGACACGGTAAATTGGCCCTTAAATCCAACAAACATATCTTCCTAATTCCCTATTGTCCTTGCACAAGCACAGCTAATATTAAACGTGTGAACAGCATCTCGAACGCGGTCGATGCACTTACGCGAGTATATTTAAATTGTACTGCAATTAACGTCGGCTCCGCTCATTACACGTTCGATACCCCGTGCTAATTATACACCTATTGCAGAACCGCAACAGAGAAGATTGCGGAGTCCCTGGCTCTTAATCTAGATTCCTGGAAAGTACGGGGATTTGTGATGGATTATCTCAAGTGTGTTTTATGTGGTTCTTAGTATTATTCAAATTCAATTCAAATAGCCTTTATTAGCAATCTTACAAACTAGTACGATATATTTAAATTAACCCCCTTATTCATAAAACTTATCAAACCTATTTTAGTTAAAATGGGGTTTGTCTCTTTCTTACACACAGAAATGACAACGTGACAGATAAAGACAAACGTTCTATAAACCTATTTTAGCTAAAATAGAGATAAAATAGGATTATGAATAAGGGGGTAAGAGTTTAGACATCCAAAATCTCCAGATTGCTTTGCTCTTTAGCATAGGCCTTCCGCATGCTTTTCCATATCTCACGATCATAAGTTGTCTCTTCAAAGTCCCTCCCGCAGTAGTTTACAGGTCGTCTTCCCATCTTTGAAATTGTCTTCCTCTTTTCCTCTTTCCTTCTCTGGGATATCATTCTGTCACTTCTCTGGCCCATCTTTCGTTTTTACTCCTGATGACATGACCTGCCCACTTCCATTTTAGTTTTTTAATTGTGTAAGTCACGTCTGCTACGTTTGTTTTCCTTCTTATAACACTTAGACTTACTTTGTCTTTTTTCTTTGTATTTAGCATGCTCATTTCCATGTTGTGTTGAGATATTTCCAATCTTTTTATGTTTTATTTTGTTAGGGGCCACGTTTGGCAACCGTAGGTCATACTAGGGAGGATGCAGGAATTAAATATGTGACTTTTTAGTTTGATTAGTATTATTGATGGGTTTTTTGTCATTTCTTTTAGCGACCAGTACCTTTTCCACGATGTGGTTATCCTGTTATAGTATTATTATGACATTAAAATACCTATTATTATACATATAATTATGACTTGTGTCGTAATGGGTGTCCTCAATATAGAAATGTCAATGTCAAACAGACTTGTCACCATGATATTATATTATAATTGTCACCGAGTATTTTGTTATCGATCTTCAATTATCCTCCTTGTCCTCCCATGATGTTGTGTCGATAGATTAACCAGTCGGCAAGGTTAGTGCTAAGTCCAGTAGGAAGTGCTTCAGTATTTGTTTTCGAAAGACGCTAACTGCTTTCTAAGACTGCTTTCTAAGCACTCCAATCTGAGTCTGCAACTTTTTTTTCTTTTTTTTAGATATGTAACACCATTACTAATTGTGTGCCTGTATCTGATTATAGGCATACATATACCACCTTACTAATAAACGTATTGTATAAGATGAATAGTTACAACCCGATTTCTCTCTTTCAGTCGTCAGTAATTTGACTTTCGAAAGAAGAAGACAAAGCGTTGTGTAATACAGACGCTTTTTAACGTTTATTAGTAAGAGGGTTAGTACATAGTGGTGTTAGATATCTGAATACTTTCACAAATAAATACTTTTACAAAGATCAATATCACAATGATAATCTTATCCCCCAGCCGAAGAAAAGTTGAAAAAAATAGGGAAAAAAACAAAAGAAAACAACACCGTTCTTCTAATATTGGAACATGAATATTGATCAAACTTATCACACCATACATCAACTTCGTTCTTAGCAAGCATATTCCAGGTAGTCAGTGCAAACAGCCACTAAATTATCTTTCTGGCAACATAAATCGCCAGACACTGGCATACTGGCAACAAAAGCTCTGGCATTAAATGGCTACGGTACAAAATGGCACATTAAAATGTCAAAACGCAAACGTCAGTGGGTGACGTCATGCAACAATGACGAATATAAAACAAGGGTGCGGTAAACACGTACGGCAGGTTTTCTGAAATATTGCTAATTTTTATGACGTATGTCGTGATTTTGTGAGGGTTTCCGGAGTTATTGTTGATGGATGTTTTAAGAATTCTTCATTTTTAATGTTGGACTTATGTAAATCATTTGCTTTTGCTTTTTGATGTTATAGTTCGACCCACAAGATAGGAAAATTGCTTGTGTTTTGTAGAGATCTTTAGCTCATCAGTAGACAATTAGGTTTTTTTTTCACGTAAAAAACATAACCTTAAACTAGGATTTCTATTATCATAACTCACATGCGCAAAAAGGCAGACCCTTTTATCCATTTAAATATTTTATACCAGCTAAGTACAATCAGTGGTGGCCGCTAGTTCGTCGTAGGTTTGAACCCAGACAGGCGCTTTACTTTGTGTAAGTTTTTTCACCACTGCTCTCAAAACGGTGAAGGAAAACATCGTGAAGGAACCGACATGTCCTAGAACCAAAAATTCGAAGACAGGTGACATCGAACAACCCGCACTAGGCCTGCGTGGTGAACTTCGGCCCTCTTCGGTAATCTCTCTTGCAGAGAGGAGGCCTGTATCCTAGCAGTGGGAACATTATAATGCTGATTACATGTTGCTCCCGAGAGCAAATTGATCCAGTAACGGTAACCCATAGCGAAAATCGCTAAACGCTCAGAAACTGCAATCAAGTCGCCTTTTTTTATTTTATTTTAAATGTTCTAGTTCAAATGCTATATCAAGAAACTCGGTACCTACTCGTTCATTCCTTTTATCTGCCTTGTTCTAATTAAACTTTTTACTTCGCGAAGAACAATAAAAAGTTCTAAAGTCCTCCCTTACTCATGGACTGCAGTAAAGTGCGATCCTCCGTTTAAAACTTTAAAAAAGTTTGTACTTTATATGAAACCGTTTAGAAACGTTTGGCCCCGGATCTTAGGACTCATATTTTTATCTCTTGGACATTTTGAGAACGTTCCAAAGCCGGATGCTTTGAAACTGGAACGAATCCGTTTGGCAGACTTATGTATTACTTCCTTTGATTTTTTTCTTACTTTCCGATAGTATGTTAATAAATATTTTGCTAGATAAAGTATCGACTGTTAATGTTCATCGAGAAATTCTAGACATAGGATTTACGATTCTACGCTCGAATAGTCTGAACTTTAACGGGGCTATTCCTATGTCGAAAGTTAGTTTCGAAACCCTGTAGGCAGTATACACTTTTGGTCTAATGTCGCATTGCGTTCAAATAAATTTTCATTTACCTATTTGAATATTTAAACTGCGAAGCGTGCACAAATTAATTACAAACAACAATTTAATGTCCCATTGATTTTACAATAACCGGGCCAACTTGAAACTAAATAATTCATTATTATTTAGAATCAGTAGGCACCCTAATTGCGTAACACATTATCAAGCACAATGTGAATCATTTTGAAAGATATTGCTAACCCATTGCTTCATATGCTCGAGAAATTTGTCTGCTCAACGACGTAAATAACGCAATGAATGTTGTTGAACTGTCAAAATGAAAGCCATTCCTACTGTTAGTGTGTTACGCAATTGCCCCGCTGCATTGCCATACAACGCGGCAATGCTGCCAGCCTTTTAGGTACTTTTCCTGCTGACAGCGATGCGGACGAACGATTCTTTGCCTCCCTTTTTTATACATATTCTGATACATTATATTAACCAATATACCAATTTATCTCGTCTGCTCAACGTCCGTATGTCACTGCAGGGATCCAGCAGAATATCAGCGTCAGGTACATTTGCCTGACACATGCTGAGCTGGACTCCCATTTGGTGCAACCTCGAGACGCACACCGCACTGTGTATGTTTCGTTGTTAATTTTATTTTAAGTATTCGTCATAGACTCATAGTGTCACTTTTATTTAGATATGTATGTTTTTCCTTTTTTTTGTTTTGTATCGGCACCATGTTTTTATATTATGTTCATGTGGGTAATTGGTTATCATCTATTGTTGTACTTTTGTATGTTGTGCTGTCTTTTGTGTGCGCCAAATAAATGGTTTATCTATCTATCTATCTATTACTTTAAGACTGTTTGCTTTTAAATTATGTAACTAAATAATTGAATTTGCTGCAAACTCTATTTTGTAAATCGATTTGGAACGTAAAGTTCAATTCTCCCAACTTTGTAGTGACACCTGCACCATTTCAAAGTTCTAACTCAGATGATCAAAGAAGTACAAAGGACTTTTCCCCTTTACAACTTGCAGTCAATTGTTTCTTTCGAATACAGAATTTATACGTCCGTTCAGTAGACATCTTACTAAAAACTTAAACTCTCTTTACATTTTGATGAAATGAAATCATTAAAGGATGAAAGGGTCTCTTATAATTAAAAAACCGGCCAAGTGCGAGTCGGACTCGCCCATGAAGGGTTCCGTAGCAGCAAGTAACATAATATAAAAGTTCTTGTAGTTCGTTGTAACTTTGTGAAAGGTAAATTGCGGTTTTCGATTTGTGACGTATTAAAAAAAAACTACTTACTAGATCTCGTTCAAACCAATTTGCAGTGGGGGGACACACACATTTTACCACTTTGGAAGTGTCTCTCGCGCAAACTATTCAGTTCAGAAAAAAATGATATTAGAAACCTCAATATCATTTTTGAAGACCTATCCACAGATAAACCACACGTACAGGTTTGATGAAAAAAAATTTTTTTAGTTTCAGTTGTAAGTATGGGGAACCCCAAAATTTATTGTTTTTTTTCTATTTTTGTGTGAAAATCTTACTGCGGTTCACAGAATACATCTACTTACCAAGTTTCATCAGTATAGTTCTTATAGTTTCGGAAAAAAGTGGCTGTGACATACGGACGGACGGACAGACAGACAGACAGACATGACGAATCCATAAGGGTTCCGTTTTTTGCCATTTGGCTACGGAACCCTAAAAATATAGTGTCTGAAATACAGGAATCGGATCGGACTAACCCTTATATGAACACTACCAACTCTAAAACCATAAAAAAACTTACACTACTAAAGAACTTACTGATACTGAGGACTATTTAATAGTAGTTACTTAAGTAGTTATGTAGGTTGGTAATAAGTGATATTTTCAGGCAAAGTGTTGTTCGGGTTTACCATTTGGAATTACTCAGTAGCAGCCCCGGAGCCCGGATTTATAATTAATAAATAAATTTCATTTTAAAATTTAAAAATTGAAGGTACCACATAACCCATATTAGAAGACATCTTTAAATTATTCAATAATAAATACAAAATCATATCAATAAATACAAACGAATAAATCACATTATTATCACACTAATATTATAAAGGCGAAAGTTTGTGAGTGTGTGTGTGTTTATATGTTTGTTACTTCTTCACGCTCCAACGGCTAGACCAATTTTGATAAAATTTTGTATGGAGGTAGCTGACACCCTGCATTAACATATAGGCTACTTTTTATCCCAATATTCCCACGGGATCGAAACTAATGCGGGTGAAAACGCGGGGCGCAGCTAGTTTACTACATAATTCCGCTTCAACAAAGTTACCATAATCCATAATTTTACTAACACAGTTTCTAGTACACTGGCCTTGTAATCTGATTAATGTCCCTATGTATTTGTTTTCTTGTAATAAAAACATTGTAATAAAGCAGGGTTATATAATTTTTATGATCGCGATCAACAAACAAACATGATTCGTAAATAACTTGCGCTTGAGTTGTTTTTCATACTTTTGTTGACTGTTACTTTGATATGTATCTTGATACTTTTTCATGTGTTATTGCCAGTCATAAAAATCTTATATGCTAGCTGGTATGTTAAGAAATTGTTCTGAAAATAATTGAGTAAGTTTCAGTTGAACATCAAAAGACTGAATAATTTCATAAACTCCCACATGATCGTGTTAAATGTTATGAAAAAATTAACCAAAACTTGATTTGGTTTTAAGGAATGAAGCAGTAACATACATACTCGCATAGTTCAAACGAACTAGATAATCAGTAATCTGGCTTCAAACAATCATATTTTAACAAGTTTTATTTCCCCTTATTCAGTAAGAAGTAATAGTAATAGCATAATTAAATACCAGTTTATTTGTTTACTTATAGAGTAGGTACTAATTAATAATTTGAATTATGTCATCACCACTGCTCACTGCTCTTAAAACGGCGAAGAAAAATATCTTGAGGCAACCGGCATGTCCTAGAACCAAAAATTTGAAGACATATGACATCTCCCAAACCGCACTGGGCCCGCGTGGTGAGTTACGGCCCACTCCATCTCGCAGAAAGGAGGCTTGCGCCCCATCCGCGGGAACATAATAGGTTCATTATATTGTTATGTATAGAGTACTACCAAATCACATACTTTCTTGAAACAGTCACAAAGAATATCGAAACTATCAGCTATCAAACTAGTTTTTGGTTTAAAACAAACAGTGCAATCCAAAAAGCCTAGCATGTATAGCCTTCTACATGATTAGACCCTAAAACAAAGCGAGGCAGCTTTTGTAGAAACAAAATATAAAGTCTACGAACAATCGAATAGTCTCTACTCTCGATTGAATTTGATTGGTTCGGCACATAGACACATTTGAAGTATATTCGCAAACCAATCAATCTAACTCGTCAAAGTCTTTTTCCTCCTATCTCGTATCGGCTCGAGTTATATGAGAACAGCAAATGCTGTAGTGAAACAATTCCTTTATTTATTAAATCTGTACTGGAAATTTTGTATCATGGTTGCGTATTGCATTGTCCCGTCCTGAACTAACTAGCATTTATGGTTCCATTTTCAAACACACGTTACATCTCCTGCCAGACCCGATTCCTAAATCAAATTTCCACTACGCCCGTCAAGCTGTCAAAGACTAGCCAATCAGAGACGTTTTAGCACAGGGTGTGCCAACCTAAGTACATATCGTCACTCTTGAACACTTTCTACATAGAAAGTGCCAACTTAATTAACTACAGGAGTAGGTGACCTTCTGCCATATTTCTCGTAAACGGTAAGTAAGCCGACACCTGTGCTCAGTAATATTGTTATTTTACTGACTATACTGAGGTATGGATAGCAGAACAAACAAAACGTGCACTTAGTAACGTTTGCATAATGCGTAGGTGGATATTGACGTATGGGAGCCGCTGGACATAGCCCTGTGAGGGTTTATAATAAGGGGCATAGGTGTTATTGTCTGTTATGCTGTTTTCGTTCTAAAGTTCAGCGTAGGCGTTCCTATTCCTTGGTATACAGGAGGGATTATTAATGTTCGATTTACATATTGATTGTTTGCGTGATAACTCCGCTAATATGCTTTGACGACCGGTTTATATAACAGACAGATTTTGCGGTTTTGTGTTTAATTCTTCGCTTAATTTCTTTAAGTCAGATGGAATTCCGCACGTAGTCCAGATTAACAGCAAGTTTTTTCTCACATTATGTCAATTAAAACAAAAAAAAAAACACACACACACAAACTTTTTTATAGGTACTTAACATTCAAAAGAAAATTCCCAAACTTCCAGAAATTACTAACAAAGTTGGTAGAATGAGAAATTCTACCAACTTTTATGTTACACGAAGAATTCCACAAACAAACAGTTACTTTAGCATTTTTCTCACGTAACTAAGTGAATTTTTATATCTTTAATTCAGCCTGTATATCCAATACGGGTTTCTCAAACTTGATTATAAATTACAGGAATTAATGCACGTGTCGGAATATGTAGAGTTATACAGAATACAATCTTCCTAGATTATGGAATTAGTATGTACTTTCCTAAATTACATGGAATTAGTATGTACTATATTTTTGCTAGAATGTCGAGTGTTACTAGATCAAATAATTAACGAATTCCGAACGTAACCGGAGGTCTGTGAGTCGGTCTAAATAAATAGAATAACTTATTTTCCTTTTCACCCAAAATGTAAGGGTAACAGAATTAAACATTGTATTTAATTATTTTCTTAATTTTATGTGCAATTCTTGATGTATTAGTGGTTATAAATAATAAATATAGTAAACTCAGTGTACGCTATCTTTAAGAGACTTTATCTAATTGTAGTCGGATAAATTGTTATAAAAATACATTCAATATCTTATAACGTTTTAAAACAGTTCTGTCAAAATAGATTTACATAAGACGGTCAACATTAAAAGTTATTTGGTCAAATAGGATCATTGTTAAAAATGGCGGGAATGTTAGATGTACTTGAGTAATATTGGAAAACTTTATAAGGTGTGGGCCCGCCAAATCTCGCTCTCTTGAATTCCAACTGGGGGGAAAGATGGACTACCGTCGGTTCATGTAAGTGAATTGATATTATTGCTGTTAACTGTGTTGCTCTGTACCTAAATGTTGCTTTAGCTTTGAGAAATGGTCCAAGAGATTAATGTGATAGGTGACAATATTATAATTGTAGCAAATGTACAATATGTTGATACAATACTTTATAAAACAAGCTACCATGAAGTTTCCTTGTCCTTCCTTCTTCATGATGACCTAGTTTGGGAACGGACAACTAGTTTTCTGATTAACGTATTCAACTGACAAGCTTGATTGAAATAAATGCCTAGTCTTGTCTTTCTGTGCTTTTCTTCATAAAACCCTTTCCTTACACACTATATTCATAGGTACTTCATACAGTAAATAACTAGTAACCTCCATACACAGTAAACAACACCAACCAACCACACTCTGGGCTTACTAATTAAGCTGATTTTACACATAATCATATAGTTTTCATTCACCTTTCTGACATCAGAAGTGGGATAGTGCTCCAGCTTACATAATAGATTTCTAATGAATTTTATTTTTCTATTTTCATGATCAATTTTGGAGCTATCGATGGTCTGCTGGAAGCTGTTGTTAATCGGTGGGCTAAGGGCTACTAAGACGATGACGTCGCGCTGCCGCCTCTGACTTCAGGACTGCGGAGCTGCAAGTAACTATGGGCATCGGGACTGCGGAGCTGCGAGCTGCTGTACGAGCATCGAGGGTCAGTGGATCATCTTAGGGTCGAGAATGCAGAGACTCGAGCTGCTGTACGAGTATTGGGAACCTTTCCAGCAATAAGAAGTAGCTAAAGTCGGTAAGGCCTTAAGAGGCTCTGCTTTGATATTACTTTGAAACCTGAGATCATAAATCCAGCTGATGGTGCATCATAGTATGTAGTTTGGTCACATAAGAACTTGAATTTAAGAACAATATTTTTGTAATTAAGAGTTAAGCTTTAACTATTCAACTTCAAATAGAGAAGGTTCAAAATGATGATGGGTAAATTATATAAAAAGATTCCCGTAAAAATAAAAAAAAATAAATACCTATTATTAAATAATATATAAGTTGAAACTTTGAAAGGTCATCAATCACCTAAAATTAGCTTGTGAACATTTAATTGAAGCTTAGGTTATAAAGCCAATAGAGAATTGTTACTATGTTAGTAACTAGATTATTATTAATTATTGCTCAGACAGAAGTTTTCACATAAAATGAAACTTTGCATAAGTAACAAAGATTCAAGTATTAAAAAGATAAGGTTGAGAATAAGTTACCAGTTTTCAGAAATTAAGCCCGGTGTTACTGAAATACACTGATGTTAGATTCTGGTGTTTATAAATTATTTTCAAAGATACATTTTGGGTAAAATTGCAAAACTTATTAACATGACCTGATCACACTTTACACTAGACAGTTTAAAGGCGAAATTTTGTGAATGTTACTTAACGGCTGAATGGATTTGGATAAAATTTAGCACACAGACAGTAGGTAATAACCAGGATTGACACATAGAATACTTTTATCCCGATATTCCCACGGGGTCAACACTTATGCTGGTGAAACTGCGGGGTGCAGCTAGTTGCAAGTATTTCATAATGTAGTACTTAGTAAAAGCAAGATTTTAAAGTTGGTACTATGTCGAGTAAATGAAACATATTTCTCTTTGATCTGATATGTAAAAAGAAATAGTGAATATCATTTAATTTAAATTATTCATAAACAAATATGACAAGGTGAAGGGTTATTAGTAATTCTCTTTATTTTATTGTTTAAACTTTATTCTCAATGAAAACATAACATTTCACTTACTTGATAACAATACTAATTCTAATTCAAAATAAAAAGTTTGACAATACCAATTACCTATAGAATATAATCCGCTTTTTAAAGTGCTTACTAATAGCATACTATTAGTTATTCCGTGCTAATAATAGTGTTAAAATAAACTTTTAGTTTTGTCTGAACTGCTATCCTGGGTCTCGATAATTTCATTTTGGGTTTATAACCTTTTACTTGAAGAGTAAAGTAGGTGTCAACTGTTCAGTGTGATCATGTCAAAGCCTGAAATTATTTTATCAGAAAATGTATCAATATAATTTGCAATGTTGTTGCCAGATTGCCCAAGTGATGTATAGTTTAAATTATTCCTAAAATCAATACTGGTTGTTTGATAAACTGGGTAAATTGATGAATTATTGCTTTACAGTTACCTATTTTGAAAACTGACTATTAAGTACTGCTCTGAAATGATTATTTATTTGATATAACATAACACTCCTTTTTGGGCAGTTGTGTAAAAAGTTACTCTACTGGTTGACTATTAACTTGATGCTATTTTTGTCACCAAAAGAGGACCAGTTGTTCAGTTACATAGCAATTGTTATTGACGTTGTGTAAGTAATCTGATCACATAAACTAGAAACTTAACATACAAGTTTGAAACTTTTGAATTGGTCACTATCACATATTGCTCTTTTTGGTCTTGCTAAGTACATACTTCGAGAACGAAGTAATGGTCAGTATAGCCGTGTGCTATTACACAAATTTATATAAGAATACCTATCTCATTGAATATTGATCACTATAACGTATTGATTTTGTGAAACAATAAATCACTGTACGTCAGCTGTCGGATGATAATGACATTGACATAATGGTAACGTTCCATTTCAAGAATATTTTATCAAACGTAAATTATCATTTTGTGAATAGAAAGTTTATGCTATTCAATTTCTTAATTGATATTTTAGACAAAATTGTGACTCGTAAGGTTGCTTCACAAACAACGATTTATTTATAGTTTTACATAATCAAAACAAATGTTTATTAACTTAGAATTACACTATATGAATGTGACAAGTTCAAAGGTTATTTTGTCGACTTGACAAAGTGGTTAAAACTTCTAGATGACTTCTAGTTTTGCCTGAACCGCTGCAGCGGGGCTTGATAATTTTGTGTTGGCTGTTAACTGTTTACTTGGAGAGTAAAATTTGGTGTCAACTGTTCAGAGTGAACATGACAAAATCTGAAATTATGAGTATTGTCAGATTGACCGAGCAATGTGCTGTTTTGTTAATTTATACGATGAATACTGGATTACTGGTTAGTGTTCGATTGACCGTTACTAATTAGAACATTATTTTTATTATGGTACACACAGCTCCATTAAAGTGGCTACCCCCCCCCAAAAGACACGTGCGTTTAAATTAGAGATGATGAATATGACCATCAACCATTAAACTAGGTAATATTCAATAGGTAAACAAAATTAACATTATCGAATAAAAATATTATCAACTTCTTCGGCGCAAAATCTGCAAAGTCTAATAATTAAAAATATTCATTCCGTTACGTGCATTCAATTGTATGCTCTATCTCTCTTACGATAAAACACATAAATTTACTGTTGCAGGTATTTTATTCTAAACAAAGGAAGTGATATTTTTAACAAATATTTCGGTCGGTTAATGGTTAATTTAAGTTGTTAACAACTTCAACATTCATTACTTAATAGAATAGGTATTCAACACGTTGCAGATACGATTATATTGATGATATTTTAACTAACTAATTCTACTACTTCTGTAAATATTTACATAATATAAGCTAACATACAAAACTATAATAATATTTACATTTATAGGTATAAAAAAAAAAGGCAAAATAGATATGCAGATACTTACTTGAATAAAAATATCAACGAATATTTTCAACCAATAAAAATATCGATATTTTTAACAATAACTAAGTATTAACCAATAAACAAAGATTGAAGGTTCAAATCCTAGACATGAAATGTGCTTTTTGTCATGCTTTATATATTTTCTACTTTGTTTTAGTATTATTCATAAAGAATTTAAAAATCAAGCAAAATAAAATACCTTAATAATCATTTAATATTCATATATATATAATGGGTAGGTAAATCGTAGTAGTTTACTCTTCGTCGTTTTAATTGAACGTACACATCTGTAATGGTTGTAGCTTGGGGGTGTGGATTAATTTTATAAAGGAGTAAAGTGACTCTGACCATAGTAGATAACATTTTTTTTTTGCAATTCATTTGGGCTTGCTGTCTAGTTCGTAACACTGCTGGTATGAGTCTGACGACGTTCGGTGATGCGATGGTTCGAATCCAAGTCAAAACAATGAACTCCTTTCGAAGTATTCTTTAGATATTCGCAATGAATTCAATGTTGTAGCAGTGTCAACATTTTAAAACTTGAGGGGTTAGCACAACATACTGACGCTGTGTGTACGTTTTCTTATCATTATCGTTAATGTCAATTATCAATTTGTTGGTTTTATTTTATTGTTTATGGATGTGATATCAGAGGATATCAATGTGGATAAGAATTTGTTGGTTTTATTTTATTGTTTATGGATGTGATATCAGAGGATATCAATGTGGATAAGGATTTGATATCAAAGAGGATATCGGTGGATAGGGATGTGATATCAAAGAGGATATCAATGTGGATAAGGATGTGATACCAAAGAGGATATCAGTGTGGATAGGGATGTGATATCAAAGAGGATATCAGTGTGGATAAGGATGTGATATCAAAGAGGATATCAGTGTGGATAGGGATGTGATATCAAAGAGGATATCAGTGTGGATAAGGATGTGATATCAAAGAGGATATCAGCGTGGATAGGGATGCGATATCAAAGAGGATGTCAGTGAAACAGTGATGTTATAACTAAGAGAACATCAATGTGGTTAGGTCAATGTAATACATATCTATATGTATATAGAATGTATGGACACAGATTTCATATCAATGGTTATATTGAAATATGAATAAAACTTTTAGTCTGTCTTAAACCAATGTTTGTAATCTGTAACTGAACAATGATGTCTTATGTTATGTTACTCTAACTACTATTGCCTATGTTCTTCGGGACGAAGCACAGATCAGAATGGCCGTGTCGGAATATGTAGAGTTATACAGAATACAATCTTCCTAGATTATGGAATTAGTATGTACTTTCCTAAATTACATGGAATTAGTATGTACTATATTTTTGCTAGAATGTCGAGTGTTACTAGATCAAATAATTAACGAATTCCGAACGTAACCGGAGGTCTGTGAGTCGGTCTAAATAAATAGAATAACTTATTTTCCTTTTCACCCAAAATGTAAGGGTAACAGAATTAAACATTGTATTTAATTATTTTCTTAATTTTATGTGCAATTCTTGATGTATTAGTGGTTATAAATAATAAATATAGTAAACTCAGTGTACGCTATCTTTAAGAGACTTTATCTAATTGTAGTCGGATAAATTGTTATAAAAATACATTCAATATCTTATAACGTTTTAAAACAGTTCTGTCAAAATAGATTTACATAAGACGGTCAACATTAAAAGTTATTTGGTCAAATAGGATCATTGTTAAAAATGGCGGGAATGTTAGATGTACTTGAGTAATATTGGAAAACTTTATAAGGTGTGGGCCCGCCAAATCTCGCTCTCTTGAATTCCAACTGGGGGGAAAGATGGACTACCGTCGGTTCATGTAAGTGAATTGATATTATTGCTGTTAACTGTGTTGCTCTGTACCTAAATGTTGCTTTAGCTTTGAGAAATGGTCCAAGAGATTAATGTGATAGGTGACAATATTATAATTGTAGCAAATGTACAATATGTTGATACAATACTTTATAAAACAAGCTACCATGAAGTTTCCTTGTCCTTCCTTCTTCATGATGACCTAGTTTGGGAACGGACAACTAGTTTTCTGATTAACGTATTCAACTGACAAGCTTGATTGAAATAAATGCCTAGTCTTGTCTTTCTGTGCTTTTCTTCATAAAACCCTTTCCTTACACACTATATTCATAGGTACTTCATACAGTAAATAACTAGTAACCTCCATACACAGTAAACAACACCAACCAACCACACTCTGGGCTTACTAATTAAGCTGATTTTACACATAATCATATAGTTTTCATTCACCTTTCTGACACACGCATGGCTTTGTTTACAGATACATATCTGTTTCATTCTATTTTCTTTTGTTTTCGCGCGAAATGTTTCTGTGCGGGTGTTCGATGTAAGGGGTAGAATGCATTTGATTGCTTTTTGTTTTTATTAGCGTTTTTTCTTGAGAGGTGGTCTGGAGGATTAATAAAAGTGACTTATTGTAAGTATGGAATCTTGTTGGAGCTGCTGGTTGACGGTACTATAGTATTTCTTTGTGTGTCTTTTCTTTTAATAAAGACGAAGGAGACTCATAACTCATTTTTTTGTTGTAGTTTTGAGAGTGAGTAAACCTTATTTATTTTATTATTTATGGACACACAGTAAAATACATAAGGACATGATCCTTCGTTATTTAAGTCCTTTTTTTTCCAAGTCTTTTTTAGTCTTTTTATTCAGCTCCTGTTCATGTAAGAGTCAAAAAAGTGTATTATTTCAATCTACATAAAACATTCACGTAGAGTACATAGATGTCAGCATTTCAGTAGACGCCTTTCCACAGCTGAGTTTGCGGTGAGTTGAAGTGACGTGCTGCTGTCAACCTCTGTAAGTATACTTAGAAACAACGGGACAATGTAAAACAAACACAATATTTTGGAAACAAGTTTTTTATACTCTGACGCTCAAAATGTTACACTTTTTTTCTTAAGAAGGAAAAAACTTTGTTCCAACTGGGTGTCCCACGACACCTCTTGACTGTTTTTGTAATGCGAAGTAACTAATGGTATACAAAATGCTGTGTATTGCAAAATGTCCAAAATTCTATTCTAAAACTGAAATTCAAGGGCTTATCGACAGTCCGTTATTGGTTAAAACAAGCGAACTCGGTATCTTCACTAATATCATGTATCAGTCTATGATAGAAGCGTAGTTTTTATGAATGAAATTATTTATGTTTATAGGTAAAGGTGATTTCAGAGTCGTTTTAAAGGGTCGACATAAACTTAATTTCTAAGAAATACGAACATGTTTTACAGCGGGACCAAGAGAAGACTTGACTTATAAACTTTAACAAAGGGATTTAATAAAACTGATACAAACGTTTGCCGACTGATTTAGGTAGGTATTGATAAAAGTTATGTAAAGGTAATAAAAAATACTCGTAACTTACCCAATCACCAAAATATTACAGTAACAACAATTCCATTTCACCTACGTCAGCGACCTAAATGCATGACTAAACGCACTGACGCAGCAAAACGCTCATGTGGACTTACCCTTAGAGAAATGGCGCGAAGGGAAATAGGCCGTTTGTCTATGGCGACGTTGGTTTACACCCGTTCCGTTGGCGTAAAATGTTCTACTGATAATACTCTCGATACGGTATAAATGTTTACATACCGTATGTTAGGTGTTGGCGAAGTTTATGCCTTCCTCTGGTGTCGTAAATGCTTGAAAGGAATTATTTCAGAGTAAGAACGTCTGGTAAGATCATTAGTTGTTTCGTTCTAAAGTGTGAAATAGTGGACACAATACAATTGCTCCGAGTTAGTTAATTAAATAATCTTTTACCATATCTTCTTATTTTCAAAGTATCGAAGTGTATTTTGTTTTAAAATTATTATTTATCATTATATCTTTTTAATGTCAAAATGTAGTACATTTTTATTTTCTCAAATACGCTCCCGGACTCCTGAATCGACCCACAGTACATTTTTATGTTTAAAGGCCACTAAAACATTAAAGTAATAATAGCTCGGAGAAAAAGTTTTTATGCATATTTGAAGCTGACTTACTGGCTATCATTTCGGTTTCACTATTGTTCCAAATTTGAATTCACGAATTTGATAAAGAGAAGAAAATCGGAGTTTGGTCGCTCTTAAAGAAGCAAAACGCTTTGATTAGAGCATGCAATATGCATGTCAATAGTTATTTGGTTTGTTTTACATAAAGACTATCGAAATTGTTTTTCAATCGATTCTGACGTTCAAATTAAGACCATGCCGAACCGCACAGCCGACAGCCGTCGACAGCCGTCGTAAATGCTCTAGAAGGTAAC
The DNA here is from genome assembly GCA_947508005.1 of Amphipoea lucens. NCBI lineage: Eukaryota > Metazoa > Arthropoda > Insecta > Lepidoptera > Noctuidae > Amphipoea > Amphipoea lucens. The sequence goes on along the minus strand of OX382368.1, from coordinate 7,526,907 downwards.
ACAAGTTACCAAAGAAACGTTTTCTTTACGCAAACCATTGTTTTCTTCAAAAAATCCACGCTAATTTTACCCCAGAGAAATGCGAAAAGACGACTTATTGCAACTAAACTGTTTTTTTTTAGTATTGCGATTTCAAATTTGGAACAATGACAAACGGAAATGATACGAGCTTCAAAACCACAAATTCAAACACATTATACTAACATTATTTAAAAAGATAGATTCTGAAACATTTCTCCGACATTCGTTTCGCCGTTGAACGGTTCACCGATAGAACGATTCACTTTTCATTGTTTCACCGATAGAACGTTTCAATGACGAACGATTCGCCGACAGAACGATTCACTTTTCATTGTTTCACCGATAGAACGTTTCAATGACGAACTATTCGCCGACAGAACGATTCACTTTTCATTATTTCACCGATAGAACGTTTCAACGGCGAACGATTCGCCGACAGAATGATTCACTTTTGAAAATTTCATCGATAGAACCTTTCACCGGCAAACGATTCGCCGACACAACTCTTCATCTGCCCCTGGGGTATAAAACATAGGTATTCGACATGTAAACCTATTTCCGTTTATCCCCCAAACTGGAAAGGACCGGGGCCGTCTTAAAGCGGCTCTTGCCCAACCTAAAGGGGCCAAACGCCTCCTGCCGGAGGCTTTACGCGGGGGTCGTGCGGTCCATGGCCCTATACGGGGCCCCGGTGTGGGCGCGTTCTCTGCGGCGGAGGGCCGCCCACTATCTGAATGCACCCCAAAAGGTGGTAGCCGTAAGGCTGATCCGGGGGTACCCCGGACCTCCGGCGCGATCACATGGTGGCATGGAAGGAGCGACTTTCGCAACCCAGCGCAGGGCACGCCACGATAGTGGTGGTGGAGGCAGTCACCTCCTTCTGCGTAGCAGTCAGGCTAGCAAAGGAGGTGGCGGGACGGCTGAGGGAGAGAGCCACACGTCCCAGCCGCCGCGGGAGACGCTCCTGGCGTCGGGAGCCGCGTGACGACTCCCGGCCACCGTAGGCGCGGGCCTGCGGACGGAGAGTAATGGGTAGCTCACCGTCCGATCAGGACCAGGCCCGTGCCGGACGGCGCGTACGTATTCCAAGCGCGCCTCAAAGAGATGTCAGCAAAAAGGAAGGGGCCTGCCAGGGCCGAAGCCTGCCGGGGGTGCGGGATTGTCCGAAAGGGTTACCGCTACCCCGGAACATAAAGGGCTAAGGAAGGAACACGGATGGGTTTTAGTCAGTAAGAGTCTGATACTCCCTTCCGCTCCACCCAGAGCGGAAGGGGTCATTTGATGATTTCCCATCCATCCAAAAAAAAAGAAAAGAAAAGGGACAGACGAAGAGTTGTGTCGGCGAATCGTTTGCCGGTGAAAGGTTCTATCGATGAAATTTTCAAATGTGAATCATTCTGTCGGCGAATCGTTCGCCGTTGAAACGTTCTATCGGTGAAATAATGAAAAGTGAATCGTTCTGTCGGCGAATCGTTCGTCATTGAAACGTTCTATCGGTGAAACAATGAAAAGTGAATCGTTCTATCGGTGAACCGTTCAACGGCGAAACGAATGTCGGAGAAATGTTTCAGAATCAAAAAGATACCTTTAAACAAACATATGCAGGGTGCGTCGATTCAGGTGTCCGGGAGTGTACAATTCATACATCATAATGTCAGGTATAAAGATACATTACAACCAATTCATCTCACCAGACACGCATTCCACCGTGAAAACGGAAAGCCATTTTCATGCCGAGTGTACATACCATAAGTGGTACATTCGCGTACATAAATCTCCGAATCTATATTGTAACACGTCTATATTGTCACTGTCACACATGATTGATAGCTTCCGTCTGCCTGTTCTCTATGTTCTCTAAATTGAACTAATGTGTGTTTGGTAACATGAACTGGGACAATACGATAGTATAGTTAGCGTGCTATGGACTTATGGAGATTATCTTTCAGTAGAGGATGTGATATTGTAACGACAAAAAAGAGGTTTTGAGTGAAAAAATCCTGGTTGCTAACTTCTATTGTTTAGGTAAGAGTTCTTTTGTTAATCAAAATAAGAAACATTTTCTGTGTGCAAGAGAAGAGGTTGAATGAGTATGTTTTATGTTTATGGTTTCCGCAGCCATTGGCGAAACTCAATTTTGGTAACTTTTGGAATCATAAACAGTTCAAACACAAAAAAGTTTAAACCTGAACCCAGACACTTCCTAACTAAGGCAAGAAAAAAAAATACGTATTTGCTTTAGAAATGATTTTGACAGATCATGTGACAGAAGGCCACCAAAGAGGCCGCACTCCCATGAGATTAATTTATAAATATAAATAGAAGATAAATGCTGTCACCAAGTGCTGTCAAGCTTCACGGTAAGCCCCACACTTCCTCTTATGTAACATTTGCACGAGCCACTTACACGAGCGAACATCCTAGATGTTCTTTGAACAAGCAAAGTAAGTAAATATCCATCTAATTGATGTAGGTACTCTGCAAAATATTGTTAGAAACTTCTTGCTCTTTTATCGCTTTGAGACTCTTTGGAACATAATTTCTCTATTCGAAATAAAAATATTTCAAAAGTATCTACTTACTGAAAGTAAAGCGTTAGCGTTTACGCGTTTAGCGTTTCCATGACAATCAAGTCAAGTCACTGTGTCATTGTGTAGAGGTGTCAATATTAAACAGAAACGTGACTATCTTTTGACGCAGTGGGGCGAATCTAATGATTTAAATCTTTGTCACAGTCATCATTTTCATGACAGCCGTCACTAAAGTCCCACCACTACTCTTCTAGAAAACCGTAGCTTTAGTAAAATTAACCCAAACCTAGTGAAATGAATCCAAAGCTAGTGAAATAATAAAAAATTTAGTAATACATGCGCGACCTCTTCATCTCGTTGTCACGGAAGCTGATTACTTAAACCACACTGACTGAATAACACGGGTAACTCGCGTATTATTCAGTTAATGCGGAAATATGAGGATATTTTCTGTCATTGTCGTTAATTATGTATAAACTGGAACATTTCATAAGTAGCTTTTATAGAGTTGTTTCATAGGAATACTTAGGTACCGTTACTGTTTTCATGCAAAATGCCACTGCAGAACTAAGGAGGATTATACAGTATAGAAACCACATATATGCAATAATTTATACCACATACCTACTTTTTATCGCTTTTCCTAACGATAAAAAAATCACGAAAAAAAATCAGCTGTTCCCTACGCATGATTCGTCAAAATGTAGGGAACAGCTGATTTTTTTTCGCAACCGATTTAGTTCATTTTTTGGTACAATTTATTTTTTGTACAATCAGTACCTATGTTTTACATTGAATTGTATATTCTTTATTTGATTTGAAGTACCTATGTCATAGTGTCACAATATTTCTTTAATTATGTTTTTCGTTTTGTATGTATATTGGCACATTGTTATTCATGTAATTTGTTTTCATTTAATTGTGCTTTTGTGTGTTGTGCTAAGTCTTTTATGTGCACTTCTTCTTAGCGTACCGATGGCAAAACGTTCAAACATCTTTGGCCCAAAATTCAGCTGTGCGAACTACGCTCACTGACGCAGTCATAAGACCATCAAGTGTACAGGTGACAGGCATGCGGCGCAGGATGGATGGTGGGCCATTGTCTGTGGGGTCCGCATACGCATTTGAGATCTGAACCATCCGTGAACCCCATCTGTGGAGATTGTCTTTGGTCCGGCTGACTTTCAGTTTTACATTTTGGCAGTTATTTGAAGGGCCCGATGCTAAATAATAACTACCGCACAGGTGGATCGATCAGGTTAAGCTACGCTTGCCGCGGTTGGTCTGTGGATGGTTGACCATCTTTACATACCGAGACCTCTCCGTGCCTCGGAAAGCACGTTAAGCTGTTGGTCCCGGCTGTCATTCGTGGATCTTTGACAGTCGTTACGGGCAGTCTGAAGCCCGAAAGTCTGACAACCAGTCTTACCAAGGGGTATCGTATTACCCAGTAACTGGGTTGTGGAGGTCAGATAGGCAGTCGCTCCATGTAAAATACTGGTATTCAGCTGCATCCGGTTAGACTGGAAGCCGACCCCTACATAGTTGGGAAAAGGTTAGGCAGATGATAATTTTGGCAGTTATTTTTGTCCAGGACCAGAGCACGTGTGCACGGTGTAGTTTGAGCACTGAATACTTGTTTTATCTAACAATAAGCAACCGCGGTGTCATATAGGAACCCAGCAATAGCCCATTCTATGGCTAGTGTAAGCTAATACTGAAAACATATAACTCATTGAAAAGCTCGCGTGACGTGAGCGCTCATATTTTATGCTCGGATTCTCGTAAGTGAAAAATAACGCGGTTGGCTCGATGGATGCTTTTATTATTATTAAAGACTTGAGGAAATGGCTCGTTTAACGTTTCCACGATGGGCCATTAGTTATGCACTAATTCGGAGTTTAGTTCTAAATGATCATGGTGGTTCATTACAGCGATTATTGGAAGGTATGGGGATATTGATGACATTATCATAAGCGATCCTCTTGAACAGAGGTAAGCATATCAACTAGGCCTACCTTTGATCCTGGATGGAGCTGAAGATTTTAGAAATGATATCTTTGGAGAAGAGACAAAATGGAACGTCATACTTGCATATAAGTGGAATACGAGACTTAAATCAGTATTAACTTAGTCCGAGTCTACCAAAATAGACTAACCTCAGATTTTTAATTTCCTAGACTAAAATGACAGCTGCGATCTTTGTGCAGCAGTCAACATGTCAAAAAAGATGGATTGCAGCTGTCATTTTGGTGTAGTAAATTAAAAATCATAGTGTAGTCGGTTTTCTACTCTATTATGTTATAGCACAGAATACTTAAAGTACTACGTACACAAAGGCCACTCCCTTCCCCGCACTAACATCAGTTATCGCAACTCACCCCGCACTTCGGCGTATTCGTCGCAGTTCTTTAACAAGAGCGCTCGCAAACACAAGTACCTCACGCACACATTCATACGTATACAAACGTCATTTTTTAATGTAGTAGTAGTAGGTAATTATTTTGCGAGCGTTGTATGGAGTGTCCGGGGTGTGGTTATAGTATGAAAATTTTCCTTTGTCCTTCTCTAGTAGCTAACTATCTCTCAGCCTAGTTAGTGCTACTTAAAGATACAAGATATCTGCCTTTTGTATTACGTAATACTTTGAAACAGTTGCGTGGGAGAAGGATACCAATCAAGTTTCATACATAGTTCCTATGAACTACTTTAAAGGAATTTAGAACAGCGCAGTTGTGGTTACGATCCTGAGTTTAAATCTGCAATTTTACGTACTGCTGCCATATTCGACATTAATTATACATAGCTATCTCAGTAGTATATTTATTCGAACTAAGGAATTTGTACAAGCTTCCTTTGGTTAGTTTATACGTAGCCTTAACGCCTTGGGAATTTCTGGGGCCATTATGAATTCTGACTGACTGGAACCTGATGCTGTGTGTAGACTGGAAAGGTAAACTGCGGTCGTCTTGATTATTCTGCTAAATAAACTCAATTTCCTTCAAAGTAGTTTGGTTATACAGCGTGTAATACTTAAAGTACTACGTACAGAAAGGCCACTCCCTTCCCCGCACTAACATCAGTTACCGCACCTCACCCCGCACTTCGAGGTTACCGTCGCAGTTCTTTAACAAAGAGCGCTCGCAAACACAAGTACCTCACGCACACATTCATACGTATACAAACGTCATTTTTTAATCTAGCAGTAGTAGGTAATTATTTTGCGAGCGTTGTATGGAGTGTCCGGGGTGTGGTGTTACGGAAAGGGTATATCCGTACAAACGGGTTGAAAAGTGTATCTGGTCTAGAATCTCTGTACAAAATTTCAGCTCAAAAGCAGTAACTTTGAAAATGCTTAATATTTTTTTATTTCGATAGTTTATTAAATTGAAATAAATCATAACAAACGTGTCACCGCACTGCGAGGGTCATTATCTATTATCTGTAGTGTGTCTGTGCGCCTAGTACACGGACATCACGCCGCCGCGCGCCAGTGTAGCGCCGTGATGTGCGAAATAAAAAAATATTAAGCATTTTCAAAGTCACTGCTTTTGAGCTGAAATTTTGTACAGAGATTCTAGACCAGATACACTCTTCAACCCGTTTGTATGGATATACGTTCCCCTTTCCGTAACACCCTGTATATTAAGATAGTGAGATCTGGGGAAGTTGAATACAAAATTATGTTAGTGCAATCTCTACACCTAAATACATAAACTCGCGCTTTCCCATGGGGGTAGCAGAAACTACAGAACGTCACCTGCTACGATCTATACGTACAGTCACGAGCACCAATATGTCAACACTTGGCAATGTTCAATCGCGATTTTTTCGTGAAATAACGAATGCAACGTTGAAATACGACACTTAACATAAACCTATGGGTTCGAAAATACTATTTTCGTAATAACATAAAATTTCATTCAAAAATAAAGGAGAAAATCGCCATTGAATAAAGCCAAGTGTATACATACTTATAGACGTGACTGTACTCCTCGCTTACGTTCATAGATATACGGGCATGCGGGTACGCACTTGACCTTCTAGGTATCTATTTCTTCTATTTTTGAGGTTCTGGCTCCATTGACAACGTTCGATGATTTTGCGCTTGGCCTTTCTGAAGAACATCATGAATGAAGTCACTGTATGTCCTTCTAGGGTGTCCCCTACCCGGCGTTTCGGCGTTTCGAAGAGATGCCGACCATAGCAGTAGCAGCGAACCATAGAAAAATCATGTTTCAATTATTTCACCTAAAACCATGCCTTTTGATGAAAATCCATTCATTGCTATAGAATGGATTCTTTTTATCACATCACACTAATATTATAAAGGCGAAAATTTGTGAGTGTGAGGATGTGGGTGTGTTTATATGTTTGTTACTTCTTCACGCTCAAACGGCTGGATCAATTTTGATAAAATTTTGTATGGAGGTAGCTGACACCCTGGATTAACATGTAGGCTACATTTTTATCCCGATATTCCCACGGGATTGACACTTATGCGGGTGCAACCGCGGGGCGCAGCTGGTCTCAGAATAAATTAAAATTCAAATATTTATTGCTCAACACAGTACATAATAATACATTTCTAGATGTCTAGTGAATGCGCAGTCCACTATGCATTGTTATATTGCTTATCTGAACTATCCGTTACGCGGCAGTATTAAAAAAACAAATTTTTTGACCCGTCACAAATGTCGAGACAATTGTGACACAACTACTACAATAGATTCCTTCTAGTCCATAGTCCTAACACTCCTAACTAGTAAGCGAATAATACATACTCAGACGGCAATAACAATTAATTAAGAAACTTATTACCTAGTGGGCACAGAGCCCCGCCATTTGTCGTGCTGATGAATGTGGGTGCAAGAGTATTGGTATATGGAGCGCTGTATGACAAAGTGGAGCAAAAAGTTGTAGGATTCATTAGTGATGGGATATTGTGGCTCTAGGGAAATAATGGCTTGAATGTAATTAGTTTTAGTGGGTCGGTAATGAATAACTGAGTTGGAATTCTTCTCTCATATAATTCTCAATGTACCTAATTTATAATACCTAATAGCTAATTTATAATACCTAATAGCTGTGCCCGCGACTTCATTCGCGATCATGTCGAAATTTTCTAAAATAAAATTCTAATTATTTTTTAAAATAAAAGCAGCCTAAGTTATCTACTCAGCTATTTGCAACTGAAAGTCCTGCCGATATCGGTCTAGCCGTTTCGGAGATTAACTGGAACAACCAGACACACAGGTAAAAATTAAAAAAAAATGTTATCAGTCTCGTGTACACTTTCATATGCATTTAGTAATAAAAAGCTGTTATTTTGACATTACACACAGATACTTCAATTTTATTGATTTGTACAGATTATTAGATATGGTATTAAAAGTAAATTCCCAGGCTACAAGGTTGTGTATACGTATGTAATGCATCTTAAGAACCACTAACTCCCAAAATACAAGCTTGTTGACTAACTTTGGAAGTTAGTAGATGTTAGTTTGTGCTGCTGTACAACCATCAATAACCTTAATAAATCGCACTTCATAGATACAGATTTTGTTGCACTTTGAGAGCGAAATAAATGTATAATTCTTAGGGCTGATCTTTCAATCATTTGATTACATTATTTCAGGAATATTTTTGAAATTTTGACAGTTTATTTCATACAAAAACTGTTAAACATCAATTTTATTCCTCGAATAAAAGTTGTCTGATGATGGAAAAATCAAGGTATTATTATTATTATATTATTACCAACTATATTGTCAATACCTTACTCGTGCCGTGGCGAATACCCAGGGGGTATTGGTGGGACGTACATTTCAGTATAGTAACTATTGGAGGCTATTTTAATATCAATCATCCTGACATCAACAAAGTTTTAGGCAGGTACGTACATAACTAATGGTAGTAATTAGCAGAACGAAGAGGTTTTTGTTTCTACCTGAAACGCTTTCTGTCCGATCTAGATGGTTTAATACCTCACAGTTCAAGTTAACATCTGATATTTCCAAAACGTTGACATTTTTTGTCATTGATTCCACTTTAATTTATATGCATGTATTATGACGATTGCGTATAATATACCTACGTTCTATGCAAATAATCCACGTGAGTCGGCTCCAAAAAATCTACAAGTAGGTATGTAATGAGAATGACATGAATGGAATGGTACAGTCAAACGGGGTGAATAGGGATGCAGGGGTGAATCGGGACAAAACTTTAAAAGGGATTTTAACAATTAAAATAATATAGTTTGTGGCTAAAAAGGACCCTAATGTCTTTACTGTAATTTAATTAACGATTACGTGCCCTTATTGACAACAAACTATATTATTTTAATTGTTAAAATCCCTTTTAAAGTTTTGTCCCGATTCACCCCTGCATCCCTATTCACCCCGTTTGACGGGTATCTAAGTAAATTATGCTGTGTAAAAATAATTTTGCAACTGTCTGTAACTGTTACATTGAACATTGCTCTGAGACAGCGTTTTCGGGCTTTGAAAATATTTTAAAAATGTGTTCCAATAAACTTCGTCTCAAAAACTTTCAGCCAATTACCAAAGATATTGGCTACAATAGTCTCAGTCTCTTAAGCGAGAGATGGGAAGTGTTTCTGGCACACAGCCCAGCAAAAAGATAATTTATCTTGGCTTGAGCGGTTATAGGCAAGGCGGGAAACGAAGATGGTGATAGCATAGCATTAAGTTATACTTATAATAATGAAAAATGTGTCTAGTGTGGCGGAAAGTCTTCAATATGGTTTCCTTTCTGAGATGTTATAACCACTTTAATGATTGGTCAATAAAGATTGCCATTGTAACTAAGAACTATTTGCAGTTTGTTTTTGGCAGAAGAATGGAACATTGTTGCCGATTCTCTATTGCATCGTTAGGTATTCTTCGATTAATCTTTGCTTATGCAGGCTACATGAATACATGACTTTATAACAGTTTAGCGGTTTTAGGTATTTTGTATACGGCCTACGCAATGTCCTGCAGATCGTGTGACGGGTCGTTGAACTCCTTAAAATAGGGTACTATAACTGATATATGCATGCCATCTGTTGGAACAGGTCAACTCAGAGCTGCAATGGCTCTTTCTTCAAAAGGACGCGTGGGAGTTCCAGTGCCTTAGGCATCTTCTGGGCACGCTCGTTCCATCATAGACCTCATCCATCGCTTTCCATCAGGCGTGATCGTGGTCAAGAGCGGGCCCATTCAGAAATAAAAAAGTAAATAAAAAAAAGGCTTCCAAACATGGCCCTGAATTGATAGACTCACATAAAATTCTAATACCAAAGGGTATCGTATTACCCAGTAACTGGGTTGTGGAGGTCAGATAGGCAGTCGCTCCATTTAAAATGCTGGTATTCAGCTTCATCCACTTAGACTGGAAGCCGACCCAAACTTAGTTGGGAAAAGGCTAGGCAGATGATGATGACATAAAATTATAATAATACAGGATGATTTTGTTATCACCATCCAAATTTTTTACGAAAAAAAAAATCTGCTGTTTAATACAAAAGTTCAATACCTACTTGACCAAAATGTATGAAACAGCTGATTTTTTTTTCGTGATTTCAGAGTTGGTCCCATAGTGAAAGTTGTTCATATCCATGGGTAGAACACCCTGTAAAAATTTGGATGGTGATAAAAAAATCTCTCTGTATAATATTTGGACTTAAGAAGCCATGACTGCTCAGGGTTCAGTCAACTATGTAATGCCGGAGCCATCTAGTTTTCAAATATTATATTAACGTGTTTTAAAAGATCTAAGTACTAACACACACTTCATTTAATTTAAGGAGTACTAGCATGGGATCGAGGAGGAGGGGGGGGGTAGGTCTCAGGGGATCAGACCTGAATAAATAGATGCTTTTTTTAAAAAGAGCTTCAGAACTAGACGATCCTCTGCTGTACGTGATGCGCAACTTGGGTACCAGGTAGATAATTAGGATTTTGATTTGAGATTAAACGGTTAAATACAGCATGTATCATAAGTGCTCCTGTTTAAGGATGTGGTGCAGACCATCAAACTGAACAACTTTCTTCACATAAAAAAAAAAATATATCAACTGTCCCATGAACAAGTTTCGTTTGATAGTCTGTATGATCACACGCATAAATATGAGCACACCTTTCTAATACACGCTGAATGATTTAAAGATTGGCACTTCATTTCTTTTACTTTTACCAAAGAAAAATCTTTCGACAAACAATTTTTTTTAAATCAAAATCAGGCGGAATTTCATTTCCGTTTTCGGCCGAAAAAAAAAACATTTTCGGTCGGACTCTACTTGCTGATTAACCAGTTCATCACGACATGGTTTATTCTCGTACAGTTTATTTACAGAAATACATTCAGTGATTTATTTTCATCTCCCAAACAACGAGATATCATTCATTTTCCTCATTAATTATCGTAGTCATGTACACGGAAATATCGAATGAGAATAGATTAACTGTCTCGTGCGCGATTAATATCACTCCTCAAATTAGCCTTTGTATTGCCTCGTGGCCTCTGTTATCTGTCATCGGAAACGCTGTCACTGGAGTTAAGGTAAATTCACACGTAGTCGAACAATGATATCCGAATTGTTATGGGAAAAATGTGTTTAAAGAAAGGTGTAAAATTGCATGTTTGGTTAAGAAAGCACTTTCAGGTTTCAAGTTGGCTTACTGACCAAATATTATGTCTTTGCAGATTAAGTCAGCCTGAAAGGGCTCGTAATAACAGCCGCACGGGTCGAACGAAGGTTAAGCGACGCTTCCCGCGGTCGCTTTGTGGATGGGTGACCATCCATTACATATCGAGACCCCACCGTGCCTCGGAAAGCGCGTTCGTAGATCTTTGATAGTGGTTACGGGTGATCAGAAGCCCAAAAGTCTGAGAACCGGTCTTATCAATGGGTATCGTTTTACCCATTATATGAGTTGTGGAAGTCAGATAGGCAGTCGCTCCATGTAAAATACTGGTATTCAGCTACTTTGGATTAGACTGGAAGCCGAACTCAACATACTTGGGAAAATGCTAGGCAGAGAGATAGTTTAAGTTAGCCAGACGTAATAAAGCTGGCAATGACAAACCGTGTATGTGAAGTTCATAAAAACGTTAGATTTAGGACACATTTCGAAGGCTAATTGACGTCATCATTCGTTTGTTTCGCAAACTTTCGACAGCGACGCATTCCGATGACGTGCGATTCGGCTTTAATACGCCAATTCAATCATTATGCCCTCTTTGTTTTACCAACCGAGAACCGTCCTTGTTCGCGATAGAAAAAATATAAAAATAAAAGGTCCGCCACACAACGAAAGATAATCGCTGATGAGATCTCCGCCGTCGGCTGCGCATTGTTTGTAAATGAGAGCAGCGAAAATAAAATAAAAACGTTCATTTGATAGTGCTCTCTCGAGTCGATTGTTTCGGACCTTTGAATCGAGAATCGTTTGTGTTTTTAAATTATAATTATGTTTTAGTGGTTTCTATTTGCTACGGCGGCGCGGGTCCGCGCGACGTGTTAAGAATTGACGGCTTGTTAGTCGAATCGCACGAATTTACTCGCCCGAAACGGGTGAATTGTTACTTTAAAATTTTTTTGGGCGAGTTAATAACTCCAAAAATATGTTTAGGGCATTTGGCACATTTTTAATTTTATGCAATAAAGTAAAAGACAAAGGAGGAGGAAAGGAGGAACTAGATATAACACTATAGAAAAAATAATATTATTATAAAACTGACAATTCGCCCGTTCCGGGCGTTTAAAATCGTGCGAATCGACTAATAAGCCGAATTGACTGGGGCAGACGAGTGAAAAATTCTTCATCGCCTTGTTTGTTTTGACAGGCCAATTACTGGCAACATTTTTGAACATAAAACACAGCTTGTTACATTAATTGCAGATCCAGCTGAGTTGAATTTGCTATAAATGGACCTGGGTTAATGGATTCTTTGGCGAGACAAAGGCGTGTCTCAAAATACAACAGCACACCTTTGCTATTGTAGATAGAACTATCCTAATTCTCATTCCCTAGTATTTGTGATGGCAGGAAAGTGTAAACCGATTAGAAGAACTCGCTCTTATAGTTCTCGAGTGGGCTCCTCGAGAACAATGCATTAAGCAATGTATTGCTTAAGGGTATAATCTATATAATTATTATGTATATAAATTTCAAAGTCCAGACTGAGTGATATATCAACGCATAGCATAAACTGCTGGTCCCAGAGACATGAAAATCGGAGGGTGTGTTCTTTGTGAAGAGTAGGTATCCACTAAGAAATGGTTTTTCGAAATTCCACCCCTAAGAGGGTGAAATTTCACGCGGACGAAGTCATGGGCAGAAGCTAGTCAGCCTATAATGTTCCTACTGCTGGGACACAGGCGTCCTGTTTGTGAGAGGGAGTGACCCGTAATCCACCACGCGGATCCAGTGCGGGCTGGTAGATGTCACATGCCTTCAAATTTTTGGTTCTAGGACATACCGGTTTCCTCACAATGTTTTCCTTCACCGTTTTGAGAGTAGTGGTAATAAAAAAATTTACACTAAGTAAAGCCTGGCTGGGTTCGAACCCACGACCCACAACTCGTAAGTCGGGGCCGTTGCCACCGGGCCACCACTGCCCAACTGCTGCATTGATTAACACTTGAAGCATTAAAGCCGGCCGCATACGTATGGTTTCCTGATCAGGAATTCAGATTTGGAGACCCTGAATACACGCATTTCATACAAAATCGTCTCTAAGCGCAAACGTTCTTATATTTTCCGGACGGAAAAATTCCTGATCAGGAAACCTAATCAGGAAACCGTAAGTATGCGGCCAGCCTCTGGTCTCCGAATCTGAATTCCTGATTAGGAAACTGGACGTATGCGGCCGGCCTTGACTTCGTAAGCAAACACAAAGCTTCAGGCCTTGCGGTATTCTTCCGTTTATTGTTGGCAAAAATAAATGTACCTACTTGTTTATCATCGAACCGCAACGCCCACGCTCTAATATAATTATTATTTGTTACGGTATAAAATATTGCCATATTTTTTTTTTGTAATTTTTTTTATTTATTTGCCTGAAATATGGTATTTGACAGATTTTATAACATATGCACAATAGTTCTTCATATTCCGCCTACTAAATTCGGAATGCAAATATTGTGACAATAATAATAATTCTAATAATTATACTTATTTTTTATATGTTAAGAAATATTTAAAAATGTAATCAAATATGTAAATAGACAAATAAATGAAATAATAATTCTAATTAATTAATTAGAATTATTATCGCCTTTATTCAATTAAATACATAATATAAATTATATTTTTAAATATAATAATAATATGATATAATCATTTTAATTAATTAATTAAATTTTAAACTACTTAATTTAATGATTAAATTCCAATGTTAAAAAAAGTACTAAATCAAGAATTGTCTACATATCAAATTAAAAATGTCGAAGAAAAATAATTAAATTACAATTATTTATATCACGTTGTTAGTGGTCTGTCATGGCGTCGCGTGCAGACATGTTTGTGTTGTTTAATTTGGTCGGAGACTTAGGGGACATATAACAATTAAAATGATAAAGTCTTTTAAAAACTAACAAGCCATAGGTGTATGAGCGGTCACATAATGTTTATGAAAAGAAAATGGTGCCATTCGAAGGAATGAGTCTAAGGTTCTCGATTCATCTTTATTGGTGTTCGCTTATAATTAACTTTTTGAAGTGAAAACTTCTTTAAGCGCGTTGGGCATTTTTTTTAAAATGAGAAAAAACAATTGAACTCACGCCACTGTTACTGTAATCGACACCGCTTCGGATGTGTTCGACTGTCCTCGGAATGTATGTATATCCGATATGTCAGTAAGTGATGGCAAATGTGTTTTGTTTTCACTTCTGTCGGCACTCCCGGAGTGCCACTGTTTTTTTTTTCTTTTCTTTCTTAATTCTCTGAAGACACATAATATCAAGTCTGTATTCTTCGAAGGGTTAGGCAGAACTATAGTACACCCACATTTCGCCAGTTATGATTAAATCCCATGTAATAGGGGGCGAGCCTATTGCCATGTAGCGGGTACAAATCCAGACTCCTAGCTGCTACTGAGGAATTATAGATAAAAAACCTAATAACATTTTGCCCGATCCGGGAATCAAACCCCGGAACCTCAGGCTTAGTAGTAGCGCTTGACCGACCACTAGACCAACGGGGCGATCACAGTTCTCTGAAGACATACATCTGCCTAGCCCTTTCCCAACTATGTTGAGGTCGGCTTCCAGTCTAACCGGATGCAGCTGAATACCAGTATTTTACATGGAGCGACTGCCTATATGACCTCCACAACCCAGTTATTGGGTAATACGATACCCCTTGGTAAGACTGGTTGTCAGATTTTCGGGCTTCTGATGACCCGTAACGACTGTCAAAGATCCACGAATGACAGTTGGAACCAACGGCTTAACGTGCTTTCTTGGTATGTAAAGATGGTCACCCATCCACGGACCAACCGCGGCAAGCGTAACTTAACCTGATCGATCGACCCGTGCGGCTGATATTACTTAGCCACAAGCCCCTCGTTCTCTGAAGACATCGATAAGATACGGACATTTTTCCATTACACAAAGAAAAAAATCCATGAACAAGAAAAGAAAATAAACAATTCGCGAAACCAAACCGATTCTTGAAAACGTCTCAAGAACGTTTCAGTGTACTTGACATTAGCCTTCACAAAGGCACACGTGCTCTTTAACAACAGCTTGATAGTACGCATTGAATCGTCCGATTATTTGTTAAGAGCAGTGAACGTTGACCGTGATTGGTGGAGCGTTGCGCGCAGGCATCGTAACGAGAGTAATGTAGCAGTCAGCACTCTGCGGTCGGCTGGCCATTGTCAAATATTTCGAATATTGAATTTAGTGAGGGGACGCTTTTTCTGTTAGTTTCGGATCGGTAGGTCTAGATTGGAACTCTTTTTTTCGGGTGTGTGTACAGTTTCGATAACGTATTTTAGGGGCTTTGTAAATAGTTTTTTAATCTGTAGTCTTCCAACAAATCTAAGAAGAAATATTATCATGAAATATTCCTAAAAGTTGCAAATATGAAGTCTCCATTTTATCTCTACATCCCTCTCCTCATAAAACGTTATTATCGCCGTTCCTAAAGATTACTCAATAATAAAATATGTCCCAAAACCATTAAGACGTAAATAGCCGTCGATTCACACAAACGCTATTGCAGGCAACGATGCATTTAAGGATGATATTAATATAATACGTCGCGCATCATTTCGCTCGCCTGAATACGACGCTTGAGCCACAGAATAGATGGGTTCAGAAGGTCGAATCTATATAATGAGCAAATAACTTTACTATACAGGGTGTTACGGAAAGGGTATATCAATACAAACGGGTTGAAGAGTGTATCTGGTCTAGAATCTCTGTACAAAATTTCAGCTCAAAAGCATTAACCTTGAAAATGCTTAATATTTTTTTATTTCGACATCACGGCGCTGCACTGGCGCGCGGCGGCGTGATGTGCGTATACTAGGCGCACAGACATACTACAGATAATGGATAATGACCCTCGTAGTGCGGTGACACGTTTGTTATGATTTCAATTTAATAAACTATCGAAATAAAAAAATATTAAGCATTTTCAAAGTTACTGCTTTTGAGCTGAAATTTTGTACAGAGATTCTAGACCAGATACACTCTTCAACCCGTTTGTATTGATATACCCTTTCCGTAACACCCTGTATAGAGGTATGAGGAACAGGGTGTAAAGTTCACTCATACTCTATAGAAAAGGGAGGATCCTCCGACCAGACGGGTGTTGTGTCTGGCGGAGAACCGCCCGATGATTCATGTCGGGCTGTTGTATCTATGCTAGTTGCGCGGTAAGCTCTGCTTGCGAGATGCAGGATTTTTGCGTGACGTCAGTATGACGCGTTGTTTGCCTGTGGCGTTGTAGATACCGCTACAATTATTACTGGGAAAAGAAGCAACTATCACCTCCAACCTCCAATTTATCGTCACCAGAATGCAGCAGTGGGCCCAGCAGTACTGCCGCGCCTTGTTTGGCTTAACTCGACCCAGACAATGAATACCTTCCGATACAAAATGTGTAAAGACAGGCCGGTGCTTCTATGGTAGTAGTAGGTAGGCAATTATAAGTTCGTTGTTATGGAGTGTCGCGGGTGTGCTTTGGGCGAAAATACAGTCATACGTAACACGCTGCTCGTACAGGAAGTGCAAGCGCATTCGCGGTTGGCAGTTTGGCACTCGTTAATCGTTTGAGATCGCCGAAGTTTCACGTACGTGTCTATAGTCTGTTCTAAAATTATCTCATAAAATGTAACCAAATAAATCAGAAAACGTACCCATGGATGTAGTGTATTTGCTTGAAATATCAGTTAAAAGTCTATTTTTGTTTCTGTACATTTCACAAACATGATGGGCATCGATATATAAACACAAAAAAATCTGATTTTCTCAACTGATACTTCATGTGACAACACTATTATAGCGGTATCTACAACACCACATGCGAACAACGCGTCATACTGACGTCACGTAAAATCCTGCATCTCGCAAGCAGAGTTTACCGCGCAACTAGCACAGATACAACGGCCCGACATGAATCATCGGGCAGTTGCCCGCCAGACACAACTCCCGTCTGGTCAGAGGATCCTCCCTTTTCTATGGAGGATGAGTGAACTTTACATCCTGTTCCTCATACCTGTATACTATCAACGGTCATGAACTCAAAATAAATCATGTTTTTAGATATCAATTTCAACCACGTCTGCTAAGCTTCGCTAGCTAATTTATTTTGACCTTTTATGTGTGTGTTCGCCGGTTTTCGCTCTTTGAATGGAGCCGACCTTCTGTCTCTAGCCCTCTATATAGATATTCTGTGGCGTGAGCATCGGCGGCGCATTTACATCGCATCACTTACGACTAATGGCTGCGTTATTATCTAGCATCGAGTTATTTATGAAGAATTTGTATGCTTAGGCTTCCGTGTTTCTTTGAAGACTACTCATTAATGCAGTATCATTAATTCCGAACATTTATTGGTGGCTAATAAATGTTTTCCAATGGGTGCTTATCTGGATTTATTTGTGCGAAGTTTCGTGTCGAAAGGCGGCGACAATTGTTTTGATGTTAGGGAAGTAGAATTTGTTTGTTCAAAGTAAGTCATTACAACAATATTGATAAAGGCTTTGATGTTTGCGGTTTAAAGGAAATGCGGGTTAGCAAATTGGAATGTCATTATTTAGGAGAAAAAATCAGCTGTTTAATACAAATGTTCAATACCTACTTGACCAAAATGTATGAAACAGCAGATTTTTTTTTCGTGATTCAAGAGTTGGTCCCATAGTGAAAGTTGTTCACATTCATGGGTAGAACACCCTGTAAAAATTTGGAACCGGTAAAAATATCATCCTGTATATGTAAATAGGCATATCTATTACGAAACCATACGCAGTGACAAATAAGGTAGGTACCTTATTTGTCACTGCGTATGGTTTCGTAATAGATATGCCTATAGGATCAAGCTTGCGAAAAACAACTTGTCTGTTCGGTTGCTAATATCACAGAACCATGTTTAGAGCTGTTTATAATAAACAGTGTTTGTTAACACCATGACACCTACAGAATTTGAACTCACAGGGCTATCAATGGGGAGGTCTAGGTATGTTCAGCATTGGACGTATTTCAGCTGAAATTATGATGATACTTACCTACTGTAAAGTGTCACTAGAGTTTCAAAAGCTTTCCCAATGGAAACGACTGCGACTTACGAGTCGTAGATCGTAGGTTCGAACCCAGACAGGCTTTTTACTTTGTGTAAATTAGTTCGTCACCACTGCTCTCAAAACTTTGAAGGAAACTTTCCTAGAACCAAAAAACTGGAAGACACGTGACATCCACCAACCCGCACTGGGCCCGCGTGGTGGATTACGGCCCACTCCCTCTCACAGAGAGGAGGCCAGTGTCCCAGCAGTGGGAACATTATAGGATGATTATGTACTAAAAAGCTTAGTCAACAGATCCAATGGATCCAATCATAGACTTTGTCGGTACGCAATAGATTTGCTTTATCCGACTAGAAGGAAATATTGATTTAAAAATTAATAAAAGTCACACTTGACATTTCAAATCGCTCCTTTGAACTACCAACACTACGTTTGACGAGGACTACACCCGTTTTGTAGACACATGGAAGTGTGTCCTACCCTTGTCATTTTAGATATTTGACACCTGCTATTTACGGATCAGATACTGCGTAAATTAATTTCATTACGCTTCCATTCGCGTGCGCGAGCTGACGTGCGGACAACGATCCAACAATTAATGTTTATTTAATATAAATTTGTTTCGAATTCATATAGGGAGCAATATTGTCTGTTACCAAAGTACCTACAGATATACAGGGTGAATTTTTCAAGTGGGCGTGGATGGCCAAATCCGAAACTATGAGGAATAGCGAAAAGTACTCAAAGGAGTCGCGGGCTCGATTTTGATAAAAACTAAAACTGCATCATTGGATTTTTGAAAAATCAATATTTCTGGCCAGGAATCGAACCTGTTGATTTTGAAAAAAAAAACACACACTGTATTATTACACCATTCGATAGTGTCGCTAATAAGGATCAAATTCTGGGAAGTAATGACATACGGCAAACTAAAGGAAAGAGCTCATTTTTATCAAAATACTTTTTTATTTTCTTATGCTACCTACCTATTAAACCTTAACTGATTAATTGTTCAAAATTATGACAATTGTTTTTGAATACATAGCTGGATTCGACGACTCAAGGATTGTACTGCAATTTAAAATTTGAATTTAGAACATAATTTTGTGAAGGTGACTGCGCTACGAGTATTTCGGGTGTAAAAATATTGAGCATAATTTCGAACAAGGTATGAAAAAAGAAGCAGTTTATTAAAATTGAACATTTCCCTTAAGTTTGCCGTATGTCATTACTTCCCAGAATTTGATCCTTATTAGGGACACTATCGAATGGTGTAATAATACAGTGTGTGTTTTTTTTTTCAAAGTCAACAGGTTCGATTCCTGGCTAGAAATATTGAATTTTCAAAAATCCAATGATGCAGTTTTAGTTTTCATCAAAATCGAGCCCGCGACTCCTTTCAGTACTTTTCGCTATTCCTCATAGTTTAGGATTTGGCCATCCACGCCCACTTGGAAAATTCACCCTGTATACTTGTTGTTTTACCAACAATTCTTCCTCATTGTGTGGACGTCACGCCGTTTTGTCATATTGCGAATAGGTAAGGCAAATATATATCGACGCTTGAAAGGCAAAATTGACTAAGCGACATCGACATAGGGCTAACTTTACAGGAGAACTAATCATATAAATTCTTGTATTCATCCTACAGGCGTAATTCGTGCTGTTTTTAAATCTTATCTTATAATCTGAATTTATAATGTTTTTTTTCTGAAGAGTTTCCTTTAAACTGTTCTCCTGTAAAGTTAGCCATATGTCGCTTAGTCAGTTTTGAT
Source organism: Amphipoea lucens (assembly GCA_947508005.1). NCBI lineage: Eukaryota > Metazoa > Arthropoda > Insecta > Lepidoptera > Noctuidae > Amphipoea > Amphipoea lucens. The sequence continues at coordinate 7,506,815 of OX382368.1, read as the reverse complement.
TTTTAAGCGTCGATATATAGTCCTATCTTCCTAGTCATTGCGATATTAAGTCGTTAGGATTCCTAATCAAATTGAGATTATGTCATATCGCGATCTAGTCCTACTGGCAACCTAAACATCGATAAACAGACCAAAGTATGATACCGACGCGTGTTGACAATATCAGACTATTTCCCAAAGGCGTTTTCCATGACAGTAAGTCAATGGATCCCTGAGCTAAATGCTGTCTTAAATCGGAAGATAAATGGTAAGTCAATTTTATATAGCTTGATAGGAATTTTACCAGAAACTTGGTTTTTACACACACATCTACTACATCAAAGCTATCAAGTGAAAATATCGAGTTGAAAATGAGTTCATTAATTTACAGATTTAGGGCTGATTTTTCTCAGTGAGAGGGAGTGGGCCGTTATCCACCACGTGGGCCCAGTGCGGGTTGGTGGATGTCACATGTCTTCGAATTTTTGGTTCTAGGCCATTTTTCTATCGACAGATAATTTTTATTCGTAGGATAAAATTAAAATCTGACAGATTTTGTATGGCAGAACTGTCAAAAAATCAAAATTATTCCTCGGATAAAATTATCTGGCGTTGGATAAATCAGCCCATTCGTTGCCGGCCCTACTTGCCAGGCACTTAACCTGCAACCTGGTTGTTCATAAGCATGTTCTTAAACCTCTAGTCAACTACAACCGACTACATAATGGTTGTTTATTACCCTACGCCTGATAAGCTGTCGGTTCATCGCCTGTAAACGCCATTATGTTATCGCTTCCTCGACAGGCTACCCTAACAGTGACAGCTTGTTAGCCTGTTGTCTATGAGCTTCAGTACAGGTAGCTCGTAGATAAGCTTCAATACCGGTAAATGTCGATGGTTTGTGGATCACTGAGTAAGGTAGGTTTGCACATACGTGTACAGTACAGTCCATGCCAGTTAATTACAGGACTTGATTCTGAAATGATGTTAAAAATAAGCAAAAACAGTACATAAGAACTGTTAAAGTTAGGTAAGCAATGCCGAAAAGGCTTCGAAAACAATCTGGCTATGGCGTTAGGGAAGAAAATAAGTTTAGTTTGCCAATTTACATTTCTATGCGCGATAACATACTTTACCAAAGAATATTTTCCGTGCTTCCGAGTCTCGTATAATAAACATATATACATAAACGTTCGATTCCATTTACCGTAGCGTAGTCGCGTACAAATATCATTGTATCTGTCACGTATACCATTCATCACCCACCCCCATAAGAGTTGGATTTTTGATTTGTTATCCCAGCGACGTTGTCAGTGTTATTGATGTGTAGCGAAATTGGAAAGTTCAGAGGCACTTATCTCTCAGATTTAGATAGCGGGGCAATTTATAAAGCGGGGTTTTCTTCCCCTAAAGCACCCTTGACGCGAGCCCGCGGCTGTGTCGCTCGCAGCCCGCCTTCACTCTCGGATTATTGAACCCGATATTACATAAATACCAAATGTGGATAGACAATGATGATACGGTATTGAGTTTACTTCATTTCGTGTTACACGGAAGGCTTTGTGGCTCGTTTTGTGTCGTGTCTCGGTGCAGGGAGTATGTAAACAACAGCGGATCTTGAGGCCCTACTGTGAGTATTACAGGATTTATACCGTAACGTAACTTTTGTTTTTCTATGCGACTATTTTTAGCTCCCCCCCAAAAAAAAACTCAGTAGAAAGTACTGGTGAAATAGAAAGACTTTCAGTGACATGTCGAGTCATCATTGTTCGACTAATGGATAGAGGAGATCCCACAAAAAACAATTGAGAGCGCCGAGAATTCATTCAGTTGACTTTTTCCCGGATTTTCGCCAGGGCCGAAAGAAATTGGATGTACGTTCATTATGAACAGCAAAAGTATCGTCTTTAATAATATGACACGTGTTTGTGAAGTAGGGGGTCCTTGCAAACAATAAATAGACGAGAACATCTAGAAGTGAACCGTTGCCGACATCGTTTGTAACGTAAAAGCTATGATATTAAACATAAAACACAAAGAGATATAAAAATCTGTTTCAAGTTGTTTTCTCGAACCATTTGGAGACGAGAGCCCTCGAGTGGCGTGTCGAATCATGTCTTCGCAATCGATACTTCAGTTTTTCCCTCGTTCCGTGAAAAACGTTACCATTTCTTGTCGAGACAGAAATGTTCCTTATCTCTGTTTGAGATTAATACGAAGGGTACGTCAGTATCAAAGCTGCCCAAATATTTTGTTAACATTTACGCCGCGATAAAAATGCAGGAAATTTTTGTGGATAGGAACGGATTTCTTGGATTTATGGTGAGTGGATGCTTGTTTTATCTTAGCGATCAGGAATTTGTTTGTTAGTAAGGAACAAGAAGTAATTATTTATTCCTTATCATAATTCTCTTACCCATATTATCCCAATTTATTTGTGGTCGGCGCAACATGTTTTTTCTTCTATAGGTACTTCTCTATTAGTCGTCATCTCGGTAGTCACCCCCTTTCTAGCCATATCATCGTTCACAAGTTTAGTTGTTCCCTAATGTCGCAGGATAATTTGGAAGTAGCATCGTGTCTCAGATATATCACGTCGAAGTAAGATATTGTCGAAGTACAGCATGCTGGAGTAGAGTACGTCGAAATTGACTCATGTCGGAATACCATTGTTGTCGAAGTCGCATCGTTTCCTAGTTAAATCATGTCGAAGAAACGCTTTGTCGGAGTACAGTACTGTCAGAATTTAGGTATTTCGAACTAAAGTATTGTCGAAATGAAGACGTGTCGGAGTTCCATATTGTCGAAATAAAATCTTGTCGTATTACGGTTTGTCAAAGTTCAGTTGGTAAGTCATAGGGTGACAAAATGGGCGGTCTTATCGCTAATAGCAATCTTGTAAAGTCAACCTTAAGATTTAAAGGGAGAAGGAGAAACAATACTATAGGTAGTCTATAGTGTACTTACTATTTACATATACAATAAATACATTCATACATAAAGCATATATGTATTTATCGATAAAATTGGTTGAACGGACGGCAAAAAGGTTTATTTAAAACGTCTAATCTTATTGCAAATGGAGTATAGAGCTAGATATAAATTATAATATACCTTCTGAATACATATCGGCATCTTCCAGTGCCTTAGGCATCTTTTGGGCAAGCTCGTTCCATCATAGACCTCATCCATCGCTTTCCATCAGGCGCGATCGAGGTCAAGAGCGGGCCCATTCAGAAATATGAAAAAAATATAAATAAATAATTTGATAAAACTGCCTGCAATTCTGCAGGTACTTAATTATAGGCATTGGAATTCCATTCCAAAGCGCAGGACGAATGAAAGCCTTTTCGAATGAGAAACTTCTACTGTATTTATTAATAATAGAATCCTTTCGAACTCAATACCTTCACGGTAGCATCGGTAACAATACCCAGTGAAGAGATAAAGGTGTTTGATTGAATCATGGTGGATGGGATTCGGTGCGTGTGCGGATAATATATTGATTAGAGCGGTCACTAAGAGGGGCTTGTGGCTAAGTAATAACAGCAGCACGGGTCGATCGATTAGGTTAAGCTACGCTTGCCGCGGTTGGTCTGTGGATGGGTGACCCTTCCGTGGCTCGGTGGTCCCGGCTGTCATTAAATCATCTTTGACAGTCGTTACGGGTCATCAGAAGCCCGAAAGCCTGATAACCAGTCTTACCAAGGGGCATCGTATTACCCAGTAACTGGGTTGTGTAGGAGATAGGCAGTAAATTGTCATGAATTTTGAAGAGAAATACGTACTTTATTGACTGGCAGAGACTGACTTGTGGCATTAAGTCCTCCTTTGTACCACTTTTGAAGATTAAGTTTAAATAAATAAATCAGATGCTCACCTTAACCCTAGTAGAATAATTTTTTGCGACTTTGGTGCAAACTATAAATGTTTATAATATGCAATATAGAGATATAATTATGCAATCATAGTTCGCACAAAAATCGCAAAAGTTATTGAGTATTTTGAGAGTATAATAAAGAACTCCATAATTATGCCCATAGGAGCGTACTAGATTGTAGAGAAAGGAGTTTTCCACATTGAGAATACACAATACCAAACTCGAGACTTCCTAATTAAATTCTTCCTGAATCCAATAACCCACAGTTACAATACAGATAAAGGTGTCCGATTGAACGATGGTCGATAGCATTCGGTCTGCGATATATCCGCAGATATATCTCGATATATCGAGCGGGCAGCGTGGAATGCCTTCAATTTCCACTTGCGCCAGTCTGTTGAGTTCAGAGGATGAATATTTATGGGTTTCAGACGCTAATGTACGAGTACTATGTAGTGGATGCGTTTGTTGGTTTATTGGTGAATTTGTTTTGGAAGGTCACATAATTAGCGTCATGGAAATATCGCGAAGAAACCGATGAAAAGCAGCGCGTGAATATATGAATTATTGAAGTGAAATGATGTCTATTTTTATAAGTAGATCTTCTTTGACACTTATACAGGTCAATATTTTAAAACTAGTTGACGCCGACGTATCCAAGCTGACTGATCCCTGAGGAGAAATGCCGAAACAAGCTTAGAAGTCATGGTTTCTTTTCTAAGTACAAACGTTATATTATTTATTGTTGCTAAGCATTGTTTCCATATACAGTCAACAGTGGTGAAACCGGCTATCTATTGATCTTGATTATTAAAATATATGTTTATGTTATAATGCTTTGGTACCTAGAAAACTGTTCAGATTAAACCCAAGAGAGATGAAGGGACGTCATTTATTATTTATTGCTTATTACTACCATTAGGGTGGGGTCCATAAAGTTAAGCTTCCGGGAAAAAAATACTTTATTTCTTTATCCGGCAGGGTAATTGCATAACAAACTATCAGTCGCAATTGGTTTCATTTTGACAGTTAAACAACATTCATTGCGTTATTTGCGTTGTTGAGTAGGCACGTTTTTCGAACATAATGGAGCAATGGATTAGAAATATGCTTCAAAATTATTCAAATTGAGAGTAATAGTGTGTTACGCAATTAGGGTGCAGATTTTAAGTTGCCAAGTTCCATCAAAATCAATAAGACGAGAGTAATTGCTTTTAGTAATAAGACTGTCTTGATGAGTCTAAAATTAAGAATGTCAAAAAGTCAATCATTGTTACAATTTATTTATAGTTAATCAAAACGGTGCAACACCAATTAAACATTAATTAACATAGAAACCATTATTACGTTGACAATGATTTATACATACATACATAAACTATAATGACAATGATTATGTTGTATATAAAATAATTTAATTTAAAACTAACACGGAACAGTGGACTCTCTTGCACACTTTCTCTCACAGAACACCAGGCATGCATACGCATAATTTTACTCTATTCACCCGCATATATATCATATTCAGGGTTGGCAGTCAGAAGGGCATTTAGAATTTTAAAAAACAGACTGGGGACTCGGCTCTGGCTAGTTTTTGCGCAAACAAAGGGGCAATTTTCGTAATTTTAAGAACGTTCACAGTCTGATCTCAGTCTCAATCTGTCAAATATACCTCTAATTTCCCTAAACTTTTGACATTGACTGTCGCTGAGATGAGATTGCGACTAGATTTTGAAAGTTTTTATTTACGGGAATTATCACATCAACGATTCATAATCCATATACCCAAATAAAACAAAAGAAAGCGTCACAAGCTTTTAAACACAACAACATCAAGGACACAAAAGTAAAACATACAATATCATAACAGTCTCCGATTCTCATCAGTCATGTGTAAAAAACAAACATATATGTTAAGGAAATGAAACGGTAGATACCTACTCTGTTTCTTTTTCCGGGTTTTAAGTTGTCAAAATCAATAAAACGAGAGAAATTGCTTTTGGTAATAAGACTATCAGTGATGGAAGACATCGTGAGGAAACCGGCATGTTCTAAAATTAAAATTACGGCCCACATCTCACAGAGAGGAGGCCTGTGTCCCAGCAGTGGGAACATAGGTTGATTATGTAATAAGACTATTACGATAAATCACACCAGGCCCTAATCCATATACCCAAATAAAACAAAAGAACACATCACACTGCACCACACAGCTTTTAAACACAACAACACCAAAAGTAAGCAACCAATATCATAACAGTCCGATTCTCATCACTCATGTGTAAAAAACAAACGTAAGTTAAGGAAATGATGTTTTTTCTTAAGACTGTTCGTTCACATATGTACGATATTATATATTATGACTAGGAGGGGACTGATATTGTTGCCAATGTATCTGTTCCGTTTCCCCTTTTGTGACCGGTCGCTTCAGGCGATGCGTGGATGCATTTAGTGATTACGTTTGTGATTTATTTTTATCAGGATTTTATGGCTAGAGATAGGGCCAACATCTTTTTGTGCTTTCGAAACAGACGTATACCCAGATTTGATTTTCATGAAAATATTCTTACGTGTTGAATTATGATGCTCGCATGTCGCATACATTTTCTTATTTTCTTCTCTTATTTTTTAGACCTTTGTATTCTGCTTATGCATACGAAGTTTCATTAAAATCGGTTCATTCATTTCGAAAAACAGGGGCTTGAAAGTTTGTATGAAATGCCGTACGTCGTAAACGCTTTTAACTAGTATCATAGTTGGTAGCGACGTTGACTGCTAGGGAGCCCACAGACACACAACCTCATAATGATTTTCCATAACACCTACGGGAAGAAATTAATGTCTTGGTCTTTTGGCAACTAACTTTCTTTAACTTCCAACAAACAAACAAATTAACATGTTCACTGCGGGAAGCTCCTCAGCAAACTTTCAATATATGCGTTACCAGATTGTATCGACCAAGTTTGTACCTTTGCCGCGGTGCGTACCAGCGCTCTAAGGCTCGGTAATTTTACAAAATTTAAAAGTTCGATATTTTACTGAAATCTCGTTCAATTTGTAAAAAATATATATGAATATGATCTACATTAGTTGCTTGTCTAAACCCTGCTGTCGTAGATAAATCCGACAACTCTTTATGTTAAAAATTATGCGAAAACTTTGCCAAGTCGATAACATACCTTATTAAAACACAACTTATCTCGAGTACCTATATCACTGTTGCAAATAAATCCAACTTTCAGTGCGGTACCAGGTTTCTGATACCAGTTCTAATAGACCTGGTATTAGTTTTTACATAAATCTAGTTATAATTGACGAGATAATCCCAAAAATATATTTGTCTCTTTTCTATGCCTTTTAGTTCCTAAGATACAGCTCTCGCACCAGCGGTAAATTTGTATCTTTCGCCCCCGCACTGAATGCAAGGTACGTACAGGTTTTCAAGTATCTGGTAACGCAGGGAACTGGTCAAAGTATCAACTAATAATAATAATAAATTCATTTATTTCAGGTAATTAACACCCATTGCCACACGACATAAATAAACACACAAACACATAAATTAATAGAAAACATAATAAATAAATTAAATTAAATCAAATAAAAAAATCAAATCAAATAAAATGAAATCAAATTAAATACAAACAAAATAAATCAACTTAAATTGAATCAAAATAAATCGAAAAAATCAAATCAAATTAGAACACATAATAAATACACAAAGATACTATTCCAACAATGTTCTAGACTTTGCACTGAGAATCTGAGATGAGAACAGACCAACACCGCAATAAACTTGGATCGCCAACAGAACTTCACAATAATTAAACTACTACACTTTAGTACCACTATCATTCCACAAACGCAACACAGCTCCAGATCTGTTTGAACAAATTCCCAGTTAATTTCCCACTTCACGATCTGTTTGTACAAATTCCCAGCTAATTTCCCAGTTCCCTTGTATCGTACATCCGGGACCAAGTCTGTCCATATCGTCCGGTTTAATTACTAAGCTGCCAGCGCCTCTAGTAACACATTGATGACAGTGGCTGGCTTGCTTGCAAGTTATAGCTCATACTGTTTGCTTTGAGCCTGTTGTGTCATGTTCAATGTGTGATGTTTTGAGGGTGATGGAACGATGATAGTTTGACAGGAGATGTCACGCGTGTGGTTCCATTTTTAAAAACGACATATTGGGTTTTTTATAGCTTTCTCACTTCATTTAAATGCAAATGATAGGGACGGCTAGAATTTATAGTGTTTTAATAACGTTTTATAGCGTTCAAAAACTGGTCCGGACTTCAACTTCAATCCGTATGGTAATGTTCTATTAGATACGATGCTTGGTTTTCGGACCCCATGCTGGATCGTAATATTATTGAAAACCGAATAGCTATTTCTGCCAATTTATAGTGCAATACTGAATAGCTTTTTTTGCCAATTTTTTTTACCACATTAGACTGGTTCAGAAAAATGGTAGTTTATTTTGTTTTTTTCATATTTATTAAGATCCGTTCCAATTTATGTTCTTACAAACGGCTCCGTGATAATTTATTATTTTCTTCGAAAAGACTTTTCAGACCATTCTCTTCGTTCCAGGTTAAGAAACAAAAAACGTCGAAAAAGCAACCTTTTCAGTATTTTCCCCACAAAACGCACCTTTGTGCGGAATTAAAGAACAATTACTTCATTACTTAAGAGTGCTGACTTGGCGTTTTTACTTTGGCTTTTCTAAGATACCTTTTCTGCTTTTCACTTTTGTGTAACTGCTACAAAAAATAAATAAAAGTCGTTTTATTTTTATAGCTTTTTGGTGTATTTTATCCTTGTAATAGAAGGATACCTAAATGGTTTTTTATTTTTAAAACCACCTAAATAAATATGTTAAAAAGTATACCTTCGTGTCTTTGATTTATTGTTTCAAAATAAAATAAAATATAGAAATAACAATAAAAACATTTATTGTATAATTCAAGTTTGTTCTGAATTGTCTTTTTATTTGGTTAAGTTGGACACATTTATTATTTAGTTGCCAAAGATTTATTAAGTCGAGTCAGGAATATAATTGTTTTATTTAAACAATTAAGTACTAGGTACTAGTACTTTATTTTTTAGTAGGTAAGAACTTTATTTTTTCGTAAAATTCATTACAACATCTATAGAAATAGATAAAATTGAAGTGACTGTTTGTAATGTCAAAATGACAGCTTTTTTTGTCTGTCTTTTTGTCCCGACTAATCTCCGAAACGGCTGATTGAACAACGATTTTGATGAAATTCGGTATAGGGTACTTTAAACACTGCGAAAGGACATAGGATAATTTTTATCAACATACCACGCGGGCGAAGCTGCGGGCGGAACCTTTGTCAAAAATAACTATTAAAATCTTTTTAGCTACCTATTTGAGATTTTTCATTAACGCTTTTTTATGTTCTCACTTTGTACTTTAATCTACTAATCAAGTTCTCAAAGACGTACAAACCAATTTGAATTTGAACCATTTAACCCAGGAAAAATCACAAATTACAAAATTATTAACTTAATGCCAATATAATACACAGTCACTTGAACAAAGTCGCGGGTACAGCTAGTTAAAAATAAGTATTACAATTTACTTAGATACTTGAGGTTTTGAATGATGGAGAAATAGAAAACACATCATCACTTAGTAACTATTGCCTATCTGACCTGAAGGATCGTGACTGATCAGACTAGGACAGAAACCCTCGGAGCACCCAGATATTATACAAATGTTCTTAGCAGACGGGGAGATGTAATCAACTTCTGGGGGGAGGTGGGCTTGTTGGAATAACCACCGACGGCCACCACGCACCATAGTCCACCTGAAGGATTAAGTGCGGAAACAACCCTCTTACAAAGAACATTGCTAATCTGTGTCATATTATTATCTCTATTACAGCACGATCGTAGTTGACATTAATTGCATTAAGAATGCCACAAGGCGCTAATTTGAATGGAAGTGAATGAAAGGATACTAATGAATATATTCATACAGTGTTTATTCATTTGTGGTCTGGAGATGTAAGGAACATGAGATTGTGGTCTAAAACTCTGCGATCTGCTAAGGTTGTGTATTCAACGCTCGATTCAATGGTTCATTTGTCGTAGAAATTAATCCAAGGTATTCAGCATGTATTAGAATGGTGTCATATTAAAGGGGATTACAGGACCTAAACGCAAAAAACGCAAGTTTTATAATGCCTAAAAGTACTACAATAAACAAAATCAGAAAAGTATATGATATTCTTCAGGATATATGCTAGTTACATAATGTGTTGAAAACATAATGCAACTAATTTGATACGATAGAAAAAAATCATGAAGATACCTCTAAAAACTTTCTTTTTACAATAAAAACCATACTAATATACATACAATCATTCTGATTTTCTGTCCGATTATTCACCCTGTTCCATAGGTATATCCCTACTGATGTATCTCCACCGGTAGGGATACTTAGAGATTTTTTCCAATTATCGTTACCTGTAGGGATATAGCAACATACTAAAGTGTCTAAACTACATCTAAATAAACAATAGACAGTTAAAAGTGGGTAATTTTTGCTCTTTTTATGAATATTTTCATCTGTATCTCTCACAACAGACCAACAATAGTCACGTAGCATATTTTCAAAAATAAATGAATAGGCAAATAACTAAATAGGCATATTTTCGATGAATCGTAACTTTCCATGTAAAACCTTATCACTACTAAAGGCATTATGGAAATTGATTTAGACGCTACTGTTACCTATATCGACTAATTGGAAGTCTATTATTAATCATGTACGGCAGCAATTTGCTTCAATGAATGCATTATAAATGCATGCAATTGTCACAGATTATGTCCGTTGGAAGGGTAAGCATGTAAGTGAGGTAGGATAATTTGCGTCTGTAGCTATAGGCCGACCGCTTAACTGAGACGTTGCCTGAGGTAGCAGCGCGGTGCGGGAGGAGTGTGGTGACGTGATGCGAGAGCTCATTGATTCGTCAACTTGTGATAACTATCACCCCTCCCGCACCGCGCAGCTACCTCAGGGGCAGCCTATAGTCGCAAATTATGTAGACATAGAATGTTTTGTTTTGCTGTGAGACACTTATTAGATTTCCAAACTCAAAGTGTGCCAACGGGACTCAGGGCGGTTTCGCACTCCGATCCGAATCCGTGAAATGCCGGTCCGAAGTAACTGTAGTCCTATTTGTATGAGGGGTTGCGCACTACATTCGAACTCTATACGTCAGAATTTAGAACAATTTCCAATTCGGATTGATTTCTCGGATTCGGATCGGACGTAGTGCGAAACCGCTGTAAGGCTCTGCTGTCCGTCTGTCCGTCTGTCAGTCACAGGTATAGATATATGAAAGGAGTGTATGTTTTGAACCGTAATACGTACGTAGACACTTGACATTTTCACAGTGTGTAAGGCTATGGCCGTTATGATAACACATGCTAAATAAAGTTAAAAATTTAATTATGTCCCCATACAAGAAAGTATTTAAGAAGGTATGTAGTGTTATTCAAATTGTAGGTGGTATCCCGAACCCTTCGTGTGCGAGTCCGATTATGCACTTGGTCGTTTTTTTATTATGACTTCAGCAGGGACCTTCATTTTAAATAATTGATTTGATAGACTTTCAACTTTATCGCTAAAGTATATGGTTCAAAATTGATTGGGAAAATTTGACTGTTTCGGGTAGCTTGATGTGCTGGCGTTTGTACAAGAGTTAACATTGGTGATATGGAAATTATATTATGTAGAGAAAGATTCTTTCTATTTGCATTACTACCTACTGAACATGAAGTATAAGAAGTGATGAAACTTTGCAAGGTATTTTGCACTTTTTAACCTTTTTTATTACCGCAATGTTTAACTGTGCAACAAAAATAAAGCTAGTTTTTTATATTACAAAAATAATGAATTTGATTAGAAATAGTACCTACAAGATTTATCAATCCGTACCCATACGTACGGTAGCGGTGACGTACAGTTTAAATAATGTATGTCAATCGGACAAGAAGGTATCTACTGAGAGATTGCTTGTCCATGTTCCATCCTCTAAGAGATTTGCGGTCCCATGTTTAACCCAGTTTGCGTTTTACGACGTGGGATATTAAGCTAATACACTTAACTTACACAAGGAGATGGTATTGCAGTGACAATCTTACGAGAGTTAATAAATATGGGCATCTAAGGTTCGGCCGCGCTATATTTGCCAAAGATGTAAACAACAATGGCTGCTCGAAATTTAGACGGAAAGAAATATTACTTAAAATAAATGTTCTTTTATATCGATTTTATTCAATTTCGAGCGGCCATTTTTGTTTAAAGCTTTGGCAAATTTAGCGCGGCCAGACCTTATGTCATTGTATGAAAGTGTTGTATGAAAATCTAAAATATTTTAGGACGTTAAGTTGATTCGGTAACATAATCATCAGCTGCCTAGCCATTTCCCAACTATGTTGGGGTCGGTTTCCAGTCTAACCGGATGCAGCTGAATACCTGTATTTTACATGGAGCGACTGGAGGTTAGATGACCTCCACAACCCAATTGAAAATTAATCAGCGCCTAATTGACGTAATTTTAGTAAAGTTTTTCATCACGTCTAAACTTATATGGAGTAGTGTCAGGCGATGATTAATTTGACAGGACTAAACTAAAATTTGTCTTCTGTCCTTTTCTTAATGAAATAGAAAGAAAAAGATGCACTGAACTTAAATTTAGTTTAGTTTGTGAACAAGGGAATCGGTACCAATATCTGTTTTCCTTTAACTTCGATTACGAACGGTAGAATACAAAAGTTCATTTCCAAATCAGGTACACATTTGTGAGCAGTACGTTTCAGAGAACATTTTACTAACTTTATCAAAATAGAGCTGTTTTCTATTCCCAACAACCTCCAAATTAGAATTTAATTAAAATAAAACGTGATATACGCAATATGCTGTTTAGTAAACTCGCATAGTGTGAGCGTAGAGCAAAATAATGCATTTCATAAATTAAATGGTAAATGAGAGCGAAGGTAATTTACATATAACTGAATTTCATGAAAGCCACCTGTGATGCCGCGACTTCATTACGTCTGCCGCAGTTATTTCAGCATTTGATATGTGTATGATATTAAATATTCGTCATATTTGATGTACAATGTTGTTGGGAAGTTATTAAAGAATGAAATATTAGAATATATTACGAACCTACCTACTGTACAAAGTTTACTTAATGATTTTAATATACGTATAGTCCTAGACCCTGTGAAATTGTCATTTCCTAGTGTGTGCCATAATATTATGACTCGATACGACACGACTTTCGAAAAATGCGATCGAAAAACGCCAAATACATAAGGAAATTTCATTATGTATTGCAGTTCTGTGAAGAAACGTTCACGATTCAACGAATGAAACTGCCAATTTATTCTAGGTGAAATGAGCTTCAAGTGAGCTGACAATAGTGTCAATTCCTAGCAACAGAGGGACAATTCTCGTAATTTTAAAAACGTTCACAGTCTGATCTCAGTCTCAATCTGTCAAAAATACCTCTAATTTCCTTACATTTTGACAAGTTTTTGACATTTGTTTATCGCCGAGAAGAGACTACGACTAGATTTTGAACGTTTTAAATTACGAGAATTGGTCTTCAGGCTTCAGGTTTTATGACAGCTCACTTCATCTTCGCTGTGAGATTTTTACAGAATAGACCGCCCGAATATTTTATAATGTTAATAAGAACTACAATTCTATACATTTCAAACCACAACCACTGAAAGTAGATAATGCTTGTCCAAGATCACAGTCCGTAACTTCAAAGAGAGCAATAAATCTTCGTAACAAAAGACTTAACATAAAACACAAGTTAAGTTCGTCAGTGCAAACTGCAGTACAGTGAAGTAAGAGCTAACATGGAGTAGTGAGTGAATGGAGGTCTAATATGCATCTTTAATTTGAACAGTAATTTGTTTTGCTATTGATTTTCAGAGGTAGTCAGATAGGAAATGTCGAATCAATCTAGCTATTTTTTTATATGACTTGTAAAAGTGATTCCGATATTCTATTTATAGAGTTTCATTTCATTTATTTGGCAGTAGCATCGCGTATCATTCATTGACTGACCACATTTTATGAAAAATAAAATCGTAGTTACAAAAGGATTGTCATTCATCAAAGTGCCTTTTTTTGGTGCGCGGTGGAAGTCCCCATGGACTTCCTCCATCGTGGGGGTGACAGAAGGATTGAATACTTTCATTGATGTGCAATAAAAGTGTTCTACCAATCTGATCTTATAAATAAGCAGATTTTTATTGTGATGACAATCTTGAATTCAAAATGACTAACCTGATAACGATGATGTGATCTTAATCATTTATGTGTCAAAATATAGTTCATTATATGGTCTTAAGTTTAGTCAATGGTCTCATCACATTCTGCCAAGTGTGGCGTGCTAATATTATCTACATATTAATGCCAAGACATATACTATTAGGTCAGTGTTTACATTATTGATTGCATAATTATTACGAATTAAAAGTAATATCTGAAGCATGCCACTTAAAAACATTATAATCATAACTTATAATCGTAATTCACAACACTTACAGCTTCTGGCTTCATTTTGCCTTACTCCGTGAAAAAAAACTCGCTGCCGGACGTTTTATTTTACAAGTTACTTGATACGAGTGTAACGTCAAACTTTTCACTTAAGCTGTATTCGTCGCATCTGTGAATTCACAGTTGAAGCTTTACGACTGAACTTGGTACAAGTACAACTCAATAGTTGCTACTTTGTATAGGTAGGTTAGGTTGAGGTTTTGAGTGCTATTGGAAAGAGCTTGGTTTGTTGAATGTATGTAGGGATTCTAGGTATTGAGGTATGTATCTACCTTAAATTCTGATAATTTTGTCAAGAGCCGACGTCGATGTTGTCTATCTAGATCCTTTATTGATACATTATTTATTGAGAAGGAAATGACGCTTAACTAAGAGTGAATGTTTTATTGAGAATTTTGTGACCCACGTATAATGCTAGGATAAGTGGTATAATATAATTCTGAAGAGCAAGGTGATAGAATTTGTTTATTGTGGCATTTAACATTCAAAATAAATGAAACAATCAAAAATCTCATCTTCAAAAGTCATAAAAATAAATAATAATCCAAAGCTCGTCAAAAACACCTCTATTAAAGAAAGTAGACAGAAAACTATAACACCAATCATAAAGTAACAAACAGGCGCGATATTGTTTATGAAAATCAGAAAATAAAACATTTTATGAGAGGCATTAGGTAATAAAAGTTGTTAATAATAATCTGCGGTCCGCCACGCTGAACAACTCAAAAATTTGTTAGTTTATAGCTGTCAGTTTACGAGTTTTATCCCTCAGTTTACTTTCAAAATATAATGGAGAACAACTGACGGCTTATAAGGAAACAGACTGGAACAGAAGGTAAGGTAAAGAGTAGTTAATCAGCAGAGACTAAACGTCGTGCAATAATAATAATATACAGGGTGAAATTGGAAACATGTGACAAATTGAAATGGGAGATTGTATTCATCATTATGAACAACTTTTACTATGGGACCAAACCTGACATCGCGGAAAAAAAAACAGCTGTTCCCTAAATTTTGACGAGTTATGCGAACATAAATGTACGGAACAGCTGATATTTTTTTCGCAATTTCAAGTTTGGTCCCATAGTAAAAGTTGTTCATAATGATGAGTACAATCTCCCATTTCGATTTGTCGCATGTTTTCAATTTCAACCTATATTTTTTTTTTTTTTTGATAATTGAATGTTTGACAAGTTTGTACATGTAACTCCTATCTATTTCTATATGAATTAATTATGTAATCAATCAATTTAATTCAATTTATTTACTTAGGTCAGCATTGTCAATGTTTAATGAATGTTATAATTACTATTTTGTTTTAGTTTTTTAAAATGTATTAATATTTGCACACCATGACAATATGGCAAACATGTACACAGCACAGCACAACTCCATGTATTTATAACACCCTGCATGCATTATAATGTATGTACACACATGATTGAGCAAATAAAATTATCTGAATCTGAAAGCAAACATAGTATGGAGCGAATCCAGCTAGATTCTGCTAGGCTAGATGGCCCGACGACTTTAAACTGCACATGGAACAGACTGAAGAAAAACCAGCACTTCAATCACACTCTTATTAAGGACTAGCAGCACCCCGCGGTTTCATTCGCATAATAAGTGTCGATCCCGTGGGAATATCGAGATAAAAAGTATCCTATGTGTTATTTTGATGTATAAGGTGTAAAACTGTAAGGTTTTATCAAAACCTGTTCATTATTTTTAACCGACTTCAAAAAAAGGAGGAGGTTATCAATTCGACTGTATTTTTTTTTTTTTTTTTTTTTTTTTATGTTTGTTACCTCATATCTTGCGACTGGGTGAACCGATTTTCATGATTCTTTTTTTATTTGAAAGCCGGTGCTTCCCGTGTGGTCCCATTGTCACCATTTCAATATCTGATGATGGGATCTTAGAGAAATCGAGGGCAACCCTCAAATTTTATAGGCTCACTTATTGTTTTTCGCATATTTTATGAAGTATTTTGTGTATTTGCGTATGGTTGTCACCATCTCAGGTAGCTGGGCTGATGATGGAAGGTACAACTCCTTAACAGTAAGAAGTTACTCGAACAGGCAAGGGCTGTTTTTAGTGAATTGTTTTGATGTTTGATAGGGCATTTGTCACATTTGGTCTCATGATCATCAAGTCATGACCTGATGCTGCAGTCAGGATAGTCTGCAGAGTACCTAACTCCTCGACAACTAACAGCAGATATATCGTGTTTAGGCTCATTGAAAAGGGCTCGATGTGTGGATAAACGTACTGTTAATGAGGAACACCGAAGTACATAGAGACCTGATGCTGAAGCCAGGAGCATCAGAAAAAGTACAAACCTTGAAATTACAGCACAGTAGTCGTGTTTGGGCTCATTTCAAACAGGACTAAATTTTAAGTTCAATGCAATGTTGACATAAGTCTGGCCTGATGCTGCAGCCAGGATTATCAGCATCTAGTCTAAAAACATCAGGTCAGGATTTGATGATGGGATCCTGGAGAAATCGAAGGAACTCTTCAAATATTGTAGGCACACCTATAGCGATTTGGGTATTTTTTATAGTAACTCGTGCACTTGCTCTCGGAAAGCACCATTTGGTGAAGTGGAACTGATGATGAAGACCACAGATGGCCTCCGGAACTACTCAATAATTATAAGTATTTCACGGGTCGCTATTCGATTACTTTAATATGGTTGCTAAGCAATTTATGCTCGTCACAATGTGAATGGAGCTGATGGTGGACCTGGAGAACTCCTCAACAATTAACTTCCCTGCATCGGGAAAAGCAATAATTTGTTTGTAAAAGGCGATGAGCACTAAGCTATTGTAACTTGGATAAATTATAAGCAGACCCACTAAAAAGCGTGAAATAAAAACTTTTTAAGAAAAAAAAAACCGACTTCCAAAAAAACACTACAAAGTGAAAAATAACTTTAATTTCGGAAGTCGGTGGCAAAAAACTAAAATACAGATCCAAAGACACCGACTTCCGAAATTAAAGTTATTTTTCACTTTGTAGTGTTTTTTTGGAAGTCGGTTTTTTTTTTCTTAAAAAGTTTTTATTTGCGCTAAAGAGTAACAAACATCCATCCATCCATCCTCACAGACTTTCGCGTTTATACTATTAGTAGGATTTTGAAGGATATTCACAATCCATTGCTACTAATATTTAAAAAAAATTGTCTGTTCGGCAACGTAAGCAACGTAAAAAATGTTGAAAAAAAAATATTAGACATTGCCATTGTAAGTGTATTACGCAATTAACCTGCGTGTGTTGAGGCGCAACTTGGAAGAGTCATAGTCCAGCAGTGGACTTCGATATCATAGGCTGTGCTGAAGCCCAAAAGACCAGTTAAAAGGTTAAAAAAGGTTAGTTGATTTCCCAAGTCCATAGATTTTAATACAAATATGATGTAAAAACCCCAAGTTGAACTTCTGTATTTTATTATCTGTGGCTTATAAAACTGAACCAAAAGAGTAACCACTTTTAGTTAAAGCATCGCTTTTATGACCAAGTTAATACAGAAATTTTTTAGTAATAAAAATAATCTTCAATTTTAATTCCAGTTTAAAAGGCAATCTGCTTATTTGTTATTATCCTTGTGAACTTATTTACTGTGGACCTTTTGTCGCGAGCAATCTTTGGAAGAAAAATCTATAAATGGACATTGGTATGTACGTCAGTTTGTCTGTATGACATTAAACGACTTCGGCGCCGTTCGACCGATCACCATGAAAGTGTACACAGTGTTTTTTTTCATGGAGAAGGTTTTATGGGTTTTTTTGTACCTCTACGTGGACGGAGTCGCGGGCAAAAACTAATTTTGTATAAATAAATATACAGCATATTCAGCGTATCGTATGTATTTGCAATAAAGTTCTTTACTTACTTGACAAAATAGTCTTAAAGATAATCGAACACCAACACACGCAAAACAAATTCCTTCCTTCAAAACTGCACAGGCAGGAGTGTCACTTAATATTCAAGAAGTGTACGAATGTACACCTACTCTATTATTCGAAGCGTCATTTGTCCTGTGGCCGTCACCCTTCACTGGCAGCGCTCTAATTAGACCACTCAGGACAACCCTGAATATTGACATAGCCGATGCGATTTGAATTTAGTTCGACGACTGTCCGAGTGATTCGTATGATTAACGTCAGTTATTGTTGGATTTGTGATTATTTGAAGCCTAATGGATGGTTTAGGTATTATAGTTAAGTTTGTGTCGATTTTATGGTCAGAAGACCAAATCCCGTCATTAAAAACGTTAAAAATCTAGTCGCAATCTCATCTTAGCGACAATCAATGTCAAAAACTTGTCAAAAATGTTGGGAAATTATTGTGCAAATATATGATTTTGAGGTAACAAACATAATTGCAACAAAAGTTCTGATTTGGACTGCGAATAGTTTTTCAGAACACATCACACAGTATTTAGATTCAATACTGAAAGAAAACAGAAATATTATAAATGCGAAAGTAACTCTGTCTGTCTGTCTGTCTTTTCTTCACGCCTAAACTACCTGAACCGATTTCGATGAAATTTGGTATAGAGATAGTTTGAGTCCCGGGAAAGGACACAGGATAGTTTTTATCCCGATATTCCTACGGGATCGAAACTTACGCGGGAGAAACCGCGGGGCGCAGCTAGTTTCTAAAAAAATCTAGTTTGAAATCCAGATACCTATAGTTATGTATAATCAATGACCTGTATTGATTAAACAAAAACAGTAAAAAAGCGTCTGAGTTTGCCTAAGTTAGCCGATTTGTTTATTTATATTACTTACCTTTACTTACTTAAAACCAAAAGTTACCAATACAAGCAGGCATGCGCTTGAGTTGTATACTAATTAATTACCTTTACATACATGAACGGCTCAATTAAATAACCGTAAATATATTTAACGATAAAAATATTAATGATGCATTAATGGCGGCTCCACCGCCTACCGTGTTTACCGTATAAATAAATATTACATTTTGTAACTGGCTACTTATAGAATTGTTTAATTGATACACCCAGCTCATTTAGTTGTCCGTTTTATTATTCATTAAAATCCTAATTAATAAACACGTGGCGCACTTTTAAATGTTCATTAATTAATGTTTTTGGTACAGACGCCAGCACATCAAGCTACCCGAAACTGTCAGCTTTTTCCAATCAACTTTGAACCTTATGATTTAGCGATAAAATTGAAAATCTATTAAAGAAATTTGACAGATTGTAGTACCTTGATGTGCTGGCGTCTGTACGTAAATATTTTAGTTTTAGTTGACTCTGGAGGTCTACTCCCTTAAGAGCCTATACTACCTCAACTAAAATTCACTCTTTATCTCGCTCATACGATACTGCTCGCGGAGTGAGTGAGAGCGAGACAGAGCGCGGTGTTGGGCGGCAGGCAGTGCCAATAGTTTAGGTATTTGCTTTTTACAGTGAAAATAATGGTAATTATAAAAAAGTAAATAACATAAGACCTGCTTTAAAGTAAGTTCAGTTAGTATGCAAAGTTTCATGATCTAATTTGAAGTACTTTTTGAATACCAGCGGTTTATTGTTCGGGTTAGAGGTAACTTTGGATTTTTTTTCTATCGAGAAAATTTTATGGAATCGTGTTTTCGTCTAACATAAGACTTAGCATTAATCCTCAACTTTACCAGATATTTATTTCAAAATTAATGGTGCAGTATTTTCGACATAACGGAGGATCACGCTAAGCCATTTGAGGTAGTATAGGCTCTTAACACGAATTCCGTAATGTCGGCCGAAAGCAAGTACGGGCTTTTCCTACTCCGTTTCACTCACGGAAATAAGATTAGTTAGGGCACGAACTAAATATGAATGACAACATGATGACAACACATTTTGACAGTAGTCCTTACTCTGAAAAATTAAATTCGACACTTATTTTGACGGATCGACTACGTTATGATGGGCCCGTAACTTCAATGACGGACTTTGATAGACCCGCTGTTTAGAACAAAGGATTCGTGAGTAGGAAAATATCTTTAAATAAAAAATTGAAGAATGATAAGTTAATCTTCCACCGGCCCCCTTCTACCTTCGGACATCCAGGCGCACTGCAAGTTACCATCCCTACCTGGTTGCTGTTCCACCAATTCGCACTAAGCGTTTGCAAAAGAGTGGAACTCTCTACCTGCGTCTGTTCTTCCGAGCGCATACAACCCGAATCTCTTTAAAGTGAGAGTGAACAGGCTTCTTCTGGGTAAGCTCGCTCCATCGTCGACTTTGTCTCTGTCACCTTTGACCTAGGCTAGAGTCAAGAGCAAGCCCATTTCAAATAAAAAAAAAAAAATCTTCAAAAGACAGTGCCATTTTTCACGTACACACGACGATATAGTGAGCTATAGGCACTTTTCCAGTATAAGATGACTTTTCATTGTACGAAAAGCTTATACAGGGTGGTACAGAAAGGGTATATCAATACAAACGGGTTGAAGAGTGTATCTGGTCTAGAATCTCTGTACAAAATTTCAGCTCAAAAGCAGTAACTTTGAAAATGCTTAATATTTTTTTTTTTATTTCGATAGTTTATTAAATTGAAATCATAAGAAACGTGTCACCGCACTACGAGGGTCATTATCCATTACCTGTAGTGTGTCTGTGCGCCTAGTATACGCACATCACGCCGCCGCGCGCCTGTGCAGCGCCGTGATGTCGAAATAAAAAAATTTAAGCATTTTCAAAGTTAATGCTTTTGAGCTGAAATTTTGTACAGAGATTCTAGACCAGATACACTATTCAACCCGTTTGTATTGATATACCCTTTCCGTAACACCCTGTACAATGCGAAGTCAGCTCAAACTGGAAATGTACAGCTTGATATGTCGTCGTGTGTATCTATCACAATAATCAAAAGAGTGATAAAAAAAACAAAAACTTTAAATTCATGTTTTATTCAAAACATTAAACCAATACAAAAAAAAAAACGACGAAACTGGTATAAACAAATTAACAATCGTACCACACTATTTTTTTAAACATTAAAAATAAAACAAAGATAACTATTTTTCTTCTTCTTCTTCCTGCCCTTATCCCATGTTACTTGGGGTCGGCGCAACACGTTTCAACACGTTGCCAAAACTTTAAGCAACATGATGAGGAAAGATAACTATTTTTAAGAGTTCATTTTTTATTGTTTACTTTTCAAGTTGGTCGGCAGGCACTTTCGTGCAAAAGGATCGGAAGGAATTGACAATTTTGTCGACCGATTCATCCACGATGGGTTTGCCAAATGTCTGTATCATTTGTGCCCAGTTCCCGTTGATAAGCGCCATAACGGGTTTAGCTGAAAAAAAATAATTGGTTATTACAACAACTAAGAGTGAAGCCACACTGCTTCGTTGCGTTGCGTTGCGACGTCGCAGCGTAAGATTTTGATTCGACAACGCAACGGAAAAGTGTGGCATGTTTTAAAATTTATAAATGTAAAATGACGCGCTGCGACGACGCAACGCAATGCATCGGAGCAGTGTGGCTTCGCTCTAAAGCGAACCCAGTAGTACAGCCCGATTCAAACTTTATGGCGGCTGTGAAGTGCGCTACTCGTTGCGCAGTACCTCACCCCTCACCCCCACTAACACGTGAATTCGTTCCTGCGCAGTGACTCGCCTCATGTTCCGAACCGCCATGCCATAATGTTTGACATGACCTAAGGCGCGGTCTTTGTCGGACTGCATAGAAAAGAAAGAGAAGCGCGATGACACAACGCTGGTAATTTATTGCAAAATATGAAGCAATTATCTATTTCCGAAAAATCTATTGTTTGGACTAAAAAATTAAACACTAGAGTTTTAGTATGTTGCTTGTAGAATAATCTGACAAAAAATCATAATGATTGTATGTATATTAGTATGGTTTTTATTGTAAAAAGAAAGTTTGTAGAGGTATCTTCATGATTTTTTTCTATCGTACCAAATTAATTGTATTATGTTTTCAACACACTATCTACCTAGCATATATCCTGAAGAATATCATATATTTTTCTAATTTTGTTTACTGTAGTCGATCATATACTTTTATTGTTTCTAAAACTTGCGTTTTTTGCGTTTAGGTCCTGTAAGCCCTTAAGTTAAAATCACGCTTCTGTTCTCCGTAGGGGAAGATAAGGTGTTTTGCTGTAAACCAGCATTTCGACAGTTATTTTGTTTATTTATTATTAGTTATAAAAAAAATCATTTTTAAAATGTTATGGTAAAAGTCTAAGGGTCGAGAGTCTATGGTTATTTACCAATTGTCATTTATTTCGGTAAACGACAATAGACACGACCCTTATGATTTTCAATCCAAATTTATTAATGGAAATGGAATCCATGGATTGAGCAACCTAATTGCGAAACACACTCATAATCGCAATCCTTTTCATTTTGATAATTCGCCAATGTTCATTGCGTTTTGGTGCGTTGTCGACCTGACGATTTTTTCTAACATAATTATGGAGCTATGGATTTGATGAATGGTTTACAAAACTCATTCAAAATAATGAGGATCAGCGTTTGTGACCACTAGAATAACGAAATCACGTAATTCAATTATATTCATAATCTTACACTTTTCCTCATTTCCATTGAACAAATTCTCGAACTGGAACTTAGCCGGTTTTCTAGCTTCGTATGCATGCGTAGCTTTGCCAACCTTCCAGTACTTTACACCATCTTTAACATTAGCTCAACTTCAACTGCGATGAACATACTTTCTGTAATAATTTTATAAAAAATATATTTAAGTTGTATTTTTTTTTTTGTAAAGAAACAGATTGACGTCGATTTTAATCTTCGGGAAGAAACTTTTGATCGATCGATAGGGTTAAGCTACGCTTGCCGCGGTTGGTCTGTGGAAAGGTGACCATCTTTAAATACCAAGACTCCGTGGCTAGGAAAGCACGTTAAGCCGTTGGTCCCGGCTGTCATTCGTGGATCTTGACTTTCGTTACTGGTAGTCAGAAGCCTGAAAGTCTGACAACCAGTCTTACCAAGGGGTATCGTATTACCCAGTAGGTAACTGGGTTGTGGAGGTCAGATAGGCAGTCGCTTCATGTAAAATACTGGCTAATAATCAGCTGCATCCGGTTAGACTGGAAGCCGACCCCAACATAGTTGGGAAAAGGCTAGGCAGAGGATGGGAAGAAATTTTTGAATTATTTAATGTATGACATACAATTTTACCCCCTTATTCATAATCCTATTTTATCTCTATTTTAGCTAAAATAGGTTTATAGAACGTTTGTCTTTATCTGTCACGTTGTCATTTCTGTGTGTAAGAAAGAGACAAACCCCATTTTAACTAAAATAGGTTTGATAAGTTTTATGAATAAGGGGTTTAAACTTTATTTTTATTAAAATTAAAATATAATATTCTAGCCTAACTAAAATTCCGCACGCTTTGTTCAACGAATTCTCCAAATGGCTCGAATTTGAAGAATTTGATCCTTATTAGCGACACTAGCGAATGGTGTAATAATACAGCGTGTGTTTTTTTTTTCAAAATCAACAGGTTCGATTCCTGGCCAGAAATATTGATTTTTCAAAAATTCAATGATGCAGTTTTAGTTTTCATCAAAATCGAGCCCGCGACTCCTTTGAGTACTTTTCGCTATTCCTCATAGTTTCGGATTTGGCCATCCACGCCCACTTGAAAAATTCACCCTGTATAGATAGTGCTTTGACGGTCATACAGGTTGCGTCCTAATATTTTTTGTTTTATGAGCTTTTAACCTTCGTGTTTCTTTTTATTTAAGTATTTCCTTTTTTTACTCTATTGTATAGGTAATTCTTGGTTTATTTATTTTTTTATGTAATTATGTGTTAATTTTCGGAACCTTAAAGTCTAACTTGTTGTTACCGAGCCTTAGTAGTAGGGTCTCGCTAGCGCCCTTTCGGTACAGAACCCAAAAAAAAAAAACGCAAAAACTTAGATACTAGACAGACGGTCATTTTTTGCAATGATACACGAAAATAAAATAAATATCCTAACGATGGCCATGTTACTGACACGTACTTAATAAAACCAAGATTTTAATTGACCGCTTACGGGTTTTTCCCAGTGGTCAGATTGACGGTCAGACTAGTCTTTCCAACGGGGTTTTTTTTTTCTATATTTATTTATTCATTTATTTCAGGCGACCCAGGCCCATAGATAACCTAAACCTAAACATCACATTTTTAATATTAAATTAGCACATCACTTCACTAGCTTTGTAGTTCTTGTGCTGCTCTGTGGTACTTGTCCGCGGAAGCGACGAAACACCACGTCCTGCGGCCAGAAGTCTTCTTCCATGACCACGGGCAGATAACAATTCGGTACGCGTACCACGAACGCCTTGAAGTTGACGTTGCGGTGCGACTTCAGTAACTGCACCCTCGGCGTGTACCTCGTCTTCTGGCGCACATACTCCACGATGTCCTCCGCCTTAGTAGTGTAGTGTAGGCGGGAGATGTACACCGGTGTGTTCGGCTTTGCGGCACGCAAGCTGACTTCGGGCTCCGTATTGCTTCGCGCGTTATTGCTTCCACATGTGAACTTAGGTGGTAAGTTTTGCAGAATATTATGATCATTGTGGAACTTGTCGGGCACAGAAAACGTAGGAGAGAGGAAGAGGGCTTATTTGACTGGCTTTTTGGGCTTTTTTGGCTTTTGGGCTTATTTTTTTTAATAATAAACTAGCTCTGCCCCGGCGAACTTCGTAGCGCTATTGAAATCAGTCAATCCGTTCTCGAGATATCATAAAAAAGCCGTTCCGTACAAAATTTATGAGAAAATGTTATACATTTACTTACATATAATTATTATTTTTTCTTTTGTCGTTATTTACATATTAGTATGTACAAACGTTTTGTGTTTATACAAAACCTACTTACAGAAAATAAATCATTTATCAGACCTCAAACGTGGAGCATTATAAGGAGATCGTGTCAACATGAATGTTTGTGTGTGGGTGGTGTTGTGATACATAGGCATTATCATCCTCCTGCCCTTGTCTCAAATTATTTGGGATCGCACCACTTCTTTTTTCACATTTATCTCTATTAACCGTCATCCCAGAGTTTACTCTTGCTATAAAAGGTTATCGTTTTTCCATGTATCTTTGTTTGAAAGCGTTTAATTTCCGCAAGGTGACCCAAATTAGTAGAGTAAAAAGTTGCAAGAATGTAAATGCAACATAGTGTAGCGATTCTTAGGTAAGCAGTAGTGCAAACCCTAGTTTGTCTAACAATGTACTCCGGTATGTACCCAACATTAAAACTTGTGGAATTCTATTTGTTCGCAGAGCCTCCACGTTTGGCTTGGTGCCACGGTTGAACTAGATTGCACCTGTTATTTACTTTATCTTAACAATTAATTACTTCACTAACATTCGTGACTTCTCAATTTACTGGGCCGAAATTAGGTTCTTTGTTTTTTTTTTCTTTTTAGGGTTCCGTAGTCAACTAGGAACCCTTATAGTTTCGCCATGTCTGTCTGTCCGTCCGTCCGTCCGTCCGTCCGTCTGTCCGTCCTCGCTTAATCTCTGTGACCGTTAGCACTAGAAAGCTGAAATTTGGTACCAATATGTATATCAATCACGCCGACAAAGTGGTAAAATAAAAATTGGAAAAAAATGTTTTATTAGGGTAGCCCCCCTATATGTAAAGTGGGAAGTGTTTTTTTTTTTAATTTTAACCCTAACGTGTGATATATTGTTGGAAAGGTATTTAAAAATGAATAGGGGTTTACTAGAATCATTTTTTGATAATGTCAATAATTTCGGAAATAATCGCTCCAAAAGTAAAAAACAATGTGTCCCCCCCCCTCTAACTTTTGAACCATAAGTTTAGAAAATATGAAAAAAATCTGAAAAGTAGAACTTTATAAGGACTTTCTAGGAAAATTATTTTGAACTTGATAGAAACAACAGTTTTTGTACAAAAAAGACAAAAAGTTGTACAAAATCATTTCTGGACTAAGTTCGTAGTATAATCGTATATGCAAGCATTTTTTTTTAACTTCGTTTACATATTTTATTATCCTGAACGTATCTTTTTTCAAACAAAAAAAGAATTGTTAAAATCGGTTCTCGCAATCCAAAATTACCACCGAAAACTTCTGGCACGTCTATGTATTAATTAGTAACCCAATTCCCCGAGAGATGGCGCTGTAGGTACTTATTACATTGGGTCGGGTATTATCGAATTGTACGTGGGAACACTTATTGTGACGGACGGGAAACTACGGAACCCTACACTGAGCGTGGCCCGACACGCTCTTGGCCGGTTTTTTGTTCTTTGCCACAGATAGAACGATAATCCCAAGACGTCGCGTGAACGGCGAAGATAACTAGCTACGGTTCTTTTTCTTCTGATTTTGTATCACTTTAACAATCACAGTGATCTTTGTTCTCATTACAATAAGGTTGCTATTGGGTTGCGGCCACTGCAATTTGACAAAATCACAATGATCTTTGTTCTTGTTAAATTAAAATAATGTTGCCATTGGTTTGCTGCTGTCAGAGGTAAAATAACTGTCCAATGGACTTGGAATGAAAAAAAAAAACAATTTCTAAATAAACTGACTGAAACTTAAATAAAAGATGTTGTTTCCTTGATAATACTGTCTTATCGGTAAAACTGACGAATCAGTGAAACTGACTAATCAACGAAACTGGCGAATTAAATAAACTGATGACTGAGGGAACTGACCAGTGATACGCGGACTCTCAAGATTAGATATTCTTATTAGGTACGCAAAACCTTTAATATAAAGAACAATAAAGAACTCATTGTTATTCATCCAGCACGTACCTAACTGCAACTTTTCCACATAAAAAGTTTTCTCGCTACTAAACTAGACATAATTTCCATACGCTAGGCGTTTGCAGTCCAATCCTGAAATGTATCGGCCGGCTGGGCATAAAGTGTCTTGCATACATGTCGATTTCGGCCGTTACGGTCGTCACTCGACTCCGTACGGCCGCACATAGGCCGGCTGCACGTCGTATTTTGAACATTTACGGCTTGCACAGCTCGTGTTCGAAGTACGAACGGTCGGCATGACTCAGTCCCGTTACTAGTTAGACTAAAATCGGGGCTTGTAGGAGCATTACGTCACTCTTGAATATTTACTGCTTGTCCGTAGGGTAGCTACGGAGCTTATTGTGAAAGGTTCCCTTGTTAGGTAGGTTATGTGTTCTATCTCGTTACTGAAAACAAGTTGATCACTGATTAATGACCTTTCTGTTTATATGTAGATATAAACAGAAAGGTCATTAATCATTGTTTTCACTAATGTCATCTGAATTGCCGGGCCGGAAATTGTGGCCATTCATGGGGGAAGACTATGTCTAGCAGTCAATTGAACGTCTTTTAGCTGATTACAAATATGATGATAATAAGCGAGTGTCGTGGCGGGCTTAAAATCCTGGCATGTAAAGTCCAGCCGCGCTAAATTTGCCAAAGATGTAAACAACAATGGCCGCTCGAAATTGAATAAAATCGATATAGAAGAACATTTATTTTAAGTAATGTTTGGTTTCGTCTAGTTAGCTCGGAGGTATAGACGAAAACAAACGTTTCTTAAAATAAATGTTCTTCTATATCGATTTTATTCATTTTCGAGCGGCCATTGTTGTTTACATCTTTGGCAAATTTAGCGCGGCCAGACTATAGATTGCTACCAATCTGATATTTTAATGTCACTAGCTTACAACGTCTCAAGGTGAAAGAAGACGTCGTGAGATAGTTCATCGTAGTTGTAGCCTAGAAACAGATACCTCTTGCATTATGGTATTATTTTTTGTGCTTCGCTCGGTTTTTACGACTTGTCACAACATCAAGATTTCATCATCATGTAAGTTTCTATACACACATACCTTCCGGAATAAATGTTCAAAATAATGATGACATTATCGCTTTAAAAATCCGCTATGTAGTTTAGAAGAACAACGGTTATGCAAACAGACCCGAAAAGCGACTTAAATTTATATTATGTATTGAAAATGGATGGTCAAATTAACGCACTTACAGACCAGTCAAGCATAATAATTACAGTAAACACCATTGTCATTTATTATAAAGGACTACGTAAGACCATTGCGTAGTAGCGGTCTCGGGGGAGGCTTAAGTTGTGTCTCATAGAAGCCATTGCAGGCTCCGATGGATTAGAGTGTAATTTGTGACACCATACTATGCAGAGCTTAAAGGATATTACATAAATGGTGTTTAGAAACATCCGGATGGATGGACTGACGATTTAAGATATTAGTAGTATAAACTATAATATATATAATCAGCCTATAATGTTCCCACTGCTGGGACATAGGCCATCTCTTTGTGAGAGGGAGTGGGCCATAATCCACCACGCAGGCTCAGTGCGGGTTGGCAGATTTCACATGTCTTCGAATTTTTGCTTCTAGGATATGCCAGTTTCCTCACGATGTTTTCCTTCACCGTTTTGAGAGCAGTGGTGATGAAATATTGACGTTCA
Organism: Amphipoea lucens; assembly: GCA_947508005.1. NCBI lineage: Eukaryota > Metazoa > Arthropoda > Insecta > Lepidoptera > Noctuidae > Amphipoea > Amphipoea lucens. The sequence continues at coordinate 7,477,844 of OX382368.1, read as the reverse complement.
AAAGTGTCTTTTATGTGCCTGTTTGAAATTAACTTTGACTTTGTCGCGGCCTTTGTGTTTGTATTATTGAAAATGTATGGTCGTGATGGCTTAGTGGATAAGGCCCTTTTATGCAGGAGATTGTGGGTTCAAATCCGGGCAAGTAGTAAATATGAAGGAAAACATTGTGAGGAAACATGGACTTTATAATTAATGTAAGTCTGAAATCGCCATTTGGCCTTGAATAAGTGGTGATCAATAGAGAAGGCATGAACTATTATGGATTGTGTCTTTAGCGTCTCTCGTAAGGAAGGGAATTCTAGTTGATACGTAGGTATGTAATTGCTGTCATTTGTGGATCTTTGACAGTCGGTACGGGTCGTCAGAAGCCCGAAAATCTGAAAACCAGTCTTACCAAGGGGTATCGTATTACCCAATAACTGGGTTGTGGAGGTCAGATAGGCAGTCGCTCCTTGTAAAATACTGGTATTCAGCTGCATCCTGTCAGACTGGAAGCCGACCCCAACATAATTGGCAAAAGGCTAGGCAGATGATGACGTAGGTTATAACAAAAAATACTAAAAACAGAATAAAATAAATATTTAAGGGGGGCTCCCATACAACAAACGTGATTTTTTTGCCGTTATTTGCTCGAGATTAATAACAGCAACAGGTAGACGCTTGAAATATTCACAGAATCATTAGATGTATATTATTCACTTTAAAAATAAATAATTAAATTTTAAGGGGGGCTCCCATCCATGACGCGGCAGTCGACAACATGCGGCCACCGTAGGCGCGGGCTTGCGGACGGCGAGCAATGGGCAGCTCGCCGTCTGGTAAGGACCAGGCCTGGGTCGACGGCGCGTTGTGTTCCACGCGCGCCTCAAAGAGATGTCAGCACTAGCTGACGGGGTCTACCAGGACTGACGCTTGCCGGGGTCGCAGGTTGTTCGAAAGAGATACCGTGGCCCCTGGCACAGGCAACTGAAGGAACACGGGTGGGTTTTAGTCAGTAAAAGTCTGACACGCCCTCTCGCTCCGCGCGCCGAAGTTATTTGATAATTTCCCACCCAAAAAAAAAAGGACTCCCATACAACAAACGTGATTTTTTATATATGTAGTGTTAAATATTGTACGGTGGTACGGAACCCTTTGTGAGTCTTTGGTCAACTGAACCCACTCGAACTGGACCCGCGAGTCCAGTCGACCAAAGCATTCATTTTCTATATTTTTATTGGCGAGTCCGACTCGCACTTGGCCGGTTTTTGTTTTACCATAATATTTAGATATCGATACTCATCACGTCTGCAGAGTTTCTCTAGCTAATTTAATTTGACCCTGTATAGAACATCATCATCATCATCATTTCAGCCGAAAGACGTCCACTGCTGGACATAGGCCTCCCCCAAGCACCTCCACTTCGACCGGTTTTGTGCTTCTCGCATCCAACGAGTTCCTGCGGCCTTCACAAGGTCGTCGGTCCACCTTGTGGGAGGCCTTCCAACGCTACGCCTTCCGGTACGCGGTCGCCACTCCAGAACCTTTCGGCCCCATCGGCCATCTGTTCTGCGAGCAATGTGCCCTGCCCACTGCCACTTAAGTTTGGCAATTCTTCGGGCTATGTCGGTTACCTTGGTTCTCCTGCGGATCTCTTCGTTTCTGATTCGATCCCGCAGGGAAACTCCAAGCATAGCCCTCTCCATTGCCCTTTGGGTGACTTTCAGCCTTCTAATAAGGCCCATTGTGAGCGACCACGTTTCAGTGCCATATGTCATCACTGGCAACACGCACTGGTCAAAGACTTTCGTCTTGAGACACTGCGGTATGTGGTATAGAACATAGATAGATATGTATTAAAATAATAGGACAATTAACTGTGCTGAGTGCTCGTCGTTGATTTAACGAGATCCCGCCTGTCAATAATAAAACATTAATTAATTATGTACAACATCGATTAAATGTTAAATATACGGACAGTATCTATTTATTTGACAGCTGCAGCCGGCACGGTTGAATGAGTCCGGACGAATAAATATTTTTGATTGTTTTGTATTAATTTCCGAAATTGCATTTACAATGTGAATTGTGGGATCTGATTTATGTGTTCAATTATTTTATGAACTTTATAATTACTCATAACATAGCATCACGTCTGTATTCCACAAAGGATTAGGCAGAAGTGTACCTGTGCACCTCTGGGTGTATATAGTACACCCACATTTCGCCAGTTATGTTTAAGTCCCATGTAATAAGGGGCGAGCCTATTGCCATCTAGCAGGTACAAATCCAGACCTCGGGGTACTACTGAGAAATTCAGGATGAAAAAATCTGACAACACTGCCCGGCCAGGGAACCGAACTCAAATCCTCGTGCTCAGCAGTAGCGCTTGCGACCATAGACCAACAAGGTAGTCAATTACTTAATCACGCTTAAACTGCTGAAAGGCAGTCCAATTGCGTTACACACATGCTACCACAATCCAAAGCATTTCGAAAGAAATTCATACCCCATTGGTGCATACGAATTTTGAAAAAAATTCATAATCCATTGCAGCAAATGAATTTTAAGAGAAATTTATGATACATTGCTGCATATTCATTTTGAAAGAAATTCAGAATCCGTTGCAGTATATGAATTTTGAAAGAAATTCATAATCCATTGTCGCATATGAATTTTGAAAGAAATTCATAGTCCATTGCTGAAGAAAAATATGTTCCTTACAAAAACATACAGGTGCACATAGAAATGAAACTCAACTGATCACACGGGGTACCCAACTTTCCATACGGACGGAGTCACTGTAAACAGCAGGGTCTGGCTATACCTCAATGTTGGTAACAAATGAACCACATTTCGTGGTCCATTTCAAAGGCTATCGACGGCTATAGGTCGATCTAAACATTACGTCACATGCAGTCAACCATGAGGCCTAGTGGTAGGCCTACAAAGGTACCTTTGTAGTTTGGCGTTACGGATGACAGCAGCGATTGAACTATGGGCAATACTAATATTCGGTTTAGATTTATGATGATATTAGCAGTCAGTCAGCACCAGCAGTTTAATCTAGACCTCAAAAATATTCATATCGTAAAAACAAACGTTCGAAAAAATCTAGTCGCAAACTCATTACAACGACAATGTCAAAAACTTGTCAAAAATGTTTATAGAGGTGTTTTTGAAAGATTAGAATGCATAAGCATTATCAGCTTTAACGTTCCCACAGCTGGGACACAGGCTTCCTCTCTGTAAGAGGGTGTGGGCCATAATCCACCACGCGGGCCCTGTGCGGGTTGGCGCATGTCACATGTCTTCGAATTTTTGGTATTCAACCGTGAAAGTTCTTCTAAATAGAATGCCGCCAAATATTATCGAAGACTTCATAAGTATACATTTTAGCATAAAATCTTGGTTTTACAGAATCCCACATAAAGCTGCAAGGCTCTAAAAAGTTTAATCAACAGTAATGTTCATAGTGACGCTGAAACAGGATACGCTGCGGAATTTATACCTGAGTGTCGAGCGAAAATTCACCTGCAGTGTCAACATCAGCTTAAATTACTTACGTTTCCCAAATATTATCACGAAACTAATCAGTTTTTAGTGTTTTTACCAATTCAGTAGAACAAAATTGACATTTACTAGAACATAAAATCGAGGAGTGAAAATACTTCGTACATTTTTGATGCCGTGCTAAGAAGTCTAGGGTAGGAAATATCATCTATCTACCGGTGGCACGGTCGCATCAGCTATTTCATACAAAATTCAACGGTCTCCCTCAAAGCATTGGCGACTACGGTCCAAGTTTACTTCACGATTGACTGTGCCCCTTTGAACCGACATCGACTATTTAGAGTTGTTTTTAGATGTAGGTTTTAAGGACATATAGAAGCAATTTGTTCTGGTATGTGATAATCTAGAACTGCGGTTCTAGCTTAGTGATGTGATCCTATAATAGTGTGTGACCCTGCTACATCATGAATAAAATATATGTTACCGGTAATCTGTATAATTCAGGTATTCTATACCTAGACAATGTATAGAATACCTGAGGCGTCCAGGCAATCTATGAAATATTATTGTCCGTTACATACTTTGCCTAGGTAATGTATACATTTCCCAGGGATTGTATAGAATACCTGCTGGTTCATCGGCAATGTGTATAGTAAATAGATTTGACATATACAGGGTTATTTGAAAAACACCAACAACCTCTTAAGAGGTCATTGTACTCATCATTATGAACAACTTTTACTATGGGACCAAACCTGAAATCGCGAAAAAAAAAATCAGCTGTTCCATACATTTTGACGAGTTCTACGAACATATATGTAGGGAACAGCTGATTTTTTTTTCGCGATTTCAGGTTTGGTCCCATAGTAAAAGTTGTTTATAATAATGAGTACAATGACCTCTTAAGAGGTTGTTGGTGTTTTTCAAATAACCCTGTATAGGTAAAAAAAAACTTTGCAAATTGTAGTCGATACATTGAATTCCCGAACGAAACATGATCATTTACATTAAATTGCACTCCTAATGCGAACAAATTATAGGAAAACGTGTCAGTGACATTTAGTCGCCCACAAACGCAATTATCACATTAAAAGCATTACCGAACCAAACGAAAACCATCTCTCTTTGCCATTTAACCCGAATAAAACCGAAAGTGTCAAACTATAAGGGCTTACCTAAAGCATTCTAATCACATCAAATCTCGTCGTTGTGCTGACGTGAATCACACGGTGTTTACAATACAATGCGGTGGCGGTTCCGGCCGGCCGGCATTAGCATGCAAATGGACAGGACATGCCACGTGCCCCGCACGGTAATCGCACGGCCTGAGACGCTCCACTTACGTGCGGTGACATAGATCGCGGAGAAGTAGAGGTAAGGTAAAGGTTTGTTATTTGAAAACACTTCTTGGGTCAGAACCATAGAGAATATAGTCTTTGGTCAGAAGGTCTTCAAGACGTGCTTTTTTGCATTGGAAGGCAAAAAGTTTGGAGTGATAGGTATAAAGAGTGTGGGACAATTAAGTTTTACGATTTTGCCGATTTTCTTGCAGTAACAAAAATACGGTTATAAAACTTTTTTTTTTACTTTTTTGTCTAAAGTATTAGGAAGAAGAGGCTGTAAACTTTCAGGGCAGTAGAGATAATTACAGTCATTTACTGTTTTCCAAAAGATCAAGGTACGAGCTCCAAAAGAGAAAGCTACGAGCTGTTTTCACTAATGTGACATGTGTTTATGTTGTTTTTCCTACCGAAATAATTTTTTCAGGTATCTATTTAGTACGGTCCGCATCAAAAGTTGATTAACACTTCAGTTTTTTTAATCTTAGTTATTGAGCAAAATATTTGTTCAAAATTGCAGCAGAAGACATTTTTTTAGAATATATACTCTTGTCTATTATGTGAAAAGCTAAAAATCAGTTTATTGAAAAAAGTTGTTGTCAATTTAATAACATGTAAAAATGATAGTGTTAATCGACTTTTGATGCTGACTGTACCTGGAAAAAATGAGTTGTTGTACACATAATCTTAACGAAGATCTAATAGGGTGTGGACTTCATACCCGAACCTTTAGAAAACGGTTTTTCACCTTTAACCGTTCTACATGGTTCTGCGCTAGTTTTTCCTGAAAGGATATTTAGCTCGTTTTAGAAAGCATTACAGAGCACCTCTTTTCATGCACGTAGAATAGATACCTACCTACTCGTATGCAGGTCGTATGTAGGTTTAGAAAACTATGGCTGCCGAAAAATTTGAAAGCATTTTCTTATATAGAAGAGAAAACACGTTTAGGAGATTATTTTTGAAAAGTCAGTTCATTCAGGGTATAAAATACTAAATCCATTTTTTGCACCCAGCATTTCGTAAATAAAAAACAGTAAGTCTTCTTCTAAAACTATTATTCTTAGAACATATTAAGCTAGATTAACACCATTTAATTTTCATGACAGTAATTCAACATCAAATAACATCGATCAACTCTAAAGGCATAACCCTACAGTTAAACAAAGATAACAATGCCAATGTATACTTTAAACTCTTTAGTGTTATTACCAACATTAAATATGTTATCATTTTAAATACGAAAGGCATCACTATCTTAAAAAGCGACTTCCAGTAAAATTTTAACAACGTTCAGCCCAGGTACGCCCGGGCGATTTTTACCACAACGATTTTAACCAAGCATTGAGAATCCAAGTGTCAAAAAAGATACTGTTGATTTTTCAACTGTCGGCGATAAGCAGTGGGTTGAAAACCCCATGCACGTTAAAAAATCGCCGTGTTAAAAAATCGCCCGTGGGTTCGAGGGGTAATAGTCTTCCAACTCTTTCGAAAAGCAGTTATTTCTGTATAAAAGATACGTAAAAGTCGTTATCTTTGTATAAAAGGTACGTACCAGTATCTTTAGTGTTATGGTTCTTGCACTGTGGGTTTGGCTTTTGCATTCGTTGCATCGCGATCGGTTCAAAATTTTATGTTAATAATGTAAAATTTTGTTAAGAGGAGTTTGGTTTTAGTTTCATTCGAGTTTTAATTCTTCTTCTTCTTCTTATCGTGTGGGCAGTAAGGTCTAACGACCCCCCACACCCTAGTGTCAGACTTTCTAAACCGCCTCAAGGGCCTCTGTTTTAATTTAGTTTTTAGTATAATTGCTAGCGTAGATGAAAAAGATTTATTTCTAGTATTTACATAAACATAACAGCACTCCAGTAATCCCCGAAAGGTTAGGCAGTGGTGTTCCCACCAACCACCACCCACCACCCACTTTCACAGTTGTGTTCATTAACTTCCATGAATTGCGAGCATATTGCTATCGACCGGTCACAAATCCAGACACCGGGCTGCTACTGAGAAAATTCCAGATAGAAAATACTTTGTTCAACCTGGGAATCAAAACCGCGCGTAGAAGTAGTGCTTGCGACCACTAGACCAACGATACAGTCATATAATTGTTGGCATAGATACAAAAATTAAGAGTTATTTCTAGTATTTATGTTAGTTTTTGGTATAACAGACCGCGATCGGTCTAAATGTTATACAAAACAAACAAATTGTTAAAATTAATTATTATTGGTAATGTGGTTTCAGTTGTTGGTTGATTATAATTAAACAGGATTATATAACCATGAAAATGTGACAGGTTCTAAAGTACAGCCACAAACATTAATACATTATTATATTATTGACATTTCTGCGTTCAAATATTACTGTCAGATATTTCTGTTGCCAGTGGGATATCACATATTTTTGCAATATTAGCGGCATTGATTGTGATATAGAAGAAGGGTTAGGTTTTTGTGCTGTCAAAGTGATGTCAAATATTTTTGATTACGTCGGGGTATCACATTGTTCTAAATTTAACTGACAATGAGTAGGCAGATATTTATATCGCAAGACATTTCCGATATTAAAGCATTCTAAGAAATTACACCTCTTTTAGAAGCCGATGCAGCATCCTATATTTTGTGCGTCGCTTGTCTCGTCAGATAGTTTTGTGGTTTATGTCACATAGGAATCACATTCATATTTTATCGTCATCTTGAAGACATATAAATATTAATGGATGAATCATGAAATCGGATATTATTGCCCATAGTAATATATTTATGCTCGTGACTGAACATAGATTTTTATTGTAAATATCTTAATTATTATATTAGGCATTCAAGGCTTAATGAGGTAATAATGTAAACAAAATATTACCAACTTTGAAGTTATCTCTAGTGTTTTACGAAACACTTTATCAGCGTAAATACTGGTAGTTACATTTAAAATAAACAATAATTAAGTATTCATCACGTGTACATTCACAAGCACACGCGCCAAAAATGAATGACGTTTTAATTAAAATATTAAATTAAATAATTGTATAAATCAATGGTTTATTTATAAAAGAACAGGTTTAATTTAAAATAATTTGCATAGCTTTTATGAAAGTAATTTAATTAGTATATAACGGTTCGTTTACTACGATTATTTTTACCACAATCATTGAATTAATGTTGATGTTCAATTTGAAAGACTCGTTTTCATTTACGTGGTTAAATCAATTGGTGCTTAGCGTTAAATTATTTTATATTGATACCACATCACATTGACACTCCAACCTGCTAAAGTGGCCCCGCTACCTCGACGGAACGGCAGTAGGGTGTGGTTGTGGAGCTATGTCGTGTGTAAACTATGCTCCACCTCCTATCCTGCCCTCTGTGTCCCAAAACATGCAGTCAAAATGCCCATGACCACAGACGATGCCGTGGAAGTGGCAAATTTTTAGGCTTACAAGATATAATGGCGCCTGTACATTCCCGTCGAGCCACCGCGAGGTATGACTAGTGCGTGAGTGTACAGGGTCGCACTCATCACTCGAACTCTCGCGCGAGCGCTTTCGGCGAGACATGGTGAGAGCACTCGCGGAAGAGTGTACAGGCGCCATAAAATACAGTCGTGCCAGCGACACGAAGAAGAAGATCACACATGAGCATCTTAAACGTCCATATTGAACTGAAGCCCTAAGCCCTTATGAGCAGAGGAACACGTTCAAAGGGGAAACTCATGGGGGTTAGTCTGTTCGTGAAAAATATATGAAACGGAAACTATTATTACCTAAGTTATCGTCTGCCTAGCCATTTGATGGCCCAACTCTTGAAGAAGGCCATAGGCTATTTAACATCACGCTATGACCCTTAGGAGCCGGCAAAAAAAATTCAGAAAGAACGCTAAGCGAAAACGAAGTGATAGCGTGGGCAAGTGATGCGATGCGACGCGACGGGGTGGGTCGGGGAACAAGAAATTTCACGCAGACGAAGTCGCAAGAAGAAGCTAGTATATAATAAAAATATTCCACTACATCTATCGATTCATTTCGCATCGCGAGGGTTGCTAAACACAATGTGTCTTCGAGCTTCCCTCTACACCACCTCACTGGATTCCGGTCACGACCGCAGAATAAAATCTATATGCTAGACGTGTTCCGCTCTGCATTAGATAAATGCGATAAACACAGATTAGTGCGGCTGAACGCGGACATTGTTGGCGCCTTATTTTGACGGTAGTTTGGGAAAAAGTTTCTTTTAGTAGGGTAGGGATGAAAGCGTCAGTTATGTATGGAAGCTTAGATTATTGTTTTTTTTTTTTTTGTTGATTTCAGACAAGAAGACGTGTTAAAGAAGAAACTGTTGAACTTACGAATACTGTTGAATACACACACACTGTTGAATACACATACACTGTTGAATATTACGAAAAGTTCCTGGTTATATTTTATTAGCGCCCCGCCCCAGATTTGCACTTGAGCAATTTTCTTTTCGAATTTCCGAAATTTTCTTTCATACAAACCTTGTCCTGGCAATACCGAACACAACAAAAGAAGAATGATCTAATTTGGTGTAGTCGCTCGGAAGTTATGCGCGTACATACATTTCTGCGATTCATTTTTATTAATATAGATTTATTTATCCATATAAGCACACATGTCTGTCATATCTGTGTCTGTAGACAGACAAGAAGAAAGGAATATAAAAAAAATACGTACAAAGGTGATGCTTTTATTTCTATAGAAATCTCTTCCAGCCACTTCCTGCTGAATAACATAAAAATAATGATTGTTTTTTTAACCGACTTCAAAAAAGGAGGTTCTGTATTCGACCCGTATGTATGTATGTTTGTATGTCCGCGATTTTCTCAAAAACTTTTGAACCAATTTTGATAATTCTTGCCCTAATGTAATCTACATACTTTCAGGAAGGTTTTTTATTATGATGTGTAAAACAGGTGCATATCTAGATAATAATAAACAATGTTGTCCATTAGTCACTTTATTAAGAAAGTTTTATGTTTATTAATTGTATTATGTTTATATTTCATTTTGATTTACGTACATATTATAATATTATGTCGATATTCAGGTCCGTAGTACCTGTATTGATCAATCTAATGTATTTTTAGCTATCTGTTTATCTAAGTACCTACGGCCTACTTGTTGTTCATTGAAATAAAAAGATATTTCATTAAAAGATCTGCTTAAGTGGTTCATTTAAAATTTATGTTCCCAAAAAAAAAACATTGTTTGTCACGAGGTACAGTACCCGGCGATAAATATTGCACATCGACCTTTGGAAAGAAACAATCGGCTAATTTCAGCTTCGTAGTGCGTTATCTCTGTCGCACACTACCTATGTGACGTTAACTGACGTTTTGTCAGTCGTTGTTCAAGTGCGATAGATTGCGGTCGCGTCCAGTTCAAAATATATATCTAGAGTTGTTAACACCCCCAAATTTAAATAATTTAAAGTTGTACTATGGCATCTTTAGGAAAAATAGGGGAACCTTTTTATTTTACCCCAACCTAAAGCAATCATTTATAGAAAAATTGGTGTATTTCATACAAAGAATAAAAAGAATTATCAAAAGAAGCAAATCATAATTGTTTTAACAACTCCAAATAGATACCGGACTGTTTGTATTTCGTGCGACAGAGATAACGCTCTACGAAGGTGAAATTAGCCGATTGTCTCTTTCCAAAGATCGATGTGCAATATTTATCGCCGGGTACTGTAGGTAATGTAAGGTACAGAGGCCAGCACATCAAGCTACCCCAATCTGTCAAATTTTCCCAATTGAATTTGAACCTTATTACTTTTTAGTCAAGTTGAAAATCTATCAAAGAAATTTGATAGATTGGGGTAGCTTGATGTGCTGGCGTCTGTACCTAGTCCAAAATTAAAAGGTATGATGTAATTTTTTGGTTTTAACAGTTTCCGGCGCGGTAAATGAGACACAGTTTTTTTTTTATAACCAAACGAATCATTTCTACGCTAGGGGGTTTAGAATCATTTGCTGAATTAATGGTTTCAGTTTGCGCCAGGGGCATAGATACCGCCGTATCTGCCGTATCAATTATACGGGGCCCCCGGGCCACGGGGGCCCCCAACGTGCGTAATTTTTTTTTAAATTTTACAAATGACAAAAGTCAAAAAAAGCAAATCAGCTATAAATGATTTAATAAATCAGTTTGCCGAAAAAAGGCAAGGAGAGTGTATAATATTATTTAAATTGAATTGTTTGTAAAAAAAATTGGAAAAAGTGACAGATAGATAATTATGATGAATAAATATTTCTTTTAATTTTATGCAAACATTTTTTTTTCTTTTGTGAGAAATCTTTACCCTTCCTAAGGGCACCCAAAAATTTTTTTATACGGGGCCCCGCCAAGGCACGCTACGCCACTGGTTTGCGCGTCGATGCCGGGATACTCTGTAAGTATACCAAAACATATGAAACCTTATCCTATCCAGTATCTTTCATCATTCGACATCCGCGCTCTCTTCGAGCGTCATTATTCTGGAGTACACTTCTCACGTCGATCCCTCACTGCAACGCATTATAATTATTCGGAAAGTTTTCACTAATGTTTATATGGGGAGATACTGTAGGGGCGCTATCAAAGAGATCTTTTGTGAACTATAACTGTGCCTACTAACTTTCAGACTTTTAATATAGTCTGGTAAATATCTGAGTATGACGTAAGTGGGTGCTTAGGGTGAAGACTGCGTTTATATAAAGTTTTTAATAGAAAGAAGGGTAAAATTTAGAAAAAATAAATCTAACAAATTCTGTTATGGCAGGCAAAGCTGAATTGTAGTGTTCAATATTTGCTATTAGAATAAAAAAATCAAAATCAAGTAATTTTTTCAAATTAATCACTACGTTTTAAACGTCAAAATTATGACAATCCCCCAAAACGCCCGCCTTTCACTTTACGATTGTTTAGTGTAAGTAGGTACAAATTCTGTATTACTAATTATCACCCACCAAAAATAAAAATACAACCAAAAAAAAGTACTTACACACTTGTCACACTAAGGTGATTTCGATTATATACTACAGCCAGAATTATGGTGTAAAAAATGCAGAATTATGTATCGAAAGTAGAAAATATTGCTTTGGAGGAAAAACTGAGAACATTCTCTCGAACGAACGTCGAACGAATGTTCGAACGTTCTCTCCTTTTGTCTTCTTATTCAAAGTTGAACTTCAAACACTTGCAATACATCATCTTCATCTGCCTAGCCTTTTCGGCTTTTCGGCTTCCAGTCCAACCGAATGCAGCTGAACACCAGTGTTTTACATGGAGCGACTGCTTATCTGACCTCCACAACCCAGTAACTGGGTAATACGATACCCCTTGGTAAGACTGGTTGTCAGACTCTCGTAACGACTGATCCACGAATGCCAGCCGGGACCAACGGCTTAACGCGCTTTCTGAGGCACGGAGGGGTTTCCGTATGTACAGATTGTCACCCATCCACAGACCAACCGCAGCAAGTGTAGCTTAACCTGATCGATCGCCCTGTGTGACTGTTATTATTTAGCCACAAACCCCTCCGGGATAAACACTTGTAATACATGTAGGTTGGTTTTCCTTTCACCCAATGCCTTTGCTTTGTATAAATTGTTCGAGTAAAGTCGAAACAACAATAAATTCAAATTAGAGGTTTGTACAGGCTTACCATTTAAAGCCACATTGCTCTAAAGCCTTTTGTAATCAGTAGGCACATGGAGCTTAGTCGCTTACGTCATTTTAGACCAAATGAGTAAACTATTTAGGTCGAAATTGGATCAAATAGGTATGATGATATGGTCATTTAATTAATCTCCTTGTAAGTTGGCATAAATGCTTCTAATAATTGTAGCAAGTTTTAGTCGTTGTTAAGGAACAACTAGAAATGCCCTTTATCACCTTGAAAACCAAGACCTATTCTATTTTTCTGTAACATTTTTCTCACTGGTGCAGTCAAAAGCACATCACTGGTAATACCTACATGCACTACGAATATCGGCCTTACTTCAAAGGCACAGTCAAATTTTTATCACTGCACACAGATGTGCAATTGACTATACATATGCACATGTTGCTTGACCCTTGGTTCTATTCGATTCCGATGATTGATGAAAATTTAATTGATTTCACAATACAGAACAGACGTGTCATTAGTCAAATCACTGAACTTTTTATATGGATTAGACCGACTCCAAAGTCAAGAGTTTCTGGTGGGCACAAGATCTTCATTGGTAAACAAATTAACCTGACCGAATTGAAAATCAATCTTGCACGATTACTCGCGTCTGCACTTTTCCTTACGATAGCTTAGTGTTAGGGCATGCGCCTCTTGGCGGCAGGGTAGGGCAAGAGATCCTGCGGCATCACTACAAGCAAGTGCATACTGACGGCAACGATGCTTCGGCATCGCGGCGTTCTTGGGCATTATCATTGACACTTCAATTTTATTGTAATACTATTAAGTTATATTCCTATTAGGCCTATTATTGCACATGTGCTTCTAAACTGTCCAGTGGTCTCCACGTACAGGGCAAAGTACTTCGGTAACCCAGGTACCCTACGTGAGACGGTCAGTAACATCAAGGCGTTGCTGGCCTTCCTTGAGGAGCTGGGATGGATCGAATAATCGATTTTCCCACCCGTACGCAAAATACGCGCATTGACGTGGAGTTGCGGATATCAGCCCGTATTACCTATTACCCATTAGGTCTATTATTACTAGGTTTTTCACAAGGTGGACCGATGACCTTGTGAAGGCCGCAGGAATCACAGAACCGTTCGAAGTGGAGATGCTTGGGGGAGGCTTATGTTCAGCAGGGACGTCTTTCGGCTGAAATGATGATGATGATATTCCTATTCGTCGCATGGAAATCCCTTGTCGTGAACGGAATGGAAGCGATTTTTTTTTGTACATAGCATTATGAACTTTATATCAATAGTCTAACGCACAAATTAGATACACCCATACGCACAGGTCGCGCATTTTCTGGAGAATTATCGCGCATTCTCGGGAATTCCCGCAGTTACAAGCTCGTATCTAATTTGTACGTTAGACAATTGACATTTAAAGTTCATTTTGCTATTATGAAAACTCAATTCCACTCCGTTCCGCGGCGGTGTAAATTGAGCCTAAATCATTACTCCATCACGAAGCAATACTATAGAGTAACAACACATAAATAACTTGTCTTAACTACTAGTAAATTGCTCGTTTTGTAGTTTGTCGCAATTAAATCATTTATGTCATCGTATAGTACGTGCCTCGACCGCCAGCGACACCCCTCGCACTTGTGGAGATTTTATCTTTAATTATACTACGGAGAGAAGGCCCCTAACTAGAATAGTTTGATGTTTTGATCAATATCAGACATTATAGACAGCAGTGGTGGCCCAGTGGTAACGGCTTACGAGTAGTAAGTTCGAACCCAGTCAGGCGCTTTACTTTGTGTAAATTATTTCATCACCTTTGCTCTCAAAACGGTCAAGGAATACATCGTGAGGAAGCCGGCATGTTCTAGAACCAAAAATTCGAAGACATGCGACATCTACCAACCCGCACTGGGCCCGCGTGGTGGATTACGGCCTACTCCCTCTCACTGAGAGGAAACCTGTTGATCCCCAGCAGTGGGAACATTATAGGCTATTATGCAGATTTTATAGTAAACTTAGATTTGAAGAAAAATTATGAACTAGATTACTTATTAGCCATGAGAGTGTCAACTTATAACTACCTTATTATTTTCATAACACCTAATAGTTTTTAGAGTTCCGTACCCAAAGGGTAAAAACGGGATTACGGGACCCTATTACTAAGACTCCACCGTCCGTCTGTTTGTCTGTCACCAGGCAGAATCTCATGAACCGTGATAACTAGACAGTTGAAATTTTCACAGATGATGTATTTCTGTTGCCGCTATAACAACAAATACTATAAACAGAATAAAATAAATATTTAGGAGGGGCTCCCATACAACAAACGTGATTTTTTTGCCGTTTTTTGCTCGACATTAATAACGGCAACAGGTAGACGCTTGAAATATTTACAGAATAGGTAGGTACTTCCTTGTATATTCACTTTAAATTAAATAATTAAATTAAAATAAATTAAGGGGGGCTCCCATACAATAAACGTGATTTTTTTATATATGTAGTGTTAAATATTGTACGGTGGTACGGAACCCTTCGTGTGCGAGTCCGACTCGCACTTGGCCGGTTTTCCTTATCAATATGTATACAACATAAGTCACCCAAACTCAATGTTCACTAACTACCACCGAAGTACACGGAAAGCATAACATTTCAGAATCTTAACCTAAGTCAAGTTCGCGACGTGACGAGACCACGCAACTTCCTAACTCGGAGCTAGTTAAAATATGAATGACGATAGCGCGGCACATCTATGAATAGCTACATGACACTGATATCAGCTCGAAGTTACAGTTCCAGTCAGCAATAGAATATTCATGCCGTAGTATCCAACTTCGTTGAAGTTGCGTCTCCATTTAATTACACGCGGTTGACATGAAGTAGTGAATCAATGGAGTGCACTGTGATGCATTTCTTTGTTCGGGGTAAATAAATGTTTATCTTGGGATTGTTGCCGATGATGCATTGTTTTTAGCCTGTTGACGTATTTTGTTAAACTTGATCACACTGATCAATTCCCGTGTCAAGACAACTTTATTGATGAACTGGGTTGGTGATAGTAGAGAGTAGTATTCAAATAACTGTGGCCTGTTTTGTTCCTTCTACGATCTTTGGCGTCTTGGCTAAAGAAGTGAACTTTGATTTTCTATTTCTCAACTTCTGTATGATTTATTTTTATGGCGAAAATCGGAGTGTCCTCATCGTGGTGCAGCGGCGGCGCTTGCGTCTCACCAACCAGATTCTGATATATTATTCCATTTGCTTCTTACTCTATGCAGCTTGCAGCAGTCACCCACAGACAGAAAGTTTTACTTAATCGTCACCCCTTTAGTTTAATTGTACACTCGTGTGACTCACCGAGTTTTGATCTTTGTTTGTAACTAATTAATATCTAAGGCGGTGCTGCCAATTACGATACTTTCGATGGAGAAACATTTCATTACGTTTTGCTATCCGCTTTTTATAATAGTTGCGCACTATCCCTTTTATTTATAAACGTTGCCTAAAATTAAGCAATGATTAGCGGCTGTTTAACTATACATTTTGACGTTTAACTTATCTTAGCCTTGAATCAACGTTTATAAATAAAACCCTTTGTCTTAAGTTCTGTATGACTTATTTTTGTAGCGAAAAACAAAATTTCCCTGAGCAACGGCGGCGCGGCGGGGCGCGGCGCTTCTCACCAACTTTATTCTGATATATCATTCCATTTGCTTCCTACTCCATGCAGCTAACAGCAGTCACCCACAGACAGAAAGTTTTACTTAATCGTCACCTGCTCCTTTAGTTTAATTGTACACTTGTGTGACTCACCGAGCTCTGATCCTTGTTTGTAACTAATTAATATCTAAGGCGGGTGTCTTAATAGTCGATTCTTGAGTCTCGAGAATTCAAACAGAATTTACGAGGCGCCTTGATGAGACCGTAGGCGTTGCGTAGGAGTCTTCAATGTTCGTAACGAAAGCCTTATGGCACTTTCGAATTGCCTTGAACAATTAAGGCTAATGATTGGTGTTGTTTATTGAAAATAATTACGAAATGTGTTTTGTTTAGTTGGAAATTATTGACGATAGCGTTTGATACAAAGGTTATCCGCTTATTATCTTTCTGGGAATATTATATCTCGGGTGTGACTATTGAGATGACGACTAATAGAGGAATGTGGAAGAGAAAGACATATTGCCAGACCCCAAGTAAATCCCCTGTTCCATATATCCCTACTGATGTATCTCCACTGGTAGGGATACTTGGAGATTTTATACAATTATCGTTACCGGTAGGGATATATGGAACCATGTGCTCCATATATCTCTACTGATCCGCACTGGTTGGGATAGGGAGGGAGAATGATGATCTTTCTGGGTATATCTTTTTATGATTTGTATCTCTGATGCTAACAAAGAATACTAGTGCTGCTTATTCGCCAAAGCAAGAAAACTTATAAAATTCTCTCAGTTTTTATCCGTAGTGAAGAGACATAAAAACTGTCTGCTCAGTTTTATTTCAAAAAGAGTAACGGGTAGTGAAGCGACTCGACTGAAAACGAAATTACATCTGACGTCAGACACAGAAAAAAAAAAACAAAAATCAGTTATTCCAGCGAATCACAGCTGAAAACGTAGAACATTGCCCATTTGCTAAGCGAGGGTAAAACTGCAAGATTTTCATGTTTTTTTCTTATAAATAAATGTAGTGCATTCGTAGAGTGGCGGGGAATGGCTCTTTTATGATGTGCCCGCTTAAAGCCGCGTTGCTGTTTGTACAGACGAGTTATTATCTCACGAAGCGAGAATCGTCTTTGATAGTTGCGCATTCTGGCGATGCGAGTGTAATTGTGCGACTTGCGAGTAGGCGCGGTCGAGTATTACCATGAGTTTAACTCGAACGTGGATAACGATACCTAATTATGAATCAAATAGGGTATCTTTTCCCTCGAGTGTGACTTTTATTCCAGTTTTTTTTTTTTTTAAGTAAGGCCGTCCGCTGTGTTTAAGCGGGTGCACAGAGCGGGCGCCCGGACGGCGTGCTGTTTTCTATTATCGCGTACGACGGGAGACCCGCCTTCCGCAGCGCTGCTCTATAGAAACAGCACGCCGCGCGGGCGCCCACTTCGTGCATCCGCTTAACGCAACGGACGGTCTAAAGATTTTTTCAGGTCTCCATAATGGGTGCCTGAAGATGGACGGCGCCGCCAAGGGCGGCCCAGAAAGCGATGGCAAGATGATCTGAACGCGTACCGTGGATCATGGTGGTATGGGAAAAGAGTTCCTGGAAGGAGTTGGGGGAGGCCTTTGCCCAGCAGTGGGACAGAATAGGCTAAACCATAAAAAAAGTTTTTTTACGTTATAAGACGGTTATGTTTTTCAGAGCATCAATAATCAAAATCAATGATTATTTTGCTAGATTCAGTTAAAAACCTATTATATGTGTTAAGTACTAGAAGTAACAATAAAAATAAATCTATTTTCCAACTAAAATATTCCACTAAAAAGAATAGAAAAAGCTCTTCAATATTAAAGTAATTTATCTTAACAAAAGGCCTTTTTTATGTAGACCTTTTATAAAATCTTTAGAACTTTAATTAAGATAATGAAATAGCCCCTCAGTATTTATTGATGCTATTGAAAAGTGAGGATTTATTGGAAAAGTGTAAAACAAAGGGATTTTAAGTTCTGTTCTTTACTTTTATCGAGTTATTTGAACATCAATCACTCTTGGCTGAATCTACTTATTTTGAAATAGCCTGATGTAATTACACTCTGTGTATCATGAGATCAAGCGTTTGATTCTAAGACTGCAATAACTATGGGATTACAAAGCCTTAAGTCTACCAAGAGCTAAGTTAGTTTGGACGGTTTCAGACAAATAGTAATAATGAACTCTTCAAACTCAAAGCATTTATTTTAATTAAACCAATTACCTACAGGCATACACCATACACACTACACAGGCAAGAGCAGCGGTGGACTAGTGGTAACGGCCCCACCTTAGGAGGTGTAGGTCGTGGGTTCGAACCCATCTAGGAGCTTTACTTTGTGTAAATAATTTCATCACCACTGATCTCAAAACGGAGAAGAAAAAAATCGTGAGGAAACCGGCATGTCCTAGAACCAAAAATGTGAAGACATGTGACACCAACCCGCACTGGGCGCGCGTTGTAGATGACAGCCCTCTCCCTCTCGAAGAGATGAGTCCTGGCACAGGCCTTATAATATTCCCACTGCTTGAACGTTTTTCGGCTGAAATTATGATGATGATGATTATTTTAACCGACTTCAAAAAAAGGAGGAGGTTCTCAATTCGTCGGAATCTTTTTTTTTTTTTTTTTATGTATGTTCCCCGATTTCTCGAAGACGCCTGGACCGATTTGGAAAATTTTTCTTTTGTTTGAAAGGGTATACTTCCCAAGTGGTTGCATGATCATCAGGTCAGGATCTGATGATGGGATCCCAGGGAAATCGAGGGCAACCTTCAAATTTTATAGGCACATAGTACCATTTTCATATATTTTCTAAAGCTGTTTAAGTATTTGCATCTGATAATCATCATCTCAGGTGGATGAGCTGATGATGGAAGGTACAACTCCTCAACGGCTTGGAGTTAAAAGAAAATTCTTTCAAAATTATTTATAGTAACACTCGTGCATTTGCTCTCGGAAAGCACCATTTGGTGAAGTGGAACTGATGATGAAGACCACAGATGGCCACCGGAACTACTCAATAATATCTCCGTACTATTTCACGGGTTGCGATTCGATACTTTAACATGGTTGCTAAGCAATTTATGCTCGGCACAATGTGAATGGTGATATGGAGCTGATGGTGGACCAGGAGAACTCTTCAACAATTAACTTCCCTGCATCGGTAAAAGCAATATTTTGTAAAAGGCGATGAGAAAGTTGACACTAGGCTATTGTAATTGAGATAAATTATAAGCAGACCCACTAAAAAGCGTGAAATAAAAACTTTTTAACAAAAAAAAAACCGACTTCCAAAAAAACACTACAAAGTGAAAAATAACTTTAATTTCGGAAGTCGGTGGCAAAAAACTAAAATACAGATTATGATGATGATGATTATTTTATATGAGAAGTAGGTATCGTTTGAGATTTGCTTAGGATGTTTAGATATTTATATAGAGTACGTTTATTTATTTGACGAAATGGTACGGATTTATTAGAAAAACAAAATGAATATTTTGGCTCTAAAAATATTTCGTAGTAGGGGTTATAATACTTCAGACGGAACAAAATTTCTTAGCAACCAAAGCAAAACAAGTGAATAACTTCATATTTAAGTGTCAGATGTTTCTTACACCATGAAACATAAGTAGGTAAGTATTATGAAGATGAAAGCTAACTTGCTGTAAATAAATGGAACTGTTTACAAGAATCTCAAGAAGGATAGAACTGGAGTCTACAATATGATTATCCCTCTTACTAATAAAAGTATAGTTACACACCGATTTCTCTCTTTCAGTCGTCATTACTTTGATTTTCGAAAGAAGAAGATTGTGTAACTATACAGACGCTATACAACGTTTATTTGTAAGAGCATAAAGCATGTAAAAACACGGATAAGTACATATTCACACGAGCGACACGCGTCAACGGCAGAGGCAACTGCAGCTGCAGGCAATCGACAACACGCCCGCGCCGCTCGTGTATTTGAGCACCGTATTCAAATACACGAGCGGCGAGTTATCGACGGGTTTTGGCACTATTTGCAATGTCACTGGGTTAGTACTGTCTAGGTAAGTACTGTAGAGAGTCCTGTGGACTCAACGAAGGGTTAACTACAGAGGGAGCCTATTTTACTTGAATGAAACTCCTATTGGCTTTCATAGGATATTATTTTAGGAGTATTTCATCAAATATATAAAATTTGCCCGTCATAATTCTTACACGTCAAACCTACGACTCTCATTATGACACCTACTTAAACGTTCGAATGGAACATGCCTTCAAATATTATCGGCCAGTATCTCAAAAGAGGGCAGAAGCTCTATAGTACCTAACTACGTGTTATTGTGTGTATGTTGTTGTGTGTATTGTGGAGATCAGAATTTCTACTTACTGGTATTATGTATCCAGCGAAGCAATTACTATTTGAACATATTTATAGCTGTTGACTGTGATGAGGTGATTCTACGAAGTGATTTCTCGTAAGCCAGGCAGAGTTATTTAGCTGTCTATATTCGATTAATTCTTAGAAATTAATAAAGCTGTTTTAAGTGCCAAGAACTAATTATAACACTTTAGGTCTACAGTTAACCCAGCCAACTATCAGTACATGGCTTAGAGAAGCCGATGATCGAGTTAAATGACGTACGTGACTAGCGGGCCTAGGTCTAGGCTGTAGGTTATTATAGGGTGATGATGATAGACATCTGCATATTTCCGCATATATCTTAACTGAAGAGCTTCCTAAGGATACGTACGCGCTGACAGGTTGGCTTTCTTAGTGCCTAGAGCTTAGTGACCTAACATCCTTCGATACACGCTAGGGGACTAGCGAAGGCGCCAAGCTCGCAGTGCGCCGGTTGCGAAAATTCTAGAGCGTTCGTTTCACTTTCTTCTTCTTTTATGATTTATTTTCGTTCGATCCCGCTTTTGAATCTCAGTTTAATATTTTTGGCGTTGGATCCCGCAAAACATTATTATGTATTTCCGTTGGATCCCGAATTTAAAAAATGCAAGATAATTACGTTTTATTGTCGTTGAATCCCGAAAAGTATTTCCGTTGGATCCCGAATGCTTAAAAAAATCTGAATGCGGGTACTTTCAACAACAAAATTGTTTATAATAAAATGAGGGGTTCACTAATGTTTCACCAAAACTCCATTGACAAATTTTTAGTTTACAACCAAAGTTTCCTATACTATTTATTTCACAAACAACTCATTTTCTGTATAATCTAGTCGTTTCTGGCACTCGCCAGCCGCTGCCGCGGCACCGCTCGCTTCGCTCGCTCGGCTCGTGCGTAGGGGTCGCAGTTTTAACCTAACCTAACCTAGCATTTTTTTAAATAATTTATCTAATCTAGTGTTTGATAAAGGTAAATCACTTTTCTTCTGAAATGTACATATGTTGTTATAACATGGGACTCAACGGAAATAGCAAACGGGATCCATCGTTAATACCTAAAAAACGGGATTCAAAAGTGGGATCCAACGAAAATAAACGATTTTATCTTTGGGATGCATGAAGAAGCCTCCTCGTGTAGCGCAGTTTGTTCCACCAGTTACCCAACTGAACCGAGCGCTCGGCGCATCCCAGGCAGTCACATCCAACACCTTATTTGACTGGCCAATTCTTTGCTTGCGGTGGTAGGGCTAACGCCCGTCTGGTTTGCGACCACCCTCCCACCGGAGTCCGGCGTCAAGCAGCCTGCTGTGTTTCGTCGATGCGTGAAAGTTCCAGTGCCTTAGGTATCTTCTGGGCACGCTCGTTCCATCATAGACCTCATCCATCGCTTTCCACCAGGCGTGATTGAGGTCAAGAGCGGACCCATTCAGCAATAAAAAAAAAACCGGCCAAGCGCGAGTCGGACTCGCCCAAGAAGGGTTCCGTAGCAGCAAGTAACATAATATAAAAGTTCTTGTAGTTCGTTGTAACTTTGTGAAAGGTAAATTGCGGTTTTCGATTTATGACGTATTAAAAAAAAACTACTTACTAGATCTCGTTCAAAACAATTTTCGCTGGTAGTTTACATGGTAATGTACATTATATATATTTTTTTAATTTTATCATTCTCTTATTTTAGAAGTTAGAGGGGGGGGGGACACACATTTTACCACTTTGGAAGTGTCTCTCGCGCAAACTATTCAGTTCAGAAAAAAATGATATTAGAAACCTCAATATCATTTTTGAAGACCTATCCATAGATACCCCACACGTACAGGTTTGATGAAAAAAAATTTTTGGAGTTTCAGTTGTAAGTATGGGGAACCCCAAAATTTATTGTTTTTTTTTCTATTTTTGTGTGAAAATCTTACTGCGGTTCACAGAATACATCTACTTACCAAGTTTCAACAGTATAGTTCTTATAGTTTCGGAAAAAAGTGGCTGTGACATACGGACGGACGGACAGACAGACAGACAGACATGACGAATCCATAAGGGTTCCGTTTTTTGCCATTTGGCTACGGAACCCTAAAAAACTTCGCTACTCGCAAGGTGACTCGCTAGGCTCTAGGCGCGAAGCATAGTTTGCTTGGCGCCTAGACTATACCAGTTCCAGCCTATCGCCTGTCCGTGCTTTCGTAGCCTAACACTTCTTAAAGAAAGCATAAGAATTGACAAATTCAGTTCAAATTTTATTCTTTCCGTGGTTGCAGTATAAACAGTATCTAGTTAAACCCATTTAAAAATAACTGAGAACCATATTTTAAACAATAATGAGGCCGTCACAGGAACCGATTACCGCTATGTGCTGTTCGACGTAAACTTCGATTCAACAACCGACAGCCGTGTGAACCTACAAATGAAATTGTTCCATTAATTGAAACTTAAGGTGAGGTCAGAAAGGGTCGGTCCACAATAGCTGGTTGCTGACAAATTCCGACCAGCCGACATTCCCCGGATACCCTCGCTTTTAATTGCAAACTTAATTGCTTTAGCGAAAATTGTTCTAGAAATAACGTAATTTTAGTGCGGATAATATAAAAAGCGTATTTATATTTCCCGTTTACGATGTTTAATTAGACGGAATGTAATGAGATGGTGTAATTTTAAACAAATTATCGAGAAGTTGGTTTGCAAAATTACTTGTAGGTAAAATTGTTTGTACGTTTTCTAGAGAGGTTTGAAGTTGAGAAGCTGGAAATAACTATCGATATTCAATTATTTAAGGCCGCTGGTATTTATTGAATTATTTGGAAATTAGAACCTACGTAGGTACTGTCAGGTCCGCTCTAATTCTATAAAAGGAAAAGCATCTAGGCTTGCAAATGGATGATTATTTAGAAGAAATCACATTTTATTTTCCTGCAACCTTCACCAGGTCATCGGTCCACCATGAAGGAGGCCTTCCAATGCTACGTCTTCAGGTACGCGGTCGCCACTCTAGAACCCTTCAGCAATGTGCCCTGCCCACTGCCACTTAAGTGTGTCAATTCTTCGGTAGGCATCCATGGCAGGAATCTGCTGGATCCGATAAGCACAAAACCAATCGAAGTGGCGACGCGATACTTGGGGGAGGCCTACGTCTAGGAGTAGACGTCTTTCAGCTGAAATAATAACATTTTATTTTGATTGTCAGTTGTCAGCCAACGGGGCTGTCTAATATTTTCCATTCTAAATAAGAAATAGGGTTTATCCTGTTTCTTGAAATATGCCATTAACTTATTTAACATTCGTGGAGGTTCCTAGGCAACGTCATCCAGTGATATAATGGCGTAACACTCTAACAGCAGGAATGGCTTTCATTTTGACTGTTCAACAACATTTATTGCGTTATTTACGTTGTTGAGCAGACAAATTGTTCGAACATATGAAGCAATGGATTAGCAATATCCTTCAAAAGGATTCAGATTGAGACTGATTATGTGTTACACAATTTGGTTGCAGGCTCTTCAAACTACTTCAATACCTACAGAAAAGGCTTGTCTGATGAAGATCAAGTATTTTAAAGTTTTTTTTTATAACAGCTTGTCTACAAACTTTCAAAATGTTTTCCAATACTCTCCGCTCGAAATTAAAAACAAAATTCTAAACCTAAATATTTTACTAAAATACTCTCGAGACCCAAGACTCGTTAAATTAAAAAGGTTTTGTTGAACTACAGGCCCATAGCGCATTTTACTTAAGTTCAAGTAATTTTATACTCAGTATTTCTCTTTGTTCTTTCTTATAAAGTTGATGAAAATTTATGTAATTTCAAGTCTTTGTGCATTCTTGATTGACCTCGACTAGTTTATTAAAAAAAAGAACGTGTAAAAGTAATTCCGATATCCTGTACAAACAATTAAGCATTAAGTCCGCCTCTGTACATTTATGTGCTTGAAGTATTAAATAAATAAATAAATTTAATTTAATTCAATACAACGTAACTATTATTATTTCACTGTTGCTTGCTATTTCTAACAGTATCGATACCCACTCACTATTTTGGAAATCAAATCAAACGAAACAATAACCGAACTCCTACGCAAAACACGAGAAAATAACTTCATTACACAGCTATATTCAGAACATAGATGGGATAGGCACTGGAAGTCTAACTTGTCACAATGACAAGAGCTATATTGTTAGCGTGGAACGCAATCTTCACGGCGCGAAGCAGGCGTCTGCGTGCAATTGAATGAAAATATCACAGCGGAGCTTGGAACTAATCCGCTTCGGAATTTTGCTCTTACGCCTTTCGACTACGTTACGAATGCGGCCATTTAATATATAGGAACTTTGCTTTGATGTTAAACTAACAGTGGCAGTTGAATATCATACAAGTCACTGATGACGATTGTCCCGAAAAGTCTTTCTCGATGAATAGACAGAAATAATTTAAAACATAATACTGTGATTTTACATATCTAGGATTGAATGCGCCCCATTTGGGGGGCGTAGAGTGGCTCACGGGGGGCCGCGGCGGCTCCAAACATAAACTGTATATTTATAAAATGTTATGTTCTTGGTCCAAATGCCAAACATTTTATTAATAGTTAGGTGAATGATCAGTAAAATATGATCAACGTGAAAACGTGACATCAATTTTGTACGTATAATACAACTTATAACTTTCGAGTTTCGATCACTCTTTTCTAGCTTTCTGGTACACTCTTACTCCGTGATTTTGATTGACGCCGGGCGTGGCGTCAGTAGCGCGATGCATATCAGTCTTACACCGTGTAATCAACGCGGAGCTTCGCAACCAGCTGATGTATCGTTGTCTTAACTGATCTTGAGAGTCTGAATAAAATTAAAGGTTTGTTGTTAGCTGTGAAAGAGGTTTACACGCTGTTTTTAAACTTGAAAGTTATTGCGTATTTCTTTTTTTCTAAGACTAATTATTATTATTAGCCTGTGATGTCCCACTGCAGGGCAAAGGCCTCCCTACTCTCTTTCCACTTCTCTCCGTTCAAAGCTGCTAAGGACCAGTTCTTGTTGAAGAAGTCCAGCTCCCCCTGCCATCTCCGTCTGGGCCTGCCACGATGTCCGGAGGTTTCAGAAAACGGTCAAAAAGTTGATTTCTTAAAGCAATGTATCTCTTAAACCGTAAATAATTTCGACAAAAAAAAAAATGATATTTTCAAGTCTTATTTTAATACAGTGATGGAACTTAAATCATAATTAAATATACATTAGTCATCAAAAAAATGTTCAAATACACCTCTTTTGTCTTTAAAAGCAGTTTATCTCTTCATTAACAATTTTAATTATAATTAAAAATATACCTCACGATGTTGTAGTATAACATCGTGAGGTAACCGGCTTGGCCTAGAACCAAAAATTCTTAGACATATGACATCCACCAACCCGCACTGGACCCGCGTGGTGGATTATGGCGGTAGCACCACTTACAGACAGGAGCAGTAGGACAAAGGCTTCCTCTCTGTGAGTGTCTTTGTGAGAGAGAGAGAGTTCCCAGTATTTTACACTGTAGTCGATTGATATGATAGTCAAGGGGTTAAAAGGCAAATTCATGGCCATGAATTTCTCAGAATAGCTTCGGTAGCGCACTCTTAAGCCCTTTAAAGAACTACGGTTTATTTGCAGTATGTCGTCAGTATTGTATTGATCAATATGGAAGCTATGGTACGGTTATCACGGCAAGAAAAACGTGTGTATACAAATGGCCTTATAGAGATCTTCTTGTATGAACAAAATCATCAGAATCCTGCAACCAAGTCTTCGCCGATATGAAATCTAAAAAGATCTAGGTGTATCGAGAATGCAAATACGTCAAAGAAAACTTCATTCGCTTGCCTCTACAAGTAGTAACGAGGCAACAAGGCTGTTACCAGAGGCGTCTGGCGCTTGCCGTAAATTGAGAACTATTGCGATTTATCTAGATTGAAATCTTTCCTACCAACTACGAATTTGTTTGTTTTTTCGCTTCTGTAACTGGTACGTAGTGTCAATGTTCGTTTAATGGCTGAATGTGCTCAAAATGTATGTTAGATTTAGATTTGGGAATGGATCTTGTGATATAATGAAGTAGTGGATCCTATAATTTAAAGGTCTGGATGAATGGCTTTCATCTCATTAGATATCTTAGCCTGTAATGTTTTTTCTAATGTCAAATGACAGTGGTTTAAGCCTTGTAAGTTAAGTTAAAACTCAAAAGAAAAACTCTCAAATTAAACAGTTAAAGATAGACATTGAAACAAAACGGTTATACCGCCTACCGCTATAAAGACAGTTGTTCCTTATACATAGTGACATAGGTACATGTCTTTTGTTTGATGAATAAGATGATAAATGTTCATTCCCGCATCATCAAAATTGTGGGACGAATCGCGTAGTGCATCTATCTGACAGGGACGTCGACGTGCAAACTGTAACCATGAATTCAATACATGAGTCAAGACGCATAGAAATTTTACGTCAGTTATAAAGAAAAAAAAAACAGCTGTTGCATAGAAAAGTGCAATTGACGTGTCAAAATGTATGCAAAAGGAATTAAAAAAAAATGTAGGGTTCAGAATCATATAATAAAATTGAATCTATTATAACAGGTTGCACATCAATGTCTCTGCCAGATAGATGCACCACGCGATTCGTCCCACAATTTTGATGATGCGGGAATGAACATTCTTCGTCTTTTTGACGAAACAAAAGACAGTTTGCCAATAAAAACATTTGACTACCGCTTTCATCTCCATCTGTATCTCCAGATATAAGCCGAGCTGCTGAGCTATCCACCACAAGCCTAAACTCCTCCCTCCGACACAGTTCAGACGTTCCGCACGCCGACTAAGCGTTTTATCGTTACGTCGCAGAGCTGAGCTTTCCGCGTTTATTGTACATTATTATAGAGGAAACAACATCTTTATGAACAGACTGTGTGAAGTTAAGGTTTGTAGAGATGAATGCTTTTATTCGTGGTGGAATTTTAATGTAACTGAAATCGCGAAAAAAAATCAGCTGTTAACTCGTCAAAATGTAGGAAACAGCTGATTATTTT
This sequence comes from Amphipoea lucens, assembly GCA_947508005.1. Taxonomy (NCBI): domain Eukaryota; kingdom Metazoa; phylum Arthropoda; class Insecta; order Lepidoptera; family Noctuidae; genus Amphipoea; species Amphipoea lucens. The sequence goes on along the minus strand of OX382368.1, from coordinate 7,450,242 downwards.
TTTGCGATTTCCCATAGTAATAGTTGTTCATAATGATGAGTACTATGACCCCTTAATCTAGGTTATCCAATAATGACGGAATACTGCACATTGAATATTTTTGAAAAAAAAAAAAGTAATGGCATCGAGGTGTGGAAACTTTTTGTCCGTTTGTCTGTTTGTCTGGATGTATTTTCCGGATTGACGGCAGAACGGAGTTGGATGAAATTTGGCACACTGATAGTTTATAACCTGAATTAATATATTAGGTACTTTTAAACCCAGTAGTACGTTCCCGAGGGATGTTTTCCGATATCCACGCGGACAAAGTCGCAGGAAAAAGTTAGTAATTCAAGATAATAATAGTGGCTAAATAATAACAGTCACACGGGTTGATCGATCAGGTTAAGCTACGCTTGCCGCGGTTGGTCCGTTGATGGGTGACCATCTTCATATACCGAGACCTCTCCGTGCCTCGAAAAATACGTTAAGCCGTTGGTACCGGCTGTCCTTCGTGGATCTTTGACAGTCGTTACGGGTAGTCAGAAGCCCGAAAGTCTGACAACCAGTTTTACCAAGTGGTATCGTATTACCCAGTAACTGGGTTGTGGAGGATATATAGGCAGTCGCTCCATATAAAATACTGGTACTCAGCTGAATCCGGTTAGACTGGAAGCCGACCCCAACATAGTTGGGAAAAGGCTAGGCAGATGAATATTTCGCAATCAAAGTCTCGATTTTAGATTTCTTTTCTATCATGAAAATACAATCCAAATTAATAATTCGATCGCAGTCAATTTTATTGAAAATATTGCCGAGGGGTATTTGGAAATAAAAAGACAACGCTCAGTTTACACTAGTTTCAATAAATTAGTGTTCTCGATTGGCTCTCGGTATCAATTATTGTTCAGTAAAATATTGTTGAATAAAGAATGATCGGTAAATTGGCCATCGATACCGTTCTGATTTTTATTTGTAGACTATTTGTTCTTGCTGTGTGGTTTTCGACAAACACTATAAACAACAATATAGTATTTATTGCACAACGAAAACCGCTCTTACTGCAACGACGTAAATATCAAAATCAAAAGTCTTTTATTCAAATTAGGCTGAGAATCAGCACTTTTCTACCGTCAATATTACATTAGACAGTCACCCAAAACGCCCGCTTTTCACCACTTCCTAGTGCTTTCGCTGGGAAGAAGTGGGGCAACAAACTCCTCAGGACTGCAGCATAGCTGTTTGTTCAGTTAGAAAAACTTGTTTCTGTAAAATAGTAGCTACAAGACACAACATTAAATTAAATTATTTGTAATATGTCAGCTAGCCACGCCAATATACCTGTACAATGAAAAATATACTCAAGCAATAAAAATAATCGTATTTTTTTGTTATGTATTTTCTGGTGTACAATAAAGTACAATATATATATAAATAAATAAATAATAATAACTAAAAATAATAATTACATTTTACTACCTAAGTAAAAGCCTCCAGACATAAGGGGCGTTACATATTTATGCAATGTTGGGTTGTGTTCACATAGCTGTCACCCGAAGTCACAAATGATAAACTAGGACCATCGATGTAAAATAAATAGTTTCCACTGATCTGTGGTTGGCTGTTCGGAAACAGAATAAGAAAGGGGCCGCTTAAGTTATACATTTATTAAACACCAGCCAGCTTATTAGCCATAAGCTCCCCATATACACGTAATAACCTAGTTCCAACTACAAACTAGAGCAAATTATTATTTTGAATTCCACTTCCCACAAATCCTATCCCACGGAATTAGGTCCAGTCCACCAAAAATTCGTGGCAAAGTTTCGGATGGTCCGAGACACTTTTGACCTGGTTCCCCTAATCCGTACCGCGGGATTCGGTCTAATATTTTGTGTTTTACCGCAGGATCTTGCCACTTTGTACTGACCACGTTATTGTGGTTTTCGTGTTGTTTGTGGTCGGCAATTGTCTGTGTTATGAGATGTGTGTCGTCGTTTGTTTAAGTTTGAAGTTAGGGTTGGTGTTGTTCTATTTGTGGCATGTTTTTGAGCCCACTTTGTCTGTTATTTAACTCCCAATCTTTTATAAGTGTACACCGGCAAGCAGCTCAATTTCTCGTTGAATAACAAAATATAAGTCAAGGCTTACAGTGGACGCTCAAAAAGACAGGACATCGAAGTCATAAAAGGATACTTAAGAAATGATGTCTATAGAACTGATTACAACATTGGGTGCGTAAACTGTCCATATCAAAGAAGAAAATCTAACTCTATGGCTACCTATAAATAAATTATAAGCCAAATCGTCTTACCCATCGAATAATTATCACACTCTACAACAGTAGATTAAGGTGATATATTGAAAAATATCTGGTTTTTCTATTTCGTGTAACCTCTTAAGTATGTGGAATAGGGATTTAAAATTTTGGTATATGTTTTTTGACTGTTTGGTCTACTATCATGTAAAAGGAATACCTACACGATTCAAAAAAATTGGAGTTATATCTATTTTTACTTTTTTCGACATTACGGCGTAACGCTTAACAGTTATTCAATGGAATTCACTTTAAAACATAGAATAATTATCATATTAAAGTTTACTCAAAGTAGTTTTTGGCACATACGTCATTTTATTCCGAGCGCATGCACATTGTAGCCATCACTTTTCTTTTGCGTTTCAAAAGTAGTTACATCCCTTTCGCTCGCTTAATAGGTTTACGAGGATTTTAGATTTTCGAGGTAGCGCCTTAATTATGCATCCATTCACAGTGCCATAACCATACAAACCGAATACCCAAACTCATATCATATTCATGCTATACTAGAACTATACAATACGAATCCTTTGACCATCAGTTCCATTCGGCCTATCTTCAGGTCAGCACCTACTTATAACCCAACTAACATTTTGGTGATAAGAATAAGTGCTACATAAGTTATTTACGAGAATTTTGAGAACCTAAGGTTCTATAAAAGCACTAACATTTGGTGATATAGCGCGTTCTAGCTGTCTTATAACCCTGATTTGGGCCCACAATTTTAGAACTTAAAGTGACTTAATAGTTATAGAGAAGTTATAAATGAGTGACAATAAAGAGCTACAATAGTGCTATTGAAGCAGTGCTTACAACATTAAGTGTATTGCAAGCTATAAACAGGTTACAACTGCAAGCTAAAGTAGTAATGTAGTTATGAAATCCACTCTAATAACTTTTTTTAGTAACATATTAGTGCTTCCTCGACACAATATAAACCTTAAGAATACATTGCAGGTATTGAGTAGCAATGAGCATCACCCAAAGCGCCAACATTTTCACCTCTTTTCATATTTTTTGTGCTTTGTTACCGTCAACAGCGTTAAAATATTTAGCAATACGAATATTAATCGCCGATATGACATGTTTGAAAGTGACTTTATGTTTAATAAAAAAGGTAAGTCAATTCAATGTATTTTAGATTACTGCAATGGTGTTATGATTATTAAAACTCACTGCTATGGTAAGTTTTCTGTGACAATGTGTATATATTTTCATCTCAATTTTGAAACGCCTCAAAAATAAACTGCATTTAATGATAATATGTAGAAAAAAATTACTGCCTCAGTAATTTTCTAGTTCAAATTATGATGAATAATAGTTCCTGGTACTGTCTATGGGTATGTTAATGGAAAACTGACAATAATATAGTAAATAAGTGGGGCAATATTGATTAAAAAATGAATTTTCCTTTAATTTTTTTATAGGTTAACTATTTATTTAATGGCGACAATTCTAAATTACCTAGGGATGCTGATAACTCTTTTATTCCTAACATAGCGCTTAAAGAACAATTGGTAGCACTTCTAAGACACTTGCAGTTCTACAATAAGGTTCTAAAAGTGAAAAGACAACAAGTTCATAGGTTCAGTTTGCACAATGGTTCTATGTGAACCTGTAAGTTGAATATTTTCTGGGTTCTGTTATTGTTTGCATAAAACCTTTACATATCACGTAGGTACTTGACTGAATAAATTAAAGAATTCCAAATTCTATTATTTATAATAATTATGCAAACAAAAACCTGTACGAACGTTACCTAAGTTACGTTACGTTACCTATGTTTTGAATTAAAAGTTATCTTTTACAATACTGAACTTTTTGCTGTATGATACTGAACTCTTTTTTTTTGTAAATTTAGTTTTAGAAGCTTCACTTGTATGTATTTTATATTATTAGTAAAAACAAAACCTGTTGTTTCAGTAACTATTCCCATATTTTAGTGGTGGTGATGTTAAAGTACCTACCTACTCGACAACGCGCCTAGTTCCAACTTCAAGCCGCACACATTACGCCATTGTATTCGCATTACCACTCGCGCCCCACCACCATCGCCTTTGACTGATTTTATTATTTCCTACTAATACTAAAGATATTTTGAATAAAACCAATTTTTTTTAAAGAATAATGAGTTTTATTTTTACACTATGTAATAGAGGTAAGAAGTACAGAAAACCAGTGTTGTTAATACAAACTATATACATCTATATATATCTTTGAAAGCAGCTTGGCTTATATTTTTTTGTACAGCCCATATTCGTAAATCATTATTTAAATTTATATTTTGCATATATTCACTGTCTTGCTCGTCGTCCGAGGTGTTTGAACTACTGAGAGGAAACGAAATGTTATACTCATCATTCGTCATATCAGTTTCCTGTTGTACGGAACCCTGTCGTATATTTGTTGCTTGCGCTTGATATAAATCGGTACCTAGGTATTATACTATACTATGTCGGTACCTAAACATAATTTTTGAAGTTAGATTAAATTAAGATGTATTTAGGTGATATAAAATTCTACAACTCAACGTAAAGTAATAATTAAGAGTAGTAATGTTTACACCTATTGTTTATGGCCATAAAGAAGTATTTCTAAAAACCACTGTATTACCTAAGGTTGACCGAATAACCCCATTATACAATCATTAATGGTTTAAAGCTGGTTTCTGACTCTTGTAGCATCCAGCTCTGTAGGATTTATAATTAACTCCTATATAATACTAATAGCTTTCTTGTTAACTCTTAGGGTTCGATAGAACTCGTTAAGTGGTACAAAGTATTTCACTAAAACTATTTAAGGACATCAGCTGTTAGTAAGTGTTAGTAGATACCTTACAATTACTTACAATGTTTTACGCTTCTTAAAGCTATTACAGTAAGTCTTAGGGTGTTACAAAGCATCTAACTAACTCTGTTTAAAGAAAACAGGCGTTAGTACGTGTTAGTAGACACCTTACAATTGCTTACAGTGTTTTACGCTTCTTAAAGCTATTACAGTAAGTCTTAGGGTGTTACAAAGCATCTAACTAACTCTGTTTAAAGAAAACAGGCGTTAGTAAGTGTTAGTAGACACCTTACAATTGCTTACAGTGTTTTACGCTTCTTAACGTTATAAGAGTGAGCTATACAATGGTTCCCACCAACTCCATGCTACCGCCTTAAGTAATACAATTTTTCTGTGTAACTGTTATTCCTCTTGAAGGTTTAATTATTTATCATTAACACCACAGTAGAATCGAATGTTATAATGTGAGCTCTTATATATCATTTATAATACTATGAGAGCTAAAAAAAGGTTGTCCTTAGCGCCAAAATGTTTGTTGGGAATGCATGACCGAGCTGCTGTCAGAATACATATCGCCGAATACCAATTTGTTTGACGATCTCTGTATCGAATATTGCAGTTTCTACAATCTAGTAGACATTGGTACATTGTACCTATGTTATTTGATTTGAATGTTGTGTTGCTGGTGTAATAGTTTTATGTTGGAATTATCCAGTTATTATTATCAAGACTTGGATTCGTGTCTTCTAAAGTAATGACCAAAAAGTAATGCAGACTAAACCGAGCTTAATAGACCGATGAAAAGAATGAAGGCAGGTCTTTGCCCATCAGTGGCATGAGACCACGTCGATGCTGGGCAAAGACCCTCGTTATCATCATGATCTGGTAGACATGAGGGTCTTTTCATCCAGGACAATAACTACATAAAGACAAACTAGTTGACATAAGTCAGGATGAGGCTTTTGACAATCTCATCGCACGCGCAGTAGACCAAATTCCAACACTTTCGACTTCAACCTCCATCTACTTGGGTGGCTTATTAAATTCATCTCACACATAAATTATGTCTCGACAATCCAGTTCTAAAAATAGAATTATTAATTTATAGGATTCACAAAACGGATTAAAGACTGCGCAACGCATAAGTATCAGAGTGCAAGCTCAACGTTGCACGAAATGACCCGTTTCGTTTTAATAATTACATTAATTTATGTCTTGTCACGTCCTTCGCTCTTATGGGGCAGGAAAACTTTAACTGGCCCATATAGTAAATGCATACGTGAGCCGTTATGGGAATGTGTAATAAGGTCGGTGCTTGCAGAATAATAGTGTCATGTGGGACGAAAATTTTGGAAGTATAAAATGAACGTTAAAATGCAACCATTTTCACGGTCTTGATGTGTTGTATGCAAACAAAGTTCGTCGTGGTGAGGTCAAAATATTGTGATTATGATGATGTATCCCCAAAGGTTCAGAGCACAATGGCAATGAGACTTAGATCCAGTCTATAGCAGCATCATCATCATTTTAGCCGAAAGACGTCCACTGCTGGACATAGGCCTCCCGACGACCGGTCTCGACCGGTTCTGTGCTTCTCGCATCCAACGGGCATTTATAGCAGCATAAGCATGCTTAACCATAATTTTCCCACTGCTGAGATACAGGCCTCCACTCGGTGAGAGGGAGTGGGTCAATACCCACCACGCGGGCCCAGTGCGGGTTGGTAGATGTGACATGTCTTCGAATTTTTGGTTCTAGGACATGCCGGTTTTCTCACAATGTTTTCCTTCACCGTTTCGGGAGCAGTGGTGATGAAATAATGGACACCCACACAAAGTAAAGCGCCTGTCTGGGTTCGAACCTACGAACTCCAACTAGTAAGTCGCGGCCATTACCACTGGGCTACCACTACTCTACTCTAAAGTCCTCCAGACTGTATTTCGGCCACGGCGGACTATCTCAACGGAGACTAGTCTTCGGCGAGGGAGATATTAAAGTGCACAAGTGTGCGCGCAGACCCAGGTGCACTCCCTCTTCCCTCACTCTCATAGCTCTACTCTATTCTGTCTACAGCAGACTACAAATAATTATGATAAAAAATTTAACAAATATTATTTAACAGCATTAAACAAATTGCAGACCTACTGTCATTCACTTAATTGAAATGAAACTTTCTAACGAGTTTCAAACATAATCAATTTAATTTAGTTTGTAAAACACATTATTAATATTCATATTTTTATTAAAAAAATGTAATTTGTGTAATGTTTCAAACCAGGCAATATCATAGTTCAATTTCATCGAAAACTTCTCCACAAACACTGCAACATTGACACTGTAAACAAAACGATTTACGTCGAAACAATCAAATCACGGTGTACTACAAAGAGTGAAGGATAAACAAGAACTATTGGAACAAATAAATTTCCCTAGCGCACCTAACGATTTTCATTACATTTGAAGTCACTTGACCGAGTTTCTCCACAAAGGAATCTAACTTTTATCTCTTTAAGCGAGGCATTTATTGCGGTCAGCAAAAAGGTTTACAGATCAAAGGAGTACTATAAAATATCTTGTTGAAAGTAGAAGCGTTTAAAGGCTTCCCCTGTTTTATTTGTTCGAGATGAACGAGGCAGATAATTCTCTTGTATCTGGTAAAGATCTTGGCGTTGTAAAAAAGTTAATTGTTGAGTAGTTTTGATTTTGGAGCAGAATGATGTTTTGAAAGTTTGATTGATGATTTTGATTTGATTTATAATATGATCTACAAGTTGTATTTGAAGTTATAGCGGTTTAAACAAGGTATTTTGCTCAGCTTTTCACTGCATTTGTTTGGTGTTTAAAAAAATTGTTATAGTGTCAGATTTGATTTTTTATGAAGTTACACACATTGTCTAAAGAATATGATCCCAAAACGTTTAAGGTAAGATATAGTTTTGAGTGTCTTCTACTTATAACCGTCATACATAGCCCATAGGTTTTCGACAGTGGAACCTCTTCTCTTCTTGCAAGGTGACTGAATTAATAAACGCGTATCGACTGCCCAGAACTCCATGGTCTTTTCTGCCGACTATTTGTGCCCGACAAATACATCGGACATCGTCAGAGCCGCCGGCACAATCGGTTTGCGCAACTGCCAGCCAAAACTGTAGCCAGAGCCGAATTCCCAATCTGTCGTACTCTAAAGGTGCTGAATGCCCTTCTGGCTGCCAACCCTGAATGTGATGTGTTTGCGGATGAATGGATTAAAATTATGCGTATATGTCTGGAGTTCTGTGAGAGAATATATGCAAGGGTGTCCACTGTTCAATGTAAGTTTTATTTTAAATTATATTATAGTCAACGTAATTATTGTCTCTATGTTAATTAATGTAATTGGTGTTGTGCCGTTTTAATTAACTATAAATAAATAATAATAATAAAGCATCCTCTTTGCGGTTGACTTATCTAAAATTAGACACTAGTCGGCATTTATCATTCACAAACGGCTAAACGATCCATTTCCTTAGGTGGATGACTCTTCCAAGTCTTTGTTACTTGGCTCCGGAGGAAATGATAATTTAGAGCTTCGTTTAACTAGTGCGTAAGTCACTGACACATTCTATCTCCAATTTAGTACTAATATATACCAATTTATAACGTCAGTTTACAACACTTTTATTACCCTCTGAGGGGTATTGTCTTATCAGCAAAAAGTTAATCATGACAACATGCTAATTCAGGTGATGCATTTTGAAGGGATTCTACGTACAGTTAAATTTATTGTTAAGCAAACTGATAACATTTCATACAACTGACAAAGATTAACAGTTGTAATTTGAATATACGGACAAATTAAATAGGTACCATGTAACGTGGTGAATAGGGATGCAGGGGTGAAACGGGACGAAACTTTAAAATAGATAACGTTGAAATAATATACATAGTTTGTCGCCAACATGGACAGTTACTGAATAATTATAACACAGTAAACACATGAGAGTCCTTTTTGACAACAAACTATAAGTATTATTTGAATGTTAAATCGCTTTTAAAGTTTCGTCCCGATTCACGTCGTTTTTCGGTAGTCCATTTGCTTATTAATTTCCCTGCTGTTCATTGCCACTTATATGCAGAGGCCCCTGTCTAGTCACTAGAACTTAGCATGACTGGGTACTTGGTTGTTACAGCCCAGCCGTCGTCGAGAGAATGTGTTTCTGACACCTGTCAGTGCGACACTTCGTAAATCGTAATACGTATTCGTTTGCACGAAACTGATAGACCGTGTCATGAACCCATTCTTTCGACGGCCGCAACTTTTGGTTTGCTAAATGCTGAAACGTCAGATGCACTTTTTTATAAAAAAAAACTTTAATTAACATATATTATAGAGCACCGATATAATTCAAAAGGTTAGGTTAGGTTTTTTTATTTCTTCTACCTCTCGCATTGTTTTGCCTCTCGTAATTTCATTCACGATACTTGATATTTCTTTCATTCATCCTCATTTCTGTCTATGGGTGAGATTCCCAACTATCATCTTCATCCTGTCTAACTTAGCTTGTATTTTATTTATTTATTCATTCATAATCGGGTGTTACAAAAAGTGGGGAGGCAATTTTTATTGTATTACTCGTACATTTACATTTAATATTGAACCTCATACTAAACTAATTAATTACCGTTGCCAAATACCCAAACATAACGATCAACCACATAAATGAACAAATACATAAAGTAACAAATTGAAATATCATTGTTTTTCACGCTTATTTAGCGCCGGTCCAATCAAATGACCCACCGATCCGGGTTATTATAAATCGGACATAAATAACTGTATTTATGTACTGAGAGAATTTATTTCGAAGCTAACGATATTAGAGCTAAATTATGAAATGATTGAACGAGCTACGAGCCTGAGGTTCAACCTCGGATGGGTGACCATTTAGTGACATTATAAAGACCTATATTAAAGTTACGGTTCTTCGTCCGCGTGAAATTTTTGTTCATATTCTAATATTTAAAAATATATTTTTGTATTTAGTTTAATAAAGGAAATAATAATTTAAAAAAAAAATAATAATAATGAGCATAATACATATTATTACGTCTATGCTGAATGCCGACGCCGAAATTCGTTGGGAAAGGCTAGGTATCAGCCTAAATTTTTCCCAAATATTCACTCTCTCAATCACATCGTATCTAAGCCAGATGGTGATTTAAATATGGCTTGGGTACACCTGCTACAAATAATAAAACATTTTCTCACAACAATAATTTATTCTAACTCTTGGCCTGCATCATCCCAGTGGTAGGCAAAGGCCTTCCGGCCCTTTAATCCAGGGCTAAAGTGGACCACTGGTCGTTCGTTTTCTTCGGATCGTCCCGTCCCGCCGTCTCGAACCTCTGATGAGTCATCTTCTACGGAGTCTGCCGCGACGTGTTCTGGCAGTGTCAATGCTCCACGTAGTAATTATTTCGGCCACCAGCTCATTTAGCATGATTTAATATAATTTTAGTCTACCCATTTAAAGACTTTTTTAATCAAATGTTAATTAATACCTTTTCTTTTATTTAGACCCCACTGTTTTCAACTTAAGTGAGATTTATATCTAACTTAGCCTAGACTGAAAGTCAGTTGAGTCAAACAATTTAAATCTAAATTTAAACAAAATTTATTTCATTTAATAAATGAGTTTTTAAACTTCTACGAATTCATTTATTCTTTGACCGATATCATTTTAACATTGTTTAGTTTAATTTGATTTATTTTAGTGATGTGACTTAATATAATTATTATGTTTGTTATATTAATATCTTTGAACTTGTGTTATGAAGTATTAATGATATTTTAAATAACTATAATTGCGACTGGATATTTTTGTGAATTTGTAAGGGGAGTGGGGTTTGTGGTGGAGGCTGGCTATGGAGGCGCTTGTAGCTAAGAAATAACAGCCGCAAGGTTCGATCGATCAGGTTAAGCAACGCTTGGTCAGTGGTCCGTTGCTCCGTGGATGGGTGACCATCTTTACATACCAAGACCCCTCCATGCCTCGGAAGGCACGTTAAGCCGTTGGTCCCGGCTGTCATTCATGGATCTTTTACAGTCGTTACGGGTCGTCAGAAGCCCGAAAGTCTGACAACCAGTCTTACCAAGGGCTATCGTATTACTTAATAACTTGGCTGTGGAGGTCAGATAGGCAGTCGCTCCATGTAGAATACTGGTATTCAGCTGCATCCGGTTAGACTGGAAGCCGACCCCAATATAATTGGGAAAAGGCTAGGCAGATGATGAGACTGGCTGTGAATTATTTCTGTGAATTAACATTTTTGATTGATAGATTGAAAACAACTGTGTAGCAATGATATTATCAAAAAACGTGATTATCGGCGAAAGCTTTTTGTATGAATCTAAAAAAGGCCTTGATTCAAAAAGATCAGAAGAAGTCTACGTTTTAAATTATTCTAATTTTCTCTCAGGTCATCGTTGAAGTATATTAATTTGACTTTATGAAAAATTATGCAAAAAAAAAAAACTATCTTAAATAAAACATAATTTTATCTTCTAAAGTTACCAAGAGCGTGCCTTAGGGACAAAGCTCCAATTACTCACATTGTTATAATATTAAAGTGTCACAAAATTCCATAAACCCATTTGTCATGGGCCTTTCAAATGGTGTGCTCACCCCTTTATAAAGACATTTAATACTTACATTAGAACCAATGAGAGGGATTAGTTCGGACTTGGTTTTCTAATGCGGTGACAAAGAGTACGTAGAATTGTAGAGGGTGTATACGTAGAGCAGTGGTGACCCAGTAGTAATGGCCGCAATTTACGAGTTGTAGAACGTGGGTTCGAACCCAAGCAGGTACTTTATTTTGTGTCAATCATTTCATTACCACTGCTCTCAAAACGGTGAAGGAAAACATCGTGAGAAAACTGGCGTATCCTACTCGTAGAACCAAGAGTTCTAAGTTATGTGACTTCCTCCGCCAACCCACACTGGGCCCGCTTGGTGGCCCACTCCCTCTCATAGAGAGGAGGCCTGTGCCCAAGCAGTGGGGACATTGGGCTGTTTATGATTGTTATGTATACGTAGGTGCTGGGTTTTGTCTATGTCTATGTATCTCTGTTGAAACTTCTTGCGTAATAGTCTTTAAGAATTTAGAAAAAAGAAGAAGAATCTCTGGGTATCTAAAACTTTCAAGTATAAGCTTGGATATTATCATACCATCATCTAGTCTGGTCGAAGGCAAAGGCTTTTGATTTTCAAGATAAGAGTAAGATTTGAGACATAATATTTTCATTTACAGACATAAATGGTACCTACTTGAATGTGGTATCCAAATTTTCCTCGGAGCATGAACGGAATGTCGTATCTACAAGCAGACTGGTATATTCCATACTCTGAGTACATTATCGAGCATCTTCACGCAGTCGCAGTCGTAATCCTTTTAACGCCGATGCGAAAATTAATATACGTGCCGTTTTGTGCTCTATTACGATCGCATAGAGTCGAAATTTAGGTATATGTCTGTATATATTTGCAAGGTCCTGTAGGACACAGATGTGCAAGCAAGTGTCTGCCTTGATTACACCAACGGAATACGAATCTAATTTGTGTGCAGTGCTATTGGTATCGGATCAGCTGGGCTTGTGAGCTTGTCACAAGATAATGGATTTAAGAACATTCACTGAATGCTTAATTTACAGTTTTGTTTTGCGGGGATTTTGACGTGAATGGGAATTTGATTATGCATTCAATGTAAGGGTTACAATGTCTTTATTTAGTACGTGGTACTTGTCCCAGGATTTGGGTGTGTCCCTTTTGGGTGTCTGCTGAATTAATCGGATTTGTCGCAAGTAGTTGGATAAAATGTTCGTTGAAAACGGGCATAGCAAGCTGGCCGTTCTGAATATTTGCAGTAGATTATTTTGAAAATATTAAAGTGAAGTTTGTAACGTCTATAAAGTAAGGTAAACGCGGGTGAAGTCGACAGTGACCCAGAAGTCGTCAAATTGTCTTAAAACATCAATATCTTTTTCTACTAAACATTTAACTGGCCCATTTTTATGGCAACATATTTTTGGTAACATATTGCATAAATAAAATAAAACACTGAGTTTTAACTGTAATGGTGGCTGAGATATCTCACTTAAAAAGTGTGTCCCACAATTTTTTCAAGTTTAGCTGCTAAATGTCAAACTCAGCACGTAGTTTTGTGTTTTGATTTACGAACCTTCAGTGGGATATGTGTGAAGTCTGATTGTTTGATGTATTAGTTAAGTTAATTTACTAATGATATAACTTGAAATTTAAAACACTTTTATCATAAAAGTATTTTTTTTTTAACGTGACATCTATTGGTACTTAAGAATTCCTAATTTACCCAAATCTCGTCATATTAAGTACTTTTTTTGACGATTACTGGGACACGCATAATACTTGCCTCTAAACTCGTCATATTGTAAATATTTTCAACTTTATCGCTAAAGCATAAGGTTCAAAGTTGATTGGGAAAATTTGATAGTTTCGGGTAGCTTGATGTGCTGGCGTATTTACAAACATGTAATAAGGTTTGGGCTACATTTGACGATAAAACTGGGTTTCTCTTAAGCTATTTTCGCTTTACTCCCTCATTTCATGAGTACTTATGCGTGCTCTGCTTAGTCGTCGCGTCATTGGGTTCGCTTCGCTAGCTCGGCACGAAACTGTGCTCGCGCTTCACTCGTGATAGAGCTCCTTCGCTCGCTCTTTTCATGTGTAAGTGCGTTCAGCTCACTTGTGTTGAAGATGGGCTCGCTTCGCCTGCTGGTTTAATAAGCTGTTAAGACCAGCATGAGAAGTAAGCCCATCTTTTGATTAAGCACGCTCATCGTGCGATTAAGCGTGCTTTGCTTATTTGTATCTAGGAAGGGCTCGCTTCGCACGCTGTATCGTAAGCGCGCTCCACTCGCTCGGCCCGTAAAAAGTATTCTCAGTTCTAACCGAAACTGACTTACTGGGAAAGGTATAATAATGAGCTGTAATAAGCCTTGGCTAATTGATGGTAGTTTTACAACAGTACCTCACTCAGATCGAGCGTGGATATTACAGTTCCAATCAAATCCTCACATACATAGAGGTGCCTTCTTACCAAGTCTGCTGCCGTTGAATCTTCCCAATTTTCTCGTAATCTTCACACATACTTGCACGATGACAGGCCGGGGCGCCGTCCATTGATAACATGGCGATTGGCGATGATTTTAGGTATTAGCCTAGCTTTTTAATTCGCTCATAAGTAGATTTTGTAGGCTTATTGTGTTTCTTATGATTTAAAACTTTCTTTCGTTGGCTTTTGATTGGGTTAATACTAGTCGGAGGCGCGGCAAATGTACAAGTATCTCCCGGGCCCCGGACTCATGGTACTAGAAGGAACAGTGGGGTTTAAGTCGGTAGGAGTCCGACATAACCCTCAGTTCTTCCCACACAGAGGTTATCCATGAGGATTTTCCCACGAAAAAAGAAGGTTCGTTGCATTTCATATAAAGCAAGCTTTTACCGTATGTGATATTTTTCAGTTCTAAGCAGATTTATGGTCGATATGAGACAACATCTTTAACTTTTATTCTACTTGCTGCAGATTTTCTATCGTTTTCTGATACTGCCGTAGCTATTGTATTTGCTCGGTACTAGGCTTTTGAGGCTCATTGAATTCCTTATGATGCAAGCTTACTTTTAGTGAGATTTTTTCATTTTTGGCCAGACTTACGGCCGATATGAGACGACATTTGAAATTATTTTGCTATTGTCAACTTCAAATGCATTTTTAACTCGGCCAATATTTCTGTTGATTCTCTTTAGGCCCTAGTAGTGCTGTGTCAATTCTTGACAATAGCACGTAGTAGCTAAACATTTTTTTGCGAATAGTAAAAAGCACGCATAGTAAAAAGGAGGGTCGGGCGCACTGCACTTGCGATGTAACGTCAAACACAAATTAGATTCTGCTTCAAATTTGGTACAATTATTACCTATATATTCTATGTTCAATCATTACCCAAGCATTCTTGTAGTTATACGCGGCTGAAATATTAAATGTTATTATTGTCGGTCAGACATATTGAATTTACCACAAAGTGCAACGACGTTTTCACGTCAACAGGAGACCAGTCACGTTTCATACAGAGTTGGGCCCAAAATACAAAGTGACAGCGAAATAAAATTTATTATTATTTAAAATTTCTACGAAAAAAATCTAGTTTCATAAATTTTAATAAAATATATTAACTACCGATTGGCGAAAATAAAAGAAAGGTGACCTTAAACAAGTATTACCTACAATGACAACAAACCTCTGCGAGTGTTACTATAACTATTTTTTGCATAAGTTCTAAAATCAGGTTTTTTTTAATGTATAAAACTTTATTTTTCTACTTAAAAAAAAAACAGCTGAAGGAACGGTTGTAGAGATTCGGCGCAATAGTAAAAATGGGAGGTCTTCCCCGACCAGGGTAATAAATTTTTTTCGTTGGCCGGCCAAGTTGGGTTTTAGGCCTAATATGGCTGATTTATTTATTTATTTATATACTTTATTGTACACCACAAAAATACACAACATAATAAAAAAAAACATTAGACACTTAATAATTATAATGGACTGATATCCTTTATTCTGATAAAAACTGATTCTGTGATTTGGATATCTTAATTTTTAAAGCTAAAATTTATATTAGAATTGACCTACCTAATCTGCTAACAGCTCACAACCTTTAGTGATTTCTTGCGATTTGGTTTTCTACCTACCTTTTGTTTCTTAGACTTGCCACTCATATGAAAGACTATCACAATATGTTTTATTGTGTAATCATCTTGAACTCTATGTTCAAGGCCTGAAAGTTCATATTAGCATCAAAAATTGACGACTACTGGGTCCTTTTGATGAGTAATGGTACAAATCTGGCGAGTACTGGTACAAATCGCCCTTTTTTCACATTTGCTTAAATAAGTATTTATTATCACTAAAAATTACAAAAGTTAACAACTTACTTAGAATAACGGATATTTTTTCTATTTCGTCATGCAAAAAGTTTCATTATAAATGAAATACTTCTCACGCAGCAGTTCTTCAAAGTCAGCGAATATCAAAACCCGACGACTATTGGTACGTTTACCTTATATTATTCCCTGTAGGTTTAGGGTTAGGAAGAGGTGTACTTACTTATAGTACACCCAGTTATAACTGGCGTTTGGGTACCATATAATAAGGGTGATTATATTTTTTTTAGCCCGATATGTCCCACTGCTGGGCAAAGGCCTTCCTAGAACCCTTTCAGAACCTCTCTGCCCACCCTCGCGGAACGCGTCCAGGTCGTCTCCTCACGATCTCTTTCTGGGCTGGCGTAGGCCGCGCCATTCATTTTCGGGCACCCATTGTGTGGAGACTTTTGCCCAGCGGTCATTATGTATACGGCTGATGTAATCCCATTTGAGTCTGGCAACCTTATTTCCACCCAGTAGACCCGTTTCGGAACGCAGTGTGGTGTTCCGAATTCTGTTCTGTTATTATTGCCCTAGTTTATTCGTAAATTGTTCTATTGCTCTGGTTTATTCCTAAATTGGTCTATGTTTATTAAAATATATAATTAATTGCACTCAATTAATTTTAACTACCAATGACAACAAGATATGCCTTAGAGACATAAAATGTCTTTATTTACGTTTTTTTTTAAACAGAAATAAATCTTGATATCCCTGTCTAATGTAATGTTAATGTGTATAATATATATTGTTTAAGTATACCTAATAACTTTATCTTTATGGTAGGTATATATTTTTAACCGACGAAAAAACGGAGGAGGTTATCAATTCGACGTGTATATTTTTTGTTTTTTTTTTTTTTTTTTAATGTATGATCACGCATAACTTTTTACAGAGCAGTCCGATTTTGATAATTCTTTTTCTATTGGAAAGGATATACCCCGAAGTTGGTCCCATATCAATTTGGAAAAAAAAAATCCAACCCTAAGGGTAGGAAAACATGGGATGATTGATTGTTCACTCACTGATTGTAATGTATGAGCACGCATAACTTTTTACAGAGTAGTCCGATTTTGATAATTCTTTTTTTATTGATTAGGACATACCTCGAAGTTGGTCCCATGTAAGTTTGGAAAAAAAATCCTACCCTAAGGGTGGGAAAATAGGGGTGATTTATTGTTCATTCACAGATTTTAATGCTGAGCTTGTATTATTACAATTAAAATAAAAGGCCTATCAATGTTTGTATATAAAGCCTGTTTTTTTTAAGTATTTTATTATAAAAAAAAATAATAATTAAATTAGGATTATATAACAGTTAATATCTAAAGTAAGGTAGGTAGCTATTTTAAAAGTTATTAAAAATTAAGCATGTAGTAATTAATAAATTATAGCCTCAAAAAATTATAAAATAAAAACTTTTTAACAAAAAACTTAAACCTCCGAAAAAACTGAAAAGCAAAAAATAAAAACCTTTTTTATTTTACCTTAATAAATAAGTTCTTAAACTAATGCAAGTATACCTAAGAAATTTTGAGTCGGCGCCAAACGATCAATGAACAAAGATCACTAAATTACCTTAAATTTAAAGAAATAACCAAATCAAATTAATAATGCAACGTGAAATCTCCAGCGATATAACATTCCAAAAAAAAATGCGCTCTCCGCACGACCACTCGCAACGATATTAAGTTGCATGTTCGGCGCCGACTCAAAATTACTTAGGTATACTTGCATTAGTTTAAAAACTTATTTATTAAGGTAAAATAAAAAAGGTTTTTATTTTTTGCTTTTCAGTTTTTTCGGAGGTTTAAGTTTTTTGTTAAAAAGTTTTTATTAGTATAAAAGCAATGGAGTCGAGTATTTCACCAAATCCTTATCGTTTAAGTGGCTTACAAACTTTCTGATCGAAAATTTCCCAATCAGGGCAATTGCCAGCATCCACAAAGAGTCATTTAGCTGGAGAAATATTTGTTTTACTTGCTAGCCCGTACTGTTAGTAAAAAAATTGCTTTGTCCATGTGATATATCTATGTATGTGTGTGTATTGGCTGTATGGTCGTTGGTATTACCTAATGTATACTTATTTGTGCTTATTTTTATATATCATCTGCATAGCTGAATACCAGTATTTTACATGAAGCGACTGCCTATCTGACCTCCACAACCCAGTTACTGAGTAATACGATAGCCCTTGGTAAGACTGGTTGTCAGACTTTCGGGTTTCTGACGACCCGTAACCACTGCCAAAGATCCACGAATGACAGCCGAGACCAACGACTTAACGTGCTTTCCGAGGCACAGAGAGGTCTTGATATGTAAAGTCGATTGACCCGTGCGGCTGTTAGATATATACAATTAGGTATATATATTATCTTTATAGTTATACTATGTATTGGCGTATCTTTATATTTCAAAATATTTACTCCTCAATTTTCATAATTACACCTACCACTGTTTGGCTCTGCATCACCTAAGTTGACTTCCCGACTATGTTGGGATCGGCTTCCAGTCTAATCGGATGCAGCTGAACACCAGTATTATACATGAAGCGACTGCTTATCTGACTCTGCAAACCAGTTACTGTTACTGCTCAGTCTAGCCATCATTTTCATAAATTAATTTCCTGAACATTTAGAAATTAAAGATCTCCTAAGAACATCGTGCAAATTCTTGAATCAACATACAAATTCCTATTAAAATTTAATGGAGCATAGCAAATATAATCGTATTAATAGGATGCGTTAAGTAAATTGGCCCATAATTCCTACTGTTTTCGGGTATTATGCAAATCGCCTTGAACTAATTCAATCTTTTGTTGGCTCGTAATAATTAAAGTCATTTGAATTTATATGCTCGTAAACCGTATGCTCTTGTTCACATACATTTGCTTTAGCATTTGTTTGTACTGTTTTATCGTTTTACCTGCAATCGTAACGTTTCTT
The DNA here is from genome assembly GCA_947508005.1 of Amphipoea lucens. Taxonomy (NCBI): domain Eukaryota; kingdom Metazoa; phylum Arthropoda; class Insecta; order Lepidoptera; family Noctuidae; genus Amphipoea; species Amphipoea lucens. Next base: position 7,431,217 of record OX382368.1, on the reverse strand, counting down.
TATCCTTTTAAATTGATCGGTCTTTTTTGTTTGTTTTTCAAGCGGATTTTCTCTGTACGTTTGTTGTTCGGTTGGATTTGTTACGATGCTTTTATTACGTGGCGCTTCTTTTTCTTCATCACGTTTTTTATCTTTGTTTAGTTCTATGAGATTGTTGACATTTTAGGCGTATGTTTGGATCTAGTTGGTTTTATTTTTACCCGACTGCGCCAGAAGGAGGGTTGTGTTTTTCGAGAGTATGTACCTATGTATGTATGTTTGTATAATTGTGTGGCACGCTCTGTGGCCTGAACGACTGGATGGACTTTAGCTTGAGAGGTGTAGTTAGATTCGTATTGACTGTGAAAGTGACACTGGGTATATCAAAATACAATAAAAGCCAAAATGGCGGATTTTTGGCGTCATAATATGCCTTCAAAATTTTTTTTTTTCTCAAAACCTCTCGAGTGGGGTATCAAAATAAAGGGTTTTAAAAGGTGATTACAAAAATATATGCAACTTATATGGTTAAAAGTAATTCAAAGTGACAAATCGTAAAAAACATGTATCAAGAACTAAATCGTCTGCGAAATCTTTCACATTTGTAAACTAAAAAGCTGGAAATAAAAAAGTAATTAAAAAAATTAAAAAAACCCGACTGCAACCTTATACTAAAACTAAATGAAAAGCTAAAAACAAGCCCATTTTAAATTAAATAAAAGTTGGAAGCAGGCGGGGCCCATACCATTATTATAGTTTCAAACTCAAATGGGTCCCGCCTGCTTCCAACTTTTATTTAATTTAAAATGGGCTTGTTTTTAGCTTTTCAGTTAGTTTTAGTATAAGGTTGCAGTCGGGTTTTTTAATTTTTTTAATTACTTTTTTTATTATAAGTTTAATTTTTTTTGTGATATAAATGTTCTTGTTAAGTGCATGGTGGATGTTTAATTTAAGTACCAACAGTATTGATAATTAAACGCAGCTGCTATTTTTTGCCGGAGTCATCAAGAGTGTACAGATGTTGTGTTCCGCTTTCATTTAGTATAGTTATTAAATAACCAGTTTGGTCTGATCCTCATCCTTATCAGTGTGATCGACACAATTATCTGTGAAGTTGACTGTACATTGGTGTTATTAATTTAGAATTGCTAGTTTTTTTATAGTAATCCAGTATGATACTTAGTTCATTAATTCATACAGTATTATTTTGAATATAATTTTGTATTACACGGTTGTAGAAAAAAATATTATGAATTCTTAAATATGTTTTACTAGCTAGTAGCTGCACCCCGCGCTTTCACCCACATGAGTCACGATACAATCAGGTATAACGGAATAAAAAGTATTCTGTCTTAATCTAGGGTATAGAAAGCCATGGTCTGCCCAAATGGTAAAATTTATCCAAATCCGTTCAGACAAACAAATAGGTATACAAAAAAATCAAATCTTTTCTTTTACAGGTATATTGTGGGCTACCAAACCACCACATAATGGGTTCCTGAAAATGTTCAGCGGCATCGCGGAAGACCCGGGAGTAGATGGCGGGACGAACTTGATGCCGGATTGGTCCTTATTGGCTCAGGATCTAGTTGAGTGGAAAAAGGAAAGGCCTTTTTGCCCTGCAGTGGGACAATGCAGGCTGATTATTATTTTTAACTAGCTGCGCCCCACGATTTCACCCGCATAAGTGTTGATCCCGTGGAAATATCGGGATAAAAAGTAGCTTATATGTTATTCCAGGGTGTCAGCTACCTCCATACAAAATTGTATCAAAATTGGTCCAGCCGTTTGAGCGTGAAGAAGTAACAAACGTATAAACATGCATACACTCACAAACTTTCGCCTTTATAATATTAGTGTGATGTGATGTGATGATTATTAGGGTGATGTGATGTGATATATTATTTCTTGGGATCAAACACTATCATTGACCACTTATTAGTCCACCATTAGACCGCAATTCATTCCATGATTGAAAACAGGCCAACTTTGTTGAGCTCTACAAAGTATTATTTTGTCAACCGAATTGTCTGAAACCATTTTTGTTTTGAAGTAAATCCACTGCTGACTTACGTAGTAGTAATATTGAGAGGAAATGGAAAAGTCACTCAGACTGCGACAGTGCCGTCACCCGTTGCGGCCGTCACATTTTAAAAAGAGTTTATTTTATTTTTAGTTAGTCAATACCGAGTAGAAGTTTTATGTACAGACGCCAGCACAACAAGCTACCCGAAACTGTCAAATTTTCCTAATCAACTTTGAACCTTATACTTTAGCGATAAAGTTGAAAATCTATTAACGAAATTTGACAGATTGTAGTAGCTTGATGTGCTGGCGTTTGTACAGGAAGACTAGTTTTCTCTGTCTACGTTCACAGCACATCAAGCTACCCAAAACTGTCAAATTTTCCCAATCAACTTTGAACCTTATACTTTAGCGATAAAGTTGAAAATCTATTAACGAAATTTGACAGATTGTAGTAGCTTGATGTGCTGGCGTTTGTACAGGGTGACTAGTTTTCTCTGTCTACGTTGACAGCACAACAAGCTACCCGAAACTGTCAAATTTTCCCAATCAACTTTGAACCTTATTATTTAGCGACAAAGTTGACAATCTATTAAAGAAATTTGACAGATTGTAGTAGCTTGATATGCTGGTGTCTGTAGAGGGTGACAAGGACATTGACGCGCAACCTGTCACCATGGATTTAGTACAGTCTGTTATAGCAATTAGCTGACCCCTCAAAAATTAAACGGATTTGAACCTTCTGCTTGTTAGCAGTAAGCTTATCGAACTAGAACAGTTCAACGTCTACGATTAATAAAACAGTTATTCGAATTTGATATTTAACACGCAGTGTTAAGGTAGGTATGATCTTGAATATTGTTCTAACTTGTAATATATTATTGCTAATTTCAACGACAATCACCATGTTCGTGTGGTCTAGTGGTAGCTGCAGTGAGCTGACAAGAGCGTGGTTGCGAGTTCGAAACCAACATATTTTCTGCTGCGCATTTTGTTTTATAATATTTTTTTTTAAAGTTATAAATAATAAATAGTAAATTATAACTTTAGCAACAAAAAAAAAGCTGAACGAAAATAAAAAAACGATAATGATGGTAAAAACGATTTTATTTTATAAAAAAAATTATTATAAGAACAACGTAAATGATATAATAGTTACTAATAACGTTGTTACATACTTCACAGAGTTTAATGTAGTGAATCAACATGTTATAATATTTAGAAATATATAGGTATGTATTTCTATTTCATAACATTAACATCACCACATTAAATATCGTTGAACTAAATAAAATAGCATTATACGTTGATGTTTTACCTACTAGGTATACTATATATCAATTTGTTTTGTAAGTAGTTATATTTAGTTATAAATAAGGTTTTGACAAAGACTTCTCGTCGGTAAATATGACAACATAATCTTCCCAATTAAAAATGAGATATTCTTGGGCAAAGCGGACCCTTGCTTGGCGATGTGCAGCAGTCAGTTAAATTTTACGTGCTGGCTTGTATTGTTTCAGTCCAGCAACATGCAAATGTTTTCTGACCGTCTGAACAGAAACATTATACTGCATTGAGTAGGCAAAAATGGGTGTTCAGTATGCCTTCTAACAATTGCTTGATGATGTTCTGACACAGGAGTAACATTACAGGTTTTGGTTCAGGACGATCCTTTTGAATATTCCCTGTCTCTTCAAAACGTCTTAGCCACAGTCTGACTGTATTTCTCTGAAACAACACAATAAGCATAATTTTAATAACGCGGTAATCATAATTTTTCGAATAAGTTTGCAAAAATACCTTTAGATAAACCACATTAGACCTATAAATGATCTCATAATGAAACAGTTAATTTTCTATTATTCTACATTCACGTTTTTAAGCCAACTAACGAATTAAGGAAGCATAAAAAAGAATACACTTACCGCTATATTAAGTTTCCTAGCAATCGCTTTAATACCAACATTCTCCTTATGCAAATACATTATTTTGTATTTTAAATAATCACTCAACTGAAACATGACGATTAAACTATCAAAACCGATAATAATAATTAATAAAAAGGCGTGGATTTTCGCAACTTAGTAAGGCAATATAAAAATGTTCGTGCGTATTCACTGCTATTTGTGCATAGAATGTCTTGTTCAATTTATTCTTCTACCCCATATTCCTAAAATCATTTCAATAGCAGTTTTTGTTGAATACGCATATTGACGTCGAACTACCCACTTATTGAAAAAGGTGAAACGTTTATCGTTTATCAACTTAATTGATATGCTTGTTCTTTACAATAATGCAAGAAATACTTAACGAACAATTTATATATTGAAAACAAAATTAAACATGAGACTAGATTCGAACTCGCATCTTGCACGTCTCAGCCTTACGCATGAACCACGACACCAGATTAACTTGAGTAAGATAGATGAAATAAGGTATTAGTAGCAATGACACAAATTATCACAACATTAACCTAACCTTTAAGTCTTGCTGATTAAAAATGAAAATTGCGTAACAAATACCCATACATAGTAAATGACCTAACACCAACATCTTAAAGCTCAAATTTGCGTATCAAAATTATTTATTGTTTCTGTTCATCGAGTAGTGTTAGTCCGATAAACTCATACATATTGAATAACCTTTAATGTTATGAGCAGAGGGTGCAAAATCGAGTAATTTTTAGGGGGGTCAGCCAATTGGTATAACCGATTGTACATGATTCTGGACCCCCTTGCGTTAAAATTTTTCGTCAATTATTAAAACAAAAAAAATGTGTTTTCTACATAAGTGAACCACGCGGTCAAAATGCGTAAATAAAAATTGTCGCCAGTTAATACATTCATCTTATCGAGTAATCTAACTTAAGCATCGTATTAACGTATTGCACAAAAAGGTACTGCTACTGATTCCCAAGCTAAGCTTGGGCTTGTATTATGGGAAACTGTTCAGCCGCAGGAAGTATCACACAATAAAAAAAAATACGAATACATTGGATTGAATGTATGGAACAGCATTTTTTGTTATAACAGGTTATACAGAATTAATCTCATTTTTTTAAAACAATATGTTTAACAAGCCTTTGTTCTTTTGATTTGTTTTCATAGTTGCGTATGTTCAAGCTTCAATAAAACGAATGCAAGCATAAAAATTGCTTCCATTCGTTTTATTGAACCTCAGTAAAAGAAAACTTTACTTTACGTTCAATAAATTCCTGAACTCTTGTTTCTGTATTTATCAATAACGATTTTCATTCCAATACAAAAGAAGCTTGTGGAGTTTCGAGTTTCTGTGAAAAATAGTGATGTTTTCATTAATTTTATTACTGCGGTAAGGGTTGTTTCTGACAGGTTATCAGTTGGACATAATTAACATTAAATAAAGGTTAAATTCGTAAAAAAACGTACGTATTCGTTTGTACCTTACTGACAGGTTCCAGGAACTTATTCTCTTAGCGACCGAAATGTAATTGATTTTAATTTTGGGCATAAAGAATAATTCTGCCGAGCCTTTTTCCAATTATGTAGGGGTTCCAGTTTCACCCGCTGCAGCTAATTATCAGTATTTTACATGAAGCGACTGCCAATCTGAACTGACGACCCGTAACGACTGCCAAAGATCCGCGAATGATAGCGGGAACCCACGGTTTAACGTGCGTTCCGAGGCACGGAAGGTCTCGGAATGTAAATATGGTCACCCATCCACGGACCAACTACGGTAAGCGTAGCTGAACCTGATCGACCCGAGCTGCTGTGATTGCTTAGCCACAAGTCCCTCACAAGAAAGAATGAATATCAGCATTATAAAGTATTCTAGTCACTGATGTTGCGTTGTTCAAATCTAAAGAGCCTACTGGTGACCTGAACTATTAATAAAACGAAAAACTCAAACGTTGCTCCACTACATTGCTCAAAATAAAACTGTGTCAAACTCTTTTATCGATCCTCTGTGGTCTAAATCAAAGCTCAGTGAGCGCAGTCGGGGTCTAATAAAATTATTAGCGGAATCCAGAGGTCTAATCTAGGGCCGAGTGTGTTTTGTTTCGTTAAACAAAGTTATTCATAGTTGGGGGTTTAGTGGCATCGACGGGGGGCAATTGAAAATTGCAATTAATGTTCTTTATCAAGCAAACAAAGAGAATTGTAGCTTTTTGAAATAGGAACCTAGATGTAATTTGAGGGTCAAGCTGCAGACTTGATTTGGTGCAAGTGTCATAAGGTGGTCCTTGGCAGCTCTGGACAGAGAGAGATGGAAAGAGAGTAGGGAGGCCTTTGCCCAGCAGTGGGACATTATGGCTAAAAATAAAAATAAAATTCTTTTTATTTCTGAGTGGGCCTGCTCTTGATTTCGTTCACGCCTGATGGAAAGCGATGGATGAGGTCTATGATAGAACGAGCATACCCAGAAGGTGCCTGTTCACTCTTGCTTTGAAGGCGGACGGGTTAAATCTTGAAGGGAACACAGATGCTGACAGAGAGTTCCACAGTTATGATATACAAAAATGAGGGTATTTATCTGTTAACTTAAAACCTTATTATTATTACTGCCTCATTGGTCTAGTGGCCGCAAGCGCTACTGCTGACCATGAGGTCATGGATTCGGTTCCCAGGTCGGGCAGTGATATTGGGTTTTTTCAACAGGATTCTCTGAGTAGCAACCCGGAGTCTAGATTTGTGCCCGATTCTTCCAGAGTAAGTACCTAAACATATATTTTTTTTTTTTTTAAGTTGTTCCTTACGTCATCGATCGTCATTTCCTACGTCGCCGTCGTATGTTCTCTTGTTAGGTACAGACGCCAGCCACATCAAGCTACTACAATTTGTCAAATTTCTTTAATTGATTTTCAACTTTATCGCTAAAGGATAAGGTTCAAAGTTGATTAGGAAAATTTTACAGTTTCAGTTAGCTTGATGTGCTGGCGTCTGTACTATATTCTAGGACCACACATAATCAGCCTATAAGGTTCCCATTGCAGGGACACAGGTCTTCTTTCTTCAGAGGAGAGTGGGTTGTAATCAACGACGATGCAGGCCCAGTGCGGGTTTGTAGATGTCACGTCTTCGAAATTTTGATTCTAGGACATGCCGGTTACCTCACGATGTTTTCCTTCACCGTTTTGGGAGTAGTGGTGATGAAATAATTTACACAAACTAAAGGGCGTGTCTGGGTTCGAACCCACGACTCGTAAGTCGCGGCCGTTACCACTAGGCCAGTACTGCTCATACATGCATCTAGGAACATATATTTTGGAGTATCTAATGAAAATACATACTTGTGAAAAGTAATGGAGAGTAAGACTTCTAATCATTAATTAATTCAGCATATCATCTTATATCGTAATTACTATTTCGACAACAATTTACTGTGGCGTTATTAATGAAGATATATTTACGTAGCTGTTGGCGTTAATATTCAGGTAGAAACTAAACAGTACTTATGTTATAAAGTTATAATCTACTGTCGTATTTATAATTTGTCAAGAATTCATGATATAAGAAGTGATTATCGCGTAACATATTGCTAATCCATTGCTTCATATGTTCGAAAAATATGTGTGCTCGACAACGTCAATAACGCAATGAATATTGTTGAACTGTCAAAATGAAAGCCACCGCTACTGGTAGTGTGTTAAGCAGTCAGCCTCAACCCGGTGCCACATCTGACTCACTGGAGCATAACGCAGCACCACCCCGACTTACTGGGCAGACAGTTCCGACTCACCGTGCGGCACTCGATGCCGACTCAATGGAACCTCTATTGGCCCTGGCAAGCATCGTAAGATACACGACTCCCTGCAGAGACCGGAGGTCGACAGTGGGCTGACTATCGACCTCCGTCTCTGGAGTGAGATGATGTGGTGGTGTACAAACATACAAACACATCTACAGATTGAGCAATATGCCTTGATTACTTCATTGCAGCTTCTCTAGTTGTCTCATTCAATGATTACAAAATACCTTTCACAGTAGGTACTTGCCTACTAACCATACTCAGTATGCTAGGACTAGGGCTGATGTCTATATTAGAGCGTGGCCACACGATGCGTTAACGGTGCGGTGCGGCACCGCATCGCAATTAATTCGAGCTATAGGGTGCCACACGGGCGGTGCGGTACCGCAGTAGAACGCTGCGCGATGCACTCCGGCGCCGCAGCGCATCACCCCTCCCCGCCTCGTCTCGCAGGTCACACGGTGGCGGCTCAACTCATCGTGTGACATGGCATAGCGATTTGTATGTAGGATGACGTTGCGGCACCGCTCCGGCGCCGCACCGCACTGTTAACGCATCCTATGGCCTCACTCTGAGTCATCGATTATAACATAACAAGCTACTGCTTCAGACGTACCGATATCATCTATTTATGTCAATCCTATTCTAAGGAAATAGCGATTGAATGACTATTTGGGTATTACAGCTCAAGGTTTTTAGTGAAAGCTTTATTCATATGATATGAATCAGATTATATTGTTCATTTTATCTAATAGGAAATATGTCGATGTTAGTCTTTGTAATTTATATTTGATATTTAGATGCAATTTAATTGAATTGAATATCGTATGGTCCCTTTGTAAAAGCGGAACATTTTTGCTCTGGTTGGGGACAACGGGACAGACAGCCTGAAAGCGGGACTGTCCTGCCTAAAGCGGGACGAATGATCACGTTATAGGTGTAACATGTCTTCGATTTTTTTTGGCTATAGGACATGCCGGTTTCCTCACGATATTTTCCTTCATCAAATTCTTCATATTCCGAAAATATTCTCCGTCAAAAAGAATATTGCATAATATGAGAATCACGGAATATCAAGGATAATATTCTCTCGACCCATCACTAAATGCAACTTCAATTGTTTGCGAAGCTCAATAGTATTGTAGGTGCCGATCGCCCTATCCGACTCGATGGCACTCGCTTTCGATGCAATGAAACTAAGAGAGGAAACTGCATTGCTTGCCATTTGTAGAATGGCCGTCCACTTATCCTGTTTGTCGGCGCGTTAACAGTGGCGCCATCTTTTGCGAACAACGGAAGTTTATTATGTTTGACTTTTTGGAGTGAAGAAATAGATCAGTGGTCGTCGTAAACTGGGTTCATGTTTAGGTAAAACGTTAGGGTAGCCCGCCATATACACTTACGTTTTTTTGAAATTTGCAGGTCAGCGTACGGGTCAGTTCACACAATATAGACCTTACCTTCCGCTATACAATTATAGACCTTACCTTCTACACAAAAAGGTACACAATTCTGTGTGCCTACTAGGTCGAGCTACGCCGCAGCGCGGCGCCGCGCGGCCCTCCTCACTGATGTGTACCTTTTTGTGTAGTAGATAAGGTCTACAATTGTATTGCTATCTTGAAAACTGCGCGCCGCGTCGCGTCGCGGTGTGGACTGACCCTAAGGGTCAAGACACACCGAGATGGCAGCGAAGCGGCGAGCAGTTTCAGTGTCATATAATTTTAAACTTTATCTTCATTACTATATTACATAGTATTGCTTGAGAAACTTGAGACGTCGTCGGAGTGCTCGCGGCGCCGCGGGCGGCCGCGCAACCTTTTCAAGTTCCTCAAGCGATACTATGTATTATAATAATGAAGATAAAGTTTAAAATTATATGACACTGAAACTGCTCGCCGCTTCGCTGCCATCTCGGTATGACTTGACCCTTAGGCTGTATGTTGATCTAAATATGTTTCGCGGCCGAAAACATATTTATTTATAGAATTATAATCATAAAAACCAATAATACAACTCTCTCGAAATCTGCAGCAAATTTAAATTGTAGAATGCGGCTGAAAGGCTACTTAAAAGCGAGCAATTACCGAAACCATTGGCTCCTACTATACTTAACGTGTTACATTGAACCTAACTTTTTTGCAAAATTGTAGAACAAACTAAGTAAAAAATATGTGCATACTAAATAGCAATATTTTAATAGCGCGCTAGCCTTCAATTAGCAGTATGTTGAACAACTTAATATTATATTATAGCCTTGAGTCTGTGCAAGAGGTATTAAGGGGCCCGAAGGCATGCTCGCTAGTATGGAGAGATTCTGCATCTTTTATGCGTTCAGGGGTGCATTTATTTACTCGTATCCATTTATTTCAGGCATCAAGGCCCATATAAATACATACAATACAATATAACTTAAAAACACTATAAATACATACAACATTATAATTAAACTAAAAAGTAACACACGAAAAACCCCTAAAGTAACCTTCGGGAAGGGCTATACTAAAATGTCTACAAACCGTAGAAATCCCTTCTACCACTTTGCTGACTTGCTAAGATTTCTGCGACGAGCGTGACCTATTTTCATAAAGGTTATAACGATACGGGAGCAAAAGATGAAAATTAACCTAATACCATTATTATAAAGTTACTTATAACATATAACAGGGGGGTATGGTATTACCCAGTAACTGGATTATGGAGGTCAGAAAGGCGGTCGCTCCATGTAAAATACTGGTATTCAGCTGTATCTGGTTAGACTGGAAGCCGACCCCAACCATAGTTGGGAAAAGGATGATGATGACTAATAACAGAAAGATAATAGCGAAATTGAGTTATATACATAATTGGAATCCGAAAAATTCGCTGATTCCAATTATGTATATAACTCAATTTCGCAAAAAATGTCGCTTAGATCAAATAGCCGGGGAACCGTCGATATCTACATAAATAAAACAAAGTCGGGTTAGTTACACCATTTATAACTCAAGAACGGCTGTACCGATTTTTATGATCTTTGATTTGTTGGATTTTTCCCCGCCCGGACAGCAGAATAACTATTAAAACATGGAAAAAATTCACAAAAAAAATTAATAATGAGGATAATTCATTTTCTTATACATTTTTATGAAACGGCTTATTAATTCTGAGGCGGAACGAAGTACGTCGGGTTAGCTAGTCTAATTATAAAAGTATGCATTTCTGCAAAAGTGCTTTCAAAGAAGCTTGGTAGCTCCTATAGTACTAGTGTACATATTATCCGCCATGTTTCTTGTTGCGATGTATGGAAGTGTTCATCGGTAACAACTTTCAGTCAGCTGTCATTTTGGGAACCATGTTTGAATGCAATTACGTGTATTTCTCAGCCCTCGACTTAGACCCAACCCGCCATGGGTCCGCGTGGCCTGTGTCCCAGCAGTAGAAACATTGCAGTCTGATTAGGTATGCGACAATATACTTTATCGACGCCTTTGATTGATCAACACTTACGTTTGTTTTCAGATGATGACGCAGCAGTAATCGATCACCTTCCTTTCAGTATTTTATGATAAACCAAAATTAATATTCAAATGAATACATTATTGGTTCAAACATATCTATAACTACAAACAACAATAACACTAAACCAAAGAGTATTAATATCAGCACTGTAAACGGAAGCAATTGCCTTCCATGAAACCTTTCATACATTACAAGCGAGCCTGTAGACGCCTATAAATATTCCGTGTTAATTAATGTGTACTGTGTCGCTAGCAGGAAAGCGTTCTATCACGCAGACTTATCGCCATCGGCCATCTTGAAAATAAAACATAAATGAAGTTCGCTTAACTGGTTCATAAAATGCAACTTGTCTTAAGCAACCCATACATTTTTCGATTTATTGCTCCCTTTATCGTGGCATCGCAAGAAAATCTGATAATTCAAATTGAATAGAAATTGTTAGAAATATCGTTAGCGATGTGCACTTTGTAGCAATTTATCTGACGACTTTAGAATCGTAACTAAAATAAAGATGGTTCCGATATGGAGGACTAAGATTCTCTGTATTGTTGGTGCAATTACGCCTACAGCACACTCGTACTTCTATACTTAGGCAATGTTGTTAGCCAGAAAAATGTTTTTGTCCTGCAATGAGAATAGCACTGGCCACAAAGAAAAGGCATACGTTTCGTCAGTCCGCCGTATAAGTCGTGAAAGACTAATTGGAAGGTGTATAGTCGGCCTTATACTGGTTCAAGATTTTATGTTTTTATTGCGAATGTGATGTAGTGTCCCTTGCAGAATAAGCAGAAACGTGTAATCGAATGCCAGTCATATTAGTGATGGCTACGCAATTTTCTTCTCAGATTAATTTGAAATGCGAAATGTTTTTTTTTTGCAATTATCGACGTAGTACAGACGCCAGCACATCAAGTTACCCGAAACTGTCAAATTTTCCCAACCAACTTTGATCCTTATACTTTGGCGATAAAGTTGAAAATCTATAAAACAAATTTGACAGATTGTAGTAACTTGATGTGCTGGCGTCTGTACATATCTAATTCCGATACGCTTGTCTACAATAATTAGGTAGGTTGGGGCAATATTCCTTTGATGAATTTCTTATAATTATTCATAAAACGTTCGTATTCACAAAACTATAATCCAGCTTGCATTCAATTTCATAACTTTCATTACCCCTATTTCGAAATGGGTTAACTGCTTCTTTTAAAACACCCCTCACATAATCAATTATAGAAATACTCTCACAGAATCCGAGTAAAATAACAAAGTGGAGCTAATTAGTATATTTTAGTGCACTTTCTTTGTCTTAATTACTCTCTTCTTCGGGCTTTGCATTTAAATAAGGCATAATAGTCAATTAAATTTGTGTGCAATACGAGGTCTGCATACGAAAACTTTATTATTGTATTGTGGAACGAGACTCGAGCTTTTTCCTTTAACTCTTTTAGTATTTCACGTTTTAATCATTATGAGGCAAAAAGTAGGGTGAATAGTATAGAGTTTGTTTTTATTAGGTTACTGGATTGCATGATAATGTCTATGATATTAGCAATACACTTTCGTATTTTGTGTGCGAATTTGAGAGATCGATGAAGAACTAGGTGGCTATAACCAGAGATCGACGAAGAAGAAGTTATTTCAACTAGGTGACTATAACCAAATATGTACTAAACTTGGCTATACTTAGTTAAAATAGCTTGCCTTTGGAGCTCTCTCTTGGAAAGTTTTCCTCTTCAATGTATTCTGATTATCAAGGTTTCACTTAAAAAAAGCACAATAAATATCCAGAAAGAAAATCGCCGACAGCCAAATTCAATTACCATAAGCGGACAAAACATTTAATAATAAAAGCAAACAAGTAAGCCTTTAAGAAGATAAGTAGGTATAAAATTGGGTTCGGATCGAGATTTGAATTAGTAATTTGGTGGATATACTGTAAACATCGGTTCTTGCCTGATGGGACATGGAATTTGAGCGGACCGTCTGGTAGATACTGGCTGTCCGTAGTACCCATAATGTAGGGTGAATCTGGGACACCCAATGCTTTAGATACCTATTTGAAAGATATAAACACAACACTGGTTAACAAAATTTTAACTTTTTCTGTCACATAAAAACTTACATCAAATTTTGACTATACTAGGGCCACCAAACAATAAAATGTGAATGAAAAAAAAAATTGACACGTCAGGTTAAAATAACAATCGCTTACATGATCCTTTGGTTCGGTCCAAATCATTGGTATAGTTAATGGCATATGTCTGGGTTCTTGTTTAGCCCAACCTAATAGCAGTCTCACACACGTTACACAACATTTATGTGGAACCCAGGATTTATCTTGATTCCTCACAGGAAATCCAAAATAGTCTAAATAGCACTGTTCAATTAGTGATGTGAAATTTCGACGCTGAGATGTAAAAGTTAATTCTCCACACACATAACAAAAACTGTCGGGGTTGTTAGAACACTTTCGTGGCATGTTTACGATGTAACAAACGTATATAAGATGTAAATTGAATGCAATAGTTATACAGTCGTCTAAATTAAGTTATTCAAAAAAAGACACTTATACGAGGTCAGAAATTAATATGTAGCTGTCACAAAAAAACTGGACGTGATTGAAACAAAATTATTGTATATTGTTAATGAGGGTACACCAACATGAACAAAAATCATCACAAACTTCGTGTGACAAAAACAGTGTTTATGAGTGTAATTATAATATCACATCTGTGTTGTATTTGAGGGCAGGGCTTCGAGGGACTTGACAAATGTTTTTATACTGTAGGCAGTACACAAACAATTCGCCAGGTATGTTTAGGTCCCATGTAATAGGGGACGAGCCTATTGCCACCAACCTGGCACTAATCTAGCCTCCTGAGAATTACATAAGAAAGATAAAGATATAGGAAGATTACCTCTAAGCAAGTATGCACCAGCGTTGATCGCATCATCATTAACCATCAGGTGAGATACTAGTAAAATTCCTATCTAGCTTATCAAGTAAATAAAAAATACGATTGCATCCAGTACAGATTCCTGTGGCGGTTCTTAAGGTTTTGTATTTCTACAACGACTTTCAACAGAATCGATATAAGTTTTTCGGTAGATTCTGTCAATTCAATATATTTTTGCCTTCTTTTACATCATTGTTGTAGGTGATAGAATGTCACTTGCGGCCAGTTTCTTCATCAACAATTAAAGTAATCAGTCAAACTGACTTTTACTGTTGACTTTTATACTTGACCTTTACAGATACTACGGCACATGTTTTTCTTTATTCAAGTATCAGCTAAAATAGTAAAGAAACAAATTTAACCGTTATTTTGACTTTTGTGACGTTACTTTGGCTGTTACTATTGATGAAGGAACTGGCCGTTAATCTAGGGGGCCTCAGTAAGGCTTTCAAAGTTTACCTGATGATTCCAGGCCTTCTTGTCTTACATCTTATAAGTAGTGTATCTACTCGTATGATGTTTACTGATTTTTTTTTTCTATTACCTATCAGTCTAAAACCTCTTTAAATATGGATTCATTATTCATTAACTTATGTAGTTCTGTAGACTTAAAATTTAAAGCCTCTCTTTTTTCTTGAACACAACTCGTGGCACCCCTACCGTCCCTACGGCCAACTTTATAAAGGACGAAAGTGTTAAAATCTTTACCCAATCCATCTGCTCCATTCACAATGAAATATTTCCGTTCACTTCGTTCCACTGTGTCAGCCGTTTCTACATTGATTGAAACCCTGTTAATATCCAACTTTCTTTGCCTCGCCTTTTCTTTATCTTGTTTATAGAAACTCCCTTTATTTTTTTTACTGGTAAAAACGTGTTGAAAAGCGAGTGGGAGTTCTGTTTGAATATTATACTAAATTTCATTTGGGAATATTGATGAGCGCCAAATATACAATGGTTTGGAGACAGTTTGGTAAGCTTAAGGATTTGTGCTGCTTTGCATAAATAAATAACGGTTATTCATATTTTTCGGTACGTAATTGTCAAGCTATGGTTTACTTAAGAATCAAGAGCTTTTTTTGGCCTGTTATCAAACTTGTGTACAGTCAACAAAAGAGATAAGTATGCAGGATCGTCGGATATACTTACTTAGTTGAAGTTTAGTAAGTAACCGATGGATGTTGTCGACTGAAATTTAATTTGATAAATGAGCTGTGTGTTTTCTATTAAATTTTATTCGAGAACATCCATCGGTTTCTTACTAAACTTCAACTATATCCGACGATCCTGCATACTCTTTTTGTTGACTGTACCTACGTAGTTGGCACTATTAAGATTTATGTTTAAATCTTTACTTTTGACTACATTAAGCCAGTAGTTTCACATTTCAACAATACTTAGATACGGCACAAAAATGTTCAACCATTACAAAGAAAACTCAACGAGATCCGTAAATAACACTCACACACACTCTGACGTCATCATTTGAAAACGCTGAGGTTTTCCGCCGTTTGATCTTTGTTCATCCTAATGAAGTGTTGTCATTCTTCTACTTAGGAACAGACAATGAGGCTGTTTAGCCCTATCTTCATAATTCGAGTGGTTCATTGACAAAGGGCCCTGTTTACTTTGTAATGCGGGGAAAATCTTGTTACAAATGGAAATGATGTGGGAAATCTAAGGCTTAATGTTTGTTAAAGGAATCTCGTCTCAGTAGTTGCTTTAGGCGGATTCTGGGATGTGTAGCAAAATAAGGTCTTATTTTTGTATTTCTTTTTAATATTGTATGATATTTACGTGTGAGGTCTAGAATATGTTCTAATTTTTCTCAGAAGTTTTAGGCAGCACTCTCGTTTCAATTATCATTTTATAATGAATGGATCAAAACAATAAATCGCTACTTATTACATACTACCTATGAAAATGTCTTTAAATACTTACTTAATATCATTGCTCATTTCGAAATTCACAGTTCATTTTACATTGGCACGTTTGGCAACTTTGTTTTCGTTTTCGTAATTTTATTCCGCATTTCTCCAGTGACTAATATACGACAAATACTGGTATTTAAAATAATATCAAAGCTCACTGCAACAATTATGGTACACTAATTTAGAATCATTTCAGTCGAAATGTATCGTTCATCGAAATGAGTTTCGCTCTACTCCGCAACAGATGGCGCTGGCTGTATGAATAAATGGATTCATCAAAACTTTAAATTCAAGAGCAGCGTTACAAAGTAAAATTTTGTCACACGTGTATTATTATTTCATTGCTTTATATTTTATGAATTATTTATTACTTTCGTATTGAATTTGGTTCGTAATCATGTTCATTATCTTTTCAGATGAAAGGATAATATAAAACCGGGCGTCTGATTTCGTGGAATTCATTAATATTGGAGACATATTTGGTTGTTTTTTTTTTTTTCAAAGTGTGTGTTGTACTGATGTTTGTGAAAATAATAAAATAAATATATTGTTTAGGTAGGTATTCAGGGTTTATTGAGGTTTTAAACATCTAATTGCAA
Organism: Amphipoea lucens; assembly: GCA_947508005.1. Lineage (NCBI taxonomy): Eukaryota > Metazoa > Arthropoda > Insecta > Lepidoptera > Noctuidae > Amphipoea > Amphipoea lucens. Next base: position 7,414,492 of record OX382368.1, on the reverse strand, counting down.
CAGTGATGTCTATCATTTTGTCAGCGATGCGACGTGGGCAGAAAGGGAAGTGCCAGTGTGGCAAGCTTTAGATTAGTGTTGGCAGACTACAACTAGTGTACCCATTACACCTATCACTACATACCGGTCAAGCCCCGAGCGTTACCGATCGGTGACGAAACAAAAACAATAGAAAATCGATTGTGTCTCATTAGCGGAGCTTGACAGATTAATATTAAAAAGTTTTGTCAGCATTGATTATCAATTTCTTATTGGTGTTGATGTAATGAATAAGAAGATGTAGGTTACCTATTCCTTGCCGTTTCCGTCAACTGCAAACTTTGTCAATACCGGATATGAGATCAAAGATGACTGGATCAGACAAGTAGGTACTTCGCTACCAGTTAATTAGCTAACCTACTTAGTAAAACTAATTCAGAAATTTACGTTAAATGCGAGAACTCTGGTACGATATTTTCTGACATAATGTCTCATGAAATATTTGTGTGGTGAGCTGTTTCATAAAAAAGTCTAATACCTACGCGGTTAAAATGTATGGAACTGCAAATTTTTTTTTTTAGTAATCGATGAGAAATTTCAACGCGCTGAAACGTGCTGAATTCATGATTACAGTTTGCGCGTCGATTTTTTTGCCACCCTGTATATATCGCTCATTTGGAGACACATCGACGTAAACGTATTTTTTCCCAAAAATGAGTTAAATATGACAAAGCACTTTGAAAGCGTATTTACGTTAGGAAAGCAAAGATTAAAAAAAAGTTGCAGTTACGTCGATGTGAAATGAGCGATTATGATAAGTCCAAAAATTTGATTTTACAATATGAGCACTTGAAACTTTAACAAAATACCTATTAGATACACATTGGAATAGTTACGGTTGTTGATGAAACTTGTTGTCTTGTTACATGTACCTACTTAAAAGCAGGAGACTTACAAAGATATTATACCAAAAGAAAGTAAAAAAAAACTGAGCCTGGGTGATGCAAAAACAGAAAGTTGCCTTTTGGACTTATCATGTAAAACGAGAGATTTACATTAACTTGCAGAGTAGGTGCTTATAGTTATAATTTACGAACATAATATGTAATACGTTTATCAGAATGGCAGCATAATCAGATTAAACTACCGAATTCTAAGAGAGCTCCCACAAACGTCAGTAAAGATAGTATCTATGAAAATAATCTGATATCATTCATGTGCTACCACAACTAAGCTATTAGGACATACGTCAAAAACTTACCCGATATTGATTAAAAAAAATCATGCTTGCCTTGCGGTATGTTCAATACTCATTTACCTGTCCTATAAATGTGACGGCGTTATAAAAAGCCGAACAGGTTACTTAATACGCGTTCTACGCAATCAATACAACCTGCGTCCGCGACTTAGTTTCCAAACATGTAAACAAATATAGTCAAGCGGTTAGTCGACTCTTCACGTGACCAGAGGGCTGGCCTATATCTTGGTCAAAGAATTAGCATTGCCATACAACGTGGCAATGCTGCCAGCCTTTTGGGCACTGTTCCTGTTGACAGCGATGCGGATGAATTCTTTGATGCCCTATAATGATTGTTTATTTTTTCATATAATTGTACATATTATTATAGTTTATATTTTAGCTTATATTATGTAAATATTTAATTTTTGGAGAAATAAATAATTTATATGTAAAAAAAAAAAACAAATATATGTTTATGGTAAAAGAACTTTAATTCCCACACATAAACTTCAGTTTGCGCTACAAATCTAAACGTTTCTTTACTTTTTCATCAATAGTATTATTCATTCTAAAATCTACTCATAATAAGCGATTTTGTGAAATTGACATACTTGTACATACATGTTTCTTACTTTTAAAAATAATATAGTTAAAATTCTGTGCTTATGCTTAGGAAATTTATTAGTACATATTATTATAGGACCCGTAGAATGCAATATAAAAACAAGAGTTTTGTTTGATTTTGCCCTGAATAAAAATTACGTTTGCTCAACTGTGGCTAATGAGACACAATTGAATTTCTATTGTTATAAAGCTAAGTTGTAATCTGTGGAAAATATAGTGTACCTTTGTTATGTCTTAAGGTATTTCCGTATATTTTTAATATACTACTGTTTGTTTTCCCTTGTGAAAACAAAATCTTAATTTACATAAAATTGAAAGTGGAAATAACATCAATTGGAAACAAGGATTTAAACAGACTTTAACTTAAACACGCAATAAAGCAGAAGAGACCGGATTATGAAATGAAATTTCATTACCCACTGTTTTTTATTTCATTTATATTTTATTACTTCATCGCTACCTGATCATAGTCTTCGGTGATTCAAACGGATCGCTATCCGATTACTAAAACAGTCACGGGTGGAAAAAGTGCCGACAAAGCTTGGCAGACGACATCGGGAGACGTACGGCGCGCCGTTCATGCTAACCGGACGTTTTTTCTTGCACGTTGCCGGTTGCCGATGGGACATACAGATGTGTTGTTGGACTGACGAGGAGAAGTGCTGTTTTGATTGCAAGGCTTTCATGTTTTTGATAGGTTATGAATGGTGTGTGGATTTTTAGACTTGATTATTTGGTTTTTGAGGTCTGGATTTTATTTGCGGAGTTTTTTGTATTTTGAATCTCAACAAGGTTAGTTCTTTTTCAAGTACTAACATTTTAGCTGAGATGAGTATTTCCGGGCCTCAATATGCTGGGTTGTTGTTGTACTTATTAACATCAAACATATTTTTAGGTACGTACTTGTGTTAAGAACTGTTGGAGTGAGAAATTGGAGAGAAGATGCTGGAAATAGGTCACATTGGAGAAAACTAAACCAGCACCCTAATTGCATAAAATACTATCAATCAAAATCTGAATCATTTTGAAGAATATTGCTAATCCAATGCTTTGCATGTTCCAAAAATGTGTCTGCTCAACAACGTAAATAACGCAATAAATATTGTTGAACTGCCAAAATGAAAGCCATTTCTACTGATAGTGTGTTACGCAATTACCCCGCAGGACGTGGCTGTAAAGCCTCAGATGATGTTGATGATGATAAATGACGACTTTAATTATTTTCCATAATCATGTTCGTTAATGTTAAATACAAAACAGGAAGTGTTTCAAAACTATTAACCGTTCTTTAGGGCAGTATGTCTCGCTTATAAAGGCGCCTTGTCTTAAAACACACCTGCTTAGAATCTTGATATTGAATTCCGAGACTTAAGAAACCAGTCGGAGAGAGCTTTCATTACTCGCAAATCCTCTTCTTTTTATCAGAAGCGAAAGGACCTCAAGTTGTAGGCACGGTTCCTTTATTTCTGGTCCTTTGAGTGTTAAAAAATGATGGTGGACGTAAAACGCATTCTTTGATGTATTGTGATTTACACAGACGTGATGTTTATGTAATATGAGAAGTTTTAAATCAAAATAATTAATGTGTTTACAGCTTTTTATTAAGTGTTACGACGATATTAAAGTTTATTAAGTGAATTTTAATTGTTGGAATGATGTTCGGTGGTTTTGATCCTTTTCTATGAATTTTGAATAAAAAAAATTATAGTATTTTTATTTGTGTTATGAGTTGAATTTATAATGAATGCTTGAAGATATTTAAAAAAAAATATTCTAATGGTCATTTAAAATGTCGTGTTTACACCGCCGTAAGGCAATTCATTGACTATGTCATGCTTTAATGGGAACATATATCATTTATAATTCATTCGAATACGCCCTTAAACCTTTCCCAAACAATGCCATACCCGAATCTAATGAGGCGTAACCAGAACACATATTGATTTATTATTGCGGCCACAAGGACCGAAAAAGGGGATAAAGGTGTATGTCAATGGACGCGTAACAAAAAACAATAAATGAAGATAAAATGCCGGCAATCCGAGTGGCAGGTGTTTAGCATGACGCCGTTATTGATACTGTTCAATCCGTGGTATGATTGGACAAGCTGCCAGTCGCATAGATTATGTGATTGGTGGAAAAGTTGGGGTTTATGCCTATGTGGCTGGTCGTTCGTAGAGGCAACTCCACAGGATTAATTTTTAATAGCATTTGGAAGCACTTATAGTAGGATATAAGCTATTGTTTTAAATTTCAAAGCAAAGGCCTTATTCCCTACGACACTATGAACGAAACCGCGCGAAATTAATGCTAGATTGGCGGGATTAGCTAAGGAATTGACTTGTTTTCGAGTAAGGAATCGTTAAGTGGTCATAGTGAATTAGGGCCCAGTTATGGGAGGTTCTTTGTCGTGTCTACACGACACGATAAAGAAGTTACTCGACGCAACGAGAACGCCTGGAAGAGCTATTGGTCGATGAAGCAAATAATGAAGGGAACTCTCCTTCTCTCACTGAAGAGAAAACTCATGAACATGTGCATTTTTCCTACCCTCACCTATGGAGCGCAAACATGGTCACTAATCAATCGTCAAAAGTCCGCATTTGGGGTCTGTCAGCGAGCAATGGAGCGCAGTATCCTTAGAGTTAAACTTACTAATCGTAATAAGGAACTCGATACTGCGTACTAAAACTCAAATTGCCGATGTAGGTCACACGGCTGCCAAGCTAAAATGGAACTGGGCTGGTCATATCTGTCGCATGCCGGAGGAGCTATGGGCTAAAGTAACCACACAATGGGTCCCAAACAGCAGCAAACAGCAACGCTGCAGGCCCAGAATGAGATGGCGGGACGAACTCGACTCTATCCACAAGGATTGGCGTTTAACAGCACTGGATAGGGATAAGTGGAAGGAGGGAAGGGAGGCCTTTGCCCTGCAGTAGGACAGAAATGGCTGATAATAATAGTAAATATGGGAGGTTCGAAGCCAGCTTCGCCAACACCAACACTGCCTGTTTCCTATTTGTTTCAGATCAAGAAACTGTATTGGCTTCTTTCGGCTGATTTAATGCCATCTGACGTTATAAAGTTTGCATTTCCATCATCATCAGCGTGCACAGCCCAACTTCATGCACGGCACAGAGCTAGGCTTATGTGAGATAGTGGCAGTCTCATTCAAGTCCAAGGTCGTAGTGGCAACAATGCCGTCATTTCTGGATGACCGACATTCCCCTCAATCCTCGGTCTCCATTCGATTACAGGCTAACTCTTACATTTTGTATGGAGGTAGCTGACACCCTGGATTAACATATAGGCTACTTTTTATCCCGATATTCCCACGGGATCGACATTTACGCGGGTGAAACCGAGGGGCGCAGCTAGTTGACTATAAAGCCCAGGTTTCCTCACTATGTTTTCCTTCATCGATGTCAGTAATATCCAAGATAAACTCAAAAAATACACATATTAATTGAAAAAGTGACATTAATACTTGCCCGGATTTGAACCTACAGCCACGTGCATGAGAGTGCCTTTACCACTGAACCAACAAAACCTATGCATTAGTACCGGCCAAAATCAAATTAAAAAATAAAATTGATTGCTTTTGGTGCTCTGTCTGTTAAAACCTCAATAAACTTATTCTGTGGCCATGTACCACCGAAAACTTGGCACCTGCGTCTGGCCGAAGCGACAAAACGCCGCGACTGTTTTTCGACTACCTTATCGTACGGTAGAAGCGTAACAAAACAAAATCGTTATCTGTCTTAAAAGATAACGTGAGGCTTTCGTCCGTGGTGTTAATTGGAGGCTAATGTTGGCCTTTCTTTGTGTCGGCCGCTTAGATAGTCGCCGATAAGAGTAAGCTGCGATTTTTGTAGGAAAGTGAGGTTTCGTGTTTATTGTTTTTTATTGTTGTTGCTGCTAGCTGTTATCGAGAATTTCGCAGGTGCTAAGTTATTGTTTTATTAGTATTGCTGTGTTAATTTTCTGTTAGCATAATTTTGGTGAGGCCACACTTAGTTTATCCATTTGGCAGGGATAGAATGATGTTTTAAATATCTATGTTTAGAGCTACACATTTTAGCTTTTACATATTTTATTTGTTTATTTATTTTATTTTATTGGGAAACTTACAAACTTACGCAGAGTTCTTAAACAATATGCAATTGAAGACAAATTATAAGTTTCCACTGATACGATATATGATTAGCTACTTTCACAGCATTATGTCGTACGGCATTTTACTATGGGGTCGAGCTGCTGACATTAAATCCATCTTTATTTTGCAAAAGAGAGCTGTCAGAGCCATTTATAATCTACGTCGCCGCGAATCTCTCAGGGAACTATTTAAAAAGATTAATATTATGACGGTACCTTGCCAATTCATTTATGAAAACATTATGTATGTAAGAAAAAATCTACATCTTTTTAATAAAATAAGCGATAGACATAACTTTAATACAAGAAATAAAGATAAAATACATCAACCATTTTTCAGATTAGCCAAAGTACATACCTACATCTTTTATGGGGTACTGTGTTAAATGTTACTATAAAATACCTTGTGATATATTGCAATTAAATGAAAGAAAATTTAAAACTCACATTAAACGTACACTTTGTAAACAAGCATACTATAAATTAGAAGATTATATCCAAGATAAGAACGCTTGGAAACATGCTGGTCCTGCTCCATAGGACAATCTAGAGTCTAGACAAAATCAAACTGGTTGCTAATTTAATTGTAATTTTTTCTTATTCTTTTTTACATTCATTACTCACACCCTGACTTATTACTTGTATTTTTTTTATTTAAATCGTTTTGCTTGTACTATGTTTGTAAATATGTGAGCACCATGTATCTATCAGATAATTAATTTATATGTCATGGTTTCGTTTTTAATTCTTTTACCTATTGTGGTATAGTAATTTTATTTTAGGTGCATCGTCCTCACATGTTATTATATAATTAATGTACCCATGCAAAATATTGTACCTAAAATATTTTAAAAGAGTAACGGTGGAGTTTCTTGCCCGTTCTTCTCCATACGAAAACTACCTTTTGGAATGGGCGACTAGAATCAATTCTATTTTACGATAATTTTTGACGTTCAAAAGTGCCTTTTATGTGCCTATTTGAAATAAATGCTTTGACTTTGACTTTGACTTTGAAACACTAAAAACAAAAAAAAAAGACAATGAAAAGGGTCGGTACAAAATACCTATATTTACCTAACATAAATTAGGAATAAATAGTATACGGCCGTCTAATCATCATCTGCCTAGCCTTTTCCCAACCATATTAGGGTCGGCTACCAGGCTAACCGGTTGCAGCTGAATACCAGTATTTTACATGGAGCGACTGCCTATCTGACCTTCACAACCCTGTTACTGGGCAATACGACACCCCTTGGTAAGACTGGTTGTCAGACTTTTGGGCTTCTGACGACCCGTAACGACTGTCAAAGATCCACGAATGACAGCCGGGACCAAAGCAACGACTTAACGTGCTTTCCGAGGCACGGAGGGGTCTTGGTATGTAAAGATGGTCCACGGACCAATCGCGGCAAGCGTAGCTTCTAATACAAACATAAAATCATTTAGACGCAAACAATTACTTAAGCTTTGATATTAAGTGATTTGTTATGCAAGTAGGGCTAAGCCAATATTTTATTGAAATATCCATCAGATTCTCAAACACTTTCATTCAATTCATTCAAAAAGTATTTCTACGAAAACGTTATTACCAGACTAGGTAAGAAACTTCCTCACATAACCTCCCCTTTCTCTTGAATTTAAAATTCACATAAACTTCACCGTATATCATACTTATCCGCTGGAGACGTGATATTTTGACTAAAAGACGACATTAAGGCTCAACCCGTGAAGGTGATAACATCAGCCGTGATTTAAGATGGCGCTATCCTTCTGAGAAACCATAAAGATTATTTCACTCTACGCTAATGGACACTAATTATTAATTAAGGACTGTTCTAAGTGATACTTAACACGGAGCTTAAAGTTTTGCTGTAGTGTACTTAGTGAAACGTGTAAGTGATGAAAACTGCGATTTTGTTTCATTTATTTATTTTTTATTAAGGCACACCAACAACACAAACAAAAACATTTATAAATAAGAGAGAACAGAGACATGGACTAGTGTTTACGTCAATTACAGACGTGCATAGCATTCACAACAAAAGAGAAGAAAAAATACATCATTCACGTTACAAAAAAATAAATAAATAAAATAATAATAAAAGAAAACAAAAACTACAAAAGAAAGTAAAAACTACAAAAGAACAAGGACTCTAGCTAAAATTTCGGTAGTAGAGAGAGAATACCCTCATCGACTTAAACATTGACTAATTATACTAATTTTATTATTTTATAGTAGTGTATGAGCAGTAGTCTATGGAACCAAAAATTCGAAGACATGCGACATCTACCAACCCGCACTGGGCCCGCGTGGAAGATTACAGCCTACTCCCTCTCCAAGAAAGGAGCAGCAGTGGGAGGCAGGCTGATTATGGTACTGTTTTTGGTAACATGCTGTGCCGATTCCAAATAACTTGGCGTAAGGGTAGGAGGATAAGTATTGTTTTGGTAGCTGTAATTGGCTTTAAATTGGGAATGCGTTATCGACAAGTCAAATAGGCACTTAATCCAAACGTGCTAATGTATAAGCACAGGAGGGGTTCCTTATGCCTCACAGAACATTCTGAAGTCCAACCTCGTTATGACGCAGCGAGAACGGCTATCCTGCGGTTTTATTAGTTAGAAATTAGACATACCTCTGTGACTTTCCCAGTTTTTAAACCATACGCTAAAGTCGACCTCCTGCTGATCGCGGTTAGCCATAAAAGAAGGTTTGCAGTATGCCACGTTCATCAAGAAAAATTGGAATCTGCTTTCAATAGGCCATCACCTAATTATGGGGTATTTTTTATGTTGTTGTTGTTATAATACACCTCTGCCTAACTCTCTGGGGAACGCAGGCGTGATGTTATGTGTTTAATGTTGTTGTAGTGCAGGGGCTTGTGGCTAAGTAATAAAAGGTTAAGCTACGCTTGCCGCGGTTGGTCCGTTGATCGGTGACCATCTTCACCCACCAAGACCCCTCCGTGCCTCGGAAAGCACGTTAAGCCGTTGGTGCCGGCTGTCATTCGTGGAACTTTGACAGTCATTGCGGATCGTCAGTAGCCTGAAAAGTCTGACAAGCAGTCTTACCAAGGGGTATCGTATTACCCAGTAACTGGGTTGTGGAGGTCAGATAGGCCGTTGCTCCGTGTAAAATACTGGTATTCAGCTGCATCTGGTTAGACTGGAGGCCGGTACTTCTATTCGGATCTAGGTACTTTCCTATTGCAGGTATGCTGGAAGAGATTTCTTTAGAAATTAGCATCACCTCTGTACGTATTTTTCTGTTATTTTCTTGTTGTTTGTTTATGGGTGTACATATAAACAGTTAAATAAAGAATACATATGATGCAACATTCAAACAAATCGGCATAGTGCAGTCCTGTTGGCAATAAGTTTCTCCCAAGTAGCACCACAATCCCCGGTACTCTGCCTTCCGCCACAGTAAACATACAGTAAAACATCTTCATACAAACGTGCCGCTCTCGGTTTGAATGTGTGCGTGCGCGCCGCGTGCCATGTCGGCACGCGATTTCACGCACACGCTAGCATAATATATGAGGGAATAAGGTGGCGGCAGTGCGGGCTGTGCAGCGCGACTGTGAGCACGCGCGTACGCTTCATGACCGCTTGCGTTCGTCAACTCTCGCCGGCGTTATCATAGCTATGCTTACAAAAATGCGTCTTGCGGAAATGACAATCAAATAGAATTTTTTAATAAAATGTTAAGGTGAATGGGTAGTTGTAGCCCGCGAAATTCAATTTTTCTTACGTTTTTTGCAATTTTCAGGTCAGTGTCAGGTTGTATCTTGATCAAAATATGATTCGCGACAATAACAGGTACGTATTTACAGAATTATAATAATTTGAATCATTAATACATCTTTCTAAGTTAGATTTCTACCGCTAAGAACAAGTCTCGTATGGAAAAGTGTTGATGGTAGAAATCTGACTTAAAGAGATATATTAATGATTCTAATGACTATAATTCTGTAAATACATGTCTATTGTAGTCGCAAATCATATTTTGATCAAGATACAACCTGACACTGACCTGAAAATTGCAAAAAACGTAAGAAAAATTGAATTTCGCGGGCTACAACTACCCATTCACCTTAATACTTTTTCAAACATTAATGTTATATAATCCAAAAAACGGTAGCGACGTTACGAAAACAGTCAAGTTTATTGATGGTTTTCAAATTACTATCAAATCTATATTACAGTTGTTTGATGATCTTAAACAAGAAGGGTTTGAATATTTATTGACAAGACGCCTTATCAAGATGTTATTGAAAATTTTTTTGGAAAAATTCGGTCAAAAAACGGGATGGCTACAGAGCCAACCAGTAGGCAATTCATATCTGCATATAGAAAGATTTATTTTACAAATATTACAAAGCCTCCAATAGATGGTAATTGTTCTGAAGATATCACAGAATTTTTGATTAGTTTGAAAAATCACAAACATTTCAAAACAAGTGCCTCAGTAATCGACAAACATCTGACCAGTAGCAATCAAACACAAGGAAATGAAAATATTTTGTCGGAAATCTTACGTTCTGACTATGTATCTACCAATACAACATGAGCTACCGGAAAAAATTCATTTTTTTATGTTTGTGGCGCTTTGTTAAAAAAATGTGTTGATTACCATAAGAACTGCGATTTTTTAAATAATTACGTCGACGTTAATCAACGAGCGTGTAATTTAAGTGTAGAATCTAGATACACCCATTACAGGAATTACGGCAAAGATCGAAATTTACTCATGATCCCACCTGATGATTTTGTCGATAATGTAGAAAGGATGGAGCAGGTGTTTCGCAAAGCGTTCGAAAAGGACCACATCAACATTAAAATTGGCCGGTCAATTTACGATCAACTGAATGATATAGAATTTAAGATGCCCTGTCCATGCTTTCCCAAAAGCTTTTTACAAAAACTTTACATAAGAATGAGAATTTACTTTACATTAACAAATAATAATAAAGCGTTCCGGACGTGCAGAAACAGGAGAAAAATTTTCTCGGTATCAAATTTGTAACTTAGTATAATAAATGTTATGTGAATAAAGGCTTTTTATTTTTACTAAATTTATAAATTGGTAAAATATTCAATCATAATATGCTTTTTATTTCATAAATTTAGATCAAGTGCTGCTTGTTCGAAAATATAACTAAAAGTAAAAGTGACAACCCTGGGGATCAACGCAAGAGTAGGCTAATAACTCGGCGGGCGGCCTTAGATAACTTACTGTATATTATATTTACTGTGCTTCCGCATTCAATCTTAACGGCCAGTTTGTTTATCAATAGTAACAGCTTTGGCTGTTACTATTGTTGTAACGTCACAAAAGTCAAAGTAACGGTTAAATTTGTTTCTTCACTATTTTAGCTGTTACTTGAATGAAGAAATACATGTGCCGTAGTATCAGTAAAGGTCAAGTAAAAATAAATAAAGAATACATATGATGCAACATTCAAACAAATCGGCATAGTGCAGTCCTGTTGGCAATAAGTTTCTCCCAAGTAGCACCACAATCCCCGGTACTCTGCCTTCCGCATTCAATCTTAACGGCCAGTTTGTTTATCAATAGTAATAGCTTTGGCTGTTACTATTGTTGTAACGTCACAAAAGTCAAAGTAACGGTTAAATTTGTTTCTTCACTATTTTAGCTGTTACTTGAATGAAGAAATACATGTGCCGTAGTATCAGTAAAGGTCAAGTAAAAGTCAACAGTAAAAGTCAGTTTGACTAATTACTTTAGTTGTTGATGAAGAAACTGGCCGCTAGCCGCCTTTGGAATAACTCGATCCATCTATCTTTGATGGCTAATTGCAAATAACCTGAGCTATTTATGGCTTTAAAACCATATAATAAGCATTGGTGTTATGGCCAATAACACCTCCGTCATCTTACTTTGTACCAGTAATTTAATTATCATTAGGTCACAACGCGATTCCAACAATTTTAGTTAACACGCTGTGAAACATTGCAACTAGTTTATGCCATTATAAATCTTAGTAACATTGTAACAATATTCATTGTCCCATAAAAATAGCTACTACTTGATAATAGCAATATCTTCTAGGATTTATAAATCTGAAGAGTTATTGAAGTTATAAAAGAAGAATCGAATAACTTTAAGTTTTCTTTAATGAGCTGAGTATCGGGTGAGGTTTTCTATAAAAAGCTCTCGCTGTGGAATACAAATTGTATAACAACACTTTAGTCATTTGTTTTTAACGTCAAGTCGTGAAATATGAGGTTTATAATTCTACATTTGAACCTAATAATAGGCGAAGACGCAGCTGCGTCCGGTTAGACTGGAAGCAGACCCCAACATAGTTGGGAAATGGCTAGGCAGATGATGAAAAGGCGACGACGTACCCGCGAGTTAATGCCTTTCATTTAAAAAAATAATTAAAATACTTTGCGTGATTTACGTTGTCAAGCAGATGAACGTTTTAAACATACGAAGCAATGGATTAAGAGTTTCCTTCAAAATCTGTCGGACTGTGATATGACCTCTCAAGCTCCGCTAATGAGACACAATTGATTTTCTATTGTACTGTACTACATAGCTAGCCTACATTTAGCAAACAATTATGTTGCGATCAAAGTTCTTCGTGATATTATGGACTAGGTTTTGCTCGGAGCTGATCCCGTGTTGACATCCCACAGGAACGTTCTACCGGGACAAAAGTATGCCAAAGGCGATTAAAGATTTTTTTATGGAGCCTGGCTATACCTATGGGCAGCCATGTTGTTTTTTTTTTTTCAAAATGTCGGCCCTACATGTAACCTAGTATAAATCCATTTTTAACAAAATTAAATAAACATTTTAAAGTTAAAAAAATAACCTCAAATAAGCAGAAAATAAAAATAAAGAATTATGAAACACTAGTGTAACAGAAGGTTCCCCAGACTCGTGACAGCAGAAATATTTATTACTTTGTCTGCCAACGACATTGCGTGATGATATACCTACCGTCTGCGGTTAACGGTACTCTAACAACACTGAAAAAGAAACGGTAAATTAGAAAAGCTAATATGAAAATTTATTGTCCATTATAATATATAATGTATAAAATATTTCTAAAGGATTGTTGTATTTTAGCACCTTTGAAAATAACGGTAATGTAATGGTTCCATTACGCTAAGGAGCTAATTCTCTAAAGGGAAATTTGTTTGTAGGGACGAGGGACAAAAATACGTAGGGACGTGACGTAAGTCTTTCAAAGGTCCAATCCCTTGTGGTCTGACGTAGATACTTTAGTAAGGTTTCCTCCTAAGCTAGAAACAGGCTGGAATCGTCAATGGCATAAGAGATCTGTCAGTATGGTGTCACCATCATTATAGCTTACAATCAACTATATTCTTCAACTATATTGGGTTCTTTATTAGTCTTAGGGCTGATTTTTCCATCGCTAGATAACTTTTATTCGTGGAATAAAGTTGTCTGGCGATGGAAAAATCAGCCCTTAAACGAAATGTAAAGTAATTTTAATATTTTGAATATTTTATAAATTGGAGTGCCCTTAGGGGGTCCATTTACCCGGAGGACACGGTGGAGCATACGGTGGAGGTCTGTCCAGCTTGGGCAGAGCACCGCCGCGTCCTCACGGCGGCGATCGGCGGCGGCGATCTCTCGCGTCCGGCCCTGATCCAGGCCATGGTACGGAGCGAGAGTACATGGGAAGCCGTTGCCTCCTTTTGCGAAGCAGTAATGCTCGCGAAGGAGGAGGCGGAGCGCGTAAGGGAGAGGCAATCTTGGCGCCCTCGCGCCCCTAGTCGCCGCAGGAGACGCTCTGGGCGTCGGGAATCGATAGCCGATTCCCGGCCACCGTAGGCGCGGGCTTGCGGACGGCGAGCAATGGGCAGCTCGCCGTCCGATAAGGACCAGGCCCGGGTCGACGGCGCGTTGTGTTCCACGCGCGCCTCAAAGAGATGTCAGCACTAACTGACGGGGTCTACCAGGACCGAAGCCTGCCGGGGTCGCGGGTTGTTCGAAAGAGATACCGTGGCCCCTGGCACAGGCAACTGAAGGAACACGGGTGGGTTTTAGTCAGTAAAAGTCTGACACGCCCTCTCGCTCTGCCCAGAGCGGGAGAAGTTATTTGATGATTTCCCACCCAAAAAAAAAAAAAAAAAAGGGGGTCCATTTAAGATTCTGAACCCCTTGAAAGTAACATCTACTTACCACATAATGCAATAAAATATTTGATTTTGAGTTTGAAATATGTTGATTGACATTGACAACCTACCATAATCAGGTATAATCTACCTCGTAATTGCTTTACGACTTTTGACAACAATCAATACCTACTAGTTATACTAATATTATAAATGCAAAGTCTGTCTGTCTATTACCTCTTCACGCTTAAACCGCTGAACCGATTGAGATGAAATTTGGTATAGAGATAGTGAGTCCCGGGAAAGGATATAGGATAGTTTTTATCCCGATATTCCCACGGAAGACTTATGCAGGTGAAACCGCGGGGCGCTGCTAGTTCCCAATACATTGAAACTTCACTGAGGCTCAAACTATTTAACTGTCACATAGACAAATATACCTTGTCATTTTATGCAGATACTAGCAGCACCCCGCGGTTTCACACACATAAGTTTCGATCCCGTAGGAATATTGGAATAAAAAATATTCTATGTATTAATCCTGGATATAAACTATCTGCGTGCTAAATTTCATCCAAATCCGTGCATTACTTTTTGCGTGAAAGGGTAACAAACACTAATGCTCACAAACTTTCACGTTTATACTATTATTAGGAAGTAGGATAGTAGGATATTATTAGGATAGGATGCAAGTGACATTCAACCTTAGTGTGATAAAGCAATTACGAGATAGACTATACAGGAGATGCATCGTTCCATACACTTATTGCTTATTGTAAGCAATAAGCCATTTTTTGCATCTTGCCGTATATAAAGAGACTAAGCGATCACTGTTCGCAGCTTTATAAACTGTCAACCCACACCTCTACAGTTATATCTCCGTTAAACTCAGACACCTGTTAGTACAAAATATGGCTATTACTTTCCTCGCTAACCGCGCTAAAGAGTTTCACTGAAGTAATTTCCTAGGTCCCGGTAAATGCACGATGTCACTTGACGTTGCATCGCGTGAGCCTCGACAGCAATTACTCGTACCTCGGTTTGTCTCCTTGCAATTAGAGAATTCCTAGGCGTCAGCGTGTGGGAGAGTTATTTCAACTCGCTAACATCGTTTAAGTAAACTGTTCTGTATTTTCACATGAAAATTATTTTGCTACGTTGCTTGGGAGTTGGCATTTCTGCTGTAAAATGTTACGGCCATGTGTTGTTTCTCATTCATCCCGCACGGTCCCGACTTTCTGTCTGGTTCAATTTGTAACTTCTGTGCTGCTGTGTGTCTTTGAAAAAGGAATTGTCGACTTTTAGCTGCAATTTTCCGTATTAGTTTTTAGGGTGGGATAGTGAAACTTTACGTATTAAGTTTTCAAATAACTACATGATGCTTCTAAGCAGTAGGTTACCATTGCCAACCCCTTTACCCATTTAAATCACATCTTTGGCAATAATTATAGCCTTATAATAGTGCCCTTAAGGAACGTGTAATGGCGACAAAGATGTAAACAAACAAGATATAAACTAGCCAAGCAAGCTTAAACCGACCGACTGACTTAATTTTGCTGCCGTATTTACTAGATGGAACATTAATGCTTGCAAATTCTCCTTGTCATATCCAGTTTATATTTTGTCCCAAGTTCTTCGGTCGTGAAGCTATTTTTATACAAGCAACATTTTAGTGATAGTTTGCGTTTTCATATGGCCGTAATGAGAGTTTTTTGATCGCGGAATGTTTTTACATCCGCACACACGGTGGTTGAATTGCATGTAGTTTTTGCGGAATTATGATACTCGTAGTTGCTTTTACAAATTAAAGTGATATTTTTATTGTATGTCTGTTTTAATGGAGTTCTAGGTGTGTGTTATTATTTAGTTCGCTTTTCAATTTATATGTCATTCAAGACGAAAAAACTGGAATGAGTCTATCTGCAGCGATTGCAAAAGGAGAGGTGTGGTTTGCCGATGACGATTATATTATAATATTACTTTGTAACCATGACGGCAACGTCAGATAGTTACGGGTTGGTGTCTTTTTTTTGAGAAATGTAATCAGAAAGCGCTGAAACTTACTAGATAGAAAACTTTACCCGCACATAGACAATTTGCTGTCTACAGAAGAGGTTGCATTACTGAAAATTGGCCATTAATATTGTTATAAAACTCGACAAGAAGCAGCTTTGAGACAAAGGAACTCTGCGGTTTCAATTGAGTTATTATCCAATGTTGGAACTATGTGGTCATCATTTCAACAGAAAAAAAAACAAGAAAGCAAAAAGAAAAATATTATCATCAGCCAGCATGCTATTAAAAACCTACTAAAATAAAAAATAAGGGTCCAATAGATCTTTTCTTAAAAACTGATATCACAAACGCAGACTGGTGTTAATTTCGAGCAAAAATCCAAAGGAATCCGGTGTTGTACCTCTTTTGAACATAAAAACTTCATTTTCATAATGCGAGGGGCGGAAGCTATAAAGCGGAATTGTTTCGCTTTTTCCGTTTCACCCAGCTTTTTTTTCCGTTAACATTTTTAAGTTGGTACGTCATAACGTCACAAATATATTTTAAGCTGGTAAGTTAATGTTTACATTGTTTATGGTTTATAATGTGCTGACTTATTAGGGGTTGTGTGCATGTGATGTTATTTATGTGTTTACGGTTTATGCTTTTCACCGTATGGTAAAACTAATAGCCTATTAAGTACAATGTGGTAATGGGAAAGTCTTTTAGACCTGGCTAAAAAACGCCGTGGTCTTTATGGGTATCAAAGCCTATAGGTTACTGAGGACCAGCCTTTAAAAACCATTAGAGTCCACAAGAGGGAGGGTTAACTCTATTATGGTCTAGTTGACGTTTTTTTCTCATGCAGATTTTATTATGGAAACAAATAAGCATACCTATAGTCGACCTCGTAATTGCTTTACCGCTTTTGACAACAATTCCCAGTAAATTGGAACTTCACCAAAGAGAAAAATGATCTAATGGTCGATCACATAGACAAAAATACCTTGTCGTGTTATGAGATGCAAGTGACATTCCACTTTAAGGTGATGTGAATGTTTTCGACTACTATTAAAAACAAAATTGTTTGTTTAGGAAAGTACACAATTTACATTTCATCAAAAAATACACCATGAAAAAACATCCATTGACCTATATTACACCCTACAAAACAGCAAGCTAAGACATTGCTGCGTCCAGGAGAGCAGTTTAAGCATTTTTTCACAAAGGTCAGGAGGCCACGATGATTTACTTCCTCAATATTACGACCGTCAGGTGGGAAGCGGACGCGGAATTAAAGTTCCAAGGAAATATGGCGTTTGTCTTGCCGTAGAATGAAAATAGTGGACCAAGGAGGCTTTAAGAGGAATTGTGAGGTTACATTTTTCACGTAGTTTGAAGTTAGAAATATAAGAAAGAATATTACAAAATTATAATAACTTATATTTTTTATTTATTGTCTGTAATTTTTTCATTGACATTTAATATCCACTTATTTCATATACACTAATATTCCTATGGCGTCGTCCAATTGTAGAAGTGGCCATATCGTGATCTGCCTGGCCATTTCACGATACGCCACCATTTATGATGTCAAAATGTATGGAACTGCATTTTTTTAAATAGCCGACTAAAAGTTTCAACGCAGGAGGTTGCGCGTCCATGTCCATGCCACCCACTAAAATAAATAAAACTATTTACACTAGGTACCAAATTAAAAACCTAACTAACATACTATACTTGCAATTATACTTTAATGTTGCATCCTCGAGATTTAACATACATTGTAGTCCGTGTTCCTATGTACTGCATTGCCACACTGTTCAAAGATTAAAAAAAAAAGAAATATTTTTGACGTCTAGTCACAGATTAATCTAGTGATGTCTATACCTACTGTCAGCTGTCACTTCATTCGTGTTTCGTGTGCGGCATTGCTACGACGTTACTTCGAACTTTTATCCGTAAATATCAGTTTAATCCTGTGTTTCTTTTAGAAAGTGTTTTAGAAATATGGGGAAACGAAAACGTGAGAACGAAGAAGAATATCTAATGCGGAAAATAAAACGATATGAAGATAAATTAAGATATGAACGCGAAAAACGTAAGTTTTTTACACAACTACCCTCGCTGTGTTTTTATTAATACGCATAATGCTATCTTAATGAGATAACACGAGTTGTTATCCTGATAGTAAAAACGTGTATTTCTTAAAGAGGTAACACGCGATGTTATCCAGAAATACAATGTTTACTTTCTTAGCGAGACTGTACGCGATACTGTCCTGAAAGTAATGACGACCTTTTTTCTCTTCAGAAAATACTTCTCCGCGGTCTTCTAGTTCATCGTGTCACAATACATATTATGGAAGTCATAACGAAGATGTGTACAGCGACCGCGAGGATATTATTTCGCCCGAACCTGAGCAGGTTCAACATGATCAGGTAATTAAATCAGTCGCAAATACTGTGCCACAAAATAACATCACGCAGCCTCCGCCCGCGATGCAAGAACAACCGGCGATTGACCCAAGTGAAACTACCGAGGCTTCGGCCGATATACCAATTGAAATTTTGGAATTACTTGGAGAGGCAAAAAAGTTGGACCCTGAGCTGGGTACAAAAATACCCGAGGAAGTCGCTGAACGTTGGGGAAAGATCCTGCTGGATGGTTTGGCCAAAGACCAAAAAGAAACCTTGAAAGGGAAGATGCTCGTACCTGAAAATTTTACCCTGGCCCGAGCACCGAAACTAAACCCTGAAGTCGCTTCAGTATTGTCCGACTCTGCTAAAAACCGAGATAAACACTTGGAGGCAGCACAAAATCAACTCGGCACAGGTATCGCAGGCCTAGTTAACTTAACAAAAGACCTTATACAGGCTCAATCTGCCGATAAGATCGACATCTTAAAAAGAATATCTGAGGTCAGCCAGATATTACTTGACTTACACCATGAGGAAACATATAACAGGCGGAAGCTTATTGTGTCCCTTTTGGACAAAAACTTCTGGAATATAATAAAAGGTGTAAAAAGGGACGACCTTTTGTTCGGCACAAAACTTGGAGAAAACATTAAAACATCAAAAGATATAGAAAAGTCCAGTCAACAAATAAAGAAACCTATTCTATCTAACACCATGGGTAACCGTCGACCTGCATTCCAACAGGGAAATGCGCGAGGTCCTCCTCGAAAAATAAACAACACGAGTACGACACAAGCACCGGGCCGACATCAGCCGCAGCCATCAACGTCGTCAACGAGGAGGACCCACAATACGACGACTCAGCGCGGCAAATATATGAGGGGCAGCAGAGCTTACGACAAGAAGAATCGCAGTTAAAGGTACCTCATTCTGGTAGAATTAGACATTTTATCGACAATTGGACAATCATAACTGATGATCCTGTCGTGTTAGGTTATGTAAAAGGCTATAAAATCCCATTCATTAGCAAGGTTTATCAAAACATAGAACCTAAGAATCCACCTTCTCCACATAGGTAATAGGTAATAGGTAATACGGGCTGGTGTCCGCAACTCCACGTCAATGCGCGTATTTTGCGTACCTTCTCCACATAATGATATGATGAAGGCCATTTCGAAACTACTTCACTTAGGAGCGATATCTGAATGCAATAATGTAATAGATCAATTTGTTTCTCCAGTTTTTTTGACCCCCAAGAACACTGGCGGTTACAGATTTATATTAAACTTAAAGGCTCTCAATGTTTTTTTACCGGTTCGCCATTTTAAAATGGACGATATACGCACTGTATCTAAACTCGTACTACATAATTCATTTATGGCAACTATCGATTTAAAGGAATCTTATTTTTTAGTTCCAGTTCATGAGTCATACAGAAAATATCTAAGGTTTCGATATGATGAAGTCCTGTACGAGTTTAGTTGTTTACCATATGGCCTTAGTCTAGCACCGCTCGTATTCACAAAACTATTAAAACCAGTCATGTCTCATCTAAGAAACAATAATCATACAGTAGTGTCGTATTTAGATGACGTCATCTGCATCGGAGATACATATGACGCTTGTTCCAAGACAGTTACATCAGTTACACAAGCATTTGCAGAATTAGGCCTCGTGATTAATTATGAAAAAAGTTCCCCTGAGCCAAGTCAAATTTGCAAGTTCTTAGGATTTATTATAAATTCACAATTAATGTGTTTACAACTACCATCAGATAAAATTATAAAAATTACTGAATTAATTTGTAAAATTCGCAAAAAGAATATGGTTCCTATCCGAGACTTTGCCAAGCTAATTGGTACATTAACAGCAGCGTGCCCAGCCATTGCTTATAGCTGGGTATACACTAAACGTCTAGAACGTGAGAAACATTTAGCTCTTTTAAAATCAAATGACAATTATGACGCTAAAATGCCACTTGATCCAATTTTACAAGACGATTTTTCATGGTGGAGTCAGATATCTAATAAGAATAAGAATAAGTTTCATGATGGCCACTTCTACAGAGAAATATTCACTGACTCCTCACTCACTGGCTGGGGCGCAGCCTGTGACGGTGAAGTTACTAAGGGCCATTGGTCCACAGAAGAACGAATAAACCATATAAATTTCCTTGAGTTGCTAGCTGCTTTCCTAGGTTTAAAAGCATTTTGTAAAAATGATCGCAATAAGGACGTCTTACTCAGAATAGACAACACCACTGCTATTGCCTATATCAATAAAATGGGAGGCATACAATTTCCGCACTTAAATAACATTACGCGAGAAATATGGCAGTGGTGTGAGGAAAGGCAGATTTACATCTTTGCGACATATATTAGGTCAAGAGAGAATACTGATGCCGATCAAGCCTCTAGGTATACTAATGTTGATACGGAGTGGGAACTTAATCATAACTTGTTCAAGGCCATAACCAATAAGTTTAACCATCCTGATATAGATTTGTTTGCCTCGCGTATAAACAAAAAGTGTAGTAAATATTTGTCATGGCAACGCGACCCAGATGCTTTTGACATAGATGCATTTACAATCCCTTGGAATACTTACTTTTTTTATGCCTTCCCGCCGTTTGCCCTCGTACTAAAATGCTTAAGGAAGATAGTCAGCGAGAAGGCAACTGGATTAGTTCTCGTTCCTCACTGGCCCAGTCAACCTTCGTACCCGTTGTTTAGAAGGCTGGTCGTCTCAGAAATACTTTTCTTTGAACCTGATAAAAATAATTTATTGTCTCCTTACAGGGAACTTCACCCCATGTGGAAAAAACTTACCCTGGCCTGCGCGATATTGTCAGGGAATCATACCTAAGGCGTGATATTCCAATAGAAACTATTGAAATTATGATTAAGTCTCTTTCTAATAACACCATTAATCAATATAACGTTGCACTCAAACGTTGGTATTCCTTTTGTATCGGAAATAATGTAGATTATCTGAACAGTTCAGTCACAATGATTCTTAAATTTCTGACTGACGAGTTTCATAAAGGCGCTAGTTTTGGTACTTTAAATTCATTTCGTTCTGCGTTAAATTTGATTTTATCCAAGGACCAGACAGAAAATGATTACGTTTCTAGATTTTTCAAGGGCGTATTTAAAATCAAACCAAATTTTCCTAAATATAACACAACATGGAATCCTAACTTGGTGTTGGATCATCTCTCCAAATTATATCCAAACGAAGAGCTACCTCTTAAGGACATTTCTAAAAAACTAGTTACGTTACTTGCATTGTCCACAGGACAACGGATGCAAACGTTATCTTTAATTAAAGTCAAGGACATTAAGGTTACTGACACTTGTATAAAAATTGCAATTAACGAGATAATTAAAACATCAGCACCTAATAGACAGAATCCTCGGTTGATTATACCATTTTTCATGGACAAACAATCAATATGCCCCGCTAAAACCTTAATTTCATATTTGGAAAAAACTAAGCCATTTAGAACCACTGAAAACAACGATAATTTAATTCAAACCTACAAAAAACCTATACATAACTGTACTTCACAGTCCGTCAGTCGTTGGATAAAAGAAACTCTCAGTGATAGCGGCGTAGATGTAAAAATGTTCTCTGCATATAGCACCCGACACGCGTCCACGTCGGCAGCAAATAGAGCAGGTGTCTCAATCGAAATCATAAAAAAGGCCGCCGGCTGGACCGGAAATTCAATTTGTTTCGCAAAATTTTATGATCAACCTCTTGTAACTTCCGTAGAAGATACACGCTTTGCTGAAGCTGTATTTAATTCATAATGGTTATGATTAGTAATAAGCACACTATTTTGTTGAGTTGATCTACATATACTTTACCTAATTAATTAAGACATAATATTATAAGTATCAATGATTAAAATTTATAGTAATTAAATACTCATTGTTTATTTTAGACACCGATTACAGCCCCCGAGATTTATAAAACAAAATACCCCGTTTCACAATGTGCGCTAAACATCTACAATGTATGTTAAATCTCGAGGATGCAACATTAAAGTATAATTTATGGTTAATTGAACTTACCTTAAGTGAACTTCAACCAAAATTATACGAGATGTTGCATCCGAAGAGATTTAACACCCCCCCTACCCAATGTAACATGCAGCTTACATTAACCCTATATCATTATGAAACGGTCCTAGCTCTAAAACGAATGAAGTGACAGCTGACAGTAGGTATAGACATCACTAGATTAATCTGTGACTAGACGTCAAAAATGTTTCTTTTTTTTTTAATCTTTGAACAGTGTGGCAATGCAGTACATAGGAACACGGACTACAATGTATGTTAAATCTCTTCGGATGCAACATCTCGTATAATTTTGGTTGAAGTTCACTTAAGGTAAGTTCAATTAACCATAAAATATTTTTATTTAAATCAGTAGGTTCCGTACTGAGTAGTTGTTGACTGATTGATAATCTTTTCCTTAGGGTTACCAGTGTGCATTGATTATTTCTAATATTTCTAGAAAATATGTAAAACGCTAACAAAGAAGCAGTTATGGTATAAAGCTCTTGATTTAGCTAGGTGTATTGACAATACACAAGAGCTTGTTAAAAAAAATCACATCATATTAATTTTAAATTGATACTACTGCATGATCATTAACACAATGCAATAAATAATATATTATTATTCTTCTTCGTGTCGCTAGCACGATTGTATTTTAGATCTTGTTGGCCCAAAACTAATACATGACATATATTATTATATACCCCAAAATGGCGATAGCAGAAATTTACACACTAGAAAAAGTTGTGTCTAACATTACGATAGTCTAATAATTTAATATTTCTTTTTATTTTCTCTATTTAAAAGCTAAATATTTTGAGCATTAAAAAGTCATTCAGGTCATTCAAAGAGGCTATTACACTATCTGTATGCATTCCGCCAGAGTTGAAAGTTTTCTTGAAATTCTACAAGTATCTCAGAGAGCACGTGGACACTGACGGTCGGGCTGGTCCACAAATTCAAGGTCGCTCAGCGCGCTATGGAGCGAGCTATGCTCGGAGTCTCTTTGAAGGATAAAATCAGGAATGAAATTATCCGGAAAAGAACCGGAGTTACCGACATAGCTTGCAGAGTAAGCAAACTGAAGTGGCAGTGGGCTGGCCATGTCTGTCGAAGGACTGATGGCCGGTGGAGCAGGCGAGTCCTGGAGTGGAGACCGCGTACCGGCAAGCGCAGTGTAGGACGCCCCCCCGCTAGATGGACAGACGACCTAAAGAAGGTTGCTGGGGTCGACTGGATGCGGAAAGCGGAGGACAGGGTGCTGTGGCGCAGTCTGGGAGAGGCCTATGTCCAGCAGTGGACTGCGATAGGCTGAGTTGATTGATCTCAGAGAGCTGCGAAAACGAGGGGCAGCTTTTAAGTGATTTTAAGATCTATCTTAAGCTTCTAGTTTATATTAATACGGTTTAACATTCACAAAGATCTCCAAAGACTCATCTACTAAAATTATTCTGTATGATTTTCTATCCCCTCTGAATTACCGTGAGCTGCGGGGTAATCGCGTAAAACTCTAACACTAGCAATGGCTTTCATTTTGACAGTTCAACAACATTCATTGCGTTATTTACGTTGTTGAGCGGACAAATTATTCGAATATATGAACCAATATCCTTCAAAATTATTCAGATTGTGAGTGATAGTGTGGTACGCAATTGGGGCGCTGTTTTGATAAATCTGGTTTAAGAATTTATATGAAAGTGTATTGATTATGTATAGAATAACCTGTATACCTACTAAACACTCTTAAAGTTGGCAAGTCATCAAAAGGTTGACGT
This sequence comes from Amphipoea lucens, assembly GCA_947508005.1. NCBI lineage: Eukaryota > Metazoa > Arthropoda > Insecta > Lepidoptera > Noctuidae > Amphipoea > Amphipoea lucens. The sequence goes on along the minus strand of OX382368.1, from coordinate 7,390,113 downwards.
AAATTTTGAGTCATCCACAAAATTATTAACAATGCATCCACAACATTTAATCTGCCAATCAATCTACCTAGCCTTTTCCCAACTATGTTGTGGTCGGCTTCCAGTCTAACTGGATGCAGCTGAATACCATCTACAACATAAAGTGTAAATCCCACTAAAGTACAATCGGTTATACCAATTGACTGACCCCCCTAAAAATTACTCGATTTTGCACCCTCTGCTCATAACATTAAAGGTTATTCAATATGTATGAGTTTATCGGACTAACACTACTCGATGAACAGAAACAATAAATAATTTTGATACGCAAACTTGAGCTTTAAGATGTTGGTGTTAGGTCATTTACTATTATGGGTATTTGTTACGCAATTTTCATTTTTATGCAGCAAGACTTAAAGGTTAGGTTAGTGTTGTGATAATTTGTGTCATTGCAACTAATACCTTATTTCATCTGTCTTACCCAAGTTAACCTGGTGTCGTGGTTCATGCGTAAGGCTGAGATGTGCAAGATGCGAGTTCAAATCCAGTCTCAATGTTTAATTTTGTTTTCAATATATAAATTGTTCTTTAAGTATTTCTTGCATTATTGTAAAGAACAAGCATATCAATTAAGTTGATAAACGATAAACGTTTCACCTTTTTCTATAAGTGGGTAGTTCGACGTCAATATGCGTATTCAACAAAAACTGCTATTGAAATGATATTAGGAATATGGGGTAGAAGAATAAATTGAACAAGACATTCTATGCACAAATAGCAGTGAATACGCGCGAACATTTTTATATTGCTTTACTAAGTTGCGAAAATCCACGCCTTTTTCCTTTTTATTAAATATTATTATCGGTTTTGATAGTTTAATCGTCATGTCTCAGTTGAGTGATTATTTGAAATACAAAATAATATATTTGCATGAGGAGAATGTTGGTATTAAAGCGATTGCTAGGAAACTTAATATAGCGGTAAGTGTATTATTTTTTATGCTTCCTTAATTCGTTGTTGGCTTAAAAACGCCGGTGAATGTAGAATAATAGAAAATTAACTGTTTCATTATGAGATCATTTATAGGTCTAATGTGGTTTATCTAAAGGTATTTTTGCAAACTTATTCGAAAAATTATGCTTACTTCGTTACTAAAATTATGCTTATTGTGTTGTTTCAGAGAAATACAGTCAGATTGTGGCTAAGACGTTTTGAAGAGACAGGGAATATACAAAAGGATCGTCCTGGACCAAAACCTGTAGTGTATACTCCTGTGTGAGAACGTCACCGAGCAATTGTTAGAAGGCATACTGAACACCCATTTCTGCCTACTCAATCAATGTGGGAATTCATGAGAGGAAGTGATTGTTGTTGAAATATGGTGCGCGGTATGCGAAACCGCTTGCAACAAGTAATAGAAAAAAATGGTGCTCCACTTCGCTATTGAAAAGCACCACTGAATGACTTCAGTGACCAGTGTTGGCCACAAACAATACTAACGTGTTAGTGTGTGTGTTAAATTAACTATTGTTATAATTTCTAACGAAGTATTTCGCATACCTAGTTTTTATCAAAACCTTATTTATAACTAAACATAACTACACTTGGGAGCAAATAAATCGAGCCACTTCCTTTTTTCACGTATAATGGTTATTATTTTTGGTATTATGGAACGTATCAAATCGAAACATATATCGCCTAAGAGCTTATTTAATAATCTTTACAATGAGGGTAAATTATTGAATGATAACCTTATTTAATGATAAATTATTGGCTCTGAAAGAAAAACGGTAATTTTGATAGAAAATTGTCAGTCCAGAAAAAAACAATTAAAAACAAAATTATGGTATAAACTTATTCTTAATATCTTGTATTACCCCCCCTTGCCCTGATTTCGATAGATTTTCTGGACTGTTTTAACCCTACAATTTTCTATCAAAATTACCGTTTTTCTTTCAGAGCCAATAATTTATCACTAAATAAGGTTATCATTCAAAAATTTACCCTCATTGTAAAGATTATTAAATAAGCCCTTAGGCGATATATGTTTCGATTTGATACGTTCCATAATACCAAAAATAATAACCATTATACGTGCAAAAAAAAGCAAGTGGCTCGATTTATTTGCTCCCAAGTGTACTTACAAAACAAATTGATATATGTAATTTTATTTAGTTCAATGATATTTAATGTGGTGATGTTATTGTTATGAAATAGAAATATATACCTATATATTTCTAAATATTATAACATGTTGATTCACTACATTAAACTCTGTGAAGTTAACAACGTTATTTGTAAGCAGGTAAATGTTATATTTACTTTATTCTTATAATAATTTTATTTATAAAATAAAATTGTTTTTACCATCACTATCGTTTTTTATTTCTGTTCAGCTTTTTTTGTTGCTAAAGTTATAATTTACTATTTATAACTTAAAAAAATATATAAAACAAAACGCGTAGCAGAAAATATATTGGTTTCGAACTCACAACCACGCTTTTGTCAGCTCACTGCAGCTACCACTAGACCACACGAACATGGTGAATATCGTTGAAATTAGCAATAATACATTACAAGTTAGAACAATATTCAAGATCATACCTACCTTAACACTGCGTGTTAAATATCAAATTCGAATAACTGTTTTATTAATCGTAGACGTTGAACCAGTTGTTCTAGTTCGATAAGCTTACTGCTAACAAGCAGAAGGTTCAAATTCGTTTAATTTTTAGGGGGGTCAGCTAATTGGTATAACCGATTGTACACTGTCCTTTAAGATACAGGATTTTTCTCGATTGAAGGGCAGGGTCTTACTCATGTGTAATAGCCATACTCATCCCTTCTTAAAACAACAAATACTACGTTACCTAGGCTAAGTCTATTGGTAAATAAATGATTATTTACTTATTATACATTGAAAACAGCAGCTGAAAACATACTTCCTTTTGAACCAGTACAGCATACGATAGAACGAAAATTTCAAAAGCATCTCCGAGTATATTCACGATAAGTGCGCAGGTTAGCCTGCAAACTTGAGGTGCCTTACCCAGGCATTGTCAACACGGACCGCTCGTAAAGCATCCAGTTAATGCTGAAATAGCTGGGGCGATGCACACAAAGCGGATTGCGGCCGTGACACCATTTCAAACGCGTCCGATGGCCTATATTGATGAGATAAAGCTGATTGTGTTGCTGAAAATAGAAAGGATTTACAGAGAATAAATTAACATTCATGGGTATTATGCTTGTTATACGTCCAACATTTTAATTATTGCACTTATTAAAGACGAAATATCTGCCAGTCTAGTTGAAACGAATTCAAGTTTCAAGCGAAGATAAACAGTAGTTTATTATGTAGAGAAACGGCTGGAATGGTTTGATATAATATTAGCAACTTTATACCTGCAGGTACTGTAGAACAGGAACTTCAATTTATAAAAGACTTTTTATTTTCAAATCGTAATTAAATGATGATATGCACTTGTCAGCCCGCTAAGACGACCCCTAATTGTTTTTCTCATTTAGCATTATAGCTTTTATATATAATATTTTGCCTTTATCTTATAATTACTCGAAAAGATTGCAAGGTAAAACCAAGCAGGTTAAGATCTCAACAATACCATAGATACCCACTCTGTGATCTATACCTATACATACTGACGTTTCAACTAAGTACCGTACTCAATAATATTAAGGTGGACTTATTATTGGCCCCTGCAGAACGCCTCAAATCCACCGGTCTTATCTTCCCTTGTCATTTATAACCGAGTATCATGGAATGACGTTTCGAGTGGGGTACCGTAGGGTTTATTCCGGGGGTTAATTTCGCGGGAGGGCTCGTAATGATTCACCAGCTTGTCGGCTTAGTGCATTCTGTAATAAGAATATGCTGCGAGTCATTTGAAGGAAATATTTTGGTTGAATGTATAACGAAGGTTGGTGTTAGATAGAATGTAGGTAATTGAAATGTATATTGAAATATTTCAGACTTCAGAGCCGTTCTGCTTTATTTTAAGTCTGCTTTCAGATTTAGATAAAGCATGTGCACGGTATGATAATTAACACATAAAGCAGCCACCAGCGATAATTCTTGATGCTTAAAACACGTCATAATTCCAGCCACACCTGTTTCAAATGCCCACAAAAGCAATTCAAACGAGACACCAGCAGCAAATCCCACCAAAATTATCCTTTGCCAAATAAAACCGCAAGCTCAAGTAATTAATTCAATTTATTAGTCAATATCGTGCCAAGACTCCCAAAGCCGTATATACCTTTCGGAGAACAGTTTATGAATTATCGTGGCATACAAGTATTTTAATGCGTTTCCAGCCTGTGTGATGTATCGGCAAAATAAATATAAGTCGAGTAAAGGACGGTCGACGTGAAAGGACATTAGTCATGTGTAATAAGTTCCGAGCGAAGATCACGATTTATAATTGCGGCTTTCGAATTTAGTAGCAGATTGTGGTCGGCTTTTGTTTTTACTGTCTGGGATTTTGTTGCTGGTTTTCTGGCATAGACCGTAAGTGAAGATAAGAATAGATGAGTCAATTGGTGCCAGAGTAACTATATAGCTCCAATTAGGGTAAATAATAGCCAACGTATTCCCTAGAACCCTAGAAACAAAGAGAGCATATTCATGGCCGTCACAACTTTTGTCGGTATTAATAGGATAAGGTGTGAACATTTTGGTATGTGATAATGTGTAAGTATTAAGTGTAAATCGAAGTTCATAATTGGGGATATGTATATGTTTTTGTTTCCGTTACCAATATAATGTGAATTACACTGCAGGATACTTGTCTTTTAAATGCAAATGCATACTACCAACAATCGCTTTCAACTTTTCCTGAGGTTTCACGTACCTACGAGTATGCAAACAATAATTCCCTTAACGTAAATAGTAGAAGTTCCGCAACAATTTCGCTTTGCATTGCAATTTCATGTATTGCGATTTCACGGTATAGGAGCATCGTTGCAATATTCGAATTGATTCTAATCAAATAGCCACTGGCAAAAACTGGGTCAATCGATGAAAAATCAATGCACTGAATATCGTCAAGAGCTATTGTGATGTGCGTATGAATGCTATTGTGTATACGGACAGACGACCTGGTAAAGGTCGCGGGGAGCTGTTGAATGACCGCTCACCGGAACAGTTAGATGTCCATGGGGACACTTATGTGGACATCAATATACAGTTTGATATGAATGACATTGTTCATTGTAGAACGAGGATAAATGGGAATGGTGGACATTACGGTTGCCCGGATTGCCTTATGACAAGTTAAGTGGAAAACTTCAAATATCGGAAAATTATGTTTGGTAAATTTGGATATTTTTCCGCATACTTCACTGGTAAAGGTCGTTGGGAGTTGTTGAATGCACGCTGACCGGAACCGTTAGATGTCGATGGGGATATATAAATGGATGTCACTATACAGTTGGATATGAATGACACTGGTTATTGTAGAACGAGGATAAATGGGAACGGTGGACATTATAGTTGCCCAGATTGCCTTATGACAAGTTAAGTGAACACCTTCTGAAGGCCCATTCTCGTATATAAAATCCAGTCGCAATCTGAAGGCCAATTCTCGTAATTTAAAATGTTCAAAATCTAGTCGCAGTCTCACCTAAGCGACAAACGTCAAAAACTTGTCAAAATATAGGGAAATTTAAGGTTTTTTTGACAGATTAAGACTGAGATCAGACTGTGAACGTTCTTAAAATTACGGGAATTGCCCCTCTGATTTTAGCGACAATAATCAATGTTAAAAACATGTCAACAATTTAGGTAAAAATATATTTTTGACAGATTGAAACTGAGATAACAATGCCAACGTTTCTCAAAATACGGAAATTGCCCCTCATTTTTGGGTAATTTAAATCAACAGCATACTTTGAAAAGCTTTATTTACGACGTCATAGCAATTCGGAATTTATTCATGACCTACATCAGCGTAGCCAAATTGTTTCTGGGCTATTCACTAAAATTTTGCATACCCTCATAACGAAGCTTCCGTTTTTATAATATTGTGGTAGCCGACCCTAAAAATGAAGAAAATTTAATAATCGACAAGAAATTTCATCATATCGCTATTCGGAACTACTGAATAGGTATGACCACAATGAATATTTTACGATGACTTTTATTACGTCACGTGCTTCATACCTTTATTGGCTGTAAAGATAGTAGATAGGTACCTATTCCTACATCGTTTAATATATTCCGTTGCGCATACCTATTCTGAAGGAAGTTATACTTGGCTACTTGTTTCAAGACTTTTATTTCCTTTTTCGGTGAATAAAATGTTTGGGAAATGTGGAAGTAATATTACAGGGCATTCTGTGAGAAATGTTTCACGTATGTTTCAGCTGTCTGACTCTTCTTAGCTATGACAAGAAACTTGAATTGTGTTTTATAATACTCGAATGTAGTAGGTATTCCTGAAGACTCAAAGAAAGGGTTAAATATGCCCGGAAAATAATATTGTTATGATAATATCCATATTTTCTTCATCTTACGAGGAAGAGCAGTGGTAGCCCAGTGGCAACGGCCTCGACTTACGGGTTGTAGGTCGTAGGATCGAACCCAGACAGGCACTTTAGTTTGTGTAAATTATTTCATCACCACTGCTCTCAAAACGGTGAAGGAAACCATCGTGAGGAAACCGGCATGTCCTAGAACCAAAAAATCGAAAACATCTGACATCTACCAACCCGCACAGGGTTCGCGTGGTGGATTACAGCCCCCTCACACAGAGAGGAGGCCTGTGTCCCAGTATTGGGAACATTATAGGCTTATTATGCTTCATCTTATGATTGAATTTGAGGCAGCCTACATCCACTGGATCACCGTATCCGTATCTGCGGGGTAATTGCGTAACATTATCAGTAGCAATGGGTTTCATTTTGACAGTTCAAAACATTAATTGCGTTATTTAAAAGCAATGGATTAGCAATATCGTTCAATATGATTCAGATTGAGATTGATAGTGTGTTACGTAATTAGTGTGCTGGTCACTGCGAACTGCGGTCATTGGGTCGTCTGCAGAGTGCACTCCAGTAATTCTGTTTTCACGCGACAGATGTCGCTACTTATCTATTTACTAAGGTAAACTTAAGCTTTCCCATCGATTTATCTTTCGTGTTTGGATATTTAATTTTCTGAAACAAACATAACATGTAAAGTAAAAACACATACACCATCCCAAAAATAAATGTTGATATATAGGACACCAGCTGTTTCAACTTTCGGCGTTGAAAACAAAATCTCATATTTCACAATACACGGAGTCGAGCAATATTTAAAGCAAATAGAAAACTAATGAGTCGTTATGTAACGTGTGTTTGTGTTGCACAAAGCACAGCAGTTTGCAAGTTTGCGGCAATCACTTACGTTGCTGTAACTGATTGCATGTTGCACGAACACGTTTGTAATGGCCCTTCATTTGTTGTTTAGTTTGTGGGCGATATGAATATCGCTGTCTTGTTTTAGAATGTGTGTGCTTATGTTTAGCTGAGCAGTGGCTTTGGTTAGCTAGAGCAGTGGTGGCCCAGTGGTATCAGCCGCGACTTACAAGTTGTAGGTCGTAGGTTCGAACCCCGACAGGCGCTTTACTTCGTGTAAATTATTTCATCACCACTGCTCTCAAAACGGTGAAAGAAAACATCGTGAGGAAACCGGCATGTCCTAGAACCAAAAATTCGAAGACATGTGACATCCACCAACCCGCACTGGGCCCGCGTGGTGGATTACGGCCCACTCCCTCTCACAGAAAGGAGGCCTGTGTCCCAGCAGTGGGAACGTTATAGGCTGATTATGTATGTTTAGCTGTGAATGGTGTATATAACGTCCCGTGAAATAAGGTTCGAGTAGAGTAACAGATGGATGTCGGTTACAGAATGTGTTATGTTCTTTACTTGATGTCATTGAAGTGAAAACTTCTTTATTCGCGTTTGGCATTTTTTGAGATGGAAAAAACCATTGAATTCGCACCACTGTTACCGTAACCGACACCGCTTCGCATGTGTTCGACTGTCCTGGGGATGTAATCGGTTTTAATGTATTTCCGATATGTCAGTGAGTGATGGCAAAGCATTATGTTTGTGTTTTGTTTTTATATGACGATTCAAAAAATACACTCGTAATTGTTCACGTTTTCACTTCTGTCGGCACTCCCGGAGTCATTTCTTTTTTTGCAGAATGTTTTCCATACCAGCATAGCTATTCACAACCATCCGACAGGCTTTCGTATTGAATATGGAACATTTCGATAACCTGAATTGCCTTGCCCCCGACAGCAAGCAGCTGTCGGAAGAATAGCGGTCGTCTATTTGATTTAAACTGACAAAATTTTCGCGTTTTGGACTTGTGAAAAGCGTTTAGAAGACTCCTACGATAACATTGATTGATGTTCGATACGGTACGGGGAAGCGTATCGAGTGGTGGTGAAGCTATGCTGGAGCCCAATTCCTGTAATTAATAACGTTCAAAATTTTGTCGCAAACTCATCTCAGTGACTGAAAAAATGAATGTAAAAAAAAATGAAAAATGTTGGTAAATTCAAGGTATTTTCGACAGATTAAGACTAAGATTAGTGTGAGAATGTTCTTTGAAAATACGGGAAAATTGTCTCTTTGTTCATATGATGGGTCTTTTTTTAAACTTTACGTAGCATTTTTTTTTTAAAGTATGTCTATGACTTTATTTGCTTTTGAATAATACATATATCCTTAATTAACAAAAATAACAAAATTAAAATCTAACTTAACTAAAACTATATTCAAACTAAAATATAGCGTCGAAAAATTCATTCGCATCGCTGGCGACTGGTAATGTACCCAAGAGACTGACGGCATTACCACGTTGTATGGCAATGCTTAGCCTTAATTTGTAGGTAAGTTTCGTTTTTATGTGTTCTACAACTTCTCCGTTCATAACGACAGTGAAACGGCGGGCTGAATGCTCCTTCGGCAGTTTTTTTGCCAGAAATTGTTAGTGGCGAAAAGGTATCGAAATCAGTTTTTATGCGCACCTATCCCGTTGCCAGTAATTGTATCAATCACTACCAATTGAAACTATTTGCAAGGAAAAAAATAAGAATACACGAGAGAACTTTTTACCAGCATTTCAAATCAATTAATGTATCTAGTATAAATATTTGAGTAAAAAAACGCATCTCGATGACGATGACGAATCATTAAACTAACAGGCATTTAATCGATTTGCTTCTAAGACGACATGCCGCATTTGTATGACTGTTCGTTACGAATTTTTGGAGATAGGCAATTTATGTTCTAAATCGTTTTGGGTATAGGTTTTAAAGGGTTATGTTTTGTTTGATTCTAATAAAAATAAAAATTGTTCATCTATTGCATAGTAGTAACGTTTTACTACTTAACGGACATAAGCAAAAGTAATTTATTCAAACTAGGCTGAGAATCAGCGCTTTTTTGAACATCAATATTCCATAAGACACTCCTCTAAAACGCTGGGAAGAAGTGGTGCAACAAACTTCCCAGCAGCACAGCTGTCTGTTAAGTTAAAAGAACTTGTTTCATAATTTCTGCCGAAAGATTTCCACTGCTAGATATAGGCCTCCCCCAAGCACCGCCACTTCGACCGGTTTTGTGCTTCCCGCATCCAGCGGATTCCTGCAGCCTTCTCAAGTTCATCAGTCCACGGCCTTCCAATGCTCCGTCTTCCGTTACGCGATCGCCACTCCAGAACTTTTCGGCCCCATCGGGCATCTATTCTGCGAGCAATGTGCCGTGCCCACTGCCACTTAGGTTTGGCAATTCTTTGGGCTATGTCGGTTACCTTGTTTCTCCTGCGGATCTTTTCTATCGAAACTCCAAGCATAGCCCTATCCATTGCCCTTTGGGTGACTTTTAGCTTTCTTATAAGGCTCATTGTGAGCAACTAGGCCTCAGTTTTATAGGTCATCACTGGCAACACGCACTGATCAAACACTTTCGCCTTGGGACACTGCGGTACCTATGTGGGACGAGAAGATATTACGAAGGACTTGTTTAGAAAAAAATAATCATGTTCAGTTAAATGATAAATGATTTATTTTCTGTAAGTAGGTTTGTACAAACACTTCTACACGTCAATCATATTTTTTTTTAAGCTAGATGAGGTCGGCGTTTCCTATCTGACTACTCTGAGAAGAAAGGCCGAAACAAACTCAGAGGTCACAGTCTCTTTTAAAGTCTAGACAAAATCTTGGTCAGATCATGTGAAGACCATGTAGATTGGTGTCTGAAATGGTCTTTTGAAGATAGAACCACACAGATTGAGCGGACCTGTCCAGTTAGTGCACGCATTTCTCAAAAACCGCTAACTCAACTCGGAACTGCAGTGCAGTTTATCATCGTTGTATCAATATTCGACTACATTGGTATTCAATTTAAAAGAAAACTGGCCTCCAATTTTCTTGACTAAACTACGTGATTCCCCAAAATACACCCGCAATAAATAATACACCACAGCCCATCCATAGCCGTCCCCCGACATACTGCTAACGAACGATCTAGGGCTGATAATCCCATAATCACCCCGCTTGACAGATGGATTGTTAATCTCAGTTAGATGGTATCACTGTACAGGTGGAACTATTGCTCATTCATCTGATAGTAATCGACTGCTTGCTAGATTTAAGAGCTATTTACGAAATAGACGGGAAAGGAGGGCTTAATAATAATATATACCGCATGGCTGTAAGAAAATATAAAATTATTAATAATAATCACGATCCACAATATTAAGATGATACAATATAGTCTTATTGAACGAAACTCAATGTTGCATCGAACGAACACGCTCTTGACCATTTTTTATTTAGTTCAATTACAAGAGAATTAAAGGCGTTGATGAGTCCCATACAACGCACCACACGACGATACAAAATACAAAATCTATACACACTATAACAGCTCTTGATTCAATTGAAATAATGGTCGATATAGCGTGTACATAATTCACGTCCGAACAAACTCATTGAGCAGTACAGTCATGTTGAACAATTAATGTTGATTTCTATACCGCTATTTGATTTGTATCTCGGGCTAACAGTACAAGGTTGTATGGGAAATGCGCCAATTAAATCGCTATAGAGCAATCTGAGCTATCGAATAGACAGAAGGATCAGACATTGTCGATCTTAAACAATAAATGGTAGATTAGTTTGCGTGTAAGCCTCTATTGTTCAGCAGATGGGCCTATAAAGGAAGGATTTAACGCGATGGTATTTAAACTAGATCATTGTGAATGAATAGATGTTAGAGTACCTACGAGTTGGTATATGTACGTTATGTTTAAGGTGAGAAGAGCTCTATGTGTATGATCTCCATAGGGTGACTTAGATTATCACACACAAGATTTATAGAGGATGTTGTAGCAGACAAGGTAGTAACACATTTTAACGTTCCAGAAATTTCTATAGGCATCTTAAAAGACAACCATAACAAAGACTAGGATTCTTTTAAAAACTACGTTGAAAAGGAAACCCTTTATGTGAAGAAAAACAAAAAAAAAACCTGTAAAATTCTGCATAGCTTCCCATTACTCGTGGTTTAGTCTCTAGATATCTAAGTACCTAATTACATCCCTTGAGGCACCTATAATATCAAGACTTAACAATCCACGCGCGCCATATAATCGATACGATAAGCATTCTGCCGATGGCGTAATATCCCAAGATATAAGAGACATAAAAGCTAATGATACTGGCAGGTTAGACGGTAATGACTACTGTCAAAACACATTATTCATGGCAAAAGCGATCAATGTGCGTAGCAAAGATCAAAGAAGAAAGGCAAGAGTGCTTTAATTTAATTTTGGAATGCATCCCAAGAAATTTCTCAACATAAAAAATGTTGGCACAGAAACGGAAACGTCACATGGAAAGTAATTCAAATAATCGAAGTTTCCTATCTAAGAATCAAAGGAGATGAAGAGGGAGAATTTAAGTAAAGCATTCATTTTATTAATGCTTTACTTAGACATATCTTTCTAAAAGCAATATCCAAGATTTCGGTATATTTTGTCGAAATAAAAAGCTATCCAGATAGTTAGGGATTAAAAATTTACGATAACAAAGCCTAAACGTTAGTGAAGATTAACGTTTAGGAAGCACATAAAAATGCCACTGACGTATAGGTACGGTAAACGGTAACAGTACAGTAGGATATCTGTGTATCCATATTAGTGTATTATACTTACTAGCAGCGCCCCGCGGTTTCACCCGCGTAAGTTTCGATCCAGTGGGAATATCAGGATAAAAAGTATCCTACGTGTTAATCCTGGTTATAAACTATCTGTATGACAATTTTCATCCAAATCTATTCAACGGTTTACGCGTGATTGAGTAACAAACATCCAAACATCTTCACAAAATTTCACATTTTTAATATTAAGTAGGATTATTTGCAGCAACGACAGCCCCTTTTCATGTCCAGGCAAATTGCTGTGTCAAGGTTGCCTGGAAGAGATCGCAGAAAGTGATAAGGCATTGTATATTTTGTAGTGTTTGTTTTATATTTTGTTGTGTATTTTTGAGTTGTACAATAAAGCATAATTATCATCATCATCTGCCTAGCCTTTTCCCAACTATGTTGGGGTCCGCTTCCAGTCTAACCAGATGCAGCTGAATACCAGTATTTTACATGGAGCGACTGTCTATCTGACTTCCACAACCCAGTTACTGGATAATGCGATACCCCTTGGCAAGACTGACAATAAAGCATATATAAATAAATAAACCAAATCAGTATAAGCTGGTTTCTTCTATTGAAACTACGCTAGGTTAGTCCAAGGTCCAAGTGTTAACACTGACGTACAGTCTAAAACCCAGCCTTGAGCACTGTAAAGTTCTATATTCGACTCAACATCATCATCGTCCTGCCCTTTTCCAACCACGTGTCGATATGCTCATTCTTGTCATATCGCTTCTTCAATTGTTTGCCTTTATTTCTTCCATCCTAGTCGAGTTCGCAATAACGATGCGTCCTTCCGGGGACGGTGTGAGATAACTAAGCTAATGGTTGTTCGATGGGTGCTTTTAAGTAGGTTATTTGTACACAGATGTATGTGACGTAAGTAAATACATGTAGTGCCAGTTGATTGACGTAGGGCGTTGTTGGAGATAGGATGTTGGATGTTGGTAAAGTGTGGTGGTACTTGGCAAATATTAGGGACTGTGTGTCAATGGTATAAGGGCTTTATTGATTTTGCAAGTTTTGTCTTGATTTGACGCGCTAGAACTAGACGATGTAACTGTTAAATAAGTGTCACCCAGTAGTTGAAGAAAATTGTAGTGTAGTTTATTGAGTTCTCATTGATAAGTATATTAAAAAGTGAGTGCTTCGTATTCTTTTTACTATTAAAGGACACTTTATTCATGTGCATGTTTAGTGGACAATGTTAAATGTCAGCATATCTATTAAATTAAAGCATTTAACATAAGGTTAGAACTACATAGATCAGGAAGAAAAACCACAAAAAAGAATCTTAATCTCTAAATTTTTAACGTTCAAAAAAAATACTTAGAGAAGAAGTATTTATTTTCGGTTTTTTTTCTTGACCTTACAGATATGCTGACATTTGTCGTGTGTGACAAGTGTTGTCAATGCATCGATTTTACAAAAGTAACTACATAGCTGCTGGTAGTAAACTTACAGAAACTTATACGAAAATCTAAAAATCCTCATTGTTTTTGCAAATCTATATATAAATCTATATATAATATCTAGTGACAGGCCTGATGGTCTAGTGGTTAGTGACCCTGACTGCTATGCCGGAGGTCGTGGGTTCGATTCCCACCCAGGACAAATGTTTGTGTGATGAGCACGATCATTTGTTCTGTGTCTGAGTGTAATTTATCTATAATATGTATGTATTTAGAAATATATAAGTATGTTTATCAGTTGTCTAGTACCCATAACACAAGCTCTGCTTAGCTTGGGACTAGATGGCGTTGTGTGATAGTTGTGGAATATTATTATTATTCGAGAAGCCCGTTGTACTTGTAATTAATGAACTGCCAGTAAAAGACCACAGATATCAGCCAGTATCTCTTGAACTACCGTAACATGGACATGGATACATTCACTATGATAAGAGGTTCGTACCACGATTGTCCACGAGTGACATTCGATTAAATACCTGCGATTGTCTTAACTCTGTCCGCAAATGAGATATCGTGATTAGAGTTTTTGGACGCCAGTTGAATAACTGTTTTTGAGATAACTATAACGTAATGCCGGGTGAAAATTCACTTTTTATTATTTTCCCCAATAATTGGCCTTTTCGAAAATTAAGTATTTATACAGGGTGAAATTGAATTCATGGGCATTATTTTAAAGGGTCATTGTAATTATCATTATGAAAAACTTTTACTATGGGACGAAACCTGAAATCGCGAAAAAAAAATCAGCTCTTCAGGCATTTTGACGAGTTATGTGAACATAAATGCAAGGAACAGCTGATTTTTTTCACAAATCTTTTAGCCAGATTCTACAATATATGCAGGGTGAATTTTTCAAGTGGGCGTGGATGGCCAAATCCGAAACTATGAGGACTAGCGAAAAGTACTCAAAGGAGTCGCGGGCTCGATTTTGATGAAAACTAAAACTGCATCATTGGATTTTTGAAAAATCAATATTTCTAGCCAGGAATCGAACCTGTTGATTTTGAAAAAAAAAAACACACTATATTATTACACCATTCAATAGTGTCGCTAATAAGGATCAAATTCTGGGAAATAATGGGTGCCCTGTCAGTTCACCAAAAATTAATTTACAAACTTTTACTTGACAAACAACGATTGGCAAAAACATGATTTGTCATTTCATCATTATACAAAAACAAGTTTGCCAAATAATTCACTTTACAAAATAATCACCAGATAAACTTTTGTTTAATAACGTGTTATTTAACAAGCAATTCATTTTACATTTATTTTATCTCATAAATCAACGTTTGGAATAAAAACGTTTTACATATTGACTTATCATTACGCAATTTCCTAAAAATGAAACTCATTCTTTCATCGACTTGCGCTAATAGATAAAAAGAGATTATTTTTAATGGGCTACCCGGAACCGAACTAGTTAGATTAGGTTAATTATTAAAAAAAAAAAATGTTAGGTTAGGTTAGGTTAAAACTGTGACCCCTACGCACGAGCCGAGCGAGCGAAGCGAGCGGTGCCGCGGCAGCGGCCGGCGAGTGCCAGAAACGCTTAGATTATATAGAAAAAAATTGCTTTTACACAAAATATGGGTGCCAGAAACGACTTGCGCTAATAGTAGAAAAAAGAGATTATTTTTAGTAGGCTTCCCGGAACCGAACTAGTTACATTAGGTTAATTATTAAAAAAAAAAATGGTTCGGTTAGGTTAGGTTAAAACTGTGACCCTCTACGCACGAGCCGAGCGAGCGAAGCGAGCGGTGCCGCGGCAGCGGCCGGCGAGTGCCAGAAACGCTTAGATTATATAGAAAAAAATTGCTTTTACACAAAATATGGGTGCCAGAAACGACTTGCGCTAATAGTAGAAAAAAGAGATTATTTTTAGTAGGCTACCCGGAACCGAACTAGTTACATTAGGTTAATTATTAAAAAAAAAATGGTTCGGTTAGGTTAGGTTAAAACTGTGACCCTCTACGCACCAGCCGAGCGAGCGAAGCGAGCGGTGCCGCGGTAGCGGCCGGCGAGTGCCAGAAACGACTGGATTATATAGAAAAAAATACTTGCCTGAAATTGATTTGACCCCAAATAGAGAATACCGTCATGATCACTTTGTGACTGGTTTAGAAAATCGTTACATAGTATAAAACAAAGTCACTCCCGCTGTCTGTAAGCTTAGATCTTTTAAACTACGCAACGGATTTTAATGCAGTCGCTAGTGTATCATAAAATGATATTTTGCATAAACGTTATTTTTCCAAAAGAATCTAAATATTAAATGAAAAATGTATAAATGATTAAATATCATCCGTAACATTTGTAAAGAGAAGCATTTGCCAAATAAATGTTTGTGAAGCGAGTGTTTATAAAATAAAACATTTGCGGAATGAGTTGTTTGTGAAATAAATAGTATACGAAACGTTGGTTGTAAACTAAAAATTTGTCAATGGAGTTTTGGTGAAACATTAGTGAACCGAAATAATGACATACGGCAAACTAAAGGAAAGAGCTCATTTTTAACAAAATACATTTTTTTTCTTATGTTACCTACCTCATCATCATCTGCCTAGCCTTTTCCCAACTATGTTGGGATCGGCTTCCATTCTAACCGGATGCAGCTGAATACCTCGGTATGTAAAGATGGTCACCCATCTACAGACCAACCACGGCAAGCGTAGCTTAACCTGATGGATTGACCTGTGCGGCTGTTAGTATTTAGCCGGGCCCGGGTTATGTTACCTACCTACTAAACCTTAACTGATTAATAATTGTTCAAAATGATGACCATTGTTTTCAATACATAGCTGGAGTCGACGTCTCAAGGATTGTACTGCATTCAGCATTACAATATTATTGATTCCATTAGAATATTTTCCAAAGATCGTAATAGAAATTTGAATTTAGAACCTAGTGTTGTGAAGGTGACTGCGCTGCGGGTGTGTTAATAAAAATATTGAGCATGATTTCGAACAAGGTATGTAATGTAGGTATGAATACTCTAGAATAAGAAGCAGTTTATTAAAATTCAACATTTTCCTTAAGTTTGCCATATGTCATTACTTCCCAGAATTTGATCCTTATTAGGGACACTATCGAATGGTGTAATAATACAGTATGTGTTTTTTTTTTCAAAATCAACAGGTTCGATTCCTGGCTAGAAATATTGATTTTTCAAAAATCCAATGATGCAGTTTTAGTTTTCATCAAAATCGAGCCCGCGACTCCTTTCAGTACTTTTCGCTATTTCTCATAGTTTAGAATTTGGCCATCCACGCCCACTTGGAAAATTCACCCTGTATACTCTTGTCAGTAAATATATTTAATAATTGTGTAGAGAATTGCCAGAATTTGACAGTGTGACTGCTGGGGAGTTTGTTGTGCCACTTTTTCTTCCCAGCGAACACAACGAACTGTCTTATGTCATTTTGACGTTCGAAAAGTGCTGATTCATAGCCTAATTTGAGTTTTGATTTTGAGTGTGGCAATACCTAAATAGATAGGTATGCTGTATATATGCTTGACACACCTTAATCTACGACCAATTTACTTCCCATTACTACCTAACATAACTCAACCTAATTTACATTTAAATACACAAACAATCGATTCTCAAATAATCGGGAGCTATAATAGGCGCTAATGTAAACAATGCATAGCAATCAGCTGGGTGAAAGCTTCCGTGGTCAATGACCTGTGAGATCTGAGATATGTTTCGGTGATGTATGGCCGTCGTGGTGAACGGAGGCGATTTGGTGGGTACGGGTCAAGTTTAATGGGTAAGGCTGTGTTTGTACTGGTGATTTTTATAAATTATTAGCAACTTTATATAATGTGGAGACGACATTACGACACTAAATAAAAACACTGACAATATTATAATAATGCATAGGATTATAATCCTGTAGGATTTATTTATTTGTTTTTTATAAACTAAATATGTAGTAGTGATGAACCAACTGGATGTGTTTTGTCGATAAGCGACTAATCTATTGGATATATTTGAATTTTTGTTTTCAGACTGGGAACGTCATTAATTATACGAAGTTTAATTATTGTCTCTACCTTGTAGGTCTATTTTGATGGATGTAAACACCACCGATATCTAGCTATAAGTCTTTTTAATATTTACGAATATTCTGGGCTTTTTTGTGATAATTGTGATAATATTGTGGTGTTTTTAACGGAAGAATCTACATACAAGAAGATACTAAAATAAATGTTTTTTTAGCGACATCGTGGTATGTGAGCTGTGGTGGCCCAGTGGTATCAGCCGCGACTTACAAGTTGTAGGTCGTAGGTGCGAACCCCGACAGGCGCTTTACTTTGTGTAAAATTATTTCATCACCACTGCTCTCAAAACGGTGAAGGAAAACATTGTGAGGAAACCGGCATGTCCTAGAATCAAAAATTCGAAGACATGTGACATCCACCAACCCGCACTGGGCCCGCGTGGTGGATTACGGCCCACTCCCTCTCACAGAGAGGAGGCCTGTGTCCCAGCAGTGGGAACGTTATAGGCTGATTATGTTATGTTATGTAGCGACATCATCGCAAGAAATTAAGCTGCATTTATGCATGTTATTAGATATTAATAAAATAGGTAACTTTAATCATTTTATTAGTTTTTTAGTCAAAGAAACAAGATATATTTATTCACAAATGAATTTCTTATTATGCCTTCTGAAACTACGTACCATTCGATTTTTTATTCTATAGGTACTTCAACACCTTATTATGTAGTCGCTAGTAGGTATGTAGGTATATTTAGTTAAATATGTATATAGGAAATACATATTAACGTTCACAGTATGACTCATCGTTGCTAATAGCACGCGACCTGTCACTGTTTACTTATCGTGATTTGCGGTGGCAATGAATTATTGAGAGGGGAAGGTTGGCTCAAGGATTCTAAACATGAAAACGAGTCAACAATATCGACGTCACACATTGGAACCAACATTGGGCAGGAATTACAAAGCTCATCCCTAATAATAATGAGGAAAAGTTTGATCCAATGTTGGTAAAACATCGTCACACATGCATGTCAAAAAGGTTTTCCTCGGCATACAAAGGGTTAATGTTTGCGTGAATTAATGAAATAAATTATGGAATTTTAATCAAGTGCACACGTTACTTGTTATGTCAAGATAATTGTTTAGATATTTTTGTTTATGGGGTAGATAAGGGTAGGTATTAATTTCATACAGTACGTACAAAAAGAATTTATGCGCTTTACGGAATAATTACAAAAGGGCAAGAATACATTGCTATTAATTTAATTACTAACTGTCAGATGTTTACGGCCGTAAATGAGTTACAAAGCAACATTATGCTACCACTGAGCATGAGGCCCTGGGTTCGACGTCCGGGTCGGGCAAAATGTTATTGGGTTTTTCTATAGAAATTAGTAGCAGCATGTAGTCTGGATTTGTGACTGGTTGATTACAATAGGCTCACCTCCTACATGGGAATTAAACATAACTGTCGTAATGTGGGTGTACACTGCACCATAAGCTACACCTCTGCCTAACTAAAGTCTATTCAAACTTATGTTTCAAATTAATAATAATTTAAGGTAAACAAATACCAACTTTATTTTAATGGTAATTAAGTTGATTTCAGAGTGACTAGCACTATTGAAAAAGTTATAAAAATGTTTGAAGTTGTAGCGTAAACTTATCTTTAATGTGTAGGATTTAAAACAATTTTTCCATAAACTCATATTTGTTTACATTTTTGGTAAAAAAAATCGCGAATGCAGATTAGGTATGTATGATAAACTCACTATTACTTCTGTTATAGTCTTGTATTAGTAATATTTTATTAATAGTAAAGCAACATTATTCATAGCGTTTAAAAATATTTAATTGTGTCTTTTTTTGTGTCTTTTTGTATTTAATTATTGTAATTGGTTTAAACCGTTTTAATTAAATAAATAAATAAAATAAATTAACATTTTCATTGTACAGCGCCACTGTGAATGCATCCTTAGAAACTGTTTTCAATCAATGTCAAGTCTATAGATTACGATGACTTATGAACTCCATATGAGTCAAGTATTTCCCATTATCTGTGTACCAAACGAGCTGTTTGACGCGGTTTTATTCGGTAGTTATAAATGGAAAGAGTGACTACATCATTTTAGCTGTAGCACAGATTGTTTTTGCCATTGGGTTCTGGACATAAAATTTAAGGGGTCTTACTATTAGAAATAAATGGAAAGAGTGACTATATCATTTTAGCTGTAGTACAGATTGTTTTTGCCATTGGGTTCTGGACATAACGGGTCTTATTATTTTAGAACCACGATCTCTCTAGCATTGTGATTTGCTCATTATTGTTTATTGTACCTCATCATCATCATTACAGCCGAAAGACATGCACTGCTGGACATAGGCCTCCCCCAAACACCTCCACTTCGACCAATTCTGTGCTTCTCGCATCCAACGGGTTCCTGCGGCCTTCACATGGTTGTCGGTTCTTTGTGGGAGGCCTTCCAACGCTACGTCTTCCGGTACGCGGTCCGGTCGCCACTCCAGAACCTTTTGGCCCCATCAGCCATCTGTTCTGCGAACAATGTGCTCTGCCTATGCCACAATTCTTCGGGCTATGTCGGTTACCTTGGTTCTTCTGCGGATCTCCTCATTTCTGATTCGATCACGCATATTGTATCTATTAAAAATCATAATTTTATATACTGTTTTTTTATGATATCATCCCACTACTGGGCAAAGGTCTCTTCCCATGACCTCCAGCTCTTACGATCCAGGGCTAAAATGGACCACTGGTAGTTTGTTTCATCCAGCTCGTACCACCATCTT
This sequence comes from Amphipoea lucens, assembly GCA_947508005.1. Classification (NCBI taxonomy): domain Eukaryota; kingdom Metazoa; phylum Arthropoda; class Insecta; order Lepidoptera; family Noctuidae; genus Amphipoea; species Amphipoea lucens. The sequence continues at coordinate 7,369,613 of OX382368.1, read as the reverse complement.
CTACGGGGTCTACCGCGACGCCTTTTAGCTGTGTTAGGGCTCTACATAGTGGTTATTTTTTAATCAATGCTCCTACTTACTCGTATTATAAGAATTGGTAATATGAATAGAGAAAGAGTCGAAATCATGATTCCGTAGTGTGCTTACACACGAGCGGCAGGCGTCAACAGCAGAGGCAATTGAGATAACGCAAGAGTAACTACTTCGCATGCCCAGCTTACGTACAAAAATCGTAAGCCGCCACTTTTGCGCTCACTGTAGTACTGCTGGCTGGGTGAGCGTGAGCGCTGGCGCTAGGCCTCGGGGGTGTGGCAAGACGGGTGCCGCAAGCGACGGCGTCTTTGAATCGATTTGATTTTCCCATCACTAAATAGTGCTTGTGACGTCATAGTAGGTAGTAAAAAAATGGCACGCTTGGTTTTCATTAGTGTCCGACCGAAGGTGCAATTCTGGCCGAAGCCGAAGCCGAAGCCGATTAATCGGTATTCACCAAAACCTTCGGCCGAAGCCGAATACGAAGCCGAAGGTGTCATTGACCTTGAGAAATACGATAGTTACTTTGTAAAATATTGTAAACCAGACAATACTTATGGTTTTTTGGTTCTTAGAGTGCCTCACAATAATGAACGTATCACCACAGGTACTACTCACACAGTAATAAATAAAATAATTTGTAATAAATATGAAATATTTAAAAACAAAACATTTATTAGAATTTTAAGACGCGCTCTCAAACTTGTTTTGACTCGTTTAGTTTACTAACTGCGATTCGTTTGGTCCGGTGCGGCGGCGGCGCGGCGAAACACTGCTGCTCTGCACACTCTCCGTCTCGCTCTAGCATCGTTCAGTAAATTTCAAATTTTGACAACTAGCAAACCTTCGGCTTCGGCCAAACCTTCGGCAAATTTTTGGCCGAAGCCGAAGATTTGGCCGAAGGTGCTTTTTTGGCCGAAGGTGGCCGAAGCCGAAGCCGAAGCCGAAGCTTCGGTCGGACACTAGTTTTCATACAGATCGTGATACTTGCGTTATTGAGGTCTATCTATAGTTGTGCCCGTCGACGCCCGCCATCGACAACGTGCTGCTCGTGTATTTGAGGACGGTGCTTGAATACACAAGCGGGACGTTGTAGGCAACAGCCGTCGACGCGTGTCGACGGCTGCAGTTGCTCCTGCTGTTGACGCGGCTTCTGAGTCCTGCCATACCTCCCGCTCCTGTTCACGAGTGTAGAACCTACACGCGCAGAAATTATACTTTAAATCACACAAATAATAGCAGAAATTTTAAAAATTGCTTTAATTAGTACAAACCACAGCTTGCTCAGTGCGATCGCTGTCGCCCGTTTGTTATTGTAATGGACGTATTCCATGAAAATACTAGCGTTTGACTTGAAAATTATTTCTTACAATATTTCATACTTAGAGTTTAATCACAGTACTCATTTACTGGTAAGGCCTTGAAGAAAGCGAGTGGAGATGAAAATCATCTTTCACTTCGATAAAGAAGCGGACCTTATTTATATACTTTGTGTAATTCTTCGGAAATAAAAGACGAGGAGGCTATTCTTTTCTGATAATTACTTCTAAGAATTCTTGCTTTTCTAATTCTTGGTTTACTAAGGCAAAATTAATGACATGGACAACAGTGGCCTCATTCCTTTTAATGAAAAACCGGACAAGTGCGAGTTGAGCTCGCGTGTAGATGGTTCGGCATGATGAATAATATGTTACCCACCAAAAAATTTATGTGAAATAGTTTGCCAATACTTACATAAACGCTTTCATCGTTAAAAACTTAAATAACTTCTAAACTGTTTATTTTAAAATTATACAAAAAATATGTTACAAGAGTACAGTTTGCAAAACTTTAGTTTTTATAAATTATTAGTTTGTCCCCAAAAAGTGACCCCTATATTCAAAATTCATTTATTTACGTAATACGTCCGTGTTTGGGTCACAGAAATTCATATGTGTATCAAACTTCAACTTTCAGTCCAGTAGATTCGGAGCAAATTCGCTGTGACAGACGGACGGACAGACAGACACACGAGTGATCCTATATGGGTTTCGTTTTTTCATTAGGACGTACGGAACCCTTAAAATAAATCAAAATACAATTCAAACGATATGGTGATCGTATTTAGTTAAATTTTTATTTAGCAGATGCTAACTGTGGTGATTTGTCATAATCACCTCTGTTCACCCTTTGACAGCAATAAATAATAACAGCCTATTAAGTCCTCAATTCACCGCAAGACCCCAATAAGTTTTGTCCATTCCAATAATTTACAATTACACCTGAAAAGTTCCAATTTCAAGCTAATCGCCGTTTTCAAAGCCCCAGTCAATGCACGTCAACTGAAACGTGTGACAACTACTAATCATGGCTCGACAACTCATCAATGCACTCAATTCACACAAGTATCAACCTTATGCGCTTTATTTAAGACCTATTTAGTATGTAAATGTTAGCTGGTCTTGTAATACGTTCGTGTTTACCACAAATATTGTTCGTTGTAAAAAGAAATATTTAATTAGGAACAAATTAAACTTTAAATAATGTTAATTAGTGACACGCGTATGCAGAACGGAAGTGGAATTAACCCTGTGATTATTCGTTTGTGGCTACACCGGAATTAAAATTAAAATATGTAGTAAAAGGGTATTTTTGCTTTGTGTTAGGATTAGGAAATAAAAGGACAGGGGCCGAGTCTTTTGAAAAATACTGAAAATTTAATATAATTATGCATATTGTGTTCAGTTTGTATGATATTTTCTATATATATAATTATATCCAGCAGAATGTCAGCGCCAGGCATAGTTGCCTGTCACATGCAGGGCTGGACACCCATTTGCTGCAACCTTGAGACGCACACCGCACTTTGTACATAGTGTCTTAGTGTTTGTCATAGTGTCTTTTTATTTCTTAATTTTATTATTATAATATGACTTGCACTTGGCAGCTTTTTGTTATCATTTATTGTATCTTTGTTTATTGTGCTGTTTATTTTGTTTATCTACTGTTTTTTCCCCAAAAACAGGATAGAAATAGAATCGGACTACTGAATTGACAATCGTCTCGCTTTTGACTATTTGCGAGCTTTACATAAAGCTAAGACAAAGAGTCGTCTGAATTCCTTCTCATATTTTTTCCCCGTCACTTAAGTACAGTCGCCAGCACATCAAGTTACTACACTTTGACCTTGAACGCCTTATGAGCAACAACAGCGAGAATCGTGCGAAAGAGATAAATAGCTTTTTGTCTGTTCTTACTTGTTATGTTTCGTGCTGCAGTGCGGACGTGAGAGTGTGTGCGTATGCGCGTCGTCGCGTCGTGTAGAATAAAATATTGTGCGATAAGAAATAGCGTCGCAAGTTGAATACTTGATTCGAATCGAAATAATGGCATGGTAATAAAAGCAAGCGGCCCGCGCAATGCCTAAAATAGATAATTATGAAAACTTATAATCAATATTTTTTATTTAAAGTATCTTTTATTTAATCCTTTATTTTTACATATTTGTTGGAAAATTACCTGAGTATTAAGTAGGGATTACCTACTCATATTACATTTAAACAGGTAGGTAAATATGGTATACACCGTTACATTATTGACTAGCGAAATTTCACGCTCTCGATGAATATTGTTAAGTAGACAGGTAGGTATAATATGATGTAAGAAAAACATTTCTTTTTTTGGTTTTAATGACCCTTCCGGGTTTTTTTACCTACTTACTAACGGACTGGCGGTCACCTGTTTTAGCGCGGTTCTTGCTCTTTTATTCCATTTTTACGAAATTAATTTCTGAAAACCCATAACACAATCTCTGCTTGAAATTTGAAAAAAATATGGATACTTACTCCATCACGAACGTGTGTGAAGTTTAGCCAATTAATTATACCTACAAAAAGGCTTTTGTCATTCCGTCGTGTTTGAGATCGTTTCGTCCGCTACACGATCTTATTACTCAAACAATAAGGTTGAACGTAGTAACGGAATTACCTATACCTCAAGAAGTTTGCTTTTACATGCAAGTTCAACCTTATTGCGCTAGTTATAAGATACGATTTCAAAGGTTATTAATTTTCAAATAAAATTCTAATCAATTATTTATTATCGTTACCTACTTTACATCCTAAATCTATACTAAGACTGTTTGTTTGTTTGGTTGAACGCGCTAATCTCAAGCAGGAACTGCTGGTTCAAATTAAAAACAACTTTTTTGAGAAAGGCTTGTCCATTTATTGACATAGGCTATATAACATCACGCTAAGATCAATAGGAGCGGAGTGTCAATGAAAAATGTTGCAAAAACTGGAAAAATGATCCCTTTGAGAGCTTCCGTTGCGTACGCTACGTAAACGGTTAAAGTTACGCAAAAATCATGTATGACAGAATTGTTCCTCTTTAAAAGTTCTAAAAAAGGTATCTTTTAACACTTTTACTGCCCAGCACCCGGCTCCCGGGTCGAGCGAGAAATTCGTTTGTGTGTCCACAACTCGGCTCCAGAGTCGTAAATATACGAGTAGATACATGTGACCATGTGGGCACACGAACGAATTTCTCGCTCGACCCGGGAGCCGGGTGCTGGGCAGTGAAAGTGTTAAGGTTGACTCACTATAATCCATGGTAATCAAATTTGTTCTAAAATAATGCATTATTTGCGAAGGTGTTACATGATACTAATCCTTATCCAAATAAATACGCTATTCACAAGTATTTAATTTTAACAAAATTGCCCTTGACATTATATTTTGATTTCAATGAATATCTTAATGGAAACCCATGTCCTTTTCTGTAAAAGGATGTCAGTTCCCATAGGAACCTATTCCTATGGGAACTCGGGTGAAGCCACATAAAATGCGAAAGTGAGTTTATTTGTTACGCTTTCAGTTTTCACGCAGTGGCGTAGCTAGCCATAATGGGGCCCCATATCAAAATATCTTGGCGGGGTCTTTTGCAAAAAGGACGGTGACGTTTTTTTAACTAAATAAATATACCGTCGCGGCCTCCCGTATGATAGATACGGCAGTAGCTAACCCCCCTACTTTTGGCGCATAACTACACAACCGACCATCATGGAATTTTGCATACCTAATTACCTACCTATCAGAAAAGGATATAGGATAGGTTACTACGGGAACGCATGTGAAACTGCGGGAAAAATATCAAAATAAATGCGGAATAACAATCATAATATTTTTATTTATAAACATAACTTATAAAAAACATAAAAACAAATATACTTATAAATAAAACCAAACTACACAATAGATTAAAATTTTCTGTAACTTATTATGTGAATAAAGATTTTTTTTTTTAATGTCTGCACAGCTAGGGACCTTCAGGCCCCGGACCTTTGGAAGGCGTTATTATTGGCGACACGGCACGACAGGGGATTTTTGTAATACCCACAGATGATTTCGAATCTAATTTAACACTGTTAACACTCACATTTCATTGTTACGTCACCGCCTGCTTTGGCATATTTCAACACGTTCTGCCATGCCGAATTGTGAACGCTAACCATGATAAAATAAGATCTCAAATAATTTTCGCTTACTAAAATCCCTTGTCGTGCCGTCCCGCTAGCGGGTGACGGCCGTAACTTAAATTATCACCAACAATAGTAAAGGAAAAATTCTCAAGAATATAAAAATGGTGCGAAAAGAAGTATTAAATTTGAATTTACAGTAATTATCATACTATCTTTACCACATTATTAGAAGAATTATCAATTCTAATATTATAAAATGCGAAAGAACTTTGTCTATGCCTTTGCGGCCAAACCGCTAGGCAATTGTGATGAAAAATATGGAGATAGTTTGAAGCCTGAGGAAGGACATGGAGCAATATAATCTTAACCTTTTTATTTTTAAATATTCATATAACTGAAAACTTAACAAATACCTACTTACTATAAATTAAAATATACTTTCAACAAAATGTGTTTGCCCAGTCAAAATTATAAAACTCTAGGCAAAAACTTATGCGCCTGGGTCATTATGAACTTCTTAGCAGGGCGGCGGCATTTCTTACCGGCGTCCTTCAGGCGCCTCCTGACTGTGTCCATTGATATCTAAAACAAAGAAAATTTTGTCAATTACTTATGAGAAATTGTACGGGCCAACTTAACTAATCTGCATTCGCGATTTATTTGCCAAAAATGTAAACAAAAATGAGTTTATGGAAAAATAACTTTAACCGGTCAAGCAGCGCGCGTCGCTCATTGGCGACGAAACAATAGAAAATCAATTGTGTCTCATTAGCGGAGCTTGACAGATTAAATCCTACACATAACACAATGAAGTTACAATAATTAATTTTTTTACGCTACAACTTTAACTTTTTCAATAGTGCTAGTCACTCTGAAATCAACTTAATTGCCATTAAAATAAAGTTGATATTTGTTTAACTTGAAATAATATTAATTTGAAACATAAGTTTGAATAGACTTTAAATAAGTATGGGACGGTTAAAAATATTCTTCAAAATACACAAATAAACAATCTGTCGAATTGAGAACTTCCACCTTTGTAGAGGTGGGCTGTAAGCTATGGTTGTAAAGAACTGAAGATTTAACTAATAGTATTAATAGTAATAACATTCACTAAGTCTGGCCGAGCATTGGCTGCGCGGTGTGCGTAAAACCGGTTTGAATGAGCGCCGAGCTGGCCGTGCGTCCTTCCAACTACATTTTTGTCTATTAGTGTGGGTCCTGAGTGATGGCGGCGCACCGCGTATGGCGGATTGCGGAGCGGATTTACTCGTCGATACCTGTCCTTGGTGCACGCGGGAAATTGATGCGTGCGCGCGTGTTTCGTTTATTTTCCTTTGGTTTTTATAATGTCGATATCAAAACTCAAACGTTTACAATATTTAGAAAGAAGCAGTTTCTTTACCGATGATCTATATTTTTTTGTGATAAAAAAAGAAAGCAGGAAATTCATATTTAAATTATATAAAAATTAATATTTATACCAGAAACTAGCGACATGTTTGATCATTTTACGTAAAACTATTTTTATTTTGAAGAAAATATTATGTTTATGCCAAAAAATCCGGACAAATTAAAGAGCCGGACAAAGTCCGGTCAAGCTCAAATGTGTTAAATATTTGTTTAATGCGCCGTTCATTCCGCCTGCGCGGTGCGGTTGCCAATTTGTGGGGATTTCCCCAAGCTGCGGGGAATCTCAACACCGTTGGGTATTTTGTGTTAAAATTTTTCCGGTAAATTCCAGGCTCAATTTTTTTTATGGCAGCATTACGTCATTTCAACGATTCTTCGGGGCTGCGTTCCGTTTGAATCTATTGATTTTTGGTATAGAAATGAGTTTATTTTATGAAATATTTTTGTGGGAATCAGCCAATCAGAATTTTGCTCTCCCCAAATTCGGGGATTTTCACCTATGATTTTGGGGAATCTAGAAAATAGGCATTGGCAACGCTGCTTAGGATGCACACTTAGGTAGTAGGTATTATTTTAATCAATTTTGTTATTCACTGTTTATGAAAACCATGTTTTATGTTAGTGATGAATAGAGATCGGATATTCAGATGCATATTTACCTAAAGTGAATTTTTAGCGCTGAAATTTGGAAGCGGCTCCTTAATATATTTTTTCTTAAAAAAAATCCCGGGATGCCAGGAACACCCGAAATGCATAACTAAGTAGTCGGGTGTATAGTATGGAAGGAAGGAACTACATAAATAAAATTATTCTAAATAACATATGTAGTCCGTTATCTTATCTTGACGTTGTTTGCTATTGCAGTTTGGTATCTGCCTACCTACTTTTCAATATTAGGTAGGTAGAAATGCATCCGATTCTATAGTCGGAAAAAAACAAAAAAATCCGGAATCGCGGGATTTTGATGATCGATACAAAAGTGCATTCCATATAAGCCAACTTTTGAAAGTAAATAAATAATTATACATCCAATTCTATAATCAGAACCTCGGAATCGCCAGATTTTTTAGATACAAAAGCGCATTCCATATTAGCCAATTTCTCAACTTTAGGTGAATATGCATCCGAATATCCGATCTCTAGTGATGAATAAGTTAAGGTGATAGGTAAGTGTGATTACAAGCTACACATGGACTCACGCTGTACGAAGTAGAGGTCACTCGTGTGCTTAGAAAAGGATCGGCAGAGTGTGCAGCGACCATAGCCGCATCGTCTGCCGCCATAGTGGCCCTCGCGTAGAGTTGGCTTCTATGCTTCCGCATTCTTCCCACCGCCGAAGAGCCAGAAGTAAACTGTTTTTTTCTGGAACGAGAAATATAGCTATAGTTTTTTTGCCCATTATTACTCAATTACTATAGGCAAAGAGATCATTGATTTTTAGACCATTTTTACATGTAGGTAATTTTCTCTTGGGTCTGACACTTTAAAAGCCCTGTTTTGAATGTTCTTTATGCCTGATCGTTACGATTTCATTATATTATGTAGACTATGTATTCCTCTTTTGTATTACGTAACAACATTTGTCCTATCTCTATACAATAAAAACTTTCTAGAACATTAACTCACTTAAATCGAACTTAGCCATGTTTTCATTATACAAAATTTTTTCTATCTCTAAAACCCGTGGACAACAAACTAGAATATCATTTATAAACATAATACTCTCAATTGACACTAAAATCACGCAAATATTCCTATAAACAAAAAACCTCGTTTTCAAGTTACGTAATTATTCTATAATTTTTCTTCACATTAAAATTCTCAAAAATTCTACGTTAAATATTCCTATCAGATACTAACACGAAAACTAATAATAAAAACAAGTTAGAAAGCTAATTAGAACAATACAAAATACCTACTTAAATCTTATTTTATTAGAAATTCAAATCTTACTCAGTAAAACAGTAATAGTCCGTATCAACTTACGCCCTGGAGCGCGGATAGGGTCATAAGAGTCATAATTACTATCCTATTATATTCCTATTCTATCACTTTTACACTATTCTAAATTATTTATCACTTTGCTGATCTAAAAACTCAGTCAAATATTCACTATTCGCACGCCCAGCGTTCGTTACTGTGCGTAATTGCGTAGGTATTTACTTTAAAATCCAATCACAACCTACTGTAATAACTTTTGTTTACAATGTTCCATGACTAAATGGAATCAAAATCAGTTCATCCAATTCTGTTTACTTATGTATAACTCTGAATTTAAGCTTTCACGGTTACCTACACTACATTTTATATGACGCTTGAAACAGCGCGCAGCGTTAAACCTAAAAACTTACAATATCGGGAACTCATTAGGAAAGAACACAAAGAAGATACCTACCTACCTATCCCTTCTGTTAACTTAATCCGAAAATTCTATAGTAAAACACTATTGACCCTTGTTTCAATAGTAACCTTTGTTTATTTTAATTTAAAAATTATAATTACAAAAAGTATTACTCACCGTTATGCCCGTCTGCCGACAAATATCAACCACAATTCACACGGCAACCACTTAATCTAAGGGCTATGATGCGCTCCGTTTCAATGTGTGTCAACTCAGGCGGCATTCTTGTTGACTTCGATTTTATATTATTATTTAAACGCACAGCCCAAATATGCACAGCACAGTTGCACACGACGCAGTTGCTGTTGTTACGACTCCAAGGGACGTAATGAATAAAAATAAAGTAATAAACAAACGTTCGGGAAAACCCGGGAGCGGTGGCGGACGCGCAAGGGCATGTGGGTGTGGCTTATTCCTAGTGAGACATGATAATTGGCTCCCAATTATCAGTATGTGCAACCATTGGACAATTTTAGAAACGTTGAAAACTCCACCAATCATGCCAAGGATACTTTCTTTCTAACACTATACGGCGCGTCGTAGTTATAGATATGTATAGAGTTTACTTTGATGTGCTGCTGTCTGTACAATTAGTCTTATCTATCATCAGATTAGGCAGTTATCGAAGATACGAACCCATTAAATTACATTAAAGGGAGCAAAAAAAGTGAAGAGTCATACTTAGCCGTTGAGAGGATGCTTAAAAAAATCGATTCGAATTTTAAATATACCAATTATGGAATGATTGAATTCGTGGGACTTGGCTGGTTGGAAAATAGTTAGGTTAATTCAAAAAAGTTGGACGTCAAAAGGAGTTTTAAATCTGTAGCGACCTCTTTCGATGATTGTGGGGAGATTTTAACTTGTTTTGGTGATAGCAGATGGCGGTAGTAGCTTGAATTGAGTGATCAAAACATTCGACTATGACGATACAGACGAATTGTAAACTTGTTTTTTTTTTATATTATGTCTTATTCATTCAGTGATTGCAAGCGCAGTTGTGAAATATAAAGTCCAGGGATGCTTTTATGCCAGGTTATGTGGTCAGTTGAAAAAAGCGATTTTGAGAAAACTAATGTTTCAAAATGGATTTATTGTGTGGTTAAGTATTTATAAATTGCATCCAAACATATTCCCAAAATTACCAACATATTTTTTCCACGTTCCGTACATACCTACGACCTTCACTTTCTTCCCTTCACATCCAATCAGATAGCAGTAGCTCGTAAAGCCATTTCCCCCCGGAATGGGAACAAAACCTCAAACTCATTCGTTAGTCGTTTTACAAGAGCACATCTCGATACGTCACGCGAATGGTTTCGGCACGTGTCAACCGCCCCTCGGCGATAGCGGTAAAATGTTCGCTGTTTACATGATACTGGCGGTAAGGGCGAGGTTCGTTTGAAAGCGGATAAGACAACATTCAGTAGGCTAGGAAATATAATGAATATAGTAATGGGAGCGATTTTTGTTAAATTCGCGCTAAGAAAATTTCGGTTTGATGTACCTACGTGTATTTATCGGGGATGTTTAATGTTGACACGTTAGAAATTATAAAAGCGCTAATTATAATGTGTGTTAAACATAAACAGGGACATACTTCTGATGGAAAACCGTTGGGTAAAGCTTTGTTTTCCGAAGAAAGCGGTGAACGGTCATACAATAACGGCTGTCCAAATACAGAGCGTTTTTTGAAACCTTAATGTCAAATGCAATGGTATTCTCACGACGGCCGTTATAATAATGACGGAACCGCTTTCCTAAGAAGTTTTAGTAAGTAAGTAAAATCCATTGGACATAGTACCTACTAATAGCCGCGAGCAAAAATAAGCTACGCAAAATTCAAAGGCGCCACTGTAGAGTAGCGACCTTTAAAAGGTGTCTGGGACTGATTTGCTGCGGAGAGATGGATGGTGGATGTCTAGCAGTGGCCTGTGATAGGTTGAATTGACTGTACAGTAGACTACGACGTGCGTCAATGCATTGAATGCATCGTCTTTAGCCCGCTCGCAGTGAGACCGAACCCTAATTGTAGTTAGAGATTTTTTCATTGATATCAACACCCCACGGGAATAAATCAGTTTGTTATTGATTGGCAGTTAGTAACGCCCCGGTTAATTCGGTTTCTTCCTCATTTAGGGGTTCAAGTTACATTATCATAATGTATGTGAGACTTTTTGAACGAGTTTTGTGTTGCAAAAATATGCACTGTAAAATTATAGGGCTATAATGTTTCGTTTTATTGAGGGGCGTACTAAGTAGACTTTGGTTAGTTTAATTTTAAATAGAAATTATAAAAGCGAAGAATGGTGCATGTTTTTCTTCATGGTTGATTTATTCAAGCCTTGAGCAAACTCTAAGCTGAAGAAAATAAATCAACCGATCGCGACGACATACGACGCGTCCATCATTATGTCGTACGGAAACGACAAAGAAGAAGAAAGTCATTTTCTCCGGGTGTCGTGTCGTTAGTCTTGAGTTGTCCTTTTGTCATTGCTTTAAGTATGAAACGAGCCATCTTCACTTACACACATAATTTGCATTGGCGATTTATTTTCCAAAAATGTAAACAAATATGAGATTATGGAAAAATAACTTTAAATCCTACACTTCCCAGAATTCGATCCTTATTAGCGACACTATCGAATGGTGTAATATAATAATACAGCGTGTGTTTTTTTTTTCAAAATCGACAAGCTCGATTCCTGGCTCAAAATATTGATTTTTCAAAAATCCAATGATGCAGTTTTAGTTTTCATCAAAATCGAGCCCGGGACTCCTCTGACAACTTTTCGCTATTCCTCATAGTTTCGGATCTGGCCATCCACGCCCACTTGAAAAATTTACCCTTTATCTTATATGTATAGATAATAACAAAATTTCGTTTTGTATAATTAACATTTGTCATCTTCAGCATTTATTATTCATTTATCTGATGGAAATGTATCCTTGGGTCTCGTAGCAAAATAACAGCCGCACAGGTCGATCGATCAAGGTTAAGGTACGCTTGCTGCGGTCGCTCCGTGGATGGGTGACCATACCTTACAAACCGCGAGCCTCGAAAAGCACATTAAGCCGTTGCTCCAGGCTGTCATGTACATGTTTGACAGTCGCTATAAGTACTCAGAAGCCCTAAAGTCTGACAACCAGATCCATTATCCACTACCTCATATATTCCCCATTGACTGGGTTGTGGAGGTCAGATAGGCATTCGCTCCTTGTAAAATACTGGTATTCAGCTGCATTCGGTTAGACTGGAAGCCAGGCCGACCCCAATGAAGTTAGGCAAAAGGCAAGGTAAATGACATTTGTATCCTCATAAATATGTTTTATACATATTTCTATGTATATTTGTTTATAACAAATCAATCAATTACCTATCTGTTTAGCATTTCCTGGTTATACAGGGCTTTAGATTCTGCGAACTATGAATAATCTCGATGTTTAGAATCAGAATCGCACAAATAAATATTAATATTCATTTGAAAACATTATCCTACAGCATATTATCAATAGCTAATAATCATTTTATCCGTCGTAGCTTCCGAGAAATCCATATTTTATCCGCTGTGTCGTAGTACACGCGGCGAAAAGATCCAACGCGATGCGACACGGTCCCGAAAAATCTTGAAAGGGTAACTAGGACTTCCACAAATCTGTCCTATGGACGTATGTACTTCTGTTAAAATTTATATGTAGATATTGATTGGTTTTTGAGCCATGTAGTGTGCTTAGATAAAAGTTTGCTTGCACACGCCTTTTTTCATAAATGTTGCTTAAATAAAGTCCTCCAGACCGTATTTCGGCCATGGCGGCCAATCTCAACGGAGACTAGCCTTCGACGCGGTAGATATTATAGTGCACAAGTGTGTGCGTAGACACAGGTGCACTCTCTCTTCCCTCACTCTCATAGTCCGATGGGACGGCAATCCAACACGACCGGAGAGAGATCAAGCGCAGGACCAACGGCTTAACGTGCTTTCCGAGGCACGGGGGTGTCACACCGCCAATTTCCAAACTCCGGGCTGTTACTAAGAAATTCCTTATGGAAAAACTCAATAACACTTTGCCCAACCCGGGAATCGAACCCAGGACCCCTCGCTCAGCAGTCGCCCTTGCGACCACGGGATCAACGGGGCAGTTATGTTGCTTAAAGTTAGGTAGTGATTTGCGTCTGTTTAACCATACATCTTTGAAGTTTAAACGTTTCTTAACATTAATTATCCATACTATATACTATTACTATGTATATCCATACTAATATTATAAATTCGAACGTAACTCTGTCTGTCTGTCTGTATGTTACCTTTTCACGCCTAAACCATTGAACCAATTTAGATGAAATTTGGTATAGAGATAGTTTGAGTCCCGGGGAAGGACATAGGATAGTTTTTATCCCGATATTCCCACGGGATCGACACATTGCGGGTGAAACCGCGGGACGCAGCTAATCGTTTATAAACAAACCTCTTAGTTGAAATTGTGCATGTTGATCAGCTATTTCGACGAGTGACTTTAGATAAAAATTGTTATTTAAATTACAAATATCTTCTTACGAAAGATTTGTTTCGCTTTACCGCCTGCGTGGAACACTGGGTTTAGGTTCGAACTAAACCCTGGAAGCTTATTGATTATACTCATAAATTATGAATGCCTAATCATTGGTGTTGACTTTCAATTGATTTATAGCTAAAAGGTTATCTCAGCGATTCGACGATAGCCCAGTGGTGTTTGTATCCTGCAGATAAACCCAATGGCCGTTGGTTGTACTTACTTGGTTTAACTTGCTACTGGTTTTTTATCATGTCTCATAAAATATGTTTATGTAGGTATTTTATACCTATTACCAGTTTGAAATGAAGTATTTATCGAGGTGCTTAATTAAAAAATAAAAACTATCATTAGCACGTGTTTGTCATATTTAATGTTCAAAAATAATGTAGGATCTCAGATCACAAAAAATAATGGCGGTGCCTACTTTATTTAGAATGGCTAATTAGCGTCAATCCTTGGTTTTTTTTTTCTTAACAACATAATTATGATTAAGTTTGAGAATTGTTACATAATTTCCCAGAAAAATACCTAGGTATGTAGGTACTTAGATGACTATTTATGAGTTTCCAGAAAAACACCTAGGTATTTAGACGATGATCAAATAAGAGCCGGTGGTGTGTTTATTTATGTTAAACAAGGGTTTTTATAAATGACGACATCGCGGCATCGTAGGTAACAGCAAATCTGATACGGTAGCGACACGTTTATGCAAAATATTTTATGTTGCTCGTACAAAACATAAAATGTTTATTTTTACACATCTGTAGTCAATAACCCCAAGTTTGAAGTATTTATGTTAATCTTATAAAAAATGACGAATTTCATATTCAAGGCTCGTTTACCTACCGCTCATTTGCGGAAATTCCTGATGGAAATAATTAGTATTCATTCCGAATATCTTCTGTGACTCATGTACTGTTTATAACTGAAGGTAGGTAATATCAGAGTTTAGACTTTATTTGGTAGGTAGGTAGAGGTTGTCGTTTTTCCAACACTTTGGGCTCCAACACATGTCATAAACACGATACGACGTCGCGTCGTGGTACGACGAATATGATGGTATATGATTGTTGTAACTTTTCATTCAAACGTTAAAACGATGCCGCATCATAGCACGACGCGACGTCGTATCGTGTTTGTGTTGGAGCCCTTAGGTACCTATTCACAAATGACGTGACTAAAATCTAGTTAGCGAATGTGATCGCCGATGAATAGACTCGGGAAAAATAAGCTGGTTGTGACGTTCATCACAACATTTCACAAGACTTCGGACTTGTCTTATCTTGATGACATTTCAAATCTTTCCATCCTTCCATGATCCTGTCAGCTGTCTCATAGCAATAAAACTATTAAGGCGGAGGTTTCAGAAAACGGTCAAAAAGTTGTTTTTTTAAAGCAGTGTATCTCTTAAACCGTAAATAATTTTGACCAAAAAAAAAATATATGATATTTTCAAGTCTTATTTTATTACAGTGATGGAACTCAAATTATAATTAAATATACATTAATGCATCAAAAAATTTTCAAATACACCTCTTAATTTTCTTTAAAAGCAGTTTATCTCTTCATTAATAATTTTAATTATAATTAAATATAATTAAATTTATAATGCCGAGCTGCATTCAGTGATGGATATTTTTTTTATTAAATAGTTTTTGTAAATAGATAATTGCTTAAATTCAATTGATTTTGTAATAGATAGAGCAGTGGTGGCCCAGTGGTAACGGTCGCGACTTACGAGTTGTAGGTCGTAGGTTCGAACCCAGACAGGCGCTTTACTTTTTGTAAATTATTCCATCACCACTGCTCTCAAAACGGTGAAGGAAAACATTGTGAGGAAACCGGCATGTCCTAGAACCAAAAATTCGAAGACATGTGACATCTACCAACCCGCACTGGGCCCGCGTGGTAGATTACGGCCCGCTCCCTCTCACAGAGAGGAGGCCTGTGTCCCAGCAGTGGGAACATTATAGGCTGCTTATGTAATTGCTTCATATTTGCAATAAATTACCACAGTTGAGTCATTACGCTTCTTTTTTTTTCTATGCAGTCCCACAAAGACCGCGCTTTAGGTCATGTAGTCGCCTTAATAAGTCTAGCAGAATCAAACAAGTTATCATTGATTTATTATGCGGTCTGCGCTTGGTCTGCGCGTCAATAAAGTCACGTTGTCCCTTCTGACGTACGAACAAAAAAAAAGTCAATTTTTCCATAGAGATACTACAGGTTTAACGGGTTGTTGGCAAATTATTATGTTTATTTTAACCGTTACTTTCGATTCCATTGTCAATAAATTATAATAATATATTCAAAGAAACTAGTTATTTTAAGTAATTTTTCCGAATATGAAGATATAAATGATTATCTGATCTAAATTAACAAAAATAACATAATTAAAACCTAACTTAACTAAAACTAACTAAGTTAGGTTTTAAGTAATTGGTTAACTTATATTTAAAAATCAAGTTGGAGAAATCATTATTAATTTGATGAGGAAATAATCCTTTTTGTTGGTTGTAGATAGTAGACTTCCTGTACTTGAGCTCCATCAACAAGCCAATAACGTTCCCACTGCTGGGACACAGGCCTCTTCTCTGTGAGAGGGTGTGGGCCATAATCCAGCATGTGCCCCAGTGCGGGTTGACGGATTTCACATGTCTTAATTTTTATTCAGTTCGATTTCTACTTGGTTGTCCACAACTTTATATTTCCTGAAGATCGTTATGGTATCATAAAAGAAGAAATCTACTTATCATCTGTTTGTTAATAACATGTACAATGTATCATCGAAATTGAACAACGGATAATTTTTTCTATGTTTTTATTTACGTACGTACAGTTTTATAAATATAACAGTTACTTAGTTTGTTTTGAATAGTTTTTATATTATTTACAGTTTTTATGCTTTGATTACATTTGAAAAAAAAAACTTTGGTCGTAGACACCGAATAATTCTGCAAATGGTGTAAACAAAATGTCCAAAATGGCTCAGACGAAGATGGCGGGATGAGCTGGACTTCTTTAGAAAGGTCGGTCCTTGGCAGGTCTGGACGAGAGAGATGGAAAGAGAGTAGGGAGGCCTTTGCCTATTGGGACCTTAATGGCTAATCCTAACTAATATTATAAATGCGAAAGTAAGTTTGTTATCACGCCTAAAGCACTGAGCCGATTATCCTTAAAATTTGCATATACGTTGTCAGGAGTACAGAAACGGACATTGGGTACCTTTCATCCCGAAAAAAAAGTGCTGTTCCCGAGGAAAACCACAATAACGTTATTATGATAAAAGATGGCGCCACGTGTATTGTTGTTTTCCTCGGGGACAGCACTTTTTTTCGAGATGGAAGGTACCCTATGTCAGTTTTTGTACTCCTGACAACGTATATGCAAATTTTTCATTCTAATATTGTAAATGCGAAAGTGTGTCTGTCTGTCTGTTACCTCTTCATGCTTAAACCGCTGAACCGATTTAGTTTTTATCCCGATATTCCCACGGGATCGAAACTTATGCGGGTGAAACCGCGGGGCGCTGCTAGTTATGAAATATTTTATGATAGATTTAGGTGACACAGCTTTTTATGACAGGTTTCCTGATAGTAATATTAATAAATCTTGCCCTGCAGTCCTAGTTTTCTTTACTGTCTGGTACACAAACGAAGGTCTTACAACCTTTTTCTTCCACTGAGCAAGCATCATCATATAGGTTACAGGGTACACCGAACACAAATCTTTTGCGAACACCAAAGAATTTCCCTTAGTTGACCCTCATAACTTGTACCTTTTCACGTAGTTAAATCACGCTACGAGGAAAGATAAATGTTGGAAAGAAAAAATACGATCGTCGCAATGTATGTAACTTTATATTATTTGGAACTGTACTCACTTGGGATCGTTGTCGTTGGGAACTTTCTTGATTGACAAAGACGTTTGTGAAGTAGTAAATAAATAAAAAGATTTCATAAAAACGCTTGACTAAACTACCTAACGACAAAAACGCCAAATAAAAATGTATAAACAAGACATGAACTTTTTCGGTTTTCGTATAACCGAAGTCGACTTTAAGAAAAATACTTTCATTAAGAAAAAAACAATTTACTTTGCGACGGTTATAAAGGCATAAATCGTACAGATTACATACATAGAATACTAAAAACATAACCTTTCTACCCTTCGCCGAAGTCGGGTAAAAAAGAAAAAGCCTAAACTAGTATCTGTTCATCATCATCATCTGCCTTTTCCCAACCATGTTGGGGTTGGCTTCCAGTCTAACCAGATGCAGCTCAATACCAGTATTTTACATGGAGCGACTGCCCATCTGGCCTCCACAACCCAGTAACTGGGTAAAACGATATACCCCTTGGTAAGACTGGTTGTCAGACTTTCGGGCTTGTGACGATCCGTAACAAATGTCAAAGATCCACGAATGACAGCCGACTAAACTGGTATCTATCACCATCTCAAATACGTTGAAGTCTATCCTTTCCTAGCAGCCAGCATGTGCATAATAATTAGAATCCGATAACGTCATCTGGGTAGATGTTTCTTCTCCAGTAGTACAATATAATCAAGTAGCTATCGTTCCAAGTCCCTTATGAAGAAGAATTGGTAAGAATATCCATCGTTGTTCCTATAAACACAAGACCTTGTTATTGAAGGTTTAAAAGTTCACTAATAAAAGAGTCCTCCTGAATGATTTTCAGTCATAGTGGCTAATCTTAGCGGAGTCTACCTATCGACGCAGGAGATACTATATGCACAAATGACGTGCGCAGTACCTGTGTCTGCACTCACTCTTCCTTTACTCTCATATTCTGTAGGGACAGCATTCCGACACGACCGGAGAGAGATCAGGCGCACAACCAACGGCTTAACGTGTATTTTCAGGCACGGGGTATCCGCCACCGAAATACATGAATAGGTCGATATAAGAGCTTTAACACCAATTTGACTTTTCAAACTTGATTTTTCAAAATTGGTTCTGATATGAATACTATACACTCGGCAAAACGAGTTTTAAACATCTCTGTTGTGTTGTGTCCTTCAAAATAAATCGGGGGATTGACTGGATTAACTTCTACTTCACTTTGGGAGAACGTAAGTTCATTTTTGATACGAAAATCAAAAACGGCTTATATTGGACAATTTTGGGTCGTAAATTCAATGTGATTAAAAGTCCTCCGCTGTCCGCCTCCATTAATCTTTTATGTTCTTCGTTAAGAGTCGTGCAGCCGTAGCAACTAAATGATAATTCACCTATTCATATTAAAACATTGTTGTTTTAATTTAATGCAGAATCATTGTTTGTTAATAATTGCCATAAAGGATTTATCCTGGAATCTCTGATACAGTAAATCAATGCATGATAATTACGAGTAAGTAAGCACTAATGATATGTACGAATACCATTAATTATAGGATTCCATTACCTACATGATAATTAAATAGATGTTATTACATACATGGTAATTATTTAGATGTTATCTATATATATAAAATTCAAAGTCTTAACTGACTGATATATCAACGCACAGCCTAAACCGCTGGTCCTAGAGACGTGAAATTTGGAGGGTGTGTTCTTTGTGAAGAATAGGTATCCACTAAGAAAGGGTTTTTCGAAATTCCACCCCTAAGAGGGTGAATGGGAAGAGGGTTAAATTTCACGCGGTCGAAGTCGCGGGCAGAAACGAGTTAAGTACATTAATAAAAACCTAATTGTTCCTTAGTCCAACCAGTTTTTGTGGTCGTAACAATAGCAAATTTAACTCATATAAAAAAAGCAATAATTTTTTCGCTTCTAGATTTAACTGCAAAAAGATTGAAGATCGAAAAAGGATGAAAATTGTTGAGACTATACAGCGGGGTGATTGCGTAACACTCTATCAGGAGCAATGGCTTTCATTTTGACAGCTCAACAACATTCATTGCGTTATTTAACTTGTTGAGCATATAATTTTTTCGAACATATGGTGCAATGGATTAGCAATATCCTTCAAAATGATACAGATTGAGATTGATAGTGTGTAATTAGGGTGCAGACCAGCAGGAGAAAGGATAACAGCCGCACAGGTAGATCGAACAGGTTAGGTTACGCTTGCCAGGGTTGGTCCGTGGATGGCTGACCATCTTTACATACCAAGACCCCTTCGTGTCTCCGTGTCCGCGTGCACGTTAAGCCGATCTTTATCGTTATCGATCGTCAGAAGATCAAAAGTCTGACAACCTGTCTTGTCTAGAGATATCGTATTACGCAGTAACTGGGTTTTAGGCTAGGCAGATTGATATGATCCCAGCAGGAGAAAAAAATGTAGTCAGTATGAAAGTAGAAAAAGAAACAAACTGGATTATTATTATTACTCATATCCAAGAGAATTTCCTTATTACATACAATATTAGGCCAGTATCATGACAAATTTCTACATCCTCTTATTGTTTTATATGAAAACAGATTTAACAGCGGCATTCCCTTTTGTCTGTAAATAACTCGATGACATTCATTGCCACCATGTGTTCCTTGCATTCACTGCTTCGTTGACGTTTTTATATTCCTTAGCTGCGTGTGAAGATCCAAAATAATTGTACTTTTATGGTTTATTATGATACCAACGCAGTGTTTAGTGCTCATGACAGCTTGATGACAAGTTAATACTATTTATTTAGAGCAGTTAATATGAGTTTGTTTCATATTTTCTTTTGGACATTCAGGTCGTAATATACGAAACTGGTATTTGAGTTGGAATTGACTTTTCAACATGATTACCAGTTGGATACCAGACCTTTATCTTTTTATTTGTCAAGAGTATTAAAAGAATGAATAAAAGGCTTTATAATAAACTAGCTGCGCCTCGCGCATCCCGCATAAGTCTCGATTCCGTGGGAATATAGGGATAAAAAGTATTCATGTCCTAATCCAGGTCACAGTCTACTTATGTATGTACCAAATATCATTTCCTAATCCGTTCAGCCGTTTTAACGTAACAAACAGACATAAAAACATACTGAATTCAATCTTTTTTTTTTTTATAACATTAGTTCAGATAGTGATTATATTCAATATTGATATAGGTATGTTCACATTGTGTTATTTTCAATTGATACTTAGTACCTAACACGAAACTGAGAATCAATTGACACTAACCATCATCTGTCTAGCCTTTTCCCAACTATGTTGGGGTCAGCTTCCAGTCTAACCGGATGCAGCTGAATACTAGTATTTTACATGGAGCGACTGCCTATCTGACCTCCACAACCCAGTTACTGGGTAATACTATTTATTTGGAGTCATACCCCTTGGTAAGACTGGTTGTCAGACTTTCGGGCTTCTTAACGACTGTCAAAGATCCACGAATGACAGCCGGGACCAACGGCTTAACGTGCTTTCTGAGGCACGTAAGGATCTTGGTATGTGAAGATGGTCACCCATCCACGGACCAACCGCGGTAGCCGTAGCTTAACCTGATCGATCGACCCGTGCGGCTGTTATTACCTAGCCACAAGTCCCTCTCGTCCAATTGACTACTAACCACAGGTTTTATAAAAACACAAAATATTTTAACATCACCAGTTTATTATGATAATGATTCAGTTCCAAATTATCTTGTTGGTACCACAAATCACATTATTTTTCCTTTCAAATCAGACTTAGCAACAGCTAATAATAAATTAACGATCCTTATGTGAACCAACTTCTTTTTTATGGTTTTGTCATAATTCTTCTTATCGTATTCTAGTTATAGGAACATTCTGGAAGATTATTCTTCGGACAATTCGCTTGCAGGGACGTGTTGGAAGAAGTTTTCGATGTTGTCAATGATCTTGGCGACGATGGCTTTCACAATTGGAGGTCCAACTTCCTTGACGATTTCGTTGCTGCTGGATGCAATCAACTCACGCGCAGCACGACCTGAAGATATAAAAACAGGATTAACTAAGACCAGAAGCAAGAAGCAGTTAAAGCGGGCTCTATCAGAATAGCAGCTCTGCGACACTTATTACCCGACTACGGCGAGGCAAAAAGGAGGGTTATGATTTTTTTTTAATGTCGCAGCATCATGCTGAGATATTTCTTTTGGCCTTGTACAAGATTTTCTGTTTTTATTTTAATTTACTTTGGTTTTTTTTTAAGTTTCTATGAGTATGTTTAGTTAATTTTGTGATGTCCTTGTGCCAGTCCCAATAAATGCTTTTTTTTTCTTTCTTATTGGTGTGTGAATCTTGGACACAATCCTAAATAAATATCATCATCATCTGCAACCTCTCCATCACCTTTTCCAACTACGTTTGGATCGGCTTCCAGTCTGACTGGATGCATTTGAATATCAGTATTGTACAGATGCCAGCACATCAACCTACCCGAAACTGTCAAATTTTCCCAATCAACATTGAACCTTATGCTTTAGCGATAAAATTAAAAGTCTATTAAAGAAATTTGACACATTGTAGTAACTTGATGTGCTGACGTCTGTACAGTCACGTCTAAAAGTATGTATACACTTGGCTTTATTCAAAGGCGATTTTGTCCTTTATTTTTGAATGAAATTTTATGTTATTACGAAAATAGTATTTTCGAACCCGTAGGTTTATGTTAAGTGTCGTATTTCAACGTTGCATTCGTTATTTCACGAAAAAATCGCAATTGAAAATTGCCAAGTGTATACATACTTTTAGACGTGACTGTACATGAATCCTACCTGACCACCACAGTCCAGTTACTGGATAACACTAGACCTTTTGGTAAGACTGCAGAATCCTAAAAATATGACGTAAGTATAAAATAGTTCAAATAAAAATTATTGATGGCAAGTTGCTGTTATTTGTTTATATACCTATTTAACTAGTCTCTACTAGGAGAACCTAAAACAAAGAAGCCAAAAAAATATTCAAGATAAAATAAATAATTATGGTTATTCTAAGCGACCGTAAAGAAAGTCAAGGACTTTATTTGCGTCAGTCGACCGAGTAATTTTGCACCAACATGTTTGCAAATAATCTGAAGTATTTTTAGGATCACGTTAATTATAGTGAATAATTAGTGAGTTGCCCCTAATTCTCGCAGTTTTTACGACTTGACAAACATCAGGATAATTTCTTTATTTAATGCAAGCTTATTATACTTATAAGCCTTCCGAAATAAATCCTCTAAATGGTGGCGGAAACCGAATCAAAATCCGGCAAACGTCACAGCCTACCAAAAAGCTACTTTGTTTTTATACATTGTATAGAACTTTTAACTTACCAAGAACTTCATTTCCATTGAAGAGATTTTCCAACTCGAGGGTAGATTTTTCTTTAAGATCATAGGAGTGGTTCCAACTCTTGATAGTCCAGTGTTTCTCTCCGTCCTTGCCAACATTGTCACCCATGTCAACTTTAACAGATATGACAATCTTCCCTGAAAGCAGAAAATCCTTTTGGTTAGTAAAATAATTGGTTAAGTTGACATCCGGAATATTAATAATACGGGCTGATTTTATTAAAGTCAGATATCTTTTATCCGTGGAATAAAAGTGACGTCTGACAGTTCTAGTATGAAAACCCTGTCCAAATTTCAAAAAAAATCTGGGGATAAGACTTATTCTAGGTATTAAAGTTTGGTGAAATTCGCCCTAAATAGAAATTCATAATTTTTTTTTTGTAATCATGATGAATCAAAATTTCTGGTATGGACAGAAATTTTGGTGGCGAATTGGAATTAACTCATACATTTCTATGGATTAACTCGTTAATATAAGGGCACTGGAATGTGGCGTTCTGTTCTTTATGCCTACCCTCGGCATAAAGAACAGAACGTGTGGAATAAGAATTCAAAAGAAGAATTCATTCCTAAAAACCTAATGGACCTATCGTCAATAAAGCTCTTGGTTACCATCGAGCAGATTTAAAAAAAGATTCCATTAGCGTCGACTAAAAAAAACAATAAACATAAATGTTGAAAAACAATTAGATTCAGAACCGGATGGAATGGTTCTGTTGACGGCTATTAATAGAACAGAGGTTAACCTTGAAAACCAAAACAAAGCGGTTGAGTTTTTATTCTTTGTAGATGCTTCATAATTTGACCTTCGATACTTTTACATTAGCTTCTGCCCGCGACTTCGCACGTTCCTAAGAGTCGTAGCGTGATCTTAGCCCTTAATCTTCCTCAAGGATTGGGATATCAAATGCAAAGACAATATTTCAAATCCGACTGGTAGTGCCAGAGATTAGTGTGTTCAAACAAAGAAACTCTTTATCTTTAGGTATTTATATAGAACGATTTTTTTTTATAATAGACTAGCTGTTACCCGCGACTTTTTTCGTGGGACCCTATTTTTTTCTAAAATAAAAGTAGCTTAAGTTACTCCTTATTACATCAGCTATCTGCCAGTGAAAGTCCCGTCAAAATCGGTCCAGCTGTTTAAGAGATTAGCCGGAACAAAGAGACAGATAGACATACAGCAGACATAAATAGTAAAAAAAATATTTTGCTATATGTACCGTGTATACATCCATATGCATGTAGTAAAAAGCGGTTATTTTAATATTACAAACTGACACTCCAATTTTCTTTATTTGTATAGATGTACAGGTAAACATATTCCGGTTTTGATCTAAATATAAATGGCAGATAGCCATTTATATTTAGATCAAAACCGGATACCTATTAAATGTTTTTCCTATATTCGTTATTAGTTTATTATTATTATTATACAGGGTGTCCCTGGAAGTATGGATCAAATCGAATAGGGGCGTGGGCAAGGTCATTTCCAAACTTTTTAACCCTGAGAATGTCGGTGAATTTTTTTACGGTTCAGAAGTTTGACCAATTTTTTTTTTCAATCATTTCGCATAGTGCTCAAAGACAAATAATCATAAAAAAATACTATCAGGGCTATTTAAAAAAATTAAATTAATAGCCATGATAGATTCTTTAAAAGATTTTTTTAAAACGATTCGATTTCTGTTCTCTTTTTTCTAGTTTTTTTTTTGTTAAAACTTTTGCAAATGAACTTGCCCACGCCCCTATTCGATTTGATCCATACTTCCAGGGACACCCTGTATAGATAATGGAATAGATATTCCCCGAACGTGCTCTTCTACTATCTTTTGGTCTCTTACATTGGTGTGGAATATGATCTAGATTTCCGATCAAATGACGATAGTTCAGCCCTTATATCTAGAGTGCAGCATTAATATTAATGTGAATATGGTTATGAGATGCATTTTGAGTTTTCTAGTTTGAATAAATGACTTTTGATTTTGTTTTTTTTTTTTTTTATTAATACATGGATTTAAACATTCGCACAAATGTCTTTGTCTTGTCTGGTCCTTCACCTTTTTCTGTCTCCTTAGCTGTCAATATATATTTTTATAAAAATTTGACAACTTTACTATTCGTTAGTCATAAAACGTCAATTATCGTCACTCTTAAATGATGTGCTAAGTAAGAAATGTCGTAATTTTAATTGTTATTTATTTAAAGTTTTAATTTCTTGGAACTTTACTACTCTTTTTCCCATGAGGTGCGAATGAACGGTTGAAGCGATAGATACTTCAACACCATTTTGAACCCATAGGCGTATACTGATCACAGACTTCCCTAACCGACCACATAGTACATAATATTTATCACAACGGAAGTGGTCTTGGAAAGAAAAGGTCTGTTTAAGGAAATTAATTGTTAATCGAATTAACATCCCACGTTAATTTTTCGTGTCATACTCATTTCTTAAAAAACACATTATGACAGTTGTGATTTGAATATACGGACAACTTAAGTTGGTAATACAATTTACCTGAGTATACTTCAGTGGTTTAAATGTCTGAAGATGGCTAATAATGATGTGCTATTAACACGGGTAATAAAATCTTTAGAGATTGCCGTTCACCGGGAGTCCTATACAGGGTGGCTCTGACATTGACGCGCAAACTGTAACCATGAATTTAGCACATGTTTCTAGACAGCGTAGAAAATTTTCGGTAGTTACCAAAAAAAATTCAACTGTTTCACAGAAAAGTGCAATACCTACGCAAGCAAAACATTATGGAACAACTAATATTATTCCATAATCCATGAAAAATTTCTACCCTAGGGAGTATAGCATCATATTATATGCTATTACAATATTCAGAATTCATGCTTACAGATTGCGCACTGGTTTTTTTTTTCCTGTATAGTTTTACACCTTGCCTTTGAATCTTAGGTCAGTGTTTAGAGTTAGAAGTACTTACTCAGAACAACGTGAGCGTCTCCCTTTCCTTCGATGGGGAGGACGAGCAGAGTTCCTTTCATCTCATATTTGCCTCTGAAGTCAACGTCGCACTGGATTTTGACGTTAAGTTTTGATTTTGTAATATCACGTCTGAAATAAGAAAACAGTTTATCATATATATCTTTAGAATCAAATGCATTTTTAACAATAGATTCTAGGAGAAAAGAATTAATTTAACTCTAATTTATAGAAACCAAATATTGTTTTTGAGTATGAACCGTGAAAAAACCGTAAAAATATTTTAAATTGCTGAAGTTTTAGAATTACAAAACCAGTAATATCTAATGTAACTTCATATTTCATCAACAGCTCAAACTATACATTATGATGGAAGAAATAACTGGTGCTAATAGGGACTAGGATAATTACTTTGAATCCATAGTCAAGTTTTTTTAGGACGCTTGTTAGGTCTAATAAGTTTCCTTGGAGAACTTGATTTTTATCCTATGGGCTACGATACTTATTAACAAAGACTCTGTCTTGCATAGGGTCGCAGCATAATGCTGAGCGATAGCCGTTTTGCGTGGATGTGACGCATGTTTTCCCCTACCTTTTATTTTATTTTTTGTGTTTATATTCTTTTTTGCGTCATTTAAACCGCAAATAAACGTATTTTCTTTCATTCTTTCTTTCTTTTAAAATACGATCGTAGCACCAATATTTATTAATAAGGGCTATATTCTAATTTCAAGGTACTGAACACACTTTTTAATGGTAGTAAGGGAAGCCTCGTACCTGATGTAGGTGGTAATCTTTCTATTTTAATGGCTGAAGTCACAAAGTTTTAGTCCAGGCACAACAATTCTGGGGTTTGCGTAAATGTCAGAGTATCTCCCGGGTGCCCGACTCATGGTTGTGAAAGGAATCGTGAAGTTTTGGTCGATAGGAGTTCGACATAACCCTTCGTTTCCCAGACGGACAAAGGCGGACAAAGGCGGACAAAAAGTTAGAACAGTTCTGAGCCGAACCAAAAAAGCGTAACGGAATAATAACAAAATTGAATACTCACTGCACTTTCTTAGCAACGCAATCCTTAAGTCCAGTACCGGTGATGTCCTGAATAAGTAGCTTGAGGCCAGGGGAGCTGGCGTCCAAATTCTTCATGGTGAAGGGGTCCAGCTTCTGCACTCCAAGTTCAGGGATGCCGTTGGTAAGTATTGGGATCGCGTTCTGTGCTGTCTCTTTAATGCATTTTGAATCGTCCCATTTGCACTTTTTTATGAATGGCGCTGTAAAATGTGTTTTGTTGATAATGTCGTGCATAGAGTAGGGTTTTAGTTATTAATCTATAGGTACGTGTTTTAAATATTTTTTTCTTCTTCTAAAGTGGTAATGGTTTTTTTACGATGTCCGCAAAAGTAACTATGATTTCATTGATGATATTGTTTAAGTACTCGAAAATCTTCAAAAAAATATTCAAATAGTTTTTTTTTTTTTCATTGAAAAGGTAATTTTGAATTATAAAAAACAAATGCTTTGTTTTAATATTTTTTAGTAGGGTAATTTGTGTAATGATTATATTATTTGAAATCTATTATCATTATTAAAAACTTATTTTTGATTTCAGAATTAAAAAAAAAATATTTTTGTTCAATAATAATAAATATATTAGAAATAAAAATACGTACCGTACGCGGCATTTGCTGAATAAACCACGCTCAACAAAAGCACAGAAAATGAATAACGAGAATACATTTTTGAAAAATAAAATTGTTCACTTGGACACAACTGTATGATTCCGAGTTATTCCGCGGTATATACCAACCACCAAAGGTCCACCATATATATATAGGAAATTAAAACCTATCTATACATACGTGAGAGATGTAGAAAAAACTAGTTTCTTCCAACACGGAGCCACTTGTTAAGTCTTTAATAAAAAAATTGATTATAATAAATAACAAAGATCTAAAGTGCGTTGACATTGCCTTGTTTTTTTTGTGTTTACTTAGATCAGAATTGGTAAATGTATTTTTTTAGGTATGTGCATAGATGTCTGTCTGTCATATTTTTTATTTTTCTTTGTTAGAAACCAAAATACTTTTATTAAAAAAAAAAAACAGATAGCGCCAACTTTTCTGGATTTTCTCTTAAAATTCTGGGAGCAGATTTAAAAAATAAATGTCAGTAATGTCTGGATTATTGTAAGGTTTGGGATTTTGTAGAACTTAAAATAAGAAAAAAATAATCGTAGTTTGGCTAGATTTTAACTCTTTAACAATATTCTAATTTATTTTTGGTTTTCCATAATACAGGTTATAAAACCAATCAGTATTCATCTTCATCATTCATCACCACGGCTCAAAACAGGTAGTATTTAATTGACTTAACCGCTACATATAACTGATGTCAAAAACCTGAGGTAGATTTCAACACAAAACAAAAAAAATGGAACTTGGCTATCTTACATGTTTTAAGGATATAAATAGCGCTATCTTGATGGGGCATAAGAAAGAAACCACGTGTTCTTGAGTGGAGACCGCGAATCGGCAAAAGTAGGTATGGTAGGACGCCCTCAGGCTTGGTGGAGGGTGGCTGGTAGCAGCTGGATGAGGATTGCCGATAATCGAGTTAAAAGGCGTGCAATTGGAGAGTCCTATGTCCAGCAGTGGACAGTGTAGGCTGATGATGGTGATGATGGAAGGGCCACGGTCAGGAGCAGAAGTACCAGCTCCTGACCGATGGTCCAGATTTTTCTTAACGACAATCATTTTACTATTATCACTGTATAAAGCTGCGTGTACCTATATGATGCGTTTGCAACTTAGTTTCCAAATGTGTAAACAATTATATTTATTTGGAAAAATACCTTTAATATCCTCCCGTAAGTTTAGTTTGCGGTATAATTTCAAACTTTTTGATGACTTTTTCAATAGTGGGGACTAGTCACTTTATATTTCTTTGAGTAACGTCAACTTGGAATCAAGGATTTGAATACGGAATATTTACAGATGATGTAACTAATCGCTCCTAATAGTGCTTATTTTTATTCCTTTTTTTTACCTTTGTTCACTTATTATTACGCTACTGTTTGTTGTCCCTAAATAAATAAATAAATAAACCTAAAGCTCAAGCGCAATATTATGAACTTCCGTGTTTCGATACACGGCACAACGCTCCGCTTAGCAACACCTTTTGATGATGGAAAAGTTTGTTTGATAAAAACTTTTTTTTTAAGTGAAAACTTTTTTAGGTGCGGTGGGCATTTTTTGAGATGGGAAAAAACCATTAAATTCGCGCCACTGTTACCGTAACAGATACCGCTTCGGATGTGTTCGGCTGTCCTCGGGATGTATTCGGTTTTAATCTATTTCCGATATGTCAGTGAGTGATAGCAAAGTATTCTATTTGTGTTTTGTTTATATGACGATTCGTAAAATACAAACGTAATTGTTCAAGATTTCTTTTCATTTTTTTTGGTCAACCAAGAAATTTGCATGTAAGGACCAGGACAAGCAAACTCTGGTATTAAAAGTATGTATTAGGAATTCACCTAAATACCTGAAAAATTACTGGGGTTATGACATCAGGTCGGTAGCTTAAGTTCAACAACCCGTTAAATAAAGTTTTGGACAATTGTCAGACAAAGTGGTGGGACAAAGTGTCAGAGCCATACGAGTATATCACATTGACGCTAATATGAACCCTACAGAATTCGGTATGAAGTCTTTAAACGTGTTTATTACCCTAACGGTTGTTTGGTATACATACCTAAATACATAATATGTAAATATATTCTATTTTTATGGTTGAATAGTTGATCTTCGTTTTGCGAACCTTGGATTGATTCATAATGTTTTGTCCTGTTTTGCTTTTTTCTTTGTTTGAGAGGATATTTATAATACTGTACAATGAGTAGGTATTTAATAATAACATTTTATTTTGCTGATCCACAAAAACAATAAATGTATCTATTTCTATAATTAGATCTTTGGTCAAGCTTAAAGCAATACATGAAAGGGATTCACTCCGCAAAGGGTTGCATTTAAATTGCGGATCAAAGCACTGAAAATGCTGACAGTTTTCTGTTTAGCAACACAGAATCTACAAAAATACAGCTTAAAAAATATCCAATATATATATTTTTAAGATAGATTTTGTAGTTATGTTGATTTTTAACCGACTTTTATTAACCGACTTTAAAAAAGGAGGTTCTGTATTCGACCCGTATGTATGTATGTTTGTATGTCCGCGATTATCTCAAAAACTACTGAACCGATTTTGATAATTCAATGAGTGTGATCTACATACTTTCAGGAATGTTTTAGTATATAATACATTAGGTAATTATTCTTATGTACGAAGTTATATGCATAAATGTACTGCATCTCCGGCATTTTTAAGTGAATTTTGATGATTCTTCGAGTCGTGTCTTCAATGCACTAGTGTTAATTGAATTTGTGTGGGGTAGGTACAACTAAAAAGTGAAAAATAAAAACTTTTTTACAAAAACAACAACCGACTTCAAAAAAACACACTACAAAGTGAAAAATAAACTTTAATTTCGGAAGTCGGTGTCAAAAAACGAAAATGCTGAAGCAACGACACTGACTTCCGAAATTAAAGTTTATTTTTCACTTTGTAGTGTTTTTTTTTTTTGAAGTCGGTTGTTTTTTTTTGTAAAAAAGTTTTTATAATTTACTGTGTTTAGATGGTTTTTTTCTATCATTATTTTGGGAAGACCGAAGAAACTGCAAAGGCTACAAAGGGGGTGACTACAGAGATGACGAATAAAAGAGAAGTATGCAAGAAAAAGGAAAATTATGATGATGGATGTTTTTATTTATATTTACGATAAAGCGCAGCATCCTGGGTGTAAAAAGACAGGACAAAATTCGGAACACCATGCTGCGTTCCAAAACGGGTATAATAGACGTAGGCAAGAAAGCTGCCAGACTCAAGTGGGACTGGGCGGGTCACATCAGCCGCATGCAGGATGACCGCTGGGCAAAAGTTTCCACATAATGGGTGCCTAAAAATGGACGGCGCCGCGGAGGTCAACCCAGAACGCGGTAGCGAGATGACCTGGACGCGTACCGCGAAGGCTGGTTGAGGTGGCGCGGGGAAGAAGTACCTGGAAGGACTTGGGGGAGGCTTTTGCCTAGCAGTGGGACAGAATAGGCTAAACAAAATAAAAAAACCTGCGCCATCTGCCGGCCTGTCACGGGGCTGTTTAGAAATGTAATAACTAGCAAGTTTACAGAAGTACAGACTAAGGCCTGATTTTTTAATAGTCAGATATTTTTTATCTGAGTAATAAATACTACGGTTTGACTGCTTTTTGTAGAAATTATGTCAAACTGTCATATTTATTCTTCAGATATAAGTTATCTGACTATTGAAAAATCAGCCTTTAGTGAAACCGCTATCGAGACAAATAATATACAAAATATATACTATAACCGCCTTTTTTTGGGTGGGAAATTATCAAATAACTTCTCCCGCTCTGGGCGGAGCGAAGGGGCGTGTCAGACTTTTACTGACTATAACCCAACCATGTTCCTTCAGTTGCCTGTGCCAGGGGCCACGGTATCTCTTTCGAACAACCCGCGACCCCGGCAGGCATCGGCCCTAGCGGACCCCGTCAGTACTATAACCCCCTTACAAATAAACGTATTATATCAGATGAATAGTTACACACCGATTTCTTACTTTCAGTCGTCAGTAATTTGACTTTCGAAAGAAGAAGACAGAGTGTTGTGTAACTATACAGACTCTATACAACGTTTATTAGTAAGGGGGTAATAGTTTAACTCAACATCAAAAAGCGTCTATCTGTTACGGTCCAAACGCGCATCGTCAAATACTTCGGACATGTCTCAAGGCGTGAGGGGTCTCTATTGAACGACTTGTCGTGCAGAGTAGAGTGGAGGGCACTAGACACGCGGACGCTCACCCATGAGATGGACTGACTAAATTAAATCCGCAGTGGGTGATCCCTTGTATGAGTGCACAAAAAGTTCTAGAAATCGGAATAGGTGGCGAGAAATCGTGAGGCGAATCACATCAGCCCCTAGACAAGATACTACATGAGGACCACGACCGCTCTGACAAGAGTGCTACGAAGAAGAAGAAGAATAGTTTAGTAGTCCGACTCGCACTTGGCTAGCTTTTTGGTCCTTTCTTTTCATGCAAAAATTACTGCGTACTACCTCACCACTCACCTCCGCTGACAGGTGAATTTGTTACTGCGCAGCGACCTGCCTCATGTTCCGAGCCACCATAAAGTTTGAATTGGCCTGTACCTTACTGTTTTTTCCAAATTTGTCATCAATTTCATTGTTCATTGTTCTGTCAGTACATGTTTAAGATTACCTTACTGTAAATTCAAAGCAACCTTCTCAAAATAAATACTGTATTGTAGAGGAGAGTCTATTGACTCTCGTAAGTTTTGAATACCTAACGTACCTACTTAAAAAAAAAAGTAAGTATAAAAGTTTATTGACAACAATCCTCTACATCTACTTAGTAGATAAAAATCTCAAACGGCGAAAATATTGCTACCTGATTGGGAGTTATAATGTTCGAGCCGTTTGGTGTTGAAACACTAGGGCCATGGGGTCCGAGTGCCCACTTGGTTTTTCGAGATATCGCCAAGCGGTTAGTCGACCCTTCACGTGACCAGAGGGCTGGCCTATTCCTATTTCTTGGCCAAAGAATTAGCATTGCCATACAACGTTGCAATATTGCCAGCCTTTTGGGGACTGTTCCTGTTGACAGCGTTGAGGACGAATTCTTTGATGCCCTATGACTATTTTGTTTATTGAAGTGAAACTTCTTTAGGCGCGCTTGACTTGGGGAGTAAACTGGCGAATGCGTTACGAAAACGTGTGATCGGGCGAGTAGCGAAGGTACGTATTTATGCGACCGGGTTTTTACACCAGGTATTTGCTTCCAAGTACGCACACCAGGTACCGACTCAAAATACTTGCAAGACTATAAAGTATCCTATACGGCTACTCGCTCAAATACGAAGGTACTCAACCGCGTTAGTTTTCGCAAATGCGATCATGCTCCTTATCAGTAAGAGTCTACGGAACAATTTCGTATGCAAGTATTTTTACTTTAATGGTTTGTAAAAGTATTTATTTGTAAACGCGATTGTGCTCCTTATTTATAGGAATTCACGGGTCAATTTCCTATGCAAGTACTTTTTACTTCCAACAGAGCTTTTGTTTGATTACGCGATTGTACTTCTTATTTGTATGAAGTTATGGATCAATTTTCGATGCAGATAGAAAATACTTGAAAGTATCTCGAGCTCCGTGGTTTTAGGCCCTGGTTTCTTAAGGTGGACGTACTTGGAAGCCCTGGTACTCGATTTTGCAAGTACGACCCATGTCTACGGGCTACGGGCGAGGCGAACGGGAGTTGAGTGGGGGATATAAGCAAGAGAAAGCAGTGCGCGCGCACATTTTCTTTCTCTCTTCCTCTCATAGCCAAATACGTTTGAAGTTTCACTTCAGTCGTGTGGTCATAAGCACACTCGTTTTTTTTTTCATATAATTGTACATATTATTATTATAGTTTGTATGTTAGCTTATATTGTGTAAATAAATATATATTCTTTGTAGATGATAACAGAAATGATTGTAAGTGTACTTTAGTACACTTACATTTCGCCAGTTGTATTTTTAAGTCTGTCCCATGTAATAGGGGGCGAGCCTATTGCCATCAACCGAGCACAAATCCAGACTCCGGGTGGCTACTAAGAAATCCCTAATGTTAAAACCCAATAACACTTTTCCCGACCTGGGAATTGTACCCAGGACCTCATTCTCCGTATTTAAGTAATGCTTGCAACCACTAGACCAATGAGGCAGTGCAACCGAGTCTAGTCTAGGTAGTGAAAAAAACACTCCAAAACAAAGATAGTAGACGTAGTTCAAAAGGCTGCTCAACTTAAATAGGACTAGGCAGGATATATCTGCCGCTTGCCGGATAAAGTGTGGGCCCAAATAGCACAGAATTGGTGCCCTGAGACAGTAAGGCGGGGTCGCGGCCGACCACGTAGGAGATGGCGGGACGAGCTGGATAGGTTCCCTCAAAATTGGAAGGAGGACGCGCGGGCTCGCGAAAGATGGAAGGAGTAGATAGAGGCCTTTGACCAGTAGCGGGACAGCGCAGGATAGTAAAAAAAAAATAATAAGTCATTTAAAATTACGACTTGGCAGATAAGATTATCTCGCCAAGATCTACAGATGAACAGGAAAAATTAAAAGAATTGAATAACAAGCCAGACAGATAATATTTTCAATGCACAATTATGTTATTATTAATTTCATGCTGAATCAAGTGTTATTTCATTAATAGGGTATCCTGCAAAGATTTTGTTTATATTTTCGACGATCTCTTTTATACAGAATTTAAACACCGGCCCTCCAATCTCCTGAAGCACTTCATTTGAATTGTTCTTGATAGCCTCAGCCGCAGCTTTACCTGGAAATAAAAAAATACAATATTAGCTGTATGTATGAAAAATATCTAAATGGTTCAATGTTATTGTCTGTTACATACGATGAAGCAGTGTTCAGACTTTCGGTGATGTAAGTCATTCATTGTTTCAATCTATATGTATACAGGATGTTACGGAAAGGGTATATCAATACAAACGGGTTGAAGAGTGTATCTGGTCTAGAATCTCTGTACAAAATTTCAGCTCAAAAGCATTAACTTTGAAACTGCTTAATATTTTTTTATTTCGACATCACGGCGCTGCACTGGCGCGCAGCGGCGTGATGTGCGTGTACTAGGCGCACATACACTACAGATAATGGATAATGACCCTCGTAGTGCGGTGAAACGTTATGATTTCAATTTAATAAACTATCTCTTATCTTTAGAGCTGAAGTTTTGTACAGAGATTCTAGACCAGATACACTCTTCAACCCGTTTGTATTGGTATACCCTTTCTGTAACACCCTGTATAGAAAGAAAGAAAAAGTATTTATTGCGACTCGTACAGGAAGATCACAAACTAAACTAAACAGTAAAAAATCAAGTTATATAAAAAAAAAGTAACAAAAAGAAAAAATATGAAATATAGATATGAAATTCAAAGTCCTGACTGACTGATTATATCAACGCACAGCCTAAAACGCTGGTCCCAGTTCTTTGTGAAGAGTAGGTATCCACTAAGAAAGGGTTTTTCAAAATTCCACCCATAAAAGGGTGAATGGGGAGGTTGAAATTTTACGCAGACGAAGTCGCGTGCAGAAGATAGTTTTACTATATGGCACAGGTAAGAAACTTGTATCGGGTAAATAGGACAAGATGAGCTATTATGAGATCTTTAGCTGCAGCCACGGGAAAGACAGGGTCTTAGTTTATTCTGTGTCTAATTGGAACCAGGTCTTCCTCGTCATCATCCAGAGCTTGAATTCAACCTACTGCTGGGCATAGTCCTCTCATATCCAGGTTCTAGCAGCTCTTACTGCTGGCAAAAGAGAATGTTGCATGTTACTGGCAACTTGTAAAAGATTTGTACTTTCGTAAAAAAGAGGCCCTTTTACCTCTGAGTTTTTTACGCAATTCCTTCGCCAGTCAGACAGGAATTAATGTCGAAATCTTTAGAAGATCTTTGAAAGCTTTAAAAAAAAAAAAACACATGACTATTTAAAGTGGTTTTGATATCCTATTTACCTACAGAATAAATAATTTAATTTTACATCAATAATGAAACTGTAATTAAAAGTTTTTCATTATTGTGGTCAGTATCATGTAATGTTGCGGAAAACAAAGTTGCGCAACTGTATGGCAACTTTGTGTATAGGTACTTACGTAATACATCATTGTCCTGCAACAAGTTTTCAAATGAAAGTTGGGATTTTTCTTTCAGCTCGTAACTGTGTTCGAAATTCTTGACACGAATGTATTTCTTGCCGTCTTTTCCGTCTTTTATTATGTAGTTTAATATAACCTTATTAAGAATTTTTGCTATTACAAAAAAAAAAAAAAAGTTCAAGCCCAAACCATAGAATACTATTTATTATGTACACCATATAAATTACGGACATAAATAACATAATTAAAAAAATACAGAAACAGACAATGAGTATTTATTAGTGTTATATGTAGATAATGTCGCAGATGGACCGACTCGACGCACTCATCCTAATGCTGATCAAGTGGATGTAAATGAAGTTTTAGAAGTCTAATCAGGAGTATTTATTGTAAAAAAGAAAGAAAACAGTTGAAATGACGCTGAAGTTAGTTTGCTTCCCCTCTCAGCAACGCGTGCGTATTTGAGTTGGTTCGACTTAGGGCCCAGACAAGCAACATAAACCTGTACTTAAAAAAAATACTAACGTTTCAATCTTTAATTTATTGGGTTTTAATGGGCTCATTCTACACCCTGTTTATGAAAGCCCTAAGAAAAACTCCATTTGGCCATTTATTTGACCACATAGATAAAAAATAGCCGTACTTACGGAGTAAAACATTGATTTTTCCGTTTCCTGCAAATTTAAAAGCGATTAACTGTCCATCTATTTCATATTGTCCCTCAAGTTTCAAATCGCATTGAAGTAAAAAGGTCATCTTAGAATTAGCTGTGTCACTCCTGAAAAATAAAGTACATGCACATCTTAATACAATAAATTCACGCCTGTATTCCCCTTCTGACAATACTCCCTGAAGGGGTGGGCAGAAGAAACCGAGGGCTGGGCGCCTGCATCAGCAAGGAATCATTTAAAAAAAACATCATAACGGTTTACAATCCATACTATGAACCCAGTCTAAAATTTTAAATTTGGCATATATGTAATCTTCAAAAATTATATTTTATTATTGACTAGCTGTGCTCGCGACTTCGTTCGTGTGGATACACAATATGTCGCTTAGGAAAGGTGTACCTAATTACACTGATTGACATTCGACATAGACAACGCACATTGTCATTGTCAAATAAGTAAACGCGTTCCGTTTTATGATTTTTTTTGTGTGTGAAATATAAAAAAAAACTATCTTACGCATCAATATTACGAAAAGATAATTTTATTAAATGCAACAAATACCAATGAAGATAGTTTCGTAAGAATAAAATGTTCCTAATATGAGCATTTTGTCGTCCACGTCACATGTCTACAAGTAGTATGCATGGTATGGAACGCCCATTAATATATTTATCTTCCTCTATGGTCCACTATGGCGGAAGTTGACAAACGGTACTTTGAATTCATCATGCATTACTAAATATTTTGAAATAAACACTGACGAGTTCAGAGAGGTTAAAAACAACGTATTAATTCATTTTTCTATTTTTAATATACAATATTATTTACTATGTATGTGTACTTGGAATGTACTTTTTTGTCCATGTCCTTTTAAGGTTTTGTTAATCCATGAAATGAGTTGTGCTAATTGCGAAAGAATACCTCTAAACATACATTTTGATGTAAGTTTTAAGGTCGAGTTAGCTCGCGTTTTTTGTGGAATCAAATAAAAATCTTTTGACTAAGATAACATTTTATTCATAAATCACGTATCATAAAATTTAAAAATGAGTTAATATATTGCTTTTCCGTTTATAAATAATATCTACAGCCTCTCTCTTCAACGTCCAGCAGTAGTCTGCTAACATAGCAGGACTCCATTTGCCCTGGTATCGCTGTTCCATGCCTGAAATATCCTGGTGAAAACGTTCACCATGTTCGTCGCTAACATCTCCCATATTTTCAGGACAAAAATCCAAATGTGCCAATCACGCAAGTATTTACCACAACTCGAGCATATTACATGCGGAACCCAGGGCTTGTCTTGATTTTTCACTGATATTACGAAATAAAGTCCGCAAGCACGACAGATTCTGGGACTGAAGTTTTCGCTCGTATTTTTTGTAGTGAATTTACCACACACGTAAAAAAAAATTGTTAGGATTGCTTTCACAGGAACGAGGCATATCAAAAATATAAATTCACAAAGTTTTAGTTCAAACTTCACAATAAAAACTAAAAACAAAATTTTTTTGATACACTTAAGACGTTGCTGTATGTTACAGTGCTATTACCACGTCATACACTAATTGTATTTTCACGGTGTTTGATAGCAATTGCCAGCGCAATCTTAACGTTCTTTATGATGTATTAAATCTAGTAAAGTAAAGCCGTGCTATAATAACGAACAAGTCGAAACTTGCGAGAGTGCGGCGAACGCAATACAAGATTAAACTTGCATAGCTCGATAACTCGAGCTAAGACACTTGTAATATTATAATTGATGATTAGTATTTACCAAGTACTGCCTATTTTTGTATTTCATCATTCATGGGCAAAACCATTGTTAACCAGTGTTACCACTCCTTCATTGAAGTCCATGTTCAAAATTACTTTATTTACATTACACGTCTATGTTTGGGTCGTAGAAATTCATATGTGTAGGTAGTAAACAATATATATAATCAGTTTATTAGATTCGGAGCAAGATTGGCTGTGACAGACGGACAGACAAACCACGAGTGATCCTATAAGGGTTCCGTTTTTTCATTCGAACACATGGAACACTAAAAAAGAAAGATGTTAATAATACTTACTTTACTTCGAGTGGTTTACAAGTTTTTAAACCTGTTAGCACAATGTCTTGTAGGATGAATTTCAGATTTGGTGAACTGGCATCGATTTTCGGAAACGTAACAGGATCTAAAGTCTTTGTTTTTAGTTCTGGGATGCCATTAACAAAGGGTTGTCCTCCTTTTATAGTATTGTCTAATAAACACTCATTATCGCTTAATTTGCATGGATGGAAACCAGGAAATATTTCTGAAATGTTACCAAAAGCATTGGGTGAAAAAATCATCTTATACAGATATATTTACTTTTTACTAGCTGCGTCCCGCGGTTTCACCCGCATAAGTTTCGATCTTGTAGAAATATTGGGATAAAAAGTAACCTATATGTTAATCCAGGGTGTCAGCTACCTCCGTACAAAATTTTATCACAATTGGTCCAGCCGTTTGAGCGTGAAGAAGTAACAAACATATAAACACACACACACACTCACAAACTTTCGCCTTTATAATATTACTAGCTGCGCCCCGCGGTTTCACCCGCGTAAATGTCGATCCCGTGGGAATATTGGGATAAAAAGTAGCCTATATCTTAATCCAGGGTCTCAGCTACCTCTATACAAAATTTTATCAAAATTGGTCCAGCCGTTTGAGCGTGAAGAAGTAACAAACATTTAAACACACACTCACACTCACAAACTTTCGCCTTTATAATATTAGTGTGATATAGTGTGATGTGATTAGTGTACTGTGATGATGTGATGTAATATATTTATTATAATCGTATACGGGTGTCAGTAATGTCGTACAGCTATAATTTATCGAATCGATAAGCTGTATTTTTTACAATTTGTAAGCTTTTACAGGCACCATCATACAATAACGTTGATTGAGATTTTAATATTTTTTTGTCACCTCTGACAGAAGTTTTATTGAAGCTTTACATAAATGGTAGAATAGACAATATTTAAATAAAAATAATTTAGAACCTGGACGACATGAGCGTGTCCGGAAAGAATATTTTTTTAAATTGACTATGGCGTTTGAAAATTATCATAATCCTTATTTGCGACACATTTTACTAATCTGTCTTTTTGCGAACCTGTCATTTTGACAATCTGTCTTTTTGCGAACCTGTCATTTTGCTAATCTGTCTTTTTACGAACCTGTCACTTTGCTAATCTGTCTTTTTACGATTCTGACCATTTGTGACAAAATACTAACGCCTGACAATTCGCTAATCTGTCATTTTGCGTTTCTGACGGTCTTCGCCCAAACCGTTCAGAATTCAAACTTGCATGCTTTATTATTAATAAGCTGTCCAGACTCCTTCATTGTCTGTAATCACCTGTTACTTTTGACGCATTTTCCACTACATTATGAACAACAAAAACGTTTTTTCAATTTTATGTTATGTTTCGGCGTAGTTCGGCTATTTTTTTTTACACATTTGGCTTCATCAACGCCCATACACTTTTGATCAGGTTCGCATCGGGTAACTGTGAGGGCCAGTCTAAGAACCTCAATGATGATTTTGAGGTGTCTCGGTAAGGAACAGTTTCTTGATAGTGCTTTTATATGTACATATTTGAGATCGGCTTCCACTAAGCGTCTCCAGACAGTATCTTGAGATAATTTTCGGATCCTTTCTCAACAAAGCACTTCTCCTGAAATGTTATCTATTTGTAATAACCAGGAACTGCTGTCTATCACAAATAGATAACATAACGGGAGAAGTGATTTTTGAAAAACGAAAAGTCGAATGTACGAACTGGTTTATTTTTCAAGATTAATTTTATCCAATGAGTCCCTCTACTTGCTTCAATAATTTATTTTTCGTTAATTTAGTCAATAATTAAAATTATGCTGATCACGCGTATTTTTTTATTAAGCAATATGTTTAGGAAAAAAATCAGTTGTTAAAATCATAATATGACTTACCTGGTATGCCGTTCGCTAAATTGAAAACACAAACAGCACTCGCGATTAACAATATTCTAGCCCCCATTTTTGATTAAATATGTGCAAATCAACCGCAACCAGAACAACACTGACCTTATAACACATATCCTTGGTCTATTTATATATATTTTATTATTTTATTTGGGTGTTTTGATGTTATTTATTAATGTGCAATCTTTAGATATAACTACAAGGAATTTTCATACTTATTCCAAACGTCTGAGAACACATTATAGTCATGTGCTCAGTAAACATACAAGTTTTTTTATTCTAATTAAAAACCTAGGTCGAAACGGGTACTTTTTGCATTGATGTCATATTTTTTATCAGAGACGTTATCCAAATATCATGATGTTGTTATATTATTATAATAAGACGGATCCTGAAAAGACGAAGTGTAAGAAAGAAAATAAATAAATTAGGTCCAATTCAGCATAAATGCCAGACCAACTAGTGCCTGACAGGTTTTCAACTGGACGATGTTGCGAGGACGTCAGAACCAGTACCGCAAGTGGTACCTACAAGTTTTACAGGAATTTTGAAGGAGCATCATTTTGCTATATTCTCTTATTGAATCTCCTGGTGCAGATGACCTGACTCTATAACTTCAATCCTTATCTCATCATTTCAGCCGAAATACATCCACTGCTGGACATAGGCCTCCCCCAAGCACCGCCACTTCGACCAGATCTGTGCTTCTCGCATCAGCGTATTCCTTCACCAGGTCATTGGTTCACCTTGTGGGAGGCCTTCCAACGCTAATTCTTCAGGTTCGCGGTCACCACACCAGAACCTTACAGCCCCATCGGCCATCTGTTCTGCGAGCAACGTGCACTGCCCACTGCCGCTTCAGTTTGGCAAATCTTCGGGCTATGTCGATTACCTTAGTTCTCCTAAGAATCTCTTCATTTCTGTTTCGGTAACGTAGGGAAACTCCAAGCAAATCTCTAAGCATTGCCCTTTCGTTGACTTTCAACATTCTAATGTTGCCCATGATGAGCGACCACGTTTCAGTGCCATAGGTCATCACTGTTAACAAGTACTGGTCAAAAACTTTTGTCTTGAGATACTGTATGTGGGATGAGAAGATATTGCGTAGCTTTCCGAACGATACCCAGCTGAGTTGCATTCGACGATTGACCTCCTTCTCGAAGTTGGGCCTACTTAACTGGACAGTTTGTCTTAGGTAAACAAAATCGTCCACTACTTCGAGTGTAAATGTCTTCCTTCTTCATGACGGTGGGTACTACAATCCCTATCTTTGAAAAGGTTGTGAAAAGACGCTTATGCGCGGCACCGTTTAGTTAAAAGGCTAGGCAGTTAACTGAACGGCTAATTGAACAAGTTGGCTGCGACATGTCTATCACTGGCTGTTTTTAGTTCATAAGGAGTCTGTGCTAATGGTTGTACTAATTATTAAGGTTTTTTAGGTTGATCGAAAAATAACATCCAAATATGCTATCTTTCCTCTAATGAATACTCATAATAAAGCTGAAGCGTTTGTTTGTTTGTTTGAACGTGCTAATCCCTGGAACTACCAGTCGGATTCGAGAGAATATTTTTGCATTTGATAGCCCAATTCTTGAGAAAGGTTATAGGTTATTTAACATCACGCTACGACCCTTAGGAGCGGAGCAAACACAGAAACAACGCTAAGCGAAAGGGAAGTAATATCGCGGGCGGGCGAAGGGATGCGACGCGGTGGCTCGAGGGGCGAAATTTCACGCGGACGAAGTCGCGAGCAGACGCTAGTCTATACAAATAAATAAAATTGGAGTGTCTGTTTGTAATATCAAAAGAACCGCTTTTTCTTAAACGCATTTGGATGTATACACGGTACATATACCAAAATAACATTTACTTTTACATTTATTTTTTGAAGTGAAACTTCTTTAGGCGCGCTTGACTTGGGGAGTAAACTGGCGAATGCGTTACGAAAACGTGTGATCGGGCGAGTAGGGAAGGTACGTAAAAAATAGC
Organism: Amphipoea lucens; assembly: GCA_947508005.1. Lineage (NCBI taxonomy): Eukaryota > Metazoa > Arthropoda > Insecta > Lepidoptera > Noctuidae > Amphipoea > Amphipoea lucens. The sequence goes on along the minus strand of OX382368.1, from coordinate 7,327,059 downwards.
TGGAAATACCTGGTGTAAAAACCCGGTCCCGGTCGCATAGATATGCGACCGGGTTTTTACACGGTATTTGCTTCCAGGTACGCACACCAGGTACCGACTCAATATACTTGCAAGACTATAAAGTATCTTATACGGCTACTCGCTCAAATACGTAGGTACTCAACCGCGTTAGTTTTCGCAAATGCGATCATGCTCCTTATCAGTAAGAGTCTACGGAACAATTTCGTATGCAAGTATTTTTGAAGGGAAACTTCTTTACGCGCGCTTGATTTGGGGAGTAAACTGGCGAGCGCGTTACGAAAAGTGTGATCGGGCGAGGTGAACGGGAGTTGAGTGAGGGATATAAGCAAGACAAAGCAGTGCGCGCGCACGTTTTCTTTCTCTCTTCCTCTCATAGCCAAATACGTATGAAGTTTTTTTTTCTTTTGCTTATATCTCGAAAATGTTGCGTCCTATCGCAAAAATAATGAAAATTTCGACCGCCTTTATAAAACCCATAAACTCCTTCCTAAAACTCAACATGTAGGTAATCATTTTTCATATTTTCCAAACAAAAAGTGTAAAATTCCGAAAAAAACACGCCAAGGCCGCCCCGTCCGCGCCTGCGGCTCTAAAAAACAATACACGGGGTTAGGGCAAATAAGTACCTTGTCAAATTCGATTTTTGTTGTGTCAAAATTATTTACGTGAAACTTCTTTATGCACACTTGACTTGGAGAGTAAGCTGGCGAACGCGTGACGTAAGCGTTACGAAAAGTGTGATCGGGCGAGTAGGCAAGGTACGTATTTACTCGACCAGGTTTTTGCTTCCAAGTACGCACACCAGGTACCGACTCAAAATACTTGCAAGACTATAAAGTACCTTATACGGCTACTCGCTCAAATACGTAGGTACTCAACCGCGTTAGTTTTCGCAAATGCGATCATGCTCCTTATAAGTAAGAGTCTACGGAACAATTTCGTATGCAAGTATTTTTTACTTTAATGGTTTGCAAGTATTTATTTGTAAACGCGATTTTGCTCCTTATTTATAGGAAGTCATTGATCAATTTCCTATGCAAGTAGTTTTACTTCCAACGGGGCTTTTAAATACGCGATTGTACTTCTTATCTGTATGAAGTTATGGATCAATTTTCTATGCAGATAGAAAATACTTGAAAGTATCTCGCTCCGTCGTGCCTCGACGCTCGAGTACGTAGGTACTCAAATAGTTCAACAACCGCGTTTGTTTTCGCAAATGCGATCATGCTCCTTATCAGTAAGAGCACAGAATACTTAATAGTACTACGTACAGAAAGGACACTCCCTTCCTCGCCCTCATATCAGATACCGCACCTCACCCCGCACTTCGAGGTATTCGTCGCCGACTCTTTAGCAAGGGCGCTCGCGAACCGCAGCGCTGTATTGCTGACACGAACACACAATTATGCGATTTAAAAGTTTTATTTGAGTTTTAATCACGATGGTTGGATATTGTGATGCTTTTCCGAATTCGTATTTACATAAACTGTTTGTAAGATTTCGCATTTTTAATAACATGCGATTTAATAACCGATTATTTACAGATAAGTCATTTAAACTAAACTATTTTAGTTTTTTATTTCATTACGAACCCGACTATATAAATAAACAATTGAACTACATGGTCACTTCATAATAATGCACACGTTCGGGCAGCGCCGCCCGTCGTCATCGTTCGGTTCCCCGACACAAATTGTTTACCGCGCCATTTTTTTTACGCTACTAGATTTCACGCACACATTTGCACGTATACAAACGTCATTTGTTTATGTAGTAATTATTTAGTAGTTAGTAGTAAATTATTTAGTAGTTAGTAGTAATTATTTTGCGAGCGTTGTATGGAGTGTCCGAGGTGTGGTAAGACCCTTACCACACCTCGGACACTCCATACAACTCTGTAAGAGTCTACGAAACAATTTCGTATGCAAGTATTTTTACTTTAATGGTTTGTAAAAGTAATTATTTGTAAACGCGATTGTGCTCCTTATTTATAGGAATTCACGGGTCAATTTCCTATGCAAGTACTTTTTTCTTCCATCAAGGCTTTTGTTTGATTACGCGACTGTACTTCTTATTTGTATGAAGTTATGGATCAATTATCGATACAGATAGAAAATACTTGAAAGTATCTCGAGCCCTGGTTTTAGGCCCTGGTTTTAGGCCCTGGTTTCTTAAGGTGGACGTACTTGGAAGCCCTGGTACTCGATTTTGCAAGTACGACCCATGTCTACGGGCTACGGGCGAGGCGAACGGGAGTTAAGTGGGGGATATAAGCAAGAAAATCAGTGCGCGCGCACATTTTCTTTCTCTCTTCCTCTCATAGCCAAATACGTTTGAAGTTTCACTTCAGTCGTGTGGTCATAAGCACACTCGTTTTTTTTTACTATTTTTGTATGTCTGTCTGTTTGTTCCGATTAATCTCTGAAACGGTTGGCCCAATTTTGACGGGACTTTCACTGGCAGATAGCTGATGTAATAAGGAGTAACTTAGGCTACTTTTATTTTGGAAAATGAATTAGCGTTCCGCACAAAAAATTAAAACGTTTTCCGTCATGCGCGCGAACGAAGTCGCGGGCACAGCTAGTAAGTTACATAACCAATTTTGCAAACAAGAAACTATTTGAGCTTATAAAACCGGGTTTTTGTCCTTGTTGTTTTTTTGTACCAGTGTCCTGCGATTATTATTTATTTATAGTAATTGGCTAAGTTTTTATTATTATTTACTGGCTAACTGCCACCATGTATCTACTTTATTTATTAGTTATGTAACTTTCCAACGGCTCCGCTGGTCTCCTGGTCGCAAGCGTGACTGCCTGAGGACTGAACTGAGTCCTGAGTTCTATTTATATATATTTATTGTTCGAGAAGACTGCTATTGCATGTTTTCCATAAAGAAGTTCTCAGCCCGGAGTTCGGAAGTTGGTGGTCTGATACCCCCGTGCCTTGGTAAGCACGTGCCGTCGGTTCTGTGCCTGATCTCTATCCGGTCGTGTCGGATTGCCGTCCCATCGGACTATGAGAGAAGAAGGAACAAAGAGGGCACGTGTGTTTACGTACACACTTGTGCGCTATAATATCTCCTGCGTACATGGCTATTCTCCGTTGAGATTAGCCGTTCGTTCGGAAGGAAATTATTATTACTTATGTAACTTTTCGTATGTTAACTTTCCGATCACCGATCGTCTCTTAAAATGCAATTAATTCCATGTCAAGCGTTATTATTCGAATCTAGATTCGAAGATATTTTACGAATAGCAGATTTAAGTAGCATGGTGCTTCCCATGGTAGCTACCCCTTCTTAACAGGAAAATACTATCTACTACTATCTATCTGAACGTGAGCACTGGTGGCCTAGTGGTAACGGCTGCGACTTGCGAGTTGCAGATCGTAGGTTCGAACCTACACTGGCGCTTTACTTTGTGAAAATTATTTCATCAGCACTGCTCTCAAAACGGCGAAGAAAAACATCGTGAGTAAATCCTAGAACCAAAAATTCGAAGACAAATGACATCTACCAACCCACACTGGGGTCGTGTGGTGGATTCCGGCCCACTCCCTCTTACCGAGAGGAGGCCTGTGCCCCAGCAGTTGGATCATTATAAGCTGATAATGCAATCTGACCGTTGCTTGAAGTAGTCATAGCACGACCAAGTGACAATACACCAGAAACAGTTTATTTTAAAGAAAAAGAAAGAAAGAAATACCTTTATTTGCGGCACACATGACGCATAAAAAAACGCAAACAAAAAAAAAATACAATTTGGGAGAAAACATTCGTCACATCTACGGAAAACGGCCATCCCTGAGCATAATGCTGAGACGGGTGCGCCAAAGTTCACCTAAATTTTCAACTCCGATAATTGGAAATCCGAAAATGTTCTTCCTAACATTTTTCATCCTAACAACCACAATTCCTAACTACTCTGTCTCTAATGTTCATAATTCCGAATCATTCAACTTCGTAATGTCAGGAGCAATAAACATCTATTATACTTTTATTTGTTTTCCTATATTTTCTCAAACATAACCATCTTTTACACTATTATTCAAAGTCATATCTTTTTTGTTTAGATCGTCAACATAGGATGCAAAAGCGAGCAAAGGGCACCCCGAGGTTCGGTTTGGTTAGGTTACTTTAAACCCTTTACACAGAAATAGGGGCCCCGCAAAGCGGGGCTCCGTCGACATAGGATGACATAGGATGAAAAAAAAAGTTTTTATCATATTATACTAAATAGGTTTTATGTCTATTGAGTGGTATATCAAACGATTTTATATTAATTGTCTGTTATTCTTATAGAAATTAGTTACATTAAAATTATATCAATCGTTTATTATATTAACTGGTCATTATATCAAATAAAATTATAGGTTCAGTTGTTATATATTGTAAATATTAGAGGTTTTGTAATTATATCATATATTACTTATCCGTATAAAGTCCCAGGCCATGAAAATATTATGGTAATTATGTTTAGGGATAAAAGCGTTATGATAAAAAACAGTAGGAGTTTAAAATATTTACATTAATGATATTATTAATTACAATTTTCGGAAACATGATTGTTATGAACATCGCCGGTAGCACTACAAATAGTATGAATGAAAACTTTAGGATGAACAATTTTACGAAGAGTGATCATTCGGATTACAAATCGTTAGGAAGAACAATTTCGGGTAAAGAACTTTAGTTGAGCCAATATGGACCCTGCTGAGACCCTATACAAGACAGAGCCCCAGCGCTGGTTTTCAGCGACAGCCTGGTTTTATCCTACGTGCACGTGTCTAAAACTTTTAGGGAGTTGTAAGTAGGTATGCTGCGTTTATCAGTTGCTGTTTGATTGGGTGACGTACAGTGCAAACCGATGAACAATTCATTTAGTGCTAATGGAATATTCTGTAGATCCTTAAATATCTATGATCTCAAACGGTCCAGTCGTAAAATTTTAAAGTGATCAATAAATATTATGTTCGTTGTTATTTGAACGAATCGTGAGAGAAAACAAGTGTTGAGCCATAAGTGTAATGTCTACATTATTTAATTCTAATTCAGAATGCAAAAACCTTTAGTAAATTATTGTGAACTTTGATCAATGTTTGAGGATGAATAAGTATTTGCTCCAAAATTCTTCAACAAGAGTGTCATAGAATGTTTAGATGAGTGTTGTGACTCATCTTCATGTCGACGGTGAAGTGTCAATATGTAATAACTAACATTTTAGCGATTTTCACTTTATTGCATATTCGTAGGTAAAATATGAAATAGCTCATATTTGCAAAGACATAAGGTCTTGAATCGACGACGACGTTTCCTACTATTTGTTTAATATAAGTAACTTTTTTATTATAAAATATTAAAAGCTATAGAAATGAAACGTTTTTTTCGCCTCCTGTAAAATCATGATTTTAGACGAGTGTCCTTTTGTCTATTCCTTGATATGCAATGGTCGCTGTAGCACCATGAACATGAGGCTACAGGAGCTAGTGCGAATCTTGGGGTTCATTCGATTAATCGAGTCTGGTTTAACCATGCTGGGGTCGGTGCAATTCATTCATTCATTCATTCCTGTAAAATCATGATTTTGTAGTTATTAGATATTGACACTTCACCGTCGATGTATCGGTTTAGCCTGAATTGTCCCAAGACAGGGCGAAAGCTTTTCTATTCCATAGTTTGTTACTAATTAATACCTGACTTTCTTTTAGCTATAATCATTAGTGTATTAAAAATATATATATTAGGTCCTTACATATGAAATTGGCGTTTTTCGTACTGGCCACTTTAATCACGAATTTCTCCTCTTTGGTAAGGAATTCCAAATTCAAATTTGTACAGCTATTTACTCATGTATTTGTGCTTCGATGACCGTCATTCATTTGTTTTTTTTCTTCTGTTTTTTCTGTTTGCGTCACTCATTTTACAAAATGGAAAATTTAAAATATCGCATTATTTACGAGTACGAGTTCCGCCGTGGCACTAGTGCTGCGGAAACGACTCGAAGGGTGAATGATGTGTATGGCGGTCATGTTGCAAAAGAAAACACAGTTCGTTTTTGGTTCCAACGTTTTCGTTCTGGAAATTTCGACCTGCAGAACAAGCCCCGTGGACGGCCTGAGACCCAAGTTGATAATGGAGAATTGAAGGCTATTGTGGAAGCGGACCCATCGCAAACCACGTCCGAGTTAGCTGCAGGCTTCGATGTTAGTGATAAAACTGTTTTAATTCACTTGAAGCAAATTGGGAAGATTAAAAAGCTCCACGCCACTGCTGCTTCACGACAACGCCAGACCACACACTGCGCAACAGACGGCTACCAAATTAGAAGAGCTTGAATTGGAATGTCTTAGACATCCTCCGTACTCCCCGGACCTTGCTCCAACAGATTACCATTTTTTTCGCAATTTGGATAACTTTTTGCAAGGGAAAAAATTCAACTCCGATGGGGCAGTCCAAATCGCCTTCAAAGATTTTATTGATTCCCGTCCGACTGGTTTTTTTAGTAAAGGGATCAATGAACTACCTATAAGATGGCAAAAGTGCATTGAAAACAATGGTTCATACTTTGATTAATTAAATATATATCGGCGCAAATACAACAGTTCACCGATAATAATTAGTTTCCTAATCTGATTATTCTAAAATTAGTTCATAAATCATACTTTGAGTTTATTATGATGTGAAATTAACGTTCAACAGCATGTCATTTATTTCTGTTATTGTAATTTCAATACTTAACCTAAAAACTTGTGTACACGTGCACGTGCGACGAATCCTATAAATACGGCCGCACTGTCGGCACTCGGTCATTCGTGCTCGAGCCGTCGTACAGTACGGACCTCTCTGGGACGTCGTTACGCTGCCCGTTGAATATACGAAGCCTACAAGTACTCGTGAAGTTTTCTTTCGAGGACCCAAACATGAGTCATCAACAAGAACCCAACCATTGTGACGTCAGCAATGCTGACGTCACACTTTTTAAAAACACTACGGAGGTTCCTCCTCCGTCATCAGAAGTGGGATCGCAAGGATCTCCTACCCAAGCTGCTACCTCATCAGCTCGTTCACCACCTGATCAACTGGAACCAATCAACACTCAGCAGCAGGAACCTGTGCTGGTTAACAATTCACCATTCGAAGCGGTACCACAATCAGGACTGCAAGCGCACCCTCACTATGGAATGCAGATGGGAGGGATACCACCACAATTCCTGATGCAAATGATGGAGACGATGCAGAAAATGTCGGAGCGCTTATGTGCTTCACCTACCGAAGCAAAAATAAGAATAAAGGACATCTATTTACCATCATTCGATCCGGACACCCATGTCGGTGTACGAGAATGGTGCCAGCATATTGATCAAGCGATTGAAGCGTACAAGCTGAATAATTTCGATGTACGTATGAAAGTCTGCAGCCTGTTAAAGGGACGTGCAAAAATGTGGATTGATGATTGGATGGTCACTACTACAACGTGGGAAGAGTTGCGGAAAAATCTGATCACCACGTTCGAACCCGAAAATAGATACTCCCGGGACATCATCATGTTTAGAGAACATGTTTACGACTCAACAAAAGACATTGCGGAGTTCTTGTCACGTGCTTGGATCTTGTGGCGAAGAGTTACCAAAGACAAACTGGGAGACGAACATGCTGTGGAAGCAGTGATCGGATGCGTAAACGACGAGCGCTTGCGTATCGAACTATTAAATGCCAGGGCAACTACTGTCCCTGAGCTTATCTCTGTTGCAACATCCATACGGAAGAAGCGTAGCCACCCAAGCGCCAGTTCCACTACTTATAATAAGCGTCCACGTTTTTCGGACAATACGCCATCTACATCTAGCTGCCGCATATGTAAGAAGACAAACCACAACACTAACGACTGCAGATTCAAACCTTCGGAGTCTAAACCTAAACCAGAAGCTAGCAACAGTAAGGATTCGAAGACAACAGCTACATCTGCCTGTACCTATTGCAAGAAACCAGGCCACACTTACGAAACTTGCTTCAAACGCGAACGATCATTAACTTCAAACGTGAACTGCGTAGCAAGCAATAAGCTGGCTCCTATCACCATCAAAATAGGTGAAAGGATTTTGCAAGCCGTCTTTGACAGCGGGGCGGAGTGCTCAATCATCAAAGAATCTATTGCTGCAGCTTTACCTGGTCAAAGGAGACCAGTAGTCAACTATTTGAAAGGGATTGGTCAATTCCCCGCACTATCATTAACCAAATTTACAACTGTATGCGTCGTGGACACCATCAGTGTAGAACTGGAGTTTTACGTATTGCCCGACTATGAAATGTCAACAGATATTTTAGTGGGCATGAACCTGATCCATGACACAAATCTAAGCGTGATAATTACATCCAACGGGACGAAGCTAATCCATAAAACGCTTGTCAATCATGTGAGTACGAGTTCTTCTCTCTTCAACAACTTGGACTGTGACCTAACCAATGAAGACGAAGTCGTGCAGCTACGTCGACTTCTGAATAAATACGAACACCTGTTTATTCGTGGATATCCTAAGACTCGGGTCAACACCGGCGAGCTTGAAATCAGACTGAAAAACCCTGATAAATTCGTGGAAAGAAGACCATATCGCCTCAGTCCAGTGGAACGAGAGAAGGTTCGCACCATAATCCAAGAACTTCTGGAACATAACATAATTCGAGAAAGCAAATCTCCCTACTCAAGCCCCATCATCTTAGTCAAGAAGAAGAATGGTGACGATCGGCTTTGCGTGGACTTTCGAGAACTAAACTCTAATACTCTACGTGACCATTACCCACTGCCGTTGATATCCGATCAGATTGACCAGTTGGCAAATGGTTATTTCTACACAAGCCTTGATATGGCAGCTGGCTTCCATCAGATTCCCATCGGTGAAACCTCCATAGAAAAGACCGCCTTCGTCACACCAGATGGATTATATGAATACCTCACCATGCCATTCGGTTTGAGCAATGCTTGTTCGGTTTACCAACGATGCATCAACAGAGCTCTGACATCATTGCTGGGAACAGCTGCACAAGTCTACGTAGATGATGTGTTAAGTAAATGCACAGATTTCCCTGAGGGAATCTCGCATCTGGAGCGAATCCTCATAGCTCTGCAAGATTCGGGATTTTCTATCAACGCAGACAAGTGCAGTTTCTTCAAACGGTCCATTGAATATCTCGGAAACGTAGTTTCTGATGGCCAAGTACGACCGAGTCCGCGAAAAGTAGAGGCCCTCGTCAAAGCTCCAGTACCCAAAACTGTCAAGCAAGTCAGGAAGTTCAATGGTCTTGCTGGATACTTCAGGAAGTACATTCCTGACTTTTCTCGTGTAATGGTACCTTTGTACGAACTGACAAAACAAGGAGCAAAATGGACATGGACAGACAAACACGAAAAAGCCCGTAACACAATCATCGAATGCTTAACGTCTGCTCCAGTACTTACATTATTCCGAGAAGAAGCACCCATTCAACTATACACGGATGCAAGTAGCCTTGGATTTGGTGCAGTGCTGGTTCAGGTGATCAATGGACGTCAACATGCAGTTGCCTTTATGAGCATGAGAACCACGGAGGCTGAAAGCCGCTACCACTCCTACGAGCTGGAGACACTAGCAGTGGTACGCGCTATAAAACACTTTCGCCAGTATCTATACGGGCGAAAATTCACCGTGATAACAGATTGCAACGCGTTAAAAGCGTCAAAACACAAAAAGGATCTATTGCCGAGGATTCATCGCTGGTGGGCGTTCTTACAAAACTACGATTTCGAGGTAGAGTACCGCAAAGGTGAACGTCTACAACACGCTGACTTTTTCAGTAGAAACCCAGTTGAGTTTGCAGTCAATGTTATGACAAAAGACCTGAACTGGCTAAAAATTGAACAGCGACGGGACGATGAACTACGACCAATAATGGACAGCCTCAGTGATAATAACCCAGTAGAAGATTATGTGTTAGAGGACAATATCTTAAAGAAGAACGTCAATGATCCTACCTTCGGTCAGCAGCTCAGTACAGTCGTTCCCAAGTCTTTTCAATGGAGCATTATAAACTCTTTTCACACTGCACTAAAACACCCCGGCTGGGAAAAGACACTGCAGAAAATCCGAGAAACTTATTGGTTCAACAAAATGAGTTCTACTGTTCGAAGATTTGTGGATAACTGCGTTATATGCCGAACATCCAAAGGAAGATCCGGGGCTGTTCAAGCTCAATTACACCCGATACAAAAACCGACGGCTGCGTTCCAAGTTATTCATATGGACATAACAGGGAAGCTGGGCACTTCAGATGATCAGCAATACGTCATAGTCACCATTGACGCTTTCTCGAAGTACGTTTTACTATACTTCAGCACTAACAAAAACCCACACAGTACATTGGCTGCTCTAAAACGTACTGTACATCTATTTGGCGCACCGGTCCAAATCATAGTCGATGGAGGAAGAGAGTTCCTTGGCGAGTTCAAGGAGTACTGTGATAATATTGGAATAAATATCCATGCTATCGCTCCAGGAGTTAGCCGAGCGAATGGCCAAGTTGAAAGGGTTGTTGCAACCCTCAAGAATGCATTAGTAATGATTAAAAACTACGAAACGGAGCAGTGGCACACTGCACTTGAAGAACTTCAATTGGCAATGAACTGTACAAGTCATCGAGTTACCGGTGTTGCACCACTGACACTTATTACACAACGAAAGCACTGCGTACCTCCTGAGCTTCTCAACTTGGTGGATATTGACAACGAAACCGTTGATATTGAAGCGCTTACTCAACAAGTTCAACAGAAAATGATCCGTTCTAGCGAACAAGACAGACAACGCTTCAACCTACATAAGGCCAAAATCCATCATTTCCAAAGAGGAGATTACGTATTGGTTAAGAATAATCCCCGCAACCAAACCTCGCTTGACCTTAAATTCAGCGAACCGTATGAAGTCTGTAGAATACTGGAAAATGACCGATATTTGGTAAAGAAAGTTATGGGCAGAGGACGACCCCGCAAGGTTGCCCATGATCAGCTACGCCGTGCTCCACAACCTGGTGATCAGTTGACCGTATCGGCAGGAAACGAATCACCTACTCACCGAGATCCTGCTGCAGAACCAACTGAGCCCATTCCATCGACCTCACGAGAAGAACTGCAAATACAGCCAAGCCACGACCTACAGGGTGAAGATAACCCATCAGAATAAATGGTAAGTAACTCAATTCAACTTCAAATAAACCTTTAATGAATCTACGAGAAACTCCGAGAAGTCTACGAGAACCTCCGAGAACTCTACGAGAACCTACGAGAACTCTACGAGAACCTCCGAGAACTCTACGAGAACCTCCGAGAACTCTACGAGAACCTCCGAGAACTCTACGAGAACCTCCGAGAAATCTACGAGAACCTCCGAGAACCTACTAACTTTACTAGCATTGATATTCTCAAACTTGCATAACAGTTCAAGTTGCTTACAGATGCACTACTCAGAGAAGTTCTTTCTATTCTTGCAGGTCAATAAGATTCGACGAGAACCTACGAGACTCTACGAGAATCCACAACAACTTACGAGAATCAACGAGGCTGGTGCAGAGCGCGCACCGCCTGTCAGTATGGCCGTATCGGCGCAAATACAACAGTTCACCGATAATAATTAGTTTCCTAATCTGATTATTCTAAAATTAGTTCATAAATCATACTTTGAGTTTATTATGATGTGAAATTAACGTTCAACAGCATGTCATTTATTTCTGTTATTGTAATTTCAATACTTAACCTAAAAACTTGTGTACACGTGCACGTGCGACGAATCCTATAAATACGGCCGCACTGTCGGCACTCGGTCATTCGTGCTCGAGCCGTCGTACAGTACGGACCTCTCTGGGACGTCGTTACGCTGCCCGTTGAATATACGAAGCCTACAAGTACTCGTGAAGTTTTCTTTCGAGGACCCAAACATGAGTCATCAACAAGAACCCAACCATTGTGACGTCAGCAATGCTGACGTCACACTTTTTAAAAACACTACGGAGGTTCCTCCTCCGTCATATATTATATTAAAAAATATTCGACTTTTTGTTCCTTCCATACAAAACGCCAATTTCATATGTAAGGACCTAATATTTCCTGTCAATTCTTGTCCTGTTTCTTAGTACATTGCGATTGCGTAGTGTGGGACGCCCCCAGCTAGATGGACCGTTGGATTGTTCGTATATTGGCGTGTGCTAGCTGACATGTCACTCATTTGGAGTAACATCCACGTAAATGTATTTTGTCCCAAAAATGAGTTAAATATGCCAAAGCACTTAGAAAGCATATTAACGTAAAGCAAAGACTTAAAAAAAAAGTAGCATTTACGTCGATGTTTCTCCAAATGAGCGATATGGCAAACTATTTAATTTAAGGTTTTATGTTTCGTAATATACTATTTATTCTGTGCTATATTGTGCATAGAACAGCTATGCTGCTGGGAATTTTGTTGCATCACTTCTTCTTCCCAGCTAAAGCACTAGGATGTGGTGAAGGGCGGGCGTTTCGGGGGACGGGGTTTTGTCATAATTATGTAATGTTGATGTTTAAAAACTGATTCAGCCTAGTTTGAATATAACTTTTGATTTTTGACCGACGACCTTATAAAGGTGGCTAGGACAGACTACATGCGCAAGGCGGAGGGCAGGATGTTGTGGCGCAGCCTGGGAGACTTACGTCCAGCGGTGGACTGTCATAGGCTGAATTGATTGAAGTGCAATTGCCTTTGTAATTTAAGAGGCTGTGATCCTGGAGATCCAAACTAATATTATAAATGCGAAAGTAACTCTGTCTGTCTGTCTGTCTTTTCTTCACGCCTAAACCGCTGAACCGATTTAGATGAAATTTGGTATAGAGATAGTTTGAGTCCCGGGAAAGGACATAGGATACTTTTTATCCCGATATTCCCACGGGATCGAGACTTGCGCGGGTAAAACCGCGGGGCGCAGCTAGTCTGTCATATAGGAAGTCCTGAAGCCAGTATAGACTATAGCTCTCTCAAAGGTTATTTTACATGACATACACAATCAGTCTTTAATGTTGCCACTGCTAGTACACAGGCCTCCTCATCTCGAGAGGGAGTGGGCTGTAATCTACCTCGCGGGCCCGGTGCGGGTTGGTAGATGTTACATCGTCGCTAATCTCACTAAGTGACGTAACTGATTCGATGCATATTTTACAGTACAGTATTACTACTATTGTTATCGTGTTAATATTGTTTTTTTTTTTGTTTTTCTTTGTCCGGAATACATGATCAGATATCAGATTCGACTTGGAAAATGTATCAAATTATTATAGTTAGGCCGGCTTAGTCCAAAATGTCAGATACGTCAGTTAGTTAGATTAGCGACGACATGTCGTCGAATTTTTGGTTCTACGACATGCCGGTTTTCTCAAAATGTTTTCCTTCACTGTTTTGAGAGCATAGCCTGTTCTCAAAAAATCTTGCTGTTACTTAATTTTGACACATGAACCAATAAAAATTGTACCTATTTCAGTACCAGTATTTAAGCAGCTGGGTCCTGCAGATTAGACATGGCTGCTTTGCCTTGCAGTAGAGGATATTTTTTTTAGGCATTTAATTTTTTTGTGCGTCAGGTATGTATTCAGTGTAGTGCTACTATCAGTATTGCCATTTTTTCATCTTAAACAAGTTTTAAGTACAGACATCAAGCTAGTACAATCTGTCAAATTTCATTAATAGATTTTCAACTTTATCACTAAAGCATAAGGTTCAAAGTTGATTGGAAAAATTTGACAGATTCGGGTAGCTTGATGTGATGGCGTCTGTACGTAGAGTTTTGCACTAAATAAAATATTGTTCAATAACACATTTATTCTTTTAATGAAAAGATGATGAGATTTATTCTTTTAATGATTCATGTATTTGGTCTAAATTATTACATTAGTAGTATTTGTTCTAATGTTGATAGACAATCTTCATTCTAAAGCGAGATCTTCAGCTGCTACTGCTTCAAAGAATTTTTTTATGTTTTCAATAACTTTCGCGACTATCCCTTTGATGATTGGTTGACCGATTTCGGTGATAACATCATTGCCGTTTGAAGATATCAACTCTTCGGTGGACTTGCCTGTAATAGGAAAAAGTAGAATACTTATTAAAATTGTATCACTTACTACTTCTTTGAGTTTTTTTTAACTAGCTTTCTCATTGCTTACTTATTTGGAATAGTTTTTTTTAATTATTAACCAATTTTAAATAATTATAACTCGCACAATTGATGTACGGACGTGTCAAAACATCGAGATTTTTAAAAAGTGCTTCATCTAACTTAAATATTAATGTAGTGTATACATAAACCTTCCGGAATAAATTCTCTAAGTGAGGAGCAAATCATATCAAAATATATTGAAAAAGTTTAGAAGAACTAAGCGGTCACATAGACAGACACGATAAATACTTAGACTTACGTAAAATACGTTATCTATACGTACGAAAGATATAAATAAGGCTACCCACCCGCCCACGTCAGACTTTTTGTAGCACCGATAATCGGGCCGATTTATCCTCCGATTCTTACGACTGATTTTGTGACCGACTCAACGTACACGTCTGTCATTTTGTCTGTGGCTATTGAGGGAGCATGCATGTGCATGCTTCCGACTGTCGGTGAGTAGTGTGCGTTAGCGCCTATATGTCCGAACGTTCCATTTTTCACCGATAATCGGATCGGTCGGGATGCACCGATTTTATTTCTGACCGACTTTTTGTAGGAAGTGTGCGTTGCACTATTGCCATCAGTACGTTCTATTTTTCTCCTACAAAAACGGTCACCGATTATCGGACGTAGGCGGGCAGCCGAAATACTTACCTACGTAAAAATTCGTTATCTATATGCACGGAAGTTGTAAATAAATACTTACGTAAAAATTCGTTATCTATATGCACGGAAGTTGTAAATAAATACTTACGTAAAAATTCGTTATCTATATGCACGAAAGTTGTAAATAAATACTTACGTAAAAATTCGTTATCAGGAAATAGGTTTTCGAACTTCACATTAGACTTTTCCTTTAATTCAAAAGTGTGTTTCCATGACTTGACACCCCAGTGCATCTTTCCATCTTTGCCTGTATTTTCCGAAATATCTACTTCTACAGATATTACAATCTTCGCTGAAATTATTAAAAAAAAAAATCCATTAACAAAAGTACCAACTCATTCATTGGTGTAGTGGTCGCAAGCGCTACTGTTGCGCATGACCTCTTGGGTAGGAATTTCTCAGTAAAAGCCCGGTTTCTGGATTTGTGGCCAGTTGAGGGCAATAGACTCGCCCCTTAGTACATGAGACTTAAACATAACTGGCGAAATGTGGGTGTACTTACATAAGTCAGCTAAAACAGACATAAGTTTTGAGGTTGTTATAAACTTCTGTCGTGGATTTTGTCTGAAATCACCACCTTAGGAGGTTACCGTCAACATGGAGGGACCATGACTTGGATTTCAAATCAGCCCTTTCTTAGTTGATACCTACTCTTCACAAAGAACACACCCCCCAAATTTCATGTCTCTAGGACCAGTGGTTTAGGCTGTGCGTTGATATATCAGTCAGTCAGGACTTTGAATTTTATATAAGTATACAGGAAGATTTTTTTATCACCATCCAAATTTTTACAGGGTGTTCTACCCATGAATATGAACAACTTTCACTATGGGACCAACTCTGAAATCACGAAAAAAAAGTCAGCTGTTTCATACATTTTGGTCAAGTAGGTATTGGACTTTTGTATGAAACAGCTGATTTTTTTTTCGTGATTTCAGAGTTGGTCCCATAGCGAAAGTTGTTCATATTCATGGGTAGAACGCCCTGTAAAAATTTGGATGGTGATAAAAAAATCTTACTGTATAGATTGGAAACTAAATTCGTTGTGTGAAGATGTTATTGTGATCATATTATGCGCATTTTTAATATCGTGTTCACACTTCACACTCAGCAATACGCAGCAACATTTTTGTTTCATCGAATCTGGGAAGAATAAATTAGCCTACTATGTTTAGAATCCATATTATCACACTAATATTATAAAGGCGAAAGTTTGTGAGTGTGTGTGTGTGTGTTTATATGTTTGTTACTGGCTGGATCAATTTTGATAAAATTTTGTATGGAGGTAGCTGACACCCTGGATTAACATATAGGCTACTTTTTATCCCGATATTCCCACGGGATCGACATTTACGCGGGTGAAACCGCGAGGCGCAGCTAGTAATATTACAAATTCGAAAGTAACTCTGTGTCTGTCTGTCTGTTTGTCTGTATGTTACCTTTTCACGCCTAAACCACTGAACGGATTTCGATAAAATTTGGCAGAGAGATAGATTGCATCCCGAGGAAGGACATAGGATAGTTTTTATCCCGATATTCCTACGGAATCGACACTTATGCGGGTGAAACCGCGGGGCGCAGCTAGTTCTAAATAAAACATTAGTAGTACTTAAAGCCTAGTTTAAAAAACGTAAGTATGAAATGAGATTTTCCACAGTTTCTGAAATAGGAAACTTAAGTCCACTTGCTCTTTTTCCGATGGGTTCAAAAATAGAACTTCAAGAATACTTATCTGTCTGGACCCAATGTCTGATAAATTCAGGTACCTACCGTTAGTACATAGTGTATCGAGAATACGCAAGCAATCATTCAATATTTATGCGCTACTGCGCATTTAATGGTCTGTAATTTAGATTGGTGCAATGGTTATCTGATTAGACGTCTGATCCTACTTGATTTAATATAAAATTAGTTTTTGTGATCCGTTATTTTGGAGTTATTTTTGTGTTTAAATTGATTTAATTTCTTAGTAGTCATATTTGTCACCTTAGAGATTTTTGCTTTACTATCTTAAGGTAAACAACATGTTCAGTCTTCTGCATAATGCTAAATAGTAATACCAGCATATTACAATTTCGATTTAAATAAATGAATAACTTTTTGTCCCACTGCAGGGCAAAGGCCTGGTATCGTGCATCACATCTAGATGATCTGATCTTAAAAAAGCTCCCTGCAAACATGTAGGTAGGTTAACTACTTAACATTTTTAACATGCACATGATACATCGTTGGATAAGGGTTTTATGGCTTCAAAAATTTTGCATTTATGAGTTTTTGCTAGGACCCTTGTAAATGAATTTACCTGTATATCAGAGTTGCTCGTAAAATGAGTCACAGTCTAATATTGTCTAGGAATTTTATTTGGACCTCACATAATATACAGTGTTGTTATGCCCATTTTATTAAATTGTTAAAGAAGTCAGAAAAAACTTAAAAATACCTTTGCCTCTACATAAACTTTTTTTTTTAATTTTTGTTTATTGCTGAATGTGCCCGCTCTTTACCTCGATCACGCCTGATGGAAAGCGATGGATCAGGTCTATGGTGGAACGAGCGTGCCCAGAAGATGCCTAAGGAACTCCCACGCATTGACGAAACACAGCAGGCTGCTTGACGCCGGACTCCGGTGGGAGGGTGGTCGCAAGCCAGGCGGGCGTTAGCCCTACCATCGCAAGGGAAAAATTGGCCAGTCAAATAAGGTATTGGGTGTGACTGTCCAGGATGCGCCGAGCGCTCGGTTCAGTTGAGTAACTGGCGGAACAAACTGCGCTGCACGAGGAGGCTTCTTCACTTCAACTAGGTCGGAGAAATATATGCGCAACGGACTCTAAAGTCCCCAGCAAGTAACAAAATTAGGTTAAATATATGTAGGTACTTACGGACTTTAGCACTCAGATCCCCATTGCCTTCAATAGGTAGAATGAAGAGTTGTCCTTTCATGTCATACTTTCCTTTGAAGTCTACTGCACATGAAATTTTGATGAGCAGCTTTGAATTTTTGATGTCTCTCCTGGAAAAATTAAATTTAATTCTATTTTAGAGATTTGAATTAAGTTAGTAGGTATCTAATGGTCTTTGGAAACGAGAGTAGTTTGCGAGTCAGCGGTTTGTGCCACTAACTAACCCGTAGTTACATGAAGCCGAATACATTACCGACCGTTACTGACCGATTATAATATGTATGTTTTCATTTACTAGGCCATTGAAAAGCCTACGACTGAGCTGCATCCTAATTGTGTAACAAATTATCAATCACAATCTGAATGAGTTTGTGCTGATCCATTACTTCATTATGTTCGAAAAATTTGTCTGCTCAACAACGTAAATAACGCTATGAACGTTGTTGAACTGTCAAAATAAATTTATTTATTTATTAATAACCAACTTATATTGACAGTTTGCACCACACATACAAGTTATTGGTCAATGCTAAGTCATTGCTATTGTGAGTGCGTTACGCAATTACCCCGCCGACTCGCAAGCTGCGGGTTTAGCTCATGTCCGGAGTTGAAGTTTGATTCAGAAGTTTTTTATCTAAGTAATTGGATAATATTAAAAATTAGAAATGGTCGACTCTTCACGTGAGCAGAGGGCTGGCCTATTTTTTGGCCAAAGAATCAGCATTGCCGTACAACGTGGCAATGCTGCCAGCCTTTTGGGCACGTTTCCTGTTGACAACGATGCGGACGAATTTTTTTTATGCCCTTTGATTATTTCGCCTCCCTTTTTATATACTTGTAGGTACATATTATTATTTTAAGATTGTTAGCTTTTTAAATTATGTAAATATTTGAATCTTTAATAAATAAAGAATTTATGTAACCTAATAAAAATTATAAATTTTTATATTATTAAATTTATTATTACTTCTCTGAAACATGTTTTTATTATTTTTTGATAGGTGCACATTTTTTTTCGAAACAAGAAAAACACAAGTGCGCAACGTAATGTTGCTCGCTGTGAATGCAGCTATATGCTTATAAAAATGTTTGTAGGTATGTAGGTAAATAAGTGGTCTCTGGTCGTTCCATTTGTTTGCCAAGGCCATCGACTTTTACCGGAGTGGCTTTTTGCCATCACAAATTATGGAAAACAACACATGACTTGCTTTACGAAGGTTTTTTTCAACTATATTTTATAGGTAACTTGAATATCTAAATACAGACTTTAAATCTCATACTGCCTATACGTAATCTTTTTTGTAAAACTAGTCGGTAAACTATGACAACCAGTCATGAACTAGTTTTGAGTTTAAAACCTAACATGAAATACGTTATTTGTTTTTATGAGATTTGAGTACCTACCTACCTATTTTCTAATTTTGGAAATCGCGGAACTAACGTAATGAATGAACCACAATGTCCACGACATTTAGAAGTTGGCATTTTGAAAATAATAAAGTTCACCTGTTTATTAGGTATACTAGACTAGCGTCTGCCCGCGACTTTTTCCGTGTTTCTAAACCCGTTTCACCATAAAATTCTCATTAGTGAAATTATTTTCGGAGTCGGGTTAGTTTCGAAGATTACCCCTACATACAAACTCAGTTTTACCTTTTTATAATCTATTTATCTATACAGGGTGTTACAGAAAGGGTATATCAATACAAACAGGTTGAAGAGTGTATCTGGTCTAGAGTCTCTGTACAAAATTTCAGCTCAAAAGCAGTAACTTTGAAAATGCTTAATATTTTTTTATTTCGATAGTTTATTAAATTGAAATCATAAAAAACGTGTCACCGCACTAGGAGGGTCATTATCCATTATCTGTAGTGTGTCTGTGCGCCTAGTACACGCACATCACGCCGCCGCGCGCCAGTGCAGCGCCGTGATGTCGAAATAAAAAAATATTAAGCATTTTCAAAGTTAATGCTTTTGAGCTGAAATTTTGTACAGAGATTCTAGACCAGATACACTCTTCAACCCGTTTGTATTGATATACCCTTTCTGTAACACCCTGTATAAACAAAACAAAGTCGAGTTATTTACACAATTTATTACTCAAGAACGGCTGGACCGATTTTTATAATCTTTGATTCGTTATATTTGTCTCCGCCCCGAATAGCAGAATAAGTAATAAAACAAGGAACGAAAAAAAAATATAAGACATTTCAATTTTTCATACATTTTCCAATTTATTGATTCTGAGGCGGAACAAAGTTCGTTGGGTCTGCTAGTATTAGTATAGATGATACAAGAGTATTAATGTTAACTAGCTGGCTACTGCACCTTATCTTGTCTTTTGAGGAATCATCCACCATTCACTTACACCATCAACATCCACCAACCCGCAATGGGCCCGTAGTGGATCACGATCCGCTGGATCGCTGGAACCGCTGTAGTAGATTACAGCCCAATCCGTCTTACCAAGAGGAGGCCTGTGTCCCAGCAGTGGGAACATTATGTACTGATTATGCCACCATTCACTTGTTTTATAACAATCCTAATGCCTGCGTTTCACGAGGCTAGTTTTTGAGATTTATTCCGGTCTGATCATCTTATCCCCCCCTCCGTCCCCCCCCCTCGATCCCCTGCTAGTTCGTCTTCTGTTTTATACTCTGGCTTATCCACTTTATGCTAGGTTACTCTTTTTGACAGGTAAGTACAGATGCTAGGATAGGCGAGCTAGCAAGCTCTAACCTCGTTTATACAAAACTATCCTCATTGTTAGGCTAGTAAGCTAGTGAGATAGTTTAATAGGATTTTTTTTTTGATGGATGGGTAATCATCAAATCACCCCTCCCGCTCTGGATGGGGCGAAAGGGAGTGTCAGACTCTTACTGACTAAAACCCATCCGTGTTCCTTCCTTAGCCCTTTATATTCCGGGGTAGCGGTAACCCTTTCAGACAATCCCGCACCCCCGGCAAGCTTCGGCCCTGGCAGGCCCCTTCCTTTTTGCTGACATCTCTATGAGGCGCGCGTGGAACACGTACGCGCCGTCCGGCACGGGCCTGGTCCTGATCGCACGGTGAGCTACTCATTACTCTTCGTTCGCAGGCCCGTAGTTTAATAGGATGGGATTCTATTTTTTTTTTGAGCTAGTATGTCCACTGATTTTACTATCCTAGCTTGTGTACTAGCCATCATGGTATAGATCATCATCATCATTTTAGCTGAAAGATGTCCATTACTAACTGGACATAGGCCTCCGCCAATTATCGCCACTTCGACCGGTTTTGTGCTTTTCGCATCCAGCGGGTTCCTGCTGTAGCTCACCGTCCGATCAGGACGAGGCCCGTGCCGGACGGCACGTACGTGTTCTAAGCGCCTCAAAGAGATGTCAGCATAGAGGAAGGGGCCTGCCAAGGCCGAAGCCTGCCGGGGGTGCAGGATTGTCCGAAAGAGTTACCGCTACCCCGGAACATAAAGGGCTAAGGAAGGAACACGGATGGGTTTTAGTCAGTAAAAGTCTGACACTTCCTTCCGCTCCAACCAGAGCAGGAGGGGTCATTTGATGATTTCCCATCCATAAAAAAGCGGGTTCCTGCCGCCTTCACCAGGTCATCGGACCATCTTGTGGGATGCTTTCCAACGCTACGTCTCTGCCGGTACGCGGTCGCCACACCAGAACCTTTTGGCGCAACGGAAAGTGACGCAGGTGGACTTTTGCAATGCGGCGCAGCCTACTTGAATGCCTTAAGCTTTTTAGCCTTGTGCCCTATATGAGTAAGTATAATCACAACACTTACTGCCGGGACAGGCTTCCTCTCTGTGATTGGGAATGGGCCGTAATACACCACGCGGGCTCAGTGCTGATTGGTAGATGTCACATATCATGAATTTTCGGTCCTAAGACATGACGGTTTCCTCACGATGATTTCCTTCACCATTTTTGAGAGCAATGGTGATGAAATAAATTACATAAAGTAAAACTCCTGGCTGCCTACCCACGACCAACAAGTCGTATATCGGGGCCTCTGCAACTGGGCCACCACTGCTCCCTGAGCGAAGACTCATACATAAGTCGTCATCATATGCCTAGCCTTTTCCCAACTATGTTGGGGTTACCTTCCAGTCTAACTGGATGCAGCTGAGTACCACTATTTTACATGAAGCGACTGCCTATCTCACCTCCACAACCCAGTTACTGGGTAATTCGAAACCCCTTGGAAAGACTGGTTGTCAGACTTTCGGGCTTCTGACGACCCGCAACGACTGTCAAAGATCCACGAATGACAGCAGGGTCCAACGGCTTAACGTGCTTTTTGAGGCACTGAGGGGCCTTGGTATGTAAAGATGGTCACCCATCCACGGACCAACCGCGGCAAGCGTAGCTTAACCTGATCGATCGACCCGTGCGGCTGTTATTACTTAGCCACAAGCCCCTCATACATATAAGTCGTCGCTCGGAATAAAGATATTGATTTGATTTGAAAAAAACCCTTTGATCTTTAAGTATCAAAACCTTGAGATCAGATGATGGCCTTGACCGATGAAATATCAATCGAACAGGTACATTTATTATGTCTATAAATGCAGTATTCAATAAATGCACGACGCATTAACCAGTTATACGAGTATCGAGGTCTAGCCTGCAGGTTGTTTTGACCTAGGCATTGTTTATGGTGAAGTGGGACAAATTGTCAATTTGTATTTTTTTTTTCGTCGACATCTTTCATTCTGTATTAGGCGGTTGGTGGTCAACGGGATTTTCCGAAAGGGTTACCGCTGCCCCGGAACATAAAGGGCTAAGGAAGGAACACGGGTGGGTTTAATTCAGTAAGAGTATGACACTCCCTTCCGCTCCACTCAGAGCGGGAGGGGTTGATTTGATGATTTCCCATCCACAAAAAAAGGCGGTATATCCTTATTTAACCACTAGCAGCGCCCCGCGGATTCACCCTCATAAGTTAAGATCCCGTTAGAATATCGGGATAATAAGTACCTATCTTATGTGTTAATCCTGGTTATAAACTATCTGTGTGCCATCATCATCATCATCATCCAAATCCGTTTAGTAGTTTTAGCCTGAAGACGTAATAAACATACAAATACACTCACAAACTTTCGCCTTTATAATATTAGTGTGATAGTTAACGCCTGTAATCCTCGAAGGGTAAGGCAGATATATACTTATAGTATACCCACATTTTGCCAGTTATGTTTAAATCCCATGTAATAGGGGGCGAGCCTATTGGTATCAACCGGGCACAAATCCAAACTCCGGGATACTAAGAAATTCCTGATGGAAAATGCCTATAATGTTCCCACTGCTGGGACACAGGCTTCCTCTCGGCGAGAGGGTGTGGGCCGTAATCTACCACGCGGGCCTAGTGCGGGTTGGCAGATGTCACAAGTCTTCCAATTTTTGGTTCTAGGACATGCCGGTTTCTTCACGATATTTTTCTTCACCGTTTCAGGCATCTATCTGTGTTCGAACCTACGACCTACAACTCGTAAGTCGCGGCCGTTACCATATCGCCACCACTGTTCTTATAAACATAACATTAGAGCTTAAATCACCATAAATTGGAAATTAACAGGAGTACGTATAATTTAACAACTTTCTTCATCTAAAATTGTTCAGATTGTTGGTCTGAACCACTTTTATGCCGGTGCCACACCAACGGGAAACGGCAATACCCATCATCGCCGCAAACACCGCGGTAATTATTCCGATAATTAACGCGATAAATTGAGTGGCCACACTTGAACGGTTAACGTCAATTGACAATAAAATTGGTGTTAAATTTGACGCTAATGTACCCCTTGAATTTTAAAATGGACGTTGACACTGCTGCACTGTATTATACACGCGCTCACGGTGCGCAATGACAAACGTAAGTGTGGCGCTTCAACGTTGGCAATAATTATCGCGGTAATTCTCTTTGATCGCAAAAAATACCGCCACCCGAGTTATCGCCTAACGTCAATCGGCAATGTGAATGCCGTTGTTAAATTATTACGATAACTTTTGGCTACACCTACGGTTAACGCCCAATATCGCGATAATCAATGGCTTTTCCTGTTGGTGTGGCCCCGGCATTAAATATCACCACACCTTTCTTATACCCGGGCCACACCAACGGGAAACGCTAATAATTATTGCGATGATGGGCGTTAATCGTACGTGCAGCCACAAATTATCGCGATAATTATCGACGCTTCCCGTTGGTGTTGCCCCGGCATTATACATGCTGTATATTGTTACTAAGCTAAACAAGGATGCTACTACCGTATAGAGGTCAACTTCTATAATAACTACTTACTTGCGACTTAATCCTTGGATTAAAAAAAGATCAAGTGGGGCTTAATTGATTTTAATCTGAAGTCGATACGAGGAAAATCTTATTAAAAACATTAACTATAATAATGTAAGTAGACACGCACGATTGCCTGTAATAGCTACATGTTTAACGATATAATTGGTCAGTCTTAAGATATCAACATAATTATTGAAGGATGTTTTCTAGTTGTCTCGCAATCATAATTATCATTAGTAGCTAGTAATTTAAAGAACCGGTTTGTGTAGTTCCTATAATCAGTTTAAAACGACGGCAGACGAGCTCGTGGCTAAATAATAACAGCGGCACGAGCCAATCTTCAAGGTTAAGCAACACTTGCCAAGGTCGGTCCGTGGATGGGTGACCATCCATTACCCGTGTCTCGGAAAGCACGCAAAGCAGTTGGTCCCGGCTGTCATTCATTGATCTTTGTCGGTCGTTACGGGTAGTCAGATTGCCCGAAAGTCTGATAACCAGTTTTGTCAAAGGGTATCGTGTTCCTCAGTAACTGGGCTGTGGGGGTGACATAGACAGTCGCCTCATGTATAATACTGATATTTAGCTGCATCTGGTTAGACTCGAAGCCAACCTCAACATATTTGGGAAAAGGCTAGCCAGATGATAATAATATGGTAGATTTTTTGCTTAGTTAGCGAAGTCACGCATAGCATGACCACTTCTATATACGAAGAATAGACATAATAAAGGACATTTATTTCAGATTATTTCAATTTCGTTTTTGTTAATGGACATTAATTATCTTCATTTTTGACATCGCGCCATGGAAATCATTCTACAATCTGTCATTTTGTCTTTCGTTCCAACGTTGTTCATGCTCAAGTTTTTTTTACTAATATCATGTTTTTTTTCGGGAAAATAAGACAAGAGACGTGATCACGACATTTCCAGAGAAATTTGGATCGTTTTGTCTGTTAATAATAACAAGAAACAACTTTTTTAATCACCAATTCCTCATTGGAGAGTGGTAATTTAGACTATTTTAGAGCATTTTCCCTTGAACCGTTCGTTCAGGTGTAGGTTTCAGGATTTTGTTACGCAGTGTAAGTTTACAGAAAACGGAGGTTTGGAAATTAATTCATTAAGTCTCAGGCCATGATCTATAAACGTTACTTAACACGTACCTAGGCTAAGCGGTATTCCTGTCACAGTCGCACAATTGTCAAACAATAATTGCAAGACAGAGTCAGTCAAAGCACGAGCTATGTAACGTTTAGGTATAGATATCGGTCATACAACACACGATCACCAAGTATTCTGAGAGTGAATGATAGTTTGTTCAATGAATGGGCAAAAGCTTTTGCCCTATTAGTGCAGGGGTATTTTGGTCCAACATCAAATCACACTTGTAACTATTTTCTGAAAGGATAGGCTTAGGTTATCATCATCTGCCTAGCCTTGTCCCAATTATGTTGGGGCCGGCTTCCAGTCTAACCGGATGCAGCTGAATATTTTACATGGAGAAACAGCCTAACTGACCTCCACAACCCAGTTACTGGGTAATACGATACCTATCACTTGGCATAAGAATTGTTTTCAGACTTTCGGGCTTCGGACTGACAAAGATCCACGAACGACAGCCGGGACCAACGGCTTTATGTGCTTTCCGAGGCACGGAGGGGTCTCGGTATGTAAAGGTGGTCACCCATCCACAGACCAACCGCGGCAAACGTAGCTTAACCTGATCGACCGACCTGTGCGGCTGTTATTATTTAGCCACGGGCCCCTCAAGGATAGGCTTAGGTGTTGAGCTTAAATCTCAAACTCTGAGCTGCATTGAATTAACAAATGAACATTCTCAATCATAGTTTTTTCTATCCGATAATCGAACTTATATACGCTCATCAGTCGCGCTTTCGACTACGAGACGAACCCACAGACATACAAAAAAGATGTAGCGTACTTAGAACTCACAATGTACAAAAACAGGTTTTAATGTGCACTAAAAACTGAGCCAGTTTTTCTAGCAATTTACATTTACACGTGCTGATAGTTTATCCCGACAAAAACTTAAAAAAAATATAGGTAAACAAAAAACATAAACCAGTTTTTTCACAGGTTTCCAGCCTAACCAAATATCGCTGAATACCGGAATTTTTGGTTCTAGGACATGTCGGTTTCTTCACGATGTTTTCCTTCACCGTTTTGAGAGCAGTGGTGATGAGATCCAAACTAATCCATACCAATATTATAAGTGCGAAAGTGTGCCTGTCTGTCTGTCACCTCTTCACGCTTAAACCGCTGAACCGATTTAGATGAAATTTGGTATAGAGATAGTTTGAGTTCCGGGAAAGGACATAGGATAGTTTTTCGATATTCCCACGGGATCGAAACTTATGCGGGTGAAGCCGCGGGGCGCTGCTAGTAATTTACATAAAGTAAACCGTAAGTTAGGACGTTACCACTGGCCCACCACTGATCTCTAATTTGCCGCCATAAGCAAAAGTGGCGCGTCAGCGGAAATGTAATCGGGAAAAATGAGCTTTACTAGATGTTGTTGTTTTTGTTTAATAAGGCTTATTTTGCTTAATTTTTTTTGCTGCAAGTGCCCCTTACAATTACGGCAGCAATAATTACGGGTCCAATGCAATGTCATAGGTGAGCACTTAATATTGTTTCAACAAAAGAAATAGTACATTACTGCAGCAGCCAGCAAAAGAGGCATCAATGCCTAGTTGTGGCCGAGGCTTGTATAATATTACTTTCTCAAATAATGCGCGGAAATTAAAACTAAATAGTACCTAGGCAGAACTTTTTTGTCAAATACAATTACTTTTAAAAATCAATAACGAACAACAAACAACAAATAATTTGTACCGCGTTAAAGAGTTCATTTGTTTTTTTATTTCAATAAACAGATTTCTACTTGCAAGCCAGTTCGAAATTTAAATAAAACCTTTGATAAGTTACCTTCTTGGTTGCCATGTTTTGGAGTAAAAGGTCGATCCATTTTTAAATTACACGATAGATATGAGTTTACTTTGTAATTTATTTGGCCGCTAAACACGACAGATATGGATTTTCGTACAACTTTTGTCGGCCGCTGCTCACATGTATTTGGCCAGTACAGAAATTTCGATTTATCTCGAAGAAGGTTGTCAAAATAATGCTCAAATTTCCAAGCATGGTTGAGAAAAATACACTTACGTAATCTTTTTAGCCTCACAGTTCTTGAGTCCTGTGACCTTGATATTGGTGACGGTAAGTTTCAAGTTCGATGTGCTGGCATCTACGTGTTTAATCACGAGGGGGTCCAACTTGTCCACATTCAGCTCAGGAATACCGTCGGCCAAAAATGGTATCGCCTTCTGCGTCGAGTCCTTCAGACATTTCGAGTCGTCCCATTTACATTTTGTGATGAAAGGTGCTGGAAACAGATGGAAAGGTTAATTGAATTAGTTTATTTTGTGTTCTAGTCTTTTCGATTTTGTGTAAAACAAATGAAAATTCTCCCAGCTTTTCGCATTTGTTGTTAGTTTTCAGGGCTTTCGGGAATATTCTTATTTGCAAATGAAGATAAAGACGGGAACTAAAATCGGATTTTAAACTATTATTGGATAAAAAAAAATAGGAATTAACATTAAAATAACCCAAACTCTTAAAATATAGCAGCGAATAGAATAGTTTTTATCAATTTAGGTGTTGCACTTTCATTTCGTTGCTGACCGTCAAACATGAAAATGTTTTATATTTAAGTATAGTTTATAGAAGTATATATATACTAAACCAATATTTAAAATGAGTGCACACACGAAAAACAAAAGCAATTAAAATGAAAACGAAATGAATTTACAATTAAATAAAAGAAGCTAAACTGAAAAAAAAAATCAATAAACAAGAAAATACATTACCCAAGCTAGAAGTCACCAAAGAAACATACGTAAGAAAGAATAAAATAAAAACTTTATTGCTCATTTTAATTAATAATTTTATAGTCTGACTGTATTAAAAGACACGACTACACAACAAGATAAACCGCCTCTATTTTCCTCTATCATGAAATGTTCACTTTTATATACACATTCATAGAAATGTGTATCAGCTTAGGAATGTACAAATACATATAAAGCGATACAAATGCTAGATTTAGTATGCTGCTCCGCCCAAGATGTACTCGAGTTTTATATAGTAGTGTCTTCCTTGATTGTCGCATTAAAAAATCTGGTTCTGTATTTTTTGGCTACAAAAAATTTAATAAAAACAAATATCTACTGATTATAATCTAGTCGTTAAACGTGTCGGTAGTCATATAATAATATTATTATCTGTTTTATATTTTTTCTTTTCTTGGTAGTTTATTTTTTCTATCCGACTTTATTTCATATAATAGTCATGATAATATGTTTTGTTTGTTAGCTCAGAAAATAGAGACGTACTTGAGGGTTCGGCAGGACTAAACAATGTTAAACTTGTAACCCGACTTCAGCAGTGGCTGCACCAACGTATGATTATTTTTAATAAATTTTCTCTTTACTCCAATTACTTCAGCTGCTATTCTTCATTGTTTCAATATCAAAAGTAAAACCTGGCTGATTTTTTTTTTTAGTAAACCTATTTAGAAATAGCTACTACAATGGTCACACTCAACCTCAAAGCATTTATTTCAATTAAACCATTTACAGCACTGATGACCTCTATTAAACAAGTGTATAATCTATTATACACCTATCACTACAACATCAATCACTCATCTCCTCTCTCCTCATCTATTACTGACCTCTAGGTCAGTGATTTACAGGCACTTTTGACAGTCTGTTAGTCAGAAAGTTGAAAATAGTTGCCCATTCCAAAACGTAGATCTCTATGGTGAAGAGCGGGCAAGAAACTCGTCTAATTTTTTTTTTGCTTTAAGTACTTTGACAGGTTTGTTTGTCACTTTGTTCAAGTAAGTAAGTTTATTTGAGTTAAATCTCTCGAATCTGTATCTTTCTTTCCTCAAAAGACCATTTCAGACACCAATCTACATGGTCCTAATATGATCTGACCAAGATTAAATCTAGACTTTAAGAGAAACTGTGACCTCTAAGTTCGTTTCCTCTGAGATAGGAAATACCGTGCTCATCTAGTTTTTAAAATATGATTGACGTGTAAGTTAAATAAAATAATTTAAGTCAAAATAATAATCAAAGTTTCAAAAAATAAAAGAAAATATTAATATTTTCCGGCACAAGAGCTTGGATATGTATTTAGAATATGAACGTTATAATTTAGGTATCTGCTATGTAAGATTATTTGTGTTCATGCTGACCTACGGAACCCTATATAATAGACTAAGTGAAAACGCTTTTAATATAGTGATTTAGTATTATTAAATAATGACTATTTATATCTTTACGCCTCTAGATGTCCTAAGAAAAAAAACTGTCTAAAGTAGTTTTTCTAACAGGTAGGTGTAGATTCTCTTTAAATGCCAGTTTGTTTATAGGTCGGACAAAAAATATGCAAGATTGATATTTCTATTTATTTGTATAAGTAGGTATTTACATAATATAAGCTAACATACAAACTATAACAATATGTACAATTATATGAAAAATAAACAAAATTGGGGTTGAAACACTAGGGCCATGGGGTCCGAGTGCCCACTTGGTTTTTTGAGATATCGCCAAGCGTTTAGTAGACTCTTCACGTGACCAGAGGGCTGGCCTATTTCTTGGCAAAAGAATTAGCATTACCATACAACGTGGCAATGCTGCCAGCCTTTTGGGCACTGTTCCTGTTGACAGCGATGCGTCCGAATTCTTTGATGCCCTATGACTATTTTGTTTATTTCTATTGATATTTTGATATTTAGTTTAGTTGTTACGGATATCTATGGTTGTTACCCTTTTCGAGTTATTATAGTATAGTAAATAATAAATAACCAGAATATTCAAGAGACAAAGGAAACAGACAAATATCAAAAGATGTCTTTTATAGTGGGCGTTACAATGATTTCTATGAAAACGTCATCAAAATTGTTCGACTAGAATCGCATCGCGGCGTTGCGTCGCACCTGTTCGGGGAGCTTTAAATCCCTTCACCAAGCCAGGATTACATATCCATGGTCTGGAACATAGGTTTTCAACCTTATTTTGGCCATCGCCCACTTTGAGATGTTTTTTCCCTAGAGCACCCTATTTTTTTTTACTTAACATCTATCGCGAATAGGTATTCCCACGATTATAATATTTAAACGAGTAAATTATACAGTTGTAAGATAGGATATATCATTTTCTCTGGGTCTTCTAATACTTCACGTAGGCGTTTGAGACTTTCAGAGGGGCATTGCCCCTCTGAAAGTCTCAAACGCCTACGTGGACGGTAACGTTGAGAACCTATGGTCTATCTAGAAGATCAATGTTTTAACTACAGACTTCGAAAAAAAAAACCTGCCAACGTGACGTGTTAACTGATCATGCTGCAACATTTGCAATCATCAGAAAATCAATTTTCCATGTCATTCTACCTTTTTAAGTTAATACATTATTTATGATTAAGTAAAATCAAGGTCTAGAGTCTAAAGTCTAGAGTCTAAGGTCTAAAGTCAAGTAGTAATCGATTTTCTTAATGTTAAATGTGATTGATAAAAAGATCATAATCATTTCTTTTTTATTATTTCAACTTCCAAAAAACTACATAGGGAGGGGCCCGTGGCTTAATAATAACAGCCGCACAGATTGATCGATCACGCTAAGCTACGTTTGCCGCGGTTGGTCTGTGGATGGGTGACCATCTTTACATACCGAGACCCCTCCGTGCCACGGAAAGCACGTTAAGCTGTTGGTCCCGGCTGTCATTCGTGGATCTTTGACAGTCATTACGGGTAGTCAGAAGCCCGAAAGTCTGACAACCAGTCTTACAAAGGTGTTTCGTATAACCTAATTACTTGGTTGTGGAGGTCAGATAGGCAGTCGCTCCATGTAAAATACTGGTATTCAGCTGCATCTGGTTAGACTGGAAGCTGACCCCAACATAGTTGGGAAAAGGCGAGCCAGGTGATGAACTTCCAACAAACTATAAACTCTTTTAGTATTATTGGCATTTGCCAATATTTTTGTTTTCAGTTGTATAAAGTGATTTTATTCATAGCAAGTTTCGGAGGTCAAACGTACTAAGTGATTTTAACAAAACTACACCACAATTCTGCCCTAGATTACACGTTTGCGACTGTTATGGCTGAATCTAATAAGCGTGATACTTTTGGAATCTACGTAATAATGTGGAAGTGTTTTATAACACTGTACTATAGTAGTGGTGGCCTATTGGTGACGGCTGCGATTTACGAGTTGTAGGTCGTAGGTTCGAACCCAGACAAGCGCTTTAGTTTGTGTAAATTATTCATCAATACTGTTCTCAAAACTGTGAAGGGAAACATCGTGAAGAATCTGGCATGAGAACCAAAAAGTCGAAGACATGTGACATCTACCTGTCCGCATTGGGCCCGCGTGGTGATTACGACCCACTCCCAGGAAGACTAGCCCAGGATTTGGAACATTATAGGCTGATTATGCTATGCTACCTGGTGCTAGAACTGGTGGGTCGCGGCAGACCACGTAGGAGATGGCGGGACGAGCTAGATAATAATTTTGCTAACATATTTTTTGTGAACTTCTACCCAGCACGATTCAGTAACAAAAACCGAAATAATTCTTTAAATTAGTTTTAGTAAGATGATAGACGGTTGAGGTTACTTACATTAATTAATATTCATTAGATTTTCTTCCTAGAAACATCATAGATACGTACCTATTAATGTACGTGTTAGTATTCATTAACGTCAATCTTCTTATATAATTATGATTTTTATCTTATGATTACCAACTATATCAGATACATAGACGACCTGTAAGTTTATTTGTGATTGTATTTATAATAGGGCAGGGCAACAAGGTACAGAATGACGAGATTCTACTCAATTGGGGTTGAAACCGGATGCTGGTTTAAACACCTCATTAATTTACAAAATTATTGTAAAGTATGTCAATAATTTTGTAAATTGGAAGAAATAGCGTAGAACACGAACGTGTTTTAGTTTAGATAGGTTTGTACACTTTGTACGTACCAATCGTAAGCTATGTAAAGTCAGGGATTTTTTCCACCCATTTATTAAATATTTTAAATAAATAAATATATATTTTTTTTTTGTTTTTTTTTTCGGGATGCTTACGGACACCCAGCGCGAAACTATCCTCCTCACGCGAAGATGCACATGTAGAATTTCGTAAAGGCTTCCCGATCCAACCTGCAGTATGTGCTGAATCTCTTAATACGTAACTCGCCTATTGTATTGGATTAAATTTTTCACTGCTAGCATGTTTTCTTCCGTAACAGCCGTCAAAAGGTGACCACTTCTTTCTTCATCCCCCAAAGTTAGTCGACCGCGCTTGAATTCATTATACCAACGATACGCGGTTGCCTTAGAAGGGCCTTCATCCATGAATGCCATTTGAAGCCTATCGTACGATTTGTCCGGCTTCTGGCGACGTTAGAAATCGTAAAATATCATAACGCGAAAATGTTCCCGGCGCAGATCCATTTTTTAATGAGACACGATAATTTAAATTAGCTCGCAAACAATGTGGAGAGAAATTTGGTCAAACTCCTGGGTCACCCTCCTTACAGTCCTGACCTAGCAACGTGTGACTTCTTATTATTCCCGAAAAAAAAACAGATCAAAGGGATACAATTTTCGTCACCGGAAGATGCGCTGTCAGCGTTCGAGCAGGCTGTAAACGAGGTGTCTACGGCGGACTGGAAAAAGTGTTTCAAAAACTGGTTCAGACGCATGAAACTTTGTATAGGGGCTAGTGGAGAGTACTTTTAAAAGATTTAATAAAAAAAATTTACAAATAGATATTTTATTTTATTTTCGCAAAACTTTCTGAGTGTCCCACGTTACATACTGTACAATGTTTTTACGTTATTACCTTACCTTATTAATTATTATAATTTTAATATTTTACGTAGCCTCAAACGAAGTTATGTTTTTAATAGTAGGTAATTGTGTGAATTAAAATTGTTTTCATTATTGTTTTCTTTTGTTTTTTTTTATATTTGTAATCACAAGTAATTCAGGAACACCTTATTAATCATAAATAAACCCTTGAAAACTTTTTATCCCTACTGGTAGCGATAAACGGAAAAAAAAATCCAACTATCCCAACCAGTGCGGATCAGTAGGGATATATGGAGCACAAGATTCCATATATCCCTACCGGTAGCGATAATTGGAGAAATTCTCCAAGTATCCCTACCAGTGGAGATACATCAGTAGGGATATATGGAACAGGGGAACCAGGTGATGTAGACATAAAAAAGAAGGTTTTAATTCGCAAAGCCGCTTTTTCAACGCTTGTTAGAATAAAAAGTCATTAAATGGGTAACCTCCTCCATTTATGAAGTCGGTTAAAAATAATTTAATTTTAATATAACATTCTAAACATCTGCCGAAACTACGTGACTTCCTTTGGTATTTTATTTTTGTTTGATTAATTTTGTTTAATTATTTCATTTTACTGAACAATATATTCGTCCATTGGTATGGTCTTCAGATACTTATTGGCGTTTTGCACTATTTTCTTGATATTTGCCGTGAACACCGGCATTTGGACTGCATGAGCAACCTCTTTCCAGTTTTCATTGGCGAATTTCAGGACTACGTCAGCTGAAATCAATGGAAAACTTAACTAGGCTGTTGGCAATAGAAGCTCAATGGACACACAAGCACACACACAGGGAAGAAGAGAAGGAGAGAGAGAGAGAGTCTTTTTCATGAGTTGTTCTATCTGTCTACTATAGTTGTCGCATTTTAACATAGCAATAGCGGTCATTGACCCCACTTACATTTTCTAGCATTTTTATTTCCAATTCGGAAATAAAGTCCGTTAGGAAAGATATTAGGGAAAGGGCAATGACCGCTAATGCCATGCTAAAACTATGGTCATTATAGACAACTATAGTCATTTCTGTAAAATAAAAATTTTATAGGCTGGCCGCTTAACTGAAACGTTGCCTGAAGTAGCTGCGCGGTGCGGGAGGGGCGATAGTGGTCACAAGTTGACGAATCACTGAACTCTCGCATCACTTCGCCACACCCCTCCCGCACCGCGCTGCCACCTCAGGCAAAGTCTTAGTGAAGCGGTCGGCCTATAAAAGGTATTATTTTTAGGAATTATTTCAATTATAAAAAGTCGCATAAATAATTTTGAGGTATCCAGTCAGACTGAAGGCAGTTTCCTTATATTACGTTAAATTTATCTTATACAACATTCACCTACCTACATAGATATTTCACAACATAGGTAAGACACAAAACAAGGAAAATTAGAATAATATTATAGGTATTTTCCGTCAAGATGAACCAAACCACAATCATTTACCTTATTATAAAATTTAACCAGCCGCATACCTACGTACCTAAATTAATGTAATGGATTTGAGAAATATTTTGCAATTCTTTGATGGATTGAATTATATAATTACTAGCTGCGCCCCGCAGTTTCACCCGCGTAAATGTCGATCCCGTGGGAATATCGGGATGAAAAGTAGCCTATGTCCTTTCCCGGGATTCAAACTATCTCTATACCAAATTTCATCTAAATCGGTTCAGCGGTTTGAGCGTGAAGAAGTAACAAACATATAAACACACACACACACACACACTCACAAACTTTCGCCTTTATAATATTAGTGTGATTAAATTATATAATAATATATTCAACAAAATATTATACAGCATATACAGACGCCAGCATATCAAGCTACCCGAAACTGTCAAATTTTCCCAATCAAATTTGAGCCTTATGCTTTAGCGATAAAGTTGAAAATCCATTAAAGAAATTTGACAGATTGTAGTAGCTTGAAGTGCTGGTGTCTGTACCAGAAAGGTGTGGTCAAATGTAAGAGTCTGGTACAGACCATCAAACTGAACAACTTTCTCCATGGGACCAACATTGTAATCGAAAAAATTATCGACTGTCCTTTACAAAACTTCTATATCTCCATCATCATCATCATTTCAGCCAAAAGACGTGGACTGCTGGACATAGGCCTCCCCCAAGCACCTCCACTTCGACCGGTTCTGTGCTTTCCGCATCCAGCGGGTTCCTGCGGCCTTCACAAGATCGTCGTTCCACCTTGTGGGAGGCCTTCTAACACTACGTCTTCAGGTACGCGGTCGCCACTCCAGAACCTTTGGATTCAGCACCTTAATTGCGTAACACACTATCAATCTCAATCTGAATCATTTTGAAGGCTATTGCTAATTCATTGCTTCACATGTTTGAAAAATGTGTCTTCTCAACATCGTAAATAACGCAATGAATATTGTTGAACTGTCAAATTGAAAGCCATTGCTCCTGATAGTGGTTCTCTATTGTGTTCCTTAACTTTTTTCTTCATAATCTAAAGTGTCAGATTTTTTTTGTCCTAATCATCATTTGTTCGAATGATAACTTGCACGAACCGCCCGATCACACCTATGATGAAATAGCTTGTTTGACAAAACAAGCTATTTGAACAAGCTATTTGGTATACCGGCAAAAATATTCATCTTTCCACTACACAGCCAATATTTCGTTTTATTTTGTGCGTTATAACTTTTTCAGCTTATGGCATCCTTAATTAAATAGAGTGGTATAAAATAATTGACTAACTCAGCACACCATTGTTTAAAAGTAGTTGCAAGTTAGCTGCCTGTATACCAAGTAGCTTGTTCGACCGTACGTGGTCCCGTCATGATCTTTAATAGACCAAAACTAAAAAGCATCTGAAACTTAGAAAGCGCAGTCAGGAAAATCAAATTGGTACACCACGTCAATGCCGTGTTATAGTCATTCTATACAACTTTCAGCACTGTTAGTGGTAAGCATAAGTATAATCATCAGCCTATAATGTTCCCACTGCTGGGACACTGACAGAGGGTTCCTCTCTGTAAGAGGGAGTGCCGTAATGCACCACGCAGGCCCAGTGCGGGTTGGTAGATGTCACATGTCTTCGAAGTTTTGGTTCTAGGACATGCCGGTTTCCTCACAATGTTTTCCTTCACCGTTTTGAGAGCAGAGTTGATGAAATAATTTACACAAATGAAAGCGCCTGCCTGGGTTCGAACTTACGAACTACAACTCGTAAATCATGGCCATTACCACTGGGCTACCACTGCTCCCCGGATTGGTGGAAATGGATAAACAATTGATTTCCTGGCTTTACCTAAGTGACCTAAACTTAAAAACGTAGATTACCGAGGTCTTGCTGTCCATTGAACAAGTTTCTAAAGTCGAACACCATAGGCTCCAAAGGTTCTGCGTCCAATTTGAAGCTCTTGATACTTCTGCAAACTTTGCCATCTTTACCGGTGTATGTTTTTAACTCTATGTTCAATATTAGGCGGAATTTTTCTGAAAAATACAAATTATCTGGTCAGAATTTTAAATTTTTTCTATATGTTAGAAAGTTTTTATTTTTATATGCTTTCTTTCAATACGCCCAGGTACGCACGGGCGATTTTTCAACACGACATAATACAAATTATCTAATCAGAAATTACAATTTTTTCTATTAATTAGAATACTTATTTTTATTTTTATATGCTTTCATTCAATAAGCCCAGGTACGCACGGGCGATTTTTTAACACCATCGAACTGAACAACTTTCACTATGGGACCAACTCTGAAATCATGAAAAAATAATCTGCTATTTAATACAAAAGTTCAATAGGTATCTACCTACTTGACCAAAATGTATGAAACAGCTGATTTTATTTTCGTGATTTCAGATTTGGCTCCATAGTGAAAGTTGTTCAATTCGATGGTCTAAAGCACCTCCTAAAGTTTGTCGGGTTAATTTTTGAACACTGTATAGCTCCGAATAATTTTCCTAGAGTTCTGCCGACCTGCTAGCCAACGTGTTATCAGCAACGTGCAGTTTACTGTATCCATTCCGGAAATACATTGTGAATTTGTGATAAGTTAACTCTTTATAAATAAAAAGCGATTTTACGAAAAACCACTTAAAAAAAATATATCTTCAAGTTGAACAAGATGTACATTGCATGAATGATACCAGCAGGGTCAAATAACTTTTCAAAACGTTGCAATTATGATCTTAATATTGCCGAGCAAAAACCAACTCTAACTTACTTGTAACAATGCTGTAGTCTCCATTTCCTTCGACCGGGAGCACGATAAGCCGGCCGTTGATGTCATATAACCCGGTTAAAGTAAAGCCACCGCAAAGAGTATCGAGTTTTATAGTTTGTTCATCTTCGTTGAACCTGAAATTTTGGAAATAGAGCCAAAATGACTATGTACATATGTACTGATAAAATATATGTAAACGAAACTTGTATTCAGTTAAAAACTAACGTTTTCACTGAGAGCATAACTAGGCCACCATAATTATGTACAGACGCCAGCACGTCAAGTTACCCGAAACTGTCAAATTTTCCCAATCAACTTTGAACCTTATGCTTTAGCGATAAAGTTGAAAATCTATTAAATAAATTTGACAGATTTTAGAAGCTTAATGTGCTGGCGTCTGTACCTACTTATTATAGTTAACTAGGTACTTTTTTTCCCTAAAGCTTTCTAATAAAACATTTATAGCAATACTTTCTGTTCCACCACATAATTATATCAATTTCGTGCGTACTAATATCTTCACATAATGTCGCACCTGGATTCCCCAAATAAGCAGGCAGAGGTGTACATATGGTATCTACACCCTCATTTCACTAGTAATGGAAGGTCCCATGACGTGGTGGCAAATAAATGCATACTTAATATTATAAATGCGAAAGTGTGTCTGTCTGTCTGTTACCTCTTCACGCTTAAGTCGCTGAACCGATTTAGATGAAATTTGGTATAAAGCTAGTTTGAGTCCCGGGAAAGGATATGGGATAGTTTTTATTGCGATATTCCCACGGGATCGAAACTTATGCGCGTGACACCGCGAGGCACTGCTAGTAGGAAATAAATAGGAGGCTCCGATGAACTTGATCGATCGAAGATATTTATAAAAAGTACTAAATCTTCGTTCCAAAACACAAATAGCGGACGATGGCCGCACAACTGCTGGACTAAAGTGGAGCTGGGCTGGCCACATCTGTCTTATGTCGGAGCAGTAATGCGCAAAAATCACCACTCAGTGGATCCCAAATAGGCACGCCAAGAAAGAGATGGCGAGTTGAGCTGGACTCCTTAAAGGATTGGACCACAATCGCAGTAGAACGGGAGGCCTTTGCCCTGCAGTGGGACAACACAGACTTACAATAAACAAATATATAATAAAAAGTATCCAATTAGAAAATTACTCACTTTGCTCCCTCAATAACACAAGATTTGAATCCGGTAATAGTTGAATTGAATAGCTTAAACTTCAGGATTGATAGGTTCCCTTCAATTTCTGTTTGGAACATAGGATCCATTACTTCAGCACCAATTTCTGGATTAGCTTCCAGTATCTGTGGAAAGGCGAGGTTCGCCGCGCGGATGACGCATGCGTCATCGTTGGACTTGCATTGGTATAAAGTTAGATCTGAAAAAAACAAATGAAATTATGTCAGAAAGTCAGTTTTTTTTTTTTCAAATGGGCTTCTAGTTCCAGCATTTTGAACGGTTTGGGCGAAGAATGTCAGAAACGCAAAATGGAAGATTAGCGAATTGTCATAAATGCGTGTCGCAAAATGACTCAGTTGTTTGCTACGATTTTAGTCCGAGAAAATGACAACGCCCAAAATAACAAAGATTCCCACGTAAAATTTTTAAACTATCAACACATTTTTGAAACACAAACAAACAATATGTATATTGGGAGAGGCCAAAAAGCCGTACAGGTTTAAAAAGAATAATAACAAAACTTACATATTTTTTATGCTCCCAATCATAGGAACACAAAAATCACTCACCTGGATTTGACAACACATTGACTATTGCGCAAAACAAAAGCAGCAGAAAGGAAAACATAGCGAACATGGATTTCACCTCCGACGACATCCGTCACCCGTGGCTGAATGCCGGATTTCAAGATATGGACCTGTTTATATTAAGAACCAAACATTTTGATCGCAGTGATTGTGAACCTGTGTCAATTTTGTTTTGTAATTTTTTTTTAATTAGAAAACGGTTTTTTGATGAAATTATTTTTCTTAAGAATGAAAAGAAAAAACTTTATAACACACACATTAAGATGTTATTAATTCATACGCAAAAAAATATACGTGATATTTTCTGTTTTAGTTTGTAATGCTAATGCATGCATATGTCCTGCATCGGATATAAACTCAGATACAGTTTTTTTTCTACCTTGAGCAGTTGGACATATCTATAAATAAAATACTTATCATTGAAATTATGCGTTCAAAATTCCTAAAAAAATAGACATTTGAAGCTTTTAAGGTGCATCATCATCATCATCATCATCAGCCTATAATGTTCCCACTGCTGGGACACAGGCCTCCTCTCTGTGAGAGGGAGTGGGTAATAGGTAATTTCAAGGTGCATAATAATAATAATTCGGGAAAGTATTAAAAACTACTTATTAGCTACTTTATCTTGATAAGAATACAAACAAACATAATCAGACTATAATGTTCCCACTGCTGGGACATAGGCCTCCTCTTTGTGAGAGGGAGTGGGCTGTAATCCACCACGCGAGCCCAGTGCGGGTAGGTAGATGTCACATGTCTTCGAATAATTTCATCGGTGAAGGAAGACATTGCGAGGAAACCGGCATATCCTAGAACAAAAAAATTCGAAGATATATCACATGTACTAGCCCGCATTGGGCCCGTGTGGTATATAGAAGAGGGAGGGCTGTGTCCTAGCAATGGGAACATTATAGGCTGATTATAAACCGTCTGTCTGGGTTCGAACCTACGATCGTAAGTCGCGGCAACCACTATAATTGGGCCACCACTGCTTAAGAATAAATTAAAGTGAAAAATAATCTAGCTAGAATAAAATTAATTGGATTCAAAATCTACATACAAAATAATGTGAATTTATTAGAGCCAATAATGTAAATATTAACGGTGAAAGGACTGTAGAAATTTAAAAAGTAACATGTATGTAACTAAATCGATGAAAGTCTTACCAAGGGGTATCGTGTTACCCAGTAAATGGATAGTGTCATTATTAAAAAGCAACATTTTTGCTTGTATTCTTATAAACTATACAGCGATCCCCAATTTACATGATGTGAATGATGACTGATGTGTGTGGGGGTGTGTGTGTGATGTGTGAAATGAAATAAATGGGACTGGACCCACGGCGGGGTGTTAACTATGTAGGTAATACCCCTCTGTATTTTTCTTCCATGTACAATGAAAGAAAGAAAGAAAATACGTTTATTTGCGGTGAAAATGACGCAAAAAGAACATCAACACACAAAAAAAAAAAATGCAATATCATGCAATGTCAATGCTGATTGTGTGATATAAATAAATAATTGCGTTATTTTTACTCTTTTATAACGTTAAAGTTGTGCTATTTGTGTTTTTTATATTAGATTTTTTCACATTTGATTGTTGTCCCCGTAACGTGAAAGCATCAATGGGGACAACGGGAAGGAATTTTTATGATTTCCCGTTGTTCCTATAAAGGGGACAGCGTCAATGGGAACAACGGGAATAGACTTGTGGGTGTATTGCGTAGTACTCGCAACCGGCGGGGCGGTGTGCGTGTATGTCCACGAAGCAAAAGGAGTGTATGTAAGGATCGTAACAGGTGACATTCTGCCTAACCCTATGGGAAGTAGGCGTCAGTTTATGCATGTATGTGTATAGCATTGAGTGTACTTGATTCACGTGGAGGAAAGTTATGGTGTAAAATTCTAATGATACACCTGTGAACTAGATAAATACTATAATTGTACCATTTATAATAATAAGCTAAATACTCTTATTAGCCTCTTACTTTAAAAGTCACCCTTTATAATGACCAGCTGCTGTTGCTCGTACACATGTGTGCTTACGATAAGCTGTTTTAGCCCGGACTTTACCAAAGCGGAGATATCTCTCACACGTTTGCCCGCCTACCTGTCGAAACACCCCATCCGTTGGAGTAGTTGAATGAACGCAGTGAAGTCCTTGTTTTCACAATGACAATAGTTGTGTACACTTGGTGTACCGTTGATATTTCGAGCACTTTCTCTTATGTAAACTTGGTGTACACTTGACTCCTGGGGGGTTAACAGCTAGGGTGTATCCACTGAAGCATCTGTGCGGAGATGCCTATTTGCTAGATCTGAGCAGAGATGTGTTCTGGCTAGAGTGGGGCAGAGCTGCTTGAGGCGAATGTAGGATGAGGCGCGGGCGCGGCGGTCTGGCTCTCGTCCCCGCTACGCAGTTCACATCCTTTTTGGTCGCGTTAAGCAAATATGAGACAACTCCTCTCCTCTCTGCTCAAAGCTAAGCGGAGACGAGATATGTAAACAACGAATTCCTATTGGTTGTTTCTAACACATTTCCTCTCCGCTTTGGTGGAGTCCGGGTCTTATGATGCGTGAATGGCACTATCCATGTACAACGCCACGTCCTTTTCATGCCGCCATCTTCTTTTGTCAAAACAATTTCACAAATGTTAGCCAACAACGCTCCCCTGTCAATGTCATTCATTGACAAGAGGTCCTTGTCATATCTCTCTTACAATTATTCTCACTCTCGCTCTTACAATTTTATAATAACAATGTGACTAAAGCTACGGATGGAGAGCGGAGGCCGTCACGTAGCGTCCGCAATTTACCGGCGATTGACGTCACTGAAACGTTATCTGGGAAAGTATAGTTGGTGCCGTAGTACATATATATCGATGGTTGGTGCGTTTTCCTAGATAGCGTTTTTTGACACCGGTAATAATAGGTGTGTTTAAATAAACAGCACCCAACCAATCACAATATGAATAATTTTGAAGGATATTGCTAATCCATTGCTTCATATGTTCGAAAAATGTGTCTGCTCAACAACGTAAATAACGCAATGAACGTTGTTGAACTATCAAAATTAAATCCATTGCTACTAATAGTGTGTTACGCAATCACCCCGCAGAATGATGTTTTAAATTCGTTTGACGCTAAATTGATTAAGTGATTTATGATGTAATTTGGGCTTAGAGGTGTTTTATCTGAACAAAATATTTCTGCTGTGTTGTTTGCACTAGCCCTTAGTTGCTTAGGCAGATGTCACACTTATTATTAAAAGGTGTCATTAGTGGTATTAGTAGTATTTTATTCAAATTATGTGTTATTACAGTTACGTGTTAATTTAAGTGGACACACAAGATAATAACTTCTTGTAATGGGTCATGGTTTTAATTTTGCCACTTTTAACACTTAGATCTTGTGTGCCATGGGTTTTATTGTAGTAGTAGTGCTTTCCCACTGGCGCAGTCATTTACCAACTTTTTAGTATGGTCTAATGTGGCTATCACACTAATATTATAAAGGCGTGAGTTGAGGCTGGTTGTGATTGTGTTTGTATGTTTGTTAATTCTTCACGCAAAAACTACAGAATTAATTTGGATGAAATTTGGCACACAGATATTTTATAATCAGGATTAACACATAGGATACTTTTTATCCTGATATTCCCATGGGATCGAAACTTATGCGGGTGGTTTATTATATGGGCAGTATCTATCATAACGTCACAACGATTTCAGAATAGCTGTGTAATATTGCAAAGGTAAGCACCAGTGTCCAGCAGAACATTATAGCCTGAATATGTCAAAGTCAAAAGTCAAAGTCAAAGCATTTATTTCAAATAGGCACATAAAAGGCACTTTTGAACGTCAAAAATTATCTTAAAATAGAATTGATTCTAGTCGCCCATTCCAAAAGGTAGTTTTCGTATGGAGAAGA
Source organism: Amphipoea lucens (assembly GCA_947508005.1). Taxonomy (NCBI): domain Eukaryota; kingdom Metazoa; phylum Arthropoda; class Insecta; order Lepidoptera; family Noctuidae; genus Amphipoea; species Amphipoea lucens. The sequence goes on along the minus strand of OX382368.1, from coordinate 7,284,089 downwards.
ACGGGCAAGAAACTCCACCGTTACTCTTTTAAAATGTTTAGGTACAATATTTTGCATGGGTACATTAATTATATAATAACATGTGAGGACGATGCACCTACAATAAAATTACTATACCACAATAGGTAAAAGAATTAAAAACGAAACCATGACATATAAATTAATTATCTGATAGATACATGGTGCTCACATATTTACAAACATGGTACAAGCAAAACGATTTTAATTATAAAACAAAATACAAGTAATAAGTCAGGGTGTGAGTAATAAATGTAAAAAAAAAGAATAAAAAAATTTACAATTAAATTAGCAACCAGTTTGATTTTGTCTAGACTCTAGATTGTCCTATGGAGCAGGACCAGCATGTTTCCAAGCGTTCTTATCTTGGATATAATCTTCTAATTTATAGTATGCTTGTTTACAAAGTGTACGTTTAATGTGAGTTTTAAATTTTCTTTCATTTAATTGCAATATATCACAAGGTATTTTATTGTAACATTTAACACAGTACCCCATAAAAGATGTATGTACTTTGGCTAATCTGAAAAATGGTTGATGTATTTTATCTTTATTTCTTGTATTAAAGTTATGTCTATCGCTTATTTTATTAAAAAGATGTAGATTTTTTCTTACATACATAATATTTTCATAAATGAATTGGCAAGGTACCGTCATAATATTAATCCTTTTAAATAGTTCCCTGAGAGATTCGCGGCGACGTAGATTATAAATGGCTCTGACAGCTCTCTTTTGCAAAATAAAGATGGATTCAATGTCAGCAGTTCGACCCCATAGTAAAATGCCGTACGACATAATGCTGTGAAAGTAGCTAAAATAGACTAAACGCGCGGTTTCTACATCTGTTAACTGTCTTATCTTCCTAACAGCATAAGCGGCCGAGCTAAGCCGCCCCGCAAGAGATGTTATGTGAGGTCCCCATTGTAATTTCTCGTCTAGCGTGATTCCCAGGAAAACCGTTTGATCAACAAATTCTAGTTTTTCTCCATTCAGTATGATGTCACATTCGCTACTTCTAACATTTGGTAATTTAAATCTAATGCATTTGGTTTTCTTTTCATTTAGTACCAAATTATTTACCGTAAACCAATCTTGGACCTGAAGAATAGAGTTATTCACGTCGTCAAGATTTTGTGCCCGTCTGTCTATCTTAAAGATCAATGATGTGTCATCTGCAAATAACACCATCTTCGGTTTATTTTGAAGTAATTGTGGTAAATCATTAATGTAAACTAAAAAGAGGAATGGACCCAATATCGAACCTTGAGGAACGCCCATTGCCATTTCAGACCCCAATGAGTTTACGCCGTTTACTTGAACTTTAAGCTTTCTATCTTTTAGATACGACTTTAGTAAATCAAGAGCTAAATTCCTAATCCCATAGTGCTCAAGTTTCAGCAGAAGTGTCTCATGGTTGACGCAATCGAACGCCTTTGAGAGGTCGCAAAAGATTCCAATGGCATCTTGTGCTTCTTCCCAGGCGTTAAAAATGTTCTTTATTAGGGTGACACCGGCGTCAGTGGTACAACGCCCTTTGGTGAAACCGTACTGTTGTTCATGAAAGATGGAATTTTTATTAAAGTGGCGTAACATTTGATTGAGCATCAACTTTTCAAACACCTTACTGAGAACTGGCAGAATTGACACAGGCCTATAATTGTTGGGTTCTTTACTATCACCGGCTTTGAATAAAGGAACTACTTTACTGTGTTTCATGAGATCCGGAAAGACTCCTTGGTCTATACTGATGTTAAATATGAAAGCTAAATAGGGCGCAATCGTTTCAATGATAGATCTACAAACTTTTACAGACATTCCCCAGAGATCTTCTGTTGATTTAATTTTAAGATCTTTAAAAGCTTTTATAACAGCCTGGGGGTTCGTATGTTGAAAACTAAACTCCGAGGGGCATGCCTTAACATTCTTTCTAAGTAAATCAGCAGAACGCGCGGGTGAGGAATTTAAAGCTTCAGTAGTTTTAATGGGAATATTAGCAAAAAAGTTTTCAAATTCCTGAGCAATTTCTACATCTGAGTTTATGGGGCCATGTGCAGTTTCTAAATTAAATTCAGTATTACGCTGTTTTTTCCTACCTGTTTCATTATTTATTATTTGCCAGGTAGTTTTTATTTTATCATCGGCTGATTTTATTTTATTGCTAATATAAAGAGCTTTAGCTATTTTGCATACACTTTTAAAAGTCTTAGAATATGTAGCAACATACTGATGAAAGCTTGTGTTATTCATATGTTGCTTTAGGCCATAAAGTTCAAAAAGGTTTTCCCTGCTTTTACGAATACCAGAAGGCCAATTCTACTAATTAATGTGCAATGTGAAAAACACGAGACTGGAATGCGATGACACTGTGAATAGACCAAAAAATGGCATTCTGCTAACCTTAAAATTCGGTTTGTTCACATTCCGGTCGCAATATCATCGCAGTCTAGTCTCATAGCAGTCAACTTTGTTCTCGTTTACAAAATTATACATATTTACATGTTGGTTCAATGTACGCAGACGTTATTGTGATACTTTAATTTTTAGCAGCCTTATTATCTGATTTTTTTTATGTATTTATTAGTTTGCTTGATTAAGTGCATACTCATAGTATTTTCATTTCTTGTTTGTTATTATATATCTTTGAAAATATAAAATCATTAAAATAAATAATCGGCTAGAAAGTTAACATGGAACGTATTTGTAAACGCTACGCGCAAGCGCGACGCAAATGATTAACCGTTAGCGGGCGAGCGTAACCATTTGTCACCGACCGGCGCGCACCCTTCAGGGGCGAGCGTAACCATTTGTCACCACCCGATTCACGCGGCTTCAACCTCTATTATTACTGTTAAATACGGTCTAATATCCTGTGCAACAGTTTGAGTCTATGGTCCGGTAGATAAACTAATCGACTAAATGATTCAAAACGAAAAATATGGGTTGGCAATATTTGAAAAAAAAAGTTAAAAATAGACTTTACGATTCTTAATGGCAGCTGCAGTGCGTGATGTTTTGTTATGATGCTATGTTGTTTATTTTAATAGTTTTTGTGTAAAATCGACGTTAAGTGGATGAATATTCGTTTATAACATATTATACGTCCTTGTAGATAATATTGTAGATAATATTTGCACGAAATAACATCACAATCAATCAATAATCTTTTTTTTTGGTCAAACAAAATTTTACGTAAGTACTTCAAGAAAATCTTATGATTTTATAATTATAGTGGTATATTTTTACAAGATATAGGTAGTTATCAGTTAATAAAGGTTTGTGTAGTATCCTAGTAACACTTTTTTAATTAGAAACAACTCAATATGACTAGGATTGGGCGATTACAGTCATAGCGTTGTAATAAGAATTGAACGGCTCGGCGCACTGAAATTTGAGTTTCAATATTATTAAAATGTAAGGTAGGACTTTCAAAAAAACGCTGTTGTTAGATTACTTGTCTATTCATAATGTAACTTGCAAAGTTTCGTGTAAATTCATATAGTAGTTTTATCAGAAATCGACATAACACGGAAACGAACACACTTTCAACCTATTTTCTGATGACGTCATTTGTTTATAAATACAATACTCGTAATACGAGTATTGTTTGCATTTTATATTATGGTCTGTTTATTCAAGAACCCAAAACAGTTTACATTAAGTGGCTTGAGCCCATATAAGCATCAGTAGACCATTTTTTGTGAGCAGGGTAATAAATCACGCGCTGAGCGGGTGACATCTGGTATTTGACAGGTCTTTTTTTGATATTACGTCACATGACGTCTCGCCCATGACCGGTAGATGTCAAAAAGAGACGTCATTATATTTTACATTTGAGTGAGTTTATATCGAACGTTAAGGAATGAGAAAGACTAAAACTAGAACCTTTTCTATTATGGCCCGCCAAATAACGCCTCGCCAATTGGAGCTCCTCCTAGATTTTCTGGAGGAGCACCAGTCATTGGCGTTGGGCAAGGTGAGAGGCAGGGAGGGCAATGCCCTGTCCAAAAGGCTTTGGAGACATTTGTTGTTTTGTAAATAAAACGCTGAGTATAAAACAAAATCTTATTTAATAATAATATGTGCAAAATGAAAAATTAAATTGTGTTTTCTTTTAGGGCTTTGTTGACGCTGCCGCGCCGTGCTCCACGCAAGCGATGCGCCACGGGCCATTGTGTTTATTACCTTTTTAAGTAAACAATATTAATTATACTCAATCTTATTTATTGAACAATACCTATAAGGGGTTCGAGGCTAAGTAACAGCCACATGGGTCCATCGATCAAAGTTACGCATGTCACGCGCAGTCGGTCCGTGGATAAGTATCATCTGAATCCAACTGGACGCCAACCTCAACATAGTTGTAATCAAAGAAAACATACACAAACTCACGCCATTTTCCCATGGGGTAAGCAGAAACTAAAGACAGATCTTTGCACACACTTTTTGCTTCGGCCACGTTCATACAGTCATACACGCACACTGGCTGCTAGAATATTTTTATGGGATGCATGTATTTCATCCATCCAGTCCTTCATTTTGCTTATCGCGGTAGGTATAGGCGAGTGACAGAGGCCAGTCTAAATATCGAGTATCGGACGACCATCACCATCGGTACATAAGCACTGTAATATTATATAGATAGGTACTATTACCGGGTACATAAGCACTTTAATATTATATAGATAGGTACTATTACGGTGACATAAGTTCGACAGACAAGTTACCTACTCGACTTGGCAATGCATCACATTCACTAACACTCATACAACTAAGTACATAAATATTTATGTAATAAATAAATAATGTTGTATGGGTAAGGTACATTTAAATGATAAACTGATAAATCTTCGACTTGTGCATAAAAAGTAAGGTAAAAAGAAAGCACAAATGTCCAAAAACTGATAAAATGAATGGATAACCCGCAGCGAATGAGTCAATTGATACTATGCAAGTACTAATATTGCTAACTCAAACATGTATATTTGATTCATTTGCTGCGCATCGGTGTCAGCACAACATACAAATGATAAGTCTGCCTATGTAAATTTAAGTGCTTGAAGTATTAAATAAATAAATAATAATGATTGAGAAGCTCTAAACAATTTTAGAAAACCTTTATCAGTGTGTGGGTTGGTTCCTTCTTAATTTATTACCATGTCACAGTTTTAAAGAAAAAATAAAAAACCTCATATTTCTTTTAAACATTTTACTGAATAATAAAAATAAGTAAATCTTAAATTCTTATTTATCCTTGTTATGAAAACTTGTAATAAACGAAACCAATACATGTACATAAGATGAAAAAATTAAGATTTCTTGTCATCATTGAACTTATTTTTTTAATGCATTTCTTTTTTTATTACAATTTAAATGTTAATGATGTTCTTCAATATTATACTTGTATGTTACATAGAACAAATTATATTGTACATTAGGTACTGTAAATAAACTTTATTCAAAATAACAAATAATTACAATACAATTTAACTATTATTGTAGGTACCTACACAAAATTTTGTCAAAATCTGCTTTTTCTCAAAACTATCATTGTGTGGGTTTATTCCAATTTGCCTAAGTAGGTTGAAGTAATTTTATTAAGAAGTTTATTAAACAACACAGATTCAAAGACTTCTTAGATATTGAAAATAGAGTTATATCAACACGGAACCAAGTAATTCTTTGTAAAAATATAGGATTATGCCATTATTCATATTATGCAAACAAGAACCAACCCACTTGGTTCTACATAATTGATTAAAAATATTTTAAAAACAACCATGTGGAATGAAACATTTTTTAGATTGTCGGGTTACCTGGGACGTGGATCTTGTTAGTTTATTGAACAGCAGTGTTACATGGGTTGATATCCTTGTCATAGAAGTGTTTTGTTCTGTTAAAATTGTCAGATCATTTTGATCTTTACAGGGTCGATAGAAGTTACATTTTTTAAAGCTTTCTATATCTCATCTTGGTTTTGGCATGTGTGGATTGGTTGCTGTTTGCATAAGTAGCTCCTACTGACATAAAGTTACACTTAAAACAATAATTGTGTGAAACAACATTACTGCTATCAGTGTTAGGTCAGTGGGTCGTCTTATTATCAAAAATCTTATCATGGTCTAACATGTTAATATCGAGAACAGAAAATGATTCCTTAGTACTATTTACACTATATACGGACATTTAGGGCAATTAGATCGTATGACACGTTAGCTCCGATAACATATCACTTCACTGAACTTTTATCGGTTATATCTTTAATATTTTTGCAAGAGTTTCCAGTATGTCCGACTTCACGTTAATAAACTTTGCACAAAATAGCCATTTCCATTTTCCAGACGAGCTTTTGCTATTGACGACCCACTGACCAAGCACTACTCATAGCGCTCAACGACGCAGTGCAGTAGGTATGTCTGCCGGCGCACTCGTCGCGGAGGCCGAGCGAGATGCGAAAGCGCGCGCGGGCGGCGCGGGCGACACAGGCCGGGGCAGCGCTAGCGGCGCGGCCGTGCGCGTCTTTCTAGTTTTCTTTTCTACACTTCGGACAGTGACTCCTTTATGTTTAGCGCCTTCTCAACGAACATAGATCTAGGTTGTAAAAGGATCCACGGGTCAACGTTTCCATATGCGTCGATGAGACGTCGACGTTGTTGACCGACGTAGCCAACAGGCTCTGAACCAATTGACGGTTCGATTCCACTTGAACCTTGGCGACCGGCGACCGCTTCCAGAAACGACGCAGCGTCCCTTCCGATAGAGGCGCGGACGTCGGAGACGCCGGCGCGCCTCTCATGGTGTTGTCATCGTTGCCTGCTACTTTTGCGGCGCGGCGGCGAGGCAATATTGTTTCACAATAGTCAACTAAACACGAGGAAACACTATTTATTTACGTAACGATGTGCACTAAGGTTCGGAGTGTCTTCTAAGAATCCGTTTCTTTGTAAATAGGTACTTTGAGTTCGCGTCGTATCGGTCGCGTTGAAGCGCCCGCGCCAGTTGTACTTTGTACGGTGAATCAAATGAAATAAAGTTTTGCGGCATATTGATACACTATTAATCGTTCACACATTATAAAACACAGAAAATTCGAGTGAAACACTGAGACAGTGCAAAACTCGAGCCGTTCGCGATCGTGATTTCAGCCGGACTGACGGTCGCGGAGAGGGATGCGGGGAGCGACATGTGACAGGCCTGGGCAGCGAGGGGCGCGCGCGGGAAGAGGGCGCGTGAATACACGTGCCACGTGTACAATATTTACACATATTTATTTTTTTTGTTATTAGCTCAGAACAATAATAAATAATAATTGTCCCGAGGTTATTAGGTAGTTATTGACTTGACGAGCTAATAGAGGCCCGCTCTGACAGAATATGCGTCGCACCAAATAGGAACACGATATTAAAAAAGCTATTTTATTCGAGGATCCGATAAACGGCGAGTTTACCCCGCCGCGGGGCAATTACGACCATTACTTATATCTTAATTATTAAAAAAGTTACAAATCTGAAACACAGTGCAAGATAAAGTTTGAAATAGTATGCATGCTATTTAATTTTATACGCATAAAACCACATAAAACTATACAGAAGCTAAAATTATTAGTCACAGTTCGGTCTACAAATAATCTCATGCTGGCGTCAGTTTTAACGTTTTTATATTTAGTGGAATACTCTATAATGTTTTTAGATGTCAATGATGTCATGGCGAAATTTTAGCAGAATACTCTATTGGTACATTTTTTGTTTTCGGTCTAGTCGCAATCTCATTGCAGTAAACGTCACATTTGACTACTTTTTTTGGTTTAGTAGAATACCTTTTGTGACATTTTGGAACTTTTGAGGCACTGCGACTTGAATGTGAACGTTTTTTAGTTAGTAGAATTGGCCTTCTGGAGTCGCCCAATCACTAAATAAGAACTTTGTGTAAATACTTTTAGTCTTTAGTGGGAAAGTGTCATTAAATTGCGTGTTTAATAGTGAAAAGAACTCGGCGTAGAACTCATTCGGGTCACATAAATTATTAAAACTCTGAACACATAATTTACTTGCTAAAGAATTATTTAATTTCTCTAAATTTTTAGATGTAATTGGCCTAAACCTTATTAGAGTTTTTTGTAAAGGCATGTAGGAGCAAAATGTTATTGTTTGTCCGCTGTGATCAGATGGCAACTTATTTACAATTTCTTTGTGTAAATAATCACAGTTACAGAAAATATTATCTATACAAGTGGCAGAGGAAGCTGTCACTCGGGTGGGTTCAATAAAAACATTTGACAAGTCAAATGATCTAAAAAGACTTAATAATCTCATAGTATTTGAGTTATTTTCTAATAAATTAATATTGAAATCGCCACATATGATTATTGACTTACTACTAGCAGAAAGTTTCTTTAGCACATCTTCCATTACAGAATCAAACACAGATAGATTCTGGTAACTTGGAGGTCTGTATACGCATACTATTACATGCTTATCGAGCTCAACACAGGACAATTCAATGGTGTGTTCAACAGACAGCCCGACGATGTCTTTTCGTTCCTTTGATTTAACAGAATTTTTAACTAATATTAATGATCCACCATGTATCATACATGTTCGGCTGAAATGGCTAACTACACAATAATTTTCATAGTTAATTGACATTACTTGATGAGATTTTAACCAATGTTCTGTTAAACAAATGACATCAAACTTGGTTTTTTCTAAAAACAATTCTATTTCCAGTAATTTAGAAGAGCAACCTTGAATATTTTGGTTAAATAATTTTAAAACATGTTGCCCTCCCTTTGGTTTTTTATTATTCTGAGTAATATTGCCAGAAGATACCTTTTTATTATTCTCTAATAGTAATAGGTTATTTGAAGGGGTAACTTCTGTTGTCTTACTGACTAGTTTAAAGAGTTATCCGGAGAGACCTCCACAACTACGACTGAAGTGTCTAGGAAGCCCGTATGAGTTCCAGCAGGAAGAGAATACCCTATCTGACTGGTAGTGGCCTCCAAAGATGTTGGTATTGTAGGTGGACCCTCCTTCGTACAACATGAAGATTCATAATTAGTAATCACTATGTTGTTAGTATGACTAGACAACACAGACTCGTCCCTAATACTAGAATTTGTTATATTAGCTATAACACCGTTAATATTATATGCTATCAACATAGCAATCATATGTCTACATTCCCAAGACAGAGATAAAGTTCTCTGAGTTAACTTAAAACCACTAACAAACTTATTAGTGTCAAAAAACAATAATTTGTCACTATGATAACATGTCAGCATGTGAATAGTGTTATTCAACTTATATATATATTTATTCTCATCTTCTGATAGAGTATCAGAGTAAGGTAAAGCACACAACATTAGCTTACCTATGTTTAACTTTAATAAGGTGTTCACACCATCCACTATGTCCTCTCTGGTAATACCAGTACTTTTACCTATTATGCTTGCTAAGAACCAAATATTGGGCTGCATCACAAAATAGGTTTGTTACATGGATAAGAATTAAGTTATATTTAAGGTGAAAAACTGTCCGCAAGAACATGACACGCGGGAAGAAATAAATAAACAATATATAGATAGGTACATCCTGTACTTTATTTAAACCTTAATAAACTAAAAATTGAGAAGAATACTCTCCAGTGGGATACTCTTTAGATATTTGTTGAAGTTCTTGACGAGCTTCTTAACGTTGGCGTTAAAAACTGGTGCTTGAAGCTCCGTTACGACAGGCTTCCAGTTTTTGTTCATAAAGTGAAGAACGCTTTCAGCTGTAAATCGAAAAGAAAAATATATTAGAAAACTTTCTTGGGCAAGAAATAGGAAGTTCATTGATATCACCAGGTAAGCTCGCTATAGAGGTATGAGGAACAGGGTGTAAAATTCACTCATACTCTATAGAAAAAGGAGGATCCTCCGACTAGACGGATGTTGTGTCTGTCGGGCAACTGCCCGATGATTCATATCGGGCCGTTGTATCTATGCTAGTTGCGTGGTAAACTTTGCTTGCGAGATTCAGGATTTTGCGTGACGTCAGTATGACGCGTTGTTCGCATGTGGCGTTGTAGATACCGCTACACTTCCTTCAGAGAAAAGAAATCTGTTGTAAGATAGTTTCGATGGTAGAATTTAAAAGTAGAGCAATATGACGGTCAGTAATTAGATGGTGGCAAGATGATATCACAAGAATAAGTAAAGTAGTGTTAGTGTACTAGCTGCGCCCCGCGGTTTCACCCACGTAAATGTCGATCTCGTGGGAATATCGGGATAAAAAGTAGCCTATATATTAATCCAGGGTGTCAGCTACCTCCATGTAAAATTTTATCAATATTGGTCCAGCCGTTTGAGCGTGAAGAAGTAACAAACATATAAACACACACACTCACAAGCTTTCGCCTTTATAATATTAGTGTGATAGTGTGATGTGATGTGATATTAGGCCACTCGTCTGTGGTAACGCCTTGACCTTGAGTTGGCTTTGTGCAGTATGGAGTTTCAATAGAATGAGAGGCCAGCTTATACCATACATAGGCACTAAGGTTTATAGGCCAACCGTTTAACTGAGACGTAACCAGAGTTAGCTGCGCGGTGCCGGAGGGGTGATAGTTGGCACAAGTTGACGAATCACTGAGCTCTCGCATCACGTCACCACACCCCTCCCGCACCGCGCTGCTACCTCAGGCAATGTCTCGTGCGGTCAAGTGCGCCTATTAGAGATTTTGTCTTTTAAATAGAAATTTCACTAGCAGTCCATGATAGCATAACTTCATGTCTATTAGTTTGCCAATATTATTGCAGTTTTACCAAACCGTTAAGGCAGGAACACAATAACTACAACTGCCTTTACTTCACGGTCGGATACGGCCAGGAAAACTTCAGTCATAAACATTCTTAAGGTCCATTAAGCAAAAGCATTATTTATGTATGCTGAGACAGTGAGTCCGTGCCTTTGATTTATGGGAAAAAGTAAGGAAATTGAAAAAGTAAAGGCAGTATGAAAGTTTCCAAAGTTTAATAAAGGCACTAAAATTTTTCTACTTGAAAAAGTTATGGATTTGCCCTTTTCCCATCGTTAAAACTGGCGTCAAAAATACTGTCAAAGATCCACAAATGACAGCCGGGACCAGCAGCTTAAAGTGCTTTCCGAGACGCGGAGCGGTCTTGGTATGTAAGGATGGTCACCCATCCACGGACCGACCGCGGCAAGCGTAGCTTAACCTGATCGATCGACCCGTGCGTCTGTTTTACTTAGCTACAAGCCCCTCATTACTTAGCCACAAGCAATAGTAGGTATATTATTAGAAAAGCCACAGGATCCTTTCCTTGGCCCAGTTACCGAAGCCGAAAACCGTTGACCCAAATAATATCGAGGCTCAGTTTAAGTGAGGTGAGTGGCAATTAACTTAGGGCAACAAAATGCTTTGCTAATCACCAAGTGATAGATGATTAGGGGGCTATATCATTTGGGATATTTACTTTAGGAGAAAGCTAAACAAAATAAACGGGGAGCAAGAGCAAACAGTTTTGTGGTGAGAAGAAGTAGTGATAGATGACGAAATCGAGTTGTTTGAAGCTATCTGCACGCGCTAAAACTATAAAGGTTGTCTGCAATAGTCAACCTTATATTGTTCAGGCTGGCAGGAAAATAACTCTAGTCGCATTCGAACAATTAAAAGAATTTAGACTCAAAACTCAAAGCATTTATTTCAACTAAACCATGTACAGGCACTTTTGAATTGTCAACATTAAAAAGTCGGTCAGTTAGTCAGAAAGATGAAGCTAGATTGCCCATTCCAAAAAGTAGATTTCTATGGAGAAGAACGGGCAAGAAATTAAATCAAGATATTACAAAATCCTGGGTACATTATTCTTGTTGCATCTATAATGTGAGAACAATGTAAAAAAACATACAAATTAAGAAACAATTCAAAAAATAAGATTAAAAATAAGCATTGGCAGTTAAGAGATGACCAGTCTCAACCGACGGCGCCCGTTCACGAACATGACGCGTGGATCAGCACCATCCAGCTCAACTATTTTGTAGGGATTAGAATTTCTAAATTCGTTTTTTTGAAATTCCACCCCTAAGAGGGTGAATGATGGAGCGTGAGAAATTTCACGCGGATGTAGTCGCAGGTAGAAGCTTTTCCTTACTAATAACATTGAACCACTTACGAGGAAAATTCCAGGTGCAACTAGTACGTAGCTATCTATTTTCTTTGCTGATGCACATAAGAACAACATTAAATCTTAATTCTTACCCAATTCCTTTTGTTTTCCATTGAACAAGTTGGTAAGGTCAGTAACCATCCCCCCTTTCAATTCACTATTTATTTGATAATTCTTGAGCGATATATATTTTTTTCCATCCTTCCTCTGACTGACCTTTATAGTAGTATCGATTTGAATAGAGTAGTCTTCTGTAATGAATATAAAAACATATTAAATAATAATATTAAAATATATATATTTGAGTATTTTCTTCAATGCATTCCGCCACGAGCAGTGGTGACTGGTGAGTTGTAGATCGTGGATTCGAACTCAGGCAGACGCTTTACATTGTGTTAATCATTTCATCACCACAGCTCTCAAAACGGTGAAGGAAAACATTGTGAAGAAACCGGCATGTCCATGAACCAAAAATTTGAAGACATGTGACATCTACCAACCCGCACTGGGCCCGCGTACATCCCATTCTATCTCGAACAGAGAAGACCTGTATCCCAGCAGTGGGAACATTATAAGATGATTATGCTATCCGTTACTGGAGTATTCACAAACGGGATAAAAAAAAACCCAGTGAGGTATAGGGAAATAGCAAACATCAAAATGCCCTGTTATAGGCCGACCGCTTACCTTTTGACCGCCACAGTTAATAATAATAATAATAATAAACCCGCAGGGCAGCATGTGGCGAGCTGTTGGGCAGTAGCGACCCCACGGACCCTATCTCCCGGGAGAAGTCTTGTTCCTCACCTCTGGCTTGCCTTTATTGGCCGGCTGGAGTGAACAATGACGAGGAACAGAGCTCCCACCTCATTCTTGCCTTTGTTGGCCGGCTTGAGTGGAGATTCGCAAGAGCAAACGTGCTCGGAGGAAGGAAGTATTTCAGTAAGATGCTGGTAGGGATCTTGACCGTACTTCCGGGATTGTCCTGATAGCCGTGGAATACCTCTCCACTCCTCATAAGCACTTCAGGACATGTTGCCCCCTTGTCGCTACGTCACTATGTGCTAGCGACCGTTTCCGGGGGTCCATTATTGAGTGTGCAAGTCACCCCCTGCTATTTTATCCGTGTATATATAAAACATTGATTAGGCAGGGGTCATAGTTCTTCCATAGTTATTGGTAACCAGTCCACTTTAGCCACCCAAACTCATAGTCCAACTTTTTATTTTTCCATATCCTGCAATAGTCCTACACCAACCGGGGGTTGTCCTTGGGTGCACTTGCATAGTGCATACAGGGAGAATCATCGGTTGGTGCCACATTTCATTAAAATTTCCTAAGGGGCCTCTGCGGGTTGGCTTCGGCCCCTCGTACGCCTTCCAAAGGACCGGGACCCCATGGTCCCGAGATATGTAAAGTCATAACAAAAATAATAATAATAATTTATTTATTTCTCACAAAAACTTGTTACATTTGGACAGATATACAGGACAATTTAAAAATTTCTTAGTTTTATAGTGAAGGCATCTGTGTCTGAACTAGATAAAAATATCTGTACCTCAGACATCAGCGCTCTTCCTTAGGAAGACCATTACAATACTAGCTTAATTAGACATTGGTAGTCATGTATAGATGATGATTGATGATTTTGGCTGTCAAGCTACATTTCGCAGCTTGGCGCCGAGGGCACGTTTTTGCTTTTTTGGCGTGGCGGTCAAAAGGTTAACTGAAACGTTGCCTGAGGTAGCTGCGCGGTGCGGGAGGGGTGAAAGTTGTCACAAATTGACGAATCACTGAGATCTCGCATCACGTCACCACACCCCTCCCGCACCGCGCTGCTACCTAAGGCAACGTCTTAGTTAAGCGGTCGGCTTATAATCCCGTTGATAAGTGTAAACCTACTCCCTTTGAGTCATGCTTCCAGGGAAGCATGACTCAAAGGGAGTAGGTTTAGGGTAGGACTTGCATAGACCAGGGTCTATCTATGCAAGTCTCGGGCACTTAAAAACTAGCAAATCGGGTAAATTTTAAATCAATTCAATTATAAATTGATTTCATTACCACTGTTCTCAAAACCAGCATTTCCAAATATTTAAAGATATGTGGTGCTCACATAGAGGAGGCCTGTGTCCCAGCAGTGGGAACATTATGGACTAATTATGCCTAAATGCGTACCGTGAAAATCGAATAAAAATGTGATAAAACTTACTGCATTTAATTTTGTAGTCTCCGTTTCCTGCGATGGGTATTGATAGAATCTGTCCAGAAACCTCGTAGACTCCGTGCATAGCGAGAAATGGACAATTCATATCTAAAAGAAACTTTGACTTTTGTAAGTCAAGTCTGAAATACAAGGAATTGCATTAGTTTTGTACTATTTTCATTTAGCTTTCTATGTTTTCCTTTTTTCTTTGTTATGGACGACGAGACTGAATCCGATCTGAATACGAACTAGGGATCCGAGTTATAGTAGGTAATAGGTAATACGGGCTGGTTTCCGCAACTCCACATCAATGCGCGTATTTTGCGTACTACCTCTTACCCTATAACTCGGATCCCTAGTTCGTATTCAGATATAACCGTACAGAGCCGGACTTAATGGCTTAGGCATCTTAGGGTGATGCAGGTACAAAACATAGTAGCTGCAGCATGATAGTACATTGACTTGAAACGAACTGTTGTGTCCTAATTGGAAATGTTCTAAATTCAGCTGAATGGAATTCGGGTCTAGTGCACATCCCCTGATAAAAAATAGTACTACGGCTACTTCGCGTCGTGATGACTCAGTTTCGTATCGGAAACAGTGCGCAAACACGCTAAAAGCGTTGCTAAAATTAAATTATTCGTTTCTTACTTCATATTAACCGCATCGCAGTTTTTGGATCCTTCAATAGTACTGTTGGAAAGCTTATAATTTATGCCAGTAAGGTCTCCTTGTATTAAATCTTGATACATAGGATCCAAGTTCTCAATATTCAATTCCGGGACTCCTGATATGGCTAGCTTATATATAACGTTTGCAGTTTTTGTCAGACAATCAGAGTCTGTTTCTTTACAAGGTGTTAGATTTGGTGCTGAAATAATAAGACATAAAACATTACGTTAGTAAAAACACCGTTGCTTATAGAAATTCAGTCAGATCAAAAATGTCAGTTGATTTTCGTTTATTACCGTTGGATCCCGTTTTTTGATCCCGTTTTTTAGGTATTACCGATGGATCCCGTTTGCTATTTCCGTTGAATCCCATATTATAACAACATGTGTACATTTCAGAAGAAAAGTGATTTACCTTTATCAAACACTAAAAAGAGATTATTTTTAGTGGGTTACCCGGAACCGAACTAGTCAGATTAGGTTAATTATTTAAAAAAAAAACAATGTTAAGTTAGGTTAGGTTAAAACTGTGACCCCTACGCACGAGCCGAGCGAGCGAAGCGAGCGGTGCCGCGGCAGCGGCCGGCGAGTGCCAGAAACGACTAGATTATATAGAAAATGAGTTGTTTGTGAAATAAATAGTATACGAAACGTTGGTTGTAAACTAAAAATTTGTCAATGGAGTTTTGGTGAAACATTAGTGAACCCCTCATTTTATTATAAACAATTTTGTTGTTGAAAGTACCCGCATTCATATTTTTTTAAGCATTCGGGATCCAACGGAAATACTTTTCGGGATTCAACGACAATAAAACGTAATTATCTTGCATTTTTTAAATTCGGGATCCAACGGAAATACATAATAATGTTTTGCGGGATCCAACGCCAAAAATATTAAAATGGGATTCAAAAACGGGATCCAACGGTAATAAATCTTGATTTTTGGGGAGGTCGCTGCCGCAGACCCGCATACATGTACAATTGTACACTCTCTAGGCAGAGCTCTCGCTTTCGTAAAAGCCTTAGAAGACCGAAATATTTTTTTAAAACTTTATGTAGGTATATTACTCCAAAGGGCTAAGAAACATACAAAACAGTGACAGTAATATAAAAAGCCAAAATATATTAATTTTTTTTTTATCACTAACCTGGACTGGATTGTACTCCAACTAAAACACCAAACAATAAAAATATTCTTCCTGACATATTCACGACTCCTTCTTAAGACGCTTCAGGAGAAATAGGTTTTATTTCCTACATCGTCATTTTATATGCTTAAACAGGTAGGTTAATCTACAAACAAAACTATATCTAGGTACTAAACGAGTTTCAAAAGGTTTAAAAACAAAACAAAATCAATATACTTACTGTCTGCTACGTGTTCCGTATCGTATCATTCGTAAAATTTTAGAATTCTTATGTGCCTTTATAAAATGGAGCAAAACGTGGTCTTCGTCCTTGGGAATAAAAGCATCCAAAGTCAAAAACTGACAATCGTGTAAACTTCTAAGAAAATAGACAAAAAAGTTAATGTCTCCTTAGACAAGTACTGTTCCTGGTAAAAAATAGCTCCTTATGATACATAAAACCTAATAAAAAATCATAACAATATGATATTATGCCTTCAAATGACGTGCGCTAATTTACATAATTAATCGGTTGAGAGCTGTGGTGGCCCAGTGGTAACGGTCGCAGGTTCGAACCCAGACAGGCTAAAGCGCCTGTGTGTAAATTATTTAAGCACCGCTGCTCTTAAAACACTAAGGAAAAACATCGTGAGGACACCGGCATGTCCTTGAACCAAAACTTCTAAGACATGTGACTTCTACCAACCCGCACGGGGCCCGCGTGGTGGATGACGGCCCACTACCTCTCACCGTGACGAGGCCTGTTTCCCAGCAGTGGGAACATTATAGGCTGTTTATGCTAATCGGTTGAAGGACACTGAACGAGACTCAAGAAATGGTTTATTGTTATTATGCCTGGGGGCGTTTAGTCTCTCGCAAAGTGTTAAAAACGTTAAAAATCTAGTTGCAATCTCATCTCAACGGTAATCGATGTCAAGAGTGTATGGAATTTAGAGATTGAGGCTAAGATTTTAATGAGAACTTTCTCAAAAATACGGGAACTACCCCTTAGATGTTAAAACTTAAAATTTCATACTTAGTACATACTAGCTGCGCCCCGCGGTTTCACCCGCGTAAATGTCGATCCCGTGGGAATATTGGGATAAAAAGTAGCCTATATCTTAATCCAGGGTCTCAGCTACCTCTATACAAAATTTTATCAAAATTGGTCCAGCCGTTTGAGCGTGAAGAAGTAACAAACATTTAAACACACACTCACACTCACAAACTTTCGCCTTTATAATATTAGTGTGATTGGCACAAAATTTCAGATTTTTGACGGAACCCCGTTTGTGTGAGCCCTATATTCGTTTTTGTATTTCTTTTCTTAAAATCACCTGACGATATACAGGTACACGAACTGCTAGGAAACCGCTGTGAGTTCATTAGCATTTTAATTATCTCTTTGTTATAGTTTTATAGGCAGCCTATATGATGCACTTATTTAAAATACGTGTACTTACTCGTAAGTTTAACGTTTGGTTTTGTTTATTTTGGGAATCGTGAATAGAATAGGGCCGCATTATATTGGTTTCAAGCTTTATCCCAGTAACGTATTAAGGGGACTAGATTTTGAGCGTTTTAAATTACGAGAATTGGCCTTCAGGTTGTATGTTGATCTAATTATCTAACAAATAATAATTAACTAGCTTCTGCCCGCGACTTCGTCCACGTAAAATTCGTATTTCCTCTAAAAATTTCAAAAATGTATGTATGTATGATTTAATCATTTATTTAGATAATTAGTAATAATAATTAATAATAATTAGTATGATCTTAATAATTAGTATTCGGGCCAATTTTTAAGTTTATAGATCAAAAGAATCAGATTTTTCAAATAAACTGTATCCCCGCTTTTCATAGGTGGTATTTTGAAAAATCGTTCGTGATGTGTTCATAACTTGACTTAAAGAACCATACCCATTTTCGAGTGAATAGTAATATCCACCCTTTAAACTATACACCCTTTTCCACCTTGGTAAGAGTCGATTTTTGAAAAACCCTAAAACACATACTTGTTTTATTTATTGATTTAGTAGTTCCGAGTTTCGAGTAATCCGACAGCGAGTTACATATTTTTCTAACCTATCAACTTTGTCACCCCCTAAATCCTCTGTAAGGGGTTTTTTGTAATCTAAAAATGACTATCTTTATTATTTAATGACCTAAATATTACCAAGTTTCACCAAATAAGTTAGATTTTTCATATAAACTGTATCCCCGCTTTTCACCTCCACAGTGGTGGAATTTCGTAAAATCGTTTCAGATGTGCTCATTACTTGATTCAAAAATTATTTATACGAATTTTCGAGTTAATAAAACCACGCATTAAAATCCTCCCCTGTAAAGTTAACTACCCCTTTTCACCCCGTTAAGAGTAGATTTTCGAAAAACCCTGATACACGTTATTCTTTATTTATGGTCTTAAGTATAAATGCCGAGTTTACGCGTTAAAATTCTTCCATACAAATTTAGACGCCCCCAATCCCCCTTTAGGCGGTAGTTTATAAAAACAAAAAATGCTAAACTTCGTAATTTACTTAGATAAATATTTGTGCCAAGTTTCAAGTTTATTAACCAAATGAATAAGATTTTTCATATAAACTGTATTCCCGCTTTTCACCCCTATATGGGTGGAATTAAGAAAAATCGTTTAAGATGTGTTTATAACTTGACTCAAAGATTATATACGCCAATTTTCGAGCTAATCAAGCCACGCATTAAAATCTTCCCCTGTACAATTAACTACCCCTTTTAACCCCATTAGGGGTAGATTTTCGGAAAACCCTGATACACGTTATTCTTTATTTTTGGTCTTACGTATAAATACCGAGTTTCGAGGTAATCGGACCACGCGTTAAAATTCTTCTATACAAATTTGGACACCCCCCACCCCAATCCTCCTTTAGGCGGTAGTTTATAGAAACAAAAAATGCCAAACATCATAATTTATTTAGATAAATATTTGTGCCAAGTTTCAAGTTTATTAACCAAATTAATAAGATTTTTCATATAAACTGTATTCCCGCTTTTCACCCCTACATGGGTGGAATTATGAAAAATCGTTAAGGATGTGTTCATAACTTGACTCAAAGATTATTCATGCCAATTTTCCAGCTAATCAAGTCACGCAGTAAAATATGACCTTGCAAAATTAACTACCCCTTTTCACACAGTTAGGGGTAGATTTTCGAAAAACCCTGATACACGTTATTCTTTATTTTTAGTCCTTAGTATAAATACTGAGTTTCGAGATAATCGGATAGCGCGTTAAAACTCTTCCATAGAAATTTTGACACCTCCTAATACCTCTTTAGGGGGTAGTTTAGAAAAACAAAAAATGCAAACTTCAAACTTCATAATTTACTTAGATAAATATTCGTGCCAAGTTTCAAGGTTATTTACTCAAGGAATAAGATTTTTCATACAAACAAAATCCCCCCTTTTCACCCCCTTTAAGGTTGAATTTCCAAAAACCCCTTCTTACTGGATACCTCCTCTTCACAAAAAACACACCCTCCAAAATTCAAGTCCCTAGGACCAGCGGTTTAGGCTGTGCGTTGATATCTCAGTCAGGTCGTTCATCCCCCGTTAGGGGTGAAATTATGAAAAACGCTGAAACACGTATAAATTAATTTTCAATCGTCAGCCTAAACACAAAATTTGAAGATCCTAACTTTTAAACTGACGGACTTTCATACACAAATTCATCCCCCTTTTTAACCCTTTGGGTATGGAATTATCAAAAACGCTGAGACACGTATAAATTAATTTTCAATCGTTAGCCTAAACACAAAACTTGAAGATCCTAACATTAAAACTGACGGACTTTCATACAAACTTTCATCTCCTATTTAACTCCCTTAGGGGTTGAATTTCTAAAAATCCTTTCTTATTCCTGGTCTACATCATAAAAGGAACCATCGTGTAAAATATCAGCTTTCTAGGTCCAAGGGTTTGGGCTGGGCGTTGATGAGTCAGTCAGTCAGTCAGTCAGTCAGGCCTTTTGTTTTTATTTATATAGATAGAATTATAATCATGAAAATCATCAATACATTTCTCTATGTTCATGTTACCCTATTGAACGTCTATTTCATGAAATCATGATCATCATCATTTCAGCCGAAAGACGTCCACTGCTGGACATAGGCCCCTCCAAGCACCTCCACGTCGACCGGTTTTGTGCTTCTCGCATCCAACGAGTTCCTGCGGCCTCATCATGATATTTGAAGCCAATTCTAACTTAAGGAGTTGTATTGCTGATTATAGTTCTGTAAAACTATATTTGTTGCGGTCCCGAATCATAATTTAATCAACATACAACCTTACACTGACCTGCAAATTGCATAAAAACGTAAGAAAATTTGAATTTCGCGGGCTACCTTAGCGTCCCCTTAAATAATTTTGTAATTATGAGCTGTGTTTCGATTTGGTTTTACACCACTTCTATTTACTTACAAATCAGGTTTTGGAATAAATAAAACGATTAATATTTTCATGCGTAAATCCTTTACAAACTTTTATAAAACCCAAAAGTTTTAAAATCATTCACTGCACATATTTAAAATGCAAATCTTCAACAGGTACATGATTGTGAAAATTCTTTAGGTTTTTAATGAATTTGTTCATGAAGACATCCATCACAATATCTCGAGTCATTTCTTCAATAATTCTCACACGATTACCACCTAGAAGGAAATAATTAACACATTATTAATAGTAGGTAGGTACAAAACAATAGGTACCTAGACTCGTGTACTCTGCAAAGGCCTTCTATTTTTTTCATTAAAAATGAATAATCACGTAGTACCTAAAAAGTACACAATTTGATTGTTGACAGACAAGCCAACCCAACAGATTTTTTCGCACGGTAGGTAATACAATGTTTTCGTCCAGTCTACTCCGACTTGTTAGTTCCCAATACAAGTAACAGATGTCGCTGTTTCAAACTACACCAAATTATTACTTAGGTTCGTTTAATATTGAGAAAAATAAAATTACTTATGTATTTTTTTTGTATTTGTTCTTACGTACAGGTTGAGGCAATGGGTCATTAATAATTTAAATATCTTGCATTTTTATTCAAGATTATAATTTTATTAAAATTAAACATGTTTTTCAGACAAGGCATTTTGTTGTCTTTTGTTTCGAGCTAGGTACTCCAAATTTTTATTTTTAAATGCTAGGTCCAACACCACTCAAAATTTTGATATAAAAACTAAAAAGTAATGTTCATTTACCGGAATAATGGCTGCTGAAATCCAAGTTAGTATACACTGGATCTTTAACTTGTCCTTCCTTCAAATCCGGAATTATTGTGTAGTCCAGTATATTAACGTGTTCTCTTCCTTTGTCATCCTTCACTTTCTCATGCTTCCCGCTAATCGATATGTGATAGTCCTCTGTAAGATATAAAATGATTGTAATTACTGTCACACTAGATTATATTGAAATTGAAATAATTGATTTACATAAAACATAACAAAATAGGACCTTAAACTAGAGGTACGTAAGAAATAATTGGATTCTACCTGATCTAGGTATCTCAGGTTCACAAAGCTGCAGTTTAGATATTTTGGCCTAACTATAGCTAAATTGCAGGCCTAATTATAGAGAGCAGCGGTGGCCCAGTGGTAACGGCCGCGACTTACGAGTTGTACGTCGTAGGTTCGAACCCAGACAGTTGTTTAAGAGCGGTTTTGCACTACATCCGATCCGAATCCGAGAAATGCCGACCCGATGTGACCATAGTCCTTGCGCACTAGATCCGAACTCAATCCGTCCGTATCTCAACTGCTTATATATACATAAGTATTAGGTATCTAAAATTCCTACTAATAGTAAATAAGTAATTGATCTACCTTAATTATGGTTTTATTTAATTGAGCAAAATAGTATGCTACCTTTTTGCATCATCGTAAGACATTTTTGCAACCAATATTCTATCATGATTTTTGCAATGTTACATTTTTAATAAAGCCGCGTTTTCTTTTTAACATAAACTGTTATAATAGATTTTTTTTGGAATTGGTTGTACTCGTATTGGGTTTTTTTTTCATCAGGAATTTCTCAGTAGTGCAGCAGCCCGGAGTCTGGATTTGTGTCCTAGGCTGGCCTCCAATTACATGGGACTTAAACATGACTGGCGAAATGTGGATGTAATTTACTGGCTGGTACATTATACTCAGCCTATAATGTTCCCACTACTGGGACAAAGGGCTCCTCTTTGTAAGAGGGAGTGCGCCGAAATCCACCACGCGGGACCAGTGAGGGTTGGGAGATGCCACATGTCTTCGAATTTTTGGTTTTATTTTTGGTTTTTGCCTACAATAGGTACACCTCTACCTAGACCGTCGTGGAAAACAGGCGTGATGATTTGTTTGTGTCTTGTTTTAAGAATGTTTTCGGTTATGTTAACATAATTCAAATAAAAATATATAACTCTATTATCAAATGATAACGCAGATTCCACACAGGTGTACTTCACACAATAATCTTATTATAAAAATCTACGTAGCGTAAACCAAATAGAACAAAAACCACTGATGTACGATTTATTCGAGATAACTCATCTTGTGTGTTTTTGCGACAGTAAAATAGTTTTTCTGTCATTGTATCATTGCTTTTGTGATAGTGACATAGATTTTATGAAGTAATAGATAATAGAAGGTAGAATCCATGTAATAACCGGTAGAATGCCGTAATTACAGAAACAATAAAAAAGACATTGTGTCTCGCGTGGATCCACGTTCACGGTACGAATGGTTAAATAACGCTAAACTAAGTTTTGGGAATCTGGAATAGGAAAAATGTTGCTTAATCTGTCAAGCTCCGCTAATGAGACACAATTGATTTTCTATTGTTTCGTCCGCCGCTTGACCGGTTAATATTTCGCAATTATTCTAGTCTCCATTTTACATGAGAGAAAACGTGTTACAAATCTAAATACTTATGTATATTTTTTTTTAACTTTAACTGGCTGAAAAACCGTTAATTCATTAGAAGATTTATCAATACTTACGCCTAGCCTTTTTCCAATTATTATGGCGTCGGCATCCAATCAAGCTGAATGTGACTGTTTTACATGGAGCGACTGCCTATCTGACCTTCAAAACCCAGTAACTGGGTAACACGATATCCCTTGGTAAGACTGGTTGTCGCACTTTTGGGCTTCTGACTACCCGTAACGACTGTCAAAGATCTATGAATTTCAGCCGGTATCAACAGCTTAACGTGCTTCCCGAGTCACGGAGGGGTCTCGATATGTAATGGATGGTCATCCATCCACGAACCGACCGCGGCAAGCATAGCTAAACCTTCGATTGACCCATCATCATCACCATCAACCTACAGCAGTACACTGCTGGACATAGGCCTCTCCTATTGCACGCCATTCAACTCGATTTTCGGCAACTCTCATCCAGCTGCTACCAGCCATCCTGCGAAGATCGTCGCTCCACCTAGCCTGAGGGCGTCCCCCCTTACGTTTACCGATTCGCGGTCTCCACTCATAAACACGTCTACCCCAACGGGCATCGGTTCTACGGCTAATATGGCCAGCCCATTGCCACATCAGCTTGCTTAGTCTGTGAGCTATGTCGACCACTTTGGTTCTCTGCCGGATTACCTCGTTGCAGATTCGATCCCTCAGAGAGACTTCGATTGACCCGTGCGACTGTTATCATGTAGCCACGAGCTCCTCATTAGAAGATGAATACTAACCATATATAATTTGACATTCTCCTTTTCCCTCTACTGGTACAGCATCTATAATCCCATTCAGGTTATACTGAGCTTGCAGCGTGAGAATCGGGCAGGATATTGCGTAGTCAAAGAACGTATACCCACTGTCACGTTTGTTGCTGAAATAACGATTTATTTATTAGTGGGTGGTAGGGCCTTATCACACTAGCGGTTTGCGAGCGGCTGTGGGACGGGGCGGGCGCGCAGCGAATGCGTCGCGAAAACGCCGCGGCTGCACAGCGAAGACGTCGCGGACGCGTGGCAATTTAGGAACGTTTTCGTCGCGTGTGTGTAGCATGTTAACAACGTACAATACACCCAGTAACAATGGCGTCCACACACACACGCACAGTAACATTCGCGACGATCTCGTTACGCGTCCGCAACGAATTCGCTGCGCATGCGACGCGTGTTCGTTGCGCGCCCGCTCCGCTTTGAGGACGCTCGGCCCTTAGATCTTACAAGTGTGGGTATAATGCGTGCCACGAAAGATGAGACTTGAAACACCACGTGGTTTGACATACGCAGTACACGTTTTTAGGTCTCTTTAGCGGTATGAGGTCTGAGCGCGGGACGGAACCGGGCGTCATAGGGGCTGTTGAAAGAGCGCGGGAGGGGGGGTCAAGTCTCATCTTTCGTGGCGCTAACTATACTTCAATAGAACACTATTTCTACTTTCTTTTATACAGCGTTTATTAGAAGTGTGGTTACAGACCATCAAACCTACACTCCTTAAATATGAGCACACATTTCTGATACCTATTGCATATTGCGTATGGATCGCGCCCATTTGGCTCGCTGGCTCAGCGCGGTGTCTCTGCAGTGAGTGTCATACCCTCTATTTATTAAATAGCTATACATCACAGTTGGGTAGGAACTCAAGTGGAGCTAATAAACTTGAGAAATATAGGTACAGTCTGTAGAGCAGGAGCAGCAGTAGCCCTGTGGCAAAAGGCATCGACTGGCACTTTACTTACGCTGTGGCTACATTATCGCGATAACGCGAACTACACTTTGCGCGCTCTCTTTTGTACAGCGTGTCTCTTTTGTCGAGCGGAGTGCGACAGAGAGCGCGTGAAGTTTAGTTCGCGTTATCGCGAAAATGTAGGCGTAGCATCTGTACCGAATTCATCACCTTTTTGGGAAACAGGCATGTCCTAGAATCAGTTTTCGTTTTGCCACTGTAACAATTTCCAAGAAGATGCAAATGATGTTCTACCCAAAATCGGGCCGCATAGTGGATTATATCCCCTTCCTCCCACAGAGAGGAGGCATATGTCCCATGAGAAAATTAGGAATAAGATGATTGTGATTATAAGAAGGATTCATTATGTTCAAAGAAATTGAGAATATATGCGGGCCAGAACTATAGAGGTATGAGGAACAGGGTGCAGAAGTTCACTCATCCTCCATAGAAAAGGGAGGATCCTCCAACCAGACGGGTATTGTGTCTGGCGGGCAACTGCCCAATGATTCATGTCGGGCCGCTGTATATATGCTAGTTGCGTGGTAAACTCTGCTTGCGAGATGCAGAATTTTGCGTGACGTCAGTATGACGTCACGTTCGGAAGATACCGCTACAGAACCATAGAATATCATGAGTGGAAAAATTAAAACAATTAAGTATATTTACTTACTTTAATTTCACGAACTCACAGTTCTTGAAACCACTCAACGTGGCATTGGAAAGCTCGTATCTGACACTGGGCAGGTCAGCAATAATGGCGTCAATGTGCAGAGGATCTGAGGTCTCCACACCAGGCATACCAGCCACAAGCCTTGGGTAAACACGCTCGATCACTGCATTTACCAGGCATTCGTCATCGGTCTCACAGAGCTGTCTGTGCAAACCTGAGAAGCATGAAAATCACAGTGTGATTGATATAATAGAATAGAATACTGTTTATTGTTTACACCATATAAATTACGGATATAAACGTAGAAATTTTACAATAGGTGTCTTATCGCTAAGAGCGATCCTTTAAAGACAACCTTTGGATGTATTAAAAAGGGGAAGGAGAGACTATACTGTAGGTAGTATGTGGTGTACCATTTGCATAATATATACTAATCTATTTAAATATATATATACCTATATATTTAACAAAAATCATGAAATGGAAGCAAAGACAATTAATGATGATGTTTAAGGAGAGAGGAAGTGTTTTTTAAGGCAAAAATTGTTCTTGTTCGCAAAAAGATGAGTTTTCACGTGATCAGAGGGCTGGGTCGCTCTTTGGCCAAAGAATTAGCTTTGCCATTCAACGTGGCAATGCTGCTAGTCTTCCGGGCGCGTTATCGGATGACAGCGATGCGGAAGACTACTTCGACGCCTAAGTGTCCTTTTGTTTTTGCATTTATTTGTATAGTTAGTTAGACATTTAATTTGGTGCCTAGTGTAAATAGTTAGTTGTGTTAAATATTGCAAAAGTTAGGAAACTAAACACATCAATAATGGTGTTGTTTCAACGTTGGGTTTTCTTTTAAACCCAACATGATGAATTTTTGTTCACATCTGACGGAAGATGCGTCGCGTATTATCGGTCGCGTAACGCCAGAACAGATAATTATATGATAAAACATTCAACCTATCACACTCAACCGATGATGCGTTAGTGCGTCGAGCGGATAAATAGACGCAATCGAAGTTACGCCCGACGCATTTTCCGTCAGATGTGAACCGACCCTTAATCATAAAATTATTACAAAATTGTTATAAAATAACTACTTACACGATGTGTGTTTAAAACAAAACAATACAGCAATTAATAGAACTGAGAACATTTTGGCTTAGGCTCTCGAACGTAAATGACTATTACATTCTCAGACATTAGTCTTTTATTTTATATTAGCTGACCCCAGCGAACTTCGTACCGCCTCAGAAACTTAGAATAAAAAAAAAAAAAGAAAAGAATAGGAAGTCTTGTTTCCAAGACTTCTTTTTCTTTTTCTTATACATAGTAGTTAGTAGTTTAGTGTTAGTAGTTTTAAAATATTGTTTATATTTATTATTTAATTAAAGACTTATTCAAATTAACATTAATTAAACCTGTATATGTATAACATCATTTGACACGCTTGAGAAGATTCTTTTAACAGTTTGCATGTATAATAACTAACAAAGATACGTCATAGGTACACGAGTACACGTGTAGGTACGGTTTAAATAAAAGTAAACGATGAAACATTGAAAGATTGATTTTCTTCTCTCACTAAAAAATACAAAAGGATCAGAAAGACAACAGGGTTGATTGTACAGAGAGCGCAGGTCGTTCATTTTTACCCTACTACGGCGAAGCAAAAAGGAGGGTTATGATTTTGACCGGTATGTATGTATGTATGTTCATCTGTTCCGTCATAACTTCAAAACTCCTTGTCATAATTATTAGACAAATGAGGTATCGTTTGACGCGTCTTGATCGTCCGCTGGTTATAAGATATGAAGTCACATTAAATTGAATATGGCACCCTCTAGCGGACATAAAGTCATAATCTTAAAAAAAAAATTACAATATTTATCACAACATGGAAAACCCTAAAACACTTTGTGTACCTATTACTTTTGTAAAATGCTTTTTACACTACGCATTTGTCTTGAGGTAATTGCCGTAGAACAAAATACCGCATTTTTCTGATAAGACCTCCAAAAGCCAATCTAATAAAACCGATAGGCGATACTTAATCTGAAATTCTGAAAATTTCTCAGACAACCAGTTGACTATTGAGTTGATCGTCAGATGTTTGAAATCAAATTACAGGGCTAATAAAACGAAATAGGTATATGATATCGTATAAATATAATTATTTAAAAGCTAACAATCTTAAAATAATAATATGTACAAGTATATAAAAAGGGAGGGAAAACAATCAAAGGGCATCAAAAACTTCGTCCGCATTACTGTCAACAGGAAACGTGCCCAAAAGGCTGGCGGCAGTAAATATTTGAATCTTTAATAAAAAATATATCACAAAAAAAACCAAAAAAGAAAATATAATTATACATATTTTTTTTAATTCACAAGTTCAATTTCATTCTATTCGCTGTTAAAAAAGTCTTCAAGGGCCTGAACTTTCAAGTAAGCGTTGCAGTTGTCTATTAATTTATTCATAAACGCTTCCATAGCTGGTCGGCGAGTAAGCTTGTGTACAGTTTGCCAGTTTTCATTTGCATATTTGTGCAAGACGTCCGCTGAAAATAAATAGACATACAATTAATATCTATTAAGTCATTTCCTATTGATGACTTAGCCAAATTTTCCCCATTTTGTTGCTACGTATAAGACGTAGCCTGTGACAGTCCTCCAGATCGAATTTCGGCCATGTCGACTGATCCCAGCGGAGACAAGCCTTCGACGTGGTCTCCCACGTCGAAGGCTTGTATTATAGTCAATCAACCAACTCAGCCTATCGCAGTCCACTGCTGGACATAGGCCTCTCCCAGACTGCGCCACAGCACCCTGTCCTCCGCCTTCCGCATGCAGTCTACCCCAGCCACCTTCTTTAGGTCGTCCGTCCATCTAGCTGGGGGGCGTCCCACACTACGCTTGTCGGTACGCGGTCTCCACTCCAGGACTCGTCTGCTCCACCGGCCATCAGTCCTTCGACAGACATGGCCAGCCCACTGCTACTTCAGTTTGCTTACTCTGCTTGGATATAGTGCACACTCTCTTCCCGCACTCTCATAGTCCGATGGGAATGCAATCCGACACGATCGGAGAGAGATTAGGCGCAGGGCTAACGGCCTTATGTTCTTTCCGAGGCACGAGGGTATAACACTGATAATTTCCAAATTCCGGGCTGTGACTAAGCAATTCCTAATGGAAAAACTCAATAACACTTTGCCCGACCCGGGAATTAAACCCAAAACCCCATGCTCAGCAGTCGCGCTTGCGACCACGAGACCAACGGGACAGTAGCCTGTAACAGTACTACTAAACGGCTTCAAACCTCTCGCGAACCCGTACACAAATGGTTTTCACCAGTTACCTACATGGTAACATAGTTATCATTCGTGCGGGGATCATATAATCGCTTGAACTGAAAGCACCAATGCAACATCAGCCTTGTATTTTCTGTAGAAATTACTGATGACAGTCACTCCATGTAAAATACTGGTACTCAGCTGCATCCGGTTAGAATGACAGCCGACCCCAACATAGTTGGGAAAAGGCTAGGCAGATGATGAAGTTGATTACTGATGACCATATTATTCTTTATGGTAATTGATCATGGTATCCAATATGTTAATTTATAGATAATTCATCAGAACTTTTATAAGCATAAGTCTAAGTCCTATTGAGACTTAAGACTTATATTTATAAAACTTTTAGACATTTTCATATTCTCACCTAGGTCTCGTACTTGTGTAGACGCATTTGCGTATCGATAAGAAGAAAGAGTTATTGTGTCTAGAAAAAAAATAGCTTAATATTTACATTTTTCTTTGTCCCCATTGAAAAGATTCTTGCAGTCATAGTTAACTTTTGCTTTAGCCTCATATTCTAGTACGTGATTTTTTATTTGGATGTGTAATTTTCCATTTGTGTCTAAATATTTTTCATAGTCGCCGTTGAATAGAAAATGATAGTCATCTGAAACAGAAAAGTATAGTTTAGTTTCCCGTGGTATAAAAAAGTCGCTTTTCGTGTCTCTCTGTGTGACCGCTTAGATCTTTTCAAGTTCACAATGGATTTTGGTGCGGTTTGCACCATCATTTTGAGTATTTATTATACTACTAGCTTCTGCCCGCGTGAAATTCGTATTTTCCTCTAAAAGTTTCGAAAATGTATGTTGGTAAGTATGATCTTTATAATTAATTTAGATAAATAAGTATTCGGGCCAATTTTTAAGTTTATAGAACAAAGGAATCAGATTTTTCAAACAAACTGTATCCCCGCTTACCACCCCCACAGGGGTGGAATTTTGAAAAATCGTTTAAGATGTGTTCATAACTTGACTCAGTTTATTTATACCAATTTTCGAGCTTATCAAGCCATGCAGTAAAATCCTCCCCTTTAAAATTAACTACCTCTTTTCACATAGTTAGGGGTAGATTTTCGAAAAACCCTGATACACGTTATTAATTATTTTTAGTCCTTAGTAAAAATACTGAGTTTCAAGTTAATCGGACAAATTTTGACACCCCCCAATACCTCTTTAGGGGGTATTTTAGAAAAACGAAAAATTCCAAACTTCATAATTTACTTAGATAAGTATTCGTGCCAAATTTCAAGGTTATTAACTCAAGAAATAAAATTTTTCATACAAACAAAATCCCCCCTATTCCCCTCCTTAAAGGTTGAATTTCCAAAAACCCCTTCTTATTCGATACCTACTCTTCACAAAGAACACACCCGCCAAAATTCATGCCCCTAGGACCAGCGGCTTAGACTGTGCGTTGATATTTCAGTCAGGTCGTTCATCCCCCTTTGGGGGTGGAATTATCAAAAACGCTGAGACACGTATAAATTAATTTTTAGTCGTCAGCCTAAACACAAAATTTGAAGATCCTAACTTTAAAACTGACGGACTTTCATACAAACTTTCATCCCCTATTTAACTCCCTTAGGGGTTGAATTTCAAAAAATCCTTCCTTATTCCTTGTCTACATTATAAAGGGAACCATTGTGTAAAATTTCAGCTTTCTAGGTCCAAAGGTTTGGGCTGGGCGTTGATGAGTCAGTCAGTCAGTCAGGCCTTTTGTTTTTATTTATATAGATAGATAGATACTTTTCCGGGATAAAAAGTATCCAGTGTGGTGCGGATATTAAAGAATAATTATACCAAGTTTCATCGTAATCGAACCGGTAGTTTTTGCGTGATGCCTGAACAAACAGACAGACAGACAAAAAATTTTTTAATCACATTTTTGGGTTCGGTGTCGGTCTAGTAACACCCCCTGCCATTTATTTTTTTGATATTTTCAATGTACAGAATTTTCACTTCTACAGATTTATTATAAGTATAGATTATATACTCAAGTTTTTTCTTTTCCAGTTAAAGCATTAGGGAGTGGTGAAGAGCGGGCGTTTTGGGGGACTGTCTTACGTAATTTTGACGTTCGAGAAGGTGGAGGGTGGGTGGTGGAGGTGTAGCCGCACTTCGGCTATTCGGCGTGACATGTATAAAACATTCATAACTAACTTAGGTCTATCACAGAAATGTTAATGATTTGAAATGTCTCCCTTACACCTGTGCGAAGCAGTGCTAGTCTGAAATATACTAATCGGTAGCCATTTTGATTTTTGTTTTGTTTTTTTTTTTTTTTTTCAGATAAGAAAGAAACATTGAATCCTATTTAATGCTAGGCATCGCGGCAGACCAAGACGAAGATAATAATAATAATATAGATTGATAGCCAAGAGCCTCGACCAACACCTGAGGAGGCTCTCGTTGGGCAGCTGGATCAAGGGCTTGATTCAGAAAGCAGTACTTCTGGACACGGCTCGCATTGTTAGGGGGTTCCTCTCTCTGGAGCCCTGACCGCCGGTAGCTTGGACCCTGTTCCCGATACCGGTGGGCTACTATATTTTTTTATAATAATTTAATAGGACCCCATTCGCCCACAGCTCATCTGCCATAAAAAAACCACACCAAAAATCAAAATAGCTATCGATTAGTATACCCCTGCTTCGTACAGGTGTAATGGAGACATTTCAGACCATCGAGATTTCTGTGATAGATCTACTCTTACTTATATCTTGGTGGCATTTTGGCTTTGTCTCAAGAATTAGGTTAGTAAAATAAGGCGTGTTACTCACAAATATCTAATTTGCAAGTGCCTGTTCCTTCAATGAATTCAGGTCCTAATTTGCCTTTTACTTCATAGTCTGATTCCAAAATGAGATGAGGACATCCAATGTGATAGTTAAACTTCATTTCTTTCACTAGAATTCTGGAATTCAACAAAAGTATAGATAATTATACAAATACAAATATTTTATTGGAACAAAAACATATTAAAATTTTGTGTACGTTAATACTGCGTTAGTTTAGTAACTGTGTCGCAGTTATTAGCGCCCACCCCAGGAGCGAAAGACCACTGAGTTCCATAACAACAAATTTGGTTATACTTATAGGTAGAAACTAGACATACATAATCAGTCTATAATGTTCCCACTGCTAGGGCACAGGCCTCCTCTCTGCGAGAGGGAGTGGGCCGTAATCTACCACCAGTACAGTGGGCCTGGCTGAAACAGTATTCTTTACTGATACGAAAACAGTTAAAGCTTGAGGCAAATTGTTACCGTCATGACAGTAAACTTTAACGTTTTAAGTAGCTAAAAGGTCACAAAATTAACTGTTTTATTCATTTGGTGATATCGTTCAAACCATTGAAATTTATTTACAATACGGTAATGGTGGTATTCCATTTTTTTTTGTTGTTTTTTTTCAGTAAATAGTACGTTCAATCATTAAAACTTCCTGTTTTGTCTTTTACTGTTTTACGAACATTTTTCTTACTGTATAAAGTCAGTAAGTCTTAATGAAATCGCTTTAATGTGGTGTAGTAAGAAAATATTTTTTTCAGTGCAGGTACAGTTCTAATGCAGAAAGATTATACCTAAACACAACTTACTGGACAAGATCCACATGGCAGTTCAGCATTCCAATTAGCGAACCGTTGATTAATTTATACTTCAGTGTAGGCAGGTTCCCTTCGATCAAATCCAAGGTTAAGGGATCAGACGATTTTGCTCCTTGTATACCAGCTATGAACTGTTTATACGTTCGTTTAGCTCCCTCTGTTAGACATTTATCGTCGTCCAAGTCACATAGTTTCTTCTCACCTGGAAAAGTTAAAAAGAAAAATTGGTTGGTTAGTGATCAAATCTACTAGATCAGTAGTGCCCTTTATTCAGTGGGTTTAGATGGCTGTATTATTGCTGTATTCACAAAATCTTGCAGTAAGTGCTGAATGAATCAATCCACGAGCGCACGTACCTATTGAGTATCATCGAATTTGACCTATTCTATACGTGTCACCTTTATTTTGGGGAACTACTGATGATGATTGATGATATCATCCACATTAGGGTACTTTCTTAAGGCAGAAGAGTTATTAAGTTTTAGACTACAGAGCCCTGATTCACAATCATACGACAGGCTATCGTATCGAAAACCTGACATTTAGATAACCTGATTTGACTTGTCCTCAACAGCAAATAGCTGTTGGAAGAATAGCGGACGTCTATTTGATTTAAACTGACAAAAAGTTCGGGTTTTGGACTTGTGAACAACGTTTAGAAGACTCCTACGATAACAATGATTAATGTTCGATACGATACGGAAGCGTATCGAGTGTTTGTGAATAGCTATGCAGGAGCAAGAAATGATTATTTATAAAAAAAATCATGAGAATTATCAAAAGGACACACGGAGCACTTACTTAAAGCACTACTGATACAGAATAACGAAAAAAATAATAATCGCGTTGGGAACATTTTCTCTGTCCTAATTCACGTATTGTAATGTTAATATTATAACTTCAGGTCAATATATAACCCAAGACTTATCACACAATCAGTGTAGTACATAGGTATGAGATTTTCCTACCAGGCTAATTTACATACGGATATTATTAATAATAATAATATCCGTATGGTAATAATCCATTGTTATGTGGTTACCACGTTATTGTCTTATTCACTTACTCTAAAAAAATAAAAACGTTTGTGGTCAGGGGACCCGGTCAGGACCGAAGTTCCTTACGCAATACTCGCACGCACACGCACTCGTGTATGTAATAGAAATAGAGAGAAAAAGTTTTTATACAAAGCAATCTAGTATAAATTTTTAAAAGCCATCTTAAAGTGGTCACCATCTTGGATTTTCATTTTGACGTCGCTATCGCCTTTCAATCAACAAATCAACTCAGCCTATCGCAGTCCACTGCTGGACATAGGCTTCTCCAAGACTGTGCTACAGCATCCTGTCCTCCTCCTTCCGCATCCAGTCTACCCCAGCTACCTTCTTTAGGTCGTCCGTCCATCTAGCTGGGGGGCGTCCCACCCTACGCTTGCCGGTACGGAACTGGGTTGTGGAGGTCAGATAGGCAGTCGCTCCACGTAAAATACTGGTATTCAGCTGCATCCAGTCAGATTGGAAGCCGACCCCAACATAGTTTGGAAAAGGCTAGTCAGATGATGACTCTTTATTATGTACACTATTCTTCTGCTTCATCGCTGGCACGACTGTATTTTAGATCTTGTTGGCCCAGAACTTTGACACTCCCACGGCGTTATCGGCAGGCGTAGTAGATTCTTATAGAGATAAACGTGAAAGAAACTCGATGGACACTCTTTTACATTAAAATATTTTGTTACAAAAATGCCTGCAATCATTAAAATGTCCCCACAATCTTGCAACTGGGCATTATACAGGGTGTTACAGAAAGGGTATATCAATACAAACAGGTTGAAGAGCGTATCTGGTCTAGAATCTCTGTACAAAATTTCAGCTCAAAAGCAGTAACTTTGAAAATGCTAAATATTTTTTTATTTCGATAGTTTATAAGATTGAGACCATAACAAACGTGTCACCGCACTACGAGGGTCATTATCCATTATCTGTAGTGTGTCTGTGCGCCTAGTACACGCACATCACGCCGCCGCGCGCCAGTGCAGCGCCATGATGTGCGAAATAAAAATATATTAAGCATTTTCAAAGTTACTGCTTTTGAGCTGAAATTTTATACAGAGATTCTAGACCAGATACACTCTTCAACCCGTTTGTAATGATATACCCTTTCTGTAACACCCTGTATAATGCAGGTTGAGCATTCCTGCTGCTGGGGAGTTTGTTGCGCGACTTCTTCTTCCCAGCTACAGCAGTGGGACCTGTTGAAGGGCTGACGTTTTGGTGGACTAACTTATGTAATTTTGACGTAAAACGTACGAACGTAAGTTGATCACACGTTGATTCACTGTTTTTGAAACGCCGATCATAGTACACTAAAAAACAAATAACAAAATTAGTAAAATTAGTTTTAAGAATAAAAATGTTAATACAGATTGACGTCTGAATTGAACAATGAGCCAATTAATATATTGACGTCATAACAACGATGTTAACAAAATTAACGAGTGTTTCATTGTTTATGAATGTTATGACATTGGAATGACCGAAAGCCTTAGTTCAGCCAGTGTAAAAGGACAATGAATTTTTTTTTATCAATTTCTTATTATGTAGCTACTTCTTCGAAAATCATTGCTTTTATCTTTTTTTTTATTTAACTGTACATACTAACCATTTATAGTATAACAATTAACATAATTCGCATAAAATTCTGTTACCTCGATTTATTGTTTTCATAATTTTCGGGATAAATCGAGGTAAAAAAAGCTAAAAAAAAAAGCTAAGTAAAAGCTAGTCACTAGCAAGTGACTAGCTTTTTGAAGATCATTTAAAACATTAAAAATTCGGAATAGCAGGCCCCCTTGCAGGAAAATATTGTCGAAATGAAGACGTGTCGGAGTTCCATAGTGTCGAAATAAAATCTTGTCGTATTAGAGTTTGTCGAAATTCAGTTGGTAAGTCGGTAAACATTTCTGCAACTATTAATAAGTTGGTTTGGTCATCCTCAGCCTACAGTAGTCCACTGCTGAACATAGGCTTCTCCAATTGCACTCCATACCACTCGATCCTCGGTAACTCTCATCCAGCTGTTACCAGCCACCCAGCTAAGATCGTCGCTCCACCTAGCCTGAGGGCGCGTTCTACCTTACGATTGCCGATTCGCGGTCTCCACTCAAGAACACGTCTACCCGAACGGCCATCGGTTCTACGGCTAATATCGCTCCAAATAAAATAGTCGTATTCAGCTCCATCCGGTTAGCCGACTCCAACGTAGTTGGGAAGAAAGACCAGATTGATTCAATACTAGCAGTGCCCCACGGTTTTACCCGCATAAGTTTTGATCCCGTGGGTATATCGGGATAAAAACTATCCTATGTCCTTTCCCGAGACTCAAACTATCTCTGTACCAAATTTCATCTAAATCGGTTCAGCGGTTTAAGCGTGAAAAGGTAACAGACAGACAGTCACACTTTTGCATTTATAATATTAGTATGGATATGCGCAAAAGTTTACGTAACGCATCGATCGATGGGCTCAGCAACATCATCCTACACGGATGATTTTTATACACATCCTATCCTATGGGAATACACGTATTAGTGTTGCTGAGCTCACCGCTCAGTCAGTTCGTATACAGTTTAAAGAGGCCGCCCCTACTCGACTAAGGCCCGGTATCCACCAAAGCGGAGAAGAGAGGAGACGAGAGAAGATGTGCTGCGAAGCTGGCAGGGTATTTCCACCAAAGCGGAGCGGAGATGCGTATCGGAGAGGAGATGCGAGTTGTGCGTAGCGGAGATGTGTGATGGGAATCACTCTTTCGGGTGTGCGAGACGCGGGAAGAAGCCAGTGGGGAAAGGGGCACGCGAGCGCGGGCGCCGCCACCCGCTCGGCCGCCCGACTACACACATCTCCGCTCTGCTGCGCCGCTTGCTCACTCGCGGCACAAAATTCTATAGAAAAATGAGACATCTCCTCTCCTCTCCGCTTGATCAATTTCCACCGAAGCTAAGCGGAGAGGAGATGTGGAAATAACGAAATCTGATTGGTTATTCAAAACACATCTCCTCTCCTCTCATCTCCTCTCCGCTTTGGTAGATACCGGGCCTTACACTGTTTAAAAAGAAACATTTTAGAGGTATCTTCATTTTTTTTCTATCGTATCAAATTTGTTGTTTTATGTTTTCAACACACTATCTACCTAGCACATATCCTGTGAATATCAATTTTTTTTTTGTTACTGTAGTCGATCATATACTTTTAGTGCTTCTAAAACTTGCGTTTATTACGTTTAGGTCCTATAATCCCGTTAAGTATTTTGACTTTACTGTCTCACTATTTAAAAAAGTCATAAAAACACTCATCTTACCATCATTTTCGGTGTCATAGAACATACTGTGAAGTTTTTGATGTTATTTACATGATAGTTGTAGACATAGCGATTACTAAATATTTTTTAATATAATTTAGTTCACTCATCATAAAGTCAATAAAACGAATCATAAATATTGCATGTTGTTCTTTTATTCGGAAAGATTGTTTGCTTTATTATTCATTCTTCTGCTTTCTCACTTTTCAAAAGAAAACAGATCTTGAAAACTTTCAATGTCTAAGTAAGCCTTGAGGTTGCCTATGTATTTGTTCATAAATGGGTCCATAGTCTCCTTGCAATACGCCTTGGCCACAGGTTCCCAGTTGCCATTTACGGCTTTATGCGCAGCGTCAGCTGAAAATATAAATAAAGCATTCAACAATTGTGTCACAGCATTGCACGTAGGTATCTAAATAAGCGAATTTAAAAAGAGTAACCGTGCACCTAGCTTCTGACGTTTTATAAGTGTATATGTAGATTTATGTGAAAAAAAATGTCTGTTTTTAAATGGTCATGGCTGTGGTGCGCAATTTTATTTTGCCAGTTACATCTGGGAGCGATTATTTTACACCTAACCATACTTTGGGATGCTTTTTTTGGTGCTGTTAATATAAAATTCCCTAATATAAAAACAAAGCAACAATTTTCCGGTTGTATATGTCTATTGATATACCTTTACCAAACGGATCTAAAAGGTTCACACTTAGGCAGCTAAAATCTATTCAATATTTTTGTCACCCGGCTCTACCGAATCATGCCGACCCGAACAAAAATAAAGCACGGCTTAGGTAGGTATATAAAATGTATGGTAATGTATACAAAAGGTATATGTATGTGTAGATGTTACGAACTTCGTCGGATACAAGTTCTGTATTTAATCTGCCACGCCAATGCAAACCGCGTCAGAACCTATAGGATGCCCTTTTTTATGGACGGGAATTCATCAAATGACCCCTCCCGCTCTGGGTGGAGCGGAAGGGAGTGTCAGACTCTTACTGACTAAAATCCATCCGTGTTCCTTCCTTAGCCTTTTATGTTCCGGGGTAGCGGTAACCCTTTCGGACAATCCCGCACCCCCGGCAGGCTTCGGCCCTGGCAAACCCCTTCCTTTTTGCTGACATCTCGCTTGGGCAATGAAAAGATAGAAATCTCCAAATTCTCACATTTTTCCTTATCGCCATCGAAGAGATTCTTGAAGTCAAAGTGCACTTTTTCTTTAACTTGTACGTCCAGTTCGTGATTTTTCAAATTGATGTGACTCTTTCCTTCCGTGCCAGCCTTAGTGGCGTAATCACCATGGAAAAAGAAGTGGATGTCATCTAAAACAAGTAAATGTATGATTTAAAAATAAAATAAATTAATCGGAAATCCCGAAATCACAATATGATTGACCAGTCTAAACCATTAAGACCTACCTGAAGAAAGCTTAAGTAGATGTCTTGACGACCTAGAACAGACACGTCTGGCGAAGGATGACGAAAAGAGCCGCCACCAAATAAAAATGGGATAAGGTAAAGCAGCAAGAGAGAATCGAAGAATACGATCAGATCAACTTTTCTGAAGTCAATAATTATTCCGATCACTCAATGAACTTTGACTTTCCTGCGAGACATTATTTTGTTGTAGTTACATTTATTATGAAGCGTGTATTTTCTGAAATGCTAGACAGAGGTCGAGGTGGATAAATTGCGTACTATTTTGAAAATGTGCTATCAAGGGATCGAACCCATACTAAGCAGTGGCGATAACCTGTTTGCATTATGATTTACTATGACTACACTTACAAAAATCAATTTTGGCGTCGCCCTTTCCTTCAATATGCAGTGTGTTTATTTCACCATTTATTTCATATCCTGCTTCAAAATTGAGAAGAGGGCAACCAATGTGGTAGTCGTATTTTAGATCCTTTGCAGAGATTCTGGAATTGAATAGAAAATTATGATTCCTTGATGTAAGCAAAGATTATGTATTAAGATTAGTATGTACAAACAAATATTATGGAAGCCAAACACAACTCGGCTGCGTTTCCTACAACAATTCTCAATTCAATTCTCAATTCTTTATTGCGTACCATAATGTATATAGTTGGTAGAGAAATAATTATATTAGTCACAATTATGGACCCTGTCGGGCACAGCATAGATAGTAGGAGAGAGGAGGAAGAACACTGGGTGTTTATTGTGATAAATTTTAATATTAGTTAAGTAAGTTATATTGTTTTTTGAATTTACGAATTATAATTATTGTTTTATAAATTATACACATTTATTTATTTAGTAAATTTGTAAAAAACATTTTTTATTTTTAAATTAATTATTTATTATTGTTTTATTTACTTATTATTATCATATTTTTTTTTTTATTATGTAATTAATATTTATTATCCCTAAGGCAAGTTATTTATTGGACGCTTCATATTTATTTAGAAAATTATTCTTCGTATTATGATTAGGTAGGCGTATCTTTATAGTGAGTACTACCAAACAGTGTTGCAAAAAAAAAAACAGACACATAACTTACTTCACTAGTTCCACTTTACAATTCTTCATTCCAGAGAGTTTGGCGTCAACATATTTATATGACAACGTAGGATGCTTAGCTTCAATCAATTTCGCATCTAAAGGCTCGGAAGATTCCACGCCTGGGAAGCCAGATATGGCCTGCTCAAACTTCAGTCCTGCTGTCTTCGTCAGACAGTTGCTGTCTTCGATGTCACATACTACCTTTTCACCTGGAATAATATTTGTGGGTTAGATACTAGTAATAGGAATTTGGAAGGACCTACTACTGATCTACAAGGCTTCGGCCATCGAATTATCAGGAAGGTGAAAACAGTAATTCGAATTGTTAATTACTGCAATATACATTCATCGCAAAAGGGGGTTGCAGATTTATGAAACATATATGATACAATAACAATAGTTAATAGAATTACTTTAAAAAAAAAACAAAAGAATTATGAGCAATTGATTAAAATTAGGACACACTTACTTATAACACTGCTTATGCAGAATATGCCAATAACCAATAACGATCGTGACGCGAACATTTTCGATAAGCACTGATTATGTAATGCTAGTTTGTCGAAACTCGAAGCGAATTTATACCTCAGTGCTACCTAAAAAAGTTCTAACGATTTTAAACTTATTTTAATACTGCTGTAAAAAACATTAATAAACTTCGATGGCATTGATGCGCTAAGAAACTTTTTACACTTACGAATTAGTTACTGAGTTTTTTCTGCTAATGCACTTCGAAAGATACGTGGAGCAGTAAAACTTTGAGCAACTATCCTGAGAAAATATTTTTGATTGATGGACAATATTTTGGGCTAGCAGAGGCTATTCCTAACTCTTTAGTAAAAAAAAATAGTTTTGGATACCTTTTTTGTTTGGTTACCGGGTTATATCTTTTTAATATAAAAATGCTACATAATATATATATATGTTACCGGCCAAACCCGATTTCAGGACAAACTAGTTTAGCCTAGGCTAAACTAGTTCTTCCTATACGCGATAGGATTACCTTCGCTCGCCCTTGGATCTTATGTCGACGGAGCCCCGCTTCGCGGGGCCCCTATTTCTGTGTAAAGGGTTTAAAGTAACCTAACCAAACCGAACCTCGGGGTGCCCTTCGCTCGCCCTTGCATCCTATGTCGACGGAACTAGTTTAGCCTAGGCCAAACTAGTTTGTCCTGAAATCGGGTTTGGCCGGTAACATATATACTACTTTACGCCGAATTCTACAACAATAATTTGGGACCAAGACCCACAACATAAAACATTAATAATTATGATGAAGCAAATGGATGCATTTTAATTGTCATATTAAATAATAGAACAGAATACTCTTTATTAGGTACAATATATAAATATAATATTATTTGCTTGTAGTTCTTTTTATTTGTGATCTTTTCATACGAATCAAATTAAAATCAAACTTGTTTTTTCTCTTAATTGTACCTATTACTTAATAACTATTAGAGCCAGTAGCTATAAGAAAAAACCGAATCTGTATTTAAATTAGAGTCAAAACCACCTTTGCAAAATACTTAAGTGATTAAAATCAAAGCGTGTTTTTAGCTTTTTGCATTTATAAAGCATTAAAAAAAAAAACGATAAGAATCTGTTTATTTTTCAAACCTTTTTAAGCTACATAACTAGTTATGTTTAGGAACATTATCTTGGCCACAAGGCATCCAATGCTGACCACAAGACACTCCTATGTCACAAAACACTCCTGTGTCTTGTACCAGCAGTGACTCTTTCCAAGGAAGGCCACAACGACCAATCCTGTGTGTACCTGTTGCCCGCATCCGAATCCCGAATACCCCGGCCTTCTTTAAGTCCTTGAGAGAAAGTTTCATGGATACCCGCATGTATACCTAAAACTAGCAGCGTTTGAACCAGCACAATTTACAGTAAAATATCGACAGTTGAAAAATGACAAAGAATAAATTCACCTAGTGGAGTTATTATGTACCGCAAGGTTCAATACTTGGGCCTACATTAGTGGTTATTTTTTATTTTATAAACAGATTTGTCAACAAGTATAGTCCGGAGCAGTGGTGGGTCCGTGGCTTAGGCCCCCAGTAATTGAATGGTGGCCAAATGGTAACACCCGCGGGATCAGTGGTAGCCAAGTGGTAACGGTCGAGACTTACGAGTTGTAGTTCGTTGGTTCGAACCCGGACAGGCGCTTTCCGTGTGTAAATTATTTCATCACCACTGCTCTCAAAATGGAAATTGGCATATCTTACAACCAAAAAAATCGAAGGCATGTGACATCCACCGACCCGCACTGGGCCTGTGTGGTGGAATACAGCCCACTCCATCTCACCGAGAGGAGGTCAGTATCTCAGCAGTGGGAATATTACAGGCCGATTATGCTATGCTTATTCTTATAGTCCAACTACGATGACTAGCAAGGTTTACCTAATTTCAAATAACTTATGTTTTTTTACGGGTACATATTTGAATGTCGAACATTAAAATACCTACGTGTAAAATGTCAACGTTCAAAAAATCGAAAATTTAAATATCGGTTATATCATAATATCGAAAATTGTTATACCTAAGCATAAAATGTCTAACATTGAAATGCCGAGTTATAAAAATATCTAATGATTAAAAACATCGATAATCATTATACCTAAGTTCAAAATGTCAACCTTCAATACACTTTAGTTCATTATATTTACGTTAAAAATACCTACTAGTTAAAATATCGAACTTGCAGGCAGGCATGGTTGCAGGATGCAAGAGAGAGCGAAGGGCACCCCGGTGTTAGGTTAGGTTAGGTTACTTTAAACCTTTTACACAGAAATAGGGGCCCCGCGTAGCGGGACTCCGTCGACATAAGATGCAAGAGCGGGCGCGGCCTACAAATGTGTTTTTTCGAGCTTATCGTCGTCGATGGTTTTAACGCCCGCTGCCGCGGCTGAGGCTGGCCGGCAAAGCCGGCCAGCAAGCCGAAGCTGCCGCCTCAGCTCGCGGGCCGCCTCGCCCCTCTGCGCCTACGCGGGCTTAAATTACACTCTAGGGGTAGGGCAGACAAGACCACGTGGAGTCGGTTTTGCAGCGATTTGTTTCTGTCACTAATTTTTGTAGCACAACATATAAATAAATATCGATATTTAGGACATTCGATACTCTGTACTTCGATATTTACATCATTAGATAATCTATACTTCGATATTTAAGCCTTTCGATGTCATGTTTGTCGATAATTAGATTTTAGATATATTGGACGTAGGTTATCTAACCATTCGACAATATAAACTTACGTTATTTTAATTTTCGGTTTTGTGGTCGTTCGATATTTAAATTTTCGATGTTTTGAACATTGACATTTTAACCGTAGATATTTAAATTTTCGAAATTCAAATATGTACCCTTTTTTACTGACGTCTGTTTGAAATTAAAGTTAACTATTATAGAGATATGAGGTACAGAGTGTAAAGTTCACAAATATCTTTAACTTTTTTAAATCTATTTTCTTTATGTTATTGAAATACTCACAAGATTAGGCTAGATTTACAATAGCATAAACACGTAAAAACGTCAACAGGAAAAATCAAACTAAGCTTATTTCTACCATCATAAATTTTATTTTTACAACTGTGCATTATTATGTTCTCGTTAACATGTACATAGAGTAGGTCTCTGGTTAACAATTACCTCTACAAATATTTATTGACTTGAAAGAGTGTTGTTAAATCACTGCAGTCATTGATATCAAATTGGTAAGAAAATAGTCTTTCTAGTGACAATGGTTCATAATATCATCATTATGATAGTATATTTATATACTGAATAAAATATCAGACGACCGGTTAAAAAAACACGAATGAAGATAATTATAATCATGAGTGGCATTTGTTCTTTATTTGGCCACTAATTGATAAAGGATATCCTTAATAGGAACTATTTTCAAGAAAGAGTTAAGGTTGTTGATGTGTTTTTGTAGAAACTTGTACATGAAGGGTTTTCGAACGTAAATCTCTAACTGTTGTAGTTTTTCTTCAGACGCACCATCTGTACCTGAAAATATGTAAAAAGCGAATTTATTATTAATTGTCATAGTAACTTAATTCTAGGCCGGCGCAATTCAGGTAGTCATCGTTACGCTAAGAACAAAGAGAATTATAGAAGTGTTTCTAACATGATCTACAAGGAAATAAATCATAGTATTGACAATACAGTGACCAAAGAAAAGTCAAACAAAAGAATCCGATGTCATTTTTCTTCTTCTTTGTCGTATTGATGATTCCCTTTTATTCATTTTATATAAGCTGCAACCAGAATTCGGCCACTTCGACAGCATTAGCGTTGGCTTCGCAAAGGTCTTCTATAGTATAGGTTCAACTAACTTAGTCAGGTGGAGGTATAGCCACATCACAAATGGTGCCTGCGATGTCATTACGTTTGGTAGATAACTTGATGAACTAGATAAAAATATGGTTTTAAACTGGGTTCATAAAGTAGTTCCCAATGAAGCGAATGAAACCGCAAGCAACAGTTAGTATCAAATGAAATAACTTAGTGTTTCTTACTTTTCTGCCCTCCGAAACATAGACCTATGATATTTCGTGTAACTTTTTCAACGCGAAGATCAATAGTGAAATTGGTGACTTGATTGTAAAGATCACCTGCCTCGTTGGTGTGTTTCTCGTAGTAGCCCTTTATCCAGATGTCGAAGTTATCTTAAATATAAAAAAAAAAGATTATTATAGTAAAAGAAGATGACAAGACTAGACCACACTAGCTCAAGACAGAGAGAAATAGAAAGGGAGGCCTGTGGGACAATATAGGCTAAAAATAATAAAAGTTATAATAAAAAATATAAACAAAATATATATATTGTAATTATAAAAGTTGTAATTGAATTACGCCTCGCCTCGCCTCATTGGTCTAGTGGTGGCAAGCACTACTGCCGAGCATGAGGTCCTGGGACTGACCTGGTAAGTCAAGCAAAGTGTTATTGTGTATTTCCATTAGGAATTACTCAGCAGCAGCTGCTGGATATGTGCCCCGGTTGATGGCAATAGCCTCGCCCCCTATCACATGGGGCTTAAATAT
Source organism: Amphipoea lucens (assembly GCA_947508005.1). Lineage (NCBI taxonomy): Eukaryota > Metazoa > Arthropoda > Insecta > Lepidoptera > Noctuidae > Amphipoea > Amphipoea lucens. The sequence goes on along the minus strand of OX382368.1, from coordinate 7,239,632 downwards.
AACTAGCGAATTATGGGTGTACTATAGGTACACCCCTGCCTAACCCTTGGACTATTACATGCTTGATGTTATGTTTTATGCCACAATTTATTAACCGACTTTAAAAAAGGAGGTTCTGTATTCGACCCGTATGTATGTATGTATGTATGTATGTATGTTTGTATGTCCGCGATTATCTCAAAAACTACTGAACCGATTTTGATAATTCTTTCATTAGTGTGATCTACATACTTTCAGGAAGGTTTTAGTATATAATACATTAGGTAATTATTCTTATGTACGAAGTTATATGCATAAATGTACTGCATCTCCGGCATTTCTGTGCGAATTTTGATGATTCTTCGAGTTGTGTCTTCAATTCTTCAATGCACTAGTGTTAATTGAATTTATGTGGGGTAGGTACAACTAAAAAGTGAAAAATAAAAACTTTTTTACAAAAAAAACAACCGACTTCAAAAAAAAAACACTACAAAGTGAAAAATAACTTTAATTTCGGAAGTCGGTGTCAAAAAACGAAAATGCGGAACCAAAGACACCGACTTCCGAAATTAAAGTTATTTTTCACTTTGTAGTGTTTTTTTTGTTGAAGTCGGTTGTTTTTTTTGTAAAAAAGTTTTTTTATGCCTGAAATGAGAGAGGCTTTTGAAACAGTGGCAGTGATACAAATGTATTTCCCGTGCGAGTTTAAACACTTGTAATCTGTAGTTCATTCTTTTGGCATTGAATAAATGGAGTAATAGGTAATATGGGCTGGTGTCCGCAACTCCACGTCAATGCGCGTATTTTGCGTACCTACGGTTGAATTGGCTATGTCGGTTCGTCACACATGAACGAATCCAATAATGAGAATAATGATAATAACATATTTACAAAATATATTTTTGTAGCTGGTATTGTACTCACTGTATGTAACTTCACCTGTGCCCTTTCCCTCAAAAGGAGTTCCATCAAATTCTCCAACTGCTTCATAGGTTGCCCCAACTGTGATACTTGGACACGAAATCTGGTAAATGAAATATAGTTTTTCTTCGGTTAACCTGAAATCAACAAAAGTTCTATAATATTGTGCATCATCTTCACCATCGAGCGTCATTATCCTCTTGCATTCATAAAATGTTTATATTGGACATTTGTTTCTTTCCATTTTATTCATCCTTCTCTTTTGTTTTAGTAGGTTCCGAGATAAAATGTGTGTTTATCCACTACTAGATATAAGCAGCACCAATATTTGTCAAATAGAAAGCTTAGTTCTTATAATCTATGTATGAACTTTAATTTATGAATGAACGAAACATACACACAACATAACACATTTTAAAACAAAGTCACCCAGTTGACGTGTTACATTTCATGTTGCACTGCGGAAATTAGGAGGGTTACATTTCATTATACGTTACACCAATCTGTACCCGACATTAGGTTTAACTTACTGTAATTTTTTAACCGTACAGCCTTGTAATCCCAACATCTTAGCCTTCGAGAAATGAAAGTTGATATTGGGTCCTTCTATGACAAATTCATCCAGATACATAGGGTCTGAGGCTTCAACTTCCCCTGGTCTTCCAGCCACAATAATTGGGTATATGGCTTTTGTAGATTCGGTAACACATTGCTCGTCATCATAACTACATGGTACTTTTTTAACGTCTGCAAAGAGGAAATATGTGTCTCGTTAGTTGATACATTTTACGGAAACCTGCTAATCTATAAAAAACCGGTTTTGATTTACATAATGAGTAAGGATATGTGTAAGTTGAAAAATAAATAATTGAAAATAATGGAGATTAGATTCAGAACTATACTCCATTGGTTTAGGTAATAAACTAAAGGTAAACAGATCGTAAAAAGGGCTCTTTATCTTTATAGATGACACTTTTTGTTTAAAAATACGTTACCCACTAATCAAATTTATTTTAGATTTTCACTATAGTTTCCTCTTTTATTAGCGTGACTTTATCATTTATTCTTAAACAATTTTACGTTTTTTTTTGTTAGATTTATAATAAAATTAATTCACTTCTCATGCTCTAAAAGTTCGTCTTTATGTTGTGCTTAGGCGAGATAAAATCGCTTTTTATGTTCTAGTGCATAAAGTAATTTTTTTTTCGGTAATCAGGCCCAACAGCCACACGCGCAATAAAACTTCGCAGATTAAAGTCGTGATTTATTTCATTTTCTTTAATTTATACCACTTCCGTGTTTTCTATCGTTAATTTAATAAAATCAGCTAAAATAGTGGTCATTTATTATTTAAAAACGCAAAGAAACGTTTTTATGACTTGGCAGTATGAAGTACCCAAGTCGAATGACAAATGTTGAAATTAAAAAAAACAAACCTTTTAAAAAGTTTCGTGGCGGTATTATCTGTGGTGGCGGGAATTAGCTATGCTTTGCAACATTTTTGATTAATTATGTACTGTATACTTTATGCCTGTTTCATTTTCTCACAATCGAAGTGAATAGCAGAGTGTATAACTCAGGCATAAACGAGCCATTTTACCCCTCGACTTAACTATCCACCCTTGCCTGCGGCTCGCGTGGATATAAACGTCTCGGGGTAAAATAGCTTCTTTTATGCCTTAGTTGTACAATCTACTATTTTTTACCTTTATTTTCGGATGTCGGTGTCAAAAAACTAAAACTAAATAAAATACAGACCCCAAGACTTCCGAAATTAAAGTTAGTATCATAATTTTGAGTTAATTTCTTATTGCAGGCGATTTAAATTTTTTTTTTAAATTATGACTTTTACAATTGTGCAAGGACTTTATTTTATCGGATACTTATTTGTATTAAAATTTAAAGAAAAAGAGAACACAGGGAATAACAATGGAAAGATATTATGGACTTACAAATAAGATATTTTTAGGGTTAGGAAATTTTAGTCTCCTACTTACTTGCACTCAGTACAGTGAACGAAGCACAATATAAACTTAAAATAATTAATATATTAGACAACATTGTATTTGACAATTTTATGAACAACTACGTGTTGACTAAAATGAACACAAGTACATATATAGCCGCTTTTGTAAATATTCTTTTCTTACAGACTGTGAGAAAAATTCACATAGGTTATTTAAAAAACATAATATTTTAGTACAAAAAAAAATTGATTAAATCATTTAATTCTTTAGACTGAAATTAGGTTTGCATTTAAGAAATGCAGATCCAGATTGTTAAGTCTACTTTAGATAATAATCTATTCCCACGAAAACTGAATATTAAGTTCCTTTGCGTTTTTTAGGGTTCCGTACCTCAAAAGGAAAAACGGAACCCTTATAAGATCACTTCGTTGTCCGTCTGACTTTCCGTCTGTCAAGACCCTTTTTCTCAGGAACGCGTGTAGTTATCAAGTTGAAATCAATATCAAATACTCAAGGCTGCAATCCCATGAAGCTGTCAAAAATCAAACTTCTAAGTCAACGCAATCAAAAGATACGGGGATGTTCCGTTTATGCCGCATATTTTGACACTCGCAAGGGAATCAAAACCTATAGGGTACTTCCCGTTGACCTTGAATCATGAAATTTTGGCAAGAAGCAATTTCACGTAGCACAAATAAAGGAAAAAATCCGTAACCGTAAATTTCTAGTTACATACTTACAAGTTAGTACGGAACACTTGACCGATTTTTTTTATTTTGACAAAACGATTTTAATATTTAATTTTGTGTACTAAAACCTGGTTTTTTAATTGTATTTTTTGTAAGTCTCATAGATACGTCATTTGAAAAGGTAATCGTTTTTTAATTTCGGTCAAAAGATGAAAAAAAATCTTACGTCAAGGCGTATTTCTATATAATCCTGCAACTGGTTTGAGGCCAAATCAGTAATATTTCTGCCATTCTACGTGGTATCAATACAAAACAACGTTCTTATGGAGCGAAGACGTCCTTTGGGCCGAGAAGAAATGATCAGAGCCGTGGGAATGATGGAAGCTGGTTCTAGGCAACGTGCTGTAGCAATCGCTCTGGGCACAACGCTGAATGTTATTAGTCGACTTTAGACACGTTACCGCATCACTGGCAGCATGGCAGAGTGAAATGGAGACCACATCGTTACATACAATTTACTGCTCAACAAAATTGTACAATGACCGCGATGATGTTAGTTACGTGGTTTAATAGCTCTTCAGGTATGTCAATAAGCGATCAAACCATAAGAAATTGCTTGCATGAAGTCATTCTCCGTTCCCGAAGGCTACTACGTATACCACCCTATTGAGCCGTGTAATTGCAAAGCCCGTTTACAATGGGCTCGTGAACGCAGATATTCGGCAGAAGAAGAGTGGCTTTTTGTGTTTTTCTGACGAATCTTGCTTTGGTATGAGGCCAGAGATACTAGACCTACACGGTATTGGAGGACCCCTGGATACCAAGAACGCTTAAAATCATGTCAGAAAGTCCATGCATACAGTGGTGGAATAATCATGATACCCATCCAAATACCCATCTAGGGTATTTGGATCGGCGGAAAAACCGACACTGCCAGAGTCGTTGCAAACACATTAGCCGTCGCTATTATCAACGTCCTATCATGGCTTGCTGAGTCGCCAGACTTGAATCCCATTGAAAACGTTTGGGATATACTTCAAAGAAGAGCTGTGCCAAATATAGATGCCGTACACACAACAGAAAATCTTTTTCGCCTGTTACAACGGCGGCCATTCCGCAACGTGATTTGGATGAACTCATATTGAGTACGCCAAATTGCTGCGATTGTGTTATACGCATTGACGGCGGTAAAACAGACTACTAATTGTTTATTTTACGCAACAAAAACCTTTAAAAGGTTTTATTTTTTTAAGACATTTTAATGTCAGGATTAACTAAGGTGAAAATCCAGCAAAAGCAAAAATCACGAAAAGTTTTTATTTATTCAAAAACAGAAAGTACCTTGTCGATCTACACATACGAAAACATTTTACTGAATCAATCTAAATAGACATTTTTATTCAATTTCAATGGGGTAATATACATTTTTTTTTAAACAATTATCCCTAAATACTTTTAATACTAAACTTCAATGAAGTTCAATAAGCAATTTGAAATATTAGCGTATACCTACTCATAGGCCGTACTTAATGACCAATCTATAAGTTTTTAAGACTGAGTGAAGGGAAATGTCAAATAGCATAGACAGTCTCAAAGAAAAACACATTTTAAATTCTCAAATCTTAAGGAAACTAATAAATATCAAGTAGAAAATACATTTTCATCAGCAAACTGTATAAAATTAGATACTTCCCAAAAAGTACTACTTCCAAAGTCAAAAGCAAACCTAATTTCGTTAGATTAAAACAGAAGAAGGACGTCCCTCCTTATCATCAATGAACACAGACTTGAAAGATTGAATATAAAATAGAATTTAGCGAAGTTTCCATTCAGCGATAAACGTACACAAATTTTGGGCGTAACGCTCCATCCTCCCTGTGGCCAGATAAAAGGAAAGTTTTGAAACGAATCGAGCCTGAGTTTTATCAGATTCAAACAGGATCTCGAACTTTTCTCTTTATGTTAAGGTTTTAATTAAATTAAGGTGAGGATTTAACCCTTGACGTTCACACATTGCTTTACGTGATTAAAGATTTCATTAGGGTTTACGTTAAAATAAACCAGTCAGTTTATGTTGACTGAAGAGTTCCCTGAGAGAAGCTTCAGTATCTAATCAAATAATTCCCGTAACTCAGGTGCATACGGCTACACATGAAGCTATACATTTCCAGTTCCAGCTGACCTTGAATTATTATTATTATTTATATTCAAAAACAAGTAACAAGGACTCAAAAAATGTTAGTAACAATATTTCTTAACAACTATGTACATTAGTAAATTTAACCTACACACTTAACCTAACACTGCAATATTGGTTAATGCAAATCCCAATCCAATGCAAATTGTATAGGTTTTTCGTACAGTCAGAAGTCAGCTTTTTCTGGTTACGTATAGCTTGATGTGTGTACTTAAATACCTTTATTTATTGTTTGTTACTATATTCATATTTTTGTTTCTGTAAGACTTTTGGGATGATATTTCTATGAGTATTCATAGCTTCATTATTAGTCGGATGTCAACTTCCCCGTTGGTCTCGTGGTTGTAAGCGCGACTGCTGAGCTTGGGGTCAGGGGTTCGATGATCGGGAGCCGCGTGACGACTTCCGGCCACCCCGTAGGCGCGGGCCTGCGGACGGAGAGTAATGGGTAGCTCACCGTCCGATCAGGACCAGGCCCGTGCCGGACGGCGCGTACGTGTTCCACGCACGCCTCAAAGAGATGTCAGCATAAAGGAAGGGCCCTGCCAGGACCGAAGCCTGCCGGGGTTGCGGGATTGTCCGAAAGGGTTACCGCTACCCCGGAACATAAAGGGCTAAGGAAGGAACACGGATGGGTTTTAGTCAGTAAGACTCTGACACTCCCTTCCGCTCCACCCAGAGCGGGAGGGGTCATTTGATGATTTCCCATCCATAAAAAAAGGGGTTCGAGGTAGTGTTATTGGGTTTTCCATTAGGAGTTTCTTAGTAAGAGTTTGGAAGTTGGCGGTTTAATACCCCCCTGCCTCGAAAAGCACGTAAAGCCGTTGGTTCTGCGCCTGATCTCTCCCCGTTCGTGTCGGATTGCCGTCCCATCGGACTATGAGAGTAAAGGAACAGTGAGTGTATCTGTGTTTACGCACACACTTGTGCACTATAATATCTCCTGCGTACCTGGCTAATCTCCGTTGAGATTGGCCACCATGACCGAAATCGGTCGGGAGGCTATTGTTTATTAGTTGGATGAAGCTCCGTTTCTTCAAATAATACCTTCATTTCTCTAGTAATTCATCTAAACGCTGATGTTTAATTTGTTAGACCAAAATGGCAGTTAATATACAGGGTTATTGGAAAAACATTAATAACCTCTTAAGAGGTCGTTGCACTCATCATTATGAACAACTTTTGCTATGGGACCAAACCTGAAATCGCGAAAAAAAAATCAGCTGTCCCCTACATTTATGTTCGTACAACTCGTCAAAATGTAAGGAAAAGCTGATTTTTTTTTCGCGATTGCAGGTTTGGTCCCATTGTAAATGTTGTTCATAATGATGAATGTCATGTTGACAAAAAAAGTTTGATCGCAGCTGTCATTTTAGTCTAGCAAATTAAAAATCAGAGTTTAAGCCATCAGCGTACAGTATTATCTGTATTTCTGTGATTCTATAACAAGCAACATCTTAATAGTTTTCTGTCCAATAAACGTGAAATTCACCTGAAGGAAATATTCTAACATAACCATCGTATACCAAGTCATAATCCGGCTGGATTGCTTAGCCATCGTAGCCAACGAGGCGTCAAATAATCCCGCCTTTACGCTGCACGAATCCGCGCTAACTTGGCTGCAAAGATGCCTGGAAATAGAAGATGGAATGGAGATGATTTGTGCTAAGTATTATTTGGACAGTTAAATTGGATCTGATAGACAGTAACTTTAGCAGTATGCTTCTAGCAACAGAGGCTCAAAATTTGGCAATGCCTGGGGCCATGGAAATGATACCATAGGAAGGAAGTATTTTGATTTCTAGCGCCTGTTTACAAGTCAATATAAATGAAGATGATGCTTAACAATACCCAATAAGATCACATTTTTATTGTATGTCATCTTCTTTGTTATTTACGCTAATCAAAATCGCGTTAATTTTTTATAGTGAAAATATTTTTCGAAGATTATTAATTGTTGAAAAAATTCACATTCTGTTTTTCGTCTCAACAGTTTTCTCTGTTACCATGTTAATGCGCTCTATTTGCGCTTTTAGCTTTATGATTATCTTCTATGAACGGTTTAATATGGTTTAGTGTGGCATTTAAAAGTCGAAAATAATTTATTTTATTTTGCTACCACATTAAAATTATGGAAATGTGATACTGATAAATGAACAAAATTATTTCTTAAGCTAGATTCTATTGTTATAACAAAATCTAGGCTTTTCCTAAATAAACTCTTCAACATACACAATAAGAGAGATCAAATGATAATTATAGCATTCTACAAATAGTCGACAATGGAAATCATTTTCATTGTTATATTTAATAAAAGTCTGGGAAAAATAAAACCTTCAAAAGAATATTGTAAGATGAGCATCATCATGCTACAACAACAACAATAAAGAGTAAAACAAAAATTAAAAAATCATTTAGGAAGATTTTTTTATCACCATCAAATTTTTTACAGGGTGTTCTACCCATGAATATGAACAATTTTCACTATGGGACCAACCATTTTACATTTCTATGGGACCAACTTTGAAATCACGAAAAAAAAATCTGCTGTTTAATACAAAAGTTCAATGCCTACTTGACCAAAACGTATGAAACAGCAGATTTTTTTTTTGTGATGTCATAGTTGGTCCCATAGTGAAAGTTGTTCATATTCATGGGTTGAACACCCTGTAAAAATTTGGATGGTGATAAAAAAATCTTCCTGTATAAGGTGGCGCAAAAGTCATCACCCTATCGGAAAATGCTATAATTATTAAAAATGGCGGCAAATATAAGTTCTACTTTGACATTTGTGAAGTAAACAGATACAAGGTACACGTCAACAAGACATGAATCGCTATACTCACAAAGAACGCGAAATAATTGTTTCGGGTCGCCTAATAATTATCTCTTGTTTTGGGGATTTGCACTGGCCGACAAGATTGCCTGATTTAACCGTTCCAGCCTTCTTTTTGTGGGTTTTTTTGAAGTTACCGAGTCTATTTCAACAAGCCTCAGACTCTTGAAGCCCTAAAAGAGAATGCGAGGACCTATCGCCGGAAGTTCTGACAAGAGTGATGGAAAATGCCATTTTAATCGGGCCCGATGGCCATCAATTCTGGCGGGAGCCACTTAGCCATTTAAAAAAAAATACAGCCAAAGAACATCGGGTGACAACTTTTGCCCCTGCTTGTAGAATTCGACGTAGGTACAAAGTATTTTTTAAGATACATTAAAATGTTATACAGCGCCATCTATGTTGGTCGCATGGAAGCTCTAACCGCGAAAGCCTACACTGTAGCAAAATGTTGCCGAACTGAAACTACAGTGGGAATCAATAGTTTTGTGCAGAGAAAAAACATAGGCGCTTGTTATGTAGGTAACCTACTGAAGACAAAACCAGTTGGACTTGAGAAAATTTTATCCAATTGTGTTCTTAATTTTATTAATACACGGGTGATTTCAAGTACCTACATACATTTCAAGGAATAATGTGAGTAGGTACTACTATCTTCTACGCTTGTGTATATACGACGATGGAACTGTATAAAGAGGGCAGCAGTATCGGGCTTTTTGAGTCACATAGCAAACATAATGGACATACAGATTTATCCTAGCAATCCACGTCTAAAGCAAATAATAAAATTAATTAAACCTACTTAATTATTTCAATGCAGGCACAGTTATAGTAAAATTTACGAATAATACGTATTTGTAGTTAAATAATAACAGCCGCACAGGTCAATCGATCAGGTTAAGCTATGCTTGCCGCGGTTGGTCTGTAGATGGGTGACCATCTTTACATACAGAGACCCCTCTGTGCTTTGGAAAGCACCGTAAGCCGTTGGTGCTGACTGTTATTCGTGGATCTTTGACAGTCGTTACGGGTAGTCAGAAGCCCGAAAGTCTGACAACCACTCTTACCAAGGGGTATCGTATTACCCAGTAGCTGGTTTGTGGAGGTCAGATTTGCGCTTCATGTAACATACTGGTATTCAGTTGCATCCGGTAAGACTGGAAGCCGACCCCAACATAGTTTGGAAACGGCTAGGCAGATAATGATGAGGTAAGTATAAAGAGTATAAGAAAGAATATTCCCGGTAAGTATAAAAAGGGAATTATTCCGGTCTGATCCCTGAACCTCCCCTCCACACCCCCCCCCTCGATCCCCTGCTAGTTCGTCTTTTGTATTAATCTCTGTCTTATCCACTTTATCTAGGCTCCCTACTTATTAAAATGCTAGAAAAAAGCCTAATTAACGTAGATTTAAAATTTTGTAGACTAGTATTTGCCCTAGCCACTTCTTTCACAAGGTAAGTGCTTGGACTGCAGTGTCTGTATGGAAAAAATCGTTTCTAGATGAATGATTTGATGATGAAAGTCTGTTTTTTAATTTTGTTGATGATTGATTTTGAGTACCTATTTAGCAAAATAGGGATATGCTAAGTCAAGCAGACAGCTGGCAAAAAAGCGTGTTTACAAAACTTATTAAAGTAACGGCCAAATGACTTGCCCAATATCCTCTGATCGGGCAAACACCCAAGCCCTTTTAAATCTATTTTTATATAATTTTCACCTGGTGTATAAAATTAAACTTACAATAATATTTCTTTAAGAATCTCACAATAAACTCCGGAATCCCATTAAATGTGACGCAAAAAGTTTGCTCGTTGCTATGATGTGTGGCCTGCGTATACGCACATTGTTTGGTAATCCTTGTAGGCTTGCGCAAAAAATGTGGGAACTATTATGTTGCATTTTAGTGATGGGGCTCAAAGTACCTTTATCGATAAGTTGTGAATGCAATTGCCTAGTTTTCAAATGCCGGGATCCGAAAAAAAATCCGTCCACTATTTGGTCAACCGTCTTCGTTTAGCTTTATGATTGTATCCATGGAAGAGACTATCAGTGATTAGCACTTGATAAACTTGCGGCTGGGTTTATTGCTGCAAGTACAGAGCCAGGCTCAAATGTTATATACACACAGGGTGACTTGTACTGCAGGCGTTGCTTGCAATGTCTATTTCAAGCACCAGTCTCTCACAAATGTAAAGTTATTCTTAAGCTGCTTTTAAGCACTACTAGTGAAGAAAATAAATAAACCTAATATAATATTGTCGTGAAATTGTAAATACAATATAACCTGTCATCAACACCTACATCAGAACGATGATGACCATTATTTTATAAGTTCAGCTCTCAGAATGTGCTTGTCGAAGTTTGTTTTTGGCAAAATTCATTAAATTCTTATAAGCAACAATGCAGTTATGCTGTAACCTGAAAGGCTGTCACAATATCAAAACATTTGACATTTTGACGTGACCTACCCTCACGTTCAAATGGTTCCAGCAAACATTGACAAAATATCGATACAACATCCACGTCAATCCCTATCAACCCTAGTACATTCGTCTGACAGAATAATGACGTGCCTACCTCCGCCTTCCATTCACAAACCACGTGGACAATAGCACGGCAAATAGCCATTATTATCGTTGCAAGGGCCCACTCTATTAATACTAGCGAGCCCGAACTAGGCGATTATTGAAGTTTCGTATCGATATTGTAATAGAATGAGGCTGTCCTGCGACAATTTTCTTAGAAAGTCTTGGGCAAAGCAAGTGCTCTGGTAAAGGACATCGGTGGAAGACGTGAGGCATATGATTGTGTAGCGGATTATAGTATTCTCTTTCATTACGTTTCGTTTAGTTCAGCAAACGGCGGTGTCTTTGAGGACCGTTAGGTGATGCATACATAAATATTCATTTTATTGCCTTTAATGATTATATTATTATATTGTATCGAATTATTATGTTATTTATCGTCACTTTTTATATATTTTTTAAATCTACAAAATGTTTACATCTCTACTTGATGGCTATTTTTAAGTGATTATTATTTGAGGATTTGGGTGCTAATAGCCGAAATACAGCCGTTCGCCTAGTTCGGCTACAAATGTCTCATTAATTTGTATCAAGAAATTATAGCCAAAATTAACGATACTTACATTTGAATCTGTTAAAAATTAACACATAACATAACATCACGCCTGTTATAATTCCCGAAGGCTTAGGCAGAGGTGTATCTAAAGTTATAGATACACCCACATTTCACCAGTTATGTTCAGACTCCGGAATGCTACTGAGAAATTCTTGTTAAAAAACCATCTAAAAGAAAATACAAAATAAAATGTAAATTAATCAGCCAGTTTTAAACCAATACTAGCAGTTCTAGACCATTTGTACCACACAATTGCTTCCATTCGACCACCGCCTCGCTAAACGCTGCAAAAAATAACCCTACAATAAACGACCATTATTTCCCCGTCACAGGCTTCACAAAAAGATTTTTTTCATACAATTGTGCAATGATCAAAACCGAGTATAAATAAAACACGCCCACTTTACACGACATTGTGTGGATCCGTATGTTCGGATTTCAATTCTGTTTTATCAAAATTTTGCACGCAGAGACAAAAGCTATCGCTCTGATATTGAATTCGATGATAAAAGAGTTTGTTTGGTATTGAAAAAAGGTTGGTTCGTTTGTACTTTTTTTTACAGTGGCTTATAATTTGTCAGGGAAATTGAGCCTTTGTGGCGTGAGGTTGGTGGGACAGGCTACTGCTGTGTCATATCAAAGATCATAAGGAAGCATCATGAGCTTGTTTTGATTGTTCTCAACCCTCAACATAAGGTTAGCTAAGCCAAATCTAACTTAGATATCTACACAAACATAACACCACGCCTTGTTTCCTTGAAGGATTAGGCAGATGTGTAGCCATAGTAGGTACACCCACAAACATTTGGCCAGTAAGAGAAGAGATTGAGAATAAAAGTGTAGAATTTAGAATTCTAATAGATTGCGTAATTTTTATTCTGTCGGCAAACTGAACAAAAAAACTTGTCAGTCCTAACACTTCAGAAAAGCATTGTAATATTTTTTTAATTATTTATGTTCCTTTGCTAATTTGAATAACTGTACGTTATTATTGTACCTACTGCATGTTGTTAATACCTACTTCATGTATTAAATATTTGCATGTCATCATTACATGGCCGAATGTGTCTTTGCACAACAATCTTACATTATCATCTTTTGTACCACATTTTATGTAAATAAATGATTTAGATTGGATTGATTTTGATACACAGTAAATAGTTTCATTACAAAATGAAACACGTGCTATCTCCCTACATAATCCGTAACCAAAAGACATCAGACAGCCGCCCAAAATCGACCAGCCGATTGAGCAAAAGACAAACAATATTCACAATAACAGCTTAACAATTCGTGCGAAATTGTTTTCGCCAGATTAAACGACGGTCTATAATGCCAACGACAATAGGCCCCGGGCAGGACTGTTTATATAAATACTCTGTCAACCGCACGGCTCGCACAATAACAGTTCAGCCTCCTTTTGACCAAAAATTGTATTTTCGAACACAATAACGTCCTAAACAACGCGTAGAAAGAAGACGTCATGTCTAAATGAATCATTCATTATTTACTTTGATAATACTTTTTTTGTGATAAACCAATATTGCTAAAACATATAACACCCCTCTGTTTTGTCGGGGGTTAAAAATAACATAATTTAAGAACTCACGTTCTTGGAAACCTTGGAGGATATTCTTATCCCGAATATATGTGATCATTCGTAAATTATTCCGATATTGGCACGCTAAGACTTTCTTTGAAACCGAAAATAACCCGTAAGACACACTTAGAGCATAAATACTTGAAATCCATATATACGATCTCTGACGTAACTACGTAAGAAAGGGATGCGAGCGGCTTCTAAATCTCACAATGAACAATTAAGGCGAAGTCGAAAGTACTCTAATCCTTCACTGTATCAAAGGCATTTAGATAATCAAGGGCCTTAGTGGTACAACAAAAAGAACTGGCATGTAATGACATCGTGACGTAACCTCGAGGAATTTTATAACGCTCGCTAGGTTTTGGGTCATTATCGTGATTTTGATCAGTGATGCGTCAAAGGGCAGCCACACACGACGCCTGCATCCTTGTTAGCAATTAATCTGAGCATCTACGTGGCCGTAATCTTATTGTGTTTATGCATCGTTCGGAGAATAAATGGAACGCACCCTGCTCATAGATGTGAGAATTTTGTATCACGCGTCTGAAGATGTTTTATTGTTATTATTCCACGTTTAATAAAAAAAAAATAGTGCGTGTGATGGCATCCATTTGACGCTCCTTAATTTTTTATTACTATTAACGCCCCACTGCTGGACAAAAGCCTCCCTAATCTCTTTCCACCTCTGTTTGTTCCGTGCTGTCAAGGACCAATATTTATGAAAGGAGTCCAGCTCATCCCTCCATCTCCGTCTGTAAACCCACCAACTCGCACTAGACAAGCGCTGTGGATTAATTTATCTAATCCCCTAATCTCCTATAATAGTTTGGTAAAAACAAATAGATAACCACGATTTGCCCTTAATATGTAGAGGAATTCACCCAACATAGAATCAGCAATTCCAACAATGTCTTCAGATAGCCATTACGTTTAAATAGACTTGAAACAAAAGAGACCTATTTGATATCCTTAGCATTCATTCCATTGTCCATCACTCTTATCTTATTGCTTATTGCGATACTCCCAAGTGTACTTAGTTACGAAATGGTATGTAACTGTTGCCACATAGTGATGTACTTAACCTCAGATGACACAGCGATAACATCGCTACAAAAATGTAGCAAACAATTGACGACCGCCGCTTGTCTGCAAAAATATAATATCCAGTCAAAACACGTGCTCCCGACAAACACCAAGAGATCGTTGATAACTTGATAAGTTACTCAAAAAAACATTTTTCTACCTCAAATGTGTTTATCGGCTTTCAATCTGGAATCTGTAAGGCACACATTGTAAGTCCTTGCGGCCTCTTATCATCCGGATTAATCGAAGTATGAAAGCTTTGGGTCCCGACCGCCAGTTCAACTCGGCCCTCGAAAACCAACAGATGTTTGCTTAATGAATTTATACTTAGTTTGCGAAGATTCCTTTGACAAATTTCTACAAATCGGTATGGCTACCTGCTTGGAATCGGGTTTTAAGAAACGGCTAAAGAAAGGGATTCTTGAATATAATGTTTATTCTGTACATAGAAGAAAAGTTTGACAAGAAAAACAAGAGTATTTGAGTCATAACTTAGATTGCAAAAGATCGTATTGACTTTTCTGTTGATTGAACATTCTATCAGTCTGATACCTGTGAATGTCAGTGAGTATTATAGACACGAGGAAATTTTACAACAGTTCTAAAAATCATCATATTTAGAAGACTCACATTTGTTAGATATGCATAATACCTTGCTAGATATACAGGATGAAATTAAATTCATGGGCATCCTTTAAAGGGGTCATTGTACTCATCATTATGAACAACTTTTATTATGGGACTAAACCTAAAATCGCGAAAAAAAATCAGCTGTTTCTTGCATTTATGTTCACATAACTCGTCAAAATGTAGGGAATAGCTGACTTTTTTTTTCGCGATTTCAGGTTTGGTCCCATAGTAAAAGTTGTTCATAATAATGATTACAATGACCCCTTAAAAGGATGCCCATGAATTCAATTTCACCCTGTATACCTTGCTAGTTGCTGAAGAAACTATTTCATCAGTTCAACCTAAATAGAAAATTATGATTGCCAACAAGATCATAATAAAAACCAAACATTTTTTCATACCATCTGCAATAAAACCCGTGATATTATTTCAATGAACCTTAACGGATAAATAACACTAATATTAATTGATTTGTCACAGGTCACTGGCCGATCTTTGGCTGGACTTAACGGTGGCGGTGATTGCTCTCATTAAGAGCGTGTATAAATCAATTAAAATGAACTGATGTCAAATTGTAGTGACAATATTGCGAATTTGTATTGTGAAACTTGATCGCGTTTGCTTGGTGCAATGGCTTGGAATATTTGATTTAATAAGTGGGAAACTGTTAGGGAAACTCGTCTCTAAATTATAACAGTCGCACAAGTTATCGAAGGTTTTAAGGGTTTACATGACCTAAAGCGCGGTCACTGTCGGACTGCATAGAAAAGAAAGAGAAGCACGATGACATACAACCCTGGTAATTTATTGCAAAATATGAAGCAATTATTTATTTACAAAAAATATATTGTTTCGACTAAAAAATTAAAACACTAGTGCTTTGGTATGTTGCTTTTAGAATAATCTGACAAGAAATCAGAATGATTGTATGTATATTAGTATGGTTTTTATTATAAAAAGAAAGTTTTTAGAGGTATTTTCATGATTTTTTTCTATCATATAAAATTAGTTGTATTATGTTTTCAACACACTATCTACCTATCATACCTATATCCTGAAGAATATCATATATTTTTCTAATTTTGTTTACTGTAATCGATCATATACTTTTAGTGCTTCTAAAACTTGCGTTTTTTGCGTTTACGTCCTGTAATCCCCTTAAGCTACGCTTGCCGCAGTCGTTTCATGTATGGATGACCATACTTTACATACCACGACCCAGCCACGACTCAGCTGCATCCGGTTAGACTGGTAGCCGATACCAACATAGTGGGAAAAGGCTAGGCAGGTGATGATGAGGTGGATGAAATGTTATGAAAGAATATCGGAAAGAATATTCCCGGTAAGCTCCCTACTTAAGATGGTGCTAGGAAAAGGAATTATTAACGTAGACATAAAATTTCATAGACTAGTATTTGCAGCCCTAGTCGCTGCTTTCCCAAGCTAAGTTAAGTACTTAGACTGCAGTATGTTGCTCTACAGAAAATTAGTTTCTAGATTTGCACTTATGAAGGTTCCTTGCAAGTATTATTAAGAAAACACCTCATAAAAAGACAAGAGGTAAAATAGTGGAAATAAATGGAACTTCGGAAACAAAATCCTGAATTATTTTTTGTTGAACTGAAAACAAAAGAAAAGCATAAGAAAATACCATAATTTTCAACTAAAGAATTTAAATAAACCTTATCACACTGTAATTAAGTAAGTTATTCGGTTTTTATGTTTACTTTGGCTTACAGCTTACAATCATGTTGGTATGTGCAGTTCGCGTGACGCAATTGATATAATACTGGTAGACGGCCATTATTGCGTTGTATTTTTAACACGCCTAATTAGGGAAGAAACCTAATTGGGTTTATTTCCACTAAGGGCGAATTCCACTAAACTTGTAGCAGTATGTACAACGCCACAAGCGAACAACGCGTCATACTGACGTCACGCAAAATCCTGCATCGCGCAAGCAGAGTTTACCGCGCAACTAGCATAGATACAACAGCCCGACATGAATCAACGGGCTGTTACCCGCCAGACACAACACCTGTCTAGTCGGAGGATTCTCCCTTTTCTATGGAGGTTGAGTGAACTTTACACTTTGTTCCTCACACCTCTATAAACTTTTATACTTAGAATAGGTCTTATCCTGAGAATAAATTTTGATTTTTTTGACAGTTTTCCATACTAGAAATGTCACACGTCAATTTATTTTAATTTTGTTAGAAGACATCATTATCTGACTGGTAAAATCAGCCCTTAGAAGGAAAATATTGACGTATTGACTGTAATTAGTCGAATGACGACTAAAACTAACACTGGCTATGTCATATTATGTCAGTGTAATATGACATAAGCAGTGGTGGTCCAGTGGTAAAGGCCCCGACTTACGAATTGTAGGTCGTGGGTTTAAACCCAGACAGGCGATTTACTTTGTGCAAGTAAATAATTTCACCACTACTGCTCTCAAAGTTATGAAGGAAAACATCGTGAGGAAACCGGCATGTCCTAGAACCAAAAATTCGCAGACATGTGACATCTACCGACCCGTGCTGGGCCCGCGTGGTGGATTACAGCCCACACCCTCTCGAGGACTGTCTGTCTGTGTCTCAGCAGTGTTACAGGCTTATTATGATAATCCTACTAATCTATACTAATATTATAAATGCGAAAGTGTGTCTGTCTCTCTGTCTGCTACCTCTTCACGTTTTAACCGCTGAACCGATTAAGATTTGGTAAGTTTGAGTCCCCGAGAAGGGACATAGGATACTTTTTATCCCAATATTCTCATGGGATCGAGACTTATGCGGATGAAACCTGCATTTTATCTGATTAATTGGTTATTGCACGACTTCAAAGCTTTCTTATGAGACATTGATTTAAACCGCTAAAAATTTAGTTTTAATACTCAGCTAGTGTTCGTTTCCATTAGTCTTCGTGATTTCCAGATAAGCACATCTAGTTCTTCGTGTTCCCCAAAATACTGATGGTAAACTTACCCCTAACTATTCCTATAAAGGTGCACGCAGATCGACTGCATGTTGCGGTCAACGGACCAGTAGCGTTATCTTTTAATTTATTTACGTTTCACGCGACAAAACACATAAACATGCATTCTTTTCACTTCACGAGGCGCCACTAAACAAGACACGCTTTAAAACAATAAAAAACGCATTATAGAACCACCCTTTACGACTCTAGTGAAAACTTTAAATTATTATGTGAATTCCTGCACATAAATCATTAATATTGCTATTTACCGTTTGTAGAATAAAGCTAAATTATTACCACAATTGTACTGAAAAATTGAAACGGAAGTTTTCATATACGTGTTTGTTTATAACTGAAATAACTTTAACGATATTTTTTAATGAGTCTCAAATAAAAACTTATTTTATGATTCCTTATACGGTATGGTTTGACCCAGATTTGAAAGCAGCGATAACCGCGATGTAATTATTGGCTACTACCGTGTTTCTCAAGGGTATAATCAATACATATTATAATTATAAAGTAAATTAATTATATGGAATTTAATATATGGTTATACTAGCTGAACTGACTTCGTACCGCCTCAGAATTAAACAATGTGACAAAGTTCAATAGACATCAGATTATCATAATAAAGCTATTGTTGTTTCCCTCGGGAACAGCACTTTTTTTCGGGATGAAAGGTACCCTATTTCCGTTTCTGTACACCTGACAACGTTTATGCAAAATTATAATATTAGTTAGGATTGGTGATAATCCTGACTGTTTTCGTGTATGTTTTAAGAGTATAACACACGTCACAGGCCTTGTGACTGCTCCGAAATATAAGGTACAGTGCGGTTGACGAAAGAATGCGTTCTTGACACCTGCCAGTTTCATACAACCGAATCTTTATTAGCTACTAGAAATAAAGCAGTGCAGAGAGCAGTGGTGGCCCAGTGGTCACGGCCGCGACTTACTAGTTGTAGGTTCGAACCCAGTCAGGCACTTTACTTTGTGTAAATTATATCATCACCACTGCTCTCAAAACGGTGAAGGAAAACATCGTGAGGAAACCGGCGTGTCCTAGAACCAAAAATTCGAAGACATGTGACATCTACCAACCCGCACTGGGCACGCGTGGTAAATTACGGCCCACCCCCTCTCACAGAGAGGAGGCCTGTGTCCCAGATAGGCTGAGTATGCAGCTACTAGAAATGTCGCACTGATAGGTATCAGGAATGCATTTTCTCGACGGCCAGATTGTAACAACCAAATCATAGTCAGCAACAAAGCATTGCCGAATTTGCTCCTCGCTTTTACATCACCTCCACTATCAAATTAATATCAATCATCCTAGCCTTTTAGCCTCGAATGTCCTTGAGCGTTTGGGCGGAGCATAGGCGAACCCAGTGCCTCACCCCGCGCGCCCGCTTACCTCCCCAATGTCAAAGAGTGTCGTACTTGTACGTAGCGCATGCAGATGCGGCGTGGGATGCATTTTGTCTTAGGCAGTTTTATGACGCTACCTACAGAGTGTAGATGGATCGAGAATACGTACAATATTTATGTTGTGAGTATGAATGCTATTGTACTTACAGTAAAAATACTGCTTTCTTAGAGACAAATAAAAAATAATAATAATATCAATAAAAAACGTTTATTCAGTATACAGTTCGTTTTTTCACGTATACAGGTTATAAAAAAATACAATTACAAAAAAAAAAAAAACTTATGACTAATACCGCTTTTAACAGTGGTAGTTTTTAGGGTTCCGTACCCAAAGGGTAAAAACGGGACCTTATTACTAAAACTCCTCTGTCCGTCTGTCTGTCTGGGCTCCGGGCTGTATCTCACGAACCGTGATTGCCAGAAGAATACCATTATTATAGTTTCAAACTCAAATGGGTCCCGCCTGCTTCCAACTTTTATTTAATTTAAAATGGGCTTGTTTTTAGCTTTTCAGTTAGTTTTAGTATAAGGTTGCAGTCGGCTTTTTTAATTTTTTTATTTCCTGCTTTTTAGTTTACAAATGTGAAAGATTTCGCAGTTAGTTCTTGGTAGGTGTTTTTTACGATTTGTCACTTTGAATTAGTTTTTACCATATTATGAGTTGTATATATTTTTGTAATCACCTTTTAAAACCTTTTATTTTGATACCCCACTCGATAGGTTATGAGAAAAAAAAAAATTTGAAGAAATAATATTGCGCCAAAAATCCGCCATTTTGTATTTTTTATTTTGATATACCCAGTGTTACTCTCACAGTACATACGAATCTAACGACACCTCTCAAGCTAAAATCCATCGAGCCGTTCAGGCCGCAGAGCGTGCCAAACAATTATACATACATACATAATATGTGTTTACGAGTATGTATGTATAATTGTTTTTCGAGAGTATACAAGGTGAATTTTCCAAGTGGGCGTGGATGGCCAAATTCTAAACTATGAGGAATAGCGAAAAGTACTCAAAGGAGTCGCGGGCTCGATTTCAATGAAAACTAAAACTGTATCATTGGATTTTTGAAAAATCAATATTTCTAGCCAGGAATCGAACCTGTTGATTTTGAAAAAAAAAAGCACACACTGTATTATTACACCGTTCAATAGTGTCCCTAATAAGGATCAAATTCTGGGAAGTAATGACATACGGCAAACTTAAGGAAAATGTTGAATCTTAATAAACTGCTTTTTATTTTAAAGTATTCATACCTACATTACGTACCTTGTTCGAAATGATGCTCAATATTTTTATTTTACTAACACACCCGCAGCGCAGTCACCTTCACAACATTATGTTCTAAATTCAAATTTCTATTACGATCTTTGGAAAACATTCTAATGGAATCACTAATATTGTAATGCTGAATGGCAGTACAATCCTTGAGACGTCGAATCCAGCTATGTATTGAAAACAATGGTCATCATTATGAACAAATAGCTGCGCCCCGCGGTTTCACCCGCATAAGACTCGATCCCGTGGGAATATCGGGACAAAAACTATCCTATGTCCTTTTTCGGGACTCAAACTATCTCTATACCAAATTTCATCTAAATCGGTCCAGCCGTTTGAGCGTGAAGAAGTAACAAACATATAAACACACACACACACACTCACAAACTTTCGCCTTTATAATATTAGTGTGATTAATCAGTTAATAGGTAGCATAACCCGGGCTTGGCAAAATAATAACAGCCGCAATGGTCAATTCATCAGGTTAAGCTACGCTTGCCGCGGTTGGTCTGTGGATGGGTGACCATCTTTACATACCGAGACCCCTCCGTGCCTCGGAAAGCACGTTAAGCCGTTGGTCCTGGTTATCATTCCAGGATCTTTGACAGTCGTTACGGGTAGTCAGAAGCTCGAAAGTCTGACAACCAGTCTTACCAAGGGGTATCGTATTACCCAGTAACTGGGTTGTGGAGGTCAGATAGGCAGTGCTCCATGTAAAATACTGGTATTCAGCTGCACCCGATTAGACTGGAAACCGACCCCGATATAGTTGGGAAAAGGCTAGTAGGCAGATGATGATGACGTAGGTAACATAAGAAAAATAAAAAAAGTATTTTGTTGAAAATTAGCTCTTTCCTTTAGTTTGCCGTATGTCATTACTTCCCAGAATTCGATCCTTATTAGGGACACTATCGAATGGTGTAATAATACAGTGTGTGTGTTTTTTTTTTCAAATCAACAGGTTCGATTTCTGGCTAGAAATATTGATTTTTCAAAAATCCAATGATGCAGTTTTAGTTTTCATCAAAATTGAGCCCGCGACTCCTTTGAGTATTTTTCGCTATTCCTCATAGTTTAGAATTTGGCCATCCACGCCCACTTGAAAAATTCACCCTGTATATTATATACTCTCGAAAAACATAACCCTTCTTCTGGCTATCACGGTTCGTGAGATACAGCCTGGTGACAGACAGACGGAGAGAGGAGTCTTAGTAATAAGGTCCCGTTTTTACCCTTTGGGTACGGAACCCTAAAAACTACCACTGTTAAGAGCGGTATTAGTCATAAGTTAGTTTTAATTTTTTTTTTTGTAATTGTATTTTTTTTATAAACTGTATACGTGAATAAACGATCTGTATACTGAATAAACGTGTTTTATTGATATTATTATTATATTAGTATTCAATAGACAATAATATAGCGTCCACTCGCAAACAAACTATCACTACTACTAATACTATCAACGTCCAAGCGTAAACGAACAGTCCGAGTGTACTGTCTGCGCTATTTAGTCTTTGCTACAAAAATGCAGATCGGAGCGAGCCGACATGCGACACAACCTCCCCGTGCGAACGATACAGCGAGACTGACCGGGCGGCTGCTGCCCGCGCCCGTATAGGTAAAACCATGGTGTTATTGATTTTTTCCCACTTAAATAATAATTATTAAAAAAAACAAACTTAATTTTTATAAACCATTAAATTTGCTATAATTTGGTGAAAGAATCATCAAAATCGCTTCAGGCGTTTGAAAGTAGAAAGAAAATTCTTGCGTAAAATAAGAGGATGGATATGATTTTTTATTGTTAAAACTAACAGTAATATTAAAAAAATCAAACTTAAATTATATTTGTAAACATATGTCACATATCATATATTTTTTTTAATATATTTGGGCTATCCATTTGGGAGAAGTAGGCCTTCAAAGAGAGGTCTACTTTGAAGTTTGGCGTAACCATGCGCCTTAAGTTGGGGTCATGCAGCAAAGTTGGGTGGACGCAGCTTAGTACCAGTATTTTACATGAAGCGACTGTCAGTCTGACCTCCACAACCGATGCACAACCCGTTTCTGGGTAACAAGATATCCCTTGGTAAGACTAGTGGTTGCTGTCAGACGTTTCGGAATTTTTTGACTACACGTAGGTAACCACGTTTATTACCGTTGGATCCCGTTTTTTGATCCCGTTTTTTAGGTATTACCGATGGATCCCGTTTGCTATTTCCGTTGAATCCCATATTATAACAACATGTGTACATTTCAGAAGAAAAGTGATTTACCTTTATCAAACACTAAAAAGAGATTATTTTTAGTGGGTTACCCGGAACCGAACTAGTTAGATTAGGTTAATTATTAAAAAAAAAAAAACAATGCTAGGTTAGGTTAGGTTAAAACTGTGACCCCTACGCACGAGCCGAGCGAGCGAAGCGAGCGGTGCCGCGGCAGCGGCCGGCGAGTGCCAGAAACGACTAGATTATATAGAAAATGAGTTGTTTGTGAAATAAATAGTATACGAAACGTTGGTTGTAAACTAAAAATTTGTCAATGGAGTTTTGGTGAAACATTAGTGAACCCCTCATTTTATTATAAACAATTTTGTTGTTGAAAGTACCCGCATTCATATTTTTTTAAGCATTCGGGATCCAACGGAAATACTTTTCGGGATTCAACGACAATAAAACGTAATTATCTTGCATTTTTTAAATTCGGGATCCAACGGAAATACATAATAATGTTTTGCGGGATCCAAAGCCAAAAATATTAAAATGGGATTCAAAAACGGGATCCAACGGTAATAAATCGGTAACCACTGTCAAAGATCTACGAATGACAGCTGGGACCAATGGCTTAACGTGCTTTCCGACGCTTTCTCAATAAGTATATAATGGATGGTCACCCATCCAGGAACCGACCGCAGCAAGCGTAGCTTAACCTACGATTTACACGTACTGCTGTTATCAATTAGCCTCAAGCCCACTTTTAACTACAATGCATGGTACACAATAATATTTGCCTTGTAATATCAAATTCCTGTTGTGAACCAAACAGAAATGCACCAACATCAGGTTAGACAGTAAAGGCAACCATTACTGAATATTGATCTCTAATATTATGACTGTATAAGTGATATACGTTGACAATTAATTAACTTACTGAATGGCACACAGCAATTGTACTCTCTAATGAACCAGCCAGTCGCAACTCGAATTAATTGTCATACGTGCTAGGTGTACCAACGAGACCAGTCGCAGTTGAATCATTCCGATGCACCTTGCATCCCCTTTTAGACCCGTTTTGGGGAGAATGTGGCGGACAGGGGAGAGTTTGAGTTATGCTGGTCAATCCCTAATAATGCCCGCTTATGATAACAGTTGTACATAGGAATTTTATATGCATTTAGGTTGGTAATCATGTTGTAACAAAAACTGTAACAAACCATTTAGAAGAAGATACACCCCGTAGTTAAAAGGACAAGATAGCTAACATTTTTACAAAGGAAAAGGCGTTTTGCTATATAGTGAACAACAGAGTTTTATGTGTTTTCCCAAAAAAAAACAACTTTATAATTTTTAATTTACCTTATCAAATTCAATGCGCAGTACAACGTAGTGTTTAATTTTGCCATGAATGTTAAAATGACAAAAACTTGAACACTGAATTATTAATATGTTGAATTTTTAACAGACTTCATGGTCCATGTATTGTTACTAAGTTTCCCTTAAATGTGCGAAATTAATGCAAATTAAACATTACACACATAAAAATGGCCGAGAGGTGTAGTGGGAGACCCGGTTGGTGCTTTTGTACACTTGACGAATGAGAAACCGAAAATTGTTACAGTTTTTTTGTGCATAGTTTAACGCGCGAAGAGGAACTACGTTCCAAAAAAAAAACTACAATAGTAATCTGTAATTCCGTGTTCCGATTTTACAAACTACAAGTAATCTGCCGACAGATAAACGAACCGTTATAATGGGAACAAACACTGCCATAGTGATGTCCAATGACACGTCCGAGTTGATTAGTTTACGTAGCACAGGACTATCGACTGTTTGGTTTAATTTATTGGAATCAATATAATTGATAATTGAATGATGGCGTTGCATTTCCAATTGAATTGAACGAGTTTGAAGGGAATGGAAATGGAAATGATAAGGGTGATTTGTAGTGTCGTTTATTTTTTGATGTGATGGAAGGGTTTTCGTTTAATTGTGTTGATTGTATGAATTACTGTAATTATTGAGGGTCAGATAATGGTAGACTTTTAATAGACCATTTCTAAGGGTGTTTTTTGTTTTTCAATAAATTGACAATCTTTCGTAGTGACAATGGATTAATTTCTATCTGAAGCGTGTCTCATCTAGTCTACTCTATGTCCTTTGCGATAGAGTACGAATTCCTAGACAATGCACCCATTAAGTAAATTCTTATGAGAATCGTGTGCGAAATTAATAAACATTGATTCACGTCTCACTTTCCTCTTCTTCCCATGTGTCGGATGTCTAATCAAAGGTCAATACCCTTTACGTTATTGACCTTATAAGAAAGTTATATAACTTGCGATTTTCTTCTGTTATTGGGGAAGTTATTAATCAGATCTAAGTGTTTAACTCGAGGGAGATTGGGGAAATCTCGCTCATTGGTTTTGATTCTCGATATCGCAGAGGGACATTGATTCTTTTGCGAATTGTGCATTTTATTCTTTTATCCCAGTTCCTTTAACGGACAGATTCCTGAATTATTTGCTAGGTATTTTTGTTCCTATTATTTGACAGTACGGTCAAGTTATTTATTCAGTTAGAGATTGAAGTCTTTGATCTAGTTCCTTTTTAAAAAAAAGTAGTATAAACTTAGGTCGTGAGTTCGAACCCAGGCAGGCACTTTACTTTGTGTATTTGATTGCATTAACTGCTCTTAAAAGGGTGAAGGAAAACATCGTGAGGAAACCGGCATCAAGAACCAAAAAATTTGAAGTCATGTGACATCCACCAACCAGCACTGGGCCCGCGTGGTGGATTATGGCCCACCCCCATTCACAGAGAGGATGCCTGCGTCCCAACAGTGGTAACATTAGGTATAGGCTGATTATGCTTATGGGAAGTATAGACTTACTTGTAATTGTACTACAATTAGACAAAAGCCATTCTCGAAAAGAGAAGTCAAGTGCTGGCTTTTTTTTTGTATATAGGTATAAGGAACAGGGTGTAAAGTTCACTCATACTCTATAAAAAAGGAGGATCCTCAGACCGTCTGGTCTGAGGGTGTTGTGTCTGGCGGGCAACTGCCCAATGATTCATGTCGGGCCGTTGTATCTATTCTAGTTGCGCGGTAAACTCTACTTGCGAGATGCAGGACTTTGCGTGACGTCAGTATGACGCGTTGTTCGCATGTGACGTTGTAGATACCGCTCTACAATATCACCATAATTCTGTTATTCCATAATATGAAATTGAAAGTAGAATAGCATAGGTAGAGTATAATAGTTGGAATTGATTATCCACCAACCCTTATTGGGTACGCAATGTGGATTATGGCTCAGTCCCTCTCTCAGAGAGGAGGCCTGTGTCCCAGTAGTGGGAACATTATAGGCTGATTATAATACATTGGTACAATATTATTTTCACTGTATTGTATCCTATCGTTAGTCTAGCTGTGAACCGCGTTGTGGGCAATATTGTCTATATGTTTTGTGTATTTCTTGTTTCTATATTTTATATTGTAGCTGCTTGTTCCTCTCAAATAAAAAAAAAACAGTGGCTCTCCGGGAGTGCCGACAGAAGTGAAAACAAAACACAAACAGAATATTTTGTCATCACTCACTGACATATAGGATATGCTTACATTAAAACCGAGTACATCCTGAGGACAGCCGAACACATCCGAAGCGGTGTCGTTACGGTAACAGTGGCGCGAGTTCAATGGTTTTTCCTATCTTAAAAAACAACGCGCCTGAAGAAGTTTTCACTTCAAAAATAAAAATAAAATTATGTATCACTTTCAAACAATTCGAACCCGCAACTTTGTACTAGAAAAGCTAATCCCTCAACCTCCATGCCAACACGTCATCCTGCCCCAGATAACCCTCAAAAATTCCTCTAAAGACAATACCAAGAACACAAAAAAGAAGCCACGAATTAATGTAATCTTATTAAGTGTTACCTGCAAGCTTTCCCATCAGCGCTGATCTGTCTATGTAGATCCCATTGTGAGTTTGTGAGCCAGTTTGGACTTTGGAAGCGCGACCCGAATATTGTCACAATGAACTCCAGTGCCTGAGGGACAAAGAGCTCGGTATAATTAATGACTGAGACCACGAAATGTCGCTGTCTTGCGTCGGACTGGATAGAGAGATGAATTGAGAGGGATGTGCAGCATTCTTTGGTTTAAAATTGAGTGTTTGTGGTCAATCGTGGTTGCTAGTGGAGATATCTGAAAAAGATACGAGAGTATTTGAAAAGATAAATTGTTATCAAAAAAATATGAGACTTTTAATCATACGTATTTTGATTTACTGCTTTATTTTTGAACTAGCTTCTGCCCGCGACTTCGTCCGCGTGAAATTTCTGTTCCCCCGACCCTGACACCTGCCCGCGCTATCACTTTTTCGCTCGGCTCCTAAGAGACATAGCGTAATGTTAAATAGCCTATAGCATTCCTCAAAAATTGGGCTATAAAATGTAAAAAGAATTTATCAAATACGACTAGTAGTTCCAGAGATTACCCCCAACAACCTCACAAACTTTACCTCTTTTTAATATTAAGTATAGATTGTGAATTTTGTTTGTCAAATTAGAAGTCACGTCGAGTAAGTCCACCAGTTAAACGTTTTATGTATTTATTTTTAACAAACAATGATTTAAATAAGAATCTTATTAATTAAAGAACACAACAAAAAAATCTACAATAAGTTATGCGTAGTCATACATGAACAAAAGATATACGCGTCGAAATGAGAACCTCCTTCTGTTTTTCATCGGAATAAAATATTATAGCACTACGTCACAAAATAAGCTCATGACGAGACGTCTCTACAGCTTCATTATTCTGCGTCATCCCACACCGAGGCTCATATCGTTAGATTAAGATAAAACTAAAACAATAATCCTTTTCATTTCTACAGTCCTTTATTTCAACCACTCTGAATGGGATAGGCAATGTCTTCATATCTTAGAATGACGAAAAAAATCTGTGTGGGATGTAGGTACTTTACAACCATCTTTATACTCTTTGTTATACTTTGTATCGCCATTAAAGCGAGAATAAGGGCCCGAACACACGTACCACAGCCACACCACAACGACAACACGTGGACAGGCACTAATTTGTATGGAAATAAATAGTTTATTCACACGGACCACATTAGGACGTCAAGATCAACCGTGTGGGCGATACCGACCACATCAAGGCCACAACGCAAAGCGGCAGCGATATTATTCAAGCGCCATAATTCACAAGTAACCACTACACGCCCATATTTTGTCGCTACGATATGGTGTGGTTATTAGGCTACGGTCTCTTTAAAACGTCACACACTACCGACAGCGTGCGGTGACGTCACGACTGATGACCGACACGTTGCCAAAACGTTCGATGCCGCCTTCGCACCTGGCGGTCGCGGGCGGCGTGCGAGCGAGACCGCGTCCGTGTATTTACGAACAACACAGCATTTGGCCGTCGTCGCTGACGGCCAGGTACACGTCGTCGATAGGGGTCGGCGTGTGGTCAGATAGACCCCAGCCATAAGGTGGAACTAGTCGCGAGTTCGAACTCACTGGTGGGCATGGCCAAATAGCACGCTGTCTCACCTGACATAGTGTCTGACAGAGTTAATATCAGTGATGAGCAGTTAGACGCTAGTCTACACGCACAATGTCTAGTTCTCACACACACAAACACCGCTTCAAAATAAAAGGCGCGTAAAAAAAATTCGAAAAGTCCTTTGGAAAAACGAGTTTTATTAAAAAACTACTGTATAAATCAATTACAAATAAAATTTGTTGAACTTTTCGATAACTGAGCTTTGTCGGTACTGACTTTGTTTTGAAGATTTTACAATTCTTTTATTACTTATTTTACACCCAAAGTTACGTTAAAAATAGCAAGAAAAACGAATCTTTGTTGGCTCATAACTATTTAATGGCTTATTATTTTACTATTCTGTTTCCGTACAGACAAAATTAATAATAAGATAAAACGATGTCAAGTTTAACTATGAATGCATAATATCAAACAGTGGAGTAATTCTTTACCGAAATTTGTATGGAAAAAATATCGACTAGTGGAACCTTAAACATGTGATCGGGGCCTAAAGTCATGTGAAGTGAGATACAGTTTCAGTCGTTTGCTCTCATTAGCTCAGGTACCTACCTAACAATAGTATTATTTTTATTACGGTCAGCACAAACAAAGGAGTATTTACGATGATCCTCGCATGATTTTATGTTCTGTTTTGTTTATTATTTGATTTATAGCGTCGGGATTTTTTGGAGTTTTAAAAACAGTCAAAGTGTATAATTTTGTAGGATGAGCCAGGGCTTAAAATGTAGTGAATAACACATTATTTTTAAGTAACGACACATTGTTTCCGAATATGTTTTCCGATTTATTTGAGCTCGAATATTTCGGGTACAGGATTATTTTGGACATGGCTGACGATTGCGTTCCTTTGTAATTACGATTCGAGAGACTACATTTAAATTTTATAATAAGTAAGAATAATTAATGATCAACTTCCATTTTGCCTCTACTATTTTTGCATTCACAAGAACATAATGTCATCTACTTTATTTTAAAGTGCTGAATCGTTCGTCATCTAAATAAAATGACACAAAGGATCATAATTATTCTTCCTGCTGTTGTGCCATGGTACTTGGGGTCAACCTAACACGTTTTCTTCTTCCCCTGTCAACCATCACGCAACCATTCACTCCCTTCTCCTTCATAATTATCATTCCTCACAAATATGTATGTATACGAGTATGTACTCGTACATACATAACCAGGCTACAATGTTCCCACTGCTGCGACACAAGCCTCCTCTCGATGAGAGGGAGTGGGCCGTAATCCACTACGCGGGCCCAGTGCGGGTGCCACATGTATTCGAATTTTCCTTACACAATCCATCTATATTTTCTTTGGCCTTCTTCTCCCTCTCCACCTATCATCAATTGAAACAATGGATATTGATACTAATTTTATCCGCAATGTCTATACGGCAATACTCCGAAAACCAAATCAAGGTACAAAAACCGCAGACATCGTCTCAACGAACCTCCTTTTAAGTATTCAGAATTGCATGGAAGCCTTTTGATTCGCTATTTACCGGAGTACTCGCTGCGGCTCTTTAATAAAGCAAAGGTGTTTAATTGGCTGACAAACTGTTCGCGAAGTAATTACGTCTTGGCTGGCAACGGTTCAAACAACGCGTCAATCTGGTTGCGTAGGGATGGGATGAGATGAGTTGCGTGGAGTTATCTTACTTTTAGAAAATATAGTATTTAAAACGGGCGGTGGTCTTCCTTCTGAAAAAGGTGGTGGACTATGTTAGGGCTTATTTATTTTAAGAAAATTGACCTTCCGTTTTGGTTTCATTTCAGCTCAGAGATCACTAACGTTTATAAAAGAGCGGTTGTGACAGAAGTGACAAAAACTCTTCTTATTTTTTGCATCGGTACGACTGTCATAAAAGGAAATATTTGAAGATAACAGGTCGCTATACAAGGAAAGACGAGTCCACATCAATTCAGTGCCTCTAAACCATCATTCATTTTTCTATTCTAGGGTACGTATCAACAAAATACAGACCATGCCATGCTAAATAAAAGCAAAGACGATCAATGAATCCTTTTACATATCACTCATTTGGAGAAACATCGACATAACTGCTACTTTTTTTTAAGTCTTTGGTTTCCTAACGTAAATACACTTTCTAAGTACTTTGTCATATTTAACCCATTTTTGGGGAAAAATACATTTACGTCGATGTTTCTCCAAATGAGCGATATATTAACACTTTATTATAAAAAACATTGTGAAAGCCAATTATTTTTAAAAGTTTATTAACCGTAGAGTTTTCCGGCTTTGCTCTATTGAAAACGACCAATTGGAACCGTGCATGCAATTGTTTTATTTTCTCTGAGTTTTCGATCTTATCTACCATTTAAGTTTATGTAATATAAAATATTTTGAATGCAACCTTTTTTTGAAGAATAACTTTATCGATAAGACCCTCTACAATCCCTACTCTCAGGTGAATTTCGCGAACACTTCAAGTGTCAAAGAACGGGTTCGCGCGTGATGCGGTTACCAGCTATTACACTGTGCGCCGTAAGCAATTGCTTTCCCTGCAACGATGAGCCTTTCTGCATCAATTAGTTTTTGCATCGGAAACGTTTTAATTCCCAACTCATTTACTAAGGCAACAAAGTTTTGCGGAAATTTTAGGATGCCCTAATTTCCCAGAATTGGTGCAAAGACCACAATTTTGATTAAGACATGAAGAACTGTGGTTGGAGAGTTCAACCAGCTCATGCTTTGATGTTGCAGGTAGGAATTATGCACCAATCAAACACCACGATAATGTGGCGGCATTAACGTTGTCGGTGCAAGAGGCTCGTCATTCTGCGGCCAGCTTAGTAAAGACAGCATAGAAACTTTTCTCTAAGGATACGTACGTCAAATAATAACGATTGCGTACGCGCTATTCTTTGACGTATTTCAAGGCCATACAACGTTTTTTTTGGTTTGAGGATAGTTAGCGCCATTTCTGACGTATACGCGTGCGTCAAGTGGACGTGAAACAACCCACCCTTAGTGGTAATGTTTTAGGTGTAAACTTTAATCTATATTTATACATAATATTATTAAAGTCGCTTTTCGTGTCTGTGTCACTGCATAATTCTTCTAACGCGACGGATTTTGATGCGGTTTGCACCGACATTTACAGAATGTATTCCGGAAGGTTAATGTGTATAATTCATTCATAGTAAACTTACGAATTCATCATTTCACCCGAAAGACGTCCACTGCTGGACATAGGCCCCCCCAAGCACCTCCTGTGTTCTGTGCTTCTCGCATTCGACGGGTTCCTGCGGCCTTCACGAGGTCGTCGGTTCACCTTGTGGGAGGCCTTCCAACGCTACGTCTTCCGGTACGCGGTCGCCACTCCAAAACCTTTCGGCCCCATCAGCCATCTGTTCTGCGAGCAATGTGCCCTGCCCACTGCCACTTAAGTTTGGCAATTCTTCGGGTTATGTGGGTTACCTTGGTTCTCTTGCAGATCTCCTCATTTCTGATTCGATCACGCAGGGAAACTCCAAGCATAGTCCTCTCTAACTTACATGTTATGATAAAGAAATCTTGATATTTTTCAAGTCGTAATAGTCGTGCAAAACACCCCGAGTCAAATTTAAAGAAATTTTAAAAACTACAACAGCTATGCAGTAATGAGGCAATCTGGCTATATGCACTACATATATAAATGTAACTAATATAAAAACTGCTGTAATGTCATACCACGCGTACGTTGAATCGTTGTTACGTTATGGACTAATAATGTGGGGTAACAGCACTGACTTCCAAAGAGCATTCATCGCTCAAAAAAAGTGCATGAGAGCAATTTGTGGACTTAAGCCCGACGCCTCATGCCGACCAATATTTAAAAAACTTGATTTGTTACCGTTACCGTCGCTTTACATTTACGAAATATGTGTTTTTGTTATGAAAAATAAGCAACTATTTAAGACTGCAAATGATGTCAATCCTCGGAACAGACGAGATCCATATAAACTAGTGCTAAATGATTTGCCTAGACTGTCTAAATACAATAGTAACTGCTTGGCAATGTGTGTGTGCATTTATAATAAAATACCAAGGCATTTCAAAGCTTTAAATACAAAACTTTATTTAAAATTAAATTTCATAAGTGGTTACTCGAGTGTAGTTTTTATAGTTTAAAAGAATTTATGGATAAAAAATGTTGATATTTTATTAACTTGTCTTGTCTTTAAAATTTTGCATGCTATGTTTTATCCTAGCTAAACATGCTTGTGCTTCAATTTGTATTTAACACCCTTGTATACCATGTTTTACGCAAATAAATATTCTATTCTATTCCTTTCATAATAATGTTAAAAAGAGTTGTTAAACAAGAGTTCGATATATGTAGTAGTTTCTACTTTCTACCATCATTTAAGTACATTGTTACGTTATAACTTAGAGCATTATCATATTCCACAAGAGTCATCACTCTTACTCAAGTTTCCAAACAAAATACAATAATTTCTCATTTTAGAAAACATCTGAGAACCCCAATTTTTGCCTCCATAACGAGAACAATGCCCGTCTTATTACCAACCTCTCGCCTTACCCCCTGGCTGTTTTACGGGACACTTGTCAACACATATTGGTAACATAAGGGCAACCATTACAACGCATTGGAGCGTGATATGAGAATAACGGTGTAGGACGGGTCATGTACCAGCATTAACAGCACGAATTAACTGTTTCATTAAAGTTGCACGTTTAACTAACGTGGGTTCAGGCGGCGTATGTACATTCTACAAGGGGCGATGTTTCGTACGATAATTATAAAGTAGGATCAATTTGGTCGGGTTTCCTACGTGTTTCTATGCTGATTTTGGAGCTCGGTAATTATAGGAAGTTGTTCAACCTTCTGGGTAATTGGTATTAGTTAGGCTTGATAATACGTTGAGAGGCAATGAGCTAGTAGGCTCGCTTTTGTTATTATCTTTGAACATGACACGTGATGAAGGTAGGGTTAAAAATACCTTCAAAAGCTTTAGCGTTTAAAAATTATTGTAAATGGTGTTATACTTAACTGCTAATAGTAACTGGCGTGGCTCCCTAGGGGCAATTTTATTAATTTTAAGAACGTTCACAGTCTGATCTCAGTTGCAATCTGTCAAAAATACCTCTAATTTCCCTACATTTTTGACAGGATTTTAACATTGATTGTCGCTCAGATGAGATTGTGACTAGATTTTGAACGTTTTTAACTAAGGGAAATGGCCTTCAGTTTACGTGACATCTCATATCGTATCCGTGAAGGAATATCGGCTCTACCCTTCAAAAAAATGTCATAAGGAATCCCTATTATGAGATTATTATGTTCTCCAGAAAATATTTGACGATCGACTATTGTTGCTTGCATTCGTAATTTGAACCCACAATCAATTTCGGTTGCGGTTCTAAAGGGTGTGATAATAAAAGACTGATTCGATTTTCAACTGTCAAAATAAAACCAACCTCTTTATTATTATTTTTTTATAACTTTTTAAGACATCTGGTGGTAGCTGTTTTATGCACCTGCATCACCGGATGGAGTGTACCTTGTACCCTTTTTCACGCTTTTTTGGTCCTACCGCGGTAGAACTTTGGTGGTCTAGACAAGAAATGAAAAAGAGGACACGGCAGCATCAATTAAGAAAGGGTTGATGATCTTGCAAGGAGGTTTTACTTTTTTTGTTTTATTGCAGTGTGAATCTAATTTTCTGTCTGTATCAAAACATAGTTTATTATGGCCACCTGGTACCAATTCATTGTCACTGTCGCTTTAAGACAGGAATTATTCTATTTATATTGTTTGTCTTCTAAATAAGTGGACAAAATTGCAATATGGTCCGTCTTGGAATTTTATATTCCATTTTGTTATTAATCTTAAGTTAAAGAAATACTTTGCCATAATTTCTAAATTCTAGAGCCTATAGTTTTATTAATATAAATACGTTATCACCTATTTGACTGCTCGTTAACCTGTAATTGACGATTGTGTTAGTCCGAGGCAATTGCTTTATAGTACTAAAGTTATATTATACACAGAAGTTTAATAAATAAATAAATTATACGGCAGAATTAACGACAAGAGGATTGCCGATCTAAAAATTATAAATCTAATCAACAAAGAAGCCACGCCTTCATAATTTTAAGGTTACTGCGCCTTCATAATTTTGAGGTTACTGCAGCATATTTTTATATCAAGGTTGATCTATTAGTATCTAAATCTGACCTTGTGACCTTTCAAAAGGTACCTATCTTATTTTTTGTGATACCTCAATCTAATCCCGCAATGTTGAGGATTGTTACCCGAATTTTCTGTCTGTCTAAACCCTAAAGGTCACAAGGTCACCTTCTAATTTGAGTTCCAGAATCGAAATTTGGTAAAAAAAAGTCAAGGTAGGTGTTTGAATACGGTATATTTAAAAAAGGGATAAGCTACATTGTAAATAATTCGGATTTGTTTTCACCTTTTTCTCGGATTAGGGGCGAATTATTATTTAATATTAAAGGGATTTTCGCATAAAGCTGTGAAGTTCGTGAAACCCTTACATGGTACGGGATTTGGTTAAAGGGTTCACCGTTTACCGAAATACAGTACCTACCCATACCGCTACTCTAATTTTGCTCCTGGCTTTGCGTTATTGTAAATGAATATTTAGGTAACATTTATCTATATCTGTAAAATTCAAAGTCCTGACTGACTGATATATCAACGCACAGCCTAAACCGCTGGTCCTAGAGACATGAAATTTGGAGGGTGTATTCTTTATGAAGAATAAGTATCCAATAAGACAGGGTTTTTAGAAATTCCACCCCTAAGAGGGTGTAATTTTATACGCGGACGAAGTCGCGGGTAGGAGCTAGTTGACAATATTCTTTCTGAAGCTCTTTATAACGGAGTAGTTGATTTATTTATTCAATACATTAAGCGCAAAAATGTACAGAGGCGGACTTAATGCCAGAGGCATTATCTACCAGTCCACCTTTGGGTGATGCAAAGACAAAAAGTTGCAAGTGCAATTATAAAAATTGAGGAATAAATATTTTTAAATATAAACATACTCAAAAACTTATTTTAAAACTATAAATATAATATTTATACCTAATTGTAAGCACAAATAAATACTAGAATATACTAAAAAAAATTAATAAGACAAATAATGAGAAATCTTTATCGTTGTGATGATACTGCCAGTTTCGATTTAAAGAATGTAGGTGATGTCATTTGTTTGAAATTAAATAATTATAAAAGTACTGAAAATTCTGCCTTTAGATATTTTGAGGGACCCAACTAATAATGCCATCAAAAATATCTTCAACAAACACCCACGATATTTACCCGAATTTTATGTATTGGCCTAGCCCTAAGGTGTGGGATCCGCATCTGCTTACACACCTTACATTACACCTATAGTAAATCCCTTAATTAATTATGAACGAACCTGCGACACATGATAACGGAAATGGTGGTTAGTTCCCCATAAGATTTTATTACAGCCGTAAAAAGGATTTAATTATATTTTAAGGGTTTCGGGCGGGGATCCAAGATAGGTTAATGTAAATTTGCTTTTATGATGTTGTGTTAATAGTGCTGAACTGGGCTTGGTCCCGCAGGGTGCGTTTTATGGATAGATAGAGGGAGAGGAATTGCTTTGATAACAATTTAGGTCGATTTGATTGAGTTGGGCTGTTTTTATCTACCTTTAAGTGAGATAATAGCTGGCGTCAACACTGTTTCGCATCGGTGAATTCCGACAAGAGAACAAATGAAATTACATCTTTGCTCTTTATAATATTTGAAACGCTTGAAGGAATACGATAAAAAAGGGAAGGTAGTTACGCCGGGGGTCTAGAACTTTTTGCTGAACTTTTTGTGATACTTTACTCATCGATGTCCCTTACGTCAGGTGAATACAATAACAACAACATTCAACAACACGGAATGCCATGAAAGTGACCAAGAACCGTTTGAAATCTAAGAGCTCTTACACACGAGCGGCATGTTCCCAACGGCAGAGGTAACTGCAGCCGTCGACGCGCGCCGGCGGCAACCGTGGACGCGTCGACGGCAACCGTTGACGCGTCGACGGCAGCCGTCGACCTATATCTTCGAAGTCAAAATGTCGACGGCTGCCGTTGACACGTCGACGGTTGCCGTCGACGCGTCCACGGTTGCCGCCGGCGCGCGTCGACGGCTGCAGTTACCTCTGCCGTTGGGAACATGCCGCTCGTGTGTAAGAGCTCTAACAGGTACGAATGGCACGACGAAACGCATTTCATCAGGTCCACAAGACCCTGGTCTGATCTCAGTCTCAATCTGTCAAAAATACGTCTAATTTCCCTACATTTTGAAAAGTTTTTGACATTTGTTTGTCGCCGAGATGATACTGCGACTAGGTTTTGAACGTTATAAATTACGAGAATTGGCCTTCTCATGACTGGGGCCATTCGGTACAAATAGCCTAAACCTGAACGTTATTGAATCTAGGGCGAACATTTTCGATTTTTTCACTCTTGGACCATAAATTCCAAGCTTTGCAATTTTCGAGAGTATTTTTTACGAACCTACTTCTTTATTGACCAAAGTTATATTCACTGTAATTTTTACTTTACGGTGATTTAAGGGACGCAGTTTATAAGCTTGGGATTCTCCAAAACCATTTCAATGAATTTATTGAAGGATTACGTTAGACAGTTTTAAGGTTATTTTACGAGACTTTGCTAACCTTTAAAGAGTCTAAATGTTCTGCCAAATAATTTAGAAATATAAATACAGTTTCAGAAGCATAAAATTTTTCAATTGATTTTCTCTGACATTAATCGAACGCAGTCGAGGCTCCAATCCCTTTGCTTGAAATTCTCAATGAGAATACATAGTTTAAAGAGGTAAAGGTAAGTTAAAATCAGCTAATTGTAAAAAACTTGAACAATGCGTTCATCCAGTACTACAACAATAACCCTTACTACTTCAAATGAAGTGCTATATTACTATATATCGCGTAAAATGTCCGTGTAGCATCGTAAACTATTGTGTTTATCCCTTAGGAAAGGTTTCCATAAACACCAATAAAGTCAGCTATCCGATGCGTGGTGCTAACAAGCCAATATGGTCGAGATTAGTGGACGGACCGCGCTAAGGACTGTGCCACATGATCGGGATTTTGTACGTGTCGGTGAAAAAGTTGAGCGAAAATAGAATGGACAGGAAAGTCACTGACATCATCAAGCTGCGTAACACGAAATGTGTTCATAAGATAAGCTTTTGAAGACATCAATGAACACTTTTCGTATTATATCACATTTGATGAATGTATAGGCAGTAATGATAGAACCTAGGTACCTTTACTTTACTTTACCATAGGTTCAATCTCTTCTCATCAAAGTCTAGTAAAGTTTAATCTCTACAGTACGGCCGACAAGAGAATGCGTTTTTGACACCTGTCAATTTAATTCACAAACGAATAGGGACATATATTGAGACCTGACCTTGATATTTATTAGCTACTAGAATTTTCGCACTGACAGGTGTCAATAACGCTTTATCTCGACGGCCGGACTGTAAGAGGAAATAATCATAAGCCACCATTCTTTTCTTTAATTCGCAACATAGTTTGAATCTTTCTCGTCATAGTCTAGTTGAATAAAATCATTAGCGGTTCCTACATGGTCGTGGAATTTACATAAAAGCCCTTAGATAAACAAACCAGTTAAATACAAGTTCAATAAAGTAGTGAAGATTTTGTCTTGTTTGTGCTTCAGCCTTTACAGGTCGGTCATAATGAGCTGCGACGTTGGACGGTGGCAAAGTGACATATATCACGGTAATGTGACTTACTGTTATGATCTCAACGGGTCATAAAGGTATACTTGTTTTGCGCTGTTTATATATTTTATGTTAGCTTTAAGTCTCGTAAAGCAGCTTGATGGTATAATCGGAATTTAGTGCGTTCGTTTTTTTATCGATAGTTGTTGCTGTTTTGTTTTTAGAGTCATGGGGTTTTTCAGACGCAATAATAATATCAGCTGAACATTGAATAATCAGTAAGTATGAACTTTGATTTAAATAAAATGTATAGTGGGATTCATGCAAACCAATATTAAAAAAATCCAGTCTTGGTCCTTTGCTCATTTCATATTCAGCAGAAAATCTATCCCAGTGAAAGGGTTTCGACTAATTTCAATGAGCTGAATTTTTTTTGTCTGAAATTCTTTATTTTATATGGATGACATATTGGCTACATTGACAAAATGAACCCATAAATCGAATTTAAACTTTACCCCAACTACTGAAGTAACAAAATCCTTTACAAACAAACCGGGTCCTGTCGAAGCAAATACCCACCAAATAAACTCTGTCCTAAACAAATACCAAATTAAATTCTCAGCAATCGATGAACGATATAAATGACAAAGCGAATTAATACGCGATGAAGTTTATAGAACGTTTGGTAGCGGTACATTTCCTGTAGGTAGCAGATGTAGGAGATGTCAATAATAAGAGCAAACTTCCGAAAGAGTTGGGAAGTAATATTGTGCTCCCACGAGTACTGAGTCAATAATAAACAAAGGGGGCGTCTGATACACTTGTAAACTAATAACCCCACCCCTAGACGTTCGTGACTGTATATTAATAAACAATAGGTCGTGACAAATATGCTACTGTTGGCAACAATCTGATATTGTGACGGAGGGTGATTTAATTGAATTTTTTGGTGCTCGTAATGGATTATGGAATCCAGTCAGAGCGATAGTCACAACAAACAATAAAAAGATAGTTCTGGCAAACAGATAACATCAATAAAATAATACTAGCTAGCCTGATCCTAGTAAAATAATAGATAGTAAAGAAGATTAGCTAGATGGTAAGGTAGTTGGACTTGTAGTAACGGCAATAAAAACTAAACACGTGTATGATTCTGCCATTTCCAAAGAACGTGGAGATGAGATAACAGCATACAATACTCTAAAACAATCATGCATGAATAGCGTGGATATAGTAACTAACCCCTAAGGAATAAGTAGATAAGCAGTAAAGCAAATCAGACTGGCAATAAGCTAAAAATACGGACGCAAAAGAAAAAAAACCGTGCTGACTGTCTACGAACGTTATTAAACAATTCATTTCTTCGCAGCCGACTCCTCCAACTGGTATCAAATAAGCTACCTATGCTCTGTTTTGTTTTTATTCTCATGGCTCGTGTCGTTTAAATTAAAATTTGATGATTGAAATGCTATTTCTTATTTGTAGAGGTTTTATTAAAATTTCAAATATGTGTAATATTTATGTCACCAATATCTTTTATGAGTGCTTCATTGGAAATGCTTTCACCTATCGATATAATTATTTTTACATACATATATGTAGTAGTATTTTAATGAACTTTAAGATGATTCATAAGCATCTTTAAGGTTGTTAAGGGGCTGTTGTGAAGTTACCTAACTCATACATTTCAATAATCTACCTCGTTATTTAGCCAAAGAACATTTTTTTTTTTTTCTTTTGCCATTGAACGTTGCAATGCTGCCAGTTGTCTGGGCACGTTTCCGGATGACAGTGATGTGGACGCGTACTTCGAAAACCAAAGAATCCTTTTGTTTTTGTATTTATTTGTATAGTTAGTCAGTTAATCATTACCTAATTGATTTTTGTTACATCAATGTACCGACACATAGGGAATCAATATGTTACAAAATTTGGCTCACCTATTATCCTTCCCTGGAATCTATAATTAATGATGGAATTAGAAACATTCAAGTCCTTAAACCTATATAATTTGCACGAAATTCTTGGCAATAATACTGAATTGAGAATAACTTAGAAATCAACTAATAGGCTCTTATAAGTTTCTCCTTGTTATTGTGAATTTCATGAAACAGTGTTGGTGTAATTTGTAAATCACTTGGAATCACTGTATTGAGGTTATGTTCCGTTTCATACCTTGGTATAGGTACCAAGTGAAATTAATTAGATGAAACGAAGCAAAA
Source organism: Amphipoea lucens (assembly GCA_947508005.1). Classification (NCBI taxonomy): domain Eukaryota; kingdom Metazoa; phylum Arthropoda; class Insecta; order Lepidoptera; family Noctuidae; genus Amphipoea; species Amphipoea lucens. The sequence goes on along the minus strand of OX382368.1, from coordinate 7,199,108 downwards.
GGAGTATGTTAGGATCGTAGCAGGTGTCGTTCTGTAGTTTCTGCCTACCCCTATGAGAGGAAGACGTGAGTTTATATATGTATATATACAGGTTGTCCCTGGAAGTATGGATCAAATCGAATAGGGACGTGGGCAAGGTCATTTCAAAAGTTTTAGCAAAAAAAGAAATATTAATAAAAATACTAAAAAAAAAATGAGAAGAAAGATCGAATTCGTGAAAGTATCAGGGCTATCAATTTATTTTTTTAGATAGCCCTGATAGTATTTTTTTATGATTATTTTCTTTGAGCACTAAGCGAAGTGATTGAAAAAAAAAAATTAAAATCGGTCATAACTTTTGAACCGTAAAAAAATTCACTGACATTCTCAGGGTTAAAAAGTTTCATCCATAAAAAAAAAAAATAAAAAAAAAAAAAAAAGAGTGAAAAAGTTTGGAAATGACCTTGCCCACGCTCCTATTCGATTTGATTCATACTTCCAGGGACACCCTGTATAAAGATTCAAAACGCAAGAAAACATGTTGAATCTATTTATGTTTGTGCATTGCTTGAGGTAACTAAGGTATTAAAAGTCACTTGCACACGTTTTCTATTCTCGAAAATATTAGAGATCTTATAAAAGTCAAAGACACAGGCACTTAACAATACAATATGGGGTTAATTTATAAACATTGCTTAATGTTAAGTAATGATAAGCGACTGTTTAATCAATCATTTTTGACGTTAAATGTCTCTTAACTTCAAGCAACGTCTATATATAAACCTCAAAGTGATCCCTTTCTTCAATCCACTTTTCCACAAAAAAAAACTATATTTAGTAAATCTGATTATGCAAATGATCAATTTCGGAAGTTACGAAAAACTTAGCTTTTAATAGAGCAACTGTCGCATATCTTTAAAAAGGAAGACGTATTTTGTTCCAAAATTTCTTGCGTCAAAAACAAACAATGGCGGCGACGCTATAGGTGCGGCTGAATGAGCTAATTATTTACAATCCGACACGCAACCAGCACTTTGTTCCAAAAAACTGTTACGTGAAATCTCATTTCCTAAGTTTGCTTTGTCCCGACTCTAAAAAAAACAAAAGGGTTCCCCTGTGTGTTCTTTAGACTGATTGATAAACTATGCTTACTCAGTCGTTACATGCTTTTTTTATTTAAACTTAAAGTGTCAACGGCCTGCACCGTGCGATCGAATATTCGAAATAATTATTTTTAAATCGATACGGGCCGCACAAAGCTAGCAGTCGAAGCATTCGATAATGATATAAAAGAAATAATTTTAAAAAGCGCGCGTAGTGTTGTACCCCGGTCGATGCGTTGTGTCGCGTGATCGGCTCGCGTGTCTCATGCCAGCCTCAAATTAAAACCCAACCGATAAGACACCATGCACCTCACGACTGTCGCACGACGCGTCTCTTTTAATTACGCACCCCACACAAAACTTATCTACCCCTTTTAGAATTTACATTTTAAACGCTATTACTCGGACAATTTGTTTCGAAAATATTTTCTAAAAATGTTTGCTGGAGTCTCTAATTAGAGATGTTAATAGTGTATTCAAATTATATGTTTGGAAAAAATGTGGAGCAGTCAGGAGTGGCGGCAGTGACTTGTATTTTGATAATTCGTTTGTGCCTTGGTGGATGGTCTCGGCAGATTCTGTTCATTAAAATGCTGGTGAATATTTTCTGAGCAAACACATCCGACAGAATAAAATTAATGGTATCGATTAGCAGGCGTCGTTGCTGAGATCGCGTGCGAGTGATGCGAACGGCGACACCTTCTGGGAGCTGTCTGTGTCAATTTTAATTGGGCCAGTTGTTTTGCTCTTGTTGCGATGCGAAACGTGATTGCCCCGCCTTATTTATGTGGGGTCACGGAATTTAATAAAATAGTTTTTGTTCGCTTATATTTCGTGGTGAATTTTTGTGGGAAAGTATTTAATCAATATTATTTACGGTACCCTCATACTATTTGTTTGTTGTCCAGTCATGGGTGCAAATATTCGGTCGGCTTTGATGGAAATAATAACGCGCTCTTTTGGTAAATAATATTTCGTTTTATATTTTTTCATTCGATTAAAAAAAATTATCATCGAATTTGGCTTATAACTTCAGGCGTATTTTTGTAAAATTCACCTAATTAGAACACCTGCTTCTTAATGAGGCAACAAAGTAAGCAAAAACAAGCGTTGTTTACCAGATAATTGTTAGTTAGGTACCTAATAATTCTTTGAACAAATACTAAATTACTAATTAATGGACATAAACGTTGTGCCTTAATTGAGGTTTAACAAACTGAATTATTTATGAAACAAGACCCTAATAAGTCTGACTAGTGATGGGCACCGAATATTATATTGAGTTAGGAATCTAATGAAGTTTACCTTCTATTGTACATTTAAATTTTTATATGACCTGACCAGCGTGACCTTTAGAAAATGGAGGTATATGCGTCTGAAGGACGTAACACAAGTAAAAAGAAAGAAAAGTTTTTATTATCAGTAAAATTTTTACTTTCATAGAATTATTGAAACGTGTTCACGTCTAATTGGTGGGCTTTGTAAGTTTTATAACTCAAAAATATCGAATCCTGTTATTAGTGCTCAATTGTCGATATTTGTGTTCGGCATAAATTAGCAAGTCAAAAAGTGTGATTATTTATGCTGGGCCATTATCAGGGCGTACATAAAAAGTGAAGAGATTATACCCGAAGGTCGTATGAAACTTTCGCTTTTCTACCTTTCGTTTGAAATGCTCGAATCTGAGTGTTGTACGAATCACTTTACATAAAGCAAAATTCCTAGAAGCTAACCCCCTTATCCATAAAACTTATCAAACCTATTTTAGTTAAAATGGGGTTTGTCTCTTTCTTACACACAGAAATGACAACGTGACAGATAAAGCCAAACGTTCTATAATCCTATTTTAGCTAAAATAGAGATAAAATAGGATTATGAATAAGGGGATTAGTATATAGCGATAGTGAGGGACGGACTCGTTCTATAGATTCTGATAGATATGACTGTCAGACTGTCACAAAAGACAGCAGTCTTTTTTACCATAGAAAAGAGGGCAACATCAACAGCAAATATTGACTGGTGGCTAAGATTGGATTCCTCATAAAACCAGTTTACCTATCTATTCCAAAGCAAAACGACATAAAATTCTATTTCAGAAAAGCAGACTACCAGGTAACCATTACGGCGTAGGAGATGTTACTCTTAATATCCCTCCACCTTATTCCACGCGACACACACAGGTAATACAAAAACATTACATTTTAAATAAAGCGGCATGATGATCTAATTTCATGGCGCATGGTCCATTCAACGCTCGATTACGGAGAGGCAAATTGGACCATCTATTGCCTCGGCTCAGGACTGAAGTCTCCTATTGTCTAAATGAGTATGTTATCCTAGTACTCGCAATGTTCCTTGGAGCTTCGTTTTATTGAGTTTGTTTTGATTACCTATTGTTATCGGGTTATGTTAGGTGTTATAGGGGTATTAATTAATTGTGATGCTTTTTAGTAGAATTGTGATTATAGTATGAAACTGATATAATTAATTTTAGTACACTGTTAGACATATTTATTTAGGAGAATATTATATGCTATTTAGGAAAACATCGTGAGGAAACCGGCATGTCCTAGAACCAAAAATTCAAAGACATGTGACATCTACCAACCCGCACTGGGCCCGCGTGGTAGATTACGGCCCACTCCCTCTCACAGAGAGGCTTGTGTCCCAGCAGTGGGAACATTATAGGCTGATGATGATGATTATATGCTAACCTAACTAAAACTATTGACAAACTAAAATGAGGCGTCGAAAAATTCCTTACGCATCGCTGTCGACTGGTAATGTACCCAAAAGACTGGCGGCATTACTACGTTGTATAGCAATACTTAGCCTGAGGCCAAGGTAAAAGCCAGTCAGGTCACGGGAAGTGTCACCCAGCCGTTTGGAGATTTCATTGAACAAGCCATGGGCACTGTTAGATTAGATTAATATTTCTCTCATTGCTTCATTGCACGAGGAACAGCGAATTGTAAGAACCCACTTCCCGACCGTGACCTCTGAGTTTGTTTCGGCGTTTCTTCTCAGAGTAGTCAGATAGGAAACGCCGACCTCATCAAGCTTAAATAATATTTATCTGATCCAGCCTGTCCCATCTTGCTGCCCTCCCCCAGCGACGTCCTAAGCCGAGGTTCGTACCCCACAGGGGGTGCCCTTAGCGTGTAGTCGCTTAGTATATTAGATTTTCGACCCTAGCTGGAGGCTTTGGGTTTACTTAAGGCAACCACAGGATAGTCCGGTTAAGTAGTCACGACCTCTCAAGGTCAACTACGAGATGCCATATAGGAAAAAAAAAAGAGAGAAACCACATCATCTGCCTTTCCTTTTCCCAACTATGTTGGGGTTGGCTTCCAGTCTAACCAGATGCAGCAGAATACCAGTATTTATTTTATGAGTTGTCAGAAACCTATGGTCAAATAGTAGAATATTGAATCAAAACGCAAGCTTGGTCGTTCTGGGTAATGGGCGCTTGGTGATATGATCAGCTAGATACATAAAAAAGGATGAATGCTATATAAAATAATCGTTCTGTCTAAAATAGGAATCCCATACGTGCCTATGGTCATAATCATCACGATATTTATCGTTCCACTCTAAAATACGATCTCACTAATATTAAATGAGTTTTCAACGACAAAAGACTGTGGAATCCATCGATTTATTCTAATTTCAGCTGTTGGCTCAATGCAACATTCATTTCAGTAAGTGGCGTACGAATCGAGCTGAAGCTCGGAGCCACTCGGGGGATTCATACAATCGACTTTATCGATTCTCATAGTTGTAAATTTTAGTTTTCTTTCACCTAGAACAGAATGTCTCTGCGGTTGCTATAAAATTCTTCAACATTGAATTCAAAGTTCTTTTATTTTTACCGTTGCACATTCGAGAATTTTTATGTTTTAGCATCTGGGTTCTGGGTTGGAACATTAAGTGAGTGGGTTCTCTTTATGTTTGATAGACGAAAGGTATGCTTAGATAATACTGACCTAAATGTAACCCATGTGTAAGCGAACAAAAAGATGTCGACATACTCTTATCGCCAACTGTGAGATGAATATCAAATTCTAAATGCGTTTAAGCAATTTTCGTATTGCTCAATTGTTTGCCATCTTAAGTTTTTCTTTAGCATTACAAAATGGCAATCCTCTTGCCTTGTAATTCTAGAACAAGGCAAGAGGATTGCCATTTTTGGACGTCTGATAAAGAACTTTGACCATGCGCTACTTCTTAAAATAAAAACAATGTACTAAGGTAGACTAGGTAAGCTACAAGAGGATTAAAAAAAGTTGAAATAGGCGTAGCGGCATTTATTATTCTAAGAATACTATTAACGTAAACAAAACACATTACATATACAAAATAAACGCCTGAATTATTTATAATAGCCATAAAATTCTATATCACATAATATGGCAATGAACACATAAGCTGCCATTGATATTATTATTTAGTAGTAAAAAGAGCATGACATGCAACAGAATTTGTTTACAAAATGCTTTCTAAACGGGTTCTCCAAAGTTTATTATGGTTTATTGATGCTGCAACTTGACTCTTACGTCATTCTTGGGGAGCTTATACATTTGTATCAAAAGATGAAGATGCATTTTAAATCTTCTAAATGTTGTGATATTTAATTCTTCGTTTTTTAAACTTTTATTTGTTTAGTTGGCAACTGGAGGTTCGAAGATATGTTTCAATAGTGGTGTATTTTGCTCTGTTCCTATAAACAAAAAGAATTGTTTTGCTTGCCAATGATACCATTTTTTAATGCCAAACAAATTCATCCCTTGCCCTTTATAACTTCACCCCTGCGTGTGCGTGGAAAAATAAGCAACTGACGTCCGAATTTCAAAATTCCCAGGGAATTTATTTATTAATAAATACTGCAAATTCATCTGTAATTGGAACACTATTAATTATTATTTTGTTTATGTATAAGGGTAGACGTAGCTGTGCAAGTTTTGGACACACGTTATTTCTCATAAAGTATTTTAAACAGAATAATTAAAAAACAGTCTGAAGCTGACAATTACATGGGTAGTTTAATTAACTTTAATTGCTCTGAGCAATCAAAAATTCTCTAAAATGACGATACTTTCACATTTAATTTATTTTGGCAAACTTCTAAAACACAATCCTGACTTATATAATATTTATTTATTATCGTAACTATAATAATTATATATTATACATGCGAAAGTATGTTTGTTACCATTTCACGCCTAAACCACTAAACCGATCATCCTGACATTTTGCATATACTTTGTCAGGTGTACAGAAACGGACATAGGGTACCTTTCATCCCAAAAAAAAGTACTGTTCCCGAGGAAAACAACAATAACGTTATTATGATAATAGATGGCGCCACGTGTCTATTGAACTTTGTCACATTATTTAATTCTGAGGCAGTACAAAGTTCGCCAGGTCAGCTAGTCGATTATAATTTCATAAATGTCATAGACGTGTATAAAAGCAATACCTACATGATAGGATATGTTTAAAAAAGAGAACGTTTTCAGTATAAAATATGTCAAGAGGGTGGGGGTGGGGTGTGTCAAGAGTACAATAGTAATCTCGAGGACGAGGTTAGAGTATAATTAGAAATATAATAAAAATAACGTAGTTAGCCATGGGCAATCGAACAGAGGTCAAATTAGAATAAAAATAATAATGACGAAATGAAATGCTGATTACCAAATTTTACATTTTTAACCTAGATACACGATCCCTGCTTGTCAATTGCCAACTTTTAAATACTAAACCAATGACTATTAGATACTTTCTTTTACACTAAATACACATACATAATCAGCCTATAATGTTTTCACTGCTGGGACACAGGCCTCTTGGTGAGAGGGAGTGGGCCGTAATCCACTACGCGGTCCCAGTGCGGGTTGGTAGATGTCACATGTCTTCGAATTTTTGGTTCCAGATCTTGCCGGTTTCCTCACAATGTTTTTATTCACCGTTTTGAGAGCAGTGGTGATGAAATCATTTACATAAAGTAAAACCTGTCTGGGTTCGAACCTACGGCCTACAATTACACGTAAGTCGCGGCCGTTACCACTGGGCCACCACTGCCCAACACCCTTAATACACTTCTTCATCTTTAACTAAATAGTTCCACGAAATGTAATGTAAAAGTCCCTTAAACAGTAATTACGAACACACATTTAAAGCTAATAAAGTCATATGGTTGTAAACAAACCATCAGCGGAAGAGTCCTTTAAAAGTGTTCATAGTTATAACATTTCATCTGGACTCCTCCTAATTGGATGGTTTCAAATCGATCGTAAAACTTGTTTTAGATACGTTCACATAGTAAACAAATATAAAAAGTCTGGAGTACGGTATCTTTAAAAATGTTTACTTTTGAAAAGATAGTTTTGTTAGTCTTTATAAAATTATTTCGTCGTCATGACGTTTGGTGAATTCTGAAAAAAAGAGAATTCTACTGATGACCTTCGATAAACTTCGAGATTTCGATTTTCACTATAATGTCACAAAGTTCCTTCTGCAAGATTATGTTGAAATCAATGCCTCAATCTATCGGTCTAGCGTTTCCCAACTATGTTAGGGTCGGCTTCTAGTCTAACCGAATGCAGGTAAATACCAGTGTTTTACATGGAGCAACTGCCTAAATGACCTCCACAATCCAGTAACTGGGTAACACGTTAACCCTTTGTAAGACTAGTTGTCAGAATTTTGGGCTTTTGACTACCGGTCACGACTGTCTAAGATCTACGAATGACAGTCCGTACCAACGGCTTAACATGCTTTCCGAGGCATCCATGAAACCAATGCATGAAAATCCAATTTGTCTCATTATATATGTATTTAAAATCCTTATCATAACTCTTAGTGTAAAGAGGACTTTTTTAAACTTGTAAAACAAGTGAAGCTCATGAAAATTCTTCCCTTTTTAATTTTTAACCCATAAATTGACCATGTAGGTACCTACCTACGTATAATTTTAACAAGTTGTACTTAAAACTCTTCACGTACCGACAATTTGTTTCACGAAGTGCGCTAAAGTGTATTTTCATGTATTTCGTGCGTAACAAATGAAGCGGAAACACAAAATATAGTTGTATCGTTCGTTGAACAAAAATGGTTGAACAAATAGAATAGCCGGAACATAGGCGTTTAAAATGGATAGCAAACGATTAAAAGAATACAATCAAAACTGCTACAGTTGATTGAAACAAAGTATTTTTGTTTTAAGGAACTGACAGAAACAATTCAACAATGTGATCAGGTTTTAATTTTCCAGGATGAAAATTATGTTGAATGGCCGTTTCCAGCAACTACTCTCGATACGAATCCTCTTTGCTGAAATTTAATTCGATGAATAAACCAGGAAAAAGTAGATACGATGTCTATTTCTTACTTTTTCCCGGTTTATTTTATTCTGTTCGGGAAACTTGCAGCTAATATAAACAGTGTTCTTAAATAATATGCAATTGAAGCTCATTTACGAGTTTCCACTCATAAACACTTGAAACAAAAAAGGTCACTTTTAAAATAATTTCTTAGCTATTTAAAAAAAAAATACTCTAGGACAACCCCAGTTATACCTGTACAGAGCACTAGACCAGTTTTTTTTTTTCATTCTAATCTTAAAAAAATTGCCCATCGGATCAAAAAACCGCTTAAAGGTGCTATAGTAAAAAAGAAGCTTTACTAATAACATATTTACAACTTCCAGCCACATTTAATAAACAAATTGATTCGTACTTTCTATAGTGTCGAAAGGACGGAAACATTAATCATAAAACAGGAGAACTCAGAACCTACTATAGCCGTTTAGACTCGTCTAGTCAGGGTTGCTCGATTTACAATTTAGAAAATATGCAAGATACAATTTATTTTGTATCCGACATTCCGAACTAAGCCGTTGTAGGCTACTTTCATAATATTAATCTTATTAATTAATATACACATACCAATAACTATACATATATTACAGTCCCCGACTTTATGACTTTTTAAATAGTCGTGAATTCAAATTTTGAACCATTTACTAACCCGCTTACTAATGAACGTATTATATCACATGAATAGTTACACATCGATTCCTCTCTTTCAGTCGTCAGTAATTTGACTTTCGAACGAAGAAGAAAAAGCGTTGTGTAACTATACAGACGCTATACAAAGTTTATTAGTAAGGGGGTAAATTAATAGAGTACCTACAATAAGATTAATTTTTGTATTACTCATGAGAGGTCACGAGTAATAAAAAAAATTGCTCATGCTCTACATACTCGTAGCTACTGTCAAAATTGTACAATTAGTAATTTTTGGTATCTGGGGTAGGTAACTACTCAGGCAGGACTGGTACGAGTACTGTCATTCGATAAGTTAAGACACTTTCATCATTGAAAGTGTCTTAACTTACTGAATGAAAAAAAAAAATGAAAATTAATATGTAAATTTCGAGCATGAACTCATTGAAAGTGTCTTAGAGCCGAACTGAATGACTAACAACTAGATTATTTAAGTAGTGGTTTAAAAAAAATGTGCTGTCGGTGGACCCCGCTAGGATCGAAGTTCCGCGATATTCGCACGCACACACACACTCTTAGGCGCGTCGCCCACACGAGCTAGAGTCGAGGCGGCGTCGAGGCGCAGGCGCACGTTTTCTATAGGAATAAATAGGTATGTGAGCGCACTGCCATTTATTCCTATAGAAAACGTGCACCCGCGCCTCGACGCCGCCTCGACTCTAGCTCGTGTGGGCGACGCGCCTTAGACAAATAATAGAAGGAGACAGAGAGATAGAGAAATTCGCATGGAAGTCTACCAGTCAACTTCTACCCCAAGCTGCGTTATGGAATTTCATTCCAATAGCCTCAGTAGAGATCGTCCAGTCAAAAATTGGCCTTAATATTTATATACAAACATTTGAAACGTGTGAAAAAGCGTGCAATTTTAAAATAGACGATCTCTACCACCACCTCAAAGTTGCGAGTAGAATGAAAACAACAAACTGCGATAACGAAAACGTTCTAGGCGAAAACGGTTATCGCACACCAAAAATGAAATGATTTCACAAAGTGTCATCCAGGTGCTACAAGCGGCAGAAAACAGCCCAGATTCCGGTCAGGTCAGCCGGGTATTTTTAGCCTTACTACAGACAAACAGGCCGTATATGTCCCGACAAAGTCTGGCAGCCCTACCTACAGGAATTATGCTGAGAATGTCATTAACGGACGCCCTTCACCTTACCTACAGCGATGCTTGTCACTCCGTACTGTCTTTCAACGAAGCTTTTTTGGTGCGTATAAAAATATAAAATGTTCATTAGTGTGACATCAACGCTGAGGACGATTTATTTTGCTTACAACGCAACGGTATTAATGGACGGTTAAGGTGAACGCTTTGTTAAGGAAATTTCAATCTTTGCTACTGAAAACGTTAGGGAAAAAAGGTACTTAGTACTTATTCTTTATTGGAAAAGATATGGTTTGATCTAGACTTTATCAATGAATATTGTTCTAGACGTAAGGAAATTGCAAAATTGTCATCGTTTTCAGCAGAAATTGGACGTTTTCTTAAGAACATAACATAACATCATGTCTGTATTCTCTGAAGTTAGGCAGAGGTGTAAGTACCTATATTATAGCCATATTGTGTTAATGAATTGGGATAAGATAATGATGATGATGACCACTGAAAAATTTTTAGAATTTAATAGTGTACTTAACTGGATCTCCCTGGGCAGTCATTTCTTCTACCACCTTATATTTTTCTTATTTAATACGCTGTATCACGTTTTCCCGAAAGGTTAGAAAAAGAGGTACATATTTCGGGCAGTTAGGTATGTTTAAACCCCATGGGGGCGAGCCATTTGCCATCAACCGGGCACAAATCCTGACTCCGGGCTGCTACTGAGAAGTTCCAGAGGAAATATATATAAAACACAATAATACTTTGCTTGATCCGGGAATCGAACCTAGGATCTCAAGAACAGCAGTAGCGCTGGCGAAGACTAAACCAACGAGGGTGTCTTCTATCCCAGCGTAAGCTTTCGTTATTATTTTAATCAGACTCGAAAGTAATTATGTGAACGGCTCTTTGCTTTTATCAGACCATAACAACATGACATTCCAGAATCCACATACACAATCACGCAACACAAGCCAAGCACAAAACGTAAAACCATTATGTTTACTACAATCCTCTGGTACAGTCGAGCGCAGTCCGCGATCAACAAATTAGGCCGACTACACGTTACGTGACTCCACGAACGTGATTACAGCACGTGCTGCAAACGTGATGCCGATGTCCGTGACTGTACGCCTGCGTAACAACTGATAAGCAGGAATGAGCTGGTGATTCTGTGACGTCATCGTTAGTTGCTATAATAGTGGGTTTGAACTCAAAATAGACTGGTTTAGTTTTTTCAAGGAATTAATAGCATTATCGACAGCAGTGGTGGCCTATTGGTATCGGCCGTGACTTACGAGTTGTAGGTCGTAGGTTCAAACCCAGACAGGCCCCTTACTTTGTGTAAATTATTTCATCACCACTGCTCTCCTAGAGTCAAAAATTGTGACATCTACCAACCCGCACTGGGCCCGCGTGGTGGATTACGGCCCACTCCCTTTCACAGAGAGAGGGCCTGTGTCCCAGCAGTGGGAACATTATAGGCTGATTATGTAATAGCATTAAGGGTGTTCAAAGGAGTTTGTAAAGCTTTGGTTTCCTACGACAGCGGCGGCCGCCATATGATGGCTGTAATGAAAATGTTGGCAACGGGCTTTGACTTTACGGTGTAAAAACACTCTCTAGAGAAACACCAACTTATTTTCATAAATAACGTTTCAGTGACGTCATTTGACGGTAAATTGCGAACCCTATGCGGCGTTCACCGCAGTCTTAGGAGACCCTAGCTTTATAGTGGTAGAACGCCGTTATTAACAAGAAATATATCCTTCATTTCATTTTATAACAGTTGATGTTGTTGGAGAATGACAGAAAGTAATAATAAAAATAATAATAATAATATTCCACAACTATCACACAACGCCATCTAGTCCCAAGCTAAGCAGAGCTTGTGTAAACAACTGGTAAACATACTTATATATTTCTAAATACATACATATTATAGATAAATTACACCCAGACACAGAACAAATGATCGTGCTCATCACACAAACATTTGTCCTGGGTGGGAATCGAACCCACGACCTCCGGCATAGCAGTCAGGGTCACTAACCACTAGACCATCAGGCCTGTCAAAGTATTCATTCTGTCTGTATGTGATAATCATTATCTTGACCATCTGTAGAAATGTTTGTTTTAAAGTCTAGAAAGCCAATGAAGTATTGTGGTATGCAGAAAACAACAAACTGATAGCTTGTTATTTCACTAAATGTAACTAACTTTTCTCTCAGTTTTATTGTAGCTTAAGATTACTTGATTACGTTATTTCCCAAAAAAAAAAAAAAATTAATTCTAACTAAGCTTCGTTTAGCTAAAGCACCGTTTAAATCAGCTCTTGGTTTTAAAATACGCAAATAAACAGATAAAAAAATAATGACTTTAAACCTTTTTACAGCTCCAAATGCAGATTTTTTCGATTCACGAAACGAATCACTTCGTAGAACTGTGAACAAATTTGGGGTCATTGGACTTGGTAAAAAATATGGCACCTTAACAGTTCAACCTCTAGTACTAATTGGCACTTTATTACCAAGGCTCAAACATAATTCCATCTATCCATCAATTATGTAACAGTAACAACAGTACACATATTACAGTTAAGCCACAAAAATTCAATTAGTTTGAAATGTCAACACGGACTCACGGAGGTCGACAGCGATGGGTGCGCGATATGACTGTGTTAGAGACGTGACTGTGATCATGGCTTATGACTAGCTTGCAGAATTTGTTGACATTCTTAAATGCTGGGGACATGTTCTCCCATACATCGATATACGTCACATTATATTCTCCAACTGCAAATGTAAGTTTGTAATCACAAAAAAAAAAATAGATAAATCTACAAATTAACCGTTTTCATTTACTTCTGCTGTGAGATCTTGCTTATTGCCAAATTTCATGTTTCTAGGTCAACGGTAAGTAGCCTATAGGTTTATATTTATTTGCGAGTATCAAAATATGTCACATAAATGGCCGTATTTGTATTGCGTTGACTTAATAACTTGATTTTTTAGAGCCCCAAGGGATCGTAGACCTACTTCGTATTTGATATGAATTTCAACTTGATACCTCCAGGCAATCCTGACAAAAAGCTTCTTGTCAGACTAACAGACACACGTACGGGTATCGAACTGATCAACTGAGGTACGGAACTTGGGAGGCTTGAAGTCTCGAGGTTACTTGTAGGCAAACGTTTTCAACATTGTCAGCCGCGTCATCACTCATCAGGTGAGTTAATGGTCGAAGGCGAGCCTGTCAATAATTTATGAAGAATATAATTCTATGTTCTGCTATTGCACCAAAACATTTGAAACAAGATTTTGTTTCGGCTTTTCTTATCAGAGTTATAGATAGGAAACGCCGACCTCATCTAGTTTTTTTAAATATGATTAACCTGTAAAAGTGTTTGTACAAACTTACTCATAGAAATAAAGTCATTTATCAAAGTGATCAAATACACAATGTTCTTGACATCGTACCACGTAGAAAAGTAAATTGCAGCTTGGACATTTAACATTATGGATAGGCCAATTTATCTCGTCTAGACACCTAGACATAACTTGAAACAAGTAAATTCTTCAAATTCTCAGATTCTATAAAATTGTTACGTTGTTTGAAGTTATTTATAAATTAATTTCAAAATCACGAAGGTATCTTCAAACGAGAGTTAACTTTTGAAACAACCCTTACCTTCAAAAGTTTCCCGTCAGAGAACGACTTAATGACCTGTTCAATACAATGGATACTTCAAGGCACAATGCAGCGTATTGACAAATTTCCCCACCATACCTCTTAAAAGGGGAAAAGGCAAAAAATGATTCAATTAATCAAATAGTCACGGCGTGACTTTGAAGATCTTCCCGATGCGAATTTACGACATTATTAGTCTTCCCTCGTAACGAGTCATCGAAGGGCGTATTTCAATTTCGTCTAATGCAAATTTAATACGCTCCCCGCGACCCCTGAAGGGTTCTAAATCGAGTTTCTTTGTTTTCCTCGACATGTTTCGCCCTAAGCAGAAAAAGTAAGGACGCGATTGTGTCCGTCTTTCTTTGCTAGCTTAATTGTTATTCCTTAGGGTCCTAGTGTTAAAGTGTAAGCTATTAATCTTGATTAATTATTGTTTTTCGAAGGGGACGTCATTGGGTTTAATTTAAATAAACATGGTGTCGGTGTTAGTTTGTCTAATTTGATTACAATAGGAGCGAAACAAATGCATCACAACAAACAAAATATTTAAAAAGTGGAGACTTAAGTTACTGCGGTTATAACAATGAGAGCGAAATCAGGCAGCCTTATGCCTCTACATTTAACTGAATATACAATTAGAAGCTACTTGCTAAAAGCAATTACATGATATACAGGGTGAAATTTTAATCACCGTTTTCCTCTTAAGGGGTCATTTTACTCATCATTATGAACAACTTTTATTATATGACCAAACATGAAATCGCGAAATAAAATCAGCTGTTCCCTACATTTTGACGAGTTATGCGAACATAAATGTAGGGAACAGCAGATTTTTTTTTCACGATTTCGGGTTTCTTCCCATAGTAAAAGTTGTACATAATGATGAGTACAATGACCCCTTAAGAGGAAAACGGTGATTAAAATTTCACACTGTATTACACCTTCTTTGGCACCACTTGTTCATTATGAGAAAAAGTCTTTATAGCCAAAAGTTGGAACCTGTTACTCGTAAATCTGAAAATCTTCGAATTCTTTACTGGACAATTATCGTCACAGGCAATTTATTAGTTCGAAAGGCACCTAAATCTTTCAACTCAACTTGACCCAAATTAGGCAGAAGAAAAAAAAAATCAAAAAGGGCCCGATCTCATATAAATCGGTCTCGATCTGTCACCGTGCGGAGCGCATGTCGTGCGCGCTCGTGGCAAAATGTCGACGAATGTAGTAAAATGTTGTAGCTGCAATATAGTTATTAGTGAAGTCCTGGCGTTTATCCAAAACCAAGTGGATGTAATGAACGAAGAAAGCATCGTTCGCTTGTGTGCAACAGCGTTTTCTTCGGACGAAGTAGTGGTGGCAAAAGACTTGCTTTACCAATCAGTGCAGACTAAGGAGAAGAAAGTGAAAAGAAAAGGGAAAGCAGAGGGGAAAGTGCAACGAGACCTAGAAGATATCATATCCCTCATTAAGTGTACTTCAGCGGAGTGTATTCCCATATTTGTTGCTCGGGAGCTACGAAAATTACCGCCGGTTACTTTTGACCATATTGATGTCACGAGATTGCTAAAAGACATCATTATACTAAAAGATCAAGTTGAAGTTATAAGGGAGGAGTATGCGACGGTTGAACAAGTGAATAAATTAAGCATGGAGTTGTTTAACTTGAAACAAGTGTCACTGGTAAATGGTTATCAACAAGAGGAGAATGTGAATACTAAAAGAGGTACGCGTAACTTGTTACGGTTTGAAAATTTTGAATGTAACAGTGGCCCAATTGGAATCATGAATTTGTCGAATGATAGCATAATAATACCACCAGACCGGGTAAATACAAAAACAGCTGTTTGCAAAATAGCCGAGAAGTCACCTCAAGGACAGGGCAATGACGTGTTAGATTTGTCCTTGTCACATGCCAAGCCCCAGGAGCCATCCGTCCTTGTCGCGCAAAAAGTGAAAGGCATCTCAGGCGAGTGCAAGCGCGTGGAGGCCCCTACCGCGGTTTCGTCCCAGGTGACGATGTTTGGAAGCCCGGCAGCGTGTGCGCACTCGGTGGCCTCAATGGCGCGTGTAACGGAGAGTGCAGCGTCCATGAATCATAGTGAGCGGTGTACGTATTCGCAAGTAACGCAAAACGGAGGCGATTTTAAAACCTATACGGATGAAAATTGGAACTTGGTACAAAGCAAGCGTTTGAAAAATAGATTTATTGGAACGCAAGGCAAGGCAAAGGAGTTCTCGGGTAAATTTAAGGCAGCAGACATTAAAATACCACTGTTTGTAAATAACGTAGATAAGGAGTCATCAGTTAAGGACGTCGCTGATTATATTTTAGGCAAGACGAGCGTGTCAGTGGAGTTGACAGAGATTAGGATGAAGCGGCAAAGAAATTATAAGGCTTTTAAAGTGTTTGTACCTAGGCATAAGTTAGATATGTTTCTAGATGAACAATTGTGGCCTGAAGGTATTTCTTTCCGTAGATTTATTAATTTTAAGGATCGGCAAGTACAAAGCTCCCCTAAAATGGGGGTGACTGTTGCTGGAACTGAGGCTGTAATGAAAAACGTCTAATTTATGATGGACACTACAAATAATCAGAATATCAAAATGGTCAGTTTCAATTGCAAGTCTGTTACGAGGTCCGTGGAGGGGATAAAAGAGCTGTGTAAGACTGCACACGTTATTGCCCTGCAGGAGACGTGGCTCCTGCCTCATGATACAGCATTCATTGGAAGCATCGATAAGAACTTCGAGTACACCAGTAAGTCAGCGGTGGATACATCGACAGGCGTGCTGCGTGGTCGGCCGTACGGTGGGGTGGCGCTGATGTGGCGAAAGGGTGTTTTCTCGTCCGTAACGGTTGTGCCGTGTAATAGCGCCAGACTGACAGCTGTTAAGGTATGTGCGGGTGAGCGTAGTTCGTTAGTGTTTTCAGTGTACATGCCAACGGATAGTGCGGATAACTTATTAGAATTCACGGATGTGCTAAGTGAAATGCATGCGGTAATTGAAAGCTGTGATATTGAATCCGCTATTATTCTCGGGGACTTTAATGCCCACCCAAAGGAGTTATTCTTTAAGGAATTAGCCAACTTTTGTGAGGAGCGAAGCTGGCTCTGTGCGGACGTGATGAAGTTGGACGTTTTGTCAGACACACACACTTTTATAAGTGAAAGTCATGATAACTGTAAGCGATGGCTTGATCACTGTCTGACAACGGAGGCAGCTTGGCAATGTGTGACCGATGTTAAGGTAGGTTATGATGTTTTCTGGTCAGACCATTTTCCACTGGAAGTGTATTGCAACTTGGGAATATTACCATGCAAAGTGCAATATACTGGGAATATTTACAGTGAAGTGAAGTGGGGTGAGAGAGACGCTGAACAGATAAGAGTATATAGGGAGCTGTGTACAGCTGCATTAAGAGACATTGATTTCCCGGTGGAACTTGGTCTGTGTGCTGATAATGTTTGTTCTGATAATTCTCATCATGTAATTATTGATAAGTTGTATAATAGTATTGTTAGTTGTTTGACGGAAGCTTCGCGAAGGAGCCATAGTGTAAGGAAAAAGACTAAGCAAAAATATGTTATTGGGTGGAACAAGCATGTACGAAAGTTTCACGTAGACGCACGAAGCAGCTTTCAGGCTTGGTTGCTTCATGGCAAACCAGAGTCTGGTGATATATATAATACTATGCGTGAAACCCGTAAGCGTTTTAAATCTAAGTTAAAATGGTGTCAAGACAATAAGGATAAAATTAAAATGGATATCTTAGCAACACACCACAAAGACAGGGATTTCAAAAACTTTTGGAAGCACACCAAGAAACTGGAAGCTGGCTCGTGTGTCCCTGTGAGTGTTGAGGGTAGGAGCGAGCCCTGTCAAATAGCCGAATTATTTAAAGATCATTTTAGGGTAGTGTCTCCCCTAGGGTGTGTGCAGCAGCAGGTGCTCGATGCTGAGGTTGCAGATTGTGAGCGGTTTAGATTTAAGGCGAAGGAAGTCGCCCATATTATCCAAAATATGACTAGAGGTAAATCTCCAGGACATGACGACCTTAGCATCGAGCACTTGCAGTGCGCGGGTGTACATTTACCTAGGGTGTTGGTCATGTTTTTCAATTTGTGTATAGGCCATTCATATTTACCCAGGGAGCTTATGAAGACCACTGTTATACCTATACTTAAAAACAAGACGGGTGATGCCTCCGACAGGGACAACTACAGACCTATCTCATTGGCTACAGTGATTGCCAAGGTGCTGGATGGTTTGCTTGATAGTCGGATAAGTGAGCATATAGATCTCCACGAAGCTCAGTTTGGTTTCAGGGCTGGGCAATCGACTGAAACTGCAGTGCTGCGACTCAAGCATACTGTCCAGTACTATGTGACGAGGAAGACGCCTGTTTACGGTTGTTTTTTGGACCTGTCGAAGGCATTTGACCTGGTGTCGTATGACGTGCTGTGGGATAAGCTCCAGGGGGAAACCAGCACACCCAGAGAGGTAATAAATATATTGAAATATTGGTACGGCAACCAGACCAATAATGTGAGGTGGGCGGGGTCATGTTCGTCGGAGTACAGGTTGGAGTGTGGTGTGAGACAGGGAGGCCTGACTTCACCAAGACTCTTCAACCTGTACGTCAATGGACTGATAGGTGAGCTCAGTGGGGCCGGTGTCGGCTGTTCAGTGGATGGTGTGTGTATGAACAACATTAGTTATGCCGACGACATGGTGCTGCTGAGCCCGTCTGTCACAGCCCTTAACTACCTCATAGGGATCTGTGAGAGGTACGCGGGGTCACATGGCCTCAGGTATAACTGTAAGAAGAGTGAACTACTTATTTTCAAGGCGGGTAGTAAGAGTCCGAAAACCGTTCCACCGGTCAGGCTTGGAGGAATACCATTAAGTAGGGTCACCAAATTTAAGTACCTGGGGCACTGGGTCACCGAGGACCTCTCAGATGATTTAGATATTGAGCGGGAACGTAGGGCGTTGGCAGTGAGATGCAATATGCTGGCGCGCAGGTTTGCACGGTGCACAAAAGATGTTAAAATTGCGCTTTTTAAAGCATACTGCCAGACATTTTATACCTGCAGCCTGTGGGTCAGCTATACGCGTAGATCTTTCAATGCCCTGCGGGTCTTGTACAATAATGGTTTTCGGATGCTGTTGGGGTTGCCTCGCTTTTGCAGTGCATCAGGTATGTTTGCTAAGGCTAGCACTGACTGCTTTAGGGCTATAGTGAGGAAAAGAGTGGCCTCCCTGATGCGCCGCGTGCGGGGCAGCACCAACAGCCTTCTGAATACCATATTGGAAAGGGTTGATTGTCCGGTTGTGAGGCACTGGAATACCGTTCACGGATCTGGAGGGGTCCGTTTTAATGTAAAATAGTGTAATAATGTATGTGTATGTGTTCTATAGTGTAATAATGTATAATTAATGTTGACATCCAATAATAATATACTAACATAGTTATAAGTATGATTTACTAACAATGTATGGAATATTTTTTGATTCTGCAATAAATGAATAATAATAAAGGCACATAGATACCTATTACAAGAAAAGCGGAAAGGTAAGTGGGTGGACCAAAAAGTTCTTGGCTTTCACCCTTAGATAATGCAGGGTGTATTCAAGGAGGCTAAAGAATCAAGGATGCCATTCATACTAAATAATACGGTAGAAAGCTTGGCTTTGGGACACGATTAATTTTATATAAAAGTTAGAAACTACCGTCTTGCCTGAAACATTTTCTTCAGCTCCCTTTTTACGCAAGTACATAATGTTTTTCATGAATACGAAAGCGAAAATATACTGTGAATATTTTTTCGTGTGAATCTGACGAATTAATGCCGTAATATTAGATTGCTCGGCTTAATATGTTTGGGTCGAGGACTTTTATATAGAAAAATGGATTAATTAAGAGAGTAATTATGGCTGGGTTTATTAACTTTGGTTGGAAATTAAGCATTGATGGCAATTTTGTTAGAAATTTATACGAAATAGAATGAGTTTTTGATTGTATTTGACGGGTTACAAACTTCAAATATGAGAAAAAAAGCATTCATAAATCAATATTTGGTTTTGGATCGCGTGTATGGTTGCAAATTTTTAGATCAAATTTATAAATCTGTGGTTGAAAAATAAAACGTTGGCTACAAAAAACCGGTGACCAAACACTAAAATTCAACATGAATCAAATAACATGAAACTCATGTCAGAAACATCCAAGAGTTTTTAGAATTAAATTGATGATTTCATTTGCAGACAGCTGGGTTAGTGACTTCCCCATCGGTATATTATTTACATTTTTAACTTACTCGAAAAGTCGTCGAGCAATTGGACGTAGCCAAAACCAATTCAGATATTATTAACTTTATTACATTACGTTACCATTATAAAAATAAAATTAGTATAATTCATGTAACAAGACTCATATACAAACAGATACATAGAAGGATACAGACAGAATAACAAGCACAGACAAAAAAGAACACTCACAAGGTAACAATATGGCTGCTGAAGCATTGCCGGATATAGGGGCAATCCAGATTCCAGTAATTATTATCAATTTATTGACATAATTCTTTACTCATCCATCTCACTCGTCCAGTCATCCAGGTTTAACATTAAAATAAGCATCATTTTTATGTGCATTATCCACAAACAAGATTATTTATTTCAATAAACAAACCAAAAAAATATTTAGATTATTTATATTTCAATAAACAAACTAAACAGACAAAATAAATACGTTGGAATATTAACTGAGTAGGTATTCGATTCACGACTAGTCAAAAATGATATTCCAACGCAATTCATAGACTTCCCTTTTCCTTCAGATCATTTACTTTGGCGACCTTTATACAAGCCGGTAATATTTTCTTCGGACGTTACTTTATAAAAGTTTGTTTCTCGTGCATTTAAATTGTATTCTCTTATACACACGAGTGAACATCAAACGCAATTTTTAGGGAGTCGAAAGCTGTGAGAGTTATTTCTTTGTGAGAGCGAATGGTTTGTGCTTATGCATGTTGTCTGAAATATCGGGGAAACGTGTGTGGCCTGTTGAGACCTAGAGTGTACACAAAGCATAATATTTTATTTCGCACCTGTACAAATGGTATCAATGGAATGGAATGGATCAATGGTATGGTGGTGGTCTATGCCAGTTTCTTCTGCCAATCAGCTTTGCTGTGTTCCGAATTTTCATCACGTTATTACTTAGGACGATGGCTGGGACATACTAGATACGGAAGGCGGAGGACAGGGTGTTGTAACGCAGCCTGGGTGAGACCTACGTTCAGCAGTAGACTACGATAGGCTGATTTGATTTGATTTATTGATTGATGACATTGAATGATTTTGATTATTATATGAATCCTACTATCCTACTAATATTTATTATAAATGCGAAAGTTTGTCAGGATGGATGGATGTTTGTTACTCTTTCACGCAAAAACTACTAAACCGATTTGGATGAAATTTTCCACACTTATAGTTTATAACCAGGATTAACACAGAATACTTTTTACCCCGATTTTTCCACGGGATCGACACTTATGCGGGTGAAACCGCTGGGCGTTGCTAGTTTTATATAATTACTAGCTGCGCCTCACGGTTTCACCCGCATACGTTTCGATCCCGTGGGAATATCGGGATAAAAAGTAGCCTATATGTTATTCCAGGGTGTCAGCTAGGTGCCCTGGAATAACATATAGGCTACCAATTGGCTGGACCAATTGTGATATTTGGAGAATGGCAGAAGTTCATAGAACGCTGGCATTAAACTTTTTTAGTTTCCACAGAAATAAAAGTGGCATGGTTTGATAGGGAATATTATGAGCTTTTGTTAAAAAAATAAATAAAAAATAATAACAATGGGGTTAAAGAGAAATCTTAATTTTTGTAAAAGTGAGGTTAAGTGCATTAATGTTTGTACTTTAATAGGTTATTTTACCTCTATTACTATTTTAACGCATAAATGTTTATTGTATGCATACCATATTGCTAATTATGCTTTGTAATGACTTCAAAAATGGTAAATAACTACTTGTTGAAGTTTGTTTAGTTCAATGATTACCCACTGATCATAGACCTAATGACAGTTTCAAGTGTAGGTACTCGGTCAGTTTTAATTAAACTCAGTAGTCACAGAAAACTCAGGAGACTCTAGAGACTCACTTATCGGAATCTAAACATATAATAGGAATAATAATAATCAATAAGAATAATAATAAAACAATAATCTAAGCATATAGGAAATGTCGAGGTCCAAGTCTAGCAACAGTCGTTCAGAAAGGTAGGAGTCTTCGAAATCCAAAAGCAAGCCAGGTCGTTGTAAAAATCCACGTAAAACTTTGGGCGCACAAAACATTCACACCAGCACAAAATAGTAGCGAGCGAGCGAATGTGACTTGTGAAGTTTTGTGTGTCATCTTAGTCTATCAAAAAGTACTCTGTGGTCATCTTCTAAAGAGTCATGTTTGTTTGTTTGCCATGACAACACTGTCATATAGTATAACAAGTCCAAAAAGCCTTGTTTCCGGCTGCTCAACTTACTCATATTTAACGAGATTTAATCCCAATTCTCAATAATAAAGTTAATCTGGCTATCAATACATAAAAATAAGCGCTTTTTTTTTAAATAGCTTTGAATTCTGTACCTTTCCAAAATTAGCAATGCCAAAAACTGCCATCTCCTTTGTAGGGAAGGCCATACAAAATTTTATTACAATTGGTCCAGCCGTTTGAGCGTTAAGAAGCAACAAACATATAAACACACACTCACAAACTTTCGCCTTTATAATATTAGTGTGATACACTATTATATCATTGTTAGGGTTTAATAAGCGGGACTTGGCAGTCATCCACTTTAGGAAAAATGAGACTCGTTTCAACTAACACCAACTGACAGCGCGATTATCATCATTCTCCTTATCTTATCCCAATTTATTTCTTGTCGGCGAAACATGCCTTTTTCTTCCATACTTCTCTATTAGTCAATAGTAGTAGTTATCATCTTTCACACAGTTCATCCATAGTGTCTTTGGTTTTGCCCTAGTCTTCCATCCCATCCCATTCACCCCATTCACATCCATGCTCAAAACTTTCCTCAAAACATCGCCCTCATTCCTCCGCATCACGAGCACATACGGCCATACCATGACTACCGATTTCCACAGAACTTTTTAATCCCCGGTGCCACTTTCAGACTGCCTCTTAAGTACCTATCACGACTGCGCAATTATATTGTATGAACTTTAATAAACCAAGCGCATCGGTACTTGTAATCCTCGAAACCTACCCCTTATCAATACAACAAAACACAATATAAACCACTCCAATCTAAGAGTATCTATCCAACAATACAGTCAACAACCATAACACTAGCGGGGAACATAAAATTACATATTATCCGGCACTCAGTGAAGTCGTTAATAGGAAAATGTTGGTATAATTCCCGTCGCTCTGGGTCTATAAATTTCTTGGGCAACTAAGTTAGTACATTGTGTAGGAATCGTATCGTGGGATGTTTGTCGGAAACTCGAGGGAGACTGATGTGATGTGCTTATGTGATACGAAATATTATGGGAAGATGGGATTCGACTGCCTGATTTACACTAACACTTTTTGTTCTACTAATTAGTATATCTGCTGAAAAAAAAAACAATAATGTATACAGGGTGTCCCTGGAAGTATGGATCAAATCGAATAGGGACGTGGGCAAGGTCATTCCCGAACTTTTTGCAAAAAAAAAATACAAAAAAAAAAAACTAAAAAAAAGTACTAAAAAAAAGAGAAGAAAGATCGAATTCGTGAAAACTATCAGGGCTATCATTTTTTTTTTTTTAGATAGCCCTGATAGTATTTTTTTATGATTATTTTCTTTGAGCACTAAGAGAAGTGATTGAAAAAAAAATTAAAATCGGTCATAACTTTTGAACCGTAAAAAAATTCACTGAGGTTAAAAAGTTTGGAAATGACCTTGCCCACGCCCCTATTCGATTTGATCCATACTTCCAGGGACACCTTTTATAATAATATTTCATTGAACGAACAGGGATAATCGTCGGTTGGTGCCTCATTTCATTGAAAACGTCTAACTGTCCTCTGTGAGTTGGCTTCAGCCCCTCGTACGCCTTCCAGAGGACCTTCCGGTCCTTTGGAAGGCGTACGAGGGGCCATCGGGACCCCCCATGCAAGATATGTCAAAACATAAAAACAAATAATAATACTTTATTTCAAAATGGGATTGCAAAGTTTAATTTTAAGGTTCAGCTACACAATCATATACAAATACACCCGTATATATACTTTAGTCGTTTTGTATAGCATATTAGACACTATGCTTTATGAAACAGAAAACGTCCAAGTCTTACTAGGGCAGGCAAAAGAAGAAGTGTTTCTACTCTGTTATCAGAAATACAGAGTAAAATCTTCCTCTTGAGAAGCTTTGGAGAACTGATTTTTATTAAATAATCTGGGACAGCAGCAATCAACATTACCTACTGATCGAAGCTCTTCGCATAATCAACCTACAATGTTCCACCTGCTGGGACACAGGCCTCATTTCTTCAAGAGGAAGTGGGCAATAATCTACCACGCGGGCCCAGTGCGGGTCGTTAGATCAGATGTCACATGTCTTCGAAGTTTTGGTTCTAAGACACCTTTAGACAGACAGTTTTGGTTCCATCACCGTTTTGAGAGCAGTGGTGATGAAATAATCTACACAAAATTTAAGCGCCTATATCTTGGTTCGAATCTACGACCTTCAACTCGTAAGTCACGGCCGTTACCACTGGGCTACCACTGCTCAAACCTCTTGGGTATTCGGTAATTAACCTTTCTAATGTCTCAAAATTAATTCTAAACTTCTCTCGTCTGTTTCCTTCCCTATCTGAAACATAAATTCAATAATCCAAAATTCCAAACACATGTACTCCGAAACTAACAAACGAAGGTGCCCCGAGCTCACCCTCAGTCACTTAACCCTCCGAATGTATTCGAACACGGATCTTATCTGCATTGTGGCTCTTATTGCGGCCGTATAATGATGTCAACACATTACGGCCGTGTCCCGAGTACCGAGGAGCGGTACAATAGGCCCGGAATGTATACGTAGACGTAGATGCGTTGGATACGTCTCATGGACGTAGATTAAAGAACGTAGGGTTAACGTTCCATGGGCTAGGTAAAAGGCAAGGTAAAGATGATGAAATAAATATGTATGTTTACCACATTATTATGATTTTTCGCTAATAATTTGATTTAGCATAGAAGAAGCCATTAGCCAGCAGTGAGAAACGACCTAGGCTACCCAGAAAAATATGTTCAAATCAAGTCAAATCAAAAGTCATTTATTGCCGACTTCAAAAAAAAGGAGGTTATTCAAACTACGTTGAGAATCAGCACTTTTTGAACGTCACAATTACATATGACAGTCCCCCAAAACGCCCGCCCTTCACCACTATCTTGTGCTTTAGCTGGGAAGAAGTGGCGCAACAAACTCCCCAGCATCACAGCTGTCTGTTCAGTTTGATTTTGAGTTCCATATATCAGACGGTTGAGAGTATCCTGAATCTACGGCTTTGGCTGTTACATTGAATATGTTATTTTGTTGTAACAGAAACCTAATTGCAAGAACCAACATTCCTAGATAACTTCAATTTCAAGAAACCCATATTTATATAGCACCATTGCATTTAAACCCCTTTCTTTAACACTACGTAACGCTCATAAGCCCCAAAGATAATGTATATAGGATTAGAATATTCCCAGGGGATGAGTCATCAGAACGTTGTAAATATTTTCTCAAAATATTCTATAAACAATGGACGTTCGAAGAAGTGCTAATGCAGGGTAAGATAAGCCCTCTACCTGAGTGGCGTAACGCCGGAAGTCATTAATAGAGGGTTGAAATGATCCATTATCAGTACGGCTTATAGTGATAAATATTAGAATATGCGGTTTTTAACAAGAATGGGTGTTAATAAAACAATAGTCTTGATAGTGTTTTTGCAAGGTTAGCTTTTTAAATATAATAATATAGATAATTCCTGGTGAATTGAGTCAGAAGTGAAAGCAATGGTGGCCAAGTGATAACGGCCACGACTTACGGGTTGTAGGTCGTAGGTTCGAACCCAGACAGGTGATTTCGTTTGTGTAAATTATTTCATCACCACAGCTCTCAAAACGGTGAAGGAAAACATCGTGAGGAAACCGGCATGTCCTAGAATCAAAAATTACAAGACATGTGACATCTTACCAACCCGCACTGGGCCCACGTGGTGGATCACGGCCCACCTCCTCTCACTGAGAGGAGGCCTGTGTCCCAGCAGTGGAAACATTATAGGCTGATTATGAGTAAGAAGTGTGAGAATTAAATTAAACTCTTTACGCAACCAGTTTATTTGTTATTTTTGCTCTCGCTTTGAATTTATCTGCGCCATGCAGTCTTAATTCAAAGTGTTCAACGCAATGGGTGTTTTTTTTTTTTATAAATTTCGCAGGTCAATCTAGGAGGTTATCGGCTGCTTCACGTTGACTGCTAGACAACAGACACAATAGAAAATCTATTGTTCGCGGTCACCGGTGACCGTGGTGGCAGTCAATGCCTTAACTGGGCTTGCCTGTGGGTGCCTCAATAAATGAAGGCTTCCAGCCAGGGCTTAAAAACTAAGTGACTGCACGCCAAGGGCACCCCCTGTAGAGTACGGTCCTCGGCTTAGGGCTTCACTGGAGGAGTTCAGCAAGGGACACGCGGGATCGTATTATGCAATGGGGTGATAGAACATAAAAATTAATATACATGGTTATCTGGTTACCTTAATGACTTATCTTGTAGTTCCTAAGGGTTTGTGTTTCAGTTGTATATTGCTAATACGAATGAAGACGAAATTATAGCATTAAGTTCTCTCCAATGACCTAATTGCAAATGTTGACATAAACGTCCAATTCAACACGTCCACGAAATTAGATCAATTGAAATAATTGCATCCAACATTCGCCAACGCTGCGGCAAAACTTTCGAATGAGCTTCAGTAGCAATTCGCTTGTGGTCGTATGAGACGAGAAGACCGCCCGCATTATGTGGTCTGAGACGTAACGTTACTAGTTTGTTAATGTACGGACATTATCGCGTTTGCGTTTAACATTAGGTGGGAATTGAATTAATTTTGGAGGGTAATTTTGTCATGTGTTTGTGTGGAAATGGTAAGGAAACTATCTCATTAACATTTAGTGGCTATATGTAGCAGCGTGCATTGCATATAGGCATATAAGCAGTGCCTACCTCGATATGTCAACATAAGCTTGTCAATTACATTTTAATGTGTGTGCCCCACAATTAAGAAACTTACAAAATTATCATACCTAACAAAATCTTCATACAAACACGCGCGGCAGCAGGCAGTCGCCAGACGGCATACTCGACCCCCGTACTATTCACACATTTTCATTGGTCTTTACTCGTTCAAGGTAATACGAGAAAATTAAAAATACGTAGATATGTCTCACGCGTAATACCATGACGTTCGACCTTCGCAATTTATCACCCTTAAGTAGGCATGCCTACTCAAATAACCACACTTTTGACCTCACTTTTTTCTGATTAGTGACTGCGTTTGTCTACTAGACTGGACCCGGCCTAGTGTCTACCTATTCTGAAAACCAATGCACGCCACTGATATATAGGTATGGCTAGCACACCCAAGAACTTAACCATGCTGACTAGTACATTTTCTCAGCCGATATTATCGAGTTCATAATTCATACAAGATAGGTATGTCAGAAGAAGATGATTGACACGTTACAGGTAGGTATGTATCGTAATCAGCCAATAATGTTCCCACTGCAGGGACACAGGCTTCCTTTTTGTGAGAGGGAGTCGGCCATAATCCACCACGCGGGCTCAGTGCGGGTTGGTGGATGTCACATTTCACTGTTTTGAGAGCAGTGGTGATGGAATTGAATACACAAAGTAAAGTACCTGTCAGTGTCCGAACTCACGACCTACAACTCGTAAGTCGGAAACGATACCACAGGGTCATCATTACCTACTCTTCTGGATTATGTGCGTGGTATTGCGTATAGTACGCACGTACATTTAGACTTTGGTTTAGCTTTCGACCAAAGTACTAAGCTATTTATTCGAACCTGCTGACGGACCGCCACAGTATAAATATTTGACCACCTTCCAACTTTTTGCTATCAACTTTTCCTTTTAACATAAGTAAAACCAAACGGCACACAGTAAACCACATAATAATTTTATTCGTGATTACAGTCATGTTCAAAGTATTTAAAGAGGAATTCACTCGTGGTCGCTTTGTGGTACGGACCGCCCACGCGGTTGTGGTCATGAAGTCCCATTTTTGACCCATTTTGTTTAATGGGCGCCATTATGACGTCACAGTATGACACATTAAGGAATGGGGATTAATTTTATGGATTTGTTCTGTTGAACAGTGATTAAGGTACATTTAGGTGTAGGCACGTTAATTTAATGTGTATTTAATAAATTGCGTACAAAGTTCATAATTGTAGGCTATAAGGAGGTCATCAGTTCACTCGTTTAGTTCAAGTAAAGTATAATACAGCAATTGATTACTGCCCAACCCATTACTTACCTATTAACGACTATGACAAATCATATTTTCATGTTTACTTTTATTAAGCACTAGCTGACCTAGCTAGCTTCGTACCGCCTAACAGTCGATTCTTATTTTTTCAGGCAATTTTTAAATGTTTCTCTCCGTAAGAACCATCCTCGTACTTCAAGGAATATAATATAAAAAAGAATTAGCGAAATCGGTTCAGCGGCTTTCGAGATTTGCGCTTAGCAACACATTCAGCGATTCATTTTTATATTATAGATTTTTTTAATTCGCTTTCATAACACATCATACCTACCTAAGTTCCGTTAAAATAACAATATATCCGAATGTATCCCTTGTCAGCCATATTGACACATTGAGTACCAATTCACACCAACTCATATAAAAATATACATTAGCGGGTACCTATATATAGCGTTACGTAAATTATTTACCAGAATACTGCATTTATACTCCGCATTCAACAAGACTTTTCCATTTTTCTCCCTCCGTATCCCGGCAGACATTGCCACAACTGCGATAAAAACATTAGGACACAATAAAACATTTCGTGAATTTTCAAATTTTGTTATGAGTGTCGGTAAAAATTCGAAAGTGCCTCCATAATGGTTTTTATGAGCTTGCAAACGTGATTTACGCCAATGAATTTGTGTAGCGAGATTCTAAAGTCTATTAAATGTACGTAGATTGGGTGTCTTTGTGATTTACGCGTGCGTTACTTATCTTGGTGACTGTGGCGCCATCTAGCGGTAAATAGAGGTGTTATAATAAATGCTCTGTTGAGTGATGTGAAGCGAAACTCTTTTTAAAATACTTTTTGGGAAGTTTTGTTTACACCCGTTTTCATTAACACTTAATATCAATACATAGCCATGATAAAAATACGCTGTCGTATTTAACTCTCGACGCAGAGTCGAGCTTTGAAAATCCAACAAAGCGCGTAAACTACACGCGCTTTGTTCTGAAAACGAAAGTAAAAAAAAAATACTATCGAAAAAAAAAGAGTAGGTATTACTGCACATAGCTCCTAAACCATTAATGTTTTAAAGGATTAATGCTCGTTTTCATAAATACTAGGCGATGCTTATATGAATCTCTAAATAATACCGCGCGGTTGTACCTACATATTTTCAGAGCTCGAACCAACACCGAAAGTTAAAAATTCAACAACGCGCTTTTATTTAGGTATATATACATATATATATATATATATATATACACCATAGGCTTATATAGTTAAATAAGATACTAAAAGCCACAGAAGCCTTTGATGGCTTATATATGGCTAGTGAGTTCAGAAAAAATATACATAATATAGGTACTAAAGATTAACAAATTTAGACTGTACCTGAGGGGCTGTCTCCACGAGCGAGAGAATCGCGGCGATAATATCGTCGTGCCACGTATTTCTATACACTCTCTGTGAACGCGTCTCCACACGGCGATGTTATCGCGGCGATGCGACGAGTGGCAATGTGCGCGCGTAACGTCGTCGTATCGCCGCGGTATCGTCGCTACTGGTGGCGCGCACGCCGCGCGCTCGCCGCAGAACGTGGCGCTCTCGCAGCGAGCGCGCGGCGGGCGCGCTGTCAAACGCAGCGTTGCCTCTCGCCAAGCAAGGTTAACATTGAAAAGTTTATTCAGCGATTCCGTTACGAGTCGTCGCGGGCACGCGGCGATTCCGTTACCAGTCGCGACGATACGCTGGCGGAATAATCGCTCGTTCGTGGAGACGACCCGACGATAGAAGCGCGGATCCGTTGCGATTCTCTCGCTCGTGGAGATGGCCCCTAAGTTTGTAAGTTTTACATTCAAAGAATATTTTAAGTCTTTACTTATTATATGATATATTAATAGCACAATTAAAGATGGTAGCAAGTTTATCAAACTAAAGTACATAATCATAGTTTTTAATTTGCAGAAAATGCTTTTTTAATAAACATTTTGCTTTTTTAGGGTTACAGAGGTATTTATTTTGTATGTCCGTAGGAAGTTCATTTATTACTTTTGGTAGTATGTAGGAGTATGTTCTCATACCATATGTATTGTTACATCTAGGCAAGGTAAAGGTTTTTATATTAGCTAAAGCTAAGTTAACCGACTAAACGTAATACCAGTCTATTCAGTTGTCATGCTACGATAAAGCTGTACTCTTCAATTTAGCAACGTTATTAATGAATTATTACGTACGTATTACGTTTAGTCGGTTAACTAAGTCACGTGGTTTTTTTGTTTACCTTTATTTAACTACCTAAGCCTATGGAGTATATGTGTGGCTAAGTGTTCATGAAAACGGGCATTAGTTCTGCAGTTAGAACGTTACGCTCAACTTTGCAGCGATATAAAAGTTTAGTCAGCTAATAAGGATAGTTGAGGTCCGTCTTCAAATTTGATGCCAGAAACATTTATTTTACAAACTATAAGAATCGTAATTGTACAACATGACGCACGTACCAAACTTAAGGCGCTTACAGGACCTAAACGCAAAAAAACGGTAGTTTTCGAAACAATAAAAGTATATGATCGCCTACAGTAAACAAAATCAGAAAAATATATGATATTCTTCAGGATATATGCTAGATAGATAGTGTTTTGAAAACACAATACAACTAATTTGGTACGATAGAAAAAAATCATGAACATACCTCTAAAAAACTTTCTTTTTACAATAAAAACCATACTAATATACATACAATCATTCTGATTTTTTGTCAGATTATTCTACAAGTAACATACTAAAATGATAGTGTTTTATTTTTTTATTTAAAACAATAGTTTTTTTGTAAATCGAATATTCATAGTTCCGAACATAAAAAGTGCGCATGTGTGCGTGAACGCCCGTGTAGCGACACTGCCGGCCGAGGCCTGATGCTATACGGACGTGTCGCTCTTTTCGCCGCACTATTTCCGTCAAAATTGTTATGTTTTTGTTAAGTTTTATTTGTAAATTCATTGTTTATTATTATTTGCATTATCTTCTTCCCGTAAATATTTTTATTTCGTGTAAATATAAAATACTTTTAAGTTTGTTATGTATGGGTGCAAGGCGCGCGCCATCTATTGTACGGCGAGTCCCAACTCCCGGGCGTTTCACTTGTGTCTACCGGCAGTGGTCCGCGTAACCTAACAAAGTTAAAATAGGGTAATAATTTGTAAATAAATGGGAAATATAGTGAAACATTCCGTTAGGAGGACTACAAAACGTTCATATAAAACAAAAGCCGAACATAATATGAACGAAAGTAAAAAGTATGAGCATTTTATTTTTAACTGAATATTTTTATTTTTGCAATAAAACTATGAATTTTGGAAACATCTAAGAAAGTGCAGTCGGTATTTTCGACTTCACGTACAACTGTCACAGTGACGTATGTGGACGACGTGTAGATTTGTATTCGAGAGTCCCCGGGTTCGATTCCCAAGATTACGAAATCGTACTTTCTTTTTAAATTTTATTTAAATGTATTTTGAATTTTTAGATAGATAGTGTTTTGAAAACATAATACAACTAATTTGGTACGATAGAAAAAAATCATGAAGATACCTCTACAAACTCTTTTTACAATAGAAACCATACTAATATACATACAATCATTCTGATTTTTTGTCAGATCATTCTACAAGCAACATACTAAAATAATAGTGTTTTATTTTTTTAGTTCAAACAATAGTTTTATTGTAAATAGCATAATATTCATAGTTCCGAACATAATAAGTGCGCATGTGTACGTAAACGGTAAACCCCCGTGCGTGTAGCAATAATGCCGGCCGAGGCCTGATACTATACGGACGCGTCGCTCTTTTCGCCGCATTATTTATTTGTACCTACATACATTCATTGTTTATTATTACTATTTGCATATCTTCTTTCTGTAAATTTATATTTTTATTTCATGTAAATATAAAATACTTTTAAGTTAAAATAGCGTAATAATTTGCTATCAATTATATCATTTGTAAATATGGGAAATAAAGTGAAACATTCCCTTAGGAGGACTACAAAACGTTCATATAAAACAAACGCCGAACATATGAACGAAATTAAAAAGTAAGAGCATTTTATTATTACTGAATATTTTTTTTCGCTATGAATTTTGGGAGTTTAAGAAAATGCACTTATTACGCATAAGCTCAGTTTTTTCGACGAGATACGCAATCGTTACATTGGCTTATGTAGACGACGCGCAGGTTCGTGTTCAAGGGTCCCCGGGTTCGATTCCCAGTGATACGAAATCGATTTAATTTTATTTAAATGTATTTTGAATTTTTAAATATATTTTTATAAATAACTAAAAAAACGTCTACAATGTAATTATCTTTCACAGGAGAAAGAAAGTCGAAAATATCAACACGGAAGTTACTTCTAATGCGTAAGTACCTACACGTTTTCTATGCCATTGTAACAATAAAAAAAACCTAAATTTATTAACAGACCGCGACTTATTGATAATATGCATAAAGAAATCACAGATTCATCCGAAAATTGCGATGAAAATTATCACAAGCAAGAGTTTAATTTTTATTGATTGTGTTTATAATAAATAGAAATCATAATAATTATGTATGAATGTTAGGTACGAGTACCTAATCCTTGAGGCCGTTTACACATCATGCCGAAGCTGCAGCGTCATCGCCGCCGCCGCGGCGCCGCTGCATCAGTCACCCTTGGATTTGTATGAACACACGGCGCCGCCGCGCCGCCGCGCCGCCGGCGGTGCGGCGCGGCGACGAGTTTTGATAAGATCTATCAAAACTCGCCGCCGCACAGTGGTCTGAAAATCGAGCTCCATACTCATAGAAACTTAAAGTACGGAAATAAAAAAACAAAAATTGTAATGGGTCTAGTATACCTCCCTTTACGTAATATTAACGTATGGATGGTATCAGTCGCTCCACGCGTGAGAAAAAAAAGTTTTTTGTTTTTTTTTGTATGGGAGAAAACACTAACCCCCTTATTCATAATCCTATTTTATCTCTATTTTAGTTAAAATAGGTTTATAGAACGTTTGTCTTTATCTGTCACGTTGTCATTTCTGTGTGTAAGAAAGAGACAAACCCCATTTTAACTAAAATAGGTTTGATAAGTTTTATGAATAAGGGGGTTAATGTACATTTTTTTGAAATGAATGGAACTGATAGGCTGGAGCTCACACGAGCTATTGTACTAACACGGCCATCAAGATGACATACAATTCATGGACCGTTGGGCGCCGCTTTGCACGTAGCAAATTTTTGAAATTTTGTGTTTTCGATATGTGATTTTTCAAATCTTTGACGTGAATAAATGAACTTGCCGATCGATTTACTTATACTATCGTTACTTTTAGCCTGCTTATGACCTTTATGATGACAACAATTAAAAATTATGTTGATTATAAGTACCTATACGTTTTTTTTTTATTTCATTCCAAGAACTACTTAACTCATTTAATCACCGTTGTAGTGTATCTATTAAATAGATATGTAAACACTGTCTCATTCACACAAGCGGGGTAGCTGCTGTCAGTTATGTTATGTCATCTGTCAGTTACGAGGAATGGCGGGAAACAGACAAAGTGAAGCAGGCTATATACGATGGCGCTTGGTGTGGTAGTGAGCCAGTGAAGTGATATGTTTAACATAAGTACGGAATCAACAGGATTCTACAACCGTGATTATGGTTGAGTTATAATTAGATACTGCTTCAATCTGAGCCTCAATCAGAGCCTGTTCTTCCACGATGTTCAACTTGTTTTCGTTTGAAAACTTAAAATAAATTGGTCAGCAGAACATTGTGGAAGATGGCTTTGGATTCTCCCATACCTTTTCTTCGCCACAAACTAAGCGCAGAGGCACAAAAGAACACATAAACATACTGGAATCGTCTTCGTCTGCCATAGTTTGCTTATACAAACTTTGCCCTGAAGCACCATCAAAGCCATACTTGCATATAATTGTTAACTCTTTGCCATCCAGCGAAGGTTCCAGACGTAGGAATTTTCCAAGCTTTGCACAGTTTTATCCAAAATTTAGCTTTACTTTTACCTCTCCTTAAGTGATGTACAATGGTAACTTTTGGAGGGCAGCAGTCCTTCTTCGCCTCAAGGATGGCAGTATAAGAAGGACACAGTGGTACTCCTTCTTCTTTTGCACAAGATCTTAATGTTATATACTGCCACTTCGAAAGCTTCAATGAGGTCAAAATAAATAAAGCTTTATCAGCGGAATATATAGGCACAGTTTCCTTGGGCTTTAACAATTTATTTATCCTTGTAGCCTCTTTGCTCCGAGACTAGTTTAACGATATCTGCTATATTCTTGTCATGTGCTTTCAAACCGGTTGCATGAGCAAGGCTTTCAGTGCTATACGTTAGGAGGTCTTCCGCTCTCCTTCTCTTCTGTAGCGGGCTTAGCTCTTTAAATGGTTTTCTCGGCCTCACAACTGATGTTGATGTTCCAACACTGCACGTCTCCGGTATGTAGGATGTTGATGCACCCTCATTTAAAACAAAGTCAGAACTGGAACGGGTTTCCTGCTCTACTGACACTAAATAAGGGGTCATCTTTCCTTTCATGATCTCAGGCCATTTTATGTTCTCTTGCAGCCATGTCTCATACTTTGTTATGTATGTACGTCTCGTGAGATTACACGAGATCCATTTGTTCCTCAACGAACAAACATAAGTCTGACAGAATTGTTTCAATACCCTCTTTTCATTTTCTGACAAATCAATAGTATTCTCAAAAACTTCAAATAAAACATTGGGCTGTGAAAAACAATTGTTGTTTGACACAAACATGACAATGTCCAAATTGGTATCACAACCTTCCATCACAGCACAATAAAAAAAATAACGTAATAAGTTAGCGCGCACAAGTACTGAGAGCTACTGATAAAAGTAAGCTCAAACGTCCTGTTTTTATACAACTACCCTCATTATCGTTCGCTATTCTTTAATTAGGTTTTACAGACTTTAATATTACAGACAATAGAATTTTATTGTGACTAGGGCCCATTTGGCCCTGCTAGAGCTGGTTGATGCTCATGTCATTAGTATATAATTATAACTCAACCATAATCACGGTGATTAAATGAGTTAGTTCTTGGAATGAAATAAAAAAAAAAACGTATATAATCAATATAATTTTTAATTGTTGTCATCACAAAGGTCATAAGCAGGCTACAACTAACGATAGTATAAGTAAATCGATCGGCAAGTTAATTTAACCTCGTCAAAGATTTGAAAAATCACGTATCGAAAATTCAAAATTGCAAAAATTTGCTACGTGCAAAGCGGCGCCGAACGGTGCATGAATTGTATGTCATCTTGATGGCCGTGTATCGTACAATAGCTCGTGCGAGCTCCAGCCTATCAGTTCCATTCAGTTTCAAAAAAATGTACATTAAGTGTTTTCTCCCATACAAAAAAAATAAAAAACTTTTTTTTCTCACGCGTGGAGCGACTGATACCATCCATACGTTAATATTACGTAAAGGGAGGTATACTAGACCCATTACAATTTTTGTTTTTTTATTTCCGAACTTTAAGTTTCTATGAGTATGGAGCTCGATTTTCAGACCACTGTGCGCCGCCCGCGGTGCCATACTATTATATTCTGTGGCGATGCCGCTGTATTGGTTTCTCTTGGATTTGTATGAGCCCTTGCGGCGCGCCGCCGCGGCGCCGTGTGTTCATACAAATCCAAGGGTGACTGATGCAGCGACGGCGGTGCCGCTGCAGCTGCGGCATAATGTGTAAACGGCCTCAAAGATTAGGTACCTAACATTCATATATAACTATGATTCCTTTTTATTATAAACAAAATCAATTTTAAATCTAATTTCTTGCTTTTGATCATTTTCATCGCAATTTTCAGATGAATCTGTTACCTATTTCATTATGCCCATTATCAATAAGTCGCGGTCGGTTAATAAAAACATTAGGTCAGAATTTTTTTTATTTTTGTAATAGCTTAGATAACGTGTAGGTACTTGCGCATTAGAAATACCTAACTTCCGTGTTGATATTTTCGACTTTCTTTCTCCTGCAGACTTTTTTTAGTTATTTATAAAAATATTTAATAGATATATTTAAAAATTCAAAATGACATTTAAATAGAAAATTCGATTTCGTAACCTTGGGAATCGAACCCGGGGACTCTCGAATACAAATCTACACGTCGTCCACATACGCCACTGTGACAGTTGTACGTGAAGTCGAAAATACTTAGCTTATTCGAAATGACTGCACTTTCTTAGATGTTTCCAAAATTCATAGTTTTAGAAAAAAACACTGCATAGTGATAACTTTTATTTCGGAAGTCGGTGTCGCTGGTTCCGCATTTTCGTTTTTTGACACCGACTTCCGAAATTATAGTTATTTATCACGCTGTAGTGCTTTTTTTGAAGTCGGTTGTTTTTTTTTCTTTCAAACTCAAACTCAAACTCAAAGCATTTATTTCAATTAAACCATTTACAGGCACTTTTGAATTGTCAAGAAGTCAGTCAGTCAGAAAAAATGAAGCTAGTTGCCCATTCCAAAGCGTAGGTACCTATGGAGAAGAACGGGCAAGAAACTTTTTAATTGTACCTACTTACCTCACAAAAATTCAATTAACACTAGTGCATTGAAGAATCATCAAAATTCGCATAGAAATGCCGGAGATGCAGTACATTTATGCATATTAACTTCGGACATACTACATAAGAATAATTACCTAATGTATTATATACTAAAACCTTCCTGGAAGTATGTAGGTAGATCACATTAGTGAAAGAATGATCAAAATTGGTTCATCAGTTTTTTAGAAAATCTACAAATATATATACAAACATACACACATACATACATTACATAGGTACATACATACGGGTCGAATACACAACCTCCTTTTTTGAAGTCGGTTAAAAATGTTTTAAATTTCATTGAATCAGTTTTATTTCAAAATCACCCACATCCTTAAGTTTTTCAAGTCACACTCAAAACGAATAAAATTTATTATGTTGTCACACATAACTACATAATTTTGTTTGTTAGATCTTTAACTTATTTGCACATCGTTTCCGCGCCATCTATTAGAATACTAGGGCGTAATCTCACAAAACCGTTACTTCTAAATCTCATGTATGCTTTATGTCATAATTGTGATGGGCGTCGTCGTTAGATGGCGTTTGCGTCGATTCTGCATATGTGTGCATGCGTTTTTCAAGGACACTTAGGTCTAGTAAGCCTCTTAAAGATTGTACACAAACACAAGTTACCAGGTAACCATCGTTCGACAATAGAATCTTGTGCATTGTTGTTCGGACATAGGGACCCTTTTTTATTTTATTAGCTGACTCGTGGACTCGGTGATAAGTAAAATGCACTGTCAGCTCGGTCCTAGTCTTATTTTAAAGTAAATTGATTTTACATTAATTCTATGGCCTTGGAATCTGTACATACATGAATACGGAATTGGAAAGAATTTGAAATGGGTAAGGAAGCTTTCACATTAGCGTTTACGTTACAGGGACGCCTGCTTTTATTGGGTACTCTCAAAATTTATTTTATTCATCTAATATCTACACATATATTATCTATTTACAGCCTGCACTCAAAATAATAATAGGCTTGTCCCCTATTAAGCCGGTGCTACACCATTGGTCTTGTCCATAGTTTTACACTTGGCCAATGTTGAGCAAAATCAGTAAAAACCTGTCCAATATCTGTCCAGGCCAGATACACACATTGGAGCTAATGCTCTAAGGCTACATCTTGGGTCAAATTATGTCCAATGTGTGGCCCCAGCATTACATAGGACTTAAACATAACTGGCAAAATGTAAGTGTATTATGAGTAACTACTCCTCTGCATAACCCTTCGGGGAATAAAGGCATGATTTTATGTTATGTTGTCAATGTATTCGTAACATTAAAAGAATACTGAACGTAGCAACCTCTTTCCGTAAATGAGAATAAATAGATAACCATCCTGTTAGTATGGTTCAATGCCACGAAAATTGTAAAGGCTATTTTTCTAAAATACTTTCGCTGTAGGTTTACTAATCGAAGGTATTCGAAGAATGTGTTATTAACTGCTTTACAAATTCCACTGAAACAGTTAACGAACTTCATTCTTGTTGCAATGAAGTATCTACTGTATTCGTGGATGTTGTAACGTTACCAAACTTTGTTAAGTTGTGTAGTAAAATCATTCGTACATTCAAGGAGCAATTTTTATTGTAATGTAAATATTGTCTTTTAGCTACTGCAGTAATTTCAATTCAAAATTGCTGCAAACGGTGTCAAATATTAATTTTGATGTCGCTACTCACTACTAGATAGCGCTACTTGCTCTCACAAAACACGAGAAGAGCTTATGAGGGACGCGGGGGGCGGGGGAGACTAAGTTGCGCGCCCCACTGCTACTTGCACGAGTCAAGCGCTCCGCTTGACAGTCGCAACGCAACCGCGCCGCGGAAAGGTCGTGCTACACCTCGCGCCGGTCTGTACTTCACGCAATAAATATTTTAATACACAAACTGATCTCAAACGATAAACAACAATTCATAAGTGAAAAATTCAACCAACTTCAACAAAAACGGACTATTACAACCAAGTATATTACGGACTACAGTGAAGTGAAATGCTAGGAAGTTTTTCTTCAGCGCTCAAGTGTACCACGTACTTTGTTTCGGAAATGGTGATATCGACCCACGGGGTGTGTTTATGAGACGTTTTGTGGTGAAATGAAAAATCTGTGATAATGTACGCTATTACGGCTGTACTCTGTGCGCTGGTGCACGTCGGCTCGACGGTCTTGCCCTACGGCTCGGACAAATGCGTTCGAGTCTCGGACCGCGGGTCGGACGGCGGCGTACTCTGCAGGATACGCACTCTCGACGGCGACGGCAGCAGCATCATATCAGTGACTTCGGACACCAGCCGTCTGGCCATCGAGTGCAACCATTTACTTCTCTTCGAAAGCTCTCTAAGAGCCCACTACTTTAGCCCAGTGTCGGCACTCACCGACCTGTCAATAAACAACTGCAAATTGACACAACTGCCAGACAATACTTTTCATGAACTCAAGAAACTAAAGAAGCTGAAGATACGTTCAAAGAATTTCGAGTGGAGTCCTACTAAGAATTTAGAATTATCTCTGAACGCTTTCAATGGATTGTCGGAACTGCAATCGTTGGATCTGGCTCAGAATAACATAAAATTTGTTCCTTCCGGCGTGTTCTGCTCTCTGGAAAACTTGAGCACTTTGAATTTGACGCACAATAGAATAAGAACAGTGGGGCAACTTGGATTCGGACAAGGCTGCGGATCAAATTTGCACGGCTTAGATTTGAGCCATAATGAAATTAAATCACTACCAGAGGACTCAGAATTACTGAAATTAAGGAGTTTGCAACATCTATATCTGCAACATAACAATATCTCTGACATATCAAGTGAAGCTTTCAATGGACTTGTATCAATGAGAGTCCTTAACATATCACACAACCAGTTACATACACTGCCCGAAGGCCTTTTTGCTAATGCTAGAGAATTAAGAGAAATTTACCTAAACGATAATACTCTTTTTGAATTGGCTCGGGGTATATTTCATCGCTTGGAACAGCTGATTGTTTTAGACTTGTCGAGCAATCAACTTACAAGTAGTCACATTGATGACGGAACATTTTTGGGATTAATACGCTTGATAGTTTTGAATTTATCGAACAATGCCTTGACGAGAATCGACGGAAAGACATTCAAAGACTTATTCTTCCTTCAAATATTGAATCTCAAGAACAACTCTATTGGCTACATCGAAGATAATGCATTCCTGCCGCTGTATAATCTACATACACTCAATCTAGCGGAGAATCGAATTCATACAATAGATGAGAACTTATTCAACGGTTTATTCGTTTTAAGCAAGTTGACTCTCAACAACAATTTGCTTGTAAACATAGACCGTAAAGCATTCAAAAATTGCTCGGACTTAAAAGAGTTGGATTTGAGCTCAAATCAGCTTTTAGAGGTTCCCGACGCAATATGGGAACTCTCTTTCCTCAAAACACTCGACCTCGGAGAGAATCAAATATCCGACTTTAAAAATGGTTCCTTCAAAAACCTAAATCAATTAACGGGACTGAGACTGATTGACAATCAAATTGGGAATCTTTCCGTCGGAATGTTTTGGGACTTACCGAGCTTACAAGTGCTTAACATCGCTAAGAACAAGATCCAGTCAATCGAGAGAGGGACTTTTAGCAGAAATATGCAACTGGAGGCCATCCGGCTCGATGGGAATTTCCTGTCTGACATCAACGGTGTCTTCTCGACGCTCGCGAGCCTTTTGTGGCTCAATTTATCGGAAAATCATCTAGTGTGGTTCGATTACGCGTTTGTGCCCAGCAATCTAAAGTGGTTAGACATTCACGGCAATTTCATTGAACACTTGGGAAACTACTACAAGTTGCAAGATGAAATCCGTATAAAGACATTGGACGTTAGCCATAATCGTATAGCGGAAATATCGCCGATGGCGATCCCTAATAGTGTAGAACTGTTGTTTATAAATAGTAACTTTTTGAACAGTATTCATGTTAATACGTTTTTCGATAAAAAGAACTTGACGCGAGTGGACATGTATGCTAATGAACTTGTGCATTTAGAACTAAATAGTATGCGTCTAGCTGCAGTGCCGGGAAATAAAAGTTTACCTGAGTTTTATATCGGTGGCAACCCGTTTCAATGTGACTGTACTATGGAGTGGCTACCGATAATAAACAATATGACCGCTATGAGACAATATCCGCGTGTGATGGACTTAGAAAATGTTTTGTGTAAAATGACGAACACTCGAAGTGGAACTCATGTGCCCTTAACAAACTTAAAAACAACAGACTTTCTTTGTAAGTATGAGACTCATTGTTTTGCAATCTGTCATTGCTGTGACTATGATGCGTGTGACTGTGAAATGACGTGCCCTCAAAACTGTACCTGTTACCACGATCCATTGTGGAATACGAACGTTGTGGACTGTTCCGGACAATCTTCATTAGAAATACCGCACAAAATACCTATGGACGCAACTGAGGTATTTTTAGATGGAAATAATATAAAAGAACTACAGGACCACGTTTTTATTGGACGGCAGAAAATGAGATCGCTGTACGTGAACAACAGCAACGTCGACAGCATACAAAATAGAACTTTTGCTGGCTTGAATGCTCTCCAAATACTCCACTTGGGCAACAATAAGCTTAAAGAACTGAAAGGCTATGAATTCCTACAACTGAATAGTTTGAAGGAGTTATTCTTACAAAATAATCTCATTAGCCATATCGCTAACATATCATTTCTTGGTCTCAAATCATTAGAAGTTTTACGCCTTGACGGCAACAGACTTGTCGATTTCGGTGTGTGGAGTTTCAATAACAATCCTAATTTGAAAGCCTTGTCACTCGGCAACAACCTATGGTCTTGCAAATGTCGCTACTTACAAGAGTTAACTGCATATTTGGCTGAGAATGCGCAAAAAATCATCGACATTACCGACGTATGGTGTTGGAACGGCGACGCGAAGCCGCCACAGAAAAAAGAGCTCAATTTAAACGGTACAGCCTGCAGCGATTATTATGCTGATAATTCAGTCATCGGAAACATGCTTGTGTCCAACTATGTTCCCATGATGGTCTCGACGCTCACCGGCTTTATGTTAATTTTATTGGCCCTCGTCGTACTATTCCTTTTTAGAGATTCACTGAGAGTGTGGCTATACACAAATTGTGGCATAAGAGTGTTCTCGTTCTCGGGCGCATTTGAGGAGAGCCAAAAGTTGTACGACGCCTACGTTTGCTACAGCCCTAAAGATGAAGAATCCGTCGTTCAGTCGTTGGCAAATGAACTAGAAAATGGGAATCCATCATACCGACTCTGCCTTCATTATAGAGACATTCCACACCACGGCGCGCAGTACATGCAATGCGCGCCGCCTGTCGTCGAGACCGCGGAAGCATCGAAACGGATAATCATCGTGCTAACGAGAAATTTCATGCAAACGGAATGGTCCCGATACGAATTCCGACAAGGGCTGCACGACGCGTTGAAAGGGTGTATTTATAAACTAGTACTAATAGAAGAATACTCCGTTGTGGCGGATGCGATATGCGACCCCGATTTGCGTCCCTACCTAAAAACAGGGTCGCGGTTACGGTGGGGCGAGAAAAGGTTTTGGAAGCGCCTCAGGTACATGATGCCAGAATCGCAGCCAAATCATAAGGCGCGGAGCCACAACTATAGAAAGAGTTTGAATACGTATACTTTAGATTCGTCGGTGCCTAACGGTGGGACTCGCACATTGCCTTTTCCCGAGAGATCACCTGTGTTGGGAGGAGGTCAAGGTGCTAGTGCCCCGCCAGAGTATAGTAGTGAAGTGCGACAATCGCCGTCAG
Organism: Amphipoea lucens; assembly: GCA_947508005.1. Taxonomy (NCBI): domain Eukaryota; kingdom Metazoa; phylum Arthropoda; class Insecta; order Lepidoptera; family Noctuidae; genus Amphipoea; species Amphipoea lucens. The sequence continues at coordinate 7,156,132 of OX382368.1, read as the reverse complement.
CCGTAAGGCAGACACAGGCGGTTGCGTATGGGCCAGATGGCAGGCCGATCTCAGATCACATTTACTCCTCAATAGACTCTGATTACTCTTCGCTGGAGCATGGCATGGCCCCGGGCAGGCGGCGAGACATGCGCCAGTGGCCCCCGCCGCCTCCTCTTGTCGACACGGGCAACGCCGTGCAAGCTTACCTAGTCTAGAAGGGCAATCTTGCCCACCTTCCAGTCAGAATTGTAAATATTGTAGATTTTAGTAGCGCGCTGTAAATATTGTAATTACTAGTTTCTAAGTGCTATACCAAATGTATGTAAGTGAACTATTATTGCCTGTTCGTTATCATGTGTATAGATATTAAAATTTTAAAGACTGCTGTAGTATATGATTGTAAATAGCGAAAACAAGTGATCATTCTATATTATTATCAGTAATATGGTTATTTATACAAATAAAATTAAAGTGATGAAGATTTATAATTTTTATATTTTATTTCAAATTCCTTAATGACACAATCTGTTTGTACTCACCAAGATACACACAAAACACTCTCACAAATGACTAGTTATTTCTTCAGAAACTTATAATGAAGACTTGAATACGTAAAATTAAATACAAAATAACAAAAGAGATACACAACACACAATCACATCAAGAGTTAATTAAGTGAATGGCCAAACAAATGGACTTGCAGTAATGTTAATTTAACAAAAAGCTCAACATATTTCAATCATGATACTGCAAATGTAAACAAATTTACATATTTATGAAAATCCGATCATTGTTGTCATAAAACACGTTCACAATAGTGTCAAGTCACGACAGTGTCAATAAATATATTAAATTGTATATAATTTTAAATTCATAGACTATTTTCCTGTGTAATTATTAACTCGAGGTGATTGTGTTTCATATAATTTCACACTCATATTAATATTTTAATAGTTGTTTACCTCTGATGGTTGATTTTAATTTGGGTATTTTTTAAATAACAGTCGATATTTCTTACTTATACTTATAAGCATTACACACAATACAATATAATTATTATCATTGATATCATACAATTTTAACTTGTACGTTTATACACGATTTAAACAATAATCAGCTGCAAGTATAACACACTGTTATTGTATTATGTTCCACTAACTTCTGCCCGCGACTTCGTTTGCGTGAAGTTTCTAGATTTAACATAAAACATGTCCTATGGCACTCAGGGATAATGTAGCTCCCCATCAGAGAAATATTTTTTGGAATTGGATCAGATCAGATTGGATTGGATAAATTGTAGACACTACAAAAATAGTCTAACATTTAATTTAAAATGAATTGCTCCAATTTCCCAAACTTAGCTATCACATATCTAAGAATAACTTTAAAACACACAACAACTCAGTCAGACTCTATAACATACATAGGTAGGTACTCAGTCAATACATAAGCTATACATTGTTATTGAAGACACAAAACCGCTAAGCCTCATACATTATCGCTCACCAGTGTCTATTATTATTGAACATTGACTTTCTTCACAAGCCGTTACACATACAGTATGTACGTAAGTGTGTAGTTGTCACCAAGATTGACATCCGGGTTGTATTTGCTGTTACGATCAGCAGCATAAAGACTGTAATGTCACATAACATCATAGATCTTAGTAAAGTCTACCGATACCTATATTCTGTAAAAATCTCACCGTGAAAACTTAGGTGAAGTGACCTTGAAGTGAGCTGAAGGTCAATTCCTGTAGTAAAAAACGTTCAAAATCTAGTAGATTTCAAAAACTTGACAGATTGCTAATGAGATTAGAATGCGATCGTTCTCAAAAGTACAGAAGGTACCTCTCTGTTATTCCACCTGATGCTAGAATTTACACTATTGGCAGCTAATTTCAAGGTCACTTCACCCAAGTATTCACGGTGAGAGTTTTACAGAGTAGACGAACTGTGTGGGCTTGTCTCATCATCAGGCTACAGGAGTCCACTGGCTGGTCATGTAGGCCCCTCCAATTGAAGTTTTTGTATACAGGGTGAAATTGAATTCATGGGCATCCTTTTAAGGGATCATTGTAATCATCATTTTAAAGAACTTTTACTATGGGACCAAACCTGAAATCGTGAAAAGAAATCAGCTCTTCCCTACATTTTGACGAGTTATGTGAACATAAATCGAAGGAAGAGCTGTTTTTCTTTTCGCGATTTTAGGTTTAGTCCCATAGTTAAATTTGTTCATAATGATGATTACAATGACCCTTTAAAAGGATGCCCATGAATTCAATTTCACCCTGTATATTACCATTATCACCATGCTTTGTGAACTTTGTGATTACATTATGGTGTTATTATCAAACAAGAAGATGCTGAAGCCTACCTATCTTCTTGTAAGAATCATTGTCATAATCGCCTTTATCGCCCTCATGTATAGTCATTTGATCTATGGCAGAATAGATAATTAATCAATCAGATAGGTATACGTAAGTTCCTATTTTTCGTTTCACATTTTTTATAGAATCTCTTTTTCTCGAGATGATTAATTTTCCTACAATAGACCAGACGTCCAAATCATTATAAATTCAATGAAAATATATAGGTTCATTATAGAATACATATTTCATAAAATCTACCTTAATACAAATTGACGTGTCCCTTCACAAAATTTCTTAAGTACAAGAACGTGTGAGAGAAAATACAAAATGCCCGATTTCAACTCAATTTATTTTATAAATGAAGTCTGTAATACAAAATTTATAATATAAATGGGTTTGAGTGGATACTCATGTTTTTCTTACATATTCAAATGAAGAATATTGTGGTAGCTGCCATCAATTTTTACGAAACAGTCTATAATGAAAACCTAATATATACTTTGACATACATTATTCTTGAGGGGTTCATACATGCGTAGGTACTTGACAAGTAGGAGTGTTTAGACAGACTGTATGATACTGTGTGTGTTAGAAACGTTTTGGATTTTTCAAACGTTATCAAACTCAAACTCAAAGCATTTATTTCAATTAAACCAATTACTGGCACTTTTGAATTGTCAAGGTCAGTCAGAAAGATGAAGCTAGTTGCCCATTCTAAAGCGTAGGTACCTATGGAGAAGAACGGGCAAGAAACTCCATGGACACTCTTTTAAATCAAAAAAATATGGTTACAATGTCATGGTTACATCATTCATGTTAAAAATTATGCATGTGAGAACGATACAGAACGTTAAAAGTGTCCATAATGAAAAGACGAAAAAAAAAGAAAACAATTCAAATATTAAATTAAATTAAAATAAGCCATGGCAGCAAAGAGATGACCAGTCCCTACTGACGTCAGTCCCTGTATGTCTGGTATTGCAAGCGACATAAACCAATTATAACTATAATTTTTTTTTCACTTCTCATGCTCTAAAAGTTCGTCTTAGATATAAACGTCTCGGGGTATAATAGCTTTTTTTATGCATTAGTTGTACAATCTACTTTTTTTGTTTTTCTAAACTATTTTTATTTATGACAGTACATGTGACATGTTAGGCTATTCTGACTTGCTGATCTAGTCAAATTAACATGGTTTGGTACCGATATCTTAAAGAATAAATTGGTGATTATTTTATGCTATAGAGACTTGGTGAATATGATACCTTAGGACTAGCTATGATTCTTTTGATTGATTTTGTTCTCTCATTTATCTTATTTAATCCTAACTAAAATTATAAATGCAAAAGTGAGTTTGTTTGTTTGATACGCTTTCATGTCTTCATGGCTGATCAGAAGACCAATTCCCGTAATGAAAGCCGTTCAAAATCTAGTCGCAATCTCATCTCAGCGACAATCAAAGTCAAAAATGTAGGGAAATTAGAGATGTTTTTACAGATTGCGACTGAAATCATACTGTGATCTGTGAACGTTCTTAAAATCACGGGAATCAACCCTCAGATTTCGATGAAATTTGGCACACAGGACCAAGACCGTATTAGGACATAGGATACTTTTTATCCCGGTAGTGCGTTCCATTGGAATAATTTCTGAAGCTAGTTATTTAATCAATCAAGGTATTCATAGCAAGTACCTAAGTATTCCTAATTTTCTTCGGTCACTAATAAGAGGTACAACAAAGTTACGCACAATCTAATTTGAACGTTATGCTCAAACACAAAAAGGTGAAATTTCAATAAAAGTTACTCAACTGATTCTGTTCCTTTGAAAGTTTAATGAGTGGAATTAATGTCACGGTTAGGTTGTGCACTGTAGAGGAATTTCACGCGTAGAATAAACATAACAGTAGCTATATATTATGTATGTAGGAACCTACATATGTACAATCTTTCTAGTCAATCTTTACAGTATATACTTACTAGCTAACCACCTCAAAATCAATAAGAACGAATGTACCAGAAAAAAATATTTTTCGTAGTTTATTCCCATATTTTATTAGTTATTCTGCTATTTGGGGCGGAGACAAATCTATTTTACCAAAAATCATAAAAATCGGTCTAGTTGTTCTTGAGTTATAAATGGTGTAAATAACCCGACTTTGTCTTATTTATATAGTTTATCAAACTTTTAAACCTTTTTATCTTTAACCTAAAGTACTCTCAAAACGGTGAAGGAAAACATCGTGAGGAAACGGGCATGTCCTAGAACCAAAAATTCGAAGGCATGTGGCATCTGCCAACCCGCACTGGGCCCGTGTGCTGGATTACGGCCCACTCCCTCTCACTGAGAGGAGGCCTGTGTCCCAGCAGTGGGAACATTATAGGCTGATTATGATGAGTCTATACCTCAACTTCATCATCACCATCCACAGCCCGACTTTACCGGCTGCTGAGCACAGGCCGAACTCATACTTTCTAGCTGGATTCGCAATATCCTTCAAAAATTATTCAGATGGCTACTGTTAGTGTGTTACACAAATGCCCCGCTCGCCCATACAAAGCAACGAACCCAAATCAATTTTCATACAAACTTTAACAAACAGAAAGCTATCAAAATTGAATCAAATAACCCCAAATCTTGGCACACACACACCAAAATAACATATGAACAAAGAGTAGCAAAGTGACGTATTTTATTGTCAGTGGTACATTATTTACCATAATCGGAAATTCACTTTGGCGTTTGGCCAGTAAGCTTTCTATATCACTTTGGTGGAACGTACAAGATTCCTGTTTTCATTCGGTACTGGGAATTTAAGAAAAATAAAGCTGGATTATATTGAGATGGTTGTATCAATCAAGGATTGGATACTGTTGTAGCCAGTACCATTCTAAATTCGGTAGCTATGCAAGAATCAGGTAAATGTCGTGAGAAAAGTTTTGAGTATGAATGTGGATGGAAGACTAAAGACCCGATGGATGGACTGCATGAAAGAAGGTATGCTAGAAAGGGGGTGACTACCGAGATGACGACTTAAAGAAAAGTATGGAAGAAGAAAAGTCGTGCTGACCCCAAATAAATTGGGACAAGGGCAGGAGAATGATAATGAGTTGTGCAAACTTTTCAGCTTTATTATTAAAGTCTATGAAGTGGATACAGCTGTCACACAGATTATTATAATAGACAGTTTTGCTAATGATTCGTTTACTTTATGAGTAAAATATTACGTCTTTATTTTGAGTATAGAGACCTTTGAGGCTGTGTAGCTAAGCTTAAGTAGTTTTAGTATAATATTATTTTATTATCATCATCATCTTTATTGACAGCCTGAATTGCTCCATCCAATGCTAAGTCTCCTCCATTTGGTGCCACTCATTCCTGGTCTGGATATTCTTTGATGACACTTAAATTTGTTATTGACAAAACATTTAGTTGTGGTATCATCCTAAACAGCATACTATGAAGATTAGAACACCGATTAACCCTATATAATCATATCCCGTTAGCTTGAAGTATAAGGCTATAAATAAATACATTACCCACCATAATCGGTAATTCAGTCTGGCTGACGGCCAGTAAACTTCTCGTATCGCCCAGTATAACGCGATACAAGAATCGTATCCATTACGAATGAATAATTGTCTCGGACGCTACAATGCTTTTGTGGACGCCGTGCTAATGGCTGGAAAAATTAGGGAAACGAGATCGTAGCAGCTTGTATTGAATTATTTTTTAATGCTTTTGTTTGTTATATTCATTGTAGATTCTTGTTATAGTGTTGTTGACGGAGCTTTGTTAGGTCCATTGCATACGGCCGGTCATCGAAAAAACAGTCGCTTGACGAAGGAACTCCGTGAAGAGTCAAACAAAATGTAGCAACATATACTTCCTATTTATGATTCTAAATTATGTTGCCTTCTAGATCAGAAAAAAATGTATAGATGCCTGCCTTTGACAGATTCTGTCAAAGGTAGGCATCTATACAATTTTTTTTAAATTATAGGGCAATCTTAGTCCTCGTCCTAAATATTTAATTTTAATAATATTATAAAATTGAAATTTTGTATTAAGCTGATACTGGATTTTGTGAAAGATTATTTTTTTCAACGAAATATGATTCAGCAGGACTTACTTATCATTTTGCTTTTCTCGTAGTTAATGGCAGATGCATTGATTCATTTATCACGACCACACATCTGCAGGACGAACCGTCACTAACCTCTTTTACAATAAAGTGCAAGAATCGGATGCAAAATGCACATGTCGCTTAAATTAAAACCAACTTAAACCAGAAACAGCGTTAAGTTTAGACGACTAGCTGTCGTCATGTCGACGCTGTTGATTATGCCAATTATCCCTCATTGAGCTGATGTACTCAATAACAGAGGAATGTTTGGATTAACAAATTGGACTAATTAACGCTGAAATACTTGAGTTCGTTATGAAGATTTGCTGTAATTTGTTGTTTTATTATCGTTCTAATTTATGACACTGGTTTCACGATGTGATTCGCTAACTTAACATTGGTGTGTTAATGAACTGCCAAGATATTGAGTTTGTATGAGTTGAACTTTGATATTATATTCAATATCACAGGCCTCTTAGTACTTGATCTTATCCTACTTGTCTAATAAGCAATAAGAACGATCTTTTAGGCGGATCACACACTTCAACGCGCCACGCGACGGGGTGCGGGAAACTGTGTAAAATTCCTCGATTATGTCAATTTATTGAATTTGTTTGTAAAAAATCACGTCGCTTGGCGCGTTGCAGTGTGTGATCCGCAATATTAAAAGTACGTAATTCACCTGTCAGAAGTAAGTATATAGTGTCGTTTTTACCGTCAATGCTTTCATAGACTGGAAATTGTCTAGTCCTAAGACAAGTTGCCGGTTAACTTTATCCAAAGAGAAAAAAACTATCATTAACAACTGCACAGTTGAAAACCAACATCCTTGACGAATTCAGTAAAGTAGCACTTTCTCATCCATTAAACACATTTAAAGACTCTTATCCTTAAACTTGCCTTTAAAGTCATCCATCGGCTATAAGTATTATTTTTTCCATAAGCCCGTGGCACCGGACGCCACATCCGTTGAGGATCGTGACCAGAGTCAACCTTTGTCAGTCGGCTTAACACAAACTCCTGGGCTTGAATGTTTAATGCCGTATTAGTTCATACCGCATCTGATTTGACTATGAATTAGCGTGTTATATCCCGCTCTTCAATTGTTTTAAGTGTTTTGATGGCAAGTTCCTGGTGTATATGGTGTTGTAAATCTCCGGTGTTTTATGAACTCCTGGTAGCAGTTTTGTTAATTTTTGGAACAGTAGTGATTTGTTCGGCTTTGGACGTGAGTCAGTCGTGTGAAAATCACCTGCGGAAACAACCTTTGATTGATGTCATTCGTAAATATTGATATTCATATTAATTGCGACTAGTATTATTTTCGTGTTGTTGGTTGACATTTAAAGCTTTTGCACTTTATTTTTTCAAAATAAGGTGTTTTTAATTACGCAACGAATGCTATCAACCAAGCATTGACACATTTTCATACTCACACACTCACTCTCTTTTCACTTTTTTTTTGTTCGCATTTTTTTTTTATTGCTGAAGGGTCACGCTCTTGACCTCGATCACGCCTAATGGAAAGCGCTGATGGTAGTTTTTTTTTCTATTTTGATATGGTTATGTATTAGCGAAGTAATGATATAATATCCCGCTATTCAATTGTTTATCACATAGTATTTTGATAGCCAGTTCCTGGTGGATAATAAATAGATAACGTAGTATCTGTGAACGAATGAAAGAATAAGTTTTATTTGGAAACAGTTCGTAAAACACAAAATACAATGAACAAAATAAAAAGTGAAAATAATGTTTAAACTTTAACAGTGTGTGCCTCACTGTTACGTCAAAAATGCTGTAAATACTTGTAAACTCCAAGCTCTATTATAAAAACGAACTTTTTGAAAATTACAATCCGTTTAAAATCAACTGTGCCTATTATTCCGAACAGATCCCTTAACTTTACTGTCATGTTCTATTCTAAGGGTATTAATAAAGCAAATTTAATGTCGAAACCCTGTTAGAAGATTTAAATTAGGTTTAAAACTGAAACTGAGCTCGACACCGCGATTCAATTACGACCTCTCAACGACACTTTTTGTAATTAAAACCTGGATAGAACTAGATTAAAATAACTATGTATTTTTATTTATGGCTAACTGACCTCGATTCTTTTATTCAACATCACGTGAAAATCAGGTTCGAATTTTGAAATCTGATACCTACTTTTGATAGACGAAAACGGTTTTATTCAACTTGAACATGGAATTTAAGTGTCATTAAAACTATTAGCACTCTCCAGTCAAATAAGTCAATCACTGACACTGGCTGTTGAGAATTCGAAAAGTATTTTTGAACTTAGCTTTCTAATTCAAAAAGAGAACGCGACTATCAAATAACACTTAAATTGAAATACGCAGCCTAGCTATCAGTAGTAACAATAAAAAATAATGTACAAATAATATTTTATCACTTCTCGTGTTCAAAGATACTTTGCAATTGGCAGTGTTATAAAATACAGACTACCACTGGCCGTTACGTAGATATTGTTTATATGCAACTGGACACATGGTTACTAAAGCACTCAGAACAGTACGACTGAATTTCAACCTTGTGTCCGTAGCACTAAGGTTAAAATATATTGTTGTGCAAGTAACAGCAATATTTTTAAAACCGAACGTGTTACAATCGAACTTGATTTATAAAATAATTAAAAGTTATGTATTTGGATCATGTTGCGCTTTTGTTGTTATTCAAAACGTTCGAATATTTTATTATTTATAATGGTTTATTGGATGGATTGCAGAGCAGTGGTGGCCAAGTGGTAATAACAGCCGCGACTTACGATTTGTAGGTCGTGGGTTCGTACCCAGACAAGCGCTTTACTTTGTGTTAATTATTTCATCACCACTGCTCTCAAAACGGTGAAGGAAAACATCGTAAGGAAACCGGCATGTCCTAGAACCAAAAATTCAAAGGCATGTGACATCCACCAACCCGCACTGGGCCCGCGTGGTGGATTACGGCCCACTCCCACTCACCGAGAGGAGGCCTGTGTCCCAGCAGTGGGGTTGATTATGCTTATGCTATGAGATGGATTGCATCTGAATTAAAAGAAATTGATCTTAGGAAAGGTAGAATTATTTTAGATTTTTTTTAATAATGATAGCTCAGTGGTTCTCACGAAAGCTTTCATGGTGTATCCTCTTTCTATAACTTTAGATTAATGACTGTTTTGTTGGTCGTAGCCTTATTCCTTTTAATTGGTCACTATGGACATTCTACAAAATAGAACGAAATTTAACGGTATTAAAATTTTGAATAGATTATCACGGTCTAGTGGTCGGAAGCGCTACTGCTGAGGATGACCTCCTGGGTTCGATTCTCGGGTCGGGCAGTGTCATTGGATTTTTTCATCTGGAATTTTTTAGTAGCAGCAAGGATTCAGGGATTGTGCCCGATGTTATTTCAAATTAAACAAATATCAACTTTATTCTAGTGGTAATTAAGTTGATTTCAGAGTGACTAGCATTATGAAAAAAGTTTAAAACAATATTTGAAGTTGTAGCGTAAACTGAACTTTATTTTGTAGGAATTAATGTTATTTTTCCATAAATTCGTATTTGTTTACATGTTTGGCAACTAAATCGCGAACACAGATTAATTTGGAGGCGCCATGTAGGTATGTCATAAATTCAGGTCACGACATTGAACAATAAAAATAAAAACTGTGTCAAATCAAACAACACCTCGGCACCTTGTCCAAACAATTAATATCAAAACAATTCTTAACTGTTGATTGCCATACCAAATCGCGAAGTTCGACGAAGAAGCAATTCCTTTACAAAATATTTACTTATTTTCAAATAATTCACAAACCTTCAGAGCAGCGCCTTGATTGAAATTGATGACAACAAATACAAAATTCACTTGTTTTGTTTTTGCTTCTTAGTAATTTGTTAATCGCTCGCATTCCGGTACGAATTTCTCGAGAATTAGAATGTCGGTATTTACTTAGTAGTTTCGTATCGGTTTTAATGGCTCTTTTAATTTTAATAGTGTGAACCTGAGAACCTTTTGCCAAAGTAGTTACTAAAAAGTAACAATTACGGCTAGAAAAAGTTAAGTAAGTATCCGAGTCCGTTTCTCAGGATTTGGAGTGAAATGTAGCAATAACAAAAATATGCCCAGTCTATTTGACTATACAGACGTCGTTTGACTCAAGCCTTCGAGAAATGGAGTTAATCAACCATTGTATTGCATTCTCAACTTCTAGTAGTAAATAATAGTGACATTCAAGGAAAGGTTGTCAGTAAACATGATAAGACGCAGTTGATAGTGCATAGTCTAGCATAATAACAATCCCTTTCATCATCTGCCTAGCCTTTTCTTAACTATGTTGGGATCGGCTTCCAGTCTAACCGGATACAGCTGAATACCAGTATTTTACATGGAGCGACTGCTTATCTGACGTCCACAACCCAGTTACTGGGTAATACGATACCCCTTGGTAAGACTGGTTGTCAGACTTTCGGGCTTCTGACTACCCGTAACGACTGTCGAAGACCCACGAATGACAGTCGGGACCAACGGCTTAACGTGCTTTCCGTGGCACGGAGGGGTCTTGGTATGTACAGATGGTCACCCATCCACAGACCAGCCGCGGCAAGCGTAGCTACAATCTCTTTCATTCTGACAAATCAACAATGGTCATTGCGTTATTGACGTTTTCGAGCCGACAATTTTTTCAAACATGAGAAACAATGAAATTGGCCGTCGCCGCCCAGGCCAGCCCAGAACGAGGTTGCGAGATGACTTGGACGCGTACCGCTAGGGCTGGTTCGAGGTAGTGCGGAAAAAGAGTTCCTGTTAGGACTTGGAGAAGGCCTTTGCCGAGCAGGGGGACAGAAGAGGCTACACAAAAAAAAAAAATACGTGTGGCACTCGGGGACTGCCGCGGTAAAGCTATTGCATAGCATTTTTTATCAACTTATGCAATTATAATATTTATGCAATATTTTTTTTTCTTTGATATTAATTCTAGTTACAGTAAGCAGCTCGTCTCGATCCGTGCGAGCTTTGTACAGTCTACACGCATACGTCTAGTCGCACGCACACAAACACCGTGCCGAAGTCTGCCGAACTGAAACGACGTTACACGATGTATGACTTTCAACGCCGCACCGCTGTGCCGGTCGGAGTGGGGAGTGTTAGGTTTATTTTCGTTACGGAATTTCTTGATTCGGTCGCCGCGCTCAAAGCCCGCGATAAAAGCTATGCAATAGCTTAAAAAATACAAAAGCAATGGATTATGAATCCCCTTCAATGTGAGTTACGCATTATTGGGCTGCTTGTACTTCTTGAATCATTTCAAAACCAAAGATTTTCAAACTGACATAAACGTCGCTAAGTCCACAAATGAGTCTCCAAACACTTCTAATGAATACAAAAGCTGCAGCAAATGCAGGTTGATTCAACGAGTCATTAATTTTCGCCATGACAGTGCAATTTCAACTGTTTGCTATAAATTAACAACGTTTATGTTTGAACAGCGGATAGCGATAAAATTTAGTCGTGGGTGTTAAACAGTTTCTGCTGGAGTATTTGCTTTTCATATTGCAATACACACGTCGTTCTGTTTACTAGAGAAATGAAAGTATTGTCGTGTTCATAATTTACTGGTTATACCTAGGCACTGGGTAGCTCAGAATTGTCAACAGATTCATTGATGTTACTATCAACAAATAAATCATCTTGCTGATTGCTCTCATACTAAATGTGCATACATAATTAAAGTTACATCATTATATCCATATTAATATTATAAATGCGAAAGTATGTCTGTCTGTCTGTGTTACCTCTACACGCTTAAACCGCTGAACCGATTTAGATGAAAGGTATAGGTATAGAGATACTTTGAGTCCCGGGAAAGGGCATAGAATAGTTTTTATCCCGATATTCCCACGGGATCGAAACTTATGCGGGTGAAACCGCGGGCGCTGCTAGTAACATATATTATAAGCACAACAACATTTTACAACATTTTAACACAACTAGCTATTACAGGAGGTACTAAATTAAAAAAAGAATGATGTACACAAATAAAAACAAAAACAAAAGAACACAAGCTTCGAAGTACTCGTCCGCATCTTTATGAAAATCACTGAAAGAAATTCAAAAATATTTTAATAAATCCTACAGCTTAAGTATAAATTAATTTAAAAGCAACAATATTCTAATGCACTCTATTGTCACGAGAAAGTTACCACGAACTTTTCACTTATTCTCAACATAGACATGATTACTTTTATGATACCATTAAACCTGATGAAAATAATGGGGACGGACCCGTGCTTCACCTATTTTCTCCACCTGGGTGAAGCACGGGGTCTACTGATTCTTGGTCGGGTCCCGTGCTCCACCTGATGATCAAGTACAGTCAAGTAATTAAGAAAAATACATAATTTAATAATATACTACTCTGTCAAAAAAGTACCTGCCGGGAAAAGATCAAAAATGTTAGTTATTCATTTATTAACTAGCGACCATTTTCGGGGGCCCATTATTGAGTGTGCAAGTCAGTCATAGAATTTATTTTAACTCATTTTTTCCAAAAAATGACCCACAGAATTTCATTATTAATAAATTCACTTTTATTAAATAATTGTTCTATTAGCGGTAACGTTGATTGGTCTCAATGTACATAATTATGTTGATACTTAAGAGGGAGTAACCAAAATGGCCTGCCTTTAATTTCATTTATCATGAAATTGATAAGACTTAGGTAGAAAATAAAAATAATATGAGTATTTCAATTAAACCATTTACCTTAATTAACAAAATTAAAACCTAACTTAACTAAAACTATACAAAAACCAAAATATAGCGTCGAAAAATTCATCCGCATCGCTGTCGACTGGTAATGTACCCAAGAGACTGGCGGCATTGCCACGTTGTATGGCAATGCTTAGCCTTTGGCCAAAGTAAAAGCCAGCCCTTGGGTCACGGGAAGTGTCAACCAGCCGTTTTGTTTCTTTAAAAAGACCATGAGCACTCGGACTCCACGGCCCGAGGGTTTCAACCCCAAACGGCTCGAAAATATAATTTCCGATAAGGTTATTATATTTTCGCCGCTTGAGGTTTTCCGCAGCCGCAGCAGCAGCGCCAGCACAGCATGCCGACCCAGGAAGGTGGGATGGCGCAAGAGTATCGACACAAGTTGCGTCCCACACTAAAGGCCTACCCACCTTCCAAGGAAATAGTGACATACCGTCCGGTCTCTTGCCATCGTCGCGTACCAAGCCATTGGGTTCTAATACAGCTGGAACGCCGACGGTAACAAGAGCTCGTCGGATGATGTCATTAATGTTCGCGTGGCGCGCTAAGCGACCCGCACTTCGGCTGTAAGACAGGCTGTGGTGTCCGAGGCTGTTGACATCTTCGCCACAGTGACAGCGATGAGGGGAACAGCAAGCAGTACCTAGTCGCAGGGAAGCAGCGAGGCGAAAAGTAGTGTCGTCGAACAAAGTGCCTATGTTCGACGGAGGTAGTGCATGAAGCCAAAGTCCCACGTCCATCTACCCACAGCCAGCAGGCGCGCACGTTCCGCAGAAGTAGCAGAAGAGTCAAGTAAATTGTTCTGTACTACTCTGCAGAGCGGCTCATCCCACCGTCTCTGGGAAGATGGATTGTCGGGTGGATCTGTATTCGAGCAAGCGAGTCTCCAGACATCCATAGCCTCGGTGAAACACAGCACATCAAAATTAATCAGTGTGGAGGCTAAGATTTTCCTGATTAATTTATCAGTGCCGTGGACCGAGGATATGAAAGCCGGTAGCCGAAATAATTGTTTAGATCTTTTGATTCATATAGGGAAGACAATTTACTGCATCACTGTACAATAACGTCATCAGGTGGAGCACGGGACCCGATCAAGAATCTGTAGACCCCGTGCTTCACCCAGGTGGAGAAAATAGGTGAAGCACGGGTCCGTCCCCAAAATAATGTCTACTGAGCTGTTCACATAAAGTAAATTCATCACTTCAGTGCAAAATTTTTGTCAACTATGCTTTTACCTGGTACTTGCTGCGACTTTTACGAGGAAACTTGGCATCATTTCCTCTGTCGTTAAAACCTGTTTTTATGGATCTTCTTACAAAATTATTATTTTTTTTAGTATGTTAAGTGTATCAAATATCTTAGTCTAGTGATCGCAAACGCTACTGGTGAGCTTGAGGTCCCGGGTTCGATTCCCAGTTCGGGCAGTGTTATAGGTTTGTTCCATCTGGAATGTGTGTCTGTGTTTTAGTAAATAGTACGTATGTGTATATAACTTATTTATGTATTTGTGTACCTAATTTTAAGTTTTTTTTTTTTATCATTGTTCCTCTCAACCAGAGCACCTGCCATCTAATCTATTCACCACCCTTGGTTGACTGGTAGAGAATGCCTAAGGCATTAAGTCCGCCTTTGTACCTTTTTGTGCGAAAAGCTTAAATAAATAAATAAATGTGTCAGTCTGCTACTGATAAATTCCAAAGTCTGTATTTATGTCCGGTTAATGGCTATAGGCTTGCCCTCTATTACATGAGACTTAAAAAGTACTAGTAAAATGTGGGTACTACTTATAGGGACATCTCTGCCAAGCCTTTCAAAGAATAAAGGTGTGATGTTATGTCGTACCAGGGCATTTTCATTTTAAATGGCGCAGGTTTTAAAAAACAACCTTTTAAATTATTGTTGTTTTAGGACACTTTGAATTTTGAATTATTGTAAAAAATATATTTATGTTATGATTAAATTAATGTAATAATTAAGTGCAGAAATGTGTATTTTATTTTCTAAAATTATTTTTTTAAAGTAAGTCAGGCTAAAAATGTCTTTTTAGTAACAAAAATCAAATCGCGATAACAAATAAACTGCTGGAAATTAAACGAGAAAAACGCTCAGTATAAGTTTATGATATCAATTAATGAAAAAATAGATAATAGTCAATAGATATTTGTCTTTATTTAAAATTTCAACAATTTGGTCTGTATCGTAACATTTTGACCAAATGCAAGTTTTAATTTTCGTGTAACTTATTTGATCAGTCAAGGAATAATAAACTTGGAATATAGTGTTTATGTACTTTTTTTTTCTTTATTTATAATATTTTAATAATAATATTCCACATAATATTAATAAAAATAAAAAACGACAAAAACCACCTGCGCCATTTAAAATGAAAACGCCCACCAACCTGACAGGCTACGTTTTGCTTTTAGTCCGTCTAATAGATCGGACCTGTCCTAGTTTTGCAAAGTTTCATACCGGGTACCCTGGCTAGAAAATTACTTTATCTATATTTTTTCCGGCAATAAGTCTACGTATGCTGACGCTTCTACTTAGTAGTTTAGCAATTTGTTTGAAATTATTTGGCTCAAGTATATATAATGTTTGGGCCAAGTGATTTTTGTAGAAGTCAAGGAACAGAAATATGTATAACATTAATTGATTGAATCGTGTAACTAGAATTTCTCATATTCACAATATTATCATTGATCATAACACTTCCATTCATGGAAACAAAACAATCCTTTCCGCAAATGATGATGTTCATCTTTTTTCCATAATCGTAATCTCGAACAATAAAAACAATAGCGACGAGACGCGTGCGAATGTTTTTCTACATTCAATCGTCACTCACATAAAGCTTCTCAACGCCATTCATTCACTTGCTCTAATGTCATTCACACATCATTTGCACCTGTCGTAAAAAACCATTCACTATTTTGATCTAGACCAAACTTTCACTCCGCGGTTTTCGAAATTCGAACCATACGTTATTGTAAACGTTACTAAATCGGTTACGCTCCAGTAGGAGTATTCATATTATGTCGTTACTTTCTCTCTATTCAATCAAATTGTGCTCATTACTTGACTTTCCATAATTTTTGGATTTTTTGTCCGCTCTGTGACTAAATTGATGTCACGCATTTATTTAAATATCGGGTAGTTGCGGTAGGAAATGAAGCATCATTTTGGTGCAATTTTGTCACTGTAGACGATGACAGGCCATTACACTTACGTTTCTGGCAATTCCTTAAACATATATAATAATAATATTATTTGTGAGAAATTCTTATAAGTAGTGCATTTTTTTTATTGTTGTTAAAGTTCACTAAAATTGCATTCACTATTTCAAAACCATGTTTCTAACCCGCATGTCGATTGTTGGCATGAAAGCCTGTGATTTTATCATTCGAAGCCGTATTACAAACACCTAGTTTCATAAACCGGTTGTTTTACCTTAATCTGGTAAAATAATTGTATTGTGCAATTTATCGGTTATACGCATTTAATTGATTATGGCGAAACACTGTTGAAATTGACTTTCGTTTAAACATTGCTTGAGTAGTTCTTAAATAGATTCAATTATGAGGTTAAAAAAAGTAAATTGATCATCATCATCATCTGCCTAGCCTTTTCCCAACTATGTCGGGGTCGGCTTCCAGTCTAACCGGATGCAGCTGAATACCAGTATTTTACATGGAGCGACTTTTTACTGCTTAAATCGGTGCCTACAAATGGGGATTGAGATATAAACGTACAGTTCAATAGTATGAAGAATTAAAAAAAAATGCCAGAACTTTTTAAAATTGACATAAATGTTACCGTAGTGTTTTCAACGAACCTTCTTTAAAACCGGTTTCATTCATTTATTCTTCTCGCGAAAAATGTAGTCGGGTTAAAAACATTTAGTTCGTCATATTGCCTCTTCTCACTCATACTGTACGAGCATTTATTTTTATTATAAATAAAAGCATTTTGCCCTGGATCGATGCATGCCATGCAAGGCACTAAAAGTAAAAATAATACAACACAATAAAACAACGAGACATCCCAAATGTTTTGAAGCGTGATTTTAATGCACCTTTTATAGCATCGAATAAAGTGATTACCACTCGTCACATTTTCGATACAAAAGGTTCACCTGAGCGTGAAACACGTTTCATTTCCAATACGTTCAAACGTTCAAAACGCGCGTCACATGGAGCTAAATCAACTTCATTTGAGCAACCAGTCTTTTCGCCACGTCGACGTCTAAGTAAAACAATTGACCATAAAATTGTCCGTACGTGTCCCTCACAAAAAGAGAAAGCCTCGCCCGGGTCCATTCTAATGTCCCGTTTCTAAGAACATTATGTCTTATTTAAGAGAT
This sequence comes from Amphipoea lucens, assembly GCA_947508005.1. Classification (NCBI taxonomy): domain Eukaryota; kingdom Metazoa; phylum Arthropoda; class Insecta; order Lepidoptera; family Noctuidae; genus Amphipoea; species Amphipoea lucens. Next base: position 7,138,504 of record OX382368.1, on the reverse strand, counting down.
ACGACAAAAAAATAAAATAGCTCGAGCCGTGAAAGAATAAGGCGAAATGGGCCATAAACGCTGCCCCGTCGTATCTAAAGACAAAAGTCGTAGAGCTACCGGCGCACAAATATTTGGGATGTTGTAAAATGCGTTTCTAAGTTTATTGCGACATTGTTACACATAACATTTTTTTACCATTCAGCGTGTTTTGACAGCGGAACAATGGTAATTTCAGCTTCTGTTTTATAATGAGGAGTTGAGCGACGAAAGCTTTACGATATTTTGGGATGCCCGCCGTTAGGCTTTTGTTTTGACGATGCTGACAAAGGTCTTATTATAATATTGTCAACACGAACTTCATTTCGAAGTTAAGCGGGCACCATAAATTGCATAATTCTTTATCATTACTTTTCTTTTTATCGTTCCTTACTGTTACTCTGTCATGACTGTCTAAGCCAACTGGGGTCAGTGTTGCATTTAAATTTCCTATTTTATATTCCTTCCTCTTCGACTGTCTATCAAAAAATCAAAGAATAGTAGCATCGTCGCATGTCCTGAATTCGAATCAGTCGCAATAAAAATAAAAATGAACTATAACTTTTTGCATTATTCAACATTTCAACCCTATAACTTGTACTCCGAAGTGTTATTAAACGTACGATGGTATTAATTTTCCAGACTCAAAAGATAGCGCCACAGATTATGCGACAAAAAAGTCGTAAGGGGTGGTTTAATCGGTTTTTTACTGCTGTCGGCATTACACATGCGGAACTGACAGACCAGAACCAATGTTCATGCTTCAGGCCATCAGTGGCTTTGAAAAGAGCGGTTGGGACATTCAGTTATGTGATGTCATCAATTTGGCGCAGTGTGTGCCATGTGGTTGTCATCTTTGCTTTGGATTTAATCTTTTTTTACCGAAATAAAAAGGAATACTTCAATTGGTTTACAAGACAGATACGTTGGACATACGTAAGCAAACCAAGATTCAGTAGACAGATGTAGAAATGTTTGGGTGGACTAGTTTTAGCAAGTTATATATCATTATTTTACTGTCAGGCAGTTGCCAATATTGTTTACATTTATTGCCTTTCTGGCCAAAGAAAATATGACTGACAAACACAATAATGACGATGCCAGTCGTAAAAGACAAAAATAAATGTGTAATAACGCCATTTTAAAAGGCAAGGTCAAAAACGCTACATCTTTCGTCTTTTCTATCCTCAAATGTAGCTACCGCTATTTTTATAGCCACAGTAACTTTTACTGTAAAGAAACGAACATCGGGACTATTTCGTGACGTCCTGTTTATGCCAAACAGATTCGAACGTATCCCGACCCTATTCGAACTATTCGGTCTATTCGGTAGCTGTCGGTACACATCAAATAAAATTTAATTCGCCCATTGTTTGCTAGGGTTGCAAGAATAAACAAATACTTGGATTGGAGGACAAGTGGGAGAGGTGTGATATGTGGAGGGAATGATAGAATGGGTTGTTGATGCCGTCATTTTTTGCTATGATGAATAAGAGAAGTTGAATGAGTGTAGTATTAATGTCGATGGCTATAAAAGTAGGGAAAGTCCAAGAAACGATGAATGACTGTGTGAATGATAATAATATGGTTAGAAAGGGGGTGACTACCGAGATGACGACTAATAGAGAAGTATAGAAGAAAAAGACTAAATTTGGATAAGAGTAGGAGATTGATGACGATGATGATGAATAACACTGGTTAACAAAATTTTAACTTTTTTTTGTCACATGAAAACTTACATCAAATTTTGAATGTACTAGGGCCACCAAACAATAATATTATGTGAATGAAAAAAAAAAAGTTATGAACTGATTAGTATGGAAGAGGCAAGTGGCAATAGAAACGAGCGTCGCTATTAATAGATAAAGGATCTTTCTATGATAGGTAGCATGCTTATGTGCAAAATTAGCATTTTATGCAAAATTACTTCATTCATACAAACCAGATACAGTGTCTGAAGGTTTGAAGAGTGTAACTTTGAAAGATTCAACTTCGGCAGTCATTCTAATCTAACCCACTACAGGCCAAAGGCCCTCTCCCCTTTCCACACAATTCTGTATTTTGTGAGTGGCCAGTCCTTTCAATACGATTCAAGTTCGTCCCGCCACGCCATCTTCGTCTCGGCCTGCCACGATGTCGACGTCGTGCTTTTTGTGAGCCTCAATTGCAGTAGGTATATGTATTTGTGAAAGGTTTAATATTAATTATAACAAACGGAATCTTGTCTTTTTTACCGGATTCACAGTTCTCATCGGCTGTCACATTTGTATTACATCCCTCATTAAACTCATACAACTGCGGGAAATCGTTACAGACAAACACATGTTTATATTCATTCATTGCTAGTTTATTTGAAAAGTTCCAGCCAATTGTGTCCCACTTTCATCGTAAATCATTCTAGTAGGTACCTACTCCTGTTGCTTGTGCTACCGAAGTTCGGCTGTTCGTTTTATGATCCTTTTGTTTAAAACTTTTATTGGCTCTGGCCGTTCCAAAAACTAATTTATTCAGGAGCCTTAACCATCAGCCTTGGAACTTGGAACTTACCTACTTCGAAAGGTCCTATTCCACTTTTTACGTTTTACGATTTATTTTTTCTTCACAGCGTAAATGTATCGGATTGGAGTAAATAGGTGCTCCGTTTAAGTTTGTGCTTTTATTGTTTTAGTTTTTGATTCTTTCAGATTTATTTGTTGTCTTTTCTATGTCTTTTGAAAACCGTTTCGGCTTCACAATTAAGGTCTCAAATAAAGTTTCTTGAAGTTTTCGCAGTAAGGATTTTAAGTGAGGTATTGTGACATTAAAATGTAAATTATCAGAATATGTAGTATAGAAACACTTAGTCCACATTATTATTTTTAAAATTATTTATAAAACTGCACTTAGCTGGAAAGAGCATAGCTTTCAGAAAGGGAAAATTACAGCCAATATTTTCCCACCAAATGATCAAATTCAATTCCAAATACATATTTTCAATAAACCACACTCATAATCAACACTCAAATGGTTTTATCAAATGAAAATGTCCAAAACCTATTAGGGTTTGCGTAACAGTTCGGGAACGTTATCACGTGATACACGAGTCCTAATAAAATTTTATGTCACACTTTCTAATAACTGTAACATTGAGATAAAGCGTGCTCAATGGGAATGACTCTATTCAAGTTTGACATTATATATGCAAAGAGCAGTAAACCAACTCGACCGTGATTCGTGAGCAAAGAATTCATTAGTTGAGACGAAGTTATAAAGCTTGTCATTTGCATTTGGTTAAGTTAAAGGAGATTTAGTTCAAAGTTAATTTCAATGAATCTGTCATGAGATGGTAAATTATTTATGTTGATATCATGTGAAAACTTCAAATGGAAGGAGGTAATTATTCAATAGAAAATCGGACTGCAAAATAAGACAAGAATGTCAATCAAATGAACTAGAAAAAATAATCAGCACCCTGATTGGATAACACTCTATTCATCTCAATCTGAATCATTTTGACGGATGTTGCTAATCCATTGCTTGAAATGTTCGGAAATGAGCCTCCTCAACAACACAAATTACGCAATGAATGTTATTGAACTGTCAAAATAACCCCATTGCTACTGATAGTGTGTTACGCAATTAACCCGCTGAACCATAAATGTTAAAACTGGTTTCAAAAAGTGACCATGTTACACGTACAAAATCTCCCAATATTGACCTACGCATCTTCACTTGTTCAACACCGCTATCTTACGTCGATGCGGCGTGAAAATACCTAAGTAATAACACAACGGATTTCTTAAAACATACCTAATGAGTTTTTAAAGTTATTAAGGCAAATTACCATTGAAACGACGTGGGGTTCTGAAGGTGTGTAATAAGTTACCGTGATGTGTTGTGGGCGTTCAGAATGCTCAGATTTAAGCCGCTAGAAAGGCTTCTGTATTGCAGCCGATTAGCCTTATGATTTATTGAGGGCTATCTCAGTTTTTGCTGGCTTGACTGATCTTTGGCGGCTCTTGGGCGAGTCTGGGTGATTTGTGCGACTTAGCGAGTGATGTGTGGTGTAATTGCTTTGAGAGTATGTTCTGTTTTTGTTTCGTTAGTCAACTGTTACGGTGATGTTTATGTTTGGCGTTTTTTGGTATACGTGAGGTTTAAACCACATTTGACTGGCAGTACTTGAAATAACAAATGAATAAGTTTTTATTTCGGAAAATTGGGCCCAGTAGTGGGCCGTAGATAGTTTGTCGTCTAAAAATACAACAAAATTGGTGGAAGTAAACCAATTTGTGGTGTAAAAACAGAAACATCTAAACAATTCTTAAATTAAATTTTAATAAACGCCAACCTAAACCACCGAAACCTGTTAACAACACCAAAGACATTATAAATAGTAAACCAGCCAAAGTTTGTACAGTTACGATCAAAAGTCGTTCAATATTGTTTCGGAATTTGAGTCCCAGTCATTTATAATGTACGTACAGGAAACAAACTTGAAAAAACTTTATCGATGATCGTTTAGGCCGAGCGGTACCACCGAAATGGTTATTTAATGTGAAAAAATTATAGAACTCTTTTTATTTTAAGGTTCTGGTTATGACTGACTTAATTACTGGTTTACTATGATTTATTATATAATGCGGGAATAATTTTTGAGGCAGCCAATGACGTATGACTGCTCTCGCTGGGAACAGGTTCAGCCGCCGCTGGCGTTACGGACATAGGCATAGAGCAAGTAAATGATGCTTCTGTAGAATTGTTTATGACATTAGGAGGCGCTTTAGTATACGGAATAATACGGATAGATCGTAAAAGTCTAGTATGGTATAGCTTCTGTTTGCAATAAAATCCTGCGAACATAGGCTATATAATAATTTGCTAATATTATTATTTTGTTAGGTATTATTTGTTAATTATTAATTTGTTAGTATTATCTTTAAGATTTAAAATTCAAACAATGTTTTGGAGGTTGGTAGGTAATCTGTGTGACAGGTTTTCCTAGTGCAGATTCCAGTCTAAGGATTTATCAAATGTTATCACACTAATATTATATACACTAATATTTCACTAATATTTTATTAATATGGTGTACACAATAAAGAGTATTCTATTCTATATTATAAAGGCGAAAGTTTGTGAGTGTGTTTGTATGTTTGTTATTTCTCCACGCACAAACGGCAGGACCAATTTTGATAAAATTTGGTGTGCAGGTAGCTGACACCCTGGATTAACATATATGATACTTCTGTCCCGAAATTCCCACGGGATCGATGTTTATGCGGGTGAAACCGCGGGGCGCAGCTAGTATCTTTAAATTTTTAAGGTGGAAGAGAATTTTTTTTTTTTAGTAATTAGGCTATTCAAAAGGCCATGCGATATTTATTTTAGGAATGCTTGTTATAACAGAAATAGCATTGGGATTAGAAAAAATTAAAGAAAAGTACGAAAACTAATTCTTTGGCAAAGTTAAGATTAGCCGAAGTTATAACTTTCTTATACTTAAACTATGTAATTATATTATATTAAAATAATGTCCTAACTTTTTAAGTTACTTGCTTTGAAAAATAAGCCATCATTTTTCATTTGGCTTTATTAAAGTTTTGTACGAAATATTTCTTATAAAACTTTATTATCTTTATGGCGTAAGAAACTGTAGGTAATTGAAATGAAGCACAGCTGGTTTTGTTTAGTTACTAAAAGTAATTTTTGTAATTTCAAAACGTAATAATAATATTTTATGCTGTGGAGTAATTGGAACCGTAAAAATACACCCTTTATAAGCATAAAACACAGAAGGTTATTTACGTTCTATTCACAGATAATATCTGAACAAATAAATATTCTTTACAACTTAATTCTATACAAACACATTTTATCGTGTAGTAACAAGGCAAAATGTTAATGAACATAATTTAGAGAGCTATCGCGCATCTGCATCGCTAATCTATGCACTATAGCGTATGCCTCGCCTTTCTACTTGCGCCTGCGTCGGCCTGAGCTGCTCCGGTTATAAATAATACTATAATGACAAGGAATTACCCTGTTCTGCCACACTACACGCTAGACGATCCCGTTCTTATACTGGTTCATTATACTCAAGGTCTGTACCTACTTACGGTTTTATATAATGTTAGGAATTATTGAGAAGGCAAATTCCATGTTGTGCAGAAATTATTCTAGTGTAGACCGATTTAAAATCTTACTCTTGGGTTTGTTGGTTGTAGTTATGGGGAAATTGGTGGTGTGAGCTTCAGTTGTTTTATCAATTATGTGGGGCTATAATGTTGTTTGTTGTGTCTGCAAAACAATTGAACATCAACAACTGGATCTGTTCGCGAATATATTAGGCTGTTTAGCCATTTGCTTCTTCTTCTTTAATTTTAAATAACCGCTTGTATATTATTTAATTAATTTTTACTTTCGATCCTAATATTAAAAGTTATTTACCCCTTACCATCCTTAGAGAGGTTTCGCATTTTGTCCGATCCGAATCCGAGAAATGCCGGTCCGAAGTGACCATAGTCCTATTTGTATGAGGGGTTGCGCACTACATCCGAACTTTATCTGTTCGAATTTAGAACATTTCCAATTTAGATTGAAATCGGATCTTTAATTCGGAGTCGGATCGGATGTAGTGTGAAACCGCTCTTAGTCCACAAACATACCGAAACTGTTTTGACTGCGTGATCCTTGTAGTAGTACCCGAAAATATTTCACCAAACGCTACGCATCTCAACAAATTCTTCCAGTAATCCACTACATTGTCCCACTCCATAATGGCGCGTCAGCTCTAAGTTTACAATACCCTATCTGCATCAGAACAACAATCAATTGTCCATTTCTCGCAGCTTCTCGTATTACCTATTAGTGACGTCATAGATCTCGTTTACCACACAAGTGGTGATTATTTATCGGCCCGTCTGAGGGTGGAACATTAAAACAATGTTCTTATAAGAACATGAGTCGTTAATTACGAACAAACATGACGCTTATGACGGTAGTGGTACGGGAGTTGGGACTTGGAACCTGTATGGTTAATTGTGTATGTGTGTGTCACGGGTAACCTGTATGTCCATTTCATGAAGATGCGGCATAAATATACAGGGTGTCCCTGGAAGTATGGATCAAATCGAATAGGGGCGTGGTTAAGTTCATTTTCAAACGTTTTAACAAAAAAAAAACGAAAACATCTTAAAAACAAACTAAAAAAAAAGAGAAGAGAAATCCAATCGTTTAAAAAAATCTTTACAAAACAAACATCTCAAAACCAAACATCTCAAAGCAAACATCTTAGTTGATACTAATAGTATTATTTCCTGTTTTCAATAACAAAGTATTCTGAAAGGTGAATGTCATTATGCTTTTTATTTAATTGATGACCAACAAGGCTCATAACGGTTGATAATAGCATGATATAAATCATCCAACTGGCCAATCAAAATGCCTCAGGCCGATGACGGGCAGAAGCATCTTAAGTGTGAGAAAAGAGGCTTTTTTATCATTGAGTTTTCATGAATGAAAAAACTGATAAAGTTATCGAAAGTTGTCTATTAGTTTAGTATTAGTTATTTACAAAACATATTACAGTAAGGGAAAACATTATGGGGAAAACAGGCCTTAACTTACTAAGAATTTAATCATTTATATGAAATATATTAATATTTCAAAAAATCTATTTTAAAAAAAATCTTCATAAGTATAAATATTTTTTTTTTTCATTTTTGGAATAGATTATTTTTATAAAATAAAGATAATTATGCAACCCCAACTAAAACCCCAAAAATAAAAATTAATAACCTAATGACAAAAATATAGCCCGGCATCGCGAAAAACGTGGTGATCAGAACTCGATCTATCTTCGTAGCCCTACCATAGAATAATAACTAGCTGATATTATTACAAGCTATGACTCACAAACAACAGAAGAGACGGTTATGTTATTATTACTCAACTATAGACTGTCTTATTATTTGCATACAACGCATAAATAATTCTAGCCACGCTCCGGGTCTATAATACTACTGTCGGCGCTTCTGTTCACCGCTGAAAGGACCATTGTCCACTGCGAGCTCGGAATACCGCTCACGTGCTGTAAGTAAATACAACGGTTATGTATTATCACACTGGTTATAATCAATAGTTAACTAGTGGTTTTATCTTTGTTTTGCTATTGTGCCTGTATTTTGATGCTCAAAATATTGAAGGAAGAGTGATTTTTAGGGTTCCGTACCTCAAAAGGAAAAACGGAACTCTTTAATCTGTCAAGCTCCGCTAGTGAGACACAATTGATTTTTTTTTTCTTGACCGGTTAAGTTCACTTCGTTGTCCGTCTGTCCGTCCCTTTTTCTCAGAAACGCGTGAAATTATCAAGTTGAAATTAATATCAAATACACAAGGCTACAATCCTTTGAAGCAGTGAAAATAAAACTTCTTAGTCAACGCAATCAAATGATACGGGCGTTTATGTCCTTTCCCGAGACTCAAACTATCTCTATACCAAATTCCTTCTTAATCGATTCAGCGGTTTAAGCGTGAAGAGGTAACAGACAGACGGACAGAACACTTTCGCATTTATAATATTAGTAGTATGAATGTAGATGAGTTTTACATCTGCATTAAAATGGGTTTCTTATCGTATGCCTTTGTTCTTACATTGTTTATGTGTAATTAACTAAGCAGCTGCGCTGTTTTAAAACATTATTGTCTCCCTCGTTCATATAATGTTGCCAATAGATTTGCTAGAAGTAGACTTTCTGCGTTTTCCTTTGAATTTCCTTGTGTTTGATCAGTAACATCTGAGATTATCAGTAATATGTTGGCTTATAGGCTTTCATGTATTAGCCGATATGGGAGCATGTGTTAATTGTCGTGTCTGTTTATAGTGGTTTCCATGTTTGATCTTCAGAAGTCTTGTTTACTCTGAATAGGAAAGTGGTGGATAAGACTAGTTGGATGATTAATATGACGTGTTGATTCACACATCTATATTATCTAAATGACGTGCCTAATATACAAGGTCATTTTAGATTAGCTAACTCCACAGATATGCTAGGGACTGGTCATCTCTTTGCTGCCACGGCTTATTTGAATTTAATATTTGAATTGCTTTTTTTTTTCTCGTCTTTTCATTATTATGGACGCTTTTAACGTTCTGCATCGTTCTCATATGTATCATTTTTAACATGAATGATGTAACCAAGACTTTGTAACCATATTATTTTGATTTAAAAGAGTGTCCATGGAGTTTCTTGCCCGTTCTTCTCCATAGGTACCTACGCTTTGGAATGGGCAACTAGCTTCATCTTTCTGACTGACCAATACCTTGACAATTCAAAAGTGCCTGTAATTGGTTTAATTGAAATAAATGCTTTGAGTTTGAGTTTGACATGATAGGTATCGATATCTAAACACAATAAAACAGAAAAAAAAACTGATTTGCTAAACTAATACTTCAAGTAGGTAACTAAACTACAGGTGGTTGAGGATCCCAAAAAAAAAACATCAAATCATTTCTTTTGTTTGTGAAGATTTGCTAGCTAATTTAATATGACCTTGCATTTCTTCACGAGAAACAAATTAATTTTTTTCTATCATAAAATACCACAGTGACACCGCTATAAACAACTAACGGCTCATATAAAACATACTACCGAGCCGATGAAACATTCCAAACCATTAACACACCATTTTCAATTTCGCCTACTGATCTAACAGCAGCAACACCTTAACATTCCACCCCATAAAACGTAATAGGATCCTAAAAAAACTATCAATCCGTAACTAGAAATAAAGAAGTTACTTGGGAATGTTCTATAAGAGTTACCACAGCGTCCACAGCACTTTAAGCTCCTATGTCAAAGTGTCGTGGGTACGTGCGACACGTAATAGCAACGGTTTATTGCCAACCAGTCGTTTAACCTCAACTTGCATCTGTAACCCGATTGCTTACGAATCGCAGTTGGTTTACGGCTTGCGAATGTCTTTTAGGAATGGTCCGGTGAGTAAATTGAATCTGAGACCTAAGAAAGGTTTTTTATTTTACTTTGTTCCAGAAGTGTTAATAAAATCATACATTTAAATTCAAATTCAATTTTTTATTAAAACTTACACATGTTCACAACATAATCAGCCTATAATGTTCCCACTGCTGGGACACAGGCCTCCTCTCTGTGAGAGGGGAGTATAGGCCGTAATCCACCACGCGGGCCCAGTGCGGGTTGGTAGATGTCACATGTCTTCGGATTTTTGGTTCTAGGACATGCCGGTTTTCTCAAGATGTTTTCCTTCACCGTTTTGAGAGCAGTGGTGATGAAATAATTTACACAAAGTAAAGCGCCTGTCTGGGCTCGAACCTACGACCTACAACTCGCAAGTCGCGGCCTTTACCACTGGGCCACCACTGCTCTACACAAGTGTTCACAAACATACAAGTATTATAGCATGCAGAACTGCATGCTAATACTTGTATGTTTGTGAACCAAGAGAAGAACTTACCGATTTAACAGCGGGTCTCAAACTAGGCACAGCCGGTATCTTGGTGACCCAGACACTATACAAAGTTACTAATTGAATCAGTTCTTCTAGCGCAAGATTGGTATTGATGATTCCATAATAATTAACTATTAAAGTAAAGTTAAAAAAGTGAATTACTTTGATAAAGTTAGACTAGTGGTGGCCCCACGGTATCGGCCCCGACTTACGAGTTGTAGGATTTAATTTCATCACCACTGCTCTCAAAACGGCGAAGGAAAACATCGTGAGGAAACCGGCATCTCCTAAAGCCAATAAATTGAAGACATGCGACTTCCATCGAACTGCACTGGGCCCGCGTGGTGGATTATAGGCCACTCCCTCTCACAGACAGGAGGCCTATGTCCCAGCAGTGGGAACATTGTAGGCTGATTATGCTACTGTCGGAAGGTGGCTATTACCGCACTAATGAAACAATGTTGAGATAAGATAATATTTATTTTGTAAAACATGAGTACAGTATGAAGGTCTTATAATTAATATGAGGTGGCTACATGTTTTGCCATTTATGGCATACATAATTAGTTGCACTAGACAAACAATACAAAAACAAAAAAAAAAATATAGTGTCAATGAGATGACTCATTTGAATGTAATTATAGCGGAACCCCTTTTCATCGAATCGGATCTCAGCAATTTGAAATAATGAAAATGTGAAGATAACAAAGAAACAAGATAAGTTTTTTGTGAAACATGTGCGTAATACCACACTATACAAACTATCCTTAATAACCAATAGCATTACAAAGTAAGCCCGTAAAACGTATAAAACACCCCATTTAATCGCAACAACATAATAACATATCCGAGGATCTTACAACACCGACTACCACATCCAATCCAGCCTAGATTCCCTTCCAAGATAAAACATCTATAAATAAACAAGTAAAAAACCAGTAAGTGCGTATAGAATTTACATAAACGGAAAGAACTTTGCTTTACGTCTACTAAATTCCACTTATCCTTACCTGGAAGGTTGAAAGTCGTACTAAACCTTTTCTGATTGAAAAGGAATTCCGGAGACTCATATGGCATGAAGCAAAAGGTTTAATTATTGGTGTCTTGTTTACGATGAATCGCACAACATTGCATAGAAAAGTCAAAGAAACTTGATGACAGTTTTGTGTCTTTGTTTACTGATAGCTATAACCTAGGAGTCATCAAAGCTTGAATAAATAGGTTATTTCTTGGCACCGTCGACCATTATCGCTTAGGTGAAAGATAGTGGGTGAAACTTAAACCTATAATAACGTAATACAAATAACTGGTAATTGGCCTATTTGATGTTCAACGGTAATCTCTGCCAATAACAACTGCAATAGATACCTACCTCAATTGATCACGTCTTTCCATGATGTCTTTACGTGTCATTGCATTTTGCTCGTCACCCAGAGAGAGCGTTGATACTCGTAGGTCTCATGTGCCAACCATTTGACTCACTCTGCAAATCTGAAACACAGCACTTACTCGTATAATTGGCGACCAAATATTTATCTTTAAACCGACTTCGGACTCAGGTCGGCCGAAGTAAAGAAAACCTGCTCAGGTGGAGATTCAAAGATGACTTACCCTGGAGTGTAAATGTGGTACTGTCCCACAAACAATGGGCACATAATATCGTGTCCGGCGTGTTCTGTTGTCAGCACGCTACAGAACTTGATGGACGCTACTGCTACCATCAGGCTGCCAAGATCGTAGCCAAATTTTGGGCTGACTGCATACATATAATAGATTGCTATTGACACACTAAGAAGAAGAATATTTAATTCTTTATCATCTTCTATAAGGCTTCCTCCATTCTGTTTCGATCCTCATTTTTCCAGCAATTTCTGTGTAGTCCATAATGAAACCTGAAACAGGAAATATTCTTCATTAACATCAAACTACCAAGGAGCAATCATCCACAAGTTTTATCAAATCATCGTTACAAGCCATGGATAAAACGCGTTCAAGGCAATATATCAGGTTTGGATATATTCAGTGCAGTGTACAAGTCATCTATGGAAAAACAGGTTGCCAAGCTCGAAGGCTATAAGATAGTGAACTGTCACTAATTATGCACTGGAATATTTAATCCTGAACAGCTAGAGAAGAAATGTATTATTATCGAAGTTTCAACTTAAATATGTCTACTGCTACGGATAGGAATCTTCATGGTGAAAGATAAAGGCCAAATCACCTGTTTGTGATCAATATATAACTGGATAGACCAAAAGACTCATCATCATAATCAGCCTGTAATGTTCCCACTACTGGGCACAGGCACCGACAGACACAGGTCCTCTTGGTGAGAGGGAGTGGGCCGTAATCCACCACGCGGGCCCGGCGACAGGAGTGTGGGTTGGTAAATGTAACATGTTTTAAATTTTTATACTAGGACAGGCTAGTTTCGTCACGATGTCTTCCTTCACCATTTTGGGAGCACTAGTGAAGAAATTAGTTATACAAAGTAAAGTGACTGTCTGGGTTTGAACCTATGACCTACCACTACACTACACTGCTTGCCACTATACTAATTGGCTACCACTAATAGCCTCATAACGATACAAGAAAATTGCTAAAATCACCCATCTACATCAATGATAGATTAAATAAAAGAGCAAATGAACTTGCCCAAAACATCATCAAATAATCCTTTTATGGCGTAGACTTGACAATAATCTTCAACGGACAATAACATAACATCCTTCATATGAACATGCCTTACTTATTATGTGAAACATGTACGGGTACAGACAATATCTATAGAAATTTTAATACAACCGTAGCATCGTCTATAACAAAGCCCACTTACAAATCACTTCGACACCCACCATATAAATTAAAGTTTGCACGCACGACTATAAATAATTTATTTATTTATTTATTTATTTCCCAACTTACATCTATCTTTACAGGGAAACCTATTGCGATAGTGTACATTTATCTAAACTGTTATCCTAACTTATTACTAACTTCTTAAAATAATTAAATTTTGTAACTTATTACAAACAATGCATTCTTAGTGAACTCACTCAGAGAACAACAGAATAGGTCCGTGTCACTAGCTATGAGGTTGAGAGTGCGGAGTGCACGCGTCAGTGGCGCCTCACTTAAAAGATTGGTCCGAGCGCGCGGCTCCGCCAACAGCCGTGGGTGTCGTCGTCGCCACACGTACCTGTCCGGTACACACAGACCTATGTGCCCCAATATTTCCGCATTATGTACCCTCCCTCTAAGTACTTTGAATATGTACGAGGTGAGTGCGAGATCCCTCCTGACCCTCAGTTCGTTATATCCAACCATACCCAAAATAAATAAAGTCGGGTACGTAAGCGGATAAAATGGGTATACACCATACAAGCGCAAGTACAAGTATCTCACAAACTTGTTTTGTACTCTCTCCAGCATGAGCCTATATTTAGATTCATGTGGAGCCCAAATGACTGCGTTACATTCTAATTGGCTTCTAACTAAAGCATTATATAAGGCGATAACTGCTTTAATGTTATTAAAACCACGCACCATACGTAGCATAAAACCCAAATTACGGTAAGCTTTTCTGCAGCAGCTTGTGACGTGATCACGAAACGTCAGCCCAGTGTTAAATTTAACCCCTAAGTCCCTAACTTCTGTAGCCCTAGCCATTGGCAACCCGTCTATATTGTAAGTATATAGAATAGGAGTGCGCGCGCGAGAGAAAGTGATTGTTACGCACTTTGAGATGTTGAACTGCAAGTTGTTATCCTTGCTCCAGGTCACCACTCTGTCTATATCTTTTTGAAGCCTGTCACAGTCCTCTAATTTACTTATCTCCAGCGACAGCTTGAGGTCATCAGCAAACAGTAAACATTTGGCGTCTTTAACAACTTCTGGCAAATCATTAATCATAAGAATGAATTGCAAAGGCCCAAGATTACTGCCCTGACTCACCCCCGACCTGGTAAAATATGGCTCTGACTTGTGTCCCGCATATTCTACGTACTGTTGCCTACCGCTTAAGTAACTTGCAAAAAACTTTAGTAGATGTGGAGTGAAACCGACGGCCGCTAACTTTTTTAGCAAAACATCATTATTTACTAGATCGAATGCTTTTTTAAAATCGAAGTAAGCGGCATCAGTTTGGCCCCCACTGTCCACTGTTGGCACAAGATTAGCCATGTGGTTCAGGAGATTGCTAGTAGTGCTTCTTGCCGGCCGAAACCCGTGCTGGACGTCTGAAAGCTGGCTACTGACCTGTTGAAATATGCTCTTCTGAATAGCCGCTTCGAAAACCTTCGCCGGAGTCGACAGCACTGCGACAGGCCTGTAACCATCCACCGTCATGCCTGACCCTCCCTTTGGCACCGGTACGACGCGGGTAATCTTCCACTTCTCCGGAAACACAGCTCCATCCAGACATTTATTATAAATGTATTGCAGCGGTTTGGCTAGCGCCGACCGACAATCCTTAAAGATGTAAGGCGGAATGCCGTCCGGTCCAGACGACTTTTTCGGTTTAAGCTGTTGAAGCGCGCAACATACGTCCGACAGTTGTAAGTGATCAAGATGTACCCGCGCCGCTCCGTTCTCTCCGCCCGCTTCGGTCATAGCCGCACTGACATCCAACTTAGGCTGCTCTGTACTATACACCGAATAGAAGTACTCAGCAAACTCCTGAACACACTGTTCGTCCGTCAACACCTCGCCATTCTTTAAAATCTTTCGCGGACTTCTATTACCTCTTCTAGATTTTGCATAATTCCAAAACGACTTCGGGTCTTCCAGCATTTGGTTTTCAACACGGTGCTCATGTTGTTCCCTAGCGCCTAAAATCAAATTTTTAACCATGGTCCTACACTGAGCAAACGCTTCGTAATCATAAGTACAAGTAAGTACAACGGTGCTCCTATAACACTAAGCTTAATATTATTATGGTTGGGAACTTGGTGTTTGTTTGTAAATGGTCTTGGATGACTAGAAAAGACAGAAAGTAAGTTTATTTTGCTCATATTATATTTAGTTCATTTAGTTCGTATAGAAAAGTTAAACGAAAACTAAAAAAGTAAACAAAAATGGGGATATACACCGTGTTCCGGACGATATACATAAACTTCGACCAGATGTTCAGACCATGGAAATAAGCATTTTTCGTTATGGACACAATAATGAATTCTTATTTTTTGTTAATTTTCATACAAACTAAATACGTTGACGTAAATCACCCGATATGCATGCCTCTTTATCCGAATTGACAACGACGGCGTATTTTAATTCATAAGATTTATGTATATGTCGAATCTACGCAAAACGGCCATCGCTCAGAATAATCCTACTAATATTAGTAATACGAAATGGATTTTCAATTTATATTGTTTAGGGCGAATTCTACCAAACTTTTAAACCTAGACTAAGTTTTATCCAAAGAATACATTTTTAATTTTTGACAGTTTTTCCATACTAGAACTGTCATACGTCTCATGACATGTCATACAGCCTAGCCTAGATGGAGATGTAGATAGATATAGGATGGAGTTAACGTTTTTGAAAAATAGTGACAAAAAGGACAATGGACGAACTATGTTTGTCCAGGAAAATTTCGATTAGTTTACCAAGTGGAGCCGCGGACTCTGTTATAACTTAAACTTAGCTACAAGTGTAAAACTCGGTGCACAGTATAACAATCTATACAAATCGAGTCTTCCGGATTGTCGCGCTCATTGTAGATACAAGCCGTTATGAAGTCGACTTGTGGACCTATGCAATTTGCGCGAACGCTTTACATACGAGTCCATTCCGACTAACGGGTATCGTATCCGCCTTAGATCCCGTTTATATGGGAAACGTTATGTTTTATGGTTGCAGAGTATTTACCAATAGTGTGAAGCAGTTTTTGCTGAGTTTTTTTGGTGTTCAGAGTTGTTTGAAACGCAAAACAAACGCTATAATGGCTTCGAAATGTTCTACTGATGTCACGTACGCAAACAGTGAAAGCAAATACTTCGATTCTCTTTAATTTTCTTAAGCACTATTGGATAAAGGCACCCGCAGACAGACGGTACGACGCGATTCTGGTAGAACAATTTCCATAAAGGTTTTATAGACATTGTTCTACTAGTCGCGTCGCGTCGTTGCGTCGTGCCTGTCTGCGGGAGCTTTAACGCTAGTCTCTTTGTTGATTGAATATTAGATACCTACTCGTACATAGGGGTCTGATATGAGAAGGCTGAATATTTTCAGGACGTATAATATTCAACTCCAAAGGTAACTTCAAATTGATCTAGTTCGTGTCAATAACATGAAATTCCAAAGCTCTGAAATGAAATTGTTTATTCTATAAATAGAATATCGGAATTACTTTTAAATGTCATGTTATATTTAAAAATAAATAAGCTAAATTGAGTCAATATTTCCTATCTGACTACCCCTAAGAAGAAATCTGAACTACTGTTGCTGGTTATTCCAATCTTATCCCACCTTAAACTTACACCCTCCCATACAAACACAAAGCTATTAAACCTAATACTCCTTCATAACTACAAGAAACAGTGTACAGTGGATAGAACGCGAAAATGAAATGCCTGCTTTACAAACCAATTTAGCTGTAACAAGCGTATTGGTCCGTTTCAACGTTGTATCCAATACCAATTTATTTTATTGTACGTAATCGAATGTCTATTGTCTTCGTTATTGTCGGGTTGCATGTACGACTATATCACCTCAGTGAGACATGGAATTTAATGGGCCTGAAGTTGGTATATAATATGTGCCTTAATGTTATGTATAGCTTCATTTGTATGAGCCTGTTTTATAATAAAAATTCACTTTGTGTCGACCAAAAGGTGTCACAAACGGAACCAAGAAACGGTGTCGAAACCGAGGTGTAAGTCCACACCTCGGTTTCTAAACCGAAGTAAATCAAAATCAAAAGTCATTTATTCAAACTAGGCTGAGAATCAGCACCTTTCGAACGTCAAAATTACAAAAGACAGTCCCCCGAGACGCCCGCCCTTCACCACTTCCTAGTGCTTTCGCTGGGGAGAAGAAGTGACGGAACAAACTCCCCAGCAGCACAGCTGTCTGTTCAGTTAGAAAATAATTGATTTTATACAATACTAAGTGTGCAAAATAATTAACATTACAGAACTAAGAACATTAAATTAAATTATTTTTTCCATAGCTTAACTAGCCACGCCAATATACCAACAAATACAATAAACACTATATGTACTCAAGCAAAAAAAAAAAAAACAAATAAACAAAAAAAAAGTTACTGCCTCCAGGTATAAAGGCCGTGACAGCTTACATATTTACGCAATGCTGGGTTCTGTTTACATAGCTAACACTTGAAGTCACAAATCTATTCGATAGTGCCATTGGTTCGATGTTGTTTCTGAACACTCAAGTCAGGAAGAAATTTTCCTAAAATTGTTTTTTTCGAAAGAAAACCTATTGAGAGTTTATCTAGGACCTCAAAATCCAGGCATCAGTCGCTGCTTCCAAGAAATCGACCTTTGTGTCTCTGTCCTGTCTTAATATTGCGATTCACAGCCTGGACATCACCCAGTTCGTATTTACCATCAATAAACCTTAAACAACCCTCCTCCCGCCCTCATATACAGAAATGATACCCGCTATTACTTCTCTAAACACAAAATTTTATTACAATCCATTTGCATATGCGCTAATTAAATTACTGTTCCATAAAGTATCAGACACACCTACAGGAAACTCTAGTGCGGTGCAATGAGTATAAAACATTTATTATAACGGTATATTAAAATGTCTGTCCTACACTTTATATTTAACAGTAGCTGCTATTTTATTTCCGACGCAAAAGGAGTGTTCGTAGAATTCCTAATACGGTTATTCCGGGTAGTACCTAATGCTCGTCGATAGCAATAACGTTACTATGTTACTGAGGGATTACGGACTAGTGTCAGCAAAGTAACGTTAGATAGGATTTCACAGAGGATTTGTTAATAAAACACTATTTGCTTTATAAGGGAGATGAACTACACTGGAGAGCTATATCTTTACGGCCGTGTATGGTAAAATTAAGACGTCTTGTGTCTTTAGCTTTATTGAAGTGTAGTGTCTAATAAGTTAATGTGGCTTGGGCTGCTTAAGTCATTATTTTAATCACATATAAGTACGTAGCGGTATCTACAACGCCATATGCGCATAACGCGTCATACTGACGTGACGTTACGCAAAATCCTGCATCTCGCAAGCAGAGTTTACCGTGCAACTAGCATAGATACAACGGCCCGACATGAATCATCGGGCAGTTGCCCGCCAGACACAGTACCCGTCTGGTCGGAGGATCCTCCCTTTTCTATGGAGTATGAGTGAACTTTACACTCTGTTCCTCATACCTCTATGTATAAGTCCCCGACGTGGCTGTTAAAACTTTAACCTTGAGCTAGAAAAGCGTAGTAAAGAATCTCAAAAGATTGCAAGGCCAGATTATACTAGCAACTATTTTATAAGAATATTGTGGTGAGAAAATAAATACATTATTATTATAATTTTTTTGGTCTTTGAAATTTCTCGGGACCCTGCTGGGGTCCCGGACCTTTGTAAGGCGTACGAGAGATGATGATGTTCTTGTTAGATGTTTTTAATTAAATGAGGCACCAAGTGACTTTAAACCCTGTATGCACTATGCAAGTGCACTCAAGGAGAACCCCCGGTTGGTGCAGGACTATTGCAGAACATGAAAAAAAAAACATATTGGGCTATAGGTTTGGGTGGCTATAGTGGTAATTTCGAACTGTGGAAGAACTATGCTCCTATCGTAAACTAACCAATTATTATTATTAGTTTTGTTACCACTGACATGCGGCTTAATGTACATCAAGTTACTCGAAACTGTAAAATTTTCCCAATCAACTTAGAACCTAATGCTCTAGGGATAAAGTTGAAAATCAATTAGAGAGAAGAAATTTGTGCTGGCGTCTGTACCTACAAAGAAGAAGAATATACAATCTTCTAATGTTATGAACAGCACCCTAAATAGTCTGCGTAGCACACTTTCAATTCCATCTGAATCATTTTGATTGCTAATCCATTGCTTCATATGCTCAACATTTTTATGCTCAACAAAATAAATAACGCAATGAATGCAGTCGAACTGTCAAAATGAAAGCCATTGCTACCGATAGTGTGTTTGTTACGCAATTACCCTGCAGGTATAAGTAGCCACTTCCATCGCAGGAAAATGGTTCCTTTTAGATACAGAAGTGGGACATATTTTTACAAAAATAAACAATACAGACCTACACATGCGTCATCTGCCAACGGAAGCTTGATTGACCCAATTTATGTAAATACTCTTATTCGCCTCCTAGATTAATACATTCTATTCTTGATTTATGTGGGTGGTCGAATAAACTATAAAAACAAAATGCAGTCGGAATTTTTATCGCTAAAGTGAGATACAATCGCATACCACCACATTTGGCAACGATACTCCGGTGTCACCTTACTATTTCCATTTAATCGCTTACATTGTAAATTCTACCTCACACGTTAGTCGAAGTACTTACTTCCAAGATATAGGCTTTAGTTTAATACATGTTCTAATTTATTATTATTGGTGAAACTCGCAAAGTTTCGCGACTATCTGTTACTATGTGATTTTCGTCACAAAGTTATGGAAACTACGGAAAATAGACAATTCCATGCGTACTTACATGGATCAATGTCATTTACATTATTTTTGCAATTTTCATTGCATGAATCATTTCTTAAAACGTGCTCTAAACTTTTACCTACTTTGATTTTTACTACGTCTCTGTGGACCTATTCCTACAGTCTTCGTTAATTTCTTAGAATAGTTCTTGTTTAGTTTTCCATCCATGTAAGAATATTCTTTTTATTTATTTTCTTACTATTGAACATCCTATAGGTTTGTTGTGGACATATATTTTTTTTTATTTTGACCAACTTATTTTGTTAACCACGTATAGAAACAATATTATAATTATACTCTTTTTCTATTTTTATTTTTTAATATTTACGTATTTTTATCGCTATATTATCAACGCTACAGCGTTTGGTTAACACTGTAAAGTTTACTGGTAGAATACCTTAAGGCTGTAGAACCATCTTATGGATCATTAATGTGTAAATAAATAATTACATTACAACCATATAAATACTGATGCAGCTCTTATCACATAAATACCCTTGACTATCGCCAGGCTTTCTAAGCTTCAATTAAGTTACAACTGATCTAATCCAGCCACCTCCTACAATTCTTATCGCTCAAACTTCAAAGCACGTTTACATTATAATTATAACTTGGACTTTATCTCAGTAAAGTGATCATTTAAGTACAGTAACTACTAATCAATAACCCTGGGGGCTCTTACAGGGTTGCTACTGAAGCCTACTGTAGAAAATGACTATCGTAGAAATTTAAAATTTGGAAAATTACTATCTTAGAAATTTAAAATGTGGAAAATGCGTAAGTTTTGCACCTGTTAGGAATGAGACGTTTCTGTGTCGTTGCTACAATAATGAAAGGTAAAGCTATAGAATTTACTGAGGCTTAGAAAACTAAAGAAGCAAAAGGTTTGAATTCGACGAAGATAAGACTTGAGCTAGATAAGGAGACCCAAGCTTTTCAGTTACAGAAATAGACAATTCGAGACTTATAGATAAACAAATTAGGCTTTCAAGGTCTTCTGATACCTTAGGCGTGACAACCCTACCTCCAATACTCTAGTAGATTGCAAACATAGACTACGGCCAATTCCGTTTAATCATAATGGGCGATTCAGTGTAATGCCTTCATCGGGCACCTGCGTCAGTTCTTGGTGGTCCCGTATGTTCGGTTAGGGTTCCTTTGTTATCTGATCCTGTGCAATAAACTAGTAGGTAATAGCACCTACTATAAAGTAGGCTTTGTACGCGTGTGTTGTAGAGCAGTTTATTTGGATGAGGTTTTTTATTGGCGGGGTGACGAAATTTTGAGTTAAATTTTTATTAGAAATGCGAATAAGGACTAATTGAAATTATATTTTAATTAAATGGTCATACAAGCATCGGCAAACGCACGTTAGGACGGCTTCAGGCTAGATGGAGCGACGATCTTCGCAGGGTGGCTGGTAGCAGCTGGATGAGAGTTGGCGAGAATCAAGTTGAATGGCGTGCATATGGTGAGGCCTATGTCCAACAGTGGACTGCTGTAGGCCGATGGTGATGGTCATACAAGATACTTGAAAATAGTAAATAAGTTAAAATGTTCTACCTCAAATGTCAGCTGACTTCAACACCGAGATTGAAGACGCTGATGACGGTAACCATCAGCATACTTTAAGTCTCGGAGGTATGTATACAGGGTGTCCCTGGAAGTATGGATCAAATCGGATAGGGACATGAGCAAGGTCATTTCCAAACGTTTTAGCAAAAAAAAAAAAACTAAATAAAAACTAAAAAAAAATACTAAAAAAAAGAGAAGAAAGATCGAATTCGTGAAAACTATCAGGGCTATCAGTTTTTTTTTTAGATAGCCCTGATAGTATTTTTTATGATTAATTTCTTTGAACACTAAGCGAAGTGATTGAAAAAAAAATTAAAATCGGTCATAACTTTTGAACCGTAAAAAAATTCACTGACATTCTCAGGGTTAAAAAGTTTGGAAATGACCTTGCCCACGCCCCTAATCGATTTGATCCATACTTCCAGGGACACCCTGTATATAAATTGTACGTACTAGAGTATTTAATAACTTCTTTCCTATCCGATACGTAAATCCTAGCTCCCGTGTTAGTTTTAGAAGTTGGGGTAGCTCTTACACTGCACTTTCAAAAATAAAAAGCACTACCTACACAAACATTAAGTAAGAAATAGGCCGCAAAATATGCATGAATACCTTTATTGGAATCCAGTCCATTTTTATTAAGGAAGTGGTCTATATTATTGTATTTTTAATGCAAATAGCGAATCGAATTGTTAGGTATTTCATAATGATTCTGTTATATAACAAAATTGTGACAATTGACAATCGTGATTCTTAGTTCTTTTTTTATTTCATCGCTTTTCTTTTGTTATTTGTTTGCAGCGCTTCATAACTTCGTGACGTTTATCAAATCATTCATAAAAAGCATGAAAAGGCATCTTGTTTATTATTTTCAACGTGTAGTCACGAGCATAAATAGCTTAAACTTACGCTAAATTCAAAAGCGATTCTCTCGCGAAATAGCGATTGCAACTTTGAGGAAAGGCCTATTTCATAATATGTACATGGTATTGTTTTGATGCCTTACACACAAAAAACTTCTATCAACACTTTTGGAGACAATTTTGATTTTTGCGTAAAAGTGTAACCGGTGCAACGTATTTATGCTCATCAGTCGACACTGAACATAAACAGTAGAATATCTATATGCATATAGTATAAAATACAAAGTCCTGATTGACTGATATATCACCGCACAGCCTAAACCGCTGGTCCTAGAGACATGAAATTTGAAGGGTGCATTCTTTGTGAAGAGTAGGTGTCCACTAAGAAAGGGTTTTTAGAAATTCCACCCCTAAGAGGGTGAATGGGGGGAGGGTAAAATTTCACGCGGACGAAGTTGCGGGCAGAAGCTAGTCTTGCATAAATTGCATTGGATATTCTTTTACAAACGAGTTAATTCTCCTCACTGAACCATCACAAGAAATACTGAGGCTGTGGCGAGACAGTGCTTCCTTACCCAAACCGTTCGTTCCACCCGCTGAAGACCTCCCATCTGGACATGAGCTACCTTGGGTAACTTGGAAGTCTTTAAAAAGACTCCGGACCCAGGTTGGCCAAAGCAAGAAAAACCTGTTCAGGTGGAGATTCATAGACAACTCTGCCTTG
Organism: Amphipoea lucens; assembly: GCA_947508005.1. Lineage (NCBI taxonomy): Eukaryota > Metazoa > Arthropoda > Insecta > Lepidoptera > Noctuidae > Amphipoea > Amphipoea lucens. The sequence goes on along the minus strand of OX382368.1, from coordinate 7,115,157 downwards.
GAGTGTAAATGTGGTGCTGTTCCACAAACTATGGGACACTTTATTCTTGTCCTGCGTGTCCTGTCAGCTGCACGTTACAGGAACTGATGGACGCTGGTGACGGCGCCAAACAAGTAGGTAGCCGAATTCTGGTCCGAGTCCATTAAGATTGCTATCGATTGACACGCTAAGGAGAAGAAGATATTTTTATCAAATATGAAACAGTCTTAATTATCTAACCAAAAGGTATGCTGGTCCAAGGAATTACTCATTAACATTGATAACCTCTTTCATTCACCTTGCATTACCAAAGATTGAACTTTTATAATAAACCCATCAGGGTATCGAAGAGCTGATAAGTTTAAGTAGCTACGTCTTCCTTTATTGATCTTTGATTACAAAGAATCATAAATATTTTGAATAAACTTTTTAATGACGTCATTTCTGTCATGGCTTTATCTGAGGAAGTAATTATAAGGATAAAGAACAAAAATACGACTTAAATTTAAATGCGTAATTACTTTTCTTCATGATAAAATTTGGCTTATAGTCTTGTATATGAAATCTGTTGCCCGCGACATCATCCGCGTGAAATTTCTTGAACCCCCGATCCACACTGACGCATTGCATCGCCTGCAATATTACTTCGTTTTTGCATAGCGTTCTTTCTCACTTTTTTTCTTTGTGCTCGGCTCGAAAAGGCCCTAGCGTGATTTTAAGTATCTATCAAATATAAAAATAATTTTTCAAATCCGACTGGTACTTAGTTCCAGATATTAGCGCGATCAAACAAATAAACAAAAAACCTCTTCAGCTTTATTATTAGTATAGATAATGTAGATTAAAATCCTACAGATTTTCGATTATTCTAAATTTAAATAATTTGGGTGACATCATTCATCAGTAGATTATCGGCCGCAGAGACAATGAAACTTAGTAAATCCCACGTTTAATCGACATTAATCACTCAGCGTCTCAATTTCCGATAAACCTTAAACAAAAATCAATGCCTAAACATTGTGATGACGTCACTCATCGGTGGGGTATATCTGAGAGATTACGGCCGGTAGCCGCGCTTGGGTGGCGCGCGCGCCGGCACGCGAACGATGCGCGCGAAGCGTCGAGTTGTTCCCGCCTCCTGCGCGGGCGTCAAAGATTATGAATATTGGAAGATGAGCTATGAGATTGTTTAGTTTTTTGAGAGGCGTGAGTCCAAATGGGTCTTGATGTCCAACTTTTCAAGTTAGTTTTGGTTGAATAGGTACAGTACCAGAAAAATGTTCTGCAAACCCTAAAGATGGGTAGACTATACCTTTTTACTTAGTGATGCTATATTTTTACATAGTCCATGTCCTAGAACCAAAATTTCGAAGACATGTGACATCTACCAACCCGCACTGGGCCCGCGTGGTGGATTCCGGCCCACTCCCTCTCACAGAGAGGAGGCCTGTGTCCCAGGAGTGGGAACATTATCTATAGGCTGATTATGTACTATTTCGGGCTCGTATAAAATAAATTGTTATGGTTATCAATAAACTTAGCTATGAAAAGTGGGTAATAGATATATTTGTCAAGTTATTTATTATACTACTATGTGCTTTCCCTTGCAAAATAAAATAAAAATATGTGAAATTTCGTATTATCTGTTTGTTCCATTTTCCGTCATCAAGGTCTAGCTATCTTTTTTTGTGACAAGTCAATTTTTACAATTGCAAAAGCGAATAGAAGTATCTAAATTTTTGGACCTTTAATAGCAGTAACACATTAGGTAAGTAGGTACTTAATACTAAGCTTTGTTTGTATCCTTTCGATTATTATAATCTTTGCCAACTCACTGCGCAGACAGGCCGCACATCTCCCCACCACTGCGCACACGCAAAGAGCTTCATCTACATAATTACTCCAAGCTCATTGGTGACTATTAACCTCATGATAATTCATGAGTCCGAGCCGTGTTTAATTAATACCGTATCATGTGGGCTGTCAGATAAAACATAATGAAACTTGATGTTTTTTTGTAAAAAAAAATAAAGAACGCTTTGGGTAAACTTCCTTATAATGTTCAACAGAGGTGAATGAAATTGGTCTAATAAAAACATGCCCAAACCCGGCACGGTGTTTGTTAATATTTATTTTTAGTTTAACGCCGTCTGGTTTAAACAAATCCTTAGATTGTCCGCTCTTGATATGGAAATAATGAGTGTCAAGTTTGACCGTTGCAAAGTCGTTGAATTCCAATTACTGTTACAGAAACAGATGAATCGTTTTATTCATGACATGTGAAATTTTACCGACTTTGAATCTTTTGGTATCTCTCACGTCTTTTCGTCTCAAAAAATGTCAAGTTCAACTTAATACACTGCTTCGATTAAATTGACCCGAAAATCTCAAAAGCCAAATATTGTTATGGAAACAGACGTGCTTAATTGCTTCCAATTTGTTGTAAGGGGGTGGGTATGTTAGAGTACAAGAAGCCCGACATAATTTAGAACATCAATTGAAAACATTCGTTGTAGGTAGGTACTACCACTTTTTAACTTATGCTACTTGAGTTTAAATGAACCCGGACAGGAATTGAGTCAAGTTCGTCTAAAGATTCGGAGAGTGTTGCAAAAATAAGCGATTACTATCAAAGTTTGGTAATCCAATTAGGAACAGTCAACAAAAAAGATAAGTATGCAGGATTGTCGGATATATGTAGTTGTAGTTTAATAAGAAACCGATGAATGTTCTCGAATAAAATTTAATTTTATTAATAGAAAACAAACAGCTCATTTATCAAATTAAATTTCAGTCGACAACATCCATCCGTTTCTTAATAAACTTCAACTATATTCGAAGATCCTGCATACTTATCTCTTTTTTTTACTGTACATCTATGGAACCTAAATATATTGTACATAATAAAGAGTATTTTATTCTGTTCTATTCTATATTTGTGTGGTATTGTAAGCAAGCACATTTTTAAATGTAAATGCAAGTACAATAATACAAATCTCGCGTGCAAGGTGCAGGTGTGAGCGTTCTAATTATGCAAGTTATTATCAACTTGTAGCTTGCGTGTTACCACTTATGGTAGGTAAAAACATATTTATGATCTAAATTCACAGTTTATAACTAGAGCTAATTGAGTTACTTGTTTATTGGGTATGGAAGTCACGGGAGTTATTACCTGGACTGTTGGGCTGTTGACAAAACGCCTTTAGAATTAGGGACTGTGTGTAAACGAGAAATAGGTATATCAGCAAGCAGCCACTTCTTATGCAGCAGGTTGCAATGTCCATTGGGAAAATTGGTACTTACTTAAGATTTGCGTTGCACTTAGGTTCATTAATATAGCCTCCAGGAGTGGCAATACTTAACCCTTAACCAGGCCCTAGAGAACTGCTGTAGCAACAATGTTTTTTTTTATGGATTCGTATAGGTACTTATAAAGGCTTTGTTTCATATTGCATCACTGAAACTGAAAAAAAAATGCTGAAAACATTAAAAAAAAATATGTGGGAAAACATAATCTCAATGCCCGCCTAGAGATTTACATTTAATATATAAATAAATTAAAATGAAGTACAAATTATATAAAATGTATGCATAAATCATTAGAATAACTCAAAAACTACAACATATCAAAAAATTGTACGACAAAAGTTTCGTTGTTTCGCCATGATTAATAAAAACGCGGCACCTGTTCATAAAACACTCAACCAACGGACAACCATAGATTGACTGGCTATAAAAGTGACATTTGCGTTCTGATTCACGCTTTTTTTGGTGTGACCATAGGTAATATAATTCTACAGTTTTTGACAGTAGTGGGCGGTATATCGCCTAAACCTGTTAGGAGCATCGAAAATACTATGTGGGAGGCATGTTCCCTTAACGTGGTTAAGGGAATCCAGTGGAAGGTATATCCAGTGCAGCCAGGGCAGTCGGCGCTATTATCATCTTGCAGACTGGCCAAAATGGTATGTATTCCTGAATAGTTCGTGCTGATACAAGATAAGCTTTATTTCCATATGACTAGAGACCAGAATTAAACTATCTATTCTACTACAATCACCAATTCATGTTTCTATATTTATGTCTATAATTTATATGGTGTACATAATAAAGAGTATTCTATTCTATTCTATTCCTGCCCAGATTAGTGACTATACTATATATAGGCTTTACCATTATTTTAAAGACAGACAGTGTTCAGACGTACTGAAATATCCTCTTACAGTAATAGCATCATTCCTATATAGGTACTGATAATGGTTGTCGCATTGATAGCCATTTGACCTCCGCAATTCTTCTTTAGATATAATCTTGACAATCAACAGTAAGAAATTCAAGTAAGCTGAGCTAATATCCCATTTTAAAGACGATGAAACAGTGCCGACTTAATACCTTCAAATCTGATAGCACGATCACAATTAGTAGTTTTAAAGCCCAATAGATTTGTAATAAAGATCGGTAGTGCTCAGTAATCAATAAGAACATCAAACTAATATCTATATACTAGTCTTCTGGGTACATTTTCGAATGACAGCGATGTGGACGAGTACTTCGACGCCTTTTTGAAGTGAAAACTTCTTAAGGCGCGTTGGGCATTTTTTGAGATGGGAAAAAACTATTGAATTCGCGCCACTGTTACCGTAACCGACACCGCTATAGATGTGTTCGGCTGTACTCGGTTTTAATGTATATCTGGTATGTCAGTGGCAAAGTATTCTGTTAGTGTTTTGTTTACACTTCTGTCGGCACTACCGGAGTGCCGCTGTTTGTTTTTTTTTTTCCGTTGGAAATCTTCATGGACTTCCTCCATCGTGGAGGTGACAGAGGGGCATGCCGGACTCGTATCGGCTAAAACCACTGCGGTGTTCCACCTCTACCTATGGCCGGGGGTGCGGGATTCGCATAAACATTCATCGACGCCTAAGTGTACTTTTGTTTGTGTTTCTGTATTTTTATGTACCTAAAGTTAGTTAGCTAGTCATTTCATCAGTGTAAATTGTCACAACTATTTAGTTGTGTAATAATGGTATATCTACCACAATTTAACTATTTTACAGTCGGCCAACGGGAGTGCAGAAAAATCGTGTAGAACGTCAAACATTTTTGACATTTCTCTGGTTCTATCAAAGAGCAGTGGTGGCCTAGCAGTAGCGATCGCGACTTACGAGTTGTAGGTCGTAGGTTCGAACCCAGGCAGACGCTTTACTTTGTGTAAATTATTTCATCTGTACCACTGCTCTCAAAACGGTAAAGTAAAACATCGTGAGGTAATGAACCCTCACTGGGCCCGCGTGGTGGATTACGGTTCGCTCCCTCTCACAGAGAGGAGGCCTGTATTCCAGCAATGGGAACATTACAGGCTGATTATGCAGGCTCTGCCAACAGTGTCAAATGTATGAACGATAAATGAACCACTGTGAAGTAACACTGTGATAATACTAGTCTAAGTAGGTAGGTGTCTGGAAGAACGATTCGCTTATCGTAGTGCATTCATATGGTATGTGTATCATCAGAAAGTGCATACAGTGTATGTTTTGTGCATTATCAGTGGTGTTCCGGAATGTTTGATGGGCAAGCAACTGTAAAATCTATGTTGTTATGATGTGAATGTACGAGCAAGCGTATGTTAAGCTATGGACTGATGTTCTGTTCAATATTTTAAATGAAATTGTTACAATATTAATTTTTAGAGCTTTAGGGCCTTTTCATACTAGCGCTTTGCAAGCTTCCTCAAAGCGGAGCGGGCGCGCACCGAACACGCGGCGCCATTGTTACTGAGTGTATTCACGCGACGAAAATGTTGCAAATTTACCAGGCGTCCGCGACGTCTTCGCTGTGCAGCCGCGGCGTGTTCGCGACGCATTCGCTGCGCTGCGCGCCCACCCCGCCCCGCAGCCGCTCGCAAACCGGTAGTGTGATAAGGCCCTTAAAGGGCAGAACAGATAAGGTACAGGCACATCATTTTCTGAACATTTTTATTAATACTTCTACGAAAGTTTCACACAAGCATGGCCAATGGAAAGTCAGTTTTAAAATAACAGTGTTAACTTTATGCTCATAAGTGTTTACTTAATTAAGAGCGTGTTCACCTGGTATTAAAACCGACTGCCTCATTAATGCATTTTATTATCTCACCTATGTTTATTTTTACTTGTTATAAACTTATTTATTGCTCTCATCATACACATAATATTTCCAGAGCTTGGTTGCCTTAATGTTTGAAATAGAAAAATTATTTTGGAAATCCAACTCGTTTAAAAGCACAACACTAACATAAAATCACGCCTTGTTTCTCCGAGAGGTTATGCAGAGGCGTAGGTACCCATAGTAGGTCCACCCCCATTTCGCCAGTTATGTTTAAGTCAAATGTGGCAGGCGCGAGCCTATTGCCATCATCCAGCCACAAATTCAGGCTCCGGGCTGCTACTGAAAAAACCTAATAACATTTTGCCGGGCTTGGAAATAGAACCCAGTACTTCATGCTCAGCAGTAGCGCCTGCGGCCACTATACCAACAAGACAGTCAAATGGCAAATACTGGCATGATTTCACAATATCAATGCCATACCATAAACTCAATCGTAGGTAATTGATTTTATTTACCTTCGAATTTACGATTGTCAAGTCTTTCGCAATAATGATTACTAAAACATTTGCTCCAACATTTAATTTTAAATAATTAGGTTGTTCCGTGGCAATGCTAATCGCTGCAAACAGCCATTATTTCCGTGTCACCGATTTTGTATGGATTGCGTAAAACAAATTGATCGCACCGTAATCTCTTTGTCGTGTGGCAGGGACCTAATAATAATAAAACTCTTCACACGAAAGAGATGAGGCGTAGGTCAACATAGAATACCAAGTTTATTTGCTGGCCAGGAGATTATTTTCCAGGCAAATTGAACCGTATTTTAAGCTAGTAAGGGTTCTATTTTGGTTTGAAATCTGGATAAGGGTGTTGCCAGATTTCACAGGTATGAAGGACTTTTTGTTATAGTTTTCTGTTTTAATAAGGAATTTTATACTCTAATAACAGTCCAAATTGGGTGTGAACGTTTTTTTGTGTGTTTATTAATAGTTTTTGAGTTGTTTATATTAAATTTTGTGAGGTCTTCGTGAAATTGTAGCTATTGAGGTTGGAACTACAAGCAAAAAAATATTTGCTGAAGCTAATTAGGTTAAAAAAGATTTGTGCAGAGGAAATGGACCTTAATAACATGTGTTAGCAGTATTTTACGAGCGGGTTCGAGCTATTAAAAGTAAATTAGCTAATTTTTGTCGGCATTTCGTCCTTCCTCGTTCCTTTTCTTTTGTGGAAGGAAAGGTTCGGTTTCGCAAATATTACTTTTGAGTAAAAAGGCACGTTTGTTGAAAGGGAGTTATGAATGAAATTGAATATTCCCTGATTTTAATGGTCCTTTTTTATTTGATTAAGTGGAGCCTAATAATAAAACTACTAATGATGACGCATTCGTGCATTTATTAGTTTTATTTTATAGGACAAGTGCCATTTTCATCATTTGTTTAGATTATTATTAGTAAGTTCATGTAAAACTATCCTTTGTTGGTTTTTACAGAAAGGCCTAATGCCGTGTTCCTATCTACAGATTGGTAGACGCCAGCACATCAAGCTACGACAGTATGTCAAATTGATTTAATAGATTTTCAACTTTATCATTACAACATACGGTTCAAAATTGATTGGGAAAATTTGACAGTTTCGGGTAGGTTGAGGTGGCGGCGTCTGTACCGCACCTTGAAACAAATTTGCCTAGTTGTTGTGTTACATTTCATCTTGCATTGCATAAATTAGGACGGATCATTTGTGATACACTTCATGTTAATTATGTTGCACCTATTTGTCGCCGGCATAATTAGATTCTTAATCTCACATTACTGGACTTAAAAGAGATTTATACCTACCTACAAATAAGTAAAATTGAAGTAATGTCAAAATAACAGCTTTTACTAATTGCATTTATGCAAGTATACGGTACTTATAACAAAAAAACATTTTTTAAATGTTTTTCTATCTGTCTGTTTGTTCCGGCTAATCTCCAAAATGGCTGTACCGATTTTATGAGGAAAATATTGTGAGGAGAGTTTTGAGTATGAATGTCGATGGCTATAAGAGTAGGGGAAGGCCAAAGAAACGATGGATAGAATGTGTTACTTATGATATGGTTAGAAACGGTGTGACTACAATATAATAGAGAAGTATGGAAGAAAAAGACATGTTGCGCCGACTTCAAATAAATTGGGATAAAGGCAGGAGAATGATGATTTCTTTCACTGTTAGTTAATGTTACAAGGAGTACAGTTCCGCTTTTCTCTTTTTAAAACTTAAAAAGAGAACAAAGATTCTTTTTTTTCAATAGCTCCTCCATTCCTCCTCTAGAAAAAATAAAAACTTTTTTCTCTGGTACCTACACCTCTAAGCGACACATTATTAATACCCGACATCCACGCGAACGAAGTTTCGGGCACAACTAGTCACACTAATATTATAAAGGCGAAAGTTTGTGTGTGTTTATATGTTTGTTACTTCTTCACACTCAAACGGCTGAACCAATTTTGATAAAATTTTGTATGGAGGTAGCTCACACCCTGGATTAACATATAGACTTTTTATTCCGATATTACCACGGGATCGAAACTTGTGCGGGTGAAACCGCGGGGCGCAGCTAGTATGGTATAAAAGCTCGATTAGAACTTCTAGTATCAATAGGTAAAGCTTCAATCTACCTCCACAATCAGTCCCTCTCCGTAGGTAGTAGGTACAACAGCCTACACTCACAAAACAATAAATGTCCAACAAAGCCATAAACTTATATACAAGCACGGAGTCACGCGTTACCAAATTAAAACTATCGAACGACTTGCATCACTCAAATTGCTGGGCTCTAAAGGTGGGCTGAGGGCCTAAGAGCCTTTGTCGGCACAAAACAGCACAGGTTGTAATTTGATAAAGTTGGGCCGCCTACAATACGGACCTTTCTTTGGGGTTGCCCACGCAACCTTCGATTATTGCAGGATGTTTGAATTTGTGGATTGTGGATGCGCCATTTTGGATAAGGGTGTTTGTTTTAGTTTGCGTGAGAACGCGACGTTGGGTTTGTGCGTTAGACTGTTATGTAAATAGCTTAGGTTAAAGTTATCCTTTTTTCGCAGAGAGTGTACTTTTCTTCACTTTATTACTCAAAAAGGCAGGAACTTACTTACTTTTCACAATGCTTCTTCAACTAGTGCACTCACTACATTCGACATGAATAGTAATACGAGCTTATTTTTATCCCAATGCAGGATAGGGACCTCTTCTCATACTAAGAAGGTACGAACATTGATCACCACGCTTGCTCAAGACATATATTTTTGATTAGCTTCTGCCCGCAACTTCGTCCACGTGAAATTTCACCCTCCCCCCATTCGCCTTCTTAGGGGTGGAATTTCGAGAAACCCTTTCTTAGTGGATACCTACTCTTCACAAAGAACACACCCTCCAAATTTCATGTCTCTAGGACTCGCGGTTTAGGTTGTGCGTTGATATATCAGTCAGTTAGGACTTTCAATTTTATACAGGGTGTTACAAAAAGGGTATATCAATACAAACGGGTTGAAGAGTGTATCTGGTCTAAAATCTCTGTGCAAAATGTCAGCTCAAAAGCAGTTACTTTGAAAATGCTTAATATTTTTTATTTCGATAGTTTATTAAATTGAAATCATAACAAACGTGTCACCGCACTACGAGGGTCATTATCTATTATCTGTAGTGTGTCTGTGCGCCTAGTACACGCACATCACGCCGCCGCGAGCCAGTGCAGCGCCGTGATGTCGAAATAAAAAAATATTAAGCATTTTCAAAGTTCATGCTTTTGAGCTGAAATTTTGTACAGAGATTCTAGACCAGATACACTCTTCAACCCGTTTGTATTGATATACCCTTTCTGTAACAACCTGTATATTAAATATAGATTTTTATTCTCATTATTTAAGACAAAATCATTCGCATACTGATAGATAGCATATTGTTTAGTTTCATTCGTATTTATTTCAATCTTTTCACACACACATTTGCATACCATACACACAAACAAACATCAGTTTTATTCCCAACTGTGCACAATGTGCATCAAATGAAAATCTCTTACATGCCACCTCCATCGAAGGCCACCTCCATCGAAGCCATGTTCAGGGACCAAAATTATACAGGTTTAATTAAATCGACATTAATCCAGGACTATTTGGGATAGAGACTCGTTTTATACGTTGCGTCGCTGTCATTATGTCGTTACCGTAAGTTTTTGGGGGACACGTCGGGAATTTGTTCGACGTTCGCTGGATTAATATCTCGACCTTTTTGTGGTTTACGATGTGGATTACTGGGTAGGTTTTTTTTTTTAAATTGTTAGGTTTTTGTGAACCTGTATTTAAAAGGCAAATAACTATAGGATAGTTTAGGTTAGGTATTAAGAAGGCCCTACCTATTTTTGTAGAATTTTATGTCAGTTAAAAACATAATTGATTCTGCATTAAGACTTACTCTACAGTCTAGATTCATAATTAAAACTAAATTAAATCTAGATGCTGTTATTATATTACTTACAAGACTATTGTGGCCAAAAAGAGTAGGTAGGTACCTATATAAATTAATTTTAAAAAAATGATGGTTTAAACACTAATATCCAGTGCCGTAACTGATATTCCAATATCAGGTAGCCACGCATAATATTCAAACTGTTTTTTGCGTACCTATTATGTACGACACATTATTTTTTGCATTTATTATGATTCAACAAATCCTGTTTAATCCACAATAAACATGTGTAAAGCATCTATTCTCATGATGAATAAATTGGTTGAAATAACAAACTGTTTTGTCGACCAAATCCCACCTTTGTCACAACCAGTTAACAATTTGAACCCCAAGAGCATTGATATTAAAATAATTTATGATAACAATAATTCAATACTTAATCCTGCCCTATTTTTATCATGAGCATAATAGCCAAAACATTTTGTATTAAAATCTGTAGGGCTTAGACAAATGTTTTTGTATTTACCATGACAATAATATAGTAGTTCGTTCCCAGCATCCAGTGGTCTAATTATCATATTTCGCAAGCAAACAGTAAAATTTTTCTGGCTGACATATATTCGTCAATAAACAATAGCAAAAGGTTTGTTTTTTCTGATCCTAATTGAGAAACACCTGCTTGGCATTTCACGCAATATGCTCAAGTTAGTTGAGCAAATTGAGTAGATGAGGCTTGCAACATTTGATGTTTTACATGATTGCATCTTTAAAATCATCGTGGTAGGTACATAGTAGGGGAATTTCGTTCTGTAAAAAGGAGAGCATGATAATCAATAAAAATAAAATGGATTTTACGCTTATTGACTTTTGCGTTAGTTGAATTAAGATACACGAAAAGTTTATTGTTTTGTTAAAGTAAAATTAAACAGTCAATAATTTTTTATACCTAATTAATTCATATGGGCAGTTAATTTTTTCTGCGTCCCAAATCCTGACAACACCACACATTAACACACCAATGGTCTACTACAAAATATTAGATTTTACGTTGGAAGCTTGGAACCGGCTGGGAAACACCAACATTTTGATAATAACGTCAGGTCAACGCCTTTTTTGTCACGTTCCCTGTCACCGTAAACCTTAGCACATGTTCCAAAAAGAGCAGCAAAAAAAGCAAATTAATTTGTCGGGTCACACACAACAACCCTTATCTGCATGTTTCTCAGGCAAACACTAAACTCTTCTTAATCGTTATGAAAACAAAGCTGGGATAACAAAACTGGCTGGATAAAAAAAAAAAAGATTCGTTTTTAAAATCAAAGACCCATTAGCCAATCAGTCAACGCAGGTAAAAGGAGGACTTATTGGAAGTGGTCGAAATTAGGGCCATTATTTTAATTATAGAGTAAACAAAGTCGAGTCTATGGGTTTTTATAACAACAATTAAGTTCAAGTTTGACTAATCTAATTTTGGGTAATAGTAATTTTTGGGATAGAAGAGATACTTATTCAATGATCTGCCAAATTAAAGATGAGGCATCAAAATATGGTCTTCAAGGAAACAATTTCGCTTGCAAGGCAAACACGATTTTAAATGCAAAAAAAACTTCACCAATCTATCCTTCTAAAATCCTTTTGGTGGTCTAGAAAATCATTAAATGAATCATGTTAGTACAGTCGTAGCTGGGCAAGGTTTTGGCGTTGTGAGATTAAGTTTGGCGCATGTACTCTTAGTGTACATGATTTTAAAAAATGCTTGTCATTATTTTATGGTTATTGCCATAATTCATTTTTTAACGTTTAGAAGAAAGTTAAAGAAAGGAAAAACACATCTAACGACTCTTCTCTTGCCAAGTTACGTGCCGACTGTACCTAATCAGATAATAACCCGATAAACGCGTCAAAAAATTTCTACAATCAAAGTAAACAAAAGAAAACAATGTCACTGATAACGGAGGGGACAGTGAGAGAGGAACAGGGATTACTCTCCCCTGGTCTTCCCATAATCTTCCCCTGACAGGCTTCAGTCAAGGCGACCCTGCTTCACACTGGATTAACCACGTCATTGATGTGAAAAGTGATATAAAGCTACCAATCCACCTTTAATCACCTGTGCTTTTTGAGGATTATTGAGGCCTCATATTGTTTGCTAAATGGAGGAGACACATTTTGATTTAGGTACATGGATTTAATGAGAATTGTTTTGGGTATTTATTTTCCAACACTGAACATTATAAGAGTTTTACCGTATTACGCGTTTGATCCCTGTAATCGATAGACAAGACGGAAATCTCGCAAAAGGTAGAAATCACACGTCCACCGTATTTCTCAACCTGACATTAAATTTCATGTTATACGATCACTTCTTACAGATGCTCACAGGTTTACGCAATCTAAATCAAAATGGATCCTATAAAATCCTCTCATAACTCGTCCGCTGCAAAATATGAGGTGCAAATATGAACGCCTTATTTAGTAATGTCGGAAACAAACCAGTTGCCAGTAGCCTGAGAAACTCCTAGTTGCGCGCCTCCAGGGAACTAAATCATAAAGATTCATTCTGAACATTGCAGCGATCTGATGAACGAGTGCGGTCTAAACCACCTAGTGCCGGGTTAACATATCGTGATATCATAGACGACGGCTTCTTAAAGATTGCAGATCTTCCCTCTCGAGCTCAGCAACTAGTTGAAGAGAGATGGGCGATAATGTGATTAGTCGAACGATACTTGATAGCCCCGCGGCATTCGATTCTCAACTGCATAAAAACCAGGCGACGTCCACACTACACGCACGCATTCAAAGCTCTGATTACACAACATGACACGCACACACGCGCTCGCTGTGGGATTAACGTCAGACAACCCGTTTCCTGTTACCTGCTCTGGAGCAAAAAGCAGACGTCGCTCAGTAATTTAGAATTAATTTCACATTTGAAATCAAAACATTGCTCTTGTAAGTAAAAGCGGAATTACATAGAAAACGCTGTAAACCCAACCGAGAAGATTACGTCGAAACATTGGATTCGCTCAACCGTTTTGAAGTCTCTATTTTCTAACACCGAAAATGTCTGTAACAAATCCGTACAGCGGACGCAATCTACGGGACTTAAAACAAACAATTACTTCGGTTTATTTGAAAAGGAGAGAAAAAAGTGGAGCAATCAAATCGGTGCAGCTACCGAGCGGCAAAAAACTTCGGTCTGGGATGTGCGCGGTCGATGTAACGGGCGAAGCGGCGGCCGACGCGACGTAATAAGGTAGCCGATGAGAACTTGGCAGATCGTTTCCACGTACCTCCACGGCTTTCACTCGATGCTAATGCAAGCGCATGTAGCAAGAAATTACTTCATTTATTAAGTTTGAAGTTCTACGTCTAGGTAGAAGTTGTTTAAAGTTAAAACAATTTCTTTTGTTTTCAACTCGCGCAAGAAACCCTAGAGATGAGTTAATTATTTTGTTTTACTAAAGGTTAAAAAGAAACAGCAAACAAAGTATAAGACCTATTGACCAAACAAAACATGTGCAAGCAAATACATGGTAGGTACCTAATAATAAAACATACAAGTGAAACAAATTAATACCAGAAATTGTAGGCACCATTAACCGATATTAATAGAAGTCACCCAATCAATCACTAAAAGATGACAGACCAACAATTTCAAATCAAGATCGAAGACCATGCAGTCCATGCATCAGCTGGGAACGCGTTACTAATTCCAGGCAAGGTGACACACTTTCCTCGAAGCAGTCCGCCAGGGTACCGTGGCAAACTGACTATAGATTTTCATAAATAACGCACAAGAAAGATTCAAACAATAAATAGTAAAGATTCGTTTCGCCCAAACCAGCTGCGCTAAGGAGCGCGTTGAATCGCGCGATTTGATACGCGCCTCCATCAACTTTGCTTTTGTCAAAAGGTAAGCTAATAAAGTTTAGCAGATGTGATCTTCTAAACAAGACACGAACAAATGATAGTTGCAAGGAGCTTGATAACATCGTAAGAAAACGTACGACGATCTCGGAAGGCAATTTTCTCTTTATGATATGATTAATGTTCTCAGAAAAGTGAAGGTAAATCTTCACAACAGGATCACACAAGCCAAGTACCAAAGACAGAAACCTTAATAATGCAATTCAAATAATTTTCTTGTACGAATGCTGTTGAATTAATTTCGGAATGCGAACATCGTTACTGGCGACAGCGTAGAGAGAATTTGGCATCACAAGCCTCCAAAAAACGCGGTCCACTTTATTCCAGCTATCGCCACACGATCGATATCGAACACATATTTAAAAAGTTAAACTTTGCCGTTAAAGAGCATACCGCGAATTCTTTGTGCCCTACAACATTCTGATACGGACAAAGAAGCGGGTCTGCATCATTATAGCCTATTGTAACGAATTTAAAATTTTCCAAATGCGAATTCGTCAAACGTAAAACAATTCGATACGCGTTTGAATTTGTTGTTCGGGCTGGTTTCAATTCAATTTCTTCGTCGTCCGAACCGCTCGCGTAAATTGGGTCGCGTAAACGGGTCCGCCCTTTTGGGACCAAAACGTTATTTTTTTCACACAGATTGCGCGTTCTTTGATCTCCAGAATGTGTGCGTTAAGCGTTTCCTTCGCTTTGTGCTGGCGCTGTGTGTGTCTTGTACAGACGACGCCTCCCGACAACGACACCCAGCGGGATGTAAAAATCAAACAACTACGAATCGCAATGATTTTTCCCTTTTGCTTTTTACTTCCAGAAGGGGTGAATTTATATCTAATACATATACATTAAAATCAATAGTTGATTTTCGAACAAAAGGAATTTATATCTGAAGAGACAACTGTGTCATACTGCAGTGAGGTCAGGTATCTAAATCCGGAGTGAGAGCGCCAACGTGTCAAGAACTCGGAAACTCAGTCTTGACACAGTTCAGTGTTATGAACATTACTTCATCCATACCGGGGAGAGTTTAGCACGTCGTAAACTGTTGGATCCATTACGCCGGGACGCTCAAGATTATTCTCGGCTTACTTTATGTGCTGGCGTTGAACATGATCCAATATTTTTCTATGGTTTCTTCTTCTTTATTATTCGGTTTGACAAGTGAATTGTGAGTGTAAAAGATTTAGTTTGCGACGTTCGTGCGGGGAGCTCATTCAGGTCGACGGTGGATGGTTACGAGCGCGCGAAGCCGGAGGTCGTATGGAACAGTGCCTAGCACCTTATAAACTGCTAGAACTTGTTAAGTCTTCAAGATACTTGTATGTACCGCTTGTGAGAATTTCGTTTGAAATAAGAGCGTTCTTCTTTTGAACACATAACTATAGTTTATTTTTTATTGCGTTTGTTTCAACAACAACTGACCTTTTTAACCAATGTTGTTTATCACGTAGGTACCTTAGAGACTCTGTGTACTTTACTGTTTATTTTTATGTGTAGGCAGATCATAGGAATGGTTTATGAACGTTTCACGGGCATGCATTAAGTCCTCAAGATATTAAGGTCGTAAATAATTACAAAAACATCGTATCTCACAATTATAATGTGAGGTATGACCATAAAAAGTAACGTCGGTGGGTCTCATATATTCCCGTGGGGTCCGAATAGAGCGCACAATATTTTATTATAAGTAGTGAATGGTCGTTTGAGCGACCAAAATACGCGTCTTTGTTCGATGTGAGGTCCCGTCTTTCGGCTCAGGTGACACTGCACCGTCACTAATTCGAATTCGATTTGAAAAAAAAAACATTATTATACCGAAAGCGAAACGCGTAAATGAAAAAGAGCACTTCTTTTGTACAGTTCTGTTTAGTGTATACCGACTGCACACACGCAGAGCGCAAATTTTTCGCCTCCACGGGGTTAAGTTGTAACGCTACAATACACGACAAAAGATGCACCGTTACAAATGTCAGAAGTGTATAAATTAATGGCGACAACCATTTATTTGTTCCTTTTGTCTCGAACAAAGTTGCTTTGTCTATTTAGGACGTAATAATAGAAGTGTTTAGCGTCAGTGCTTTTGTTGTTTCCAAATAATAAGTATTGGAGTGATGAATAGATCGCGTGGAGCGCACGACAAGACATTGAACCGTGATTTTCCTCGCACATTAGTTAAATAAGTTGGACAGAAAGATTTTGGAACGTGAAGATATTTTACTAAACACAAAAGACAGAGATAATGCTTGTTCAAGCTGAGACCTAATGAATCATCGCTAAAATAGAAACGTACGGTAAAAAGTATCCAACACCGATTTCAACCTTATTGTAACCGTACCAGAAGTAGATGTACACGTAAATAAACACTATGATAATTGTGTTCAACCCTGCATTACTTACATATAGACAAACACTCAGACAAATCTGCATAAAGCTCACTAATGGCATATCACGTCACTTGAATTACGTATATATTGAGTAAGCATTACGAATACATAATACATATGCAAATTGCTTGATAGTTTTGATCGGTATATAGCAGAAATAGGTAGATCAACCCAACCGGTATGATGTTAGGCCATAATGTAAACATCAGATGCGGTGAAAGATCTCGGTTATAATGAAACAGGTCTGAGAGAGGAAATGCGTGCAGTAAATGATAAAGATTTACATACTGACGCTGTTGAACGCGATCTGGTTTGTACGCTCAATATTTGCTGAAGAATAGTTGTGCTTGCTGGAATTTTAGAATTAGATAAAAGGTTCCAAGAACTAGGCGTATATTACAATGTAGCTAAATTCCAATCATAATTATGGATTTTAGTTTTCACATTTAATTTTGATTTAGGTTAGCAAATTAATTTTGAACCCTTTTGGATCATGATTGTAGTTTATCCATTCCAAGAATGAGATAAAGGTTACGATCGATAGCAATAAAACTTTACTAACAATTAACTTATCTTTGAAATCTCATCTGGTACTAGAAAATCACTTACGGTACTTTGCAGTGAAAAGTTAACAGTATGTTTTAATTCGAAGATATCAAAGTTTAAAGTATCCATGAATTACAAGAGACACATTAATATCCAAAAAGCAGTAGCATCGTCATTAAAATAACGCACAACGACATAACTCAAATGACTAAACGTTAAAAGTAAGTATTAATAAAACAAATGAATCTAATGATGAATAATAACATGATGAAACATTCAGATAAGTTCGGGGAACCAAAGTAATAAATAACAACAATAATAAACGTTTGGAAACATATTTTAAACGGATAGAGATTAACAATCGAAAACCTATTAATGACTAATCAAGGATTTGGGATTCTACCGGTATAAGAATATTTTTAATATCTCTAAATCATTCGAGCGGATGAACATTCTTAGAATCCCTACTAAATTATGTCTCCATATTGTAATATAGGGACAGATTTAAATTATATTCTGACATAGGAGCGAAAAATTCCGTCACTAATCGGGATCCAATAAATTTTTCATGCAAATTTTGTGCTTTTTGGTATCACCGTTCCGAGAAAGATTTCTAGAGAAAAAAATAAATCAAGCATTTGATTTTCGAAACAATCGTTTAAGTCATGCGGAGAATTCAATACAATCTGAACTTTAACAGGAAATAGGATGCGTTGTATAATGCATTCAGGTGTCTAACTAAATTCATGGCAGACGTTTTTAGGATATTTTAAAAGAAAAAAATCTGACGCCATAAAAGGAAGATAAAAACTAAACAGCTTTCAAGTGTTGTCTACGGACCTTGTGGATCGTGTTAAAGAGAGTCTGGACAAAGGATAAAGGAGGCCTAATACTTCCTACCACGATAATATTTTAGCACGTCTCGTTAAGCCCCAGATTAGATGGGCGATCGGATAAAGAAGTTCATACATTTTAATCTGTTCCGTACTGTATAAGCAACGCTTTAAACAATAGACGTAAACAAAGAGAAATAATTCCCAAGAAAGTTATGGCAAAAACCTTTTCAAATTCTCACTTTTTATCTCCGTAATCAGTGGTTGGTTCTTGCTCCTATTTTTCTTGCTTACCGCTTAGAAAGATGAGCGATACCAGCAGTATGACGCCTGGTTAGTAATCTCCCTCCATGCGTATAAAATGCGCGTTTTTATCGTGACTAACAATCACAACGAGGCATTCAAAGCAAAACATGAAATAAAAACTGTAAAAAAGATTCTTCCGGTACCGGGAATCGAACCCGAGCCTCCTGGGTGAGAGCCAGGTATCCTAGCCACTAGACCATACCGGATGCTGATTTCGCAAATGAAATTGCTCATTGCTAGGTATATCCAACGAAGTAGGTCGATAAGCTAATGATATCCGCATGGTTCTTTTTATAGGCAACAAGGCTGGTTTATTTTAGTTTATTTTATTCAAGTTCTTTATAGATAAGCGGAACAACAGAGTGTTATGAAGTAAAATTAGCACTGTGTTCATTGCCATTACGAATGGGATAAAGAGCTTAGTTATAATATTATGAGTGGTCCGTTGTGTGAGGTGCAACGTTGGACCACCCACAGTGTTGTATGGTCTTGGACCTATTGTATTCGACTTTTGCCTAATGTAATACAATTTCTAACTGTGGGAATGTACCTACTACGGAAGCCGACTGTGTGATTAGATTAGTGTGAATGAGTGATTTTGTTTGACGTTTTGGTGCATGTTGATGCGTTTCTGATATTAATCGTGAGTTTCATACGTAAGTGCATCTATTGTTTAGATCGCACATAGGTTAAGTAACTTTAGGACTTACCTACATGGAAAATTGATTTACTTGCAAGAGTTATATTGTGTTTGTTTGAAGATGAAGAGAAGAAGGAGACTTTTTCTCTTCAGCAAAGAACTTCGCTCATTTAATTGCTAAATATCACAAAAAATATTAGAGTTCAATGAAAAGCCAAATCTTTACAAAATAAATTTTCTCATTTTTTAAGTGACACAAACCTTGTGTACTAACTACTAAACTTGTACTTATCTATTATAGGTATACAAAATAATCCAATCCCGATTAATAATTAAAACAGTAAAAATCTCGTCTATCCGTTACAAAGCTGTTCCCATATTATAATATCTCATTGATGCGAACAGCAAAGAAAAAAACATCGATAGGAAATCCACCCGCTAATCCTGAGAACTGCCGTACATAGCCATCAGCGCCACCTGTTGCATCAAGTGTGAACTACCGGTATACAGTAGCTACAGGGAGTAACAAGAATTCATTACAATGAAACTAAAGACAAGTATCTTTATTGAACCCGTTAAAGTAATGGCATGTTATGTATTTTTCTCTCTTGGTGTAATGATTTCCGCTGCTGTTTTTGGAAGAGGAAAGTATGGTCATGGATGCAACGTCTAAGGAAGAAAGGATTGATACAGCTATTAGATGGTTTCAACTATTTAACCGCTCTAATTCATAACGGTCAAATATGTCACAATATAGAAATACATGATTGTCTTCAGAGAAGTTGCTTACAACCAAGTACCTGGTCGTATTGGTATTCAGAAAACAGTAGAGTACAGATTCTCGTAAGAATTATCTCAAACCAGTTAGCACTGCTTTTTATTAGCTCTCTTCTTGCATCGCTGTAGGTACTTTAGACCAATGTTGTTAAAGGATTCGGCAAGTTTTTGAAGTAGGTATTTTCTTAATTGCAATTTTGCAATGCTATCCTGCTATTCCTCAACTAGACCCTAGTTGGTCCATTCAAATGAAGTATAGTGTACAATAGCACACCTCGGACACTCCATACAACGCTCGCAAAATAATTACCAATTACTACTACATAACCACGTGACGTTTGTATACGTGCAAATGTGTGCGTGAAATCTAGTAGGGTTGGAAAGCGATTTGTGTTGGGGAACCGAACAATGACGGCGCTGTCCGAACGTGTGCATTATTATGAAGTGACCTTGTAGTTCAATTGTTTATTTATATAATGGGGTTAGTAATGAAATAAAAACACTAAAATAGTTAAGTTTAAATGACTTATCTGTTAATAATCCGTTATTAAATCGCATGGTATTAAAAATGCGAAATCTTACAAACAGTTTATGTAAATACGAATTCGGACGAATACCTCGAAGTGCGGAGTGAGGTGCGGTATCTGATATAAGCTCGGGGAAGGGAGCGACCTTTCTGTACGTAGTACTATTAAGTATTCTGTGATGACAATAGTTTCACAACAATGAACCCATCAAACACAATACTCTCCTTTACCGATCCGTATAAGTGCTTATTAAATTTTATGAGTTCTAATACATTACTCATAGAGCAATAAACAAACATGTGTCGGTACTTAAGACTCTGAAACCAGACGCGGTGTCAATCAATTGAAATTCTAACATTAAGCATATGTTACAGGCGTGAATAACCACATTATAATAATTCCTCTACTAATGGTGCGAGTGATGGAACTCACGTGAAAGTCACATGGAGATCATGCTGAACGGAACACGTCTATTTTACTTGCTGTTTATTGTTTTGTCATTGTTTGCTGTTTCAGATAATAAGGATGCAATATCAGAAGGCCAATTCTTCTAATTCAAAACGTTCAAAATTTAGTCGCAATCTCATCTCAGCGACAATCAATGTCAAAAACTGGTCAAGAATATAGGGAAATTAGAGGCATTTTTGACAGATTGAGAATGAGATCAGACTGTGAACGTTCTTAAAATTATGAGAATTGCCCCTCCGATATTTTGTTTGATTTGGAAAGCAATATAAAAGATCTTGAAGTTATAATCGAGGGAAATTCTCTGGAACCTGATAAAAATGGAATTGCCTTTTATTGACAGAGTGGAGTTAGTAACCTTGAGTATAATCCCGGCTCAAGAGAAACGTTACAGATATCCAAGTCTTCATCGCATGCCCCCAGTAAAGTGAGATAATAATTATAGATTTTTAAATACCCAAATTAATCAATTATGACTTACTTACAATGGTTTTATAGATACTGATGGTGACAGAGTGACAGTTCCTAACAAAATATACAACGACAAGTAAATAATACAGACTCAAGTAGCAAGCGAGTAACGAACACATAGTACGGGTGTCGGTATTAGGTAGCCTATAATGTCGCGACCTATTTATCAAAGTCGTATTAGTAGGTGACACGGAGGCGTTAAACATATGGCGTAGAGGCCCAACCTCACAATAATCCAAACGAGCCGTGTTATTATTTAGAAATGAAGTGCTAAGTAAATTATACGAATTAAGCTTATGTTGGTAACATGTGTTGCTTGATTTGCCCTTTCGTCTGAGAATTGATAATGACGATAGAATAGATTTTCCAAATGTCGTTTTAGAAGCAGAGCAGTTGTGGCCAAGTGGTAACGGCCGCGACTTAAGAGTTGTAGGTCGTAGGTTCGAATCCAGATAGGCGCTTTACTTTATGTAAATTATGTATTTCATCATTACTGCTCTCAAAACGGTGAAGGAAAACATCGTGAGGAAACCGGCATGTCCTAGAACCAAAAATTCGAAGGCATGTGACATCTGCCAACCCGCACTGGGCCCGCGTGGTGGATTACGGCCCACTCCCTCTCACTGCGAGGAGGCCTGTGTCCCAGCTGTGGGAACAATATAGGCTGATTATGATGATGATGATGAGTTTTACAAGCTTTTTACCCTCTTGGTTAGTCACACCTTTTATTGTTTCTCTTTCGTCACTGGATCCATTTACTGAAGATCGAGCCTGGGTCTTAATATAACTCTTCTCTTTTGTTTATTCATTGAGTCATACCTACTGTCCTATCTTTAGATTTATTAGAACGTTGGTGGTGGGGAAAACCTGGAAGGTATCGTTTTTATATCATCTAACTTGATATTTATCTTTAGAGCGCTATTCTATATGACGAATCTTGGATATTGCCTCATAATCCGATATGGGTACTTAATAGTCACGATAATTCTAGTGCGACTATATGGTGGATTGGTGGCTACTATAAATCAATTAATTAAAGACACCTTAACATTCCATTGTGTGTACTATAAAGTCTAATATGACCATCTTTAACAAGAACCTCTCCAACATTTCATTACTGGACCTCACAGCATTATATACTTATTCGCGTCGAGATATCCAAGTTAATAAATCAAGAAGGATAACGTGTAATGGACACCGCTCGACCGTCCCCGAAGAGACATAAATTTGGTTTTGTACTTTTTTTGGTTAATCATTCTGGTGTGGCAACATTGCGAGTGAATAATTAGGTTTTAATACGATTTTAGTTGTTTTAGGTGTTTTGTAACGTAATTACTAATTAGCTGACTTTGGTATTGCGGTAGTCATTGCGTTTGTGTCAGTAAGAGTACTTTATTTTTGATGGAAAGACTTCTTCCTCATTAACGTAACTAGTTTTCCAGTTTATTTTCAGGGGTTTTTCCCGTTTCTGAATATCCTTGAAGAATTTAAAGAGTTTTCATTTCATATGAATTTCCTTGCATTATATTTTATTTATGATACTTACACAATCTAAGGTCGCTCAGCACGCTATGGAGCGAGCGGGCTATGCTCGGAGTTTCTCTGAAGGATGCAATCAGAAATGAAATTATCTGGAAAAGGACCAGAGTTAACAAACAAACAGAGAGCAAACAGAGAGCTTGCAGAGTAAGCAAACTGATGTGGCAGTGGGCTGGCCATGTTTGTCGAAGGAGGTGATGGCCGGTGGAGTAGACGATTCCTGGAGTAAAGACTGCGTATCGGCAAGCGTAGCATGAGACGCCCTCCAGCTAGATGGGCGGAAGACTTATTAACAACAACCTAATCTCCAGCTGAGTTCAATGGACTCCTGAGTACCAGAAATGAAGCAGCAACAAACCACGCTGAAGGCGGAGGACAGGGTGTTGTGGCGCAGCCCGGGAGAGGCCTATGTCCAGCAGAGAACTGCGATAGGCTAAGTTGATTGACTTACACAAAGATTTGAACTTGTATATTCATAGCTGAATTCAATCGATTAATTATATAACTTTGTATATTGTTTCACTTCTACTTTATCGTTAGTCAAGTCTACGGACTGATTTATACTTACTTGACCTCCGCAGTTTTAAGTAGTCTTACAAAACTCTTACTTTGAAGTTATAAATCAGTATCAAAGACTAATAAGATCTTATTACGCCACTTTAAGGTATTTTCAACCACTTAGCCTTTTGTTCTGACCATATCAGATCAAGACCACGAGTAGCTTTTTATTTTGTAAGCACTAAACCTTATCTTCATTGAAAATCTAGAATGATTGGGTTCAAGATTTTGTAAATAATATAAAGTGTTTATAAAAGAATTACGATTGTATTGCATGATGGTAATTATTCAAGGTTTGCATAAATCTTGCTTTTATGAAATTAATGTTAAGCTCTAAAGGTTTTTACAAAATAATGAAAATATTTAGGAATCTCTATTTTTTTGTAGGTATCCGTCTGTTTAAAAACAAAGCGATCTACGGGATGACTCTCAGAACTAACTAAGAAATTAAAACTAAAAGCATTATCCGTCGCCAAATCTTCCAAAGGTGGGTAACAATTAACTAAATTAATTCAAATATTTATTCTGCAGCATACACAATTAAATTTATTGTCAGTCATTATTATCTATATAAAATTCAAAGTCCTGACTGACTGATATATCCACGCACAGCCTAAACCGCTGGTCCTAAAGACATGAAATTTGGAGGGTGTGTTCTTTGTGAAGAGTAGATATCCAGTAAGAAAGGGTTTCTCGAAATTCTATCCTTAAGAGGGTGAATGGGGGGAGGGTGAAATTTCACGTAGACGAAGTCGCGGGCAGAAGCTAGTAAGAAATACAATATCCTTTAGCGTTTTCTAAGAAAAGATGTTGTGATAATTTTAAATGTTTGCATTGTTTTACATATGGCTATAAAGGATCTCATAATTTTCTAGCTTAATATTTCATCGCCAAAAATATAGTGTTATTTAGTATTGATGTTTTATGACATTGACTCCCCCATTGGTCTCGTGGTTGCAAGCGCGATTGCTGAAAGTGGGGTTCTGGGTTTGACTCCCAGGTCGGGCAAAATATTATTGGGTTTCCCATTAGGAATTTTTTTGTAGGCAGCCCGGAGTTTGGGAGTTGGCGGTTTAATACTCTCGTGCCTCGGAAAGCACGTAAAGCTGTTGGTCCTTCACCTGATCTCTCCCCGGTCGTGTCGAATTGTCGTCCCATCGAACTATGAGAGTAAAGGAACAGAGAGTGCACCTGTGGTTGCGCACACACTTGTGCAGTATAATCATCATCATCATCATCATCATTTCAGCCGAAAGACGTCCACTACTGGACATAGGCCTCCCCCAAGCACCTCCACTTCGACCGGTTCTGTGCCTCCCGCATCCAACGAGTTCCTGCAGCCTTCACAAGGTCGTCGGTCCACCTTGTGGGAGGCCTTCCAACGCTACGCCTTCCGGTACGCGGTCGCCACTCCAGAACCTTTCGGCCCCATCGGCTATCTGTTCTGCGAGCAATGTGCCCTGCCCACTGCCAGTTAAGTTTGGCAATTCTTCGGGCTATGTCGGTTACCTTGGTTCTCCTGCGCCTTTGATTCGATCGAGACATGGGCTGTACTGCACTATAATGTCTATAAGTAATTTCTTCTGCGTACTTGGCAAATCCATTGTGATTGCCACCGTGACCGAAATCGGTCGGTAGGCTAATATTAATATTCATGACATTTAAAATACCTAAGGCAACCGTGAGGTAGATCATAATTTGCATCTAAATATAACTAGGAGATTTAGGCTGTAATTCAACTAAAAACCTAGTTCAGCTTCCTAGTTGAAGGCATGTCATTTTACCAAAACTCTTCACACACGGTTTCAAGGTTTGTCATATGACGACGCAATCTATACCGTTGTTCCAAAAATAATAGACCAATAGACTTTAATTCAAATGGAGTGCTGCTGTAAATAGAACTGAAATCAACCATTTTAGTTAATTCCACTTTTCAGCTACGAATCCGAAGTAATCCTGGCATTGACAACCCCTGACCTTAATAAACTAAAACACTCGAAAACAAAAGACTTATAACACACGAGTACACTTAACGTCTGTACCATTCATCATTCTAGAAAATGTCAGCATCGACTCTCGACTCCGTCAGAAGATTCCTCTTCAGCAACAAAGCGGCTTTATTGTCTCAAAACAAAGACATTGGTTCAAGGCTTAGCGTAGAGCTTTAAAACAAGCGACAAGGCCAATGTCGTGTTGAAAACGGATCGACGGATTTCGATCTTGGCTTCACAAGGCTACGTCGAAAATGTCCGTATTTTGGCGAATTTCGTTTTGTTCTTCTGTAATTAATGCTTTTAGAGATGACTTTGTTATCGAATTGGGCACCTACTGTATTAACTTGCTAAGAAAATTATCGAGACCCATTCTTATCTTTTGATTTGTACAGTAAGTTGCAGGAAGTTTTAACAAAACCAGTATAAACTAGCTTCTTATTCTACTGAAATTCCCTACTAAGCTACATCAGCTCAATGTCAAAGTGTTACAACCAATGTACGGTTGACTGTACCGTCGTTATCAGTGCTTAACTCGATTTCCACAATCATTTAACCTTTGCTTCATCAGTACTGATTTTATCTACATATGTAGCTCACACACGCGCCTATCAACTGAACTTCCGATCTAATCTGACAATGAACATGGCCGTTCAGTGCCTCTACCACCGTCTTCAGGCCATGGCCTCAGTAGTGACAGACTAGCGTTACAGCGGCATGCCAATTACTAAGGTAACGTGGTTCGAACACGCGAACATTGGAGTCAATTTCGTGCTTAGAGAACGACTGCTGGCTTTCTATGTTTATGAGTGCGCTCCAAGCCGTTTATCTATGCAACGTACTGCTTCCTCTATTGCACGTTTTGTTTGATCATATTTATTGTACCGCAACTCAGGCCCATTACTTAACGGAGCTTTAAATCGTAGTAGTGTCTCATTAGAGAATGTATTCGGAGCACTACATTCTCTTTGTATCTAATCTAGACTCAGTAATTCTCTGATAACGTTTTGAATTGCCTACTAGATGGTTCCCGATGATCATTAAGTGTAACCATTAGTTATGTCATTACTTTTCTCCTTTCCTGCTATTGAAAGCACTGTAGTAATCTTGGTTGTTATTTCTAATAGATACCAGTGTATTAAATCTCAGAGGATTCTGGGAAGATATCGGAGTAATCAGAAGTACCTAATTTAGTTGAAGATTCTACAAGTTTTTTTGATGTTAGATGTGTAAAAGATAACGTAAACAAAATGGAAGTGTCAAGAAAAAACGGATCGAGAAATATAACAGTCCAAATGGACTCTCCCAACTTGGGGTATTTAATGTCTTTATAAGTGCCGTCAGACATAAAGTTAATGAAACAGCCATTTTATTGATCTACCTGCGAGTTGACACGAATCCCGCCGCTTCCAACCCTGCATTATGTTTTTCTACAAATCATTTTCCATCTTTTTCTATCCCATTAGATTTTATGAGAAAGAAAAGAATAGCGGCATCCTAAAAACGTGCATTAAGAAAAGGACATTTCATTTCGAGAATAAGACCCCCATCATTTGATAAGCCGATGAGACATTTTAACATTAATCCATTAGGAGATGGAAATATTTCAATTATTTTCCAATTACCATTTTTAGGGTTCCGTACCCAAAGGCTAAAAACGGGACTCTATTACTAAGACTCCACTGTCCGTCTGTCTGTCTGTCTGTCACCAGGCTGTATCTCATGAATCGTGATAACTAGACAGTTGACATTTTCACAGATAATGTATTTCTGTTGCCGCTACAACAACTAATACATACTTAAAACAGAATAAAATAAATATTTAAGGGTCCCATACAACAAACGTGACTTTTTTACAGTTATTTGCTCGATATTAATAACGGCAACAGGTAGACGCTTGAAATATTCATAGAATATTTTTAGTTGTATATTCTACTTAAAAATAAATAATTAAATTAAAATAAAATAAATATTTAAGGGGGGCTCCCATACAACAGACGTGATTGTTTTGCCTTTTTTTTCCTTGTGGTACGGAACCCTTCGTTTGCGAGTCCAACTCGCACTTGGCCAGTTTTTTTTTATTGTCAGAGTCATATTAACCAAATATTTTGGTCAAGTTATGTAATGGAAAAAAGGAGGTTAGGAAATAAGGAATTATATTCATTGAACTTTCACCTTTCCCAAGTATCATCCAAAATGTAAGGATATCAAGGTCACAAGTAAATTGAATAATTTAATCTACCGTACCCTTAATATGAAGGTTTCGTCACGGAAGCTCCACATTATGAATACGATTATTGCTTGACATACACAGAACTTGGGTCCCATATTGTCAAGTTTATGTAAGGTTAGCATGCTGCTGTCCTATGTAACGTTTGTAAACAAATATCCGCTTATCAGGAACCGCTTACAGGTGAATATCAATAAGGTCTTTTCTCCTCTAAAATATTGCTTTAGGATTTCCTTTAACGTTAGTAGGGTAGATTATACGTCTTTGCCCTTACTATCGGTTCTCGAATTTTTCAACGCGACTTAATTTTACGTAGCTCAGAGTATCTTACTGTTACGGCCACTAGGTGTATTTTTTTTTGTTGTGTCCCTTGGTATATGTAGATATTGCTGTCAAACGTCTTTAATTTCTTCATTACTGTCTTTTGAGCGCTGTTTATGACACACATGAGATGAGACAAAGTCATTACTTGTACCTACAGGTTTAGTTTTTTAGTCTTCAGGGGCAAACATGAAATATATCCATCCATTCACGATTCGGGCAATAGACAGCATAGAAAATCAATTTAGATCGTAAGCACAGATGGTATGAGAATTATCACATCACCCTTATAAATATGACATTTTCATAATTTCATCACATATCGAGATCAACAAGCCATCGCCACCCGCATACCAGACAATTGATGCAATCATCGCCAATGAGATTTCGGGGTGTGTAAAACGGAACTGTAATTGCATTGGCCACAACCAAATTATTGTTATAGTAACTATTCAATGATAATTTCATTCCGAAGTCTGCGGGTGAAGGATGGGTGAGGCAATAATTTTGATTGTGGCGACACAGTTTATGGCTGAGTGTCCCCTCGGGTATTTTGATATGGTTTGTTGGCTACAAGATTTATTTGCATTGGCTTTTTTGTGATCTACTTTCGTGTTTTTATGTAACATGTTTGTGGGTAGGATAATAATGTCAGGGTTGTATTGTTTTAGATATTTTTACTGAAGCCACTGTTGACTTTAATATTCGTATATCGTTGGTTACCTCATATCCTTACTCAAATCAAGTTGAAATCAACGCTTTGTCGCCATAACAATAGTTTCATGGGTACATAAATACACTGGCAGGTAATTGAGGAAAACTGTTTCCGTGATAATATTATGAATCACATAAACATCAGTCATGGTAATAAAAGATTGATTTGTTTTCGTTAGACGTCCATATCCTTGATAAATAAGCTTTATTCGTGTGTAAAGATAAGTAATCTTCAACGAACGACAGACACATAAATCAAAAAGCCGTGAAAAGGTCGTAGACTGTTCGGCCGATAAAGTGCTAGTTAAAACTGGATTCGTAGAAACTGTGTTTGAAATTCAAACGATTTTAGTGTTATGAAAGTAATAATGAGAGTACCATCTTAATGAAGCATTATTTGAATTTACGTTCAACGTTATCAAAATGCTTTTTATGACCAAGCCGGAATCAAGGATTTTATAAATGGTTGTGTACAAGACAAGCCACGGTTCTTTGGGGTGTGGTTGCCCGAACCAGACTGGGGGAGCGCCGACAACGACATTTATTTGTAGCTAGCCACAAAATGTACGTAACTGTCTCGTAAGATTTATTCTCAAACATGCCGTAATCTTTTCTCTCGTGGGCGTAGACGCATTTGTACGAAACGAACCATAGCGAGATACTCACCCTTGTTGTATATTTTCGGTTAAAACATCCTTGATAAGCGCGGGTCGGACCTCCATATTCGTCGATAAAGGAAAATATGTTAATTTAGTCGCTACGAGAGAACCGATATGACCTACTAAGTGATTGGGTTCCCTATGCGTTGGCGTGTTTTGAATTTGAACTCCGACGGCCTCAAAGATCAGTCCAATGTTTACAAATTGCCCGAAGAAAAAAAAACTCGATTCATTCGATTGAGATATTTATTTTGATTAGGTTCGATTTAAATAAGATTCTTTTGAAGATGTAGGTCTATGAAGTGAAATTGGGTAAAGGTATTTATTAACAGTTTCATAAATATAATTTGATGTAAGAGTCTATTAACAAAGAATGAAGAAGAACAATGAAAGGGTTTTTTTTTAAACAAAGTTAAGGTAACACAAGGAAATTAAATAAGGAAACGAGTAATCCAAGAAAGTGGGTCAAATTGTCCGTGAAATATATCCACTAGGAGATGCAAAATATCGCCGAAATGGATGCCCTTTCTCACAATATGGCGCCACTAGAATTTCCATCTTTTATGAAATATTACGGATTACGTAGGCGGTCGTTTCATAAAATCTAATTTTAATTAAAAAATAAGCAAACGGTAATTAATTTCGCCGGTCTCCTCTCTCGGTTACAATGGTGTACAAATTAAACGTTTTGAGTCGTAACGTTGCTGGATAAATTCTGCTCCAACTTTTTCGTCTTTAGTATTTATTTATTTTTTCATTAAAATCATAATCCGTATTTTAATTTCTCTCTCATGTCTGCGAGTAACAAACAATACTCTTAGTTAACTCAGCTTTTTGATTATTTTGTTCAAATTAATCTCACCAAAATATAAAACAGTTTTAAATTAAGTCGTTGGCTCCGATAAACTAATTTCGGCTTTAATAAAGTTAAAACGGCCCAATTCCCGAGCGCTTGGAGCTATGTTATTTTATTTGTCAGCATATAGTTCCAAAATAATTAGATTGGGAATTTATAGATGTCATCGGGGCCTGTGATTTAGGGCGCGCTTCGACTTCAATTGGTCGTATCCGCATTGTCTAAATACAAAGATCTAATCTCCTTCAGCTCTTATCGGTGAAGTCTATATCTTCAGTGCATTGTGTTGGTAATTTTCACATAAATTAGATAAGACGCATAATCAAGTTAGCTTTGACAGCGGTTAGATAATAAAATTTGAACAGACACAATACAAATTCTAATGTCACTTCGAGTCATGCTTTTGGTAATTGAGATTTGTACTTGACGGTACTTAGCAGATAACAGTTCGAGAATTTCATTGCACATAAAGCTCACAACATAACTTTGATATTTATGAATCTGCGTTCTTGAAGACCACCTTTGCATAAAATAAATTATTTTACGACATAAGGAAATGATGTGAAATTGCAAAGCATGCGAGTTGTTCTAACAAATTCTATGGAACTCTCGAACATGAAAATTGCTTATGATTTTAGTTATTATAGCTAAAATATTAGAGCTAAAATATTATAGCAAAATAAAAAAACGTCGCTTACCAAAAGAACTTGTAAATATTTAAGTTAATCGATATACCTGAAGCGGACCATGAAACTATAATAGAACAAAATAAAATGTATTTTATTATTGACCGACTCTTTATTCTAATGGCCATCGTTTTTATCTTCAATGGTTTTATATATATTTTGAATGAGTGTGTGGTAGATCGGTTTTCCATTTTGTTAAAAAAGTTATTTTTGTATTTCTATTTTCAGGTTGCTTAAGTGGTTCAAGTGCTTTGTGAGGTCAACATCGTTTGGGCTGAAATTAAATACTTGATACAGGCTTAGAAAAATACGAAGTAAGTTGTCCTCAATTTATTTAGTTCAAAAGCAAGACGCGACTGAACTTACAGATGGTTTGTTTGTCAGTTGAGTTCTGCACTAAATTCAAAATGTCTGGCTATATTATGCTATTTAAAGTTGATCTGCAATTGAGTGGTTGCAATGTTGCATAAATAGTAACAAAGTACTAGCTAGCCTTAAAATCTAACGGGAAAGCCCACAAAACTCACAAGTAATTATCTAAATCCTATATACTTTATGACTGTATTCCGATTTCTATATAGAAACATTATTGGAATTTCAACATATCCCACGTAGTTAAGAGAATTTCGACGACCAACTTGTGTTGTTTAAAACGTTCAATGCTTTAAAGATAGTTATGAAGATTGTAGTAAAAAGACTTGAAACACAGTTTTGCCAGCTGGTACATCTAGCAGTTTTATTACTGAAACTAGCTTCTGTTCGTGACTTCGTCCGCGTAAAATTTCACCCTCCCCCCGTTCACCCTCTTAGAGGTGGAATTTTGAAAAACCCTTTCTTAGTGGATGCCTACTCTTCACAAAGAACACACCCTCCAAATTGCATGTCTCTAGGACCAGCGGTTTAGGCTGTGCGTTGACATATCAGTCAGTCAGTCAGGACTTTGAATTTTATATACAGGGTGTTACGGAAAGGGTATATCAATACAAACGGGTTAAAGAGTGTATCTGGTCTAGAATCTCTGTACAAAATTTCAGCTGCAGCAATAACTTAAAAAAAAAAGCAGAAAGCAGTAACTTCGAAAATGCTTAATATTTTTTTATTTCGATAGTTTATTAAATTGAAATCATAACAAACGTGTCACCGCACTACGAGGGTCATTATCCATTATCTGTAGTGTGTCTGTGCGCCTAGTACACGCACATCACGACGCCGCGCGCCAGTGCAGCGCCCGTGATGTCGAAATAAAAAAATATTAAGCATTTTCAAAGTTAATGCTTTTAAACTGAAATTTTGTACAAAGATTCTAGACCAGATACACTCTTCAACCCGTTTGTATTGATATACCCTTTCCGTAACACCCTGTATATATATTGAGAGTATAGCATGATCGGCCTCTAATATTGCTGCGACTCAGGTCTACTCTCTATGAGGTCCCAAGTAGGCCATCCACCCTGCAGGACCAGTACGGGTTGGTGGATGTCACATGTCTTCGAATTTTTGGTACTAAGACATGCCGGTTTCCGCACGATGACCTTCACCGTTTTGAGAGCAGTGGTGATGAAATTAAATACATAAACTGCCTACTGGGGTTCGAACTCACGACTCACAGCTCGTAAGTTAGGGCCGATACGAGTACAACTGGACCACCACTAGAGAGTAATCTTTCAAAATGACAAATGTTGTGCACACTTGCTTATTTATAGTCAACGGCTGAACTAAAATTAACTTCATCAGCATAAGCTTTATTAATCACTGCTCTTTCAAACAAATTGTTGGTATGCGTTCTAAGAGTATGGTTACCAAGAATGTGAGTGATTCTCTTGTAGACTTGTTTTACTTGTCGCCTTGATTTAGATTCGTGTTTATTTTAGAGCGTTTTTAAATATGCGTACGAGGAAACTCTAATTCGGAATTACAGTATCCGGCGATAAATATTGCACATCGATCTTTGGAAAGAGACAATCGGCTAATTTCGGCTTCGTAGAGCGTTATCTCTGTCGCACGAAATACAAACAGTCCGGTATCCATTAGGAGCTGTTAAAACAATTATGATTTGCTTCTTTTGATAATTCTTTTTCTTCTTTGTATAAAATACAACAATTTTTCTATAAATGATTGCTTTAGGTTGGGGTAAAATAAAAAGGTTCCCCTATTTTTCCTAAAGATGCCATAGTACAACTTTAAATTATTTAATATTGGGGGTGTTAACAACTCTAGATATATATTTTGAACTGGACGCGACCGCACTCTATCGCACTTGAACAACGACTGACAAAACATCAGTTAACGTCACATAGGTAGTGTGCGACAGAGATAACGCACTACGAAGCCGAAATTAGCCGATTGTTTCTTTCCAAAGGTCGATGTGCAATATTTATCGCCGGGTACTGTAACTCGTTCCGTTCGCGGGCGAGTTCGAGTGGAATAGTTCGGTTTTTGGTTCTTTTATGTTAGTGGATGTCATATTGTTAGTGGTTTAAGTATTTGTGTCATTGGTTTTTGTTTGAATTAAACTTGTACTTAATAAGTTTTTGGGTTAATGTCAAATTTTATTTGGAACTAGCTTCTGTCTGCGACTTCACCCGCGTGAAATTTTCGACCCAGCGCGTCGCATTGTATCGCCCGCCAGCACTATTGCTTCGTTTTGGCTCCTAAGGGTCGTAGCGTGATGTTAAGTAGCCTTGTAGCAACCTTCCTCAAGAATAGGGCTAGCAAAATATTTTTCAAATTTGACTGATTGTTTCAGAGATTAGCGCGTTCAAACAAACAAACTCTTCAGCTTTATTATATTAGTATGTACAGACGCCATATCAAGCTACTACAATCTGTCAAATTTCTTTAACAGATTTTTAACTTTATCGCTAAAGCATAAGGTTTAAAATTGATTGGGAAAATTTGACAGTTTCGGGTAGCTTGATGTGCTGGCGTCAGTACATGATACAAATCGAAACAAAAACAAGATATAGTGAAACTCTGCATAAGCATTAATTGCAGCAGCAGAACTTTGCCATAATGAGTTTCAACTCATTTATGAATACGTTTTGTAGATTTCCCAGTCGAATCCTATGTGTTCGAATTCGTTGTTAACCAACTCTTATCAGAATAACATAGAACTCAAATTGTCACAGAGAACAAAACTTCAACGTTTACAAAATCCCAGAGGGCCAGTCTAAAATAAATTCAAATCGTTATGTGAACAACTAGTCTGAACAAAACAAAGTAATACCGAACAAAACAGTTTACATATTATATTTGTTTGTAATGTTTTCAAAACTGTACCACAGTTGAACTATAGGTAAAACAGTATTACAACTACTATATTTGCGATAATTTTCTACACTTTATCCGTATTGGAGTGTTAGGGCTGTCAACCATTTGATCATAAATACCTATCCTTTTACATCCATACTATCCATACTAATATTATAAATTCGAAAGTAACTCTGTCTGTCTGTCTGGATGTTTCCTTTTCACGCCTAAACCGCTGAACCGATTTAGATGAAATTTGGTATGAAGATAGCTTTGAGTCCCGGGAAAGGACATAGGATACTTGTTATCCCGATAATCTTACGGGATCGAGACTTATGCGGGTGAAACCGCGGGGTGCAGCTAGTTCTCCTATAAATTCTCTCTTTCAAAAAAATATCGTGAAAGGCGAAAACGCAGCCATCTGTCTCGATGTGACAGCCATAGTCTAACTGCATTGCGTAACTCCCTCATTTCCTTGGTCATGTAGCGTTGCATGTCGCAAGTCGATACGGGCGTTTGTTCGTAGTTGTCCTACTGTTTACTATAACGCACTGTGACTATAGTGCGTAGTTTCTTAGCAACGGATATGGGTAAGAACGTATAATAATTTATAAGCAAAGTTTCCCCCGTGTGGTTTTCCAACTAGACATCCTAATTTTGTAGTTATGAACTCCTTACAAGTGAACTTTTCTTAATAAGTTTTGCAGAGCTGCTTAATATTAATATCACATCTAGATACGGTCTGTTTTAATTCCCTCATTATTTAATACGAGTAGCTTAGTAATCTGGAAAATAGTCCGAGAAAAATACAATTTAGACAATGATTTTCACTCGTTTGGCACTTTAACGAAACCAATAATTATCTGAATTTAATCAAGTGTATTTTATTTGTGGTTACCGTACTAACTATTTATATTAGTTGTTTAATAATATATTTTACATAATGTTAACTTTCTTCCTTTTTTAATAAATCTATTACATTATTTTTCGAATAATAATTATGTTTTTCTATTGCCATCTAACATTGCTTTTCAACAATGCTTTTTCGTCGAATTATACCTTTATAAGTAATGGAATGTTGTTGTACTTTAGAGAATACATATTTGCATATTTTACGATAAACATTAACGATATTGGATGCACACGCAATTGTTTAGTACACCGTGCAAAATAAAATATGTTGATGGCGAATAACATCCCTCCAACCATGATATAGTATTTAGTAGTTATCGAATTTCATAGATAATTTTTGCAAAAGTTAAATTCAAGTAGACTAGACTGAAGCACGTCTCACGTCACAGTTTTTTTAAAACATTGATAGTGTTAATATACTCTTGTAGAGACCATTTACTAACCTAGATATACATCAACAAAATCAAAGATATTTTTTTTTATTTATGAAGGCTTATTCTGTCCTGAACCACAGTATACTTTACTAGACAGTCCAGCAAGCCCAGTTGTTACCAGAGCCAAATAACCCTCCAAAAACTCATAACAGCATCCAAATCCTACTTTGGATCACAGGACTTTTATTTTCCATTTAGTTGGCGGATTTGCTGGGTCGACGCGAGTTAGCCGTAATAAATATAAAAGTTATAGCTTGCAGAAGCCTTAACCCTTCGCTTAAAGCTTACCACAAGCGGATTACGGTCATTACTCATTCCTACCGTCTAGAGTGCCTCAGGCTGGAATCGAAGAGAGACGGTGAATGTAAATGTGTACATTTTTTCTCTCGGACCCTTATTTATGCTATCCTGATTGAGAAACATTTTGGTCATTGATACATTAACGGGCACAATACCTGCTTAAATTGAAAATTCTTTTTGTTTATTTTTGAGCTAGTTTTAATTATGTGGTCGTTCTTCACAGATGAGTAACTCTATGTTCAACTAAATTGTATTGTCAAGTAGTATGAGAAACTACTAAGTTTATTATCAAAGAGACAAAAGTGCGAATACACTTGAGGATTCGGTATTCACAATCATTAAAATCAAAGAGCAATTATACGACAAAGACAAATAGACTGTTCACGAAAAAATCGCTAAAACACATGACTTACTGATAGCACACGTTTCCAGATAAACTAACAATAGACAAGATGAATCGTACACTATCACAACTATAACAAATGCTGCCACCATAAACGCCGATACCTTTTACCATGAACAAGATCAATACTTCACATCGAACCCCAGTACAATATAAAACAAATTCAGGTGTATTAATAACAAACTTTCCTTAGGAGACCGCAATACGTTTTCCTCAAATGTCCCAAAGGTTTTTATTGATGACATGGGCCATGTTCCACTTTTCATATTGGCACTAAAAGCGTATAAAACGAAATGTGCTAGTAAAAAGGTTTATTTGCCCTTTGATTGTTTGCCATACGTTTCACCGAAAAGTTTGGGGGTGGAAAACTTCAAATGATCCCCTTGCCTAGTGTAAGATTTATTTAGTTCCATTGTGTGCCCTATAATCTTCTGATAACAAGAAGTATTGAACGATTTTGAATCTGTATTATGGTGCTTTGTAGTTTTTTATATGACATATAGAAGATACAGATAATAACACATGAACAAAGTGTTTATATCATCATATCAGACTCTAAGAAAGTGGAGCGGACTTGTCTAAAGTACAATAAACACTATTCTAAGTTTTAAAAAAATAATTATGTATCACGTAAAACATTAAGTTAGATTAAAATTGCTTATTAGTCTTATAGGCTAGATTGTAATTAATTATTAAGAACTTAATTGTTTTTAATGAAGGATTTAAAAAAATATAGAAGATGGTGAGAACTAGTAAAATAAGATTAAAGAACTTGAAACTTTGAAACAAAAAGCTTTCAATTTAGTTGAAAATATCTTATGAGACTTATTCACGATAGAGAAGATGAATATTATATACAAAAAGTTCATCTCTATACGGCCAAACTTTTTGTGAAACGAACCTTTTTATTCGTCTTTGATTTTTAAGGTAACTTCAGGTTAATCTCAGGGAGTTTGGGTCGAAAATTCTTACATTCCACAAAAAATTTCCGATTGATTGTCTATTCATCACCTATAAGTGCGATAGTAATTCATTTCCCGTAATTAACTGTCATAACTTACGTGATATGATGAACAGCTAATATATTCTGTTTTTTGTTAAAGTATCGTTTGGTATTAAGATTTAAACGTTGTTGTCAAGATTATAAGCATTTATCATACTTATTGTATTACATAAAAAATATGTGTTTCTCAATGGTCCTAGTATGAACTTTGAGGAACCCCTTTCTTTTACGAAGAAAGAAACTTTTAATGAAAATAAGCTACAAGGGTAATACCCTGTATCGTCTTCATTTCCTCATCTATTTAATATATCCGTGCAAAACATTTCTCATTATAATCATCCATATTGTCTTAACACAATAGCTGATTCCATTTGTGTGGCATTAGAACTAACAAAAGTATGACAGTCGAAAAACTTATGATGTTTATCTTCAACAAAAGGAATTACAAAAGATTGTCATTTACGGAGTCTTTATTCCAAAAAGAACCGTAAACAATTGGTAAC
The DNA here is from genome assembly GCA_947508005.1 of Amphipoea lucens. Lineage (NCBI taxonomy): Eukaryota > Metazoa > Arthropoda > Insecta > Lepidoptera > Noctuidae > Amphipoea > Amphipoea lucens. The sequence goes on along the minus strand of OX382368.1, from coordinate 7,077,402 downwards.
TTTGACAGGCATCACGAAATGACATAAAGGATTACGTGTCTCTACAATCTCACATTTACAATAATTGTTCACGAAAATCCAACCCGGATCTTAAACTCTACTCCTTCGTAACAAAGATCATTCAGAATAAGGATGCGTGATTTAAGTTTGTCATTCTCAATAACTTTGTATTTTTAGCTGCACCCCGCCACTTCTGAATAAACACTAGCTTTTGTGTCGTTTACTTTTTAGACTTATTTAATCTTGCGGAAGATTTTTGCTCATAGTACTTATGTAAACAACTCATTCAACCCGTTACAAATTGCCCTTTGTTAAACCTCGATTGACAGTTTCTTGCAGTCGTCTACGAAATGATTTTTTTCCCCTAAAATAAATACAGCACAGGAGATTTCTCAATGTAAAACTCGATTTAAGTGCTTAAATGGATTCATAATTTATTCGTTCAAGCGATTCTGTTCCTTATTTCTGTTTGCTCGATAACTTAGGAAAAATACAACGTAGCGCTTTAAATTTTAACCGTCATGTACTTAGAGAGCCCTTTAGTGCAGCAGCCACGTTAAATTTATTTTCATAACTTCAACAGCCGTCTCTTTACCTACACATATAGGGTTCAATGTGGCATGAAAACCAATTTAAGGACCCCTAGTCACGGAGTGTAGAATAATAACCATGTTTTTCTTATGTTTGTCTTTGGAGGAGATTACAAACATGCGCGCACATGGCAAGCTCTTCAATCGATGGTTCCCTCTCGTCGTGACATCAAAACTATTTGTCTTTGAAATAACTTGGTGACTTTCTACGGACCGTCTCGCAGCGAGATGAGTTATTGCGTTATCCCCTTGAAACACAAGTCCATGTCTGCAAGTCACTGCACTGTTCATGTATCATAGAAACTAGAAATAACACCTGTGCTCGAATTTGTGGACATTTAAATTTTCTGCTGCCATTTTACTAGAAACGTTTCCATTTTAAAACTTGAAACCGCTCCAATGAATGAACAAGGTAAAAAATCAGCGAACCGAAAATATTTCACGTCCACATATTTAAAACATCCGACGATTAAAGTTAACATATAATTGCTGCTTTTTTACCGCCAGCAACATTAGTGTTTTCGAACACGTCGCTAAATAAAATGCATTCTAAAATAAATCGTTGTAAAATTCGCGCCTTGGGCACTGGCCGTTGAGACTCCGAGGCCGGTTATTAAAACGACTATACTATGTCATTATTCTCGAAACAAAAAAAGGAGTGAATCGTAACAGGCGCGCCACATATCATCGGGGGAACTGGCACTTATGCGCGTAGTTTCTATCGTAAATCAAAGATATTAAACGGAATGGCGGAACCTCTTTTGAGTTCACATTATAAATCATAGAGGCGCAAGAAGACCTCTGGCTGCCACCAATAGGGTCTTTGCGAACGCCGTCTACATAAATCGTGTAAGTAATAAAAAATACAAAATGTATGATGATACACTTGTGTAAGTTGAAACTGTCTTGTTGTCTCCATTTTCTGCGGTGTGGTATTAGATTTATGCTTTAACTGTAACAGAATATAAAGTCTTTGAACTGTATGCAGAGCAAAAAAGAGTGAATTAGCAACAAAAAAAAATAAACAAGGTAAAAATTACAGTTACTTACAACTTATTTTAAAAATCCATCTTACACAATTTTGAGGTTGTCTTACTGTTAGCAACCAAAACAATACCTACAAAAAGCACAGTAAAAAGCGGCATGATATAAAATCAGTAACGCCTCAATAAAATCTAGTTGATACAGATTACAGATTGAATTCCGCTTAAATATTGAAAAGAAAGGGATCTGTTAATTCGAACAATAGTGGGTAATAAAAAAAACTTCGTTACCGAGATGTACCAATTTGTAAAATTTCAACGTGTTTAGGTATGAGACGGTGACGTGATAAAACGAATTCTTTTCAGGGCTAGAACATCGTTGCTACTTTCACTATACGTTTGAACGTGATCATTGTCTATTATGATTTAAACGGTGCACGTCAAATTGTGTTTTCGAGGTGGCCGTCCATCGCAAAGAGAGTAGGTACCTATTGCTAAGCTATATTCCTTCCAGTTACAAAATCATTTAGCAATTTCCTTAAATATAGTAAGCGTTGATTTAACTTAGGACAAGCTGATACGTCAAAAAAAAATAGAGTTGAGCATATATTATGTTAATTATTATTTAACTTTAAACAATGTTTATAATTAAAGAGGATAATGTTATAAAAAAATTATGACTACCTGAATTAAGAAAAAATGCGAAATTCAAGAATATAATCATGTTAAATCTCAAAACTACCAACAACTTATTAAGCACTATCATATTAAGTATTGAAGTGAAAAGTGAAGACTTTCTTGAATCAAACTACTTACAACTCTATTCTTGGTAGAAGGTATAGTCTGTTCCGCTTCCGTCAGCAATTTATCTTAGCTGCCGGTGTAACCTCACCTCAACCGCTCGCCAATTGCTGCCTCATTGACTCTCGGTTTCGTTTATCAAGTTTCGTTTAAAATTGCTTTCTTTGTGCAACTCGAATTTAAAGATCCACATAAAGATAGATTTTCAATCTTTAAACTCACTTTCTACATCACGTTCTGCCAACAAAAGGCGATAGTATTGACTTTGTTTGGGTCGAATTTATCGTTAGGTGAAAAGAGTTACATAAAGATATCATAACTAATATCGTTGTGAAACGTCAAGTCATTCGATATAAAAGTGTTTTGTAGGAACTCTAAGAGTTTCCTTGTTAGGATCGTGACGAGATTGAGTTAGATATGGTGCCGTGAGCTCTGTTATTGCATTCGGTTTGTTGACGGCGATAATTTCGGTTCAAACGAGACAAAAACTGTCTGTGTTGGCAATGACTGTTCAGTGTTCATTTGTTTTTATTTATGTTATTTGGTAATCCGGTATGGGGGTCTATCAAATGGAAGATTAGTTCCGTGCTCAGTGAGTTTTTGTCCTGATTACGGTGGTGAAGTATCTATTAATTCAACGTTTTTTTTTCTAATGTCAAAACAAACACTATTCCTGGAGCAATTTCTTATATTTAGCTTTTATCTCTGGCGACAGGAAATTCATCAAAGCCAAATCTACTTAAAGCTAAGTTTGGCCCCAAAAACTCAAATTACTTCATCCATCTTGTCCTACTATGAATTTTAATTTCCGCACTCATAGCGTCCACAAATCTCCACAAAGCTTTATTTATAAGAATCACAGTCTTTCGATCAAGTTAAATTGAAAAATATGTAAACGAGCATGATATTCAATGTGTCGTGGAAAAAAAAAACATGGGGCTGTCATTTTTAACGTGCGATAGATGGCGTAGCTGTAACGCTAACACAGATAAATCGGTCGGAAGACGCCTCGCTACATTGCCTTCCTTAACGACCTTTGCTACGGAATCAGTTTAGGGTTAAAGGTGATTTTCTTCGGTATTGTGAGTGTGTGTGTACGTGTAATGCGGTGTCAAAGGAAGTTTGAAACGTCGAGAGATGATACGATTTTTTCACGGAGAATATTCCATGGAGGATATTGAAAAATATCTTGTTGAGATATGAGACCAAAATACATTTTTGCGACTCCATTGATTCGCTTTTCTTGTGTTATACTTTTTTTCTGTGCAGCAGTTAGTCTTGCACGCGAAACAGTTATAAATAAAATATTAATAAAACAGTAAAATTGCATTAATCTAAAAAAGTGTAACGAGTCCATTAATATTGTTGAGTAAATTAAACTGAAACCATTTCATAACTATAACCTTTATTAAAAGTAATTTTGTACGAAAATGAACTTTAAAGCGAATGTAATTATAGTTTGTAATATTTCACTTCTTTTAGAAAAACCACAAAAGTTATGATGCGCGTCAGAAGCACTATTTTCATAATTATGCCTAAATCATTACTTGTGAGCATGACCAAATTTATATCGCTCATGAGAGTAGGCATATTATTGTGTAGTTAAGTATAGTAAATTCATAACCAGATAACCTAAATGATTAATGACCCGTTGATGCCTTCGTTAGCAGAGGCGTACCAAAAGCTATAGATATCAACACAAGCCTAGCTTGATACGCGAAGGGAAACCTTCGCTTCAAGAGTCCAAACCATTCTTCAGCAGGTATTCCCTTTAGCACTCATCTGAAGTAAAAATAAAATCGGTACCTAACCTATACTTAATATTATAAAGAGGTAAAATTTGTTTGTAAGTTTGTATGTAGGGGGTAATCTCTGGAACTACCAGTCGGATTTGAAAAATTTTTCTTGCATTTGATAGCCCAATTCTTGAGGAAGGCTATATGCCATTTAACATCACGCTATGACCCTTAGGAGCCGAGCAAAATGAAAAAATGTCAAAAAGAACGTTAAGTGATAGCGCGGGCGGGTGATGCGATACGACGGGTTGGCTCGGGGGAAACAGGAAGTTTCACGCGAACGAAGTCGCGGGCTGAAGCTAGTGTTAAATAAGATGCTTAAGTCATCACCAAACATCAATTAACACAAATACAAAAGCTTACGTCACCAAAACAGGCTGAACACATAAATAACAGAATGCCGTGAGTTATAAAGTTGTCAAGCTCACATTATGTATAAGATGCAACAATAGACATACTACATGAGGGCGTTGCTTCGCGTTGTTATAAGTCCGTTACCTAGATTAATGTGCATGCCACATCGAATGTGTAGAAAGATCTTTGTGGGAACCGCGTTTGGAAATGGAGTAGTGTGGACTCTACTGGTGGAGTAGTTCGGCAAACAATCTGTGGTTTGACGAGTTTATTAGTACTTACCATAGATATCCGATACTTACTAATATCATAAATTCGAAAGTAATTCTGTCTGTCTGTCTATCTGTCTGTCTGTCTGTCACTATGTTACCTTTTCGATTTCGATAAAATTTGGTATAGAGATAGTTTGAGACCCGGGAAAGGACATAGGATAGTTTTTATCCCGATATTCCCACGGGATCGAAACTTACGCGGGTGAAACCGCGGGGCGCTGTTAGTTTGTCATAAGATTGATGAGTAAAATCAGAGACTTATACAGGGTTAAATTAAATTAACTAGCTAAACTTTGCTGATGCGATGGGTATCGATATCTAATCAAGATAAAAAGAAAAGATTTTCTAAAGTCATAATTTCAAGTACACTAACTAAACTACACTAACAGTATCCGTTGACCAATAGTCAGCTATAAGTACTTGAAAATATAGCGCGGTCACAATATCTCTGCACCATTTATCTATACTAATAATATTATAAAGAGGTAAAATTTGTTTATAAGTTTGTATGTATGGAGTAATCTCTGGAACTACCAGTCGGATTTGAAAAATTCTTCTTGCATTTGATAGCCCAATTCTTGAGGAAGGTATTTATAGGCTATTTAACATCACGCCATGTCTCTTAGGAGCCGAGCGAAAAGAATAAAAAGTCAGAAAGAACGCTAAGCGAAAGCGAAGTGATAGCGCGGGTAGGTGATGCGATGCGACGGGGATGGTCGGGGGAACAAGAAATTTCACGCGAACGAAGTCGCGGGCAGAGGCTAGTTAAGAAATATTTATATTCAATCACAAGATCCTTCAATCTAAACCTCATACATATACATCCGGTAGTCATATTTCTAGAGATGCTTGTCTATCATCATCATCATCAGCGAACATCGGCATCATCGAGGGACGTGCAGAGATAATGTGACCGAGTTATAAGTATTAATGTTTGTTTTTTGGCTTTATCGTCATTAAATACCCATGTCTGCGGCGTTCTTCTAGCTAATTTAACCTTTTAACCGCCTACGTCGGATTAATCCGACAAATATTTTCGTGCCCATTCCGCCAGAGTCGTATATATACGACCAAATAACACATCTCGTTTAATCTGTATTATTATTATATCATCACAGCTCGTTTCATCGGTATTAATTTTACGTTTTTTTTTTTTTTTTTCTCGGGCGCTGGAGGCACGACAACTGATATAAAGTCGGGCGGTTAAATGGTTAATTCGACCCTATAGACATCTTACGGGGAGCTGGCAGCAGTTAGTGGACATGGGTTAAAGAGGACAAAGACTGATGAAGATAGATGGCCTGAAATAGACAGGATAGGCTAGATGAGAAAGCCGATAATGGTGTTTCATATTTAGAAAGAGAAACGTGACTAAATAATAACAGTCGCAAAGGTCGATCAATCAGGTTAAGCTACGCTTGCCGCGGTTGGTCTGTGGATGGGTGACCATCTTTACATACCGAAACCCCTCCGTGCCTCGGAAAGCACGTTAACCCGTTGGTCCCGGCTGTCATTCGTGGATCTTTGACAGTCATTAGGGGTAGTCAGAAGCCCGAATTTCTGACAACCAGTCTTACCAAGGGGTATCGTATTACCCTGTAACTGGGTTGTGGAGGTCAGATAGGCAGGCGCTCCATGTAAAATACTGGTATTCAGCTGCATCCGGATAGACTGGAAGCCGACCCCCATATAGTTGGGAAAAGGCTAGGCAGATGATGATGAACTTCATTCAGCAAAAGCACTATGAGTGTTTGGAAATATCGTCGACATTTTAATCACACATAAAGTTACTACTTTACTTTAATTGACTGTTTATGTACCTACCTTCATATTAATAGATTCCTTTTACTATAGTATAGATGAGCATCAAGTCAGACTGGTCGTGTTCTTTATAACCAGTTGTTAACGAGTTTCATAAGTATGATAATTTACTATTTCCTGTGCTCTAAGGACTAGCTAGACTGCAAGTCTGCTAAGCTATTAAGCTATTCCGGTATTTTTCTTTCTTATTCATTATTATTTTAATACATTTCACCCAAAAGACTGACTGGTAAGTGGTTCACAAATTGATGAAAGAAAAAATAATTTGTACTAGATAAACATTATTCTTTTTATTTTCGTTCTCATGTTTATCTTGTTCCTTAAACTAACAGTCTGTGTGTCTCATCATACCGTCACAATGTCGTCCTTTTGTCTCTGACACTCCCTCACTATTTGATTTATAGATCTCTGCGTTGACTAGCTGTCTCTACCGAGGCTTATTAATGAATTTATTTAAACGCTAATGAACGAGTTACGTTAAGGACAAGTGAAACCAATTTATCTGTATCCGAAATGAACGAACGAATGAACTGTTATTTTAGGATCATAATTGAACTGCCGATCGGTTCGAACTTTCCTTTTAGTTCGAAATTTTAAAGTTAAATAAGTATCGTTCATTTATCTTATGGAACTTTCGGAAGGTCTTTCCGATTTCGAGAATTTCGTTTCGGCCAATTTCATTTTGTGAAAACAATAAAATTAATTAACATGGGATTAATATTGAGGAGTTCGATTTTAGATTTAGTTGAGTCGAGTAAAATATTGATTTACTAATATTAGTTGTTGAGAAGTAATTTAATTTCGAAAGTCTCTGAATCTTTCTGTTTGTTTTGTTGTACAGACAAAAATAATATTATTATATGTCTGAGCCCCAGACCAAACGTAGTGGACAAGATTTAGGCGGAAAACAGACTTGGCAACCGGCCGGGAACAACACAAGGAAGGAGGAGACGAAGTACATACCGGTCTCGAACTACTTACTTCACAAAGATACAGCGTGTATTAACTTGCTTCACGTATTTACAAGAAATATTGCGTGCTTAAATACCTAACTGTAAATATTGATAGGTACTTTTAAGTATCATATATATCTATATTTTAAAAATCTTCTTTTTCATACGAAAACTACCGTTTGAAAGGGGTGGGGCGACTAGAATCAATTCCATTTTATTGTAATTTTTGACGTTCAAAAGTGCCTTTTATGTGCCTATTTGAAATAAATGCTTTGACATTGAATATAAACACTGGATAAACTTCTTATAGTAAATTGGGTAACAAACAGAAAAAAATAATAACCTAACCTAACTAAAATATGGCGTCGAAAAATTGCTCCGCATCGCTGCCAACTGGTAATGTACCCAAGAGACTGGCGGAATAGCCACCTTGTTTGGGAATGCTTAGCCTCTGGCCAAGGTAGAAGCCAGCCCTTGAGTCACGGGAAGTATCAACCAGCCGTTTGGAGATAGATACTATTAAACTATGAAATGTTTAAAATTAAATATTAATTTATTCTTCCTACTACAAAGCGGCTTATACAATAAATTCCGCATGACACCATCACAGTCACAACGGAACGTATATAACTTTAACACCAAAGCTTAAGACTACAGTTTCAATGATAAAGGTGCTTCATCAATTTTAAACACACGGCTCAACTTCATACTGCAACGGAGCTTATTCAAAAGACTCGGGCTTTTTACTAATGCTTTCAGAAGCTTCATTAACATCCACTCTAGTGAATAGGCAAGAGTACTTAATTCAAGCGAAGCTAGTCGACGTTCTATATGAGACTCGGTGTTGCCAACCGAAATATTTCAGCGGAGATTCGAAATTTAAAAGAAGAAAAATTTATAAATTCTTTCGTTAATTTGAAATTAGTTCAAGAGGTTTTCGGTTACTGAATGCTGTGAAATTTTTTAATATCGATGTCGGTAATGAGTTTGATTAGTTATTAAAAATCACCTTGATCGAAACCTTATTAGAAGACTTTCTTAAAATACTTACTTCTAAACTAATATTTTATAGTCCTAGTCGTCAACTTATCCACAGATCACCCAACCTTCTGTTGATTAGACGATAATCGCAAATCCTCTAGGACCTAGGATGCTGCTAGGAAACGAATGCTGCTGCCAAACATAAGATAATAATAATAAATGTCACCACTTCCTTAATTACTACACCAACGCGGCAAAATTCGCTAAGAACAAATGAACTTACATAACCACACAGACAATACTTACAAACCCAACTACTCATTACTTAATTTAATTCCACCAAGTCGAGCTATAAAGTTTAAGTCAGCTCCAGCCGGGAACTTTAAATTTAAAACACACCATAGGCATCTTAATACATGTGTGAGAATGCGAGGCAAATTCAATTCTTGGCGCGGGACCATCCACCCGGCGAAGATTTAGGGTTCATTTTAGTCGGCGTAAGTTATTTGCTCATGAACATCTGGAGCTACCAATTTTAGATTGAAATTGTTACCTCGTACAATGAAATTGAAAACTTTATTCACCGTTTGTCTTTCTACTGCCTTCACTTGTTTCTGGTATTTATTTTAGGCCGGATTCTGTCTTACTCGTAGACTCGTACCTTAATTTGAACTTCTGAATTTCCGTACGGTATTTTAGTTATTTTGGAATAATGGTCTATCTACGTAGTAGCTCAGTATTATATACGATACTAGAGTAAAGAGGCGATTTCAAAAATGTACGAAATGTAGAACAATTCTAAATTCTATTGCGTCGTTATTGATTCTGAAAGTAAATAAGACGACGTCAATGTTTGGTTTTGTGGCTTTGTTTTCATAATTTGATTAATCTGTTGTCCATCAAATAATGGATCCCATAAATAAAACATCGCATCCAGTATTTACTCAGGCGGACATATTCAAAATATTATGATTTAATATTCGATTCTGGCTTCTTCCTTTCATTATATGCAAAGCGTTCGGTCACGCGTTTATTATTTCTAACAGCCGCTTTGACATTCGGCTCCTTTATTTACGTAACAAGCTTTGCTACGTCGCGGCTCGCACATAAATTCCTATAAAATGAGACATAAATACTCCGCAATTTTAGCAATAAAAGGGAAACATCAAAGAGTTCGTTCGGGGAAACCACTATTGAACATAGTTGCTTTCGAACGCTTGGTCTTTTCTTTTCCAATGTCGCCGATCGTCGGTGCTGCCACAGTGCCACCCCATCGCGCTCCTACTGATTAATTAAAAATTGAATAGGGCTCTAATAGTCACATTGTGATAACTTGAATAGCTCTTAATGAATTTCCATTCTGCGAAGTGGGTCGTTGTATGGAAGTCGCGTAATTGCTGGAAAGTCGGGATCGGTGACCGCGGCCTGTTTCAGGACGCTGCACCAATTTTAGGTTTATTGTTTCTATAATTGCTCCAGGGAAATCCACGACGAGTTGAACTGACTTCACTTAAAACTTTACCCCCAGATACAACTCCGTAATATTGGCTCCCGTTCAGTTTCGTTTGTGTTCCCGAACATTTTTGTTTAATCGACTCTGATTGGTTTTTGACTTTATATTTAATTTTCTTGATAACAATCCAGTCGCTGAATTTTCTGGAGTGATTGTTACGATCGTGTTGATCAAACTCAACACGATCGTAACAATCGCTCCAGAAAAATAGGTTAGTTATTATTTCATATTCCAAGCGGCAAATGAACAATCAGACTATCATTAAATTCAATCAAATGGTTGACTTTGACTCTTGCGCTAGGGCGGCAATTTCTACTTATTTATCAAATATGAATAGATAAGTTACCTACTAGTCTGCTAAAACTACCACAAAAAAGTTGACATAGTAAACCTCGGTTGTAACTTTATAAGACTTTGATATGCTAGATAGTTAGTATCTAGCATATCAAAGTACGATAACCATAAGCTTCACCCAATTTATTTAGTGAGCCCGTCCTGGAACAATTCGACTACCGAATTCTGCTTCCTTTATCGATTCAAATTCTAAAACATCGGTACAAACGAGCTATAAATTGATTTCTTTGGGACATTGCTTAACCAATAAGACGAAGGAGACATCAAACAAATCTTCACATACACGTGATATTTTACCAGTCGCAATTTTATTTATGCTGAGTCCATTTCCTTCAGTATATCTTCCCATTTTATCGTTTAACGTTCTTCTAGTCACGTCGTTTTTCCATACATATAGATGAGGGACAGTATAGGTCCTGTTACGTACATAAAGTCTGTTTGAAACTCGTTTAAGATGTTGTTGCTGAAAACTTCCTACTAGAGAAAATCTTAGTACAAGAAGAAGACCTCATCTGTATATCTGCTCGGCAAAATCTGAAGGAAAATTATAATTAAATTCTAATAATAATAATAACTTTCTTTCGGGTGGCATAGACCCATAAAAACCTTAACCTAGTACACATTACATAAACATTTATAATTTGCCATGACTCGCCACACCTACACACGACATGATTCTGAAAGGGACAGTCAAAACGTACTGCTAATTCTCTTATCAATCACTTTTTCAAAAATATTTAATGTATAGTTACTAATATGTACGTATAGATTATAACGCAGTAAAAATATAAATGTTACGATCATTCTTCACTGAAAAATGCTTTCTTTGCTTTAGCCTAGATATAGCTACTCGATGTATTTGTTAAATGAAAAAAAAAAAGATGCAACATCATCAACATTATCCTCATCATCATTTTCCTGCCCTTATCCCAATTTATTTGTGGTCGGTGCAACATATTTTTTCTTCCATACTTCTCTATTAGTCGTCATCTCGGCAGTGACCCCCGTTCTAACTGGGTGCGCCAAAGTTCACCTAAATTTTCAACTCCGATAATGTAAATAATGGAAATCCGAAAATGTTCTTCCTAACATTTTTCATCCTAACAATCACAATTCCTAACTACTCTGTCTCTAATGTTCATAATTCCGAATCATTCAACTTCATAATGTCAGTAGCAATAAACATCTATTATACTTTTATTTGTTTTCCTATATTTTCTCAACATAACCATCTTTTACACTATTATTCAAAGTCATATCTTTTTTGTTTAGATCGTCAACATAGGAAGCAAAAGCGAGCAAAGGGCACCCCGAGGTTCGGTTTGGTTAGGTTACTCTAAACCCTTTACACAGAAATAGGGTCCCCGCTTTCTTATCATATTAGACTAAATAGGTTTTATGTCTATTGAGTGGTATATCAAACGATTTTATATTAATTGTCTGTTATTCTTATAGAAATTAGTTACATTAAAATTATATCAATCGTTTATTATATTAACTGATCATTATATCAAATAAAATTATAGGTTCAGTTATTATATCTTGTAAATATTAGAGGTTTTGTAATTATATCATATCGATACCGGAAATATGAAATAACGTAAGGGACATTTTGTCGAAAATGAGTTATATATATCATTGGATTCGTAATTTCTTGCTCTATCGATTGGTATATTTAAAATCTCAATATCTAAAAAAAAATGTCCCTTACATTACATATTTTCTGCAGGTCTAGACCATTTTTTTTACAAAATCTTGCTGTACAGGACGTTTTAAATTAATAGTTTTATAAAAACTAATGTAAGTCTCTTTACTCACAGTATTTGGTATTTACATTAAAAAAAAATCGAGAACATTTTACAACAGGTCTTATACATTAGTGTTCCCTGAGTAGATGCAAATACCATGTCCCTTACGTTAAATTGTGGCTCGAATTGTCATAATCATATTGACCCATACGTTAATTTTTCAGCATCGAAAATAATTGACCACACATCTAAAACTTATCTAAACGAATATTATTATACGTCTCTGTCACACGCAAAACAGTGCAACATGTCTGAGCTAGATAGCAATACGGATTTTGTGTTTGATTTTACCTGCGCGGTCGTGACCCTTACTTAGTATTTCGTAACACTGTTTGTGACATTACACATCTTCATTTAAGTAACACATCATCGTTTTCATTGATCTAACTACAAGTACCTAGTAAAAGTTTTATCTGGATTCTAAACATGAGTGATGAAAGTTATCTTCACTTCTCTAGCCCGCAGGCAAAAATTTATGAACATTATAGGAATCATATAAACAGGTAATTATTTCTTACTACTTTTGGTAAATTATTGTATTCGTTTGGTAAAAATTGGTCTATTTAGATGGAATAAAACCTTAAATCCTTGCTGAAGAACTATAGACCCATCTCACTTCTGAACTGAGCCTTGTATACAAGCGTTCTCTAGGGTCGTCACAAACCGTCCCGCCAGAATACTTGACGAGTTCCAGCCGCCTGAACAAGCCGGTTTTCGAAAAGGCTTCAGCACCGTAAACCACATCCATACTGTGCTGCAAATTGAACAGAAGACCGAGGAGTACAATCAGACGCTGTGTATGGCATTTGTGGACTACGAGAAAGCCTTCGACTTCATCGAAATATGGGCAGTTCTGGCCTCCCTGCAACGATGTCGAATTGACTGGCGCTACATCGAAGTGTTGAAATGTTTGTATGACACTGCCACGATGACTGTCCAGATCCAGGATCAGAAAACCAGCCCCATCCAACTGCTCAGAGTTGTGAGACAGGGGGATATTATATCCCCTAAATTGTTTACAAATGCGTTGGGAGACGTCTTCAAGACGCTGGAATGAACTGGACTATCAACGTGAACGGCGAGTACATTTCAGATTTTCGATTTGCCGATGACATCGTCATAATGGCAGAGACGCTGGAACGGCTAAACCAAATGCTGCACAGCCTAAATGTAGCTCCTCGGCGGGTTGGCCTCGGCATGAATTTGGACAAGACGAAAGTCATGTACCTACAATTCGCACGTCTTGCCGAGTCCAATCTACATCGAAGGGTCGCTTCTCGAAGTTGTGAAGGATTATGTCTACCTAGGGCAAATAATCCAGCTCGGTAGACACAACTTTGAGAAAGAAGCCGACAGAAGAAGCCGTCAAGTCTTCTCGTCGCCTATCCCGCAGTGTTTGAAGACTATGATCTTCAACCAGTGCGGACGACCTAAAAAAGGTGGCTGGAACGGACTGGATGCCGAAGGCGGAGGACAGGGTGTTGTGACGCAGCCTGGTCTATGTTCAGCAGTGGACTGTAATAGGCTGAGTTGATTGATTGAGATAGAATAATTCGAACCCTAATAAAAACATACCTTCCAATAGGTAAAATGTTGGTAAGTAGGTCATGTAAAAATTACAACTTATTAAGCAGTTAACGCAGGATGAATAGACAGCATGCATGTTATCATTCAAAGGAAGATTAAAAAACTGATGGTTTGGGGACCTTTTCAGTGGCCATCATTTATGGAATCAGCCAGAAAAAGTCCTCTTGCTTATCGAGCAATTATGTTGTACTTAGCATTATTTATGCGAGTTATTTGCGTTTATAAAAGAGGATTAGTGAGTACAAATAAAAGTTTTAATCTATTTTATTCGTTTATTTTTTATCCTTTTATGTCAGAAACTAGGTTTAAACTATATTGATAGGCGCAGTAGGTCCTGAATGTATTAATTCTATTTTTATAATTTATAACAGCATAAGCAATAAAGAGTACACCATAAAAGAGACCTTTACTTTGAAAAACACTAAATGTTTATTTCCTATAATGTCCCTTACATCAAAAAAAATATTTGTTTATTTCCTATAATGTCCCTTACATCAATGCTGTTAATTTACATCTCAAATTTTGTTAACGTATGTCACCCGTATTCATTATTATTTAACGTAAGGGACATGCTATCTTTAAAACTATAGGTTTTAATCAATGTTTGCTATTTTAGCTTAAAAGAATGAAGAAATCTAAGAAACTTTGTCCTAGACACTTTTTACATAAAACATATAGTTAAAAAGTTATAGTCAGTTTTTGTAAAAAAATATTTTATTTTTGCTCTCCTGTAAACCTTAGTTTTGTCCCTTACGTTATTTCATATTTCCGGTATCGATATATTACTTACCCGTATAAACTCCCAGGCCATGAAAATATTATGGTAATTATGTTTAGGGATAAAAGCGTTATGATATAAAACAGTAGGAGTTTAAAATATTTACATTAATGATATTATTAATTACAATTTTCGGAAACATGAGTGTTATGAACATCGCCGGTAGCACTACAAATAGTATGAATGAAAACTTTAGGATGAAAAATTTTAGGAAGAGTGATCATTCGGATTACAAATCTTTAGGAAGAGCAATTTCGGGTAAAGAACTTTAGTTGAGCCAATATGGACCCGTTCTAACTATATCATCATTCACACAGTTCATTCATCGGCATCGTTTCTATGGTATTTCCCTACTCTTACGAGTATAGCCATCCACATTTATACCCAAAACTTTCCTCACGACATTTTCCTGACGATGAAAGATGCAACATATATACTCCAATTCATAGTTTTAATGTGAGTTTGCTTTATCCAAACGAAAATTTTGTGGAAGTAAAACTAGTTTACCGTTTAGTGGAACTCAGTTTGCAACCTCACCGCACAAGAGTTCCTGATTAAAGACTCTGTTTTTAGTTGGAACTAGTCTAGTTCCTGTTAACAGTTGTTTAGGTACAATTTTGTTTTTTCGTTCAATATTTGAATTTTTTCAAAACCTAAAATTCAAAGACGTGAACCCGCACTGGGCCGGCGTGGTGGATTACGGCCTATTCCTTCTCACTGCGAGGAAACCTGAGTCTCAGCAGTGGGAACATTATTGTTTGATTATGAATTCAATCCGGTTCTGTGCTTCTCGCATCCAACGGGTTCCTGCGGCCTTTACAGGTCTTCAGTCGAAGGAGGCCTATGTCCAGCAGTGGACGTATTTCGGCTGAAATGATGATGATGAATTCAATATTTGAGATTTATTGTCAATGCGTTGAAGACATGTTCTGTCTAAAAGCATTAGAAATGCATGTGTAACTAATACCCATGAACGTTTGTTTTGGAAACGATAAAATCATTACGTGCGATTATTCATGATTAACATTACACGCATTCTCAAGACATACTGTATCTTACATTTTAGGAGATAAATTGAAAACTTTGAACTTTATAATTCCCCACTAAAAACGAAATTACAGATCGGCCCTAACCATCAGTGGCTAATCTTGGAAATACCTCCATCGTAACATTGACTAATGTGTTCATACACGTACTTATGCGTTAGATTACTGTTACAACATTTAACTGGGCAGGCACGCTATCGAAATTTCTACATTAAGACGGAACGACGATAAATCGTGTCCACTTAATATCTGACCACGATCATTCATTACGGAAAGCATTACCTTAATATATTTTGGTTGAATCGACGTCTGAGTAGATTTCCCTCGGACCTGAGATTAGGGACACCCACGTGTTTTATCAATAATCCATTATGCGTACAGCAAACAATGAGGTGCGTTATCAGAAGCGGTGGTATCGAAGCCGGAATGATGAATGGCCGCGATGGTACATTAAGAAATGTCAATAAATAAAAAGTCAATATCTGATGCCCATCTCCCGGTCCGCAGTAGAAACTCGAGATGAAATGTTGTTAGCGCAGTACAGTCCGTTACACAAGTTAATATCGTAGAAAAATGTTGAAAAGAAAGTCACCGTTATTGGCGTTTCTCTAATTGGAAGCAAAAATTAATTGGAGATACTGTACAAATAAGGTGTATTGAGGAACTTTATTACAGAGATATAGCACGATCATTACTTTTTAACGGTGTCGACAAATTCAATTCTGTTAATTTTGCACGCATTAAAATTTTATTCTTTTAAGAGAAAGGTTGTGAAATATTCGATTATGAGCAGACATAATTGTAATTTCTCGATGGGCACTCGACCTCATTACGCGTTCACTGATTCAAACAGCTGTTTTTCGTCAATGTTGTCTGTTGGTTTTATTTCATAGTTATAAATAGAAATCTGTATCTATTTGATAACTTGAATGGCATGCCAATCTATTACAACATTTGAAAAGCAGGTTTATTATTTAAAGAATCACATAAACTTCGCTACACCTACTCTTAAAAAGATAAGCAAACCTATAAAATTCGACACTCTAATTTAAAAAAAATCGACTGCTTACTCAAAACTACCACAGTGTTTTATTTTTTGAAGTCTGGTACAAAAACATGCACCGAAAAATTGTTATGATGATGATCTTGAAGCAGCCGACTATAATAACTACACTAAGTAGAGAAACCGGTAGCCATAGATAAGTGGAGTTATGCTTAACTCAAGTTCGGTACACACGATCGCTCCTACGCGGTCAATTTGCTTCTACAAACTAGTCGGAAAGTTTTCATTTGCACTGTTGTATTACGCGTTAAAATGTTTGTCTTTAGGTGAGGTTTTGGGCGTAATTGTCTCTAATTGACGATTTTTTATTTATAAAGATTTCACGTTTGACTACGTAGTGTTGTGAGGTAGAACTCTTAACATAATATCACGCCGGTTATCTCCGAAGAGTTAGGCAGAGGTGTACCTAAAGTCTATTCAAACAAATGTTTCAAATTGATGTTATTTCAAGTTAAACAAATATCAACTATATTTAATAATAACAGCCGCACAGGTCAATCGATCAGGTTAAGCTACGCTTGCCGCGGTTGGGCTGTGGATGAGTGACCATCTTTACATACCCAGACCCCTCCTTCTCGGAAAGCACGTTAAGCCGCTGGTCCCGGCTGTCATTCGTCGATCTTTGACAATCGTTAGGGGTAGTCAGAAGCCCGAAAGTCTGATAACCAGTCTTTAACAAAGGGTATCGTATTACCCAGTAACTGGGTTGTGGAGGTCAGATAGGCAGTCGCTCCATTTAAAATACTGGTACCCAGCTGCATCCGGTTAGACTGGAAGCCGACCCCAACATAGTTGGGAAAGGGCTAGGCAGATGTTGATGATTTTAATGGTAATTTAGTTGATTTCAATATTGAAAAAGGTATAAAAATGTTTGGCGTTGTAGTGTAAACTGAACTTTATTGTGTAGGAATTAAAGTTATTTTTCCATAAACTCATATTTGTTTACAATTTTGGCAAACAAATCGCGAATGCAGATTATAGTATCACAGCCGATTAATGGCAATAGGCTCAACCTCTATTACATGGGACTAAAATAGGGGACGAATCTATTGCTACTAACTGGTCGCAAAAACAGACTCTGGGCTGCAGCTAAGAAATTTCTGACGAAAAAACCCAGTTATACTTTGCCCGACCTCGTAATCGGCCCCAGGACCTCATTTTACTCAGCTGTAGCGATTGTTACCACCACACCAACGAAGCAGTTGAACTTGTTATTTCTATTATTAGTATCTGGGTCGTAGGTTACTGTTGCTTGTCAATCAAGATACGATTTGACAATCTGCTACACAATTCATAAAATAGCACACAGCTCCCATTTTAACTAGAAAGAGTAACATTAATCTGTCAAGCGTCGCTAATGAAACACAATTGATTTTCTATTGTTTCGTCACCGATCGGCGAACCGCGACGCTTGACTGGTTAACTTATAATCCCATTGGAAAAATGTCAAAAGGACATCAAAAGGACAGCAGTTTAAATAAGTAAAGATTACAAACACAGTCCAGCACAAAACTGCGATGCGACGTCTCATCGTAAAAATCTGCGAGCTCTTTCTAGTTTTAACCTATACAGGGTGAAATTAAATTCATGGGCATCCTTTTAAGGGGTCATTGTACTCATCATTATGAACAACTTTTACTATGGGACTAAACCTAAAATCGCGAAAGAAAATCAGCTGTTCCTTGCATTTATGTTCACATAACTCGTCAAAATGTAGGGAAGAGCTGATTTTTTTTCGCGATTTTAGGTTTCGTCCCATTGTAAAAGTTGTTCATAATGATGATTACAATGACCCCTTAAAAGGATGCCCATGAATTCAATTTCACCCTGTATAACGTTTCTGCGTTGCGAATTCGCATCGCGCCGATTCGCAGTTTTGTGTACAAGGCCATAAAATGACAATTGATCGCAATTCCTTTTATTTTGACAGTTCAGCCACTTTCATTGCGGTACTTATAATATTGGGCAGACGAATTGTTCAAGCGTCTGAAGCAATGGATTATGAGTCAAAGTCTGTTACGCAGTTAAAGTGCAGTTCTCTATAAGCAAGTTGCTTATTTCATCAGGCATTTCTGTTAAGTCCATGCGGATCGGTGCACCAGATGGCATTCCTATTAATACTTGTGTAGCAGTACTGTGTCGGGTTTCCAAATCTTAATTAGTCATGAGTACAGAGACATCGTTAGCTCTTCAGCTTTCTTGTGTGGTCTCCGGATATAGGACACTGTCCCGATTACCTAATGCTTACTCCATCGCCTCTTCATGTGGGAACGAATTCAAAAGCTGAGATGTTGATTTCGTCATACTGGCTGGTTTTCTTGACATTTCCAGATTTTACATCGTAGTTGTAGGATTTTAATAGTAGGCTACTTAGGTTCATAATCATTGTAATTGTAATGATTTATTTAGTAGAATATGGTACAGACGCCAGCACACCAAGCTACTACGATTTCTTTAGTAGATTTTCAACTTTATCGTTGAACTATAAGGTTCAATGTTGGTTGGGAAAATTTGACAGTTTCGGGTAGCTTGATGTGCTGGCGTCATCAGTAGATTAATATGGTCTGACGTTTAGTCAATGGTTTCAATATGTCACCCTTTGTAAAATTTCTATATTTATGATTGTAATTTATATGGTGTACATAATAAAGAGTATTCTATTCTATTCATCACATTCTGCTACGTGTTGCGTGCAAGTACATAATTATAATTTATATTTATTACAGGAATCCGCTGGATGCGGGAATCACAGAATCCGTGGGGGAGGCCTATGTGCAGCAGAGGACTTCTTTCAGCTGAAATGATGATGATGACAGGACAGAGGTTAGGTATTAGGTTAGTAAGATTAGAGATGAAGCTTACAACTTTAATAGACTATATTCTATGATTTACATTAACCTTCCCTTAGTATCTTTTAGTAGAACGATATACGAACGAAGAAAGTCTAATTTACAAAATGAACGCAGGAAAGCTATCATGCATGACTCAATAATTGCTACTAGACCAAGATCTACATGTAAGTAATGATAGTTTGTTCACAGATGTCTAGAATTTCTAACCATCACAATTTGCAGAGCCTATACACACTATTTCCCTTTTACGAGATTACCATAGAATAGTAAAATATGGTTATGGTTATTTCCTTGACACAAGTGGAGATACTTAATCGAGTGTCAGTCACCATGATGAATGTATGGTATTCAAGTTACAACTGTGCTTATAACAACGTAATGTAAATCTTTGATTTGTGCACCATACTTCAGATTCTTCATAGCTTTACGACATTGTTAGTCCTTCAAAGAGAGTCATTCGAATGACTGATATTTACGCTTGTTTGTGAGTATAGCTAAGAATAAAAAATCTCATTAATCTGATGGAAGATTACCATGGGAAGCAGGTTTTATAAATGTTTGTGAAACTTACGCTTTTTCGGCAACTTTGCATCGTCAAAATGAAGCAATTAAAACAATTGAAAGCAAGATCTTAATTACACGATTGCTGGTCGTACTCACATTAAGACAACACGAACAAATGGTACCACAGTAATTCAAAATTTACCAAAAACACAAATTACTGTTCGAACAGTACATAATGAATGAATTAACCCTATCATTACTATTTTATAACTCAATTACGGTAGCAGCAAAGTTTTTGTCCGGAAACATAGAATTTCATTCCAAACAATCATATTATATGAAGCTACATCTATATTTGATTTGGCCTTCTGTCGAACGAAACTACTAATTTAGAGCGACCCATTCAGATTAATTTATTTTTGGTAGTTTGCTTGCAAGCAGGCCGGATGTGTTTTGGAACAGTGGTTCCTGCGTTTGAAGTAAGCTAAATTAAATTTTCGCCGAGAACAATTTCTAAATTAATTCCGGGAACACTAAGCTTGTTCTGAACTCGAGTTGTTACTGTCCTTGTTACTGCAGCTGTAAATTAACGTGTTGGTGGATTCAAATGTTACTTTTGTTTTAACGTTTGAGTACCATGTAACTGTGGGAGTGATTGTTGCATTAGAATAAATGACTGAGAAACTTTTGTTCAGTTGGTATTATGTTTGTTGTATGAAATGCTTCGTAGTATATCAGAAAAATGCAAATCCTGATAGCAAAAAAAAGCGTGGGTCTGGGTTCCCCTAGCAGAAACAAAGTTCAAAATGAAAATCCAAGATAGCGGCTGCGAAAATTAAAAAATGATTAAAAATATCAAAATTTTCGCAGCCGCTATCTTGGATTTTCATTTTGAACTCGCTGTTGACTTTAACACCCTCGAAAACCGTGAAAACGACACACAAGATGAAAAATAAAATTGTAGCCGCCATCTTGACCTCACTATTGGCGTCAGCACCCTCGAAAACCATGAAACTACATCTCTCTGTCTTTTTCTATTAAGTATATAAAATAAAAAGTCCATGAAGGAGAAAACGCTTTTTTGTTACGTAAAGATTTCTATCAGTGTACTCCGACTGCAAGCTGCGTTAAAAAACCTTCACAATAACATTTCGGTATACGACAATGTTCTAAATGTTCTATAATACATTAATAACTTAATTAGTTACAAAGAGGTAGTTTTAGTATACAGGATGAAATTTAAAACATGCGACAAATCGAAATGGGTGTTGCAGTAACTGCTACTTATTCATTATAAATTGTCATTTTCTAAATGTATATTCTTAAAAAAAAAATCGTGTAATAATCGTCTTAAATAGTGCAAACTAAGTTATTGTCTTCAAGTAGACACGAAAAACCTTAAAGATTTTTTTTTCAAAATTATCAAAATCTATACTAATATTATACAGAGGTATTTGTTTGTAAGTTTGTTTGTTTGTAAGTTTGTATGTAGGGGGTAATCTCTGGAACTACCAGTCGGATTTGCAAAATTATTCTTGCATTTGATAGCTCAATTCTTGAGGAAGGCTATAGGCTATTTAACATCACGCTATGACCCTTAGGAGCCGTGCAAAAAGAAAAAAGTTAAAAAGAACGTTAAGTGATAGCGCGGGCGGGTGATGCGATACGACGGGGTGACTCGGGGGAAACAAGAAGTTTCACGCGAACGAAGTCGCGGGCTGAAGCTAGTAAATAATAAATGTACTTATCAATTTTACCGCGCACACGATAAACAATCTATTCATTCAACCAGTTGGTAACGCGTTGAACTAGCGGTATTTACCTAATTTTGATCGTCCTTACGAAAAAAAGTGCGCGCTACGACGAAATTGCCAAATCGCTTGCCTACGCGCACGTTTGTGCATCTCTTTCCTTAATTAAATGTTCTAAATTTACTTTCTAACGCGTTGAATCAAATGTTTTAATTTGTCGCACCTATTAAGTTTCATCCTGTATAGTAGAATAATAATAGTCGTGAATTAACTCGATAGTAGCTATCCTTTTGAAACCATATCTTTTATTCATCAAGGACAGATTGGAAATAATCATTCTTGTGAGGGAACTAATAGATTTTCAATGGGTTTAATTGGATTATTACGTAGTAAGTTAGTATTCAAGAAATTGTTTGAGTAATTGGATAGAGCTTTCTAACAGAAATCCCACAATGAACCCCACAATGGACTGTGTATTTTCGCTTTTAATTAATAGGGGAATTATTTTTGACTAATACAGTGATCAATGAGAGCTAGTATTGCTTAGTTTATTTATAAAACAGCAGACATTTAAATTCTGTTGAAAATACGAGTATTGTATCTTTCCCAAAATACTGGTATTCAACTGCATCTAGTTAGACTGAAAACATACCTCAACGTAGTGGGGCAAAGACTAGGCAGATGCAGGTGATGATAATAATTTCTGTGGCTAAGCAAAAAAGGCTATTTTGAGACACCTATGGATAGATCTTTTTCCTTCATTGATTTTTTTTCTTTATTGTATGCGTCTACAACAACATCTTTATTCAAATACTAGTCATCTAGATAGATACGTCACGCTGCTGAATATGTAGATTAACAAATAGCAAACAAGAAAAAAATGTTGACTTCATTCAAAATAACCAAATTAGACTCTTTAAAATTGTGTCGATGAGATCCGTTTCTTAATGAAATCCTCAATAAACTAAAAATTTAATTAAGACAGGATGTTTAACACCTTTTTATTTCAATCTGGCCTCGATCCGCGCTGTTGCATCCGAAGGCACAATGTTTTGACTTCGTTTAATCGGGCTCCTAATTAACCATAGCGCTCTATGTAAACAAAAAATAAAGTATAAAACTTTACGGTGTATTAGGACATCCGTTGATAGTGGTAATTAAAATGCAGCAACTTAAAGTGTTTTTTGTTTAAATTATTAGTAGTAAAGTTTATAATTTTGATTCATATTTTATTAGTTTAGGTTGTTGGGTTGAGTGACTTTTAGATCGCCAAGCATTTTGGTGCAATGGCATTTTTCATCCATTTGTGTACTGTTTGTGTATGTTGCAATGATGGGAGATGCAACTTGTATATATTGATATTACTTGACGTTATGATAAGTCACGTGTCTTTAACGCCCGGTTCCTGGAACGAAAAACACACAAAAATTAGCTAACAAATCGTCAAGCGCACGTACCCTGCTGTGCTTGGTTGAATAAATGATCAAAATTGCTTGACTTTCGTTTAAGGTGAATGTGCCATGGTAGACCGCGAAATTTAAATTTTCTTACGTTTTTTGCAATTTGCAGATCTGTGTCAGGTTGTATCTTGATCCAAATATGATTCGCGACTACAATAGACATGTATTTACAGAATCATAGTCATTAGAATCATTAATATATCTCTTTAAGTTAGATTTCTACCATAAACACTTTTCCATACGAGATTTGTTTTTAACGGTAGAAATCTAACTTAGAAAGATGTATTAATGATTCTTATTATTATAATTCTGTAAATACGTACCGGTTATAGTCGCGAATCATATTTTGATCAAGATACAACCTGACACTGACCTGAAAATTGCAAAAAACGTAAGAAAAATTGAATTTCGCGGGCTACAACTACCCATTCACCTTAATTTTGACGCGCCGATCATTTTCGTCACCGGACATTAATGCAAAAGAGGATGAATCATCAACAGTGTTTAGTGTCTTAAGAATAAAATCTTTGCACCTAAACTTTTTACTTATTCAAACTTTAAAATTATCCGCCAATTATTTTCATATCTTCAATCTTCTTAATGCGAATAAATTGCACAGGACAGCTGTTTAAACTGCTTCAGGTATCCACACAACTACCCACTTACCCATCCTCCCAATACTTCCCATTGCATGTGGCTTAACTCCAAGAACAGGTAAGCTACTTTTATAGATGACTCCAATATTCTTATCAATAAAAATCTTCGTATGAAGAATGGTCTGCGCACAGGCACATCGTTTAGATTGTATCCCTTCCCTTGAAACTAATCTGTACTTACCTTTACAATAGAAAGGGTTGAATAATGGGGATATTCTTTTTTCTTTTTTTTGTAACCTCGAGGGGACATGCATCTTATGACGGATTGGTCGTGTTGTGGGTAAAAAATGATTGTTAGTACGTCGGGATGTTCTCAGGCGTATTATTAAAGATTTCTGTTTATTATTTAGGGTTTGGTTTCTATTATAATTTAATGTATGTTTAAATAGTTCGCGGTGTTTTAATTTGTATTATAGAATTTAGTGTTGAGCCAAGTGTTTCCTTGTCATGAATAAATAATTAATTGAATATTATGTAGGTCCCTAACCCACTAAGGTATGTTTGCATCCTTACTTTGGAATCTACTTTGTTCTTATAAATGTTTGTATGTTTTATCCGTTTTGATACCTTAACCTTTTGAACGCCAGAGTATAAACGTACCTATCGCCTTACCCCTGACGCCATGCCACTTTAACAACACAACAACACACACACACTTAAAACAACAAATTTCTCGATATTGGTGGTTATTTATATTAGTTTCATGCAATATAATATAGACAGAAGCTTAAACTTTTAAATTATATAAATAAAAACACACAAAAGTATTGATTAAATTGTTTATTTCATAATATCCGACGACGACGACCGACGTGTATTTCGTCATATATTTGTGACGTTGGCGTTCAGGGTAAGATTTCGTTTGTCACATACTCACATATATGTGATAATGGCGTTCAAAAGATTAAGCCTAATAATGAGGTTCTTAATGTAAAAGATTTATCATCGAAAAGCAAACTGTGTACTTAAAACAACTTTTTTCCTCAGACTAGTGTAGTGTTTACACGCTCCATAGATTCGAGAATTCTTGTAAAAACATCAAGTATATTACTAAAAGCCTCCCCATACAAGTTATAAGAGTCAACTGGGGGAAAGTGATTGATGATACCCGTCGGCTGTAATCTGGCAATCCGTCATTACTTGTCTGCTTCTTGCATTTTTTGCAACTGCAACACTGACACGTGGCTACAGTTCTATGGAAGGGCTACTGTTTGTTGAATTAGCGTTGTTTTCCTGTGAAATATTGTTTTATTTCTCAGAAAATCATAATTCGGTTTCATCATACCTCTTGTTTGTGTATATGTTACCGGCCAAACCCGATTTTAGGATGAACTAGTTTCGCCTAGGCCAAACCAGTTCTCAATCGCTCGCCCTTGCATCCTATGTCGACGGAGCCCCGCTACGCGGGGCTCCTATTTCCGTGTAAAGGGTTTAAAGTAACCTAACCAAACCTAACCTCTGGGTGCCCTTCATCCTCTCTTGCCTCCTACTTCGCGTAGGGAGTCGTGTAGGGAGAACTGGTTTGGCCTAGGCGAAACTAGTTCATCCTAAAATCGGGTTTGGCCGGTAACATATATACATATTAAGTCCTTTCCAAGATAAACATACGAAAACGATACAGGAATTTAACAATGAATTTATTGTAAATCCGATGTTCAGAGAACATTCTAATTTACCCAGCCTTGTACTTCATTAAATAATCATTTATCCGTACGAAGCGCGAGTCGATGTCATTGTTTATTGTGTGGAAACGAACGTCGTGATTTAAAAAAGTTTAACCAGCATAAATGAAGCGACAGCTCCTTTAGAACATACCTTGTTTGTGTATGCATACCACACACGGTTCAGTAAAGCGAACGCACCTCTTATAAACATCAAAATAGCTTATGATACGGCTATAGCTAATTTAGGTAGCATTGTGCACCTCACAAGAGGCGCGTTTGAATAAGATTATCATGAGACTAAAACCCGTTGGGAGTCATTGGTCATAAATCATAACCCATAAAACGAGACTGACAATAACCTCTTTTCTTAGCTACGCTTCCTAGGCAGGCGTAACTACGAAGAAAAAGGCACCTTAAAGTTAGAGAGAGAAAGTAGAAATTAGGTTAAGGCAGCTGCGGTACTTTGTGACGATGTTAGAGATGATAGTTAAAATGACAAGCGAACTTAATATTCCGTTTGATCGGACCAATTGTTGCTATTGTGTTTACTGTCGATTTTTAGAAAGCCAAAGAGCGCATCAAGCTTAATAAGTGTACAGTGTGTGGGGTTGGAGGATAAACATCAATCATTACGGCCGTCAGTTCATTTTCGGCTAATCCACCAATTTTAAATGCGTGGATGATCAATTGGAAATTGTTCGTAATGAGGCATAAGTCAGTTCGGTGTCAATGCTTTTTGCACTCGTGTAGCCGTGACTTGAATGACAGCTATTTTTTGTTTAAATAAGATATTTTGTAAACTTTTATTTTTTCCGGGTTAATTTGATCGATATCAAAAATTTAAATTGTTCATACCAATTATGAATGACATGCATTCTCAAACATGCTAGGTTCAGTATGCATGAAAAAAATACAATGAATAAAATTGACGTAGTGTTTCCACAAAATACTATATCGCTGTGATATTTTTATTTATGTAACGAAACCCCGCAATACGCAGTTCTATTTAATTTTATTATGAAACCACAAAAATACGGCTAATGGCACCAACATTAAAAATAACAACGGAGTATCACGGAACGCTATTTCAACACAATACGAGGCCCTATCAATCCGATGTTTGATAACATCCTCCGAACTCTTTTTATTCCTCTTGCATTCTATGTCAGACTAAATTGGAATTCGTGTACGTTATTGTGACCGGGGGAATTAGATCCGCCGCATTCAAAACTCAGACTATCCTATTGAGACCTCTCGGAAGGGAACTGGATCTGATAAGGCAGATCGTCGATAGGGACCCTTTTTCTTTACGCGACACCTTTGTCATGACAAAGGGGCTGTTTGGCCTCAACTGTGGCATCTGAATAGGCTTGCAATAACGCGTCCTGGCCCGAAGCTCGCATCCCGCGAGATCGGCCGCAGATACTCAACTCTCTAAAGATTTATTAATCTTTCTCGTTCACTGGAACAATGAGTGCTTTCGGTAGGCACCTGGTGCTTTTTTCTCGTCACCGAAGTATGCTCGAGCCGTGTATTCAGTTTTTGCTTGACGCTCGAGTGATGTAAGTGGGGTCTGAAGAGCGATTGTGGCCACTTTGAGTGACGCTACGAGCCTAAAATAGTAACAGACGAAAATAATAGTGGCAGAGTTTTAGACGATTAATTTCGATCCTAATTATATATTTCCTAACGTTGGCCACGTTAGGAAATATAAATTAAGTAAACACATTAAAAACCGGTTTCATGCATATAAATTGATTTTTCTGGAGATTGATGTCTGACAGTTTTTTAGCGAAAATATTAAATTATTAACAAGTCAATCAAAATTTTATGTTGTGGGGAATTTTGATCGTTACGCAATGGTAGTGTTGAATATATTCGAGATATTTCGTTTCAACTGATTGGAGGTGGATTTGGGCTTTAATTAATTTTAGTCTTTTTATCTTGGTCGTATCGTGTTGCATCATGAGCAATATCACAATATTTAATTCACTTCTTAGAACATAATGTACGTCCCTTCCAAAACTTATTCCTGACGTGTCGTCTGATCAAGTTACTCGTTTAATTTGTCTAGATCGCGTGCAGGGGGACAACGGCAATAAATAATGTTTTTTATCTCGACACCACGGAGGCTCTAGGCAGAAATTCTTACACGTTCGTTCGCTGAATCAACGCTTTTTAATCTTATTTGATATGTGTTCCTTTAAATTATGAAGCGCATGCAATTGATATGATAGTATGATAAGTTCAAGTAAAGTGGCCTTTGTTTAAATGAAGGAGTGTAATTTTATATCAATTTGTATACTTTAATATCTGTTTACATTTAATTCTCTTTTCAATTACAGGCTGCATTGTGTTTGAAGTTGAGTAATTTCATTGTGTAAACGATTTTAAGTTTATTAAAACATACAATTTCGGTATGAGTTGGACTCCTTCAACAAGAACTGGTCCTTCGTAGCTTTAAACAGAGGGAAGTGGAAAGAGAGTAGGGAGGCCTTTGCCCTGCAGTGGCACATCACCGGGTTTTGATAATAGTAATATTAACGAACCTGCTATAGATCACAGGCTGATATAAAAATTGATAAATTGACTTACAATCGAAACAATACGTTACTTAAATCCCATAAAGCAATATTTTAAATACACACAATTGAATTCGCGAAGTAAAAATTTAATAGTACAAATACAATAGAAGCATAATGGCAAAGCCCCAACAATAAAAATGATTAACTACTAGACATTGTTGGTATTTTAGAAGATAATGTTGTTGTGAATGAAGGAGACTGCAATGTGCATGTTGCAGAGCCAACAATAACATCTGCAGAGGTCGTAGATGCGATGCCCTGTCCTGATAAGGCACCCACATTTTGGCAAATACATCACAGCAGGATGCCGTCACAATATTTTAGTATCTACGGCTGTATCTGTGGCAGGGTATTGCTTTTTTTGAAATGTCATCAAAATCTATGACCAGGCGTTTGTTGTCGTTGAAAAAAAATGTGTCCTGATTGCTATATTATGGGGTTTTGGATAAAATGGTCAGCTGTCATAATAAAGTGATATATTTATTGAAAGATATTATTTAAAGCCTTGAAAATAGACCTTCTTTTAGTTGATAAGGACTCCGTTTTTAGATAATTAAATAACTATGACTTATTTAACCGGTCAAGCACCGCACGTCGCCAACTGGCGACGAAACAATAGAAAATCAATTGTGTCTCATTAGCGGAGCTCGACAGATTAATTAATCTACCATTTTGGTTAAATCTTTCTGTTTTGCCACATTCATTCATAATGCACATCTATTTCTATTAAATTTATGTTGATTTTTAAAAAATCTAAGAACATACTAAAAAACACAGTTTCCGATTCTTTTTACCTATTATTATAGTTGTCAAGATTTCCTGTACCAAAGAAGCGTATAATGGCAAATGACGATAAAATTGTCCCAGAGTACGTCAACATCTCAAGTCGCAGTGCCTCCGCATTGCTCAAGTAAAAACTACCTATAAATTATGTAACACGAAACTTTATGTGTTTTGATCACTCCTCTTGTTCCCATGCATTGTACAAAAGGGGATGTGTAACTTGAAATTCTCTTGAAAAACTACAATTTTGTCCCAAAACCTCAATCTTTTGTGCCATAAACCGCCCTTTTGAGAATTTATTGTCGTAGAATGATATGATGTCTTTATGTCGTGGGGCCATTGTGATGCACTTATCTGATCGTCTCCCGTATTCTGTGTAATAGGTCGGATTGTGGGTTCTAGGATTTTAATTTTTATATTTGTGTCGATGTTTTGAAGTTCTGTGGACATTATGAATGTTGCTCAAAAATATAGCTATAATTATGTAATTTCAACTGCCTTGTTGATTTAGTGGTCAAGTTCAATTCTGGGAATTCGGTCGATAAAGTTCGGATAAGGTTAAAGTTAAAGTCGGTATAAGGTTAAAGTCGGTATAAGGTTAAAGTCGGATAAAGTTTTATTGGGTTTTCCAATTAGGAATTTCTCAATAGCAACCCGGAAACTAGATTTGTGCCAGTTGCCACTTATTACATGGGACGTAAACATGACAGGCGAAATATGGGTAAGCGCCTCTACCCAATGCTTGGGAGAATATTTATAAGCGTGATATGATGTAACTTTAACTGGGTAAACCTCGCTATCACGAGTGTTTTGTAACCTTGAACTATGTGTTTGTTCAAGGTCATAAAACACTCGTGAATAATGGAGAAATGATGTATTTTTTGAGAAACTTCGTGAAGCGTGATGCTGTATCAATTTCCTCGATAATCACTTCTAGGTAAATGCGCGACACGCTGTGATTAAATGAGAGGCTTCACAGTATAGGGTAGCAATAAAGTGCGAGATATTTCTATTGAGAGTCAAGTATCAAGGCGTTTGAGAAAACATATTAATTAAAAAAATATATTGCCATGTTAGATGATATCCATCGTCAAATTACGAGAAGTAAACTAGTAGTACAGTCACCAAAAAAGATAACTACCAGGGTCGTCGGATATAGTTGAAGTTTAGTAAGAAACCGATGGATGTTTTCGAATGAAATTTAATTTGATAGATGAACTGTTTGTTTTCTATTCATTAAATAAAATGTTATTCAAAAAAATGTACCGGTTTTTTACTAAACATCAACTATTTCCGACGACACTGGTTACTTATTTCCTTTGGTGACCGTACTTAGGTATTCGCTTTCAAAAAAAATAATTGGTTTCGAAAATCCTCTCTCTCTTTCTCTTCTCGTCTAGTCTTTTTTTATAAAACTAGAATTTTTAAAAGGAATTACATTTTTGACGAAAACATTATTTTCTTAGTGAAATTAAAAATACAGTTCCAATTAAAATGAAACAGCACTTTAATACAATTTCCATCGTTTAACAATAACTTCATAACGAAACGTCACGACGAAAGAAAACAGAAAATAAAAACTTTCATTTAACCGCAAAAAGAACTAAAATGTCGGATGGTCTGCGCACTACGCTTTATGCTCGCGAAAAAATATTCGTCCGAATTGAAAAGTCTTTGTTACAATATTTTAGTGAAAGCCGAACGGTCGTGTGATTTTTTGCAGTTTGTTTATGGCGATAAAGGAATTTTGATGGCTTTAGGGTTTTACTTTAGGGTTCCTCGAAAAAGTCCTCATTCTTTTTATACAGCCAGAGCTATCATTGAAGCCCTCGAGCTAAAGTGACACAGGTTTAGGTTTACATTCATGGTCACCTTACATAATCAGCCTATAATGTAGGACACGGGCCTCCTCTCTGTAACAGGGACTGGGACTTAAGAGCCCAGTGTGGGGTTGTTGGTAGATGTCTTCGAATTTTTGGTTCGAGGATATCACGGTTTGCTCACGACATTTTTTTCACCATTTTGAGACGACGAAATAATTTACAGAAAGTAAAGCTCCTGTCTAAGTTCCAACCTATGACCTACGACTCGTAAGTTGCGGCCATTACCACTGGACCACTACTGCTTTAAGACATCGAAGAGCATCCGTGTAACTTATACATGTGTGACAATCTCCTTTTAAAACCCGATAACCTTAACATCACAATTTTATTTAGCTATAAGGGAGTTAGTTTTCACTTAAAAGTGATTCGGGATGCTTCCTTTACCGCTGACGTCAAACATAAGCTTGGTGGTAGACCGAGACGAAGATCCAGAGATAAACCTGACGCCTCGGCACAAGGATATCCACAGGAGGTATCAAATTGGGGAGAACGCAGACACAAAATGAATATTGTGAGTAGAGGCAATATAGACGCAGATAACAGTGGAAACATTGATGTAGAACCAAACATATAGAAATGAAATATTCATGATCAAATATCCGTTGCGTGTCATAGTCGTGTAATATGTATCCTATCACGCATTTTGTAAGCGTCAATTGAATTAGGTCAGTCCATCGTGGGCAATGGGCCAAACTCATGCATTATTAAAAACTTGAAACCTAGTACAAACGGTATCACTACGCCTAGTGTTGCTACTTCAAATTCTGATCTATTTTAAGTTATTTCCATATATTATTCAAATGTTTTACCTTCATCAGTAGAATTATCAATAGATGGTATATTTTCTGTGTACATATTTTAAGCCCTTTCTTTCAAGATATTTTCAATTGTAGCATCAAAACTAGCAAAATCCGGCAACATTCACTTCAAACAACAACGGTCATTTCAAACAACAACGGTCATTTCAAACAACAACGGTCTTTCAAACAACAACGGTTACTTCAAACAACAACGGCCATTTCAAACAACAACGGTCACTTCAAACAACAACGGCCATTTCAAACAACAACTGTCACTTCAAACAACAACGGCCATTTCAAACAACAACGGTCACTTCAAACAACAACGGCCTTTTCAAACAACAACGGTCACTTCAAACAACAACGGCCATTTCAAACAACAACGGGCAATATTTCATAGTTGAATGTGATAAGCCTAGTTTTCACAGGCCCAGTAGCTGGCGGACAGTTAAGGACAGTTACTGTGTGGCAGCTACTGGGCCCGTGAAAACGAAGTTGAGCTATGTACTAACCGGTCAGTTGCTGTCGGTCAGCTTCTTATAATTTTTTTGTTTCTACTGTCTACTGACCTTCCCCCACTCCCACAAGGACAGCTACTGGGTCGTCACTCGCTCCATACGAACGTAACTTGTGGGTCAGAAACACCAGGCCAGAACTAGTAACACAGTAGCTGTGTACTGCTGTCTCCTAAGCAGACCCAGTAGTGAGAACACGTTGGGAAAGTGACAGCACTGTATAGACAGCAGAATGTACAGTTGCTGACTACTAGTTGGTTAGAAACTGGGCCTGTGAAAACCAAGCCTACAGTAAAGTGCTTTGAGCTTATCGTTTAGATACAATCACGCACTAATATTTTATGATAGTCAGTTTACTAGGACTTCTTCCTTACCAGTTACCTACCATTCTACAACGATAAGAAGTGTCGACATACTTCAAGACAGCTGTGAAAAGTAAGAAAGATTTGTAAGGAGAAGGATACAGCAAACTCATAAAACTTAAGATCGAGATGAAACGCCGACAATTGTAACACGGGCTACGTGACTGGAAGTCAAATGAGACTGAAGTCCAAGTTTTTTTTTCGAAATGTACGACGAGGTAGGTATACTTGTAACTTCGAAGAGTATTAGGTGTCACTTGTTTACTTAGGTGACATAGAAACATTATGAATACAGATAGACAAGAAAGAGAGTAGCGAAGAAATTGTCAAGTGCATTATATTATTGCAGTATTAGTTACATATCTCTCTCTTGTTGGTCTTGTTTTATCTAACATTCACATTTCTACAAAGAAAATAGAGTAATTCAGGACACATATTACATAATACTACGTCAGGATAATACAAGTGGCGTTCTGATATTTCTGCGACAATAAAGGAGTAGAGTGACCACCCACTTCATTTTCTCCCTTGAGGGCTTATTATGTTCCATTTACTGGAGATTCTAATCGTGCAATTATTTGTTTTAACGTGTTTTTTTTTTGTTTATGACGTCCTGAAAAACATGTTACCCTGCATGCCCCATCGATGTACTTACCTACAGTTTCTAATGCTACTGTTTCTATTGAATTGGCCCAATTTCATTTTATTTCCTCAAAAATGTAAATCACACAGTTGAAAAATACCAGGGCCTCATAACTTTATGGCAGGTTTGTTCTACAGAACCTCATGTGCGTGCGATCAGTCTACTGTGTTAGCTTGCGGTCGCGCGCAAATCTCTCGATTAGTATTCTGTGGCGGCGGCTCTGTCATCGGTTTATCGAATCTCATGTTTCCAATATGAATTTAATATTTTTTTAAAGGTGCCGATACCTTTTGTTTACCGTATTTGCGGTTTCTTCCGACCGACAAAAAGTTTTGCTTACAAACGTTTTCGTTTTTTCGGTTAAAACACTTTCGTGTTGTAAATTCTTTGATGGTTTTGTATAATGATGTGTGGCTTTTCCTTTAACTTAGAATAAAATGCGATATCGGGATATTATTGTTCCAGTTCCTTTACAATAATAATTACATACGTTTGAACACAATGCGACTAAAGAATTATGAGAAAGATTTGTTGCAAAGATGCACTCCCTCCATACATAGTGCTTTAGCTACATCTGATATACCATTATATGAATTTATTCAAAAAATAATTGGAATTCATTAGTGCAGCTCATTTTCCTGTTATCCCAATAGAAACTACTTTTGCGGGAGCTATATTGGATTCCACAAAGTAATCCTGTTTCTTTATAGTTTGCTTAGCTACGATGTGCAGTTTGCCTAGATAAAACCAATGCTACTATTAGACCTTTTGGTGCATTCTCATTGAACGACGATACGGTTTTTTGGCAATTTCATTTTTTTTCGCGTTGATGCCTTATAAGAAAAATGATTCTACCTATAACCAATGACGATGATACCTATTTGATTATTACCTAGTCAATATTCTGTCTGGTAGATACATTATTATACTTATTATAACTCACACAGTTTAATATATTTTAAGTATTGCCTCCTTTCATTCTCAACTTACGTATTTCTCATCTATTTTTCTTAAATTTTGAAATATAATTATGTTCTAAAAAAATGAAATTTATAGTCTGTATCGGTAGCATTTTATTTCAAATAAACAGTACATACAAAATACACCACATAAAAAGATCAATTACTTACTCCTAACTACGTATAATTCTGTAATTACTAGTAATCAAATTCGACGTACCATGGAAACTCTACTAAGAATACAGCCCAAAACCAATCGGATAATTAAGTCCAAAGCTTTTAAGCCTCCGATAGATATTATTAGAAACCGGTCAGAATTTTGTTGCCTAGCTATCTTCCTATTGAATGTTTAGGCTGCCCTTTCACCAAGGATATATGCTAAGCTGCATATCGAGGGATGTGTATGATTTTCAACCAATAGGATCATTTGATTTTCGCAGGTTAGCTTAGCTTTAGAGGTAAATTTTTGAAGGATCCTATATACATATAATATAATAATATTCATTCCTCTTTTTCATGTCACTAGCACGACAGTATATCAAACTACCTGCGCCCCGCGGTTTCACCCGCATAAGTATCGATCCCGTGGGAATATTGGGATAAAAAGTATCATATGTATTATTCTGATGTATAAGCTATATTACTATAAAGTTTCATCAAAATCCGTTCAGTAGTTTTTGCGTGAAAGAATAACACACATCCATCCATCTTCACAAATTTTCGCATTTATAATATTATATTAAAATATTAATAATATTAGTAGGAAGTAGGATTTTGCTGGCTCAAACTTTCGTCACTCCCATAACTACATACTCGTTGAAGCAACGTGCGAGTTAAGATACGAACTAGGGTGTTGCTATGTGAAGTATGGAGCAGTTTTACTTCACTAGTAGCACACCCCGGACACTCCATACAACGCTCGCAAAATAATTACCTACTACTACTACATTAAAAAAATGACGTTTGTATACGTATGAATGTGTGCGTGAGGTACTTGTGTTTGCGAGCGCTCTTGTTAAAGAACTGCGACGAATACGCCGAAGTGCGGGGTGAGGTGCGGTAACTGATGTTAGCGCGGGGAAGGGAGTGGCCTTTCTGTACGTAGTACTTTAAGTATTCTGTGCTAGTAGTATAGCATCGCTTACATCGTGAGGCTCATCTTCTTCGCACAGCTTACTCGCGCAAAGTACATCTTCTTGCAAATCCTGACTGGTCCGCTAAATCATTTAGCTTTAGTGGAAATATACATAAAGTTCCGTAGCTTAGCTTTAAACTCACTCAACGGGTCTACCTTTTATAGCAGAACTTTTTATGTCATAACATTATTTTGCATAACAGCGGATAGCATAAATTTCATTTCGCAGAAAATCTTTTGGCAAATACTCATTTATCATACATACAAAAATCATAATTTTGTAAGTCAGAATCATCTTTAGGCATCATATCCATAACTATTAAAAAAGTAGAACCATCATATCGCAGAAAGTTCACAGTCAGAATCGTCTTTTGGCATACATTTCATATCGATAGTTATTAATGGCAGAACCAAATAATCGTCGCTCTAAATAAATGTTATGCTAAACGAAATTATGCGGAGTTATAATTTTGTCAAAGATAATGCCAAATAAAATTCTGCCATCTTAAAAGTATGCCATTGTAAATTTGGACATATAAACATTCGGCCAAACAATAATTATATTAAATAATTTTTATGCCTTAAAAATATTCGTTTAAAGAAGATTATGCCAAATGCGTTATGCCAAATAAATTTCGAAGCATCAAGATTCTGCCAGATAGAGGGAACTCTCACTCAACACTTAGCTATCTCCCACATCTCAGGTGGACTGGCAGCCTTATATTGGAAGCTAAATGTTCTCTTTAAGCCCTGCTTATCTAGTTTATGTCTGTGTATAAGAATTTTATCCGAAGCATTTAAGTGTTTCATTAATTTGGATACCGATTTAATATAAAGTGGTTAATTAAAGTGTTTTAAGCGGTGCCGTCTGAATCGATTTCGTTAATAAAATGTATTAACGAATGGCTTAATGAATTTTGATGAGGTCCTTTTGTAAACTTTTTGGTATATCTTAATTTCTTGAAAACCATTTAACATTTAAATAGCAATCAGTTTACTTGTATTTTTTGTATAATAAGAAATATTGCAGTTTTAAGCGAAGATTGTACTGAACTAAATAGTAATACTGGAAAATTAAATAAAATTAAACAATGATATATAAGCTACATTTATTAATCCCCAACCAAAAGATAAAGCTTATACTAAACATACATTCGCACTTAACGGTACAAATGTCCCAACAGACATCTTACACATAACTCAATGGATTGAAAAATGTGATGGATATTACCATAAGTGTTGCATTACTGCCTTGCTAATGCTTTGTGTTTCTACATAGCTTAGCTTTGTTACCAACACTGGTTATGACCACCAATGCAATCTTCCACTATAAAAATTATTTTCCAAACAATTATGGTCTCTATTTCCATGGTGAGAAGAGCGATGGAGTCCAATTTTGGGGTTCCCGAAAGTGTATGTGGGAATAGAAACGAATGCATTTGAATAATGTAAACCTGTCTTGTGGAGGCTCAAGAGATGACATGGCATAATACTGCATCCGAGTTGTGTGCTGTATGCCTGATAATCTTGATAGGCTAGTTGAGTGTGGCGGTGCTTGAATAGAGAGGACAGCATTTTTATGGTGCTTCGCCAAAAATGGTAAGTGGTAGGAATGTCTTGTTTACTTATAAGACAAAAAATGCATTTCGCTAAAATGTGCGTAAAAAGCAGAACAGAAAATTCCAATGTTGCTAAAGAAAATGTAAAAGTCAAAAACAAATACGCCCAAAAGTCTGTCAGTAAAATACTACTAGATGAAACGAAAACACGAGTTCCACTAAATTAGAAATACGCTACTACGATAACATCCTCGCTAAAAACTAACGTACTTTCAAAGGCAAAAATGCTATTCCCGTAGCTGAAATGCAACTAGCAGAAACACATTTAACAAAATGACTAATACAATCCACGTTAGCCTTATCGCACAAATTAATTCATAAAAGATTGTCAAAAACAAAAAAAAATGGTATTCCCGTCATTGAAATACAACTAGCCGAAACTCAAACACAAGTTCCAATAAATGACATAAGAACTATTACAGTAACATCCACACTAGCCCTATCGCATTGCCCCTCGTCCCAGGAGCAGACAAGTTACAAATTATTCCTCCCACATACTTATGTAAGTGCACCTGAATCAATCAGACCGAGGTACCGCCTTTTGTGTGTGCATCATGCTTATTGATAACATTTTATGGACAGTGGAGATGAAACAATGGTTGTATGTTATGCGAATTGGTTTCTGTGCCGAATTTTTGTAGCTGTCATACAACATGATTTACTGGTTTCAAGGCACCAAATTTTGAATGACTATGTGTATGTGTGTGTATATGTCTATTTGTATTAGTATATAGATCCTGATATGACAAAAAAGGTTTTGTATTAGGCATTACAATCTTGATATTAGATTTTGGAAATTGTTGGCGTAAAATATACAATTTCTAGATCAGATATTAGTCAATCCATGCCAATAATATAAAATGAAAACTATTTAAGCAGTAATCTTCAAAAGATTTCATCAAATCAACCAATATTTATCATGCAATTAAATAGGACCAAAATACTTTGATATCAGAAACAAAATTCGTTTCTCAGAAAATGAGAATATTCGATTTATTTCTGAGCCAGTTTGACAGTTCGACCCAAGTCACTAGTAATTTATTTAGCGTACTCAAAACTTGGTTGAAGTCGTGAAATTGTGAAGTTTACCCGAACTAAGTGTGACTTTGAAAGATTTAGGTCTGACAACTACAGTAATGCATTGAACAAAAGCGCTAAAACTTACAATTTAGTTAGTAAAGTATGGAGAACAATTATTCATCGAAAATATTATTACCATTTCAATCGTCTTAGTGTTTGTTCTAAAATACATTGTTGCTAACAAACAATGGTAGTGCTTTTTAAACTGCACCTACTTACTTCAAATTTGTAAGTATTAAAACTACCCTGCATATATTCACCACTTATATTTTTACTAGCCTATGTTTACATTCCCGTCTGTCTGTCTTTACAATCCCTTACTTAATTTTCTTCAAGGAATGCAGTCATTTCGAGAGTGCGGTCGTCGTCAGCTTTTACGAGTAGGTACATTGCTGGGTCTTGGGTCCTATAAATTTTCAAATCGTATGAGTAAGTATGCTATTCAGCTTTACGCCTTTCTTAATTGTTAAATTCAAACATTCAGACAGAATGTGTCATTTTAGATATTTGTTTAATATCCAAAGCATTAGCAATTTTAGGTTTTCTTTCGTGTACTTTGTTATGAGTGGGGAGTTGGAATATTTTATTTTCCAATTAGAACCTTACTTTAATATAGAAACGAAAATTTTGAGCACTATTTGAATCAGCCTAAGATTAAGGTTCAATCAAGAAATTCAGTTTATTTTATGAATAGTAGAAGGCAGTGAGAGATTACTATCTTGATAAAATGCATTAACCTGACCTTTGAAATATTTAGATTGTTCCGTACCTAACTCTGGGTTTCCACTTCAAAATAAATAGAATTTCAAAATAATAGATCTTGCAAACAGATCAACTGAACAGATAATGTCACAAGTACCACGTTTTCCGCAAGAAGTAATGCCATTTCAGTTTTATTTTCATCGTCAACCTTTACGAGCCCAGTGCTGGTCTTGGTTTATATATATTTGAAATGGTGTCTTGCTAACTACACCTCAGCTTTAACACCTTTGAAGCAGTAAACTACATGAGTGGTTTTCATCATTTGACATCCGTTTAAGTAAAATATATCCTACAACTATGTTCCATAAATATTCTTTCTATTTTTATTTCATCTTGTATGACCTCTCTGCTGAAAGCCTTTGTATTTGAAGATTATTTTATATACTTTCTCATGGTGTACTATACAATAAAGACATTTGCTGATACAATATTTCTTACTGTTTAGGTATCATGTTATGGATAATTGGTCTAAATTTGGCTCATTAGCATCATTCTCCTGCCTTTATCCTAATTTATTTGTGGTCGGCGCAACATGTCTTTTTCTTCTGTACTTCTCTATATGTCGTCATCTTGGTAGTCAACCCCTTTCTAATCATATCATCATTCACATCCATTTCATTCATCAGAACAGTTCATCCAGTTTCTTTGGTCTTCCCCTACTCGTATAACGTTCGACATTCATACTCAAAACTTTTCTCACGACAGTTCTTGGTTTAAATGTGACTATTAAACGATAATTAAAAAAAAAAAACGAATAACATGTAAAATCAAAATTCCAACTCCATTTTCAACTTTTTTGACTACATTTCTAAAGAACTTAAACTTCTTTTAATTGAACTTCATCACTAGTAGTTAGTCACTAAACTGGTCCTAGTTTTCTGTCCTATTCATTCCAAGCCGTAATTCAAAGTCTCTTCGTGCAATTCTCATCAATTATTCAGAGATCAATCTTTAAGTATATGTCAGAGGTTTAACTGAGTCGTCCTGAGACATAATTGCTGTCGTTTGAAAGACACGACTTGTTCTAGATTAGCTATAGTTTGAAAGAGAGCTGTGTGATTAAGCTGTTTATGTATGTCATAATGATGAGTACAATCTCCCATTTGATTTGTCGCATGTTTTCAATTTCATCCTGTTAATACATCCTTATAATAATGTTATACTCAGTTAATACTGAGTCCAGAATTATATTAACTATAATTATGTCGAGGCTTCCTTAAGATGATTTTCCTCCATTGATTACAGTAGTGTCCAATATAAACTCAGAAAGTACCATATGATTTGAAAATGTTACTTTGTTACGTGCCCGAATTTGAACCCACAATCTCGTGCATGAGAGGCGATGCCTAAACCACTGGGCCAACACGAGATTTACAAAAACTTTAGACCAAAAAGTTTAAATGCCAAATAGGCGACCATTTGGCATGTAAACTTTTTGGTCTCAACAAAGAGAAGAAAGAGTTTACTGGGCTTGAAATCTAAACTTCTTCTTCGTGTCGCTGGCACGACAGTTACTTAAATTTTGTTAGCCCAATAATTCGCCAATACCGCAGCGTTATCGGTGACAACGTCGAGGTCACTTTGGGTGCATGATTTTGCGCACAGCACCGAGGTCACTTTGGGTGCATGTTTTTGCGCACAGCGCCGAGGTCACTTTAAGTGCATGTTTTTGCGCACAGAGCCGAGGTCACTTTGGGTGAACGTTTTTGCGCACAAAAGGCAGGATAGGAGTTGGATCATAGTTAGTGACTTAACTCCACATCCACATCCTGCTGGTGTTCCGTACTGCATTAGGACCTGTGTTAGTTAGGTCCTGTATTAGGTGTCCTGGATTAGGACACAGGATACTTTTTATCCCGATATTCCCACGAGATAGAGACCAAAGCGGGTGAAACTGCGGGGCGAAATTGTTGCTTCATACGCAGTATAGTACCTATAATTACGTATTGGGTTTCGTAATAACGCTTTTCAACTTATATTTTTTTCGAAACAAAAGCCAGTAATACGTCATTAAATATTTGTCTTCACATTCATTATTCATAACATTCCCATGTGAAATATGGAATAAGCATTAAAAAGATCAAAGCGACATACGAGGGGCGACAGAAGTTAGAAAAACTTAGACTTGACAGCCCTGACATGACGGGGGTTTGACAACCCTATTTTTGTACAACTCAAATGAAAATTCCATGAGTATTTTTTTACTTTTTTTATTTCTAACGTTTTTTTTTTATAAAATCGTTTAAAATTATAATTATCTTTGAAGTTTAACAAAAGGGAGAGTCAAAGGTCTGAAGACGCTATTGTTTCCGCCTTAAGACAATTATCCTGTTTTAGCTGCTTATGAGGCATTTTTAAGCAAGGAATTAATACTT
The DNA here is from genome assembly GCA_947508005.1 of Amphipoea lucens. Lineage (NCBI taxonomy): Eukaryota > Metazoa > Arthropoda > Insecta > Lepidoptera > Noctuidae > Amphipoea > Amphipoea lucens. Next base: position 7,036,314 of record OX382368.1, on the reverse strand, counting down.
TCATTCTTTACAAAAAGAAATGGGTCAAAGAATTTACAATTTCGTTTTGTTTGAGTAGAATATTACAGTGATCAATAATGCTGGAGCATAAAAGAGATTTGATAACAAATGAGTACTGATTCATTCAGTCAACATGATTATTAGGTAGGCAATATTTATGTATTCCCAATTTTAAATAGCTTAGAGTTTAAAAATGGAAAGCCCACAAGAATTTTATTGGAGTTTAGTTTTGGCTACTGAAATCAAAACTACAAACGTAGTATTCAGGGAAGCTTTACAAAATGTTGCTATTATTGCAAAATTTTAGTACCTATTCATTTAATTATAATATGCTAGTACAGGGGCATGCGACCACGGGAAGGTACTTTCTTGTTTCATCGTTTTCAGTAGTCGGGTTTTAGTTTTTAAACTTATTTTTTTTAGTATAGGGTGGTGTCTTACGACTTCAACGCGAAAGAAGTCGCGGGCAGAAGCCAGCACATACATAAAATTGCCATACTCGTAGGTGTGCCCTTATAAATTCTAAACGATAAATAATTACTAAGTGTAAAATAAAAAAATACAAAAAGATTCTCTCCGGCGGGGAATCGAACCCCGGTCTCCCGCGTGACAGGCGGGGATACTTACCACTATACTACCGAAGACTTGCAATTCTTGACAAAATAGCACCTGACTTGCAGTAAGACAAGTTTTAGGAAAAGTCTATCTATATATAATCAGCCTATAAAATGTTCCTATTGCTGAGACACAGGCCTCCTCTCTGTGAGAGGGAGTGGGCGGCTAAACTACAACGCGGGCCCAGTGCAGATTGGTAGATGTCACATGTTTTCGAATTTTGGTTCTAGGACATACTGGTTTCCTCATGATGTTTTCCTTTACCATTTTGTAGGAACTGGTGATGAAATTATTTACACAAAGTAAATGTTTGTATGCCGCGGTGGGTGCGGTGGTAACGGCTCTTCATGGGCTCTTCAATGTATTAGCAATGGTAACCCAGTGGCCACCACTGCTAAATACAACGAAGAGCGTCCGTGTAACTCATACCTGAGTAATAATCTCTTAAAAACCCAGAAGTGCCTTTGGTACGATCGGCTTCTATATACCTAATTTATTGTTAAGTTATAGAACATCAAATTTATTTTTGCCTTTAAATAAAAAATAACAGCAGCACGGGTCTAACGATCAAGTTAAGCTACGCTCACCGCGGTTGGTTCGTGGATGGATGACCATCTCTAATATCGAGAACCATCCGTGCCTCTGAAATCACGTTAAGCCGTTCGTCTCGGCTGTCAATCATAGATCTTTGACAGTCGTTACGGGTAGTTAGAAGCCCAAAAGTCTGACAACCAGTTTTACCAAGGGTATCTATCATGTTACCCAGTAAACTGGGTTGTGGAAGTCAGAAAGGCAGTCATTCCATGTAAAATACTGGTATTGAGTTGCATCTGGTAAAACTGGAAGCCGACTCAACATAGCTGGGAAAAGGCTAGGCATGTTGAACAAAAATTGAGTCAAGCAAATTGGCACTGATATAATAAAATAATATGACCCTTATTTGATAAGCTTTACAGTTTTACAATCAGTGAACAATCTTATCGACATGAAATTTCTCACAAAAATATCGTCCACTTATCTGCTTACGATTTACTTCACCCAGACGTTTCGATTAAGTTATCAGCGAGCCATCTTAAGACAGTATAGCTACAAACAAGATGTCTAGACTAGGGTCCTTTGCCCCTATACATAATATACAAAGCTATTGTTCTTAGCGGATTGGATAGTATTGTCTCATCGATTGGTCCTATTTATAGCTGGACAACATCGCATGGATTGTTGCACAAGTCATGAAGAACAGCGATCATTGATATTGGCAATGACTATTCAGATTGGTCTCTCATAGAATGGGTAGCTTTGTGTATTACTGAAAGGGGAGGAAGACTTCTTCAATTTTGGTTTGGTCCCGCGGTGGTTTGGTTTCACGATTTTGCAATAAGTCTGATTCAAATGCAGAAACCAATGAGAGACACCTTGTTTGCTTCACCCGGGCCTCTTAGCTTTTTGTGTATTAAGATGTTTGAGGACGGAGTATTAAGGCGGTACCCCGACCAAATAACCTTGTTAGTTTGCGACAGAGACAGAGAGCGACACGACTTCCTCGTACGAAAGGGATGCAGCGAACCCTGCGCACGCCTCTTTATCATAAAACTCGCAAAATTTTTGGAATTATTTTAATAAAAAAAGATTAAGACATGGATTATTTAGATTTTTAAATTATCTATCCATTGGTGAAATCCTCAAATTAATAGAACGTCAACTTTAGCAAAAGATGAATGCAATCAATAATTTTAGACACTTTTTTAAAAGGAGATTTTAAATGTATTAGTAACATATAAAAACAAATTATAAAGTGCAATTTGATAATAGGATATCGAACATTAATAATGTGCTTTCAGATGTAGTTTATTTCTCATAATTATTGAATTAATAGCCTCTGAATAACGAAGAAAAACGTGGTTTTGGTCAGGGTACCGCCTGAAGGGATGACAGAGTTAATTTGGAAATGGCTCAACCCTGTGAGGATTTTTTTTAACGAACATATTTTCTTAAAAATGATTGTAAGTGAAATCGCTATCAGCTTGTACCTACACCCACGTATTAGTACAAAACAAATAATTGTACGTGTGACTGCGTAACGTGCGAGTGTTAGACACATGGCGACATGATGGGAGGGTCCTCTAAGATTTGTAGTTGTCAACTGAAATAAAGAATGTCACTTACAGTATCTATTCAGAAGTAAGAAACTAGTTTTTGTCGTGAAGTAGGCAGTTTGGTTCGTGTTAATTAGTGAGGGGATTACATGTATCAATGTTTGGAACTTCGATGATATTTTAGTTTACATTTTTCTCATCGGATATTTTTTTCTTATCAGCCAGTAATAAAACGATGTATATGATATAGTACTTTTTTGAAGTGTAAACTTTATTAGGCGCGTTGGATATTTTTTAATAATAATATGGGAAAAAACCATTGAATTCGCGCCACAGTTACCGTAAGCGACACCGCTTCAGATGTGTTCGGCTGTCCTCGGGATGTACTCGCTGTTAATGTATATCCGATATATCAGTGAGTGATGGCAAAATATTCTGTTTGTGTTTTGTTTTCATTTCTGTCGGCACTTCCGGAGTGCCAGTTTTTTTGTACGTTTTTTTTTTTCTAATGAATTCTTTGCTTTTATGTATGCTGTTTGTGATGGAAGTATTTAGATGTTTAGCCTTTTCTGTAAAAATCCGACCGTGAAAACTTATGTGAAGTGACCTGTCATTCCATCTGATATTAGAGCTACCTAGACACTGTTGACCGCTCCCTTGAAACTGTACCTATGTTTTCATGGTGAGAAATTTACAGAATAAGTCTGCTGGTAGTAGCTCAACTGTGAGACACAATTGAATTTCTTTTGTTATAAAACAAATTTTGATTTTTCAACAGATATTTTTCAGTTAACCTTCTTAGCAATGATTATTCCGAACAAAACCATCATCACACCTACTTCGTAATGTTCCAAATAAAAAAAGTAGATTTTTTTTTACAAAAATTAGAACCTCATCATATTTAACAGCATATAATTAGATAAGTCAATATTAATACTTTGAAAATTTTATTACGTGTACGAAAAGCCATTGGATTATTCAACTCCTATGAATAGAACGGATCGTGTCCATAATTAATAATTGAGCATACTTTAATTAGTAGGTTCACAACGAAGGCGTTGACATGCCGGTTCGTAAATATTCCTATCTAAAATTTATACTCGTACAGATACTATTTGAAAACGACCTTCTATTTGATCTCTTCGTAATTAATCTTCACATAAATAAACACATTGAAACTTAAATTAATGCTTACAAGACCATTTACCGTTACATCAATATGCATAATATTATAGCTTTTGTGTGAACATGAAACACTATTTATTTGTACGATTCTGACAAATTATACGTTTACACAACTTTTGGCACTTCTTTTTAAATCGTTTTCGATTTTTTAATCAGTTATAATGACAGCTACGATAAGTAATTGATATTTAGATTAGATAAGTCATATATGTATATTTAGAATTACCAAACATTATGTATGTAAAAACTATTGGGAAAAATTACAATGATAAATTCACGACAGAGTTAAGCTATTTGTGACCAAATTAATCTTCGAAAAATGTGCGTGAGAAAAATGTAAAAAATCTAAAGATTCGTTTGTTGTTCCTACATACAGTCATGATCGTGATAAATGTTAAGCGTTTGAAAGCCATGTATAAGTGTTATATCGATATATAGCATAAGAATAATCAGCCTTTAATGTTCCCACTGCTCGGAGACAGGCCCCCTCTCTGTGAGAGGTAGTGGGCCGTAATCTACCACGCGGGCCCAGTGCGGGTTCGCAGATGTCACATGACTTCGAATTTTCTGTTGTAGGTCATTCCGGTTTCCTCACGATGTTTTCCTTCACCGTTTTGAGAGCAGTGGTCATGAAATAATTTACACAAAGTAAGACGCCTGTCTGGATTCGAACCTATGACCTAACTCGTACGTTGCGGCCGTTTCCAGTGGGCTACTACCGCTGTTCTCGATATAGATCGAGTGATAATGAAACATGTAAAAATAAAATGCCCATGAAAGAAGATCTTAAATGGCACCCACACAGTAATGGACAACAAAGTATTGCTACAAGAGATAAAGCCAGAAACATACAGACAACACTTAAGATTAAAACCAAAACACAATTCACTTAACCTTAATACCCTCTCCCTATAGAGCGCAAAATCCAAATTGCTCCAACTCTTAATAAGGCACAAACTATTAGGTTTAAATTAAAGCTAAGGAAATTACAATTAAAGTATTTGCACCGTAACTCCTAAAGGATTAGCTAATTAAATCGATGGTGCTCAGAGGCTAACAGTAATAACGCCTACGCGAATGAGATGCGAATTAAAGCCAACCAAATTGGAATAGGGACACGGAACGTGGCCATTATAGTGAGAACGACACGGTTGGATATTATTGGAGGAATTTCATTAGGAATAAGAGCTGGGATTAAGGAAGTTAGGCCTATTGCAGACTTCTGATAGTTCTTTTAATGATAAAATCAGGAATTAATATATCCGAAAAAGAACCGGAGTAACCGACATAGTTTGCAGAGTTAGCAAACTGAAATGGCAGTTGGCTGGCCATTGTTTGTCGAAGGACCGATGGCGAGCAGATGAGTTCTAAAGTGGAGACTACGTATCGGCAAGCGAAGTGTACGCCCCCCAGCTAGATGGACCGACGACCTAAAGAAGGTGGCTGGGACAGATTGGATGCCGAATGCGGAGGACAGGGGGTTGTGGCGGAGCCTGGGAAAGGCCTATATCCAGCCAAGACTGCAGTAGATTGCGATAGGCTGAGTTGATTGATTGATAGTTCTGATGATTTTTCCTTGCTTGAAGCTCATCTTCATCATTTCTGTCCTTATCCTTCCAAATGTATTTGGAGTCGGCGCAGCATGTCTTTTTCTTCCATATTTCTCTGTTAGTCGTCATCTCGGTAGTTCTCTTTCGGGCCATATCATCTTTCACACAGTCCATCCATCGTTTCTTTAATCTTCCTTTACTTTTATGGGCTTGAAGCACATCATGACCTTAAAATGGTTAGGTATAGTTTAGAGCTAAGCTGCAACCTTGTTGGTTGATAAGTCTACTAATCAATACTCACAAAATTTGAAGGTAAAAAGATGCCAAAACTAGAATCCTTCCGAATTTAATAGTAGGTACAAATTGTATATCAATTTCTCCAGGGAAGTAATGTGATACGCTTTTGTCACTACCGTAATCCTATTACCTAAAATGAACTTGACGTATTTCTTTTCTAAATTCATGAATACTTTTTCTTGGAATATTTTATGGTTACATAAATTCCATTTCTGTAGTAATAAATAAATATGCGATGGGCAAACGGCAAGATGAAGTTGTAAGATCAGCGGGGAAGCCGTAAACAGGTACGGTGCGTGGTAGACCAAGGATTAGTAAGTAAATGAAGTGCAGAATATATTTGTTGCATGTTCCTTTACTGAGAATCTTAAAAAATACATTGAATCATAAAACCATCTTTCATTGAATCGCCTTGATCTTGAATCTTCTTGACGTTGAATCTATTTTAAACCTGCGCATACTGACTCATGTCATGACTGTCTAGAGAGCGACTATCGGTCTTGAAAAACTATTATGCACCTTGCAATAAAACAATTTCATATCCGTAGTAGTTTACTATTAACTGTTTTTTTTATATTAGACGGAGCTGTTTTTTACACGACAGAGAAAACTGTTTCGCCTTGGACGTGCGCACTATAGTAGGAATCTATAGAATCCACGCTGCTCGCTTACAGACTGGCACTCCATTTGCTTACTACTCCGTGTTGTAACCGGAAAATGTAACGTGGGCGAAGTCCACCTGCAGTTGTGTAGCACAGTGTGTAAAGCGTTGTTTTTGAATACGAAATGACATTTTGTTCCCGATACATCGGAAACATTGTGTCATATTTACACGTGTTTAAAAATGTTTTACGTTTTTTTAGTTGGAGACTTCGAAAATATATGTTAACGGTTTAAAGGAGGCTTTTTAATAAGAAATGTGATATTCAGACTGTAGTCCTACTTAAACTATACTTATGCGTTGATGTTCTAGGTACTTACTAATACTACTGACACAGACTGACTCATTCAGTCAGAGACTTCGACGGTCAGGAAAAGTATTATTGTTTTTGAAGTGAAAACTTCTTTAGACGCGTTGGGCAATTTTTGAACTCGCGCCACTGTTACCGTAATCGACATGGCTTCGGATGTGTTCAGCTGTCCTCGGGATATGCTCAGTTTAAATGTAAATACGATCTGTCAGTGAATGATGGCAAAGTATTCTGTTTGTGTTTTGTTTTCACTTCTGTCGGCACTCCCGGAGTGCCACTGTTTTTTTTTTTAATTTGGAAATTCTCAGTAGCATAGCAGCCCGGAGCATAGATTTGTGCCCGGTTGATTGCATTAACCTGGTTCCCTAATGGAGACCTAAACAGAACTGGCAATACGCGGGCCTACTACACATATCCGCACACCGCTTCGGGGAAAACGGGCGTCATGCGATGTGATTCTACAGGTATTGTCCCAACCATTACCCACAATGTTCCATTTACGTAACAAGATTTCCTCAATACTGTAATTAAGCACACAGTCCTGTTTCAAGGATAACTGACATCCCATTAAATACATAAATTAACAGATCACTATTCCCAGAACGACAAAACCTTTGTACAGGATGTTACGGAAAGGGTATATCAATACAAACGGGTTGAAGAGTGTATCTGGTCTAGAATCTCTGTACAAAATTTCAGCTCAAAAGCATTAACTTTGAAAATGCTTAATATTTTTTTATTTCGACATCACGGCGCTGCACTGGCGCGCGGCGGCGTGATGTGCGTGTACTAGGCGCACAGACATACTACAGATAATGGATAATGACCCTCGTAGTGCGGTGACACGTTTTTTATGATTTCAATTTAATAAACTATCGAAATAAAAAAATATTAAGCATTTTCAAAGTTACTGCTTTTGAGCTGAAATTCTGTACCTACAGAGATTCTAGACCAGATACACTCTTCAACCCGTTTGTATTGATATACCCTTTCCGTAACACCCTGTATACGTTAGCTGCGGCAGCAGTATCAACACAACATTCACTCCATATTTGCTCTAATCGTTCCAACTTTCACCAACCGTGTTTCAACCGACCAATAATTTTACCCGACGTGGAATTATCTCCAATTTTACACTTGACATTGGCAGTTTCCCTTCGATATTTCTCCGTGTCCGACGTATCTATCAAAGAAAGCGGCTTACCTCTACCTGTTTTGGGGTAATTTCGCCGTCCACTGGTTTCCTGTAAAGGGACCTAGTAAGCTGTACTAAGTCTTTGTGCGACCCCAGAAGCTTGTAATACGTTTGCTACTCTTGTTGTAATGTGTTTGTATAGGTTAACTTATTGGGAGCGTTTATTTATTTTGGTTTGGAAAGGTTTTGGGAAGTGTTTATTAGAAATTGTTTGCTATGTACGAGAAGGTGTAGGTACAAAAAAAAAAAACATCTTTATTTATCCAAATGATCATAACAAACCTTGCACAATTCATTTAAGCAACAAATAACCAGTAATGGTAGGTAACACTTTTGTTTGGTATGTATCGATAGCCTCGGTAAGTAAGTACCTACTCATTTTGGTTGTTAACACAAACAGATTCACTCTGTTCCCCGTACTAGTTTAAACTGTATTACGGTGGAACAGTTTTCCTCGTTCTCGGCAAATTAATGTACTTATAGTAGCAGACTTGTACCAGTGAACCAGCTATCTGTTGATTTAATGCTTGATTCGTCAATATAGATACCTAGATCAGCTTCAAATATTCATCATTAGACTTCATATTCTTTCTCTTTAGAAGGCTAAAGAGAAATAATATGAAGTCTAATGATGAATATTTGAAGGTATCTAGGTAGGTGAAACTGATCTAGGTATCTAGTACATAAACTTGTAGGTACCAATTAGGAACTGCTTCAGCAGGAGTACCTATATATAAATAGTTTTTAAGAGTCTTTGATTTTTTCTTAATAATTATATTTCTTCAGTACATAACAAGTTTCCTCTAGACAAACCCTCAACTCTACCCTTCACTAAAACAAAAACAATCTTGAAACACCGTTACTATTTTAAGTATTCCACCTCTTCATGTTTCACAAACGCGTCCTCCATACATCTATGCGCCATGACATGACGCAGTGCGGTGCACCTCCACAAACATCATTTAAATCACAAATGAAACCGCTTGGTTACTCCGCTAAGTGATTTCGATGTTCAACTCTGTGACGAAGCTTCGAGCATCGAAGATTCCAATAGGATTGTTGATATAACGTTATTTGATTTCGGTGTCTTTGAGTTTCTGTCTTGTGTTTTTGAGATAAATATTTCCGGAGCTTTCCGGATAGATTGAGCACATTATGGTTGGGAATTTGATTATTTTAATGCTGATGATAAGTTTAGATATCGTAGAGTTTATAAAGTAACTAGCAAGCAAATTGGTGATATTGGAAATACGTACTGTCGAATCGAAGATTATGCATTTGAGTAGATTAAAGAGTGGAATCAAATTTATTCCTTCAATGATAATATTATGCTTAAACTTCAGTGACGTAATTGCGTAACACGCTATCAGTACCAATGGCTTTAATTTTGATAGTTCAACATCATTTATTGCGTTATTTAACCTTTTGAATGCTATTGTCACATATATGTGACAAACGAAATCTTACCCTGAGCGCCAACGTCACAAATATATGACAAAATACACGTTGCACGAGTCGCACCATATTATGAAATAAACAATTTAATCTTTACTTTTGTGTGTTTTTATTTATATAATTTAAAAGTTTAAGCTTCCGTCTATATTGTATTGCATGAAAGTAATATAAATAAACTACCAATATCGAGAAATTTGTTGTTTTAAGTGTGTGTGTGTGTTGTTTTGGTAAAGTAGCCTGGCGTCAGTAAAAACGTATCGCCGTACCCCTGTACGGCGATACGTTTTTACTCTGGCGTTCAAAAGGTTAAGTTGTTGAATAGACAAATTTTTCGAACATATGAAACAATGGATTATAAATGTCCTTCAAAATGTTCAGATTGTAATTGATAGTGTGTTAAGAGCATTTACGACGTACCTACGGTATTTCATACAAAATTTGAAACTTCATACGCATAAGCAGGATAAAAAGGTCTAAAAAGTTAGTAAAGTTTAATTCAAATCGGTTCATTCATTTCGAAAAACAAGGGCTTGAAAGTTTGTATGAAGTGCCGTACATCGTGAACGCTCTTAAGCAATGAGGGTGCAGATTTGATTTGTCCAGATTCGTGCCTGTAACTTTTAAAACAAGTGTGTCGACGAATCCAATCAGGGTTACGATTTTATCAACAAAACGAATTAACAACGAAATAAAAAAAAATGTAGACGAAACATTACTAGCAACTTGATTAAGGACGTTGAACCGAGGCCGAGGTTAGGCTTAACCTCAAAGTATTCACTAATTAGATATTTTATTTGTGAATGTTCTACAGTTCATTTGTAAAAATATAAGAATTTATGCTTTGAATGTTCGTGTTTGAATGATCGTCCGTGTGGTGCCGGACTTAAAGAATAGCACCACCCCCCTTCTTCCCATGGGTGTCGTAAAAGGCGACTAAGGGACGTACCGGAGAATGGGCAGCAGCGTTCTCTATGCATTTAATATCATACTGCGATCGCCAACCCGCATGCCAAGCGTGGCGATTATGGCAAATCCCCCCCCAAATGACAAGCACGAAAAATACTTGGCCCCTAGTGCCCGGCGGCCCGCCTACCCTTGGCTACGGTAGCGGCCAAGGCCACGGTGAGGCAAGGGGTGCTAAGAATCCCCGGAAGAGATCCGGCTACCAAAATAACCGAAAACTGGACCTGGCAACATACAACACGCGTACACTCCGGACCGACGAGAAGATCTCCGAACTCGAGGAAGAATTGAGCAGGTTGCGATGGGGCATAGTGGGATTATCTGAAGTCCGAAGAGAGGGGGAGGACTCGATAATCCTTAAATCTGGCAACTTGCTCTATTTCCGGGAGGGCGACCAGCAGTCCCAAGGTGGTGTCGGGTTTATCGTCCACAAGTCCCTTGTGAGCAACGTGGTGAAGATCGAGAGTGTGTCGACCAGGGTGGCGTACCTTATACTCAGAATATCCGCAAGGTATTCGCTGAAGGTCGTACAGGTTTACGCCCCGACCTCGTCACACCCCGACGATGAGGTGGAGACCATGTATGAGGATATTTCCAGAGCCATGCATGGCTCTAAAACTCACTTCACCGTTGTCATGGGGGACTTTAACGCGAAACTGGGTAAACGAAGCGATGATGAGCTGCGAATGGGGCAATTTGGAGTTGGACGACGGAACCACCGGGGCCACCTACTGGCTAGTTTTATGGAGAAGGAAGGCCTCTTTATGATGAATTCCTTCTTCAGAAAACGTGAGCACAGGAAGTGGACCTGGCAGAGCCCGGATGGTGCAACTAAAAATGAGATTGACTTCATTATGTCGACGAAGAAGCAAATATTCAATGATGTCTCTGTGATCAACGCGGTGAAAACCGGAAGTGATCACCGCATGGTAAGAGGCACATTGAACTTAAATATAAAGCTGGAAAGGTCTCGACTAATGAGGTCTACGCTCCGCCCAGCGCCGATCCAAGTTCAAAACCCCGAGAGCTTTCAGCTCGAACTTCAGAATCGTTTCGAGTGCCTGGGGAGCTCCGTGGACGAATATAACGATGGGTTCGTGGAAGCTGTCCATACGGTCGGGTCTAAGATCTTCAAGACCCGTCGTACGAATACGAAAAAGAAGCTCTCTGATCCTACTTTGCGGCTCATGAAGGAGAGGCGCGAGATGATCCTGCAGTCTTCAGATGATGTTCTAAAGTACCGGCGGCTCAACAGACAGATCTCTAAGTCCTTGAAAAGCGACCTTCGCCGCTTCAATACAGATCGTATTGAGGAAGCGATAGAGCAAAATAGAGGCTCCAAGGTTTTTGCTAGAGATCTGTCTATTGGGCAGAGCCAGCTTATGAAACTGAAGACTGATGATGGCAGGATCGTATCCGCCAAACCTGAGCTGTTGAGAGAGATCGAGAGGTTCTATGGACAGTTATACACGTCAACAAGCAACCCCGTTACGAATCTGGCAAACGACCCAAGAGCTAGATTGACCCGACACTATACCGAAGACATCCCGGACGTCAGCCTGTACGAGATTAGGATGGCTCTGAAGCAGCTTAAAAACAACAAGGCACCGGGTGATGACGGAATTACGGCCGAGCTCCTGAAGGCCGGCGGAAAACCCGTTCTTAAGGCCCTTCAGAGGCTGTTTGATTCCGTCATACTCGAGGGTAAAACACCACAGGCATGGAACAGAGGTGTGGTGATACTTTTCTTTAAGAAGGGTGACAATGCCCTTCTTAAGAATTATAGGCCCATCTCACTTCTGAGCCATGTCTACAAGCTGTTTTCGAGAGTCATCACGAACCGTCTCGCGCGCAGGTTTGACGACTTCCAGCCTCCCGAACAAGCCGGATTCCGTAAAGGCTTTAGCACCGTAGACCACATACATACGCTGCGACAGGTAATACAGAAGACCGAAGAGTATAACCTGCCTCTCTGCTTAGCGTTTGTGGACTACGAGAAAGCCTTTGATTCGATCGAGACATGGGCTGTACTGCAGTCTCTTCAACGGTGCCAGATCGACTATCGGTACATCGAGGTGCTGAAGTGTCTGTACGAAAACGCCACTATGTCAGTTCGACTCCAGGACCAGACCTCGAAACCTATCCTTCTGCAGCGAGGTGTGAGACAGGGAGACGTTATCTCTCCGAAACTGTTCACCGCTGCTCTGGAGGATGTCTTTAAGGTTCTGGACTGGAAAGGAGCTGGCATTAACATCAATGGCGAGTACATAACTCACCTTCGGTTTGCCGACGATATAGTAGTCATGGCTGAGACTATGGAGGACCTCAGTACAATGCTCGATGACCTCAGTAGAGCCTCTGAAAGAGTGGGTCTGAAAATGAACATGGACAAAACGAAGGTCATGTCAAATGCCCATGTAACACCCACTCTCATGAAGATCGGAGACGCTACACTCGAAGTCGTGGACGAGTATATTTACCTAGGACAAACTGTCCAGTTAGGTAGGTCCAACTTCGAGAAAGAGGTCAATCGTCGAATCCGACTCGGCTGGGCAGCGTTCGGGAAGCTACGCAATATCTTCTCGTCCCACATACCGCAGTGTCTCAAGACGAAAGTCTTTGACCAGTGCGTGTTGCCAGTGATGACATATGGCACTGAAACGTGGTCGCTCACAATGGGCCTTATTAGAAGGCTGAAAGTCACCCAAAGGGCAATGGAGAGGGCTATGCTTGGAGTTTCCCTGCGGGATCGAATCAGAAATGAAGAGATCCGCAGGAGAACCAAGGTAACCGACATAGCCCGAAGAATTGCCAAACTTAAGTGGCAGTGGGCAGGGCACATTGCTCGCAGAACAGATGGCCGATGGGGCCGAAAGGTTCTGGAGTGGCGACCGCGTACCGGAAGGCGTAGCGTTGGAAGGCCTCCCACAAGGTGGACCGACGACCTTGTGAAGGCCGCAGGAACTCGTTGGATGCGAGAAGCACAAAACCGGTCGAAGTGGAGGTGCTTGGGGGAGGCCTATGTCCAGCAGTGGACGTCTTTCGGCTGAAATGATGATGCTTTGAATAGATGTGCTAGGTTTCGATTGAGAGTCAATCAAGGGTCTACCTTAGTATCTTCAAATCTTTTGAATGTCTCCTTCGTTAAACCTACAATAATGACGTACTCAAAGGTAGTTAGTGTTCTCATGAATTGAAAGGGGTTCAAAGATGATCCATATTTTTTAAATTTAAGCTAGTCCAAAAAATATGGATGTCACGTGATCAACTTTGAAAGTTAATATCTCGGAAACGTGACGCTTTAAGAGGTTTGGTCCTAGCATGGTCCTAGTACGTTTTCTGTTTACATCAATGCCAGCTATCGATGTAATATAGGAATCATGCGTGGCCGCCATTTTGAAAAAAAAAAAATCAAAATGGCGCGAAAGTAGTTAAGTACGCTCCATATATAAAAATATCCAATCCCCAATTCAAATCTCAATAAGACATTCACAAGAATGAGTCATATTGATTGTGAAGACATCAGACAACATGGATCATTGCAAGGCTTTTCACAGTAGTCGTCAGGCTTTCTAAATGTCTGCACGATTAAGCACATAGTCCACATACGATTGTAATAATATAAATTATAACACTCTAAGATAACATCTAAAATAAAACCAGGTGTTAAGAGTATGGGGATGATAGGTTTTGTTTACAACAAAACACAATGACTTACAGTTTCTGCGGCTCTATTAAAACAATTTAGTGGGACTATTGTTAGGTATAATAGACAAACCCGACTCGACGTCCCGTAGCGAATTATAATGAGATAAAACATTATGAAGACGAACAAATGAAGCTATCATATTCCTATCAACATGTGGTTTGACAAAAACTTTTTCGCTATACAATTAAGGATCGTTCTTTTGTCGTGTTTTTGCTGTTATGTGATCCAAATAAAGATGATTAGTTTGCGTGGGGTATGCCCAGGTGAAAAGGCTTTTTAATGCTGTTAATTTATTTTTTTATGGCGTGATTTTTGAAAATTCGCCTTTGTTATTTTATTTGATTTATTAGAAAAATTATTTTAAAATGGTGAGTTGGTAGAAAATTGCCTGCATACTAGAACATAAAAATACACATGAAATTTGAACTGTTTAAAAAATATTCGACGCAACAATGTATAGAAAGTTTCAAAACAATACGCGACAACGAAAATAAGTCGTACATAGTACACGAAAAGTAAATAATATGTCACAAAGAAAACAATGGACGAAACACGATTGGTATTAAAAATAATCTCAGAAATTTTAAGCCGGTACTTCAAAATATGCGTCTCACTGTATGCGGTAGGCAACGAGCCCCGAGTATTTGTAAAATGGCTGTTATTATGTTTTAACTCGCCCACACGCGAGACGTGTTCGGATAAAGCAAAAAATAAGGGGAAAAGTCACTGGGAAATCGTCACGTAAAAGTCTGCAGCTTACCTTTCATTGACTCGAGTATTCCCCCCTGAAATGGCGCTGAAACCAGAAAAAGTCTTGACGAATCTGTCTCAAAGTTTAACGATTTATAAAAAATATCCCCCGTGGTCGAACCTACTCCCCTAGAGGACATTTGGAAAAAGTAATCTATTCCGATAAGCCAACAAGGAGACTGTTCATTTTTATTTTGCCCATTCCCTGAGGCTTAGAGCATCTTACAAATTTTGTGAAAGGGATAAGCGGATAGCGGGTTCTCGAAGTGGAACGAAAAGGTAATTAATTATCTTTTTTAAACCTAAATAAGGTTTAGTTTAGGACTAAGGGTGAGCTTACTATTGAGTTGATAATTACAATTCTATACATTTTTTTTTAAATCAAATTATTTGCCTCAATCAATCAATCAACTCAGCCTATCGCAGTCCACTGCTGGACATAGACCTCTCCCAGACTGCGCCACAGCACCCTGTCCTCCGCCTTCCGCATCCAATCTACCCCAGCCACCTTCTTTAGGTCGTCCGTGCATCTAGCTGGGCTGCCTATTCGTATCTTATTACGGTTTTCAAGTTAATACTAGATTAGCTAAAAATAATTATTATATCTCACTCACTCAGATCGTTTGAAGGAACACTTTTTATTTTCTCAGTAGTTAACCTATTGGCGACTCATACAGCCCGTTCTGCTCATTAATTGCGTAACAGACTATCAATCTCAATCTGAATCATTTTAAAGGATATTGCTAATCCATTGCTTCATATGTTCGAAAAATGTGTGTGTGTAAATAACGCAATGAATGTTGTTGAACTGTCAAAATGCCATTGCTACTAATAGTGTGTCAAAAGTCTCAGTCTGAAGGTACTATTTACATCTTACTGAAAGTCATCACACAATTTGATGTTCCTTTTAGAACTTAAATTCATTTTTAAACACTCGCATTTAAATAACCTTTTATTAATTATTTAGTGTCCAATCACTTTCACTTTATATTATTTATTCGCACTTTAACTTAGCGCTCTGGGCCCATAACCTGTTAGGGTTAATGGAGGAACACCAAAGGAAAGTCCGTTTTAAGGATTTCAATAATATGTTTATTATCCTTTTATTCATATATTGGAAGGTGTGTTTTCTAATATTATGTTAGACGTGTGATCCCACACAAGGCTAATAGAGTAGTGGTGTCACTATGCGAAAGTAAGGATTTCGTTCAAGTGGTAAGGGCAGGTTCGGATACTTAAAATAATATTTATGAGTTAGAATGAGAAAGACGATAGTGTTGAAGTAGGATCGATTTGTTTTTGCTATACTCCAACACTTACAACTTGCACCAAACACACAGGGGCATGACGTTGCATTCGCCTCCCACCACACAGCCTTAATCTCCCTACGATGCGGTCGCGATAACGTTTGTGTGGCGACTCTAGAGCGCACTGGTCGTAGAGTAGACAGGCGTAGAAATACTGTAATATCTTACCTTTTATGCCTAAAGGTGAAATTAGGTAAGCTAATGTTCCGGGCACGAATGCCTTTTCTACATTTATTTCGATACAAGAAGATCTAGACAAGTGACAATCGCTGCAAAGCGTTTTGTATTTCTACAAACGACTTTCAATGTTATTGACAATGTTTTCGTTAGCTTATGTCCACATTTTTGACTTTTCCATCATAGTTATTGCTTTTAGAATGTCACTTTGTCTAGGCCCTTTGTTCTCGAGTGTCTCTACACCAAATTCAAAATTCGTTTGCCAGACGTTGATAGAAAAACTATGGTTCAGGTGCATGCGCCCGGCACAAGGTACAGAGGCCAGCACATCAAGCTACCCGAAACTGTAAAATTTTCCCAATCAACTTTGAACCTTATGGCTTTAGCGATAAAGTTGAAAATCTATTAAAGAAATTTGACAGATTGTAGTAGCTTGATGTGCTGCCGTCTGTACAGTCACGAGCATTCATATCTTACGGTTATGCAAAATTCAAAAGAGTTTTTCTCGTGAAGTAAAATCGCAACTTTGAAAAAAAAATTTTTCATAAAAGTATGGTTTCGATAATACTATCTCCGTAGCGCCATAAAATAGATATCAATACTTTAGGCGAGCATCGCTTTTTGAATCTTCCTTATGAAGTGTAAGATATAACACAAGCACGCTTTGAGACTTTAGGTTTAGTACGGACGAGGCTCAGGTTCTGCAGTTATTAAAATACCAAGTTTACAAAAGTAACTTTTTCTTACTTCAGAATAATATATGTTTAACAGACAAAACATGTCAAACATCGAAATTAAAATACTTAATATTATTATGAATTATTCTACCTACTTCCACATCTTCATCTAATTGATAGGCATTGACTAGAATGTAACGTTTTTGTGGGCATAATATTGATACTGTAGACTTTCATGCGAAGGATGATTATCCAGATAAATGATTGTGTATTTACTGAACGGTACTTCGTTTGAAGGTTTATTTAAGGGAAATGTCTTTTATTTGCACCTACCTTTTTTACTATTGGAAGACCCCCAGCGGTGTTTGATGGGAACCCAAACCTTCAGTGGTATTTGTCTTTTTTCAGTCATCCTTTGTTTTCTTCGATGATCCTTCAGTGTTTCTTAAGCTTCATTCAACAGGAACTTGTATTGACGATATTACTTGTATGATATGGATAGTCTAAAAAAGAGTTTGTTTTTTAATTACTATTTATTTTTGTTGTCATGTTGGATTTATGCTTTATTTGCTTTTTTTTGGTTATTTTTTTCTCATCACCACAAAATACATTAAATTATAAGTACATTTACAAATGATCAAGAACAATACATAATAGTTTTAAATAGTATAATTAAAACTCAGACTCATAAAACATGTAAATTTTCAATATATTTCAGAATAAACTATAAGAGTCTGTCTATTGCACAAAAACTGCCACCAAAAAGTATTTTAGACGCTTTTTGACGTCAATTTTTCTGCTCCTTATTAATGTTAAATTAATCGGATTTATTTCAAACAACAACTGTCTTGTGACAATAACAGCCATGGAATTTTTTGTTCGATATCCTGTTCTATTTTTTACATACCTAACGGAATTAAAACAGTCACATTACAAAAAAAATGCTACCTCAAAAACTGGCTCAGCACATAAAATAACGTATTAAACAGCAACGGAAGCATTTCGACCCCCTTTTAAACATTCAAATGTCCTCAATGACAGAAGTTAAAATTCATTGGATTCCGAAACCCACCCTCTGTCTACAAACACGGGCATAATGCCTCATTTAATAACAAATTAGATCTCACCACGTTAATAAAACGCGTCGAATACCTTCTGTATTTTCAAAGGGACGACCCGAGATCCTTTTGTTTAGATATAACACGATTCCGAAAGCAGATTCCGTAATTTATAAAGAAGCGTATAAATCTTGCGGCGGTGTATAAAAAGCTAAAACACGTGTGAAGTCCAGTTTGATGTTAAAAAAGGTTTAGGTTTTATAAAAACTTGTGTACAACAGTTTAATTAGGTGCTGGTTAGCTTAGGTGTGATAAAAATGGTGTAAATATGCACTACCTCGGACCAAGGTTGAGGTAATAAATGAAGAGGTGTTACTAAAATATTTTATGCAGAATTATGTGAGTGGAAAATTTCCATGGAAGTGCTAAAGCTGTCGTGCACTCATTTGTAAGCGCTAGAGTAATTTCGTCATCCATAATACAAGGGCACATTTTCTTGTTACGTAAAACAGTGTATTTAATTACGGTTATTTACTTACACAGTACAATATTATTAGTGTTTTCATGCATTATATCAGTTCACGTTTGATGTCATCTCGATTTCTCGCAGGGATTCGATCGATTGTGATTTTTAATTTAATTATAATCATCAACTGATATCGCATTATCTCTTAACATCAAATTCAAATACAATCATTGATACCGAATCAAAAAGATTCTGCCATCAGCACTTTTGGCAATGGATTCATGATCACAGTACAACATGGAGACAATATTAGCATAAAACAGGATGCTGCCGTCCATTCTTTAAGCAAAAAACATACATAAACAAAGAAACATTACCTCAAACTTGCTATTGAAATCGATAGTGATACTAATCTAAAAAATTGTTCGAATGATTTACACTTTCCATATATGGTCGAAACAATAGAATATTAACCTCTCAACATCGCGATAGGAAAAGGTCTATGTAATAACTTTCACGAGCTTTTGGCTGCTACTGATAATGTTAGATATATAGCCGCCCCTTTCCATATTAAATTAAAATTATATGTTTGGTGAGCTGTAATTATATATTTAGGACAAATTATATTCGAGTAGCCTGGAAAAATGGTGCTGATTTCGAACAAAAAAGTGAAAAAAAAGGTCACACACATGGTTTGTATAAAGATGGCCAGGGACTGATAATCTTACTATTAATCGCAAGCCTAGCTTTTGTTTTTCATATAAGATTTATTACGCTGTATGTTAATTCACGAACTCTGACGCAAACTACATTACTAACGTAACTACGCGAAACAATAGTTCATTTGAGTCTATCATGTGATGTTTTGCAGATTAATAGCTTTGAATCATCTACGACAAATTGTGCAGTTTTTTCAACGTTATCCGATAAACTATAAAGTATCATTTTTCAAGGCAAAAAATATCTAAAATGTTTATCTCTGACTATCTCGAACGATGTTTAGTTTTGAATCCGCGGCGTTTTTTTTTTTCCTTAATCATCTTTGAATTCAAATTAAACTTAACAGAATAACACTAGGTACCTGTGATAGTAAAACATTTGATTAATTTTGGTTCCGTTTGAACATGAAAACATACATACATAAACTCTTGCATTCCACTCTTACATAATATTTCTTTTGCTTCGTTTAACATTAAAACAAGAATCAATAAAACGCCTCTAACAGTTAATTTTCAAAGTCCAAGGTTCTCATTTAGGAAATCGAAGAAACCTAACAAAAGTGGGTCTCGTGGCTGTTTTATAGCTGTGTCAGAGTCTTTAATTATTACTCCCGCACTATCAGGCTAGCGATCGGAGAAGGCAAGACGCCTACTTCCTCCGTTGTGAGCTTACTGTATGTATTTCAATACGGAATTTGTAACGTATATTTTATGGCCTTGATTCTTTTTGCTCGTTTTGCATGCTGATATGTGGCTTCGAGTTCTGTGCTAGCTTTTGCGAGTGTAAATTTTTAAAGCAAATATGGGTATAAGGATAAAGGAATGGATGTGAGTATTTCTATGAATGTATGTGCTTAAACGTGCATGAAAGTACCTAGTCAGAATAACAGTAGTAAACTTGTATGTAAATAAGAATCATAATTTATGAAAGGAATACCGTTACTAAATCGTAATCATAACCGTTTATTACCGTTGGATCCCGTTTTTTGATCCCGTTTTTTAGGTATTACCGATGGATCCCGTTTGCTATTTCCGTTGAATCCCATATTATAACAACATGTGTACATTTCAGAAGAAAAGTGATTTACCTTTATCAAACACTAAAAAGAGATTATTTTTAGTGGGTTACCCGGAACCGAACTAGTTAGATTAGGTTAATTATTAAAAAAAAAAACAATGCTAGGTTAGGTTAGGTTAAAACTGTGACCCCTACGCACGAGCCGAGCGAGCGAAGCGAGCGGTGCCGCGGCAGCGGCCGGCGAGTGCCAGAAACGACTAGATTATATAGAAAATGAGTTGTTTGTGAAATAAATAGTATACGAAACGTTGGTTGTAAACTAAAAATTTGTCAATGGAGTTTTGGTGAAACATTAGTGAACCCCTCATTTTATTATAAACAATTTTGTTGTTGAAAGTACCCGCATTCATATTTTTTTAAGCATTCGGGATCCAACGGAAATACTTTTCGGGATTCAACGACAATAAAACGTAATTATCTTGCATTTTTTAAATTCGGGATCCAACGGAAATACATAATAATGTTTTGCGGGATCCAACGCCAAAAATATTAAAATGGGATTCAAAAACGGGATCCAACGGTAATAAATCATCATAACGACCTGATTTTCAGCTAAATTGAATTATATTTCAAACTAGCTTCCGCCCGGGCCGTGGCTTCGAAAAAATATGTCCTTTCCCAGGGTTCAAAGTATCCCCATATCCATCAAAATCGGTCAAGCCATTTCGGAGATTAGCCGGAACAAACAGACAGGCAAAACTTAACAAAAATGCTTTTTTGTTATAAGTACCTACCGTATATACTTTCATAGTTATGCATTTAGTAAAAAACCGGCCAAGAGCGTGTCGGGCCACGCTCAGTGTAGGGTTCCGTAGTTTCCTGTCCGTCACAATAAGTGTTCCCACGTACAATTCGATAATACCCGACCCAATGTAATAAGTACCTACAGCGCCATCTCTCGGGGAATTGGGTTACTAATTAATACATAGACGTGCCAGAAGTTTTCGGTGGTAATTTTGGATTGCGAGAACCGATTTTAATAATTCTTTTTTTGTTTGAAAAAAGATACGTTCAGGATAATAAAATATGTAAACGAAGTTAAAAAAAAATGCTTGCATATACGATCATACTACGAACTTAGTCCAGAAATGATTTTGTACAACTTTTTGTCTTTTTTGTACAAAAACTGTTGTTTCTATCAAGTTCAAAATAATTTTCCTAGAAAGTTCTTATAAAGTTCTACTTTTCAGATTTTTTTCATATTTTCTAAACTTATGGTTCAAAAGTTAGAGGGGGGGGGACACATTGTTTTTTACTTTTGGAGCGATTATTTCCGAAATTATTGACATTATCAAAAAATGATTTTAGTAAACCCCTATTCATTTTTAAATACCTTTCCAACAATATATCACACGTTAGGGTTGAAATTAA
The DNA here is from genome assembly GCA_947508005.1 of Amphipoea lucens. Classification (NCBI taxonomy): domain Eukaryota; kingdom Metazoa; phylum Arthropoda; class Insecta; order Lepidoptera; family Noctuidae; genus Amphipoea; species Amphipoea lucens. The sequence continues at coordinate 7,014,678 of OX382368.1, read as the reverse complement.
AAAAAAAATCACTTCCCACTTTACATATAGGGGGGCTACCCTAATAAAACATTTTTTTCCAATTTTTATTTTACCACTTTGTCGACGTGATTGATATACATATTGGTACCAAATTTCAGCTTTCTAGTGCCAACGGTCACAGAGATTAAGCGAGGACGGACAGACGGACGGACGGACGGACGGACGGACAGACAGACATGGCGAAACTATAAGGGTTCCTAGTTGACTACGGAACCCTAAAAAGCTGTTATTTTGACATTACAAATACAGACTTCAATTTTATTTATATCTATAGAAGAGCCGTATATATTCTAACACTATTGGTTACATAAATAATCTTATAGGTAAGGGTTCCGTTTTTCCTTTTGAGGAACGAAACCCTAAAAAGTGGTTTGACTTTAAATAACTCGTAGAACTATATCTAAGGACCTATTTGTTGGCAATGCAGCAGGAATGCCATAGTGTATCTACTGTGATAAGTTGTTAGCCATGACCTTACCCAGCTTGATCTAGTTAAATAGGTGTTTTTCTTAAAAAAGTTACTGTAATAGTAGATTATGATATTAACATCAACAACAACTATCTCAATCTTTTGCCAATTTCAAAAGATAATTTGATTGGTTTTGGGACAACTTTGACAAAAATACTAAAATCACATTAGATAGATACTCCACTACATTATGTAAGTACACCATACAAATATGTAGAAATTTTACACAGGGTGACACAATGGGCGAAAATAATTCTATCATCAAAAAAGTACCTAAATTTGCAATAAAAATATAAGAGAACGGAAGAAATAAAGCCTAAAAATTACGACCACGAAGAGAGAAAGGTGGCAATTCAAGTCGACTCTGAGGGCAAGATCAACAAACAAGACAAAGATATTCGCCCGCTGTTGTAATACATAAAAATATTATACCAATGCACTAAATACTCCGTTATAATGTGACTCTAAAATGCGTACTTAACAGCTCAGAATGAGTATTAAAATTAGGAAATTAAGTATGCCGATTCGATCGGAATTAATTAGCAACTGCATACCGGTATTGGATTACATTTGTTTTCTTGAAAAGACGTGCTTTTCTCACGCCCGTTTTTATCTTTTTCACACTACTGAGAAAGCTAGTATTAAAACTTTTTGCTTTATCTCTTATCTCGATACATTTAAGGTCGCAGCTGATGGTCCCGCAATGAATTTTAATCTGGTGCTGCGAAAACATAAAGAAAAAGAAACAGAACTGCATAATATTAACGTTTTCGAATTTATCAGTTCATCTTATGTGATTGTTTGTTTTATTAATGCTTTGAACAAGGTTTATGAGGAAGGTAATCTTCATGACGTGAATATTAATTTAGGGATGAGAGTTTCGGGATAGTTCGGAGATAAGATGGGACATTTAGATGGAGGTGATTGTTATATTTTGAATGAAGAAGAAGGGATGTTTAATCGTAAAGATATATCACTTGATTTAATGGTCCTTTATTGGGTTGGCAACGCAATTGGGTAAGCATAAGGAATACAAATGGGGTTTTATGTTTTCTGTTAATATATTTTAGTTGGAATATGTTATTGAAACCCCACAGATTTTTCTTGACAGGAATTTATTGATGAAGGTAGCATCTTATCAGTAAATCAGATAAGTCGGTCTTTAATTTTAATCAAAACATTAATATTTATTTCTCATTGATAAAATCGTAATTTAGCAAGCAAAATGTAGCAGAGCAAGAATAAAAAAAACACCGGATACAGGAAATTAATCAACCATCATTATAATACACGTGATGATAAGTGCTATTTAATTGACGCACATGATAAACATACCAAGATCGAAATCTCAAATGAGCTTTTAAAATTTAAGTTAAGAAATGAATAATTATTAAACCAGTTTGATATTAATACTTCCTTTGGCATACAAATTATCAATATTGACTTAGGAGACAAAGTAGGTATCGGAAACAGCAAATTGCTAAAATAATAAATATTTATAATAAGACACAGGATGTTTAACATGCAAATGACTATAATAGAAGCTGATACTGTTTTGTCACATCCTAAAGCACGGGATACAGAAGCGACTGGACTATAACTCGATATGAATACAATTATTGATCATGGGAATGGCATTTGATCACTGGCGTAAACTAAAACCCGTTTTCTAGACTAGATCAATTGTGAAGTATGAATGTTGTCTCAAATTCAGGATGACAGTGAGTTTTATACCAATATATAGATAACCAATCGGGAATGAAATTATCCGAAAAAGAACCGGAGTTAGCGACATAGCTTGCAGAGTAAGCAAAGTTATGTGGCAGTAGACTGGCCATGTTTTTGGCTGAGGCTACATTAGGCCGCGACGCGACCTGCGACACATGAGCGTTTAAAACAAATAAATGAATGCTTACGTATATGGCTACACTGTACATAAAATATTAGTAGCGATCTTTGATTTCTTTATGCGATAGGAACAACATTACTGTAATCACGGCATCGGCTACAACAACATATCAGCGAAATTGAAGCGAATTTATTAGAAAATTTCTCACTTGCACGACTAGTTCAATAGTGCTACTAAATATGCGTGTAGCTACATTATGAGTATAGTAAACCGCGATGGATGATTTGATAGCATGTGTACTGTAGCCACGTTATTGCCAAATAGTTTTATATTTTCCCTTATAATGTAGCCATACCATGCTTATCTCGTTTCGCTCTTCCAGTCGCATCGCAAATCGCTGCCTACTATAGCCTCAGCCTTTCGAAGGACCAATGTCCGGTGGAGTCCTGGAGTGAAATCGCATATCAACATCGTACTGTGGGACGCCTCCAGCTAGATTGACCGACGACCTTAAGAAGGTGGCTATGACAGTCTGGATGCAGAAGGCGATGGACAAAGTGTTGTGGCGCAGCTGGGGAGAGGCCTATGTCCAGCAGTCAACTGCGACGGGCTGAGTTGATTGATTGATATACTTAACTTCAGATTTATGCTAGAACGTCTTTATAGAACGCTGGTCTAAGAAAATCCAGTTTTATACTTTTAATATAAATAAAAAATAAAAAAAATACTTTGTAAAAATGCCAGTATCGTATGTTCTCCTTTTAGGCATGTTTTCAAGTTTTGCTAGTCTTCCTAAGTTTTCCATTTGGGACACTCGCTGTCCCACGATAATTCTTGTCATTATCAAAGTAGGATTTCCATTGCCACTTCAACTGATTAAGCCCGCATTACAGCTATTTTGTGGTTAAAAAAGGCATCATCGTGATTCGCGGCTTTACCACTTACTGCTCTACTTACCCAGTGACGGATAAAAACGCTTTAATGGGATGAATTTAGTACCATCTTATTTTTAACCACATTCATCCATTCCAAATGGTAGGCTACTGTTGGTACTTACACATTAGTGCAGCAAAATAGGGCGTAAGGTTGATTCTGATAAGAAAATACGTTCAATCTGCCTAGCCTTTTTACCCAATTACGTTGAGGTCAGCTTCCAGTCTAACTGCATGCAGCTGAATAGTATTTGACGTGTTAGAGGTAACTGGGTAACACGTCTTGGTAACAACTCTTGGTTCTGACTAAACCAGTTTGATATTAATACTTTCTTTGGCATAAAAATTATCAATATTGACTGCTTGTCAGACTTTTGGGCTTGTGACTACCCGTAACGACTGTCAAAGATCTACGAATGATAGCCGGGACCAACTGCTTAACGTGCTTTCCGAGCTACGAAGGGGTCTCGATATGTAATGGATGGTCACCCATCCACGAACCGACCGCGGCTAGCGTAGCTTAACTACGAGCCCCTCTGACAAGAAAATACATTGTGATAGTAAAATCTCAGATTTACCTAAGGTGGATTTTTTCCTGGAAAAGCTAGCGGATCCTTTAAACTAATTACATAGACGGTTTTAAAATTAACCTACCACGTACCATAATATATGTAATTTAGTAAAAATATGTTACAATGAACTAGTCCCAAATGAAATAGTAACGACATTGTACGACGCGACGTTAGTAAATTAATTATAGACAAAAGCGGCCTCGTTGACCACGCAGTTCAGATATCGATCAGAAACACGAGTTAAAATACCTACCGTCCATAGCAGGGATGTTGCGAACATTCGCATCCGCATCCGCAAATGCGGATCATCCGCATAGATTTGGACATCTGCATCTGCATCCGCATCCGCATTAATCAGTGCGGATGTTCATGCGGATGCGCATATCATGCAAGTAGCGAGTATAATGCTCCTATTTTTAATTTCAATTACTAATATAAAAACCAGTAGGTGTTTTATATAAAAATAAGTACTTATGTTTGATTTGATTACAATAAAAATATTAAAAATTAAGTTATCATTGTTTTAATTCTTCATTAACAGACTTTATTTACATAATATCTTAAACATCCGCATCCGCATCCGCATCCGCGGATGTGAGCCTTCAAAACTCCGCATTCGCATTCGCATCCGCGGATGTGAAAAAATCAGCATCCGCAACATCCCTGGTCCATAGTAAGAAGTTCTCATAATCTTACCTTGGAATAGTGAAATGAAAAGATTGTTATGAAATTCTGAAGAGTTTATGGCAAAAATATAGATCTGCGAAAGGCTTTTAATAATGTTTAAAGCTATATCAGTAAGCGATATTTAAATATGTATCTGCATGTGAACGTAAATATAAAGTCCTCTTGAAACTTTTTCTTGACACAACAAAAACCTAATTCAACGAAATTTTAATACTTCAAAGTCATCGTTAGGAGTGATTCTTAATAAAATGTCACATATGTACGTATCGCTAGTTATCAATTGTTTCTTTTTCAGTCAAATAAACGGGTTTCAGATAATATAAAATAAATAATAATATTTACCCCATCATAAAATCACGAGTAACTTCATAAAAACTTTGAGCAAACAAAACAATATATTGCACGTGAAAAAGTTTCATCTTCCGAACAATCCGATGCGAATCTCGACTCCAAAACCAACACGCCCTCAAAACAGAACTTGCAGATAAATTGTTTGCTGAACACTCCAAATCATCCATCGAGTGTTCGATCAAATCGTATCGATGTTATAAAATACAGAGCCAAAAATCGCATCCGCTGACAGAATATTAATTTTCGAGTTATCGTATCTCCCGCCCCCTACTGCTTCTCAAACAATACAAATATGGTCACAATAAACTGTGCCATTTTAAGCAATACATTTTTGCATTTATCAGCTTGCCACCTCTTTATTAAGTGGTTATGACCGTCATGCCGCGTAAACTCGGATCAATTTTTTGTAAGATTTTGGAAAATATTTGTGTTTCTTACTTTGTTACAAAGACGCATAAATCAGTAATACCGGATTTTGGAATGAGTTATTATTGTGAGAACTATGGCCTCTAGGTAGATATTATAAACTGATATATGAGATGGTTATTATAATAAATAAACATCAAATACCGTTCATAGTTGAGGATAGGATTTTTATGGCATCAAATGTTTACACAAACTCAAAACAAAATTAGAAAAGACAATAAAACTCCCTTAAATCAACTCACCTATATCACTCCGCCACACTCCCCCAATCGGCTCAACGGAAGTAAAAACAATATTTATTTCCATCGACCATACATCTCTTGGCAAACCTACCATGAAACTCATATCGATGGAGCACACTCCATATTGTGTTAAAGCTAAAACAAAAGTCAGTAGGAACCCGCACATGTATCAAGGGGATCCTGTGATCCCGGGAATCCGGGATCCCGGTAGGAGGCAAATAGCCCGTAGTGGTAAATCGTCTGGCGTAACGCGCAATATCAATGACTGCAGCATCATTGGCGGGAACGGTCGATTGGGCGCACGCGTCGCCCGACCTTGCGTGAACCAAAGAGTATAGATTAGAAAGGATAAAGGTCCCACTGAACTTTGATAATTCACGAATTTGTTGTCTGCCTATTGTAGCAATGTGTGAATGTGTGACATTTATAGGTGTTGCGTTTAGCATATTTTAATAGGGTAGGTATTTGGCGCTACGTGTTTCAAATAATGTCTGCTAAGTGCGTTTTCTTGTACTTGATACTTATAAGCAAGAACCATGTTTCAATTTAATAGGTAGATGTAGAACAATTCAGTCCGATAATGTTTAAGAGAGCTCATTTAAAAATAACACTTAAAAATAGAAGAAGTACAAAGAGAACATTTCTCTACAAGCATTTCAGGTTCTTAACGAAAACATTAGAGTAAATACTTACTACACATATCGATACCTTAATTGGCAAACACGCCAACTCCAAATTTCGTCAAAAATATTTTTTGATTTGAGTCTACATAAAATATTATACAGTTTTAAGGGTCTCCTGAAAAATTTGCTCATATGGAGTTGGCTGGTTTGCCAATTAAGGTATCGATATGAGCCTCTTTTCTATTTTTATATCTTAATCTTTGACGGTCCATTGGTATCGTATATTTTCAATTCACCACTATTTCCTGAAATTGGCCCCTGCTTTTGTAAATATTATGTTTGGTTCAATGAATCCCAGACAAAGGAAGTCGGTATTGTGCATCTTTTATTTTTAGCTCGGAATGCAGCAGTAGGTACTTATAGACACACTTTGAATGCATCGGGTCTTTACAGCGTAATGATGTAAGGCAAAAGTTTTATAGACGAACTAGTTGAATGTGTTTAGCAGTTATTAAGTTCAGTTAAACTTTTGTTTCCAAAGAAAGCGGTGAACGGTCAAACAATAACAGCTCATCCAAATACAGATCATTTTTATTTTTTCCATACAATTTCGGGAGGGTACTGACTGTTTGACATTGTGCATTCAAAGTTAAAAATGATATCGTCTTGAATTATTATTAATTTTGTCTGTACGGAAACAGAATAGTAAAATAAAAGCCATTAAAAGTTATGAGCCAGCAAATATTCGTTTTTCTTGCTATTTTTAACGTAACTTTGGGTGTAAATAAGTAATAAAAGAACTATAAAATCTTTAAAACAAAGTCGGTACCGACAAAGCTCAGTTATCGAAGAGTTCAATAAACTTTATATGTAATTTATTTATGCAGTGGTTTATTTTCATGACACTCGATTTTCCAAAGGACTTTTCGCATTTTTTTACTCGCCTTTCAGTTCTGAACGGTGTTTCTGTGCGTGAGAACTAGACGTTGTGCGTGTAGACTAGCGTCTAACTGCTCATCACTGATACTATCTCTGTCGTTGTCAGGTGAGACCTCTGTCTCACCTGGCTTCGTGTGTTGCTTTTTGGCCATGCCCACCAGTGAGTTCGAGCTCGCGACTAGTTCCACCTTAATGACAAATACTGGTGAACATGACAGATTTTCGTGACGGCCACCATTCTTCTAGGAAACAAATCTACCCAAAAAATCCGAAGAATGTAAAACAATAAAAATAGTGAACGAATAAAACGCCGAAAATTACCCAAGTTTTGTAACATTCAATTTGGCTTTCTTTTATTTCCCGTCTCTTTGTTTAGATTTCCGTCACGAGACTAAGAAAAATAGCGAGGCAAACAAAAAGTTTTACCATCGCGAAAGGGCCAGTCAAGCGTGAACCTTCAAAAACAGATAACGGGAGACTCAAAATATCCGGTGTCTTTGAGCGAAGATGTGTAGATATGGTTCACTTGGCACTGGTCATTGACGAAGATTCACACACACATTTAAGCTGATATCGAACGCTTCACTTTTTTTCGTTTATGCCTTTCATACGGCATGTTTCACTCGTAGTGAAACGTCTAACACTAAATGAATGAAAACTGAAAAATGAGTTCATTAGTGAACCAATCAACTGACTGGATTTCAGCATTCATTTCAAATGATCGAAAAATGAATTGGTATGACCAAATGAACGTTCATTCCTATGTAATTTTGCCATTGTCGTGTAAACTTGTATTGAAACAAAAATAAACATTCACTTGAGTGAACCATTGACTTAGGTGAAGCGTCTGATATCAGCTTTACCACGTTTATAGCTAACACGGGACCAAATAGTGTGTGTGCGGTGTGCGTCTCCGAACTTTTGCAGTTGACTTCGCTTTGCCCGGAGAGACGTATTGTGACTATTTGCGACATAGTGCAATTCCTTAACAAGCTGCTGGCTTTGTTCAGCCTAATAACAGCAAGCTTCGTTTGCTCGTCGACCCACTTAGCGAGGTCTTCGGACAAAGACGTACCTATTTCCCTATTTTCGCGGTGCACTTATGCAAAAACAAACGTGCTCCAGATTGTGGAAGTCAGTTTTGCTTGTGGTCAGGTGTCGTTTACGTGACAATTCGGTTGCGGTGCAGTTCTAGGGCAAGCATTTTGGAGCAGTGGAGTGCTGTGAAATCGTCTTTCACTTTCCATTAGATGGACGAGAATTAGTTTATTTTTTAAGTTGTAAGAACAGTATTGTTCTACTTTGGGCTGTTGACGCTTTTTGCAGTATTCGAGCATGATTTGAGTTCTCTGGCAAGCAAAAATGTATCTCCTGTAAAAATACGACATAATATCCCTTTAAATAGCTAAGATGCATAACGATGGTCCCTATTAACAATGTCGGTTCCGCAAAAAGACTACTGTTCAGTAGAGCAGTAAAAAAATTAAATAAAAAAAAATTAAGACTGGATGTTCAAATTTGCACTGATTGTTTTATGTATTGTTTACTGACATAGACAAAATATAGAATTGCCAAAACAAACTTTGAACTGCTCTACTGAATAGTCTTTTTGCAGAACCGACATTGTTAATAGGGACCATCGATAATATAACAAACAAAAGCAACTCTCATGATCTCATGATCATGAGAGTTGCTTTTGTTTTAAGTCATCTTAATTAACGTTCTTTGCGAGACTAGTAGGTAGTACTTTTATTCGCCAGACCTTAATCTAGACCTAATTAACTAAAATGTTCCTCCTAACGTCTAACAACATACTATAGACGAGCATAATGTTATTCCTACATAGTAAATAGTAGCTATTAGACGCCGACTCCCTTGAGTCGAATAACTTACAATTAGACGTAAAAAACGTCAGCGCTGTAAGCGCTTTTTGATGCGATCGCCGCTTGTTTGGTCTTCTACACGATTTCATTAGTGATGTTCTTGATGTACGAAAAAGCGATTTAGTGCTTCTTTTTCCTCAATTTCTTTCCATTACAAATCTGTCAGTTGGTAAGGAAGAATGTACCGAATACGGTAGTACATTTTTATTTCTTTGTGTGGAAATAGCTGTAAGGAAAAACAAACATTCATGTATAACTTGAGTACTCACATAGAGCTTCTGTACAATCACACTAATAATATTAAAAGGCGAAAGTTTGTGAGTGTGTGTGTTTATATGTTTGTTACTTCTTCACGCTCAAACGGCCGGACCTATTTTGATAAAATTTTGTATGGAGGTAGCTGACACCCTGGATTAACATATAGGCTACTTTTTATGCCGATATTCCCACGGAATCGACATTCACGCGGGTGAAACCGCGGGGCGCAGCTAGTATTGAGCATAAATAAAAGATGTCTCTTTACAAACTATACTGGTATAACTGTCCACGTTCCCTTTTCTCAGAAGAACACAGAAGTTTTTCTTTTATTTTTATTCGTACTTTACAAAGGAATACTACCAATTTCACATAGTAATTGGCGGACAATTCGAAACGTCTATTTACTCTCCCGACAAAATTCCAATAGTATAAAATTACCGGTAATTGGTAAGGTTGCGGAATACCGTATCCAATTAAAGGTACCAATTTTTTACGCCAGATTCTCGTCGTTGGGTATCTACGGTTTTTGCTGCGGACGGCCATTGGGTCTGTCGAAGTTTTTACCGCACGACAACCGACGACGGCGAAATTTTTTGCTGCGTCCGAACTCATCTCCGATCGTCAAGTACCCATATATTTCGGTAGCGACCGGCCATTGGCGGCATAATTGATTGAATTCGCTGTAAATAAGCTTCATTTTTGTCCGTACCTTTTTGTTTATTAAACACATGCTTCGGCGACATTTTTTGCTAGTAAAAAATATCCCTTTGTTTTTGTATCGATTGAAGTAAATGTAAGACTGGAAAGTCACATTGGATCTTATTAATAATTTAACTTTTTACTTGGCTTGAGTCAGGACAATGAACCTTGTGTCCACATTTTTTTCTTTGCTGCCCAATTTTTATGACTGACAATCAAAACTAAAAGCCCTCTGGCATTCCTATCGGTTAGGTAGGAGCAGTGGTGGCCCAGTGGTATCGGCCGCGACTTACGAGTTGTAGGTCGTAGGTTCGAACCCAGACAGGTGCTTTACTTTGTGTAAATTATTTCATCACCACTGCTCTCAAAACGGTGAAGGAAAACATCGTGAGGAAACCGGCATGTCCTAGAACCAAAAATTCAAAGACATGTGACATCTACCAATCCGCACTGGGCCCGCGTGGTGGATTACGGCCCACTCCCTCTCACAGAGAGGAGGCCTGTGTCCCAGCAGTGGGAACATTATAGGCTGATGATGATGATTCCTATCGGTTTATTTTTACTGTCACACGACGTATTAACTGCTCCCAAATATAGTAGAATGACTTGAAATGTAAATATTTTAAAATATCATAAAGCTATGAACGATATTTTAATAGGCATTTATTGCTTTTTCAAATTCCAATGTGTTGTTGATTATGTTCTTGTCAATAAAATAATCCTAAATTATGTGTACGGTCAAAATATGAGTTTGATCTTGTGGAAATGTTATTATACAAAGATTTAAATACTTAAGTACACAAATATGGTGGGTATATTAGCATAGGTTCTTAACGTGTGGGTGATAACGCCCCCTCATGGGCGTTTGAGACCTTCAGAAGGGCAGCAGAAAATCCAGAGAAAATTATATATCCTATCTCAACACTAATACTAACTGCGCCCCGCGGTTTCACCCGCATAAGTTTCGATTCTGTGGGAATATCGGGATAAAAACTATCCTATGTCCTTTCCCGGGACTCAAACTATCTCTATACCAAATTTCATCTAAATCGGTTCTGTGGTTTAGGCGTGAAAAGGTAACATACAGACAGACAGACAGACAGAGTTACTTTCGAATTTACAATATTAGTATGGATTACATGTTTAAATATAATCGTGGCAATAGCTGTTTTAGATTCGCGACAGATGGTAAGAAATAAAAGTACACTGGCTCTAGAAAAAAAAACAGTGTCATAGTTATGCCACTATTATTCTCCTTTATTTTGCTCACCGCCCGAGAGTAAAATAAGGTTGAGAACCTATGGTATATAGCTACGTACAATTATATACGTAGTTTGAAATAACACCTTCAAAAAAGTGACGGAGAATTTGATGCAAATCAATAACAAAACACGATTGCAGTTTGAGGAAGACAGCTTATAAACAGATTCCAATAAGATAAAAGATGCATGCAGATCAAAAATCGATGTTCTGATAAGAGAACCTAATCATCACGGCGGCACGGTAGGCGTGAACACATAACTTATGACGACCATAAATTGAACAAAGTCAAACATCCAACAATCGCGGTTGCATTGATTCGAATCGAATCATTCAATTAAAACGCCTGAATTCGAAATTCGAACGTCGAAACTGCGATTGAGATCAATATCGCAGTTTTAATAAAACAGCTGGGGTACGGGCCTCCATATCCGGAGCTTGCTTATTTTTTTCAAACGAGAAAAAAGTTCGAGCCCCTCGAAAAAGCAAGCAATGATAATAGAAACAACGGGAGCGCCGTTCTAAAGGGTTACTCGTGTTTTTATTTGCGCCTATATAGAGGTCTTTTTAGAATGCGTTAAAAGGAAACGCTTGGAATCTCCCAAAGAGTGCGTGGGTGAAAAAATAATATGGCCACTCTGTCGCCTAACGTTTATGTTTAGATATTTGTATTTCCTGTTCTGTTTTACATGCTATTGGTATTCGTGTACCATAGTACCAAATGTTCGCAAAGATACCGATTTAATGCAATACTTTTGGGTAGCATGCGATGTGTAAACTGTTTATTGGAACAGTATTTGGTTTTGGCAATGTTTATTTTATGGCAAAACAATTATTGTATTTTTGCGAGATATTTTATTGAGCGTATGCATGTACGTGCGACGTTTGCGTTTTGTTTTCATAATTACAGTATAATCATACGTATCGTTATTTCGCGAATATAAACATAAAGCTTTACTGGAGACTCACAAATTACGTTCTACTTTTATCAATTTCATAATTATGTCAATTATTATTTGTCTTAACAAAAGCATCCTAATAATATCAAAGCCCACTCAGAAAATGTCTCAGGTTTCAAAATAATAATGTCTATATAATAAGTCATTGGCTTTTCAAATGTTGCCACAAAAAATAATGTCCTCATTGTTTATGTGTTTCAAAGAATAGGATGACCTGACAAAAAAAAATATGGTAATAGAGAAATGTGATACTTATGACATTTCGAACCAGAATATATTTACGACCGGGCGGTATGGCTACCTCTGGTATTTTTATAAGAAACCCAACCTAATTGGTGACTTACAGGCACGCCATCTAGCGTGACTGACCGTGGTGACAGTTTGAATTCTTAATTACATAAAATATAGTAATTGGCGGCACCCACTTCACTGTTATTGGCATTTGCTTTGCTTTGTCTCGGAATAATGACGTCATTTAAGTAATTAAGGTTGACCATCGTATTTTCAATGAAGGTCCTTGTTAGAACTACGCCTCTGGAGAGAGTGAAGTTCTAAGTAGACATAAGTTGAACTTAAGTTATTATGCCGGGGCCACACTATACGGGAAAATCGCGATAAATTGATGCTCATTGGCTGGACCTACGATGTCAGCCAATAAGAAACAACTTATCGCGATTTTCCCGTATAGTGTGGCCCCGGCATTAAAGTAAGTTGAAATTTAAATAGAAGCGCTTTATGGAGCTCGCTCCATCGTCGACTTTGTCTCTGTCACCTTTGACCTAGGCTAGAGTCAAGAGCAAGCCCATTTCAAATAAAAAAAAAAGGAAAAATACCTTGAACAAGTAAAAAATTAATGTAGCCAAAACCCCCAACAACCATCAAATTAAACAAGGTTCGATAATACTATGAAGTTTTTATTTTCATGGTCTTTCTCATAAGAGCTTATGTCTGTATAGCAAGCCTATAAGACAATTGTACAGTTATGTTACTTTCGATCTTGTTTGAAATCTACTAGGGTTATTCAATAACATTACGTTGCAACTTGCTAGGGCAAAAGGTGACATTTTAAACTAGGTCGCGCCCATGAAGGCCGTCTGCAGTTAGTAATGGGGCTGTCATTCGGTGCAAAGTTAATGCTGGTCTAATTTAAAATAATAGAGTGTTATTAATATTATTTTCAAGAATAAATTTTTAATTAATCCGTGTTATGGTCGTTATGTTACCGGAGGTGTTTACAGCAATGCAGGGTTTCATTTTTGGTTGGAGTCCTCTAAAAAGCTAACTGTTTATCATAAGGAGCTTTTAATTCGTAACTTTTTGTACTCGCAATCGTGGTACTTTGTTCATAGTAGGTACTGACGGCAATGTTTCAATAATATTATTATAATGTAGGTACCTACTACAAGCGTCATCAATGTCAATTTCATTATTCTGCTAAGGGCGAATTTCACTAAATTTTTATGCCTGAATAAGTCTTAACCTGAAAAAAAATTTTGAATTTTTGACAGTTTTCCATACTAGAACTGTCAGACCTCAATTTTATTCCACGGATAAAAGATATCTGGCTTTAATAAAAATCAGCTCTAAGTGGTAAAATTATTCATTAACCTTAGGAATGGTAAATTACTTAAAAATTAAAACACTCCATTACCTATAACATAAGTTGATCCAATAATATCTGCTTACTTTAAAAGCTAAGAGCGAAGATAACAAAAACCATTCAACTAAGCCATGACGTTGCCATTTCTATTTTCAGAGTCACGGTCAGCGGCACCGATTATGAACTCCAAAGCCAAAATAAAGATTTTATTACCAAAACAGACAGGACTTTTGAAATATCATCACGCACATTAGTCGATTGTACTCAAAGATTAAAAAATGGAAGCACACTTGATAAGAAGGTCATAAATACCAGTTTTGAAAATGCTCTAACTGGAATACGATAACATCTTTTAAGCTTTTTATACTAAAAAGGGGTGTGAGTAAAAAAAAAAAACGTATAAAACTAGGGTCCTTGCTCCGTTGACGGCCACAACGAGTTTTATTACATACGACATGTTGACGAATAGGGCGTAAAATTCTACGGTTTTATGTCATAGAGTAGGTTTTAAAATAGACGAGGTACAGGGGGAGATGTACCATTATGGAAAGTGTGCACTACTGAGGCATTGTGTTCTTGTAAGTAGTCCTAGTAAAAGAGAACATTCCTCTTTATTTTACGAACGATGATGGTACTAAAATAATGTACTTTATATATAAATATCTATGCATTGAAAAGTTCAAGTATGACTTATTAAACAATAATGACATGAAAAATGTATTATGTGGATTGGATGTTAAGAACCTGAATCACAGTGTCCGGATAGGCAATTAAGCGCTATCTAGCAAATAAATTCGCAAAATGGAACAGAATTTGAAATAACCGGAATCTGTCCGGAGGTGGTAAATGCGAGACATTGAAGGACAACTTCAGAAAGCGAGTTAGCAACTCAATAATTGTACACTTCACCCTTAACTTCAGAATAAACATTAAACTTACAAGGTACATAAACGCTATAATTTACACAGTATACAAGTCAGGGAACTACCCTGACTTGTATACTGTGTACATAACAGCGTTTATAAGCGGCAGGTAAGTAATAATGCATCAGGAAGGAGATAAAGTCTAGCCTCCAGGGTACCAACTAAGTTATGCGATAGAATAAGTAATGCACATACATGTGCAAGTACTCAGACGGTCGAACGTAGGTCTTCGTGAATGTATACCTTCGTTGGTTGATGAGAGATAAGATGATGGCATAGAGGATGAAGTTTCAGATCATGAACACAAAAATATGAATTTTCACTTCTCATGCTCTAAAAGTTCGTCTTTATGTTGTGCTTAGGCGACATAAAATCGCTTTTTATGTTCTAGTGCATAAAGTAATTTTTTTTCTAAGACTAAAGTAATCAGGCCTAACAGCCACATGCACAATAAAACTTTGCAGATTAAAGTCGTAATTTATTTCATTTTCTTTAATTTATACCATTCCGTGTTTTCTATCGTTAATTTAATAAAATCAGGTAAAATAGTTGTCATTTATTATTTAAAAAGGCAAAGAAACGTTTTCATTTTTTGGCAGTATGAAGTACCCAAGTCGAATGACAAATATTGAAAATTAAAAAAAAAAGTTTTAAAAAGTTTCGTGGCGGTATTATCTGTGGTGGCGGGAATTAGCTATGGATGCAACATTTTTGATTAATTATGTACTGTATACTTTATGCCTGTTTCATTTTCTCGCAATCGAAGTGAAAAGCAGAGTGTATAACTCAGGCATAAACGAGCCATTTTACCCCTCGACTTAACTATCCACCCTCGCCTGCGGCTCGCGTGGATATAAACGTCTCGGGGTAAAATAGCTTCTTTTATGCCTTAGTTGTACAATCTACTATTTTAGAGCAATTAAAATTATTTATTTGTAAAACATAGGTTAATAACTAGTAGGTTAATAAAGTTCAAGGTCTTATATATATAATTGTATGTTGTGCTATGTTTTGTCATTGATAACGTACAAATATCAGTAAGGATTATTATTATATAAAAATAAAGACAAACAAAATTCGCTGTCAAAAAGAAAAAAAAAATCAAAAGAAAAGAAAATATATGCATGCAATACATTGGATTACTAATAGGTACAGTAGTTACAGTGTTTCATAATTTAATTTAAGTAATCATCTAGGGCATAGTAACATTTCGCAACTAATAATTTATGAAAATACTTTTTGAATTTTTTTAATGGCATACTTCTTATGACGTTGCTTAATTAATAACGATACTGTACTGATAAGTTCTTGTTGTAAGTAGTGTTTCATGAGGTCATGTGAAAATGTGTAAAGAAGTAGTACAAACAAGGAACATTGAAAAGTCGGTTATAAAAGTAAATTCGAAACATAAGCTCCTGTTATTGAGTTAATATTTGATAAGGTAAATGCTGATGACAAGACAATGTTGATGCGCTATAAATTAACTAATTTAATATTCACTCTCTGCGCCAGATATGGGCTATTAAATCGAACGTGTGTGTATAGAGACTATGTGAACACAATAAACGTTTAGCCTTGGATGCACTATGAATGGACAATGATGATCGATCTGCGAACAACGCTGACGGACTTATGTTTTCTAAGCTATTCCACAATTTGGTCTAGAGTTGACAGGTATTCAGGTAATGTAGATAGTGAGATTGAAGATCATGTTGCTGCATACTGCAATACAAATAATAATATAGACGACGACAATTACAATGATAATAGGGTTTTTTCAATGTCTTTCCTTTTAGACACTTAAACAAGACTACTACTTAAACCAAACAATTTATTTGAAACTAACACTAACAGGCCAAGTAGCCGAACACGGCATTAAGATAGACTTTGGCTGCCACCAATAAAACTAAAATGATTTAAGAAAAATGTATACTTTATGTCGATTATTATTTACAATCATTTACCAAATAGTTTACAAGACTTACCGCTGACAATGTTTAAAAAAATACTTTTCAAACTATTACTATTTAAAAGATAAGACGAACAAATAGAAGCTGTAATTTGTAAATAAATATTTTTGATTGATTTGATTGAAACAAAAATTGCCTAAGGAAGAAATAATGATAATGATAACTCTAAATAGACACATTCATCAAAAGCCAAAAGCAAAACAAACAAAAATCATTCCATTATTTCATAGTCTTTGCCGACTAGGGCATGGCACAGCCAAAGTATTGCGTGACAAAATAATACTGCACGCACACTGTCAAATGATAACTCTACGTCTATCAATTTCCAGAGGAATGGAGCACTGTGGTGTGCTTAAAGTTTATTATGGCGTTCGTAGATAAGCCCCAGTTGTATTATTCAGTCGCTGAATAACTAATAGGTCGATGTTTGTTTTTGTCCTTAAATATTTTTGGGTCACGGCGGTAATTAATTAACTGCTGCCTATGTTGGCTTGTTTGCGGTTTTTCCGAAAGAATAACAAACATTTTTGTGCGGTTTTATATATTTTTATTCGTTTCATTTTTCGGCAGGACTTCAGTAGCTGAAGTACTAACAAAAATAAAATATCGAGAAAATAAAAGCCATTTTCTTGACGAACTACATAACCAAAAGTGTATATAGCCTGATTTATTAGCGTTTTTGTAAAATTAAACAGGGAAACATTGAATTTTTGGTCATATTTTTCGTTCCATAATACCGACGCAGGAAACCAAATTAGTAGCCTCAGAGGGCAATATGTCCTCATCATCATTATTAATGGGAACAAATTAAACGTTGTTGAAGCCCCCACGAGCCGATTTTCCTCTCTCCCTTCGCAAATTAACTACAACGAATTCTACTCAGATTTAAATTTAAATTATATTAATGTTACTTTGATAAATAAGAGAAACTTTTGACTTTCAGCATACTTTTACGATGAAATTTAAGTAGTTTGTGTGTGGCCAAAAGCACAGAAAAATGAGTGAGTTGGACTCCTCCAGTAACGTCAATAAAGTTGATCATTTGTGTTATTGGTGCATCCCGTTCCTTTAGATTGTCAACATTGGTATAAGTATTAAAATGTTTTTAATATTGACGTAAACTGTTTAGCTTTGACATTGCAAAATCAATTACAACATTCTCAAGAACTTTTATCCAACACAACACATATTTTAGTTAGTAAAAGTTGCGCTTAAAATAGACCAACCACCATATATTTATTAAGAAAACCGTCAAGGCTACGCATATGATTACAAAAGGCGTGTAAAAGTGTTTTTACAACCTACTTACATTACATTACAGAAATAAAATCATATATCAAAGTATCACATTACCCAAATTGTACAAGTATGATGATAAATCAAATTATAAGACAACTCGAATACCTTTCGATACTGTTTCATAATTACTTCGAAGCGTCGCCTGTTGTTGCAAGTGGCAGGTTGTAGGCACACGAGTAATTTCTGCCTGAGGTCATGTGGTTGAAACTTTTAAGGTTGAGACTGTCAATTCGAATTTGTCTTTTCTGTAGAAGTATTGGTATTCATTTGTTTTGGTCTTCCTTTTTAGCATTAATTATGTCTGTATTGTTTTTTGGATTTATTCCGGTATGATCCACTGAACCCCCCCATCCACCCCCCCTCGATCCCCTGCTAGTTCTTCTTCTGTTTTAAACTTTGTCTTATCCACTATAAGCTTTCTTATTCCGGTTTGATTCAGTTTTTCTTTTGTTTTTATTCCTGAAGGATCGTCAGCAACAAAAATAAGTACAGGGTTTATTGAAATACATATACGGTCGTAATTCTTATGACTCTTGAATAACTGGAATCTTAATCCTGAAAAGCATTATTGAAATGTTAATTTTGTTTAAAACCCAATGTAATAACTAGTCGACGAGAAGATAAGTAATTTACCGTACCCACTGTTCCTTTTTCCGGCCTTCAGGGAATACCTCGGTAAGCCTTCAGGCCTACCTATTAAAAATATTTGTACGAAACATTAGAAAAATAAATAATAATATTTTATTTTAAGATGGTAAATCTGTGTCGTTAATTTCATACGTCCCTTGAGGGGTAGCTTTTCCTAATGCGTTTAGGGGAGGTTTTAGCTGTACGTGTTAATGAAAAAGTGTTTTGCATTTAAATGGAAAAATAACAATCTCTAAATGGAATATTTGTTATTTTTAACAAGGTACGTAGATTTTTGGTGGTCTTTGCGTTTGAAACTCACGTGAGCTGAAAATGTTTTATAACCTGTGGTTGACAGCGCTGGTAAGGCTTATGGCTAAGTAATAACAGCCGCACGGGTCCATCAATCAGGTCATAGCTAAGCTTGCCGGGGTTGATCCGGGGATGGGTGACCATCTTGTCATACTCAAGACTTCTCCATGCCTCGGAAAGCACGATAAGCCTTTGGTCTCGGCTGTCATTTGTGGATCTTTGACAGTCGTTACGAGTCGTCAGAAACCCGAAAATCTGACAACCAGTCCTACCAAGGGGTATCGTATTACCCAGTAACTGGGTTGTGGAGGCCAAAGGCAGTCGCTCCATGTAAAATACTGGTATTCAGTTGCATCCGGTTAGACTGGAAGCCGATCCCAACATAGTTGGGAAAAGGCTAGGCAGATGATGATGATTGTTTCATCTGTTTTTGTCGGATGAAAAAAATACGCATATAGACGAAAACCTGGCCTTGCGATGGTATGACTGAGTCAACTTACTTATTAACTTTATCTGCAGGTTCCTTAAAAAAAAAAACAATCCGTAGTTAATGCGCAGCACGGCTTAATTAAATTTTATCCACAAATTAAACCCGAACTCAAAAATTTTAGATATATCGTTTTCATTTCGTCTCCACTTTCCTCGTTGTCGCACTTATAAGCAATTCTCAAGAACAAAGAAATATGAAAAAATGCGAACCCTGTGAAGAGTTACAAGTTTTAATTTTCTTAACCACGGGGTTGCATCTTCCCTTAAAATGTTCAGTGGGTGGGATTTTGAGACAGATGTCACTTTTGATTAAATACTGTTTTTAGAGGAGGTACTTTCGAAAGTGAAATGTCGTTTTGCAGACGTTAATATAATTAAAAATTGCTATTTTGTTATCATTTTGCACGTCAGTTTAAAGAATACAAACTATATTTAATAAATAAATATAACGGCAATTCTGTACCTTCATCATTAGGTGCGTCCATCTTGCGTGGGTATATGGGCAGGTAAGATCAAAAATAAAGGCGGAATATGATTCTCACACACCTATTTAATCAATCCAAATCGATTAACACTTGTATAAACGTAATTTGACGCGGATTAAAGGCGATTCGTCGATGACGTATAACCTCTGTCGCGCTCCATTAAACAAGTGCGTCACAAGATGGTTGCCCGTTTGACGTTTCGCCAGAATGACAATATTTAATCTGTCATTCTCGTCTAGAAATTGAAGGTGACGCTACCGTCGCGCCGTCAAATACATACTTAACAATGTTTTTAAGACAGTTTATATTTGTTTCGTGATTAAGTTGTTGGTCCTATGGAGAAAGTTCTTCAGTTTGATGGTCTGTACCACACCTTTCAGATACGTGCTGTCTATAAAAGCATAGCCAGCCTACAACGTTCCCGCTGCTGGGACACAGGCCTTCTCTCCGTGAGAGGGAATGGGCCGTAGGCCGTAGGCTGAGTACGGGTTGGTAGATGCTACATGTGTTTGAATTTTTGGTTCTGGGACGTGCCGGTTTCCTCACAATGTTTTCCTTCACCGTTTTGAGGGCAGTGGTGATGAAATAAATTACTCAAAGTTGCCGTGCTGCCTACACCTAATATAGCTTTTACTTATTCTGGATTTCAAACCACATCATCATCATTTGCCTAGCCTTTTCCCAACTATGTTGGGCTCGGCGGATGCAGCTGAATACCAGTATAAAACATGGAGCGACTGCCTATCTGACCTCCACAACCCAGTTACTGGGTAATACGACAACCCTTGGTAAGACTGGTTGTCAGACTTACGGGCTTCTGACGACCCGTAACGACTGTCAAATATCCACGAATGACAGCCGGGACCAACGGCTTAACGTGCTTTCCGGGGCACGGAGGGGTCTTGGTATGTAAAGATGGTCACTCATCCACGGATCAACCGCGGCAAGCGTAGCTTAACCTGATCGATCGACCCGTGCGGCTGTTATTACTTAGCCACAAGCCTCTGGCTGCATTTCAAACCAATAGTGACATTTACGATACCTAGATATTAAAGTAATCTCAAAAATACATACGTAACCACCTGCTTCTACTATTGTCGTAACTGAACATAATAACAAATATATGTAACTCACATCTATTCTAGGTACCAGTGAACGGAACTATATCAATATCAAAACTTCCTCCTTCGAGTCGAATAGAACCACGAGTTGGTATATTTTGCTTTGAATCAGTTCTATTTATACGGAAATTATGTTTATATAAGAACATGGATTATTCTTGTTGATGTTTGCCCAAAATCACGTCAAATTACCCGTTATATCTGCTACCCTTAAATACATTTACTAACAGACAACGCAGAGCCTGAATTTGTCGGTACAGACGCCAGCACATCAAGCTACCCGAAACTGTCAAATTTTCCCAATCAACTTTGAACCTTATGCTTTAGCGATAATGTTTAAAATCTGTTAAATAAATTTGACAGATCCTAGTTGCTTGATGTGCTGGCGTCTGTACTTATAGGTACTTCTGTTATAAGTAAAATTTTGTTGTATCATCGTTTTTAGGGTTCCGTACCCAAAGGTTGCAAATGGAACCCTATTACCAAGCCTCCACTGTCCACCTGTCCGTTCTCCACTGTCCGACCTGTACATAAATATATTATGTAGGTACCTACAGGAAGATTTTTTTTATCACCATCCAAATTTTTACAGGGTGTTCTACACATGAATATGAACATCTTTCACCATGGAACCAACTCTGAAATCCCGAAAAAAAATCAGCTGTTTAATACAACAGTTCAATACCTACATGACCAAAATGTATGAAACAGCAGATTTTTTTTTTCGTAATTTCAGTGTTGGTCCCATAGCATAGAATACTTAAAGTACTACGTACAGAAAGGACACTCCCTTCCCCGCACTAACATCAGTTACCGCACCTCACCCCGCACTTTGGCGTATTCGTCGCAGTTCTTTAACAAGAGCGCTCGCAAACACAAGTACCTCACGCACACATTCATACGTATACAAACGTCATTTTTTAATGTAGTAGTAGTAGGTAATTATTTTGCGAGCGTTGTATGGAGTGTCCGGGGTGTGCCCATAGTGAAAGTTGTTTATATTCATGGGTAGAACACCTTGTAAAAATTTGGATGGTGATAAAAAATCTTCCTGTATATATTTATGTACGTAAATAGGTAATAGGTACTTGAGACAAAACAACATGCACCTTACACATTGGAAAAATATTTTGAAACACGATACCTTTGTTTAGATAACCCTCAAGTTCAACTGGACCATTGCGAAATATATTCCCGAGAACATACACATACACATGTGGTAGCAGGTAGTGCGCTTTTGCGGTTTCATTGCGTGCAGGAAATTCGTGAATGGAGCGGCTGGGCTCTCGAGATCGTTTAGGGTTGAGTTTTTTGCATTCCCACGGTGCCTGACCATTGAAGGGTTAAAGATTGACGTGGCGCTGATTTTTTGTGAACGCTCCATTTGTGCATTATGGTAAATAAGGAAATGCGAGGAATTTTAGTTATGGGGAGACTTTATTCGTTAAATTGATTTAGAGGTTGTTGATTTGTTTTGATTTGAAATAGTTTACTGTGATGTATTAGAAATTTATTCAAAACTAGCTGCGCCCCGCGGTTTCACCCGCATAAGTGTCGATCCCGTGGGAATATCGGGATAAAAAGTATCCCATGTTAATCCAAGGTGTCAGCTACGTCCATACTAAATTTTATCAATATTGGTCCAGCCGTTTGTGCGTGAAGAAGTAACAAACATACAAACACACTCACAAACTTTGACCTTTATAAATTAGTGTGATTTATAAACAAAGGTATCGCTGATCAATATTTCTCTAAGTTATAAATGAAATACGCATTACGCACTAATCTACATTTATTTAATTATACTTAAAATACGCTTTGCAATAAAAATATTTGTAAAATTTTCTCGAATAAAAACACGATTCCCACGACACTTACCCCTGTAAACTTTTTACCAAAACTTTCTACTCCATACAACAAACTATCTAGGTACTAAAGTCCGAACAAAAAACGACGTCATCCAGCTTCCCTAACAGGATTTTTGCTCAACGGGAATTCATCACAAAAACTGGTAGGTAATTTAATTACAAAGTGCTCAGACGTAAACAGATGGCATACCTACTTACCCAAAGTGATTTACTACAGCTGAATAATTCTGTTTTATATTACACTGAAATCCGGTCGTCTCCGAAGTACAGACCAGCACATAAACCTACCCGAAACTGTCAAATTTTACCAATCAACTTTGAACCTTATGTTTTAGTAATAAAGTTGAAAATTTATTAAAGAAATTTGACAGATTGTAGTAGGTCGATGTGCCTGTGTCTGTACCTGTGTTATTTAATTTGGACCGTAAGATGAGTTATGAAGATTCAAGTCTAACAGTTTGTTATTAGGTAACTTTGTAGGCGTCTGTAGCTTTTGGATTATGTTTTTGATTTGTGGAAAGGAGATCTATAGTCGGACTTTTAATTAGCTGCAGTAAAATGCCAGCTTATGTGTTACTATATTTTAACGAAATTGAAATAGTGATGTGACAAAATAATTGATTCATTCAAGTAACATTCAGTTCAAAATCGATCCATGATAAATTGATTTTAAAAAAGAGTATAATATTATTAGAAGATGATATTTATTTATAATGAAATACAGGATAATGTAAGCTTACAACAAAACCATTGGGCAATGATAAATTACTATTTTGTCTTAATTCGGATTGGAATGTCGGATTGGATTTATAAACAACATTAATTCAAATCGCTAACATATCTTTTAAATATTCTTATTTTTGAGGTTTTTGGTGTTCTGCAAATAATCCTGTAGTAAACGTTATTGAAAACATTAATTTATTAAAAATATGATTTCTTAGATCGATATAGTGGGAGTTTTAAAGTTAAAATTGAAACAAAATTATCTTTAGTAGACCATGTATTTACGCTGATTTAAAACTACAACATTATATTTTTATCCGATCAATACAAAGACTATTTGATTGTTTACGGTTAAATCAAAATTGGTCAATTTCGAATATCTAAATTAAAACGACGTTTCATTGCATTTTCTCACATCACTAGTAGAAATAGTGTGGCAACATTTTTTAACGAAGTGACGGTAAGAAGTGTCATTTTACTGCAGCTAATTAAAAGTCAGTGCGTTTCAACAAATACTTCCTTTGCCGTTATGTTTGCAGCAATGTATACCACTTCTTATTCTTCACCACTCGTTAATGTTTTGGGCATGATTCTAACACGGAAACCTTATAAATCTTAAAAAAATCCGCAGAATCGTCTTCCCATATCTACTATCTTGACAGACATGGGCACAAAACACATATGCTCGTAGCGAAGGACAGGGGAGCCAACATTATAACATAGGAACTATTAGTTGAAACGGACTATATACCTATTTTTCCCTTGAAAATAGTAAAAGTGATTTTCTACGATAACATAACATCACGCCTGATTTTATCATTGAAGGGTTAGGCAGAGGTGACCTATTAGTAGGTACATCCACATTTCGTTCGTTATGTTAAGGTCCCATGTAGTAGGGGATGAGCCTAATGCCATCAACCGGGCATAAATCCAGATTCCGGGCCGTTACTGAGAAATTACTAATGGAAAAATCCAATAACACTATTTTATTTATTTATTGAATAGAGTATTATAGAATACTTTTTATTATGTATACTATATAGATTACAGACATAAATATAGAAACTTTACAATGGGTGACACAATGGGCGGTCTCATCGCTAAGAGCATATTTAATAGCAAGAAGAGAGAAGAGAAGAGAGAGAAAGAAGGAGTGGAAGGAGTGGTGGGGAGTGTAAGAGTATATTTAATTAAAACGGTACAACACCAATTACATTAATTTACTAGACAAAATCAAACTGGTTGCTAATTTAATTGTAATTTTTTTTTTATTAGTTTTTACATTCATTACTCACACCCTGACTTATTACTTGTATTTTGTTTTTTTAATTAAAATCGTTTTGCTTGTACCATGTTTGTAAATATGTGAGCACCATGTATCTATCAGATAATTAATTTATATGTCATGGTTTCGTTTTTAATTCTTTTACCTATTGTGGTATAGTAATTTTATTGTAGGTGCATCGTCCTCACATGTTATTATATAATTAATGTACCCATGCAAAATATTGTACCTAAACATTTTAAAAGAGTAACGGTGGAGTTTCTTGCCCGTTCTTCTCCATACGAAAACTACCTTTTGGAATGGGCGACTAGAATCAATTCTATTTTAAGATAATTTTTGACGTTCAAAAGTGCCTTTTATGTGCCTATTTGAAATAAATGCTTTGACTTTGACTTTGACATAGAAACAATAATTACGTTGACAGTAATGTAATTTAAAATTAACATGGAACAGTAGACACCCTTTGTAGCGAAATGAAACATAAGGACACTTCACTGACAAACACGTTTAATTTTTTGAATAAAAAAAATCGAAAACACAAATATGAAAAAATATAAAAATACAAAAAAAGGAAACACTAAATATGAAAACTTGTCACATTTAAATAATAGGAAACTATTGCGTTATATTTTAAATTTAGGTTTTAAATGCTACGTAACGAATTATGAGTCGGTTGCAACCAGATCCGTAAAACGAAGACGTAACTTTTGTTGAGAATAGGTACGACTAAATGTATTCAAAGATTGAAATAACGCGGTATTTAAATATTTAAAATTAACAGATTTTAAAATAAAAAAAAAGGCTAAATCTACTACGGGAAATAAAAAAAACTTAAAAATCTCCCATATCTTATCCAAAACCTTCGCGGTGACGTAGAAGCTCTGCCAGTTGTTCCAATACCACACTTGCTGACCTCTGAGATATGAAGAGGATGTCCGCAGCGCAGCGCGGAGCCGCAGATAAAAGTTAGTATGTAGGTGGGTGGATGGAGCCGAATAAATCGGCTCGCAGAAAATTCGGACTTCTATCTGGGGCAAAAATTATCACCATAAGAATCCCGAGTTGCAAGCAGATCTCATGAAACCCAAAAAAAACGTACAATTATACATACCAGTCAAAAGGATTCAATCCAGTCAATAGGAATATACGTAGTCTTCCGTCGAAGAAGTGGGGAAACCTTTAGCACAGAACGGATGGGATTATTATATTGAAATATGACGAAAGGCTATGAAAGGCCAAAAAGATAAAAAAATACATACCCCGAATCAAATAATAGACATGCACGATCCAATTAAGATTTGTTGATTTCAATATTAAATTTGGGTGTTGGTTCTCAAAAAATTCCGGACGTCGTATCAGAGAGTATGTAGACAAGTGAAGTATGTCACCAGGAAAAAATCTCATGTCACGTAAAAGAAATTATTTCAAAATTATTATGAAAATAAAGGTTTTTGATAGGGCCAGTACAAAAAGAGGTTGATTATAATGTTGAAGAAGGACGAATGGCGAAAATAATCATCATGCAGTAACTACTAATGCTGCAGTACCTCCTTTCCAAGAAAAAAAAAAAATATAGGTAAGGAAGAGAAGAGAAAAAATAAAAATATAATCGATGAGTAAGAACCCAATAAAAATTAACCTAACTTAGCCTAAACAATAAGTCCAAATGATAAGTAATCGAAATTAAACCTAAATGAACGACATCGAAGTGCAGCAGATACTGAATAAATGCGAAATCCGGACTTCAATCTAAACGTTATCAGTGCGAACTCCAGACGCGTCGACTAAAATCTAGGAAATAATAAGAAAACTAGAAACTAATAAGACTAACTAACTTATTATCAAAGACTTAAGACCTAAGTAAAAAAGGAGGAACCTCAAAGAAATATAATTAAAGAGCAAAAGTTAAATAATGAACAAAGACGACGAAAGAGAAGACTTAAAATAATGAAAGAAACGACATAAAACAACCAAAGGACTTAAGCCACACAAAGACTTTTAGTCAAAGACAGAACTTTAAAAAAAAATAAGAAACTTATGCATGTTTCTTATAAAAAGAAAAGTCATCGATAATTATAACGATTAACAGAAAGGAAATAAAAATAATATTTTAAACAATATATTATTGTGATGTTATCGATAAAAATACGTCGACAGTGTCCCGACACTAAAGAACAACTATCGATAAGTGTTAATCGACCGTTTCCCAACACTAGAGCTATTATGTCAGACGTCACAACATGACATGTGCATGTAATGTTATCTACGGGCGTAGCCTGAACTATAAAGCATTGACACATAAGAAAAGGTAGCTAACAAATTGTTTCGCTCAGGAACAACTAGATGTCGCTGTTAACGTTTTTTGAAACTAGTAATTATGAATGAGCTCATTTATTTAAGTAAATATAAAGGGAATTTAATTTAAAGGGGTCAAACTAAACGTAAACATAACATTCCGAATGGGAATAAGTTAACGAGATTACGCGTTTAGAAATTGCCAAGAAATTATTTAAGAATATCTTTGATATGATATCTTCCAGAGTGGACAGAATCAATATCATGAAGTTCATAAGTGGTCCTAGAAATAACCCTAGTCACACGGCATTTAATAAAACGAGGAGCTAGCTTTCCCGAAAAATAATCATCGCCTGAAGATCTGGAAAAATTCCTTCTCCATACAGTATCACCAACATTCAGCGTGACGGCTGAACGATGCATATTATAAGCTCGTGAATTACGGAGGAAAGCCATAGAAAGATTATCAGCAACTTTCTCATAAAACTCGACAAGGGAAGAATGATTCTACGCGTGTTTGAGCCCGACTTTCAGCTAAATTGACGCTTAGAGTCTGACCATACGCACGGGTAGGAACGCATAAGGGCTTCCCTATCAGTGTCACTGAGAATAGATATAGGAAATCGAAAATTAAAAAATCAGAACCTTCTTCTTCGAAGTCGGTTAAAAAAAAGGGGATCAGACTCAAAATAAGGATGGTTTTATTAGTCTTTCGTATTAGAATCTGATAGGAATAATCAAAATAGACATTTTGAGAAAATGAATTAATAAAAATGATGGGTTAATTACGTAACTTGAAAACGAGGTTTTTTGTTTATAGAAATATTTACGTGTGATTTTAATGTCATATGAGAGGATAACGTTTAAAACGAATATTCACGTTTGAATTAAGTAAATCGGTCCACGGGTTTTAGAGTTAGAAAGCATTTTGCAAAATGAAAACATGCCCAAAGACCGATTTTAGAAAGTTAATGTTTTAAAAAGTTTTTAATGTACAGAAATAGGAATAACCTTCATCTGCTATGTTAGGATGCAAAAAAGACAAAACCAAAATTAAATAGGCAAATATGCTAATATGAATGTATTTAGAAAGAGTTAGAAATTTAGTGAATAGTCTGATAGGGAACTGAACGCCAAAATAACAGCAAAGAGGAAGTAATAGTTGAGAATAAAAAGCCATCAGACCCTAACAAACCAACACTAAACGAATAGCAAGGCTGAAATCATGATCAAAAGCAAACCTAGGCAGTCAGGCAACCAAAAAAAATCTAACCTTCAACTGCCATAGTAAAGAAAAAACCAGCAAATATACGGGTCACATCCCACGTTATAGGAAAGTGTTAGGCATCGTGTACTATGGCTGATATAGGAATGGTACGACAACGTGACATCACAGGAACGGCTGAGCTAAGAATTCAAAGAAAAAAAAAAGATAGAAACTAGGAAACCAACTGCCCCAAAGACAACGAACAGCTGGGCTAGAATCAAAGCAAAAACAAATAGAAACTAGGAAACCAACTGCACCAAAGACAACGTACAGCTGGGCTAGAATCAAAGCAAAAACAAATAGAAACTAGGAAACCAACTGTACCAAAAAAGACAACGTACAGCTGGGCTAGAATCAAAAAAGACAAATAGAATCTAGCAATCAGCCGTGCAAAAAAAGCTTACCTTAGCCACGAAGTCTACAACATTCACACACCAATCACACACTACAGGATGCTAACTACTTCTAACTAAGGAGTGGAATAAAACCCAGGAAAAAAATATGTATTTAAAGGGAAGAAATAAAAGCGTTTTATATGTTTTAAGGTTCTACAATGTTATTATTATTTTATATTGCATCACAACACAGCACATTACAATATAGCAATCAATCAGCAATGGAAGGGTTAGCAGACGTTGTCAATCACAGCATAATCCCTGGTAACTATGGCAACAGTCTTGTTTGACGGAACGAGAAAAAATTCCTCTATTCTGGAACCTGTAAACATGAATACAGAAATGAAAGATTAAATTTGCTCAGAAAGAGCAATCACCCTCACGACAGCAAAAAAAAGATAATTTAGTAATTAGAATCAATAAAAGTGCTTACTTTTACTTCGGGCGCCATTTTGTAGCGAAATGAAACATAAGGACACTTCACTGACAAACACGTTTAATTTTTTGAATAAAAAAAATCGAAAACACAAATATGAAAAAATATAAAAATACAAAAAAAGGAAAAACTAAATATGAAAACTTGTCACATTTAAATAATAGGAAACTATTGCGTTATATTTTAAATTTAGGTTTTAAATGCTACGTAACGAATTATGAGTCGGTTGCAACCAGATCCGTAAAACGAAGACGTAACTTTTGTTGAGAATAGGTACGACTAAATGTATTCAAAGATTGAAATAACGCGGTATTTAAATATTTAAAATTAACAGATTTTAAAATAAAAAAAAAGGCTAAATCTACTACGGAAAATAAAAAAACTTAAAAATCTCCCATATCTTATCCAAAACCTTCGCGGTGACGTAGAAGCTCTGCCAGTTGTTCCAATACCACACTTGCTGACCTCTGAGATATGAAGAGGATGTCCGCAGCGCAGCGCGGAGCCGCAGATAAAAGTTAGTATGTAGGTGGGTGGATGGAGCCGAATAAATCGGCTCGCAGAAAATTCGGACTTCTATCTGGGGCAAAAATTATCACCATAAGAATCCCGAGTTGCAAGCAGATCTCATGAAACCCAAAAAAAACGTACAATTATACATACCAGTCAAAAGGATTCAATCCAGTCAATAGGAATATACGTAGTCTTCCGTCGAAGAAGTGGGGAAACCTTTAGCACAGAACGGATGGGATTATTATATTGAAATATGACGAAAGGCTATGAAAGGCCAAAAAGATAAAAAAATACATACCCCGAATCAAATAATAGACATGCACGATCCAATTAAGATTTGTTGATTTCAATATTAAATTTGGGTGTTGGTTCTCAAAAAATTCCGGACGTCGTATCAGAGAGTATGTAGACAAGTGAAGTATGTCACCAGGAAAAAATCTCATGTCACGTAAAAGAAATTATTTCAAAATTATTATGAAAATAAAGGTTTTTGATAGGGCCAGTACAAAAAGAGGTTGATTATAATGTTGAAGAAGGACGAATGGCGAAAATAATCATCATGCAGTAACTACTAATGCTGCACCTTGCATACTTTCTCTCACAGAACTCTGGACATATACGCATAATTTTAATCCATTCATCCGCAAACACATCACATTCAGGGTTGGCAGCCAGAAGGGCACTCAGCACCTTTAGAGTACGAAAGATTGGGGACTATATCCAACCTAAGACGATTCCCAGGACCTCGTGCAACCGCTAGACCCATGAGGCAGATATTTACCTGCGATCTTGGGGCTTAAAAAGGCTACTTTGGCAGAATCATCAAAGGATAACATTATGAATCATAGTAAAAGTCGTAAAATGGTCACAAACTGACAATTCATAATATTATTTGCGTACAATTGCGTGTCACGCAATTCATCTGTTTGACAGTTTTGTATGGAGATTTGTAAAATGGTCCACAAAATATGAATTACTTTAATGTCAAATAATTACTATGAATTGTCAGTTTGTGACCATTTTACGAATTTTATTATGATTCACAATGTTATCCATTTGTGATTCTGCCAAAGTCGCCTTTTTAGGCCCCCTTATAAATAAATACCTACGTCAATAAATTGATACCTACATACAAATTAACTGGGGAAGCTTTCCAAACTTGATATCGATATCTTATTACAATAATGTAGTAAAAAAAATGGTCTTTCAAGTAAACTACAGCCGATTAGGGGTCAATGGCTGCCGTTGTTGTCTTTTTTTTTAGTATCATCTTTCGATATCGATACCCATCACATTAATGTTCGACAGTTAATTATATTTAACTCGTATTAAAATAAAATACAATTCATAACATTATTATTCATTCTATTTGCATTCGTTTCAATTCGACCCCAACCTAGGTCGATTCAGTTATGCCAACGCAAGATAGAAAATGACGTAAGATGCCTTGGCATGTAGGTCAAGTCCCTATCTCCCACCGTTATTTCAGGCTTCCTGAAAGTTCAACTGCAGGTGCTTCAAGGCTGTAGTTAATTTAAAATAGTGGTCAAGTCGGGAACTGAAATGAAAATACTGATTATATTAAACTTTGTTTTAGCAATAACACAAACTCAAAGTATTAACTACCAAATTAAAAGGCGCTGGTTCGGTAGTCAAAAACAAATTATGTAATAAGTCAATCAAAAGTAAATCAAAAGGTAAAAAAAGCATAAACAAAAGGTGCAACAAAAAAGTAAAATATCAAAAAGACTTGCACACAAAGCATTTATTTTAACCTAGGAGCGCCCCGCGGGTTTCACCCGCATAAGTCTCGATCCCGTGGAAATATCGGGATAAAAAGTACCCTTTGTCCTTTCCCGGGACTCGAACTATCTCTATACCACATTTCATCTAAATCGGTTCAGCGGTTTAGGCGTGAAAAGGTAACATACAGACAGACAGAGTTATATAGTAAGGATAAACCAATGACAGGCACTTTTGAATTGGCAAGGGGTCGTTCAGTCAGAAACATGAAGCTAGTTGCCCATTCCAAACCTATGGAGAAGAATGGGCAAGAAACTTCATGGACTCTTTTAAATCAAAATAATATGGTTACAAGGTGTTGGTTACATCATTCATGTTAAAAATTATGCATGTGAAAACGATGCAGAACGTTAAAAGCGTCCGTAACGAAATGATGAAAAAAAAAACAATTCAAATATTAAATTAAATTAATCTGTCAAGCTCCGGTAATGAGACACAATTGATTTTCTATTGTTTCGTCGCCGATCGGCGAACCGCGCCGCTTGACCGGTTAAAATAAGCCATGGCAGCAAAGACATGACCAGTCCCTACTGACTCTTTTTTATAATCTATAAATGCTGTGCTCGTTAGTCAATAATCTCACGCCATGTGTGTCATTGTAAAATTATGCCCTATTCTCTAAACGAATGTAAATCCAATTATTATAATATATAGGTATTTTGACCTGTATGCCCTTTATGTCCATAATTCGCTCAACTGTCATAAGGAAACGTTTGCACAAATCCTTGATTGCATGATTAAGGATATTTTATTACCAATAAATTTCGAAGTATAACGAAAAGCATAAAAGCAGCTTTCCAGCCGCTTTCTATCACATTTTAGCGACACTAAATCTTTTATGAATTATAACAAAAGTTCCGTATTAGAAAAATCGTCACGCACCCATAATAAAAAGCATACAAACATCGCTTTTATTGCTTGACGGTAAAAATACACAAATCGCCGAAAAAAATCTATGCATGCTCGCTATAAAATATAAGGACACCCCGCCAATAAAGAAAACGGTATATTAGGTTTTGAAAATAAGGGCTGTGCCACAAATGTAGTACGTTTCGCCTGACTTTTATCGGTCATAAAACGGGATAATGTGTCGGTATAAGCGTATTTCGGAGTGGTACAAATTTAGACGGGAGGCGCCGAGCGGCCCGCTACTCGATATTAGCTAATATGTAGCCATGCTCAATGCGAGCGCTCAAAGGACTTTTACACTTCAAGACTGAGATGTTTGTAAAGTTTTCTGTAAGTGCTATGTTATGGACAATTTTAACCAACACAATTGGGGTTAGACTTACGTTACTTTGTAATTATTATTGTAGCCGGATTACCTGAAGGCTTTCCCGTAATGAAAAACGTTCAAAATCTAGTAGCAATGTCATCTGAGCGACAATCTATGTAAAAAACTTGTCAAATATGTAGGGAAATTAGAGGTATTTTTGACAGATTGAGACTGAGATCAGACTGTGATCGTTCATAACATTACGAGAATTGCCCCTCTGATCTAAATACAAATACAATCACAGCCATAAAGAGTATTTGCATTATCATTCGAACCTCTTTGGTGCCTCTTAAGAATCCTACAGCTTCAAATAGATGTAGAATTAAGATACATCCTTTGACGGTATGTTGTATTGATAGTAACCCCGCTATTTGTATAATTTACAATGAACCTTCAAATAAAACAGTTTCCAAATTAACCATAGAATACTCCAGCTTTAAATCTGTAAAAACATCGAACCAATTAGAGTCCCCAAAACAACTAATCAACGTAACATAACCATTAGTTCTATAGTACTAATAAAATCCCTACAAATCCGTTTTATTTATAACGTTACAAATAACGTTGTGTAACCGTAGATGGGGCAATATATAGGTGTCACAACACTTCACACATCACTTGATGAATCGACAAATAGGTGACGATGGGTACTTCTCATATGACACTTACTGTGCTCTGTACAGGAAAATTATTTACAGATACGATAAAAATAGTTTCGATTTTGGTGGATTGTCATTATTTGTCTGTGAGACATTCAGAAAGAACCTATTTTACGATCATCAGAGATTGCTCGTATTCTTTATAAAGTGACACTGTAAAAACTAGTTTATAAGAGTCTGAAAATATACTCCTTCAGAATACTATCTAATATCCAACCCATGAAGATTTGTTTTTAAAAGAAAATTTAAGATTCTGATATTAAAAGGGACACAGATATTTACAGTAGGTAAATGAAAAGATTAAGAAATAATAATAATCTAAGTAATAACAGCCGCACAGGCCGATCAGTCAAGTTAAGCTAAGCTTGCCGTGGTTAGTCTGTGGATGGGTGACCATCTTTACATACTAAGACTCCTCTGTGCTTCGGAAAGCACGTTCAGCCGTTGATCTTTGACCGTCGTTACGGGACAACCGGTCTTACCAAGGTATCTTATTACCCAGCAACTGGGTTGTGGCAGTCGCTCCATGTAAAATACTGATATTCAGCTGCATCCGGTTAGACTGGAAGCCAACCCCAACATAGTTGGGAAAAGGCTAGGCAGATGATAGACATGAAAACAATACGTGTCATCTCGCCTACACTAATCTTTCTCTACCACTGTCCAAAATTTTTTACCAACAAACTGACCTAACTTTATTCCAAAATATTTTTGACTTGTCGCAAGTTTTAAACAGCCTTATTTCGAATGCATCCCTAGCCAGGTCCGGGTCGGCACTTAGGTAAACTCCGAAAGGAAAATCGCAGTATTTGTCGGTAGTTGTTTATTGATATTTTCGCCGCGGCCCCTGCGCACTAGATCCGAAAGTTACGATGTTGTTTTAAACTTTAACGGTCTATTTCTGCAGTGATTCGAAAAAAATTAAATCGGTGAATCCCCTGGGTAGCTTTTTATGGCAAGTTTTTGCTGGTGTTTTTTTCGTTGTGGCATCTTCGTGGTAAATTTTTTGTGGGATAGAGGTAACGTACAGTTTGTGTTTAAACGCAAAGAAATTATATGTCAGTGGTCTAACTACAGTTGTTAGACATTATCTTTTAAAAGGTCTCTACGTGGCTGAAAACTCATTTCAGGAAGACGCACATAAATATGATCGTTCAGTTGGCAAATTACATAAGGATTTACTATAGTAATGATCATCATACAGTCTATAATGTTTCCTGTTGCTTGGACACAGGCCCCCTCTCTGTGAGAGGGCCATAATCCACCACGTGGACCTAGTGCGGGTTGGTAGAAGTCAGATGTCTACGAATTTTTGGGTATAACACATGCCGGTTTCCACACAATGTTTTCCTTCACCGTTGCCTGGCCCTTACCCGGGCCTGCTTAGGTTCGAAACCTCGACCTAAAATTCGTAAGTCAGGGCCGTTGGCACTGAGCCTCTACTGTTCTCATCAGTAATGATGATTACTAGAAATAACCGTGAAACGACGTCATGGAACACAAAATGGAACAAAAATGTAAAACATTGGTAATTTTAAGTATTTACTTAGACTGAACGATGTTTCACATTTTGCTTACCTGCATTAAACCTTTAAAGCCGGCTGTACACATGGGGCCAAGGTGTTGGGCCAACGTGTTGGGCCAACGTGTAGAGAGCTACCTGGCGGTATGTTGGCTTAATTGGTCTAGTTGGCGCCAACATTGGCAGGCCATCCGAATAGTGTCGGTTTTTTGTGCACACATCAAAGGATCTTGGCGCGCTCCGCAAACAGCGTTCACACGTTGGTGTCTTGTTCAGTTCGTTGTTACTCGTCAGCGGAGACAGTATCGTTGCGCGTGAGTGAAATTTACGTTCCCATGTTCCGATAGCAAAATTATTATCACCCTGTATATCAATAATAACTAATAACACATTTACCTCGTTCTATTCCGATGAATAGTCATCATCCACCACCTTCTTTTGCACTATTTCTTTTTAGTCACTCTACTTTGGTGCACATGTACGTAATAATTAAACGCACTGTATAAATAAATTGCCGCGGCTGCAAGAACTTCTACGTCCATCTTTGAAGCGCCAATGCAGAATGATCAGTAAGCCAATGTGTGAACAGCAATCTTGGTTATCCATCATTTTTGCCCAACACGTTGGCCCAACACCTTGGCCCCATGTGTACAGCCGGCTTAACACGTTTGCCCGCCTACCTGTCGAAACACCCCTTTCGTCGGAGTATGACAATGACAATTAGAACAATGACACTGTTGTGTACACTTGGTGTGCCGTTGAAGTTTCGAGCACTTTCTCTTATGTACACTTGGTGTACAATTGCCGCTTGAGGGGTTAATGTATTAGCAGTAAAAATACGCAATATAGCTTTAAGCTACATTCCCAGATTACTTAATACCTAAAATAATAATGAGACTGTTCTCTTAATGACTCTGTCCCTAAGGGAGTATCTTAACTACCCTCTAAAATAGCTACAAGTACTTAAGAATATAAAAATAGGCGTAGGTCGCTTCGGGACAGGTCAATGAAGATATCAATTGCCACAGGAATAGTCTACGGTCTGAAAGCAGCCATAAAACTAATGTTACAGATATAATATCAGCTCCCAATCTTTACGGAAGGCTGTTCAATATTGGAAAGGCTAAACACACTATCAATCACAGTCTGAATCATTTTGAAGGATACTGCTAATCCATTGCTTCATATGTTCGAAAAATGTGTTTGCTCAACAACGTAAATGACGCAATGAATGTTGTTGAAGTGTCAAAATAAAAGCCTATTGTTAGTGTGAAACGCAATTAACCCGCTGGATACACTAAAATTGGACCAATTACAGCCCTTGTTGCTTTTAACACTCAAGTTAACTGGTTTTTTTAGTAATAACTTTTGTGATAATTTTAAAACAGATTACTCGTGGCTCTATTTGAAAACACAACCTTCGATATAACCCAAACATGCATTGAAGTCGGTATATATAAGGTCCCATTAAAATAGAAGGATTAACTTTTAGAAATCATTCAGACCACCAAAATAAGGACGATGATAAAAAAAATATATAAGAAAAACGCATTAGATACTTACAAGAAAAATAATCAGCTAACGAAAATACACTAATGTGCCGGCAATTTATTATTTTAGGTCAAAATAAAATGGTAGATTTTCGTTATTTATCATCATTTCATCATTCATCACACAAATTTTTTTTTGGTCCTTCGGTCCGGAGTGCGTAGATTGTTACAATGTATTCACTTACATTGAAAATATAGTATATTGGTATACGTTTGTTATTTCGTTTGACACAATATATGTTGGGATGTGACACGTGCCGCGGTTGTGGTGCGGTGCCGTATTATAAATAATATAATATTAATAACACCT
This sequence comes from Amphipoea lucens, assembly GCA_947508005.1. Classification (NCBI taxonomy): domain Eukaryota; kingdom Metazoa; phylum Arthropoda; class Insecta; order Lepidoptera; family Noctuidae; genus Amphipoea; species Amphipoea lucens. The sequence continues at coordinate 6,977,780 of OX382368.1, read as the reverse complement.
CTAAATGATGATAAATAACGAAAGTCTACCCAAAATCACTTTAATCAGTGTTTTTTTTTGCTTGGATATCTTTGGTTAGATGTACGGACAGCGTCAGAGAAAAGGAACCCCCTTTGGTAAGGAGTCCCCTTTGGTAAGTAACCAAAAGGGGTTCCTTTTCTCTGACGCTGTCTGTACAGTCACGTCCATCTATTTTGATGGGACCCTGTATTATTGTCGTACTTGAAAAATCACAGCCTGACAAGAAGGAAGTGGTATTATAGCTAATAATCGCATTCTAAAGACTTTAACTGGCGGTCTATTTTGTAAAAATCTCAACAGTGAAAAAGTAGGTGAAGTGACCTGTCATTCCACCTGATGCTAGGGATTGACACTGTTGACAGCTCACTACCATTAAGAGCCTATACTACCTCAGCTTAAATTCACTCTTTATCTCGCTCATACGATACTGCTCGCTGACTGAGTGAGAGCGAGACAGAGTGCGGTGCTGGGCGGCAGGCAGCGCCAATAGTTTAGGTATTTGCTTTTTACAGTGAAAATAATAGTAATTATAAAAAAGTACATAACATAAGACCTGCTTTAAAGTAAGTTCAGTTAGTATGCAAAGTTACATGATCTAATTTGAAGTATTTTTTGAATACCAGCGGTTTATTGTTCGGGTTAGAGGTAACTTTGGATTTATTTTCTATCGAGAAAATTTTATGGAATCGTGTTTTCGTCTAACATAAGACTTAGCATTAATCATCAACATTACCATATATTTATTTCAAAATTAATGGTGCAGTATTTTCGACATAACGGAGGATCACGCTAAGTCATTTGAGGTAGTATGGGCTCTTAAGTTTTCATGGTGAAATTTTTACAGAATGACACTGCAGAACATGGAACACAATAGCGCTGCGTGGTGACTGGTGACAGAAATATTTAGGGACTATTCCTCCGGAGGAGCGAGCACAAGAAACTTCACTATTTCATTATAACACCTACTAAACTTGATATATTTTTAATTATAATAATCTGAATGCCCCATTGATGTCACACCACTATTTCGCGACAGTCGTTAACCGTTGATTTAACTCAAATTTTAATGTCAGTTATAAATGTGAACTGGTACATAAAATTGCGTTTAAACCCGTATCGATTGTCCCGGTATTGTGTGGGATAATTTATCGATTTGTTTATTATGTCTACTTGGATATACTTAGTTGATAGTTTTAGTACTAAGCGATCATAGAACAGATAAATGGGCTGCGAGCTGTCTTTGGTGCTATAAAATATAATAAGGGACTGAAATAAGATGATAATCAATTAGATGGATTTATCTTTTTGAAGCCTGGGTATTAATTCTGCTTTGAATAGGTACAGCTAACGCCAATGGTGACAATAATCTTACGATTATTGGGTCTTGATATAGTAAGTGAATTACTGCAGGAATTCTACAAATCTAAGTTACAATACTTAGAAATTTCGAAGTAACTGTAAAGTAAATACAATTTCTAATTTCTTGTGGCTGATTTACGAGGCTTTGGGTTTCCTGTGGTACAATATATTTATATTTTTACATCCCGAATTATAATAATGCACATTAAAGATAATAATGTTGGCACTCGCACAGACCAGGGAAACAAGCCTGCCAATAAATGACGACGATGAATGAGATCACCATTAAATTGAATGGAGAAAAACACGTAAAACACTCATATTTACTGTAGATACCGACTATTTACCAAAATACGGGTGAAGGTAGATGGTATTTCTACTTTATTACTGAATATTGACGGTTTGGCGGTTCACTGCCTTTAATAACATGAATGTGATCGAAAGCCCTGTTGAAAATAGGTCACAATTTTTTTGTTCGTTGCTTGCTGAAACTAATAAAACTATGCAATGTATGCCTTTAGTGGTATATAGAGCTGAGGGTGCAATGTTTTGCTTTGAAACTCACATGTTTGCATCCTTTTTGTTCCAATATGTTGGCAGCTTTGTTTGTCTAACACCATTTTGTAATCTGTATTTGGTACTAGCTACGCCTCGCGCCTTCACCCGCATAAGTTTCGATCCCGTGGGAATATAGGGATAAAAACTATCCTATGTCCTTCCCCGGGATACAATCTATCTCTCTGCCGAATTTTATCGAAATCCGTTAAGTGGTTAAGGCGTGAAAAGGTAACACTGACAGACAGACAGAGTTACTTTCGAAATTATAATATTAGTATGGATGTAGGAAAAACTTAATTTCTTTTCTAGTACAAAAAGTTTTTAGTAGTTACCTAGTTTTTTTCTAACTATGTCGGATTCCAGTATTTGACTAAATACCAATATTTTACATGTAGCTGCCTATCTGACCTTCAAAATCCAGTTAATGGGTCATACGATATTCCTTAGCAAGACACGTTGCCAGATTTTCGGGCTTCTGACTGTAACGACTGTCAAATTTCTAAGAATAAATGAATGGGCAGCACATTCCTTTAAAAGCCTTTTTAATTAAAAATACTAAAACACAGAACCCAACACGAAAACAAATGAAGATATTCATAATGAACTCTTAAGTTGAATATATTGCATTTGACCTCAAAATGTTATTAGCGATAAGAATGATGGAGGTCGGAAAGGGTAATCCTTCGGGAAACAATAGCAGGGGTTCCGTACCAAAAGTTTCATGGCAGCAATGCCTTTGATTACAATAACTTTGTATCATGTGATATTATTTGGGAACTGAAATTGATAGTACCCAAGAAATGGGCGAAATAAATTGTAATGAAGTCGACTAATTAACTGGGGCTACTGACATGTATTGTGAGCATTCCACCGAATAATAGGAGAATAATCGAAGATTTTACTGAAACAAAATATTTGGCGAGTAATCTAGTACAGACGCCAGCACATCAAGCTACTACAATTTGTCAAATTTCTTTAATAGATTGTCAACCTTATTACTAAATTATAAGGTTCAAAGTTGATTGGGAAAATTTGACAGTTTCGGGTAGCTTAGTGTGCTGGCGTCTGTACAAAGTCTGTATAATCTACTACATCTAGAAGTGTATTTACTCGCTATAGTTACAAATAAAGTATAGACGAAAAATAAATATTTCTGTCTGTCTGAGCATGTTCTATACTACGATATGACTAGGTATGTTGCTAAATCGACACCACCATGAAAAAATAGAAGAATTATAAAAAACACAACTGTTGACGCGTGAACCCCACAAAGATTGAAGTCGCACATCTATAGTAATTGGCCATTCCAAATCAAGCGTCAACATAATATTTTATGAGCATGCAAAATATGTGGCGTCAATACTGGTTGGCGCCAGTAACGGTCCCAGTTTACTGCTCAGCACTAGACTACAAAATAACTAAACAATAACAACTGGTCCTAAAATAGTTACAGCAATTGATTTTGAAACAAACGAATGCAATGTAAAAGTCTCTATTGGAATTAAAACGTTTCAAACTCTTTGATTGCGTGCACAAAATAAAAATACACAAACTTTTATGCGTTTAAACGAACAAAAGCTCTTTTTAAAGACCTAAAGCTGAACATTACAAGCGAAACGAATTGATAATACGGACACGACGTAACAAGCATGTAGGCAAGCCGATACATGGTATTATCTGAGACAATGGACGCCTGATTGGTTTAGTTACACGGAATAGACTTCCGATCCCTGCGCGGTGGAACGAACGTGACCGTACTGCCAGATCAATTTGACACTTTTTTTTAACCTTGCACCCTTACCAATTTTTCTCACCCGCTGTCCAAATGGACCAAAATAAAATCTCACTCTTATGTCCAAACCTGACGTGGCAAAAGGAAGGGCTACTCGATCTCAAAAATCAGCAAAAACAAATTTGTAAAAAAAAAGTCGCATCGAGCATCTGCGAGCCATGAAAATTGCCCACCGGACGCTTTTATCAACATTTTGTAGCATCACGAAGTATTCCTATTTACACCCAAGAACGCCCACGTCATGTCAAATCTAAAATATCGGTTATTAAAAGTTAAGCTAAATTTATTGTGTTTATAAAAGAGATTTAGCCACCATCAATCATGCCGGAACTTCAACAAAATACATAATGGGAAAATTTATGCAACGCGCCTTATCACTTCGAAGATCTTTCGTACCATCCCAAATAGTATTAAAAGCAATTATGAAACACGCACACATTTCTCTTCTTATCGTAAAGATGCGTATCTGTACGCGAGGCGTGAGACTCTTTATAGAAAATAAATTTTAATTGGTGCACACAACTAAGTTTTATAAAACATGTTACGACTTAATCGTCTCAGGATTGGCGGTTAATGAGCGTAAAGATTGTAAACGCATTAACAACGTGGGTAGTCCAAACCGAAAATTGGGTTTGACGGTTCCCTAAAACGTGGCCACAAACAACTGCCAATAGTGGAGTCAATTAAAAGAATCAGACGAAGCAATCGATCACTCAGTGATCGAAGTAATGAACATTAAACCGTTGGGTTTTTAGCATTCATTGGATCAGACAACTTTTGACGATCGACGAAATGCATGGCAATAAGATCATCACGTTATTAATGACTAACAAAATTAGTTACAACTATACAAAATAATTTCTAAAAAACAAAGCGGAGCCGATGATTTGATTATAAATTTACATACCTCTATCATATGAAGCTAATGAATTACATCGGATATATGATAGGAATGATGGCGTCATTTATATGAAACTTAATCGAATAATTGATTATAAGAGTGGAACAATAAAGTGATTAGTTTAACAAAAAGTAAGACAATGAGTTATTATTCAACGGATAGATTCCTATTGTTGGACTTTAGATAGTACAAGAACAGCTATCTGACAGCTCGGGTCGTTGACCAGTCGTTTGTATCATTTGTTTATACGATCATCGAGCGAAGATATTAATCTCCTAACGATGAGCAGTCAGATATTTCGGGAAGATATTTAAAGGTTACTTCCTAAATTATATTTATAATTTGTCATTTTGTCTTTAGATGACTTCGACTTTGGCGTCGATGGTAATCTGGTGCTTTACCGTTTGCATTTCATTGAGATTATCTTAGTCTTCAGTCATTGTTATAGTTTCTTATTTGATTGTGATTAAGACATAAAATTCTCTTCGAAGAACAATAAAATCTATCTCAGTCTAGTAATTATTCGAATGCATAAAAGAAGTAATGAATTAAGTTGATCAAAAAAATAAACAGTTCAATGCAAAGACATAAAAGTAAATGCAGCTTTCTAGAACCTTGTTTTATATCTTCAGGGCAATAGTGTTAATGTTGAGTGGTACTTAAGACTTATTGAAGAACTAAAAGACATTCCAGTTAGAGTCATTAAAATCCCTGTCTGGCTGAATTATATAGCTAACTATGATGAAATGGATACTAAAGAAGAACAGTTATTAAGATAAGCCGTAGACATTTACTGCTTTCGTTATTGACGTTTAATGAAAGATTGCAACTTCAATACAGCAGATAATATTCTTTACATTCTGACATTTGAAGGTTGTAACGTAATATTATCCGATTCTTACAAATTGCTAACAGTACTAAAACCTATAAAGATTTAAAAGAATAACAAGACTTATTGCTTGGATTGATAAAATATATATTTTAGTAAATATATTATTTTTTTTTTACCATTAAAAAACAGCACTGGAAAGTGCCTTGAGCACAATTTTACGAGGTAAGCTTGCCGAGAATACATTTCATATTGACACAAACACACATGTCCTTACCGGAGCCGGTATAAACGAAGCAAACGAGAAAAATATATCAGTATTTAGTCCCACACTTAATAAGTTGTTCGACGCTAAGCGGATTACTGCTCGGTCAGTCGGTGGAAGGCAATAAATTGTGGAATCTTTATAATTTTTAGTCGCCCGATTCCTTATCGTCATAAATTCAATATCGTTAAATATGCAGCGACTTCAAATGTGTGCTTAAGTAGGCATTATTCGAAAAGATAAAGTCGTTAAGTTAGCTCGTTGGCTCGCGTTTGCGTAAGTATGTGTAGTAGATAGTCATGTCGTATAACTTTACTGCTTATACCCAACTAATCCCTAAAGTACGGCTGAAGATACCGAGTTAGGTTTTATTATAACACAAAGTGAGATTCAGTGCTGTTGAAAATCTTACAAGTTTTATTTTAAATTATGTTTCGTGAATCCTAGCTTATGTCGAGTGCTTTTATAAGCGTCTGTATAATATTTTTTGTATTTACGAAAATAATATTATGGACAAGTCTGTTTGTAAGATTTGAATAAGCCATCCACAGTGATATTATATTTTTCAGTCATAGATTAATGAATATTTCTTTGAGAATTCTTGGGTATATTACTAATCTCAGCCTTAGCAATCACAATAATGACGGTGATTGAGGCTGGCTCTTATTATAAAATCTTTTCTTATTTTATTAGGAATTTTAATTTTTACTTTGCAATCAATGAACGTCAGAATGTGACAGAAGATTATTTCAACCAAATGCCTTCACAACTTTTCACATTAGTTTAATTTTTACTTCAGCAGTCATTCAAATTGAGTGTCAATCAAAGACAAGTTTATTGATAACCATTGTTCAAAAATCGAGTTCTAAACCAACATTACCATACGAATTCTAGCTTATTGGTATCATGTCGTGCGCGTTTTGTACCGCGGCAATAAACCCACATGCCTCCTCTAATAGTTGTAAAATGTGTTATGCTTGTCCGTTCGCTTCCCGCAGAGCTCAGCTTCGCGCCAGCATATACGATACCGGCTTTATAGCTTAATCTCTTACACACTATATCAATAAATAAACGGTTGGGAAACAAAGTAGATAAAACCCTTCACAAGCATAAAAAAGTAAACAAAATCAATGATTTAATTTAGTTGTTATTTTCTTTTGACATCCCGATTTAGGGTATCAAATAAAATTTTATTTCTATTAATCGAGAGTGGAATTTTAATCTTCATTAAAACACCACTGAAATTGATTACGATGGTAGTTTGAGCGGCGTTGATTGTTATAAAATTCCTTGTCAAAGAATTGTTTTCTAAAAACGTTTAATTGATATTAAAAACAATAGCAGAAATGTGAGAACAAGAAGATTTATAAACGGCTACAAAGAATCTTGAAACGTTTTCCTTCGAAGCAATTAATTAAGTGTCATCACACCTTCACTATAAAAGTCTTATAAATCGGGCTTAACCGTTCCTGAACTTTGTAGATGCGTCTTCAAAAGCATCTGAATTCCTATTAAAACTAAAATTAATCCTTCACGTTTCTTAAAACGCATCAAATACGAGTGATGTCCCAAAAAGTACACTGTGACAGTGTAGTCGACAACTTACTAATACCAGCATAGAGCTTGCCGTAGACTGTGATAATGCTAATAAAACCACACCTTAAACAGCTTGTCCTAAGGTTGATAATCCTCAAGGGGTGGATTTCAGACTGTAGAGATAAGTTGGCTTCGTTAAAGATGTCACTCATTCAAAGTTTAACGATCAACCTAATAGCGTTTTTAAAGCAGTTCCCGAAATCCTTGAAACGTGACTCGAGCATCAACAAATTTTAAAATGAATCCGTCGGCTTATTTAATAATACCTTTGACGATTTACTTTGAACTCATGATACGGTGTGCTCACAATTTGTCCTTATGCCTACAATAATTTAGTTTTATTGAAATTACTTGTTCCTTTTGTGGATGTTCTTGTTTGGTAGGATGTTTGTCGTCCGTATCTTATAGTTGAATCTGATATTTATCAGATTCAACTTGTTTCACAAACATCAAAACCTCTTTCAGTTTTACAGCTGACACGTTTTAACAACTCTATTGCCATTTTAAACATTGAAATGACTGGTATAAGCATAATATCACATCTAGAATCCCCAAAGAGTTAGGCAGAGGTGTAACTATAGTACACCCACATTTCCTCAGTCATGTTTAAGTCCCATGTAATGTGGGGCGAGCCTGTTGCCATTAACTGGGGCACCAGTCTCTCACAAATGTTATTTATTATTATTATTCCTTTATTTCACTATATACATATAAATTATATTTTTAAATATTAGTATAAAAAATATATAAAAACATTTAAAAATATAAAAAATAGTAGCCCACCGGTATCGGGAACAGGGTCCAAGCTACCGGCGGTCAGGGCTCCAGAGAGAGGAACCTCCTGACAATGCGAGCCGTGTCCAGAAGTACCGCTTTCTGAATCAAGCCCTTGATCCAGCTGCCCAACGAGAGCCTCCTTAGGTGTTGGTCGAGGCTCTTGGCTATCAAACCATTGGCTGTAACGACTATCGGCACAATGATCGCTGAGTCCACATCCCACATGTCGACAACCTCGCGAGCCAAGTCAAGATACTTAATTTGTTTATCTTTCTCAGCTTTCACGAGGTTCTCATCATGCGGGACAGTTATGTCAACAATCATTGCGCGCCGCTCTGATCGATCCACCACCACTATATCAGGCTTATTGGCAACAATAGTCCTGTCAGTGATGATGGATCGATCCCAGTACAATGTGATATTACCATTTTCGAGAACTGGGTCGGGCACATACCTATAGTACGGCACCTCCGATTCTACAAGGTTGTATTTCAAAGCAAGCTGCTGATGGATTATCCTGGCTACAAGGTTGTGTCTATGCAAGTATTCTCCGTTAGCTAGACGAGAACACCCGGAGATAATATGCCTGATTGATTCTCCCGGCCGGTGGCATGCCCGACAGATGTCAACCGTGCCGTCTTTCACAATATATCTCCGGTAGTTGTTTGTCATCATAACTTCGTCCATAATTGCACAAACAAAACCTTCGGTTTCTCCAAAGAGATCACCGCAACGTAGCCAGGCTACGGACGCTAGTAGGTCTACATCGGGTCCATGAAGGGCCCGAAGAAAGCGTCCGTGAAGCTCCTTACTCTGCCATACCTCCATGCGATCATTAGTGTCAAGCACTACTGGTTTGCGCCAGTTCTCTTTAGCCAAGGAGAGCGGGGTGAGGCCCTTGTCCACTATGACTACATCTCGATGCATCCCCACGTCGGTTTCTTGGAAGTATTCCCTGAGATTGCATATCTCGCGATTGTGGAGGGTCTTAGCGTTTAAAAACCCTCGACCTCCACACTTTCGCGGGATATACAACCTCATTACCGATGACCGTGGGTGATGCATTCGATTTGCAGTTAGCAGCGTACGGATCCTCCTATCCAGGGCGTCGAGTTCGGTTTGAGTCCATTTGAGTATGCCAAAAGAGTACATCAAAACCGGCATGACCTAACCGTTGAAGGCACGCACCTTGTTTCCGCCTGATAGAAGACTATTAAGCACTTTTTTCAGGCGGCCAAAGAAGCGCTCCTTTAACGATTGCTTCATGTCAGTAACATTGATGCCTAACGCTTCCGACATACCCAAATACTTATAGGTTTCGGATGCGGAGAGGGCTCTAAGGTTTGTGGAATCCGAGAGTTGAGTTCCCACGGATTCCACAATCTCCCCTCGTTTTACATGCATGACCGCACATTTGTCCACACCAAATTCCATCCTAATAGCGTTACTGAAAGTTTGAGTTACTTTCAGTAGCTCCATCAGTTGCAAATTGTTGGGGGCAAAGAGTTTTAGGTCATCCATGTAGAGGAGGTGCGATATAACCTGACCACCTCTCCTCAACCGATAGCCTAGACCTGAATCCTCCAGCAGTGTGCTAAGAGGATTCAAGGCTAAGCAGAACCAAAGCGGACTCAAACTATCACCCTGAAATATGCCTCGCTCGATCCTTATCGGTTCGCTATTCCTCTGAATATTTCGACATCCTGGATAGCGAAGGACCGTCCTCCATTGCCCCATACACGACATCAGGAAGGTGCGCAGAGTTGTATCTACTTTATACAATTCCAACACCCTCATGAGCCATGTATGTGGCACCGAGTCATAGGCCTTCTTATAATCTATCCAACATGTCGACAGATCCTTTCGGAAGCGACGAACCTGTTGGCTGATGGCCATATCAATGAGGAGTAGCTCCTTAGTACCGCGGGATCCATTCCTACATCCATTCTGAGAGGTAGACATGATGGCGTTGGTGTCTATATGTTTGTTAATTTTAGCTCTCAAAATGGATGTAAGAACTTTATAAACCGTCGGTAAACACGTGATCGGCCTATAATTCTTGGGTTCCGCGGTGCTACCTGATTTATGGAGCAGGTGGGTAATTCCTGTCGTTAGGAACTGGGGTAGCGAACCAGATTCCAAAGCGACCTGGAACTGAGATGCCAAGCGAGCGTGCGACCTTGAAAACCATTTTATCCAAAAGTTCTGCAGCCCGTCCGGCCCTGGAGACTTCCAGTTGGGCAGTGGACGGACTGCACGAGCTACATCTTGGGGGCAGATGGTTATAGGCCCCATTTCTGGTATTGGATCGCAGGCTCGCTCGACCTCTCGAGCCCAATCACCTTCGGTGTGACTGACAGGCACCGACCAGATACTGCGACAGAAGGAACACATGGCATCATCATCTGGCAGTTGCGTGTCAGCCACACCTTGGTCCGGTCGTTCCCAACCCCTATAAACCCACCTTTCATTACTCTGGAAGGTGCGATTCTGAGTGTATCGCTCTACTCGCCGCTTATACCGACGGATACGGTTCGCCCATGCATACACTTTCTGCTTCAGGAAGTCGATGCGCTCTGTGACACAGGACATATAGTCTTGAGGGCTGATATCAGTCCCCAAGAATGCCCGCCTCACAAAGCGCATCACTCTAGGGCGAGTATTGCCCTCCCTGAAGCAGATTAGTTTGCCGATGAGCGTTCTGGCCCCACCAATACGACGTTCAATTCTGCACTGCCAAGCTGGTACGGCTGGTTTCGGCCGTGTAGCTCTAGAGTCATTGGTAAATTTAACGTGAGCTACACGACATGCCGCTACAGCCGCGCAGTACAGAATCGAATGAGTATCGGTGAGGTCTTCGCAGGTATCAAAATATTTTGACAACTGCGAATCCAGAACCGCCACCAGCGCCCTATTTTTGTTATGCTTGGGCAAACGAGGCAAGCGTGGCCTAAGTTTGGGCGACATGAAGCGATATTCCTGAATCGCATCCTCCAAAGCACTCCTCAATTCCTCATTGCACTGGGTACTTACGTTTGTAGCCCGATCATTACTCCCCTCGTCAGCAAGACTTGTATTATACTGCGGTAGTATTACAGCAGTCTGCGACTGGGGAGCGATGACATGGCTACTCTGTATTTCATTTCGCAGGCGATCAAGTATAGTGTCATCCAACATATGATTACGTTGGATGACCCGCACCTGATCCGATAGTCGTTGTACCGAAACGTTGACAGCTGGTTCAAGCACCTGAAAAAGAGAGAGCATCCGAACACGATACGCGGTCAGATTGTTTCCCCCCTCTGTAGCCCCATAGTATGAGCGCATGACGTTTTCATTGATGGATCGTGTCCATCTCATGCGCTGCACACTTCCGCCGGGAGCTGGGACCCTATCAGAGGCCGATGGGCCTCGAGGTCCTAAGCCGTCCGGCGGCCGGCGTCCTCCCCGTCGACGAACAGGTGGTGGCGTCGTGGGCGGAGAGAAATACTCGTCGCTCGAGCTCGACGCAACTGCCGCGGCCGGCGTCGTCACAGCGCTTACAGTGGCGCTGGGTACCGGCGGCGCGGGCGGCGAGGCGGAGCTGAGCGAAGAGTCCGGAGGTGGTAGGCGTGCGCGTCTTGCGACTGATCGTGTCAACATTCTTGTACTATTTCTTTGGTTTTGGTTTTACCGGAGGTGACATGACAGATGTCACCTCCGGTTCGGCTGTTTTTGGTAAAAACTTGGACTATTATGGTTCATTGTACTTTTTCTATTGAAAATAAATAAAATCGAGTAGGTATTTGGACTTTGGTTGTATAGTTACACAATAAAACTGCTTCTAAAATTTAAATAATCTGAAAATTATAAGCTTGAATGAAATTGACTTGTTGACGTTGGTGTTGCCAGCCGTTATTATAAAAAACAAGGTCTTTGTTTGTTATTATTATTTTTATTATTAGCCTGTGACGTCCCACTGCAGGGCAAAGGCCTCCCTACTCTCTTTCCACCTGTCTCTGTTCAAAGCTGCTAAGGACCAGTTCTTGTTGAAGGAGTCCAGCTCATCCCGCCATCTCCGTCTGGGCCTGCCACGATATCGTTTGCCATTAAGAGGGACCCATTGGGTCGTAAGTTTGGCCCACTGTTCATCTGACATGCGGCAGATGTGTCCAGCCCAGTTCCATTTTAGCGTGGCAGCTTTCCAAGTGACATCAGTTATCTTTGTGATGGAACGGATGGTCGTATTCCTAACCCGGTCTGTTAATTTGATACCCAGAATACTCCGTTCCATAGCCCTCTGGCAAACCTCGAGCGTGGACCTCTGCTGATTTGTCAAAGACCATGTTTGACCACCATATGTGAGGATGGGAAGTATGCACACGTCAATGAGTTTTCTCTTAAGGGACAAAGGAAGATCATCATCATCACAAATGTTAAGCCTATTTTTTTAGATTAAGCACTTCCTGGACGGCGCCGCCGAGGTCGGCCCAGAAAGCGGTGGCGAGATGACCTGGACGCGTACCGCGAGGGCTGGTTTGAGGTGGCGCGGGAAAGGAGTTCCTGGAAGGACTTGGGGGAGGCCTTTGCCCAGCAGTGGGACAGTACAGGCTAAACAAAAAAAAAAAAAAAAAAAAAAGCACTTCCTCTCCACGACAGCATTTGTGATGAGAAACAAAATTATTATTAGCTTATAACATCACGCTTGTATTTTCCCAACTCTGGGTTGTTACTGAGAAATTTCTAATGAAAAAATTCATTACCATTAACCCAGGTCTAGTTGAAAACCAGCGTCAGGCACTAGTGGTCTGGCATTTTTGCTGAACTGGGCCTTTTTGTCGTAGCCGTGAGGCACTCTTTCCTACACTTTTTATTGGATTTTTTATTTGTTTTGATCTATGTATCTGGTGTATTGTGTGTCTTTTAGTCTGTGCTAAATAAATGTATTTTCTTTCTTCATTATACGACCGGGGAATCGTAATCAAGACCTCATGCTGAGCATTAGCGCTTGTGAAGAATAGATCAAGGAAGCCGTCATAATATTGCCCACCCATTCAAGATTTATAAATAGTTTGTGTTCGCTATGTGCCATTCAGATCTCAGATCACACTTTGTAATCCATCTTGTCCAAAAGTGATACATTATTCTTTTCATCTCTTTTACTCACGACTTCCGTCCCAATTCCAGCCAATTGTTTAACGTCAAGTACTTACAATAATATGTTAGAGAAAGCCGCAGAGTAATTTGCCACAAACATATTTAGCAAACATATTACGGATGGTATTATAACTTCATTAGAAACCGTCCGTGCTCAACGAACCGTAGATCTAACCACCGGTAGATTCACATAATTACGTGTTATTTGTTTTTACAAACGAGGCAAGATTTTTATTTGTCTTTTATCATACGTATTGCTTTGTAATACTGTGATTTGCGACACCAATACTTGGTAATGACTAATTGACTTACGACTCGGAACTGTACGTAGGTAGTATTTAGTTAACCACAGACAATAACTACTCAATTCATTTCTTCTAAGAAGTAACCTTTTTTAATGAACTGGGAACATGTGGAATCCATACTTAATAATATTATAAATTCGAAAATAACTCTGTCTGTCTGTCTGTATGTTACCTTTTCACGCCTACACCGCTGAACCGATTTAGATGAAATTTGGTATAGAGATAGTGTGAGTCCCGGAAAAGGACTTAGGATACTTTTTATCCCGATATTCCCACGGGATCGAGACTTGTGCGGGTGAAACCTCGGGGCACAGCTAGTTCAATATAATTTAACTTTATTGGCAGATAAATGAAACGTAAATTGAAGAGGGTCCTTCTTTAGTGGTGCTGGATGAAAGAACACTTTGTTGTCACTATATAAAGGTCTGAGTTCTCAATATCATGTTTAGTAGAATATGTTATTGGACTTATATAAAACTATCTTCGTCTTTTGATATATTACAGTCACTCTAGCTATCCTAACTTTTATAAAACTCAGATTTACCATAATTTTATACACTGCAACTGCATTTCCATGCATATTGCCAGGTCAACAAGGAAGATTATTTTTTTCTAAAGTGTTTTGAGGTCAGCGAACAATGTTTTACATGCATGGGACAAAAATGTGTCCCGATACTGTTATCTCCTAAAAACACCGTTAACTTATAAAGAATTTTATATTAAAAGTGTGAAATAAAAATTAAGCCAAATGCCAATAAAATGCTGTCTTAATGTTTATGTTACTAATAATAAAATAGAATTTTATAGTGTTAGGCGAAATAAAAAAATAATAATTTCAGATGAGATGAAAAATATATACCTATTACAATAAATCAAATTCATGTACGTCCGTACGTCACTGTAGGGATCCAGCAGAATATCAGCGTCAGGTACATTTGCCTGGCACATGCTGAGCTGGACTCCCATTTGGTGCAACCTTGAGACGCACACCGCACTGTGTTTCGTTGCTAATTTTATTTTAAATATTTGTCATAGACTCATAGTGTCACTTTTATTTAGATATGTATGTTTTTCCTTTTTTTTTTTATTTGTTTTTGTATTGGCACCTTGTTTTTATATTGTTCATGTGGGTAATTGGTTTCATCTAATGTTGTACTTTTGTGTGTTGTGCTGTCTTTTGTGTGCGCCAAATAAATGGTTTATCTATCTATCTATCTATCTATCTACTTATATCGAAATTGATAGAAGAATGGAATAGGTTTCTTTCGAAACATTTAAAACAAACCTATTCAATTCTTCTGTCGCTGTGCTGTTTTATCATGTGAATCATTGATAAACCAAATTCATTTTTATCGTAAAAGCTTTCTATCGTAGGATTTTTAACTGGTCAAGCACCGCGCGTCGCCTATTGGCGACGAAAGAATAGAAAATCAATTGTGTCTCATTAGCGGAGCTCGACAGATTCCACCAACCAAAGAAAACAGTAAAGTTACATACTCGTACATTAACTCTTACAGGGTCAATGGTTAGCTACGCTAACCACATATTTCGGATTTTTTTTCTGTAAGTTCATGCCATTTAGCGATTATTTCTTGAACTATCATAGAAATACACCTTACGCTTGATTTAGTTTAGGCAGTTAGTGGCGCCGATATTCGTTTGTGTTTGTATTGTTCGTATGAAAAAAATTCGTTGACAGTGTTTTTGTAACGTGCTCGGAAAAAAAAACAAAAATAAGGTGAGTCTATTATTTTTATGACTATGATTGTTTTATCAGACGTATTTTAGACATCTTTAGTAGGTATTTGATAAACAATGTATGTAATTTTGCGTTTCTAATGTAATATGACACTCATAATTAGGTGGTTAGAGTAGCTAAATTCCTCAAAAGCCTTCACTCTGATATTTTTTTCAACCATGTTTTCAGTATTCTTTAGCCTAAATATAACTATAAAAAACATAAAAACACGTATATTGTAACTTATATGAAAGTGCCCCTGAAAGAGTTAACAATCAAATACATTTGCAATTCTACGTCATGAATAATATCAGAGAAAACTCAAAACGCTGTTAGCATTTTATTTTTAAAATAAGTCGCCGAGGAAAAATAAAAAAGTTAGTCCAGCCATCGAGATTATGCCCCACTTGAGACTGGGAAAGACTTGCCGGGTAGCCTGCAAACTTTTTAATAAACTAAATATTATTTTTATTTTTCTGTTGCCAGTATTAAGGAGTACTTTAAATGAAATTGTTTTAAAGTTGGAGAGCAATTCTTTATTAAGATGTCAAGATGTTGAATGCAGAATTAGAAAAGAAATTATTCATGTATTAATTTTATTTTTCTACAATGCTAATGTTTAATGTAATTTCGCATACTTATACCATTTAATTTTCTGGGTGTCAAAATATCCAGGAAAGTCTAACGAAATAACTACGAAGGGGAATCACGACGTTGACCCGTAAGGGCCCATGACGATCCTACCAGACATCGTCTAAACAAGGAATGTTCCGTGTACTTTGACATTTCACAGAAAGGGTTGCCATTTTAGAAAAAAAATATTGGAATAAAACTTTCAGTAGATATGCCAGGAAATTGTAAGTTTAACAAAAACTACAAACAGCAGTACCAGCCTTTTTGAACTCAATCGGATAAAGTACTTCAACATCTGTGACTGAATATATTTCGAAAGAAAACTCGTCTTCCTGTGGGAACGATAAGTGGCATGATGCTTTCAATTCCAATAAAACTTTCCTATTCAAGAGAATACTGTTTCAATCTATGTAAATCAAACTTGTGTTTACTTTTCATCTGGTTCACTAAGCTTCCTCCTTTGCGCTGATACGGAATTCGTACGATGGCAGAGCAGGGAAAAGAGTTGGTTAAAGCAATTTTTTTTTATTTGCCTTTTTAGGATTTGCTGGGCGCATTTTTGCTATTAGTAAATGCGTCACAGACGTATTTTTGTCGAATAGGAAACAAATAAGTTTAAAAACTAAAACCCAACTACTGAAAAGGATGAAACAAGAAATTACCTTCCCGTGGTGCGCAGCTACCGTACCTTTGTATGTTAGTACAGCGGCATGCGACCACGGGAAGGTACTTTCTTGTTTCATCGTTTTCATTAGTCGGGTTTTAGTTTCTAAACTTATCTTTTATTTAATTATTTAGGTGCTTATTTCAGTAATATTTATATTTTTGAAATGTGCTAATTAAGCCTTTTCATTTGATATCCAACAAGGCATGATTTTTTTTTTAATGTCATGATTTTATGTCCGCTAGAGGGCGCCATATTCAATTTAATGTGACGTCATATAGCCTATAACCAGGGGACGATCAATATGCTTCCAAAGATACCTCATTTGTCTAATTATGACAAGTAGTTTAGTTAGTATGACAAGTAGTTAAGTTATGAGGGAAGAGATGAACATACATACATACATACCGGTCAAAATCATAACCTTTTGCTTCGCCGTAGTCGAGTAATGAATTCAATTCTATTTCCGTAATGAACAACTGAGTGTTTTGAATATAGATGATATGATATTTTGCAGATAGCATAAGCATCATAATTAGCCTATAATGTTCCCACTGCTGGGACACAGACCTCTCCGTCTGTGGGACTGGATCGTAATTCACCACCCGGGCTAGTGCCGGTTGGTAGATGCCACATGTCTTCGAATTTTTAGTTCTAGAACAGTTTCATCGCGATGTTATCCTTCACCGTTATGAGAGCAGTGGTGATAAAATAAATTACACAAAGTAAAACGCCTGGGGTTCGAACCCACGACCACAATATACAACTCGTAAGTCGGGGCCGTGACCACTTTGTCCACCACTGCTCTTATTTCATAAATAAAACTGATACGATATTTTGTAGATACTCATTCTCTTATATTTGCACCAAAGAAGATAACATTCGTTGTTAGCTGCTGTACCGTTATACAAAACCTCTCAAAAAGAAAGAAAAAAATCTATCAATGCAGCAATTATCAAAAAATTTCACTAATATAAAGTTCACCGTATCTAATAGTTGTTAATGTATTCCACATAGAGGTTAATTAAAACTGAATGTGGACGCTTATTACTAAATGAATTCAATGAAATAAACACTGTTGCAAAGATCACTTCAATTCAGTTTGATTAATTAAAATTGATAAAAATTGCAACTTCGCTTTTACCCTCGTTTATTTATCAATTTTGGTTTTTATTATTTCAGATTGATATGAAATTAATTCACAGTGTACCGGTGTCTTTTCGGAACAGTTTTAACGGTTTTCGCTTTAATTTGTCGATAGCTGATCATTTTTGCCATAAACTGCGTAGTTATGTCGAATTGCTAAATTGGTTTGTTCGTTAGGCTAATGTATTTAAAAATACCATATTTTATTAGCACGTGTCGAGTTTTTTTTATTTTTGCTCCCAAAATATATAATTAACATCAAGTACCGGACAACCAGACGTACTGCAGCGTACCATCCGCACTTGATTGATATCCCGATGAGTCGTACTCGGCGCTTCTCCTCCACTTTTATTATGCGCACAGCCAAAGTGTGGAACTCTCTGCCGGCATCTGTGTTCCCTCCCACATTTAACCCGTCTGCCTTTAAATCAACAGTGAACAGGCATCTTCTGGGCACGCTCGTTCCATCATAGACCTCATCTATCGCTTTCCATCAGGCGTGATCGGGGTCAAGAGTGCGCCCATTTAGCAATAAAAAAAAAAAAAAAAATAGGTCTTATAATTCAATTAAGCAATTAAGTCTATTCGACCTGTCTTCTAATTTTTCATGCGCAAAAATTGGAATCTATTACCTTAACGTTTACTATTTTAATGGCACAAGGTTTTATTTATTCGATATGATATGGAATTACAGCGAGCATCTCGAAATTCTTTAGATTTTCCTTTTTACAGAATCTCGGCCCAATTATCTCAGATCTTAGACTTTATTCCAGGAAAATTTCCTTTGTAACGCTCCTCCATCCATGATTTCTATTCTGAAAAGCGGTTTTTTCCTAAAAAAAACATTGTATTCTATTGTATATGCAAAAAAAAACATGGCGAAAAATATTTCCATCGTCGAATATTGAACTAGTGTCATTTCCCAATAGAGCACACCCACACAGTAATCTAAAAATAACATTCACAAAAATAACTTGCGATAACTTTATCAACATCGTACAAAGAGTCTAAATCACTCGATTCCTCTGCATTAGCTGGCATCAAGATTACCAGTAAATCAAACGTTAAACCGGCAAACGTGTACAAATCTATCATTGGATCGTGTACGTTCGGACTGGGAACTTCATTTCACAACGTAATCCTTTCAATTCAAGAGTTAGATGTGAACTTTACTGGCGAGCAAATGAAGTAAATTGGATTTGATTTCCGACTTCGGCTACCGTTTGTGATTCTACAGTCACGAATCTTTCTATCAGCGATTTAGAGTGTACTCTCATACGTGTGCAGTAGTGCAACGTTCTGATGCAGCGACTTGTTATTTCCGTTTTATGATTGTTAGCTATTTTTATGGTGAAGACTTGAACTCATGTCGCACTGCCTATAGTGGCACCCGGAATTGTTGTCTCGTTTTGACACACGGGACCTTCCTGTATGTTACTACTTTTTTTCTTCTTTCTACTTTTGTTCTTCTCCTTAGAGATCTACGCTTTGGAATGGGCAACTAGCTTCAACTTTCTGACTAACTGACCGACTACTTAATTTTGACAATTCAAAAGTGCCTGTTATGGTTTAATTGAAACAAATGCTTTGAGTGTGAGTTTTCAGTTGAGATTCTAGAGAAAGCATAGAATATTGGCTTATCCCAAATCTTTACACGTGGGGTGAGCCTTGCTGTTACCAAGACATTTGACTGCAAAACTATTTAACTTGCCACCTCGTTGTCATTGTGATACTGTGCTAAAAAAATCAGGGTGGAAAGTTTTCTGGTAATAAGCCATTTTGCTAAGAGCAAAGATTTCTCGATGTCCTTGATATAAAGCTCCTAAAAAGTAAGAAACTGCCTAGGGTATGCTTACGGCCTAAGACAAAACAAATTAGAATATTGCGTTTTAGTCAACTAAATCCACTAAGGGCTGGTTTTATCACAGTCAGAAATCTTTTATCCGTGGAGTAAAATTGACGACTGATAGTTCCAGTATGAAAAAAAAAACCGAGTGTGCTAAAAAAGCCGAGTGACTACAGAAGTGAAGTGAAACTTCAAACGTATTTGGCTATGAGAGGAAGAGTGAAAGAAAATGTGCGCGCGCACTGCTTTCTCTTGCTTATATCCCCCAATAAACTCCCGTTCGCCTAGCCCGATCACAATTTTCGTAACACTTACGTCACGCGTTCGCCAGCTTACTCCCCAAGTCAAGCGTGCGTAAAGAAGTTTCACTTTAAAAACTGTCAAAATTTCAAAATTTATTCTCAGGATATGGCTTATTCTAGGTATAAAAGATTGGTGAAACTCGCCCTAAGTCGCATTAGAGGAACCAAACCTTAACATACGAGCTTGCCGTCGTATTAGCAGTGTACCGGTGTAGTATTACCGGTCGAACATTAAACACTGACTGAATGAGTGCACCGATGCGTCCTAGACGATAAATCGAATCGTGAACGCCGGATTTGCGGTGCTTACTCGAATGTTTGTCGTGCAAACGAGACGGCACCTTAATTCAATTCGATTTGATTTAAATTGAATCATCGTTACTGGGTTAATGTATTCGGATTGTTTTTTGTTTATTTGAAGCTTAACGTGTTGATTGAAAGCAAATGAAATGAGATGTTTAAACATTTGGAACAATGTCAGTTACATTTACGCTGAAAGTAAAACCTTTTCCAAAGGGTAATAAAAATTTGAGAATTTTGGACTTTTTCTAAATTCCTGGTGCAGTCGACCAAACCTCTGTGGTAACGCTTTGACCTTGAGTTAGCCTAGCGTAGTACGGAGTTTCTGTGCCTGACACGGGAATCGAACCAAGGAACTCGTGCTCAGCAGTAGCGCTTGCGACCAACGACGCAGGTGACTACGCTAAACTGACTTATTTATTTAATCTGGGAAAACAGTTACACAAACATCGTAATAAACATGTAGTAAGAAAAAAAAGACATTACATAATATGTGTAGCTCACGACGTAATCCACATCTTAAATACTACACAATTATTACGGAACTATTTGACTAGTACTATATTCTCATAAACTGTAACCAATATCTTATTACCAAATTGATTTCAAGACAGGATATACGAATTTTGTCTAATTTCTATATTCTTGGTACATAATTGGGTTCGAATTATTGTCCATTCAGATGGACTCCCGACTCTATCAGTACAAGAGATTCATAACGGTGAAGAATACGTTGTAAGATTGCGACTTCATCAATTTATTTTCCATCAGCTACGTAAATTCTACCAGGCCATTTATTTTATGTCACATTTAAAACTTTAGTGACGTGTGTTGCTCGTGTGTATGAGGCCTCCAACTTCATAACTCACAATACCAAAAGAGCTTAACTTTAACGAATAACATCATCTGCCTAGCCTTTTCCCAACTATGTTGGGGTCGACTTCCAGTCTATCGAGCTTGTGACGACCCGTAACGACTGTCAAAGATCCACGAGTGACCGCCGGGACCAACGGTTTAACGTGCTTTCCGAGGCACGGAGGGGTCTTGGGATGTAAAGATGGTCACCCATCCACGAACCAACCGCGGCAAGCGAAGCTTAACCTGATCGATCGACCCGTGCGACTGTTATTACTTAGCCACAAGCCCCTCCAACTGCAGCGGCGTTGACGGGTGTTGACGGCTGCAGTTGCCTCTGTATTTGACGCGTGCCGCTCGTGTGTATGCACAAAAGTGCATTTATTCCTGATCCCCTGAGCCCCCTCCACCCCCCCTCTCCTCGATTCCCCTGCTAGTTCTTCTCCAAGTTTTAAATGTGACAGCACTGAAACTTCATACCTCACCAAGCCAAAAGATCCTTACTCTAACGAATACCTCATTAACAATTTGCTATAAATACTTACAGAATTACAATCTTTTTATATATAACAAGATCCGCAGTTAAGGTATTCATTCACGTCGGTGCGCAATTAAGTCGTCGTTCCTTAGTCTCTAATTTAGCTATCAAGAGCTCTTAACCTGAATATATCACCGAGTTAGTAATTAAGGGATAGTTCAGGTCTTTCTAAGTAATGTAGGGTAGGGATGGTATTGAGGGGAGTAGGGAATTATTAATTTTTGTGTCATTGTGTTAAACGGTAGTGGAAATGTTTGGTGTGTTGCTGTGTTTATTACAGAAAGAAAGAAAAATTGTTTATTCTGCACAAAAAAAGAAACGCACAATAGGTACAAATAAAAAAAGACATAAAATATACACATACATCATAGTCAAAAGCCTCGTGCCCAAGCATATAAAATGTTGACAATTTGTTCCATTGCTTGATGTCAGGGCCAGGGACCAAAGACAACAAACAATAATTGACATTGACATTACAAATTAATCCGTGATGCGCCCCACTGGCATAATAATGACAACAAAATAACAACAATAAAAACATAATGCCAATTGCAGAGTGAAAAAAATAACTACTTTTGTAACAAACAAACAACAATAATAAGAACAATGAAGCCGTGCGTCGCATCTGTGCAAGAACAGGTCGCTGCTTAGCAAAATGCTGTGACTTTAGACGCAGCTATCTTCAACAGCGCTGATTTTCAGCAACTATCTCCCAAATGACGTAATGACGTCCCATTAGGTAACGTCTTCACGCGTACGTTTGTGTAAGTTTCGGCCACGCTAAATTTGCCAAAGATGTAAACAACATGGCCGCTCGAAATTGAATGAAATCGATATACCTACAAGAACATTTATTTTATGTAATGTTTGTTTTCCTCTAGTTAGCTCGGAGATTTAGACGAGTTTGAGTTTGAGTTTGACTTACTAAGGGGTTTCGTATTACCCAGTAACTGGGTTGTGGAGGTCAGATAGGCAGTCGCCCCATATAAAATACTGGTATTCAGCTGCATCCGGTTAGACTGGAACCCGACCCCAACATACTTGGAAAAGGCTAGGCAGATGATGATGATGTCTTACTTACATAATTTTTAAAATATTTAACACACCTTACTTTTTACAGTGGGTACTAACTTAAATGACTAATGAACTATACAAATAAATGCAAATATTGTGTATGTACGTTTGCATGTTACCATAATCAAAAACCTGTTACTAAACTTAATCATTAGAAATCAAATTTTGTTAGTATTGTTGAACAATAATAATTAACATTTTGATGACCTCACTAATAAACACACATAAACAAAACTATTGAATCATCAGAACAATATACCGGAGTCCAAATAAGCAGGTACATAAATTATGTCAAACAAACAATAAAGCCGTGTGTCCGTAGCTTTATTCTAAGGGGTGGACAGACAATAGCTTTCCGCGCAAGTGCGTACTCTGCATTACGCCGCTATGGGCCTTTAACAAATTGTAGGTCCTTTTATCGACAAGAAAATTCATGTATCGTCTTACGTCTACTTTATACGCAATTGGTTTTATGGTTGACTATCTGAGCCCGCGGCTTTGTTCGCGTGCATGACGGAAAAAGTTTTTTTTTTTTTTTTTGCGCGGAACACTAATCCTTTTACTGAAATAAAAGTAGCCTATCTTACTCTTTATTACATCAGCTATATGACAGTGAAAGTCCCGTCAAAATCGGTCCAGCCGTTTCAGAGATTAGCCGGAACAAACAGACAGACTTACAAAAATGGTAAAAAATGTTATTTTGGTATAGTATGTAACAGTGTATACATCCATATGCATTTAGTAAAAAGCGGTTATTTTAATATTACAAACCGACACACCAATTTTATTTATTTTTATAGATGTATAGATGTTTAAGAGGTAGCCAAAGCTTTCACTGCTGCAAAAATATTTTGTTTGCAGCCGTTTTTGTGGAAACAAAATGACGCTTGCTAAAGATGATGACGACCTTTTTCAAATAGAGTTTTGTGGACTTTCTTCTCCTTTGTATAGTGGTGACCTTTACGCCCCGATAGGCGTCGTGTACCACCAGCTTTACCGACCTCAGTATATGCAATTGAAAAACCCGCGGGGCAATTTATTGCGTAACACATTATCAATCGGAATCGGTTTCATTTTGACAGTTCAACAACATTCATTGCATTATTTACGTGTTGAACAGATTTTTTTTTTCAAACTTACGAAGCAATGGATTAGCAATTTGCTTCAAAATGATTCTGATTCTAATTGATAGTGTGTTACGCAATTAGGGTGCTGTTTGTTGTGATGTTGTAAAAAAATATGTTACAACAATAATGTCTAAAAATTAAAAGCGCTACACGTGTATGTACATAACTAATAATTAATTATTTAAATTACTAGCTAGATAAGTTCGACACTCCTTCAAAAGAACGTTCCCACAAATTAGTATTCAATCATTTTAAATTATAATTTCTATAATGTTTTTAGGGTAACCACTTTGATTAAAAGTTGTCCAGTGGACTGTACACTCTTGTCAAGTGTTCACTCGACAGATAAATGTATTAGTCCAGTTAATAGGAGCAGACAGGCGTGAGATTCGGGTGGCCCGTTTGTGTTAAAATTACACTTGGGTTCCACTAGCCCGAGCGTTGGAATTCGAAGGATTTTATTGCGTCTGACCTTTTTATTTCCAACTAGCTTTCCCGCGACTTTGTCCGCGTGACATTTCTTGTTGTGTCACACTAATATTATAATGGCGAAAGTTTGTGAGTGTGTTTGTATGTTTGTTACTTCTTCACGCACAAACGGCTGGACCAATTTTGGTAAAATTTAGTATGGAGGTAGCTGACACCCTAGGTTAACACATAGAATTCATTTTATCCCGATATTACCACGGCATCGACACTTATGCGGGTGAAAACGTGGGGCGCTGCTAGTAATAATATAAAACCCTTGATAATTCTGTAGCTACTAATAACTAGTGAAAGAATTTTTGGAATCAGACCGGTTGTTCCAAATAATACCTCCTACATAAAACCTACAAATTTTTGCTCTTTATAATATTAGTATATAAGCAGAAAACATTGACTTACTGTTTTTCTATACCCTTCTGTGGGACGCAAAACAATTTATGGAATAATTATAATTATATTAATAACAGTTGTCGGGTAGATTCTGGCTGTTCATTAGCAGAATAACCTTTCAGAGCACCCACATTTGCAGACGTAATTACTAAACTCATTCTTAGCTTCGACCGTGAAGATCACAATTTGACATTTATGTGGGTGGTATACAACTATGTAATTGTCATTTAGGATTACACGACAAAATGTTCTCATTTGAAATCCATACCTACTAACTATGTAAGAATGTACAGTCAACAAAAGAGATAAGTATACAGGATCGTCGGATATAGTTGAAGTTTTTGAGATGTTCTCGGATAAAATTGAATTTAATCAATAGAAAACCAACAGCTCATTTATCAAATTAAATTTCAGTCGACAAAATCCATCAGTTTCTTACAAAACTTCAACTATATGCGACGATCCTGCATACTTATTTCTTTTGTTGAGTGTACATCGTTATTAACGTTAATACTTTTTTTAACACACATACTACATCAGGAAGCGCGTTCGTCTACTCGCGTAGTAAAACTCGACCTTAACCAAGTCCGTAGCCCCCTCATAGGTAGCAGTTGTACGTATTCAATTTCATAGTGGTTTTGGAGCCTTTCGTGGGGCGCGTTAGGTAAATTAACGGACGCGTTGAAACACTGGGACGATGATTAGTATCAATTATACTACACGTCAACTACTCTTTTTGGTTTTACGTAATGTTATGTGCGCGTATGTGGAACTGTTGGTAGGAGGGGAACTTTAGGGTTGTCAAAAATGTAGCGTATTTTTTTTAAAGTGAAACTTCTTTACGCACGCTTGACTTGGGGAGTAAGCTGGCGGACGCGTTACGAAAAGTGTGATCGGGCGAGGCGATCGGGAGTTAAGCAGTGCGCGCGCACAATTTCTTTCTCTCTTCTTCTCATAGCCAAATACGTTTGAAGTTTCACTTCAGTCGTGAGGTCATAAGCACACTCGGTTTTTTTTGTCTGGTGCGGTTGTCAGTTTTGTATTTTATTCTGAACTAGCGGCCCGCCCCAGCTTTGCACGGGTGCAATATTTTTTTCGAATTTCCGAAATTTTCTTTCATACAAACCTTTTCCTGGCAATACCAAATACAACAAAAAAATATATACAATTTGGTGCAATAGTGGCGCTGCCACCGGCGACGCCGTGGAAGGCAATGTTTTGGGCCAACAAGATCTAAAATACAGTCGTTCCAGCGACATGAAGTTTTTTTTTTTTTTATTTATCTGTCACCTTTTTAACCTTCTGTAAAAGGACAGCAATCTATCATATTCATTTATACAGGGTGAAATTGAACACATGCGACAAATCGAAATGGGAGATTGTACTCGTCATTATGAACAACTTTTACTATGGGACCAAACCTGAAATCGCGAAAAAAAAAACAGCTGTTCCCTACATTTATGTTCGCATAACTCGCCAAAATGTAGGGAACAGCTGATTTTTTTTTCGCGATTTCAGGTTTGGTCCCATAGTAAAAGTTGTTCATAATGATGAGTATAATCTCCCATTTCGATTTGTCGCATGTGTTCAATTTCACCCTGTATAGGTTATTGGACGATTTCTTAATATTATAGTTACTTAGTAGTATACATTATATTTAACTTACTTATTAGCTAATAGGCTAGATTGTAATGTGAATGACTGTGATGATACTTTATAACGTATTCACGTTGACTGCCAGAAAACAGACACAATAGAAAATCTATTGTTCGCGGTCAACATTGACAGCGGTGGCAGTCAATGGCTTAAAAAAAAATATAGGTTAATAGTATCAATAGTTAATCAAAATTGCAAGTGATCGGGATAAAACCAGAAACTTGTTCTATTTTCGATGAAGTAACTGGTAATGAACGGACAGTCGGCTTGAAGCAAAGTGGATCTAACAATAGTCTGTTAAAAAGCTATAGATGAAAAAGACTGAATTACGTTTGAAATCAAAAGTACGTGCTGGATTAAAAGTGAATTAGGCAGGACGTACCTAACTAAGTAGAACTATATTCTGACTTCACCATATTTTATTTTATTTATTTATTTTTATTTATTTATTTCTCTCATAAAGGTACATTGTTACATTAGTGTGTATATACAATTTTGTCTTAGTTATGCTAGAACCATTGTGAGAGCTGGAGTCTGAACTAGGTTCGGACTAAGACTCGTAGAATCACTATGTAAATACAGGGAACATAGAAAAACTATACAAGATGGCAGGAACATCAGGATTCAGTACAGACGCCAGCACATAAAGCTACCCAAACTGTCAAATTTTTCCAATCAACCTTGAACCTTATGCTATAGCGATAAAGTTGTAAATCTATTAAAGAAATTTGACATACTGTAGTAGCTTGATGTGCTGGCGTCTGTACATGATTCCTCCATTCATGACTCCTGCGTTGAAAATTTTTGTCGTGTAAAGGCAACGGTGTGCGTTTTGGGGCGATGGATGGAAGTAAATAATAAATGTGTTTCCCCAATAAAATAATATAATATCATTAATTTAACCTAAAGAAATTCGTAGAAACTAATAAAAGTGACATTCTTCTTGTTAAAAATGTAAGGTAATGTAAAACTAAAGTAGACGCGCCTGTCTTTTGCGCTCCTCGATTGCGCAAGCTTCTGAAATCTTTCAACCTTCTTCTGTAATACGTCGGTTGCATAATATGTGTATGCACTTGCACACATATGCGAGGAGTTAACATCTCGGTTATTTAAAAAAAAAATTGCTCTGCCACACGTATCGACCGCGTGGGTATTGCGCTTTTCTATCAAACAACTGTTTTTTTTTTATAATCGACGAAAAATTTCTACGCTAGATCTAGAATTACGTCCTGAATTCACGGTTTCAGTTTGCGCATCGACGTTCCTGCCACCCTGTATTCTAAACTTGGCTTATTTTGAATTTAGAAAAAAGAAAAAGTCAACCCACCTCGGATTTAAAAATCTTTAAATACTTCTGGACAGTATTTTATTTTAGAACTTTTCCTACAACCGAGATTCGGCTAACCTATATTTTATTTATTCAATCTATCTTGTTCTTAATTGCACAGCCAAAGAAATGGTCTATAAATTTTCAGGAGAAGTGACTGGAGTTATTTAGTGGGCAATTTCTTACCAGCAAAATTAGTAGAATTGCTTTTAGACAATACAATTTACTTTAACATCTCTTTATGGCCTTAAATGTCATGGAAGTTTAGTTAGACAGTATCGTTAGGTTTTAAAATGAATTCATTTGTTTTCTTGAACTAAGTTGATACAGATTCTGCAAGGCAAAAAATAGTGAGAACAGCAGTGACCCAGTAATAACGGCCGCGACTGACGAGTTGTAGGTCGTAGGTTCGAACCCGGACAAACGCTTTACTTTGTGTTAATTATTCCATCACCACTGCTCTCAAAACGGCGAAGGAAAACATCGTGATGAAACCGGCATGTTCTAAATAGAACCAAAAGAAGACATGTGACATCTACCAACCCGCACTGGGCCCGCGTGGATTACAGCCCATTGCAATCCCTCTCACCGAGAGGAGGCCTGTGGGTAACCTTATAGGCTGATTATGCTAAACAATAGTATCATCTATAGTCCGGCTTTTCTAAATTTGCCAAATATGTAAACAACAATGGCCGCTCGAAATTGAATAAAATCGATATACAAGAATATTTATTTGTTTACTCCGAGCTAACTAGACGAAAACAAACATTACTTAAAATAAATATTCTTGTATTTCGATTTTATTCAATTTCGGCCATTGTTGTTTACATCTTTGGCAAATTTAGAAAAGCCGGACTATAGATGATACTCTTGTTTAGCATAGCATAATCACCCTATAATATTCCCACAGCTGAAACACAGGCCTCCTTTCGGTGAGAGGGAATGCAATGTGCCGTAATCTACCACGCGGGCCCAGTGCGAGTTGGTAGGTGTCACGTGTCTTCGATTTTTTGGTTCTAAAACATGCCGGTTTGCCATAAATAGTAATTGCCGGCCGGACTTTACATTATTATCATCAAACCACTTTTCCCTGAAGGGTTAAGCAGAGGTTTACAGATATGCCTATAGTATACAGATATTAACATAACAAATAAAGATATCATCACATACCAGCATAACTTCCGATATCCATCTCAGAAACCAACAAAGACGCCGCCTAATGAAACCATTCCATCCACTACAAATTCGTTCTAAGCGTTACAAATAACGTAACCGAATGAAAAGCGGCTTATAAATGTTATTCAACTATAAATCCGAGCTAGTATGATGTCCACGTCACACGACTGATGTCTTGCGCAAGTAGGTAGGTATATAAGTACAAATGAATTGATTCCCGTCAACTCTGCTTAGTAATCCGATTAAGCTGAAGAGAGATGTAACGGGAATGTCTGCCTACGGAATTACTTTGATTTTGTTAGTAGTACCTACCTTAAGTACTGGTATGTGGCTGTAGACTTTATTATGTAGCAATCGGATTTTCTAGTACTTGCATCGAAAATTATGGCTTAGGGAGAATTTTACCAATGAAACTAAACGCGTTCCGTACATATAAACCGCGATCAAGAGCTGTCAGTGTCAAAATTGTTGTAGAATGTTGACACTGACAGCAAGAACTGAACGCGAACTCATTTCTAAACTGCGTTCGGGAGAATGCGGTTTTGAAATAGTGATCGAGTTCAGTTTCATTGGTGAAATTTGCACTTAATGTAGCTAAAACTAATTCTGAAGATAAGGTTGGTTCAAGACGGCTGGAAACTAAATAAAATATTTAAGCCTGCTTGAAAAACGTTCTAAATGTTTAGCACTAACAAATTCGTAGAGACCAATCGCCATTGGTCTGAACATTTTGTTCTGAGTAGATGTTAAACCAAGCCTTAGCTTGATTTAACTGGCCGGTTTACTGTCTGTTTAACTTCAAAGTTTAACCCATATATGCCCAGAACTTTTTTTATCACCGATTTTTTTAATTTTTACGTAAGTTAAGTATATGTGGTCAATATGCATTAACAGTGACGGCGTAATTTTGGTCGTTATCGACCCTATGGGCATATATGGGTTAACGGTGTTCTTTACAAAGTTATGATGAAACCAGTGTGGAACTACTGGTAGTCCTACGTTAATTCGAACATCTGTGTAAAGTGTAAAGTTAAATCTTGATCCTACAATACAATATCAAGATATTTCCTACCGTCAAAATTCTAAAAATGTCAATATCATATTCCATAGTATCCATTTACAAACTCCCAGTTATGAAAGGCGTTACACTGTAGCTCTAACGACACTTGAGTATCGAATTTGTGGTTAGAATATTGGCCACTAACAAAAAAAAAAGCAATCCGAGTTGACAACTGGCCTAATATGACCGATGACATTTCTGAATCGGCGACCGCAACGAAACCTGTATATAATTAAAATAATTTTGACAATCCATTTCATTCTCGGATTATCGTAAGGTGGACAAGTTATCAATTCATTAGTTGAATGTCTGTACTTGTAAATGAAAACCGAACAAAATGTTTTTCACACCTGGTGTCCTGTATCATTTATATATTAACGGTTTTATGAAATAATAAGGAAGAATTTAAAACTTTATGTTATTGAAAAATATTTAATCATTCAATAGCAATCCGAAAAGAAACATCTTATCGAGTTAAAAAGAAAGTAAGTAACAGAATTAAATATCTGGTTTCTATACGGATCAAACAGATCCCTTATCTTAATGGTTTGGGGAAAATTGCAATAAGATATACACACACACAAACACACACTAATAAATTATATTTTTAATTTTATTTTTATTATTTATTTTATTATATTTTTATTTTTAATTTAGGCACATTACCTATAATTTTGTAAGTATTACTTAAACTATGTTAGTATAATTACTTAAGACAAAAACATAAACAAATTAGGAATAATTATAACAATAATACATCGACAAATAATGACTTTCCAATTTACTACAATCCATGATTGATATTCCCCAGTGCTATTTCCAAAATGTTTCACACGAACCAAAAACCGCAGATGAGCAGATAAAATCTTGTCACGTTTGGTGGACTGTCAAAATTGTGCTCAATTTGCGTTCGGTTTGATTCAATGTATAGACAGCTATCCGCCTAATTAAATAGGTTCATCACAAAAAGGCAATAAGCGGTTTTGAGCCAGTGAACTGGTGTTCACTGGATCAAAACCGCATATTGCCTTTTTAGAATATTACGAGAATTGCCCTTCTGGTGAGGGGCAATTCACGTAATTTTAAGAACGTTCACAGTCTGATCTCAGTGTCAACCTGTAAAAAACACCTCTTATTTCCCTAGATTTTTGACATTGATTGTCGCTGAATGAGATTGCGACTAGATTTTGAACAGGAATTTTGACTAGATTTTTTAAATTACGGAATTGACCTTCTGGTTTTGTTTTGTTTATTATATTGGATACTAGCTGTGCCTGCGATGTCGCTCGCGTGGATGTCGGAAAAAAATAGGGATCCCTTCTTTTCGCATAATGTTCTTTGTCCTAATATACTTCGGCATAACGATTTTGGCACAATTTGTTTTGGCATAATAATACTTCGGCATAATTTTTTTAGGCATACATTTTATGTTGGCATAATCATCTTAAAGACTAATTTGTTTTGGCATAAATTTGATTCGCATAACGTTAGTAGGCCTAATGACTATTAGCATAACGTTAGTAGGCCTAATGACTATTAGCATAATAATATTTAGGCATACAATTAATATAATTTATACATAACATTATGTAACTTAAGCGATTTTTCAATCGCGAGATAACTTTTATCTGAAGAAAAAACGACATTCCGATTTTCAATACTCCGAATTATTTCCGTTACCGTTACCGCACCCGAACACAACGAACGCAATAGACGACGTAGGATGCAAGAGCGAGCGAAGGGCACCCCGAGGTTCGGTTTGGTTAGGTTACTTTAAACCCTTTACACAGAAATAGGGGCCCCGCGAAGCGGGACTCCGTCGACATAGGATGCAAGAGCGAGCGATGGGCACCCCGAGGTTCGGTTTGGTTAGGTTACTTTAAACCCTTTACACAGAAATAGGGGCCCCGCGAAGCGGGGCTCCGTCGACATAGGATGCAAGAACGACCGAAGGGCACCCCGAGGTTCGGTTTGGTTAGGTTACTTTAAACCCTTTGCTCAGAAATAGGGGCCCCGCGAAGCGGGGCTCCGTCGACATAGGATGCAAGAGCGAGCGCTTGAATGCTGCATGCTGCATGCTTGCTTGCATGCTGCATGCTTGCTTGTTTGCTGCATGCTTGCTTGCATGCTGTATTCTTGCTTGCTTCATGCTTTCTACAGCGAAAAAATAAAAATATGTTTTAATATCATTATGCGTAAATAAATTTATGCTTTAGGATATTATGCTTAAAAAAGTTATGCTTTAGAACTTTATGCTTAATAAATTTATGCTTTACAATATTATGCTTAATCATTATTATGGTTAGAGAAATTATGCTTAAAAAAATTATGCGTAAGCTGTTATGCGTAATTATATTATGCGAAAATATAATTATGCCAAACAAAGTTATGCTAAGTTATATTAGGTCTTAAAATTTTATGCAAATGGATAGGGAACCAAAAAAATAATGTGTCTTTACTAATTATTTTTCTCAAATAAAAATAGTCTACGAATAAGTTACTCCATATAACATCAGCTATCTGCCAGTGAAAGTCTCGTCAAAATCGGTCTAGCCGTTTCGGAGATAAGTCGGAGCAAACAGACAGACAGACCAACAAACAAGTATTATTATTATTAGCAAATAACTGTTATTTTGATATTACAAATATACTTCCATTTTATTAATTTGTATACATGAAAGTTGGATGGACATTCAAATAAAAAGGTAAGAACAGAAAATAACACCACAGTTTCAAAGCCAAAAGCCTCTTTCTAAGTAAAACTTAAAAAAAAATAACTTTCTCCTCTATTAAAAAAAACATAGCTTTGAAAAGGTGCATATTAAATAAATTAATTTTGACAAAATAACAAGCATTTTAAAGTGAACCAACAATAAAATGAAAGCTGTGTTGTTTTTACTACTTAATTTTAATTTGAAACAGCGTTCTTGTGGATGCTAACAATGATATTAGAACACAGGACAAAGCGTGGTGACAAATTAGTTTATTGTTAGTGAAAAGTACTACGTAAATTAAGATAATGTTGTATTTACTTTTATTATAAACAGCTCCTGCCCGCGACTTCGTTCGCGTGTATAAATAGTTACC
Organism: Amphipoea lucens; assembly: GCA_947508005.1. Taxonomy (NCBI): domain Eukaryota; kingdom Metazoa; phylum Arthropoda; class Insecta; order Lepidoptera; family Noctuidae; genus Amphipoea; species Amphipoea lucens. Next base: position 6,944,836 of record OX382368.1, on the reverse strand, counting down.
CCCTTTACTGATAAACGTTTTGTAAAGCGTGTGTATACAGGGTGAAATTGAAAACATGCGACAAATCGGAGAGAAATGGGAGATTGTACTCGTCATTATGAAAAACTTTTACTATGGGACCAAGCCTGAAATCGCGAATAAAAAATCAGCTGTTCCCTACATTTATGTTCGCAAAACTCGCCAAAATGTAGAGAAGAGCTGATTTTTTTTTCGCGATTTCAGGTTTGGTCCCATAGTAAAAGTTGTTCATAATGATGAGTATAATCTCCCATTTCGATTAGTCGCATGTTTTCAATTTCAACCTGTAGTTACACAAAGCTTTGTCTTCTACTTTCGAAAGTCAAATGACTGACGACTGAAAGAGAGAAATCGGTGTGAAATACGTTTATTAGTTATACTAAAATAACAACCACATTTTTATAAAACTCTCCGTGGCTATTACTTCGTTTTCGCTTAGTGTTCTTCTGATTTTTTTTTCTCGGTTTCTGTTGGTCCTAAATAGCCTTCCTCAAAATTTTTTTTTTAAATCCGACTGGCAGATCCAGAGTTCAGCGCGAAAAAAAAACTCTTCAGCTTTGTTATTAAGACGAGTATATAAATACTGAAGTAATCAATCTTTTAAATGAGAAACGCATTGAGTCCAGTAATAATAATAGAATAGAATGGATTTTTCTTTATTAGAGTAACTAAGACTCAAAACAAAATTATTAGTAAAACTTACGACTATGTTAGTAAGTACAGATACTAAAGAAAAACACAAGAAAAAACGGTTGGTCACCGTTGCGACATCCGATGAGAGACGGCACAACAGTGACCCACGTAAACATAGCCCAGGCGACTCGCAACCATGTTTAACCGGTCAAGCTCCGCGCGTTACCGATCGGTGACGAAACAATAGAAAATCAATTGTGTCTCATTAGCGGAGTTTGACAGATGAAGACACTGTTGGAGCCGCCCCATACCCTGCGCACCAGGGAAGTGCACCTTTCACGCATTGTTGCGTAAAAGCAATCTAATGAAACAGTATAGTAATATGAAGATGAGAAAGACATTGGTAGCACCATTTGTTCACATACCGATGCATAACTTCACTGCAACTTTGTGCTAGTCTCAGCAATTTCACTTTATCAGTATAATCTTACTGAGCTTATACGAATAATTTGTGGGAACGGCATTATCCATGCACATTCGGCTGAAGATATAAACGTAAAGTAGGCCGATCATAAGTGTGAATCACCTTCAGTATAGTCATGCGATGCTATCGAAGAATGCAGTCTACTAGAAGGTGCAGACGAATATGTGGGATATTTGTGACAAAGTGACTGGCAATGTAGGACACGAAACACACAGATATATTCTAAACTTATTCACTAATTTTGATGATAATTTTATCGGCTCCTACTCTTACTGTGTTGAGTGGACTGGTGACGATTTTTAGAGGGAATCATACTTTTTTTGTAAACAAGAGCATCGTTAAAAAAAAAACAAAAGTAAACGTTTATTTTCTAACAGTGATGGATTCAATCAAGGGCTCTTTAAAATTATCATCTCTCAATGTCACCGCAAATTCTTCTGCATCTGTAATATATTTAACATTCACTTCTTTGACAGCACCATTATTACTGTTAAAGTATTTGTAATCATACTCATCTGCAATCTTATCATTCTTATGTTCAATTCCAGCTAGACATAGTTTCGAAACCAATTTCCAGTAGTCAATTTCGCGCGTTTCGTGCCATAGAAACGAACGACCAATAAGCTTAGACCTCACATTCGTCGTACAGCCATAACGTAGGTACTACGTACAAACGACGACATATAAACTATACCATTACCAGTATAAATGGACCTCTCATGGTACACACCATACGGGGTGTAAAAAGACCCATTATGAAGCTGTCATCTAGGTATTCTGTACATCAAACTATGTTCTTCCTTAATTTTTGCACGATCTTTCGTGCAAAAATGATTTTTGGGAAACAACTTTTATTTTTGGTGTGAAAATTCGCTGGTAACACTAGTGCGCAATGTAACGCACGCAAAACATTGTGCTTACGGGTGCAAACAGGATTATGGAAGTACTTATAGTTAAGTTATAACATTGAAAACTTGTTTTCGTAAAAAAAACGTCAATAAAGTTGGAACTTTGACCTAAGATATCTCGTTAACCAGAAGTTTCCCTGGTTTGGTAGGTATGGTTTCCAGTACAAACATATCAGAATAACGGGAAGGACAAGTGACTTTCGGATTCGGTAAGGTTATTTTTACACCCGTTATACCTATGCGAGTTCAGCTTGTACTGGAATAAATAGTTTTATGTATCGTTGTCTGTACCTACAAACGCAGATAACTATGCATTCTCGCGACAATATGTGTACCTATTTCCTTACCTCTGAATAGGTTATTGGAAAATAATATTGAGATATGGCGACAGGTAAATAGTGTTTGTGGAGTCGGTATGCGATTGTGATCTTTAGCGCCGAAATTATTGCTATTGTGCTGTTTAATAAATATAAATTGGAGTTAATTTATTAAGGATGCTCCATATAGAGTATTGAGAAAGGTTAATACTGTATTCCTTTCGTATTAAACTATGTAATTGTTCTGCCCAATAAATCACTTTTTATTGCGTTTCGTAGTTTATGTCTCCATGGCGCCGCATGATGATATTTTAATATAACATCACGCCTTGTTTCATCAAAAGGTTGGGCAGAGGTGTACCTATTGTAGCGGTATCTACAAACGCCATATGCAAACTACGCGTCATACTGACGTCACACAAATGCCTGCATCTCGCAAGCAGAATTTACCGCGCAGCTAGCATATGCAGGGTCCCATTAAAATATATGGATTTTTAACACAGCGCTCAGTAAGTCTGACTAAAGATATCCAAGCAAAAAAAACTGATTAAAGTGATTTTATTTTGACCTAAAATAATAAATTTCCGGCACATTAGTGTATTTTCGTTAGCTGATTGTTTTTCTTGTAGGTAAGTATCCATTCTTATATTTTTTTTACCATCGTCCGTATTTTGGTGGTCTGAGTGATTTCTAAAAGTTTGTCCATCTATTTTAACGGGACCTTAAATACAACGGCCCGACGTGAATTATCGGGCAGTTGCTCTCCAGACAGAACACTTGTCTGGTTGGAGGATCTTCCCTTTCTATGAAGGGTATGTGAACTTTACACCCTGTTCCTCATACCTCTATACTACCTATAGTAAATCCATTTCGCCAGTTATGTTTAGGTAAGTCCTATATAATAGGGGCGAGCCTATTGCCACCAACTGAGTACGCCAAGTCCAGACTCAAGATAGAAAAACCCAGTAACACTCTGCTCAACCTGGGAGTTGAACCCAACACCATTAACTCAAAACGATAACTAGATTAATAGCAAATAGTTGTTTCTAAAACGGAATTAGACTCCCGGATCTAGAGTGAATCATTAAACAACTTTATTACGCTAACTATGTTGTAAAGTTCGATAATGTCGGTAATAAACAGACATATGTATAACCAAACGAGGATCGTCAGACCAGTTTGTAAAAGCTGTATATTTTCACTGATTGATTTTAATTGGTGAACGAATGATTTCACATAAATTAATAGCAATTAATTAATCTTTCTAGATTTAATTGATTAGCAATAATTCATTTGTTAGGGGCTTGTGGCTAAGTAATAACAGCCGCACGGGTCTATCGATCAGGTTAAGCTACGCTTGCCGCGGTTGGTCCATGGATGGGTGACCATCTTTACATACTAAGAATCCTCCGTACCGAGCCACGGAGGGGTCTATGTAGGGCTAACGTCCGCGTGGTTTGCGACCATCCTCCCACCGGGGTCCGGCGTCAAGCAGCCTGCTGTGTTCCGTCGGTGCGTGGGAGTATCAGTGCCTTAGGCATCTTCTGGGCACGCTCGTTCCATCATGGACCTTATTCATCGCTTTCCATCAGGCATGATCGAGGACAAGAGCGGGCCCATTCAGCAATTTAAAAAAAAATAACAAAAATAATTGCACTCTGGCTGAATCCAGCATTTTTCATGTGCGGAATGCAATGGTACTTTAAATGGATTCTCATTTAAATTTCAAATCACACCTGATTATGATCAAACAGTACCCAAACTGTTAGCAGAACTATATACATTAAACGGATCTTGAATTGTCAAACCAACATAAAAGTACTGAACGAGCTTCTGTAAATACATTTTTAATGTGTTTACAAAATTAAAAGCAATTTAAAGGACGTTGCACTCATTTAGTGACCATGACAAAGACGCTGACGCAAATTTTAAATCTGGATTTTAACACCTACCTAACGACGAAAATGGCCGTTCTGTTTATGTTACGGACAAGATTATCTTCATTCCTACCTCGTGTTATAAAGTTAATCTTAATTGAAGAAAGATTTTAAGACAGCCTGCCAAAACTTTTCAAGATAATTTTATTAATCCAATTTCATATACACATTTCGATCGTGTCAGCTCATTATACTTTATCAGATCATTAAGCTTCTACAGTTTTAACGGACTTCGAAAAAGGAGGAGGTTTTGTTACGTATATTAAGCCTCATGATGGTGATAGTAACACTCTGACCTTGAGCTGCCCTTTTTTTTGGTGCGCTGTGGAAATCCTCATGGACTTCCTCCATCGTGGGGGTGACAGAGGGGCATGCCGGACTCTTACCGGCTAAAACCACCGCGGGTTCCACCTCTACCTATAGCCGGGGGTGCGGGATTCACCGCTCCCCCGACAGGCCTCGACCCGCTGTTCCTCCTGGCCTAGCGTAATACGAAGTTTCAATAGAATAAGCTGCCATCTTATACTGGTTTTGGTACCACTGATGTGAGGCCTAAGTAACTGTACATATTTTTTTTTATTATTTCAGAATGGGCCCGCTCTTGACTTCGATCACGCCTGATGGAAAACGATGGATGACGTCTATGATGGAACGAGCGTGCCCAGAAGATGCCTAAGGCACTAGAACTCCCTCCCACGCATCGACGAAACACAGCAGGCTACTTGACGCCGGACTCCGGTGGGAGGGTGGTCGCAAACCAGGCGGGCGTTAGCCCTACCACCGCAAGGGAAGAATTGGCCAGTCAAATAAGGTGTTAGGTGTGACTGTCCAAGATTCTGATAGCTTCATATCGGTTTAACATCTTCCAATATAACAAATTGTATCCACTTATCATTAGACTTGCAGCTTATCCATGACAAAAGTATTAACTTAATTATTGTCCAACAAACTAACAAACATGAATGTTGGTAAAAGAACTGTTGGTGCACCCCTGCTTAACCATTTGGGGAATCATTGGCGTGAATTCATAACATCACAAAAGTCTTCTTCAAATCTTTACTTAGTTATTTATTAAACTTTAAGCACAATAAAAGTACAAAGGCAAACTTAATGCCTAAACATTCGAATCTATATCATCAACATAACGACATGTTACTATTAATACCAAAGCAGGTATTAGCAACATTTTATACTAAATTGCGCGTATACGGACCGCTTATACGTCACAAACATCGCGCCAACACGCGATAGGGCGTGATTCATACGTCCAAGTCGCGTCCAACTTATCGCGCGTTTAATTGGGTGTTACGGGCCTCGTCACTCAAGATAATCCTTTAACGGTTTCGCATTTTGAGATCGAGGTATCAGCTGCTGATAATATTATGTGCGGAGTTCGGAAATCGGGGTTAAATTGAACTTTAACGTTGGTATTGCTTCTTGATGACGTTAATTTAATGTCAAAATTAATTTATCTTATCATCAATTAGGTAATGTGATCTATCTTATCTTGGCATCATAATAGCGGAAAACGAAAACCCCAAATGACAAAATTACCAAACTAAACCCAAAATCTATCAGTAAATGTTCTAGTTACCTATTCAAGTTTTCATTAGCATTAATTAATTAATTAATTCAAGAAATTCAACGTGGCAATGCTGCCAGTCTTCTGGGCACGTTTCCGGATGACAGCGATGCGGACGAGTACTTCAACGCCTCAGTTCTTTGTTTTTTTTTTTTTTATTTGGATAGTAAGCTAGTTAGTCGTTTATTTTAGTATCTAGTGTATATAGTTAGATAGTTAGTAACGTATAATATATAATACTCTGTTTTAAAAAATAAAAATAATAAATAAGTTTTCATTTATTGACCAATTTTACTTTTGTTTTCTTTCTCACAGTAAATAGTCCATTTGCAAATGCGACACGGCGCTGTAATTACTCAGTAAATAGGAGTTCTTGTTTCTGGTAGGCAATTTACAAAACTCACCATAAATTAATAAGCTCTTTCTTCGCAGTTCAAGAAATGCTTGAAGCGATTGCAAACAAGGTTCCTTTGTGGTTAAGAATATTGCAATTCTGGGTAAATAACAACAGTTGTTGGCCTTCCGGGCACTGTCATGTTTTTTATTGTCTAAGCAGCATTAAGGGGATTCCAGGACCTAAACGCAAAAACGCAAGTTTTAGAAGCAATAAAAGTATATGATCGACTACAGTAAACAAAATCAGAAATACATATGATATTCTTCAGGATATATGCTAGGTAGATACTGTTGAAAACACAATACTTACAACTAATATACGACAGAAAACAATCATGAAGATACCTGTAAAAACTTTCTTTTTACAATATAAAACCATACTAATATACATACAATCATTCTGATTTTTTGTCAGATTATTCTACAAGCAACATACTTAAGCACTAGTGTTTTAATTTTTTTGTCCAACCAATAGATTTTTTGTAAATAGATAATTGCTTCATATTTTGCAATACATTACCAGTGTTGTGTCATCGCGCTTCTCTTTCTTTTCTATGCAGTCCGACAGTGACCGCGCCTTAGGTCATGTAGTCCTCTTAAGTCCCATGTCATTGGGGGTGACCCTATTGCCTTCGACGGAGCACAAATATAGGCTGCGGGCAACAGTAGCAACTGAAAGGTTCCTGGTGCCGTATTATGACGGCTTAATGCCATCATGATTCCACTGTAAGAGAGAGACGGAGCTATACATGACCGATAGCATCATCTCTTTTTCGCACTGGAATCTACTTCGTAATACGGCCCCTGATGGAAAAACACAGTAATACTGGACCTGCGAATTGAACCCAGGACATCATAGTCCAGTAGCGCTTGCTACGACTAGACCTAGACCAACGAGAACCTAAACAAAAATATTGATTATATTTTCCATGAATTCTTTCTGTTCTTGATATTGCTCATTTCAAGAAAACCTGTTCATGTGGAGATTTATAGACGATTCCGCCTTGGAGTGCAAATGTGTTGCTGTTCCACAAACGATGGGACACTTAATATCGTGCCCTGCGTGTCCTGTCAGCTGCACGTTACAGGAACTATGGACGCTGGTGATGGCTCTAAACAAGTAGCCGAATTCTGGGCCGAGTACATTTACATTGCTATCGACACGCTAAGAAGAAGAAGATATTGAAGAAACATCGAAGTAAATGTATTTTTCCCAAAATTTTTGTTAAATATGCCAAAGCACTTAGAAAGCGTATTTACGTTAGGAAAGCAAATAAAAGTAGCAGTTACGTCTATGTTTCTCCAAATGAGCGATATGTCTAAAAGAAGACCTCATTTATTATTATGACCTCAATTCCATATTTTTCTCCATAACGAAATGGTTTCCTGCCAAAAAGTAAGTTGAGAAAATGTAGGTCTCTCTCGGAACGGGGTAACCCTATCAACGCGAATCGATAGTAATTGACAACGGGGCCGATTCCTTCTATTACTAGATTTTTTGTTACTTTTAAAGTATTGGGACTTTCCGAGTTTAATTTAATTGCCACTTGATAAAACCATTTCAATGCTTTCTGCTATTTCAAAATCCGAGTATAAATTGAAGGATAGAAAGAATAAAATGTTATTAGTAAATGTCTGAATTTATGATGGAAATTAATAATAGATAATGTTGAGTATTATTAAGCCTTATGAGTAGAGATAAAGGTTATTATTATAAGCTGGGGACAGCTCGGTAAAATTTTACGACTGTATTAATTTTGAATACATTTTACAAAGTGTTCGCGTAGCCATTACCTCGCCAGTTTTCTTCAGATTTATAGTTTGTTAACATCTTTTACTAGCCTTATAAAGGATAACAAAATTGAACATCCCAACAATATCGGATAAGCTATTAATTATTTACAATCAATCATTACAATTTTATAGCGAAGATGTTATATAGTTATACTATAATCTATACCTAATAAGAAAACCGATAAAGTCACATCAAAGTTCGGTGTAAAATATACTGATGTTTATGACAGGCTATAAAGTGATCTTATAGTTTTAAGTTCACCATCCCGGCTAACAAATTGCGTTTTATTAGGGAATGAAGTATTAACGACAGTTGATATACGAGTATATGTATGAGGATGAATAAATGTACAATGTTGAAGGAAACTATCGTTGATCATTTGTTTGGGAGTGTAACTTTGTGGCTTATCCTCGTCCGATGCGGATATTTGAAGTGTGAACTTTTGTATGATAAGATTTTATGAATGTCAAATGTCAACTTATATTCTCCTACAATGTAGGGCATTGTTCAAACTTTGTTTACTACTTCGTCATGTTGGTTTTGGCAATTTTCAACTCTCTCCTACTAAACAAGCTTCAGTGAATGGTTAAAAAAGTAATGCATTGGATTCGAAAGCTCGTTGTAAATCAGAACACTAAAACCAGACCAAATTAAATGACTAAACAAATATGGAAGTTAAATAAAGAGTCATCAAACTTTTTATCAAATATTATTATCGTTCCGCGGCCGCGCGGCCAACCCATCTTCGCGACCGTACCGCTAAATTATACACCAAGGGTCCATAGTACCCCATTACGGAGGAAATGCGCACTAATGCATCTCATTCTCTATTTGTCAAATTATAGACCGCTGCGTAGTAGTAATCTCACGAACAAAGATAATGGCATCGGTGAGAGTGTGTCGTGAGTGGATTTTTGGCTCGTTAAGTGACGGACATCTGATATTTGCAATAGAGGTGAAAGTTCTCGGGTTAGATTACAATAGAAATTAACATGATTGGGGAATTAATTACGAGTTATGAGAGTGATGTAATATTAGAATGGGATGAAAAGAAAAGAAAAAGAAAGAAATAAAATACGTTTATTTGCGGTGAACATGACGCAAAAAAGAACATAAACACAAAAAGAAAAGAAAAAAAGAAGGTAAGGGAAACATGCGTCACATCCACGCAAAACGGCTATCGCTCAGCATAATGCTGCGGCCCTATGCAAGACAGAGCCCCAGCGCTGGCGATGACGGAATCGGGTTTTGTTGTTGATTAGGTAAATATGGTATGACATCATATTTTTCTTTGTAAAGTCAGATTCCATTAGTGCCAGTTATGGTAAGTGAAAAATACAAAGCATACGCACAAAAAATATATAAGTAACGCCCATTAGACAGTGATTTGTGTTGTTATGAATAAACTAACTTATACATACAAAGGAGAAAGGATTTAAATATGAACGTGATATTTCTACTTAATGCCATAATGTCTCATTACATTGTCCATTTATGTCCGCAATCATAATAGGTCCGCTTAGAAAGCGTTCACCGTGTACAGGCTATCACGTAAAGGTTACTTTTAAAAATACAATGAACTACCGTTTACATTTACATACAAAAGGTAATCAGATAATTTATATTTAGTCTTGAATTACTTTTGATCTATTTGGTGATTATGTACAATTGTACAGACAGCACATTAAGTTACCCGAAACTGTCAAAGTTCCCCAATCAACTTTGAACCTTATGCTTTAGTAATAAAGTTGAAAATCTATTAAAGAAATTTGACAGATTGTAGTAGCTTAATGTGCTGGTGTCTGTACCTACCTACTTATAGGAACTCCGTACTTGTAGCAGGCAAAAAAAAGTAAATAAAAAGTAATACCTACTACAAATAGACTTTTAAAGATTGCCTTGAACGTGCAGGGAAAATTTTATTGATAAAAATAATAGCTTCTTAACTACAGCAACAAAACTACATAAATGCACATGGAAAATAGTACACGCCTATCATCGTATTATTTATCCCATTATTTCCCTTAATTACTCAAAAAAAAGGGGCGAAATCGACTGTACCACAACCATTAGCATACAAACAGTACTACCGAAGATATACGAGATAAATTGTCAAGATAACGCAGCGGTGAAAGAAGCACAGGCTGGAGTAATTACTAGTCGGCCGCGTCTAGGTGTAAAAGACCGCGTAAATCGCTTCGCGCGGATAAAATTTCCCGTCATCATTTGCAAGGTTGGGTGTTACAACTGTCATAATTTTATGCGGTTGCGAAGTGTGGTTGCGCGTTATTAGTGTTTGAAATTAATTTTATTATACCGGTAATAACTTTAGACAAGTACATGGAATCTAATTTAGTTGCGAAGCAATTTATTCTTGTTCCTTTAGATTAAGTTTTGTTGTGTTATTTAAATGCAAATGTCTTTACAGGTACCTACACACGACATTCGCTGTGAAAGACAACCGTATCTACAATACGTACAAGTTTTTTTCAAATACGTTTATATTATAATTATGCTAGTCTTTGTTACTTAAGTAGTTTTTAAAAGATTGGGCACGTTATCAAAGACAATAAAAAAAATTCAATATGAAAAATAACATTTTATTTGAAATTTCAACTCAGTATTATAAGAAAAAGTGGTTTTAATTCAGTTTGCAAGATTTGATCAATACATATTAACCCCCTTACTAATAAACATAATATATCAGATGAATAGTCACCGATTTCTCTCTTTCAGTCGTCAGTAATTTGACTTTCGAAAGAAGAAGACAAAGCATTGTGTACTTTACTATAACTAGCTGTATAGTTTCTGTATGCTATACAACGTTTATAGTAAGGGGGTTACTAACTAACAAGGGAAGTTAAATAAAAGCTTATAAAAACTACGGTAGGTACTTACTGCTTCAGTAACAGTGGGCAGGGCGGGGCACATTGCTCGCAGAACGGATGGCCGATGGGGCCGAAAGGTTCTGGAGTGGCGACCGCGTACCGGAAGGCGCAGCGTTGGAAGTCCCCCACAAGGTAAACCTTTGAACTTGTGAAGACCGCGGGAATCCGCTGGATGCGAGAAGCATAAGATCTATGCCCAGCTGTGGACGTCTTTCGGCTATAATAATGATGATAACTTACTGCTTGTTTTATACAGCTCCTGTGTTCTTAGTCTTGCACATTTTTTTTATCGTAATAAAATTTAAAAGCTTAATCGGACTCCTATAAAGATTCCTTCTTGACAGCTCCTTACAGAGAGAGGTGGAAAGAGAGTAGAGAGGCCTTTACCCAGCAGTGGGACACGGATGCCAAAAAAAAAAAAGTTCAACCTTCAATCAGTTCGCGAGTTATGTAACACGACACCCGTAAACAGAGGGGCAATTCTCGTAATTTTAAGAACGTTCACAGTCTGATCTCAGTCTCAATCTGTCAAAAAATACTTCTAATTTCCCTACATTTTGACAAGTTTTTGACATTTGTTTGTCGCTGAGATGAGACTGCGACTAGATTTTGAACGTTTTAAATTAAGAGAATTGGCCTTCAGATAGTGTATCAGACTAGCTCACGTTAAATAGAAATTTAATTAATTAAGAAAATTAGGTACCTTAATGCTAATAACGAAAGGGAATCGTGTTTCGTCTCGGTGGATAATAAGATGATGGTAGTAAGGTGAGATGGGGTGAAACCTAAATATACGTACGTAAATCGTAAAGCTGTGTTGGAAATTCTGGCGAATAGAGGTAAGTATTTAAAGATTTGAGGAGAATTTAAGATTGATGGAGATAGAACACTGAACGCCACATGGATGAAAAATATTAAAGATCACAATTTTAACTTACAGGTCACACCACAGCCAGGGGCAATTCCCGTAATTTTAAGAACGTTCACAGTGTAATTTCAATCTTTCAAAAGTTCCACTAATTTGCCTACATTTTTGACAAGTTTTTGACATTGATTGTCGCTGAGATGAGATTGATACTAGATTTTGAAAGTTTTAGTTACGGAAATTGGCCTGCAGGTTTATATTTAGTTATATAAACCATACACACACATACTCGTTGATATTAGATATATTAATCGGAAGTATTAAAGGTTTTTCATCTGTGCATAGCATTTTTTAGGTCTTAATAATGTACTTTCCGAGATCATTCATCGCTAAATAGTCGACAAATTATCATAGAACAAATTTTTTGACCACATCATAGGCAACATATAATGATCGTCTTCCGTTGTTTTGAGCTCGATAGTAAACTTGTTAAAATAAAATACTACATCATAAAAACTGTGCGCTGATCTGAAGGTCATCAATAAATTAATTGTGACCGGAAAAGGGGTGTTTCCCGTATCACCATCAGCCGTCCACACCAGTGGAAACAGACATGTGTTTTTAAATCCTACTTGTAGATAACGGGTTTGAAACCTGTCATTATTTGTGCATTATTGCGAACGCGATACCAACTACTGCGTTACTGCGGTTACATGTTAATTAAATTCTTATTGTCTCTCTTCACATGCCGAAAAAGGATCGCTTTGTTTGCCATATTTTCGTGAAGCTTAACTAATAATTTGAAATGACAAAATATGAAACTGTGAACATTTCTTAAATTAATGATGACGATTCAAGACTTCTTTCTTCTAAGCTTTGATTGAATACGATGAAGAACTTCTATAACATGATTTCAAATTATCAGTTGAACATCACAAAAATATGGCAAACAAAGCGATACTTTTTTTCGGCACGTGAAGAGAGACAATTAGAATTTAATTAACATTAGTAACGAAGAGTTTAGTATCGCGTTCGAGAGTATAAAAGCTAGTTTGAATTGTTTTAGTTTTTCCCCACTTTGATTGGGTCAAAATGGGCATACTTAATTCTGGCAAAATGTCAATCAATCTCAATAATAATCAATTAAAATTTTTTTATTGGATTTTTTTTTCCATTTAAAATTTTTCAAATCATTTTGTCCATCATCATTTACAGGGCTCCATTGAACTAAGTTAACAGATTTGCCCTTGTATTCCCAAAGGTACGTGATTCACCTGAAAAAAATTCGCTGTCATCTTGGTGATTTGATTTCTCAACCTCCAAGCATCCTTCACAATCTCCTTACATCAATATATTACAAAAACACATGCATAAAATAAAATCCCTAACATAACAGGCCGTCTTTACAAGCTCACGGACGTTAGAAAGAGTAATCAAAATAAAATTATATTTATTCGAAGTGATAGTCTTGGATTCGGTTCCGGTCTTAATGGGCGCTCGGCAGGTGGTGGCGCGTGGAGACGAAGAAATATTACACAGTATGGTGTCAGACTACTGGGTGGGGTTCCGTAGTTATGCGTGTTTGATTGAATGAGCATGGTGATAATGCTCTTGTTAAATTGTTTAAAGTGGATGTGAAGATTAAGCATAAGGAAAAGTTTGGAAAGGAAACTAAGATTCTTGCAATTTTATACGCGATTATTTTAGGGCGTAAGAAAGACGATATATTACTCTATACTAGTATAGGTAAATCAAATTGAACCGCTGTTTGTTGGTAAGCGCATTATTTGAGAACGGCAAGACAAATTTTTGTTCTTTTAAAGGTCATCAGCGTATAGTCGGAATAAAGTTTATAGGGAAAGAAAAATTGGAAAGTTAAGTAAAAAATAAGTAACTGAAAATCCTTTTTTCTATGGCGTTTTTGTACAAATTATTGAAATTTGGACAGGAGAACGTCTGTCGGGTCAACTAGATAAAATAAACAATGGTTGTCAAGAGTTTATTAATGTAGATTGTTAAAGTATTATAAAAGGGAAACATTAACACCTTAATTGGGTTAACTTTTCTTTACATAATACAATATTAAAAGCTGAAAGAACAAAATGCAAACGAGAAAGGCAAAACACTCATTTTATCAATTACTCTAAGGATAATTTTCGGTAGTCTAAAAATTATGACTCTAGAAGTCCAGGCTCACTATAGGAATTGGATAACGAACCAACAGTAACCAAACCGAATACATTTATTAACAACAAGAAAGGAACCCTAATAAAGTAGTCGATTCACTCAACGTCGACGCCGAGTGTGACCGATTTGACATCACGCCAACGACACCTGCGGAGTACGTTTGTTTTACTTGCATTTACACCAGCTGCCCAATTTATGTGCCCCTGGTACATTACAACTGGTATTAGTACATTAATGACTGTACGATTTTCATAATATTTCGTATGTTTTATGTTTTTCCATGTACATATTTTAATATTCGGGAATATATTGTACGAATTTGAAATATTTCAGATATTATTGTCGCTATTTGTGTCGAAACTGTGTTGATATTTTTGATAATGGTGAGATGATTAGCTTATCATGTGTAAACAGTAGACATGATTTATACTATTTCAATAAAGTAATGGTTGCTGTAACCGTAACATCGATGTGTAGACTTGGCTATACATTCGTTTGGACTACATGGTCTCGACTATGAATAGAACCTGCCTGTATGGTAGTAGACTAATCATTATTACCAGGATTGATACCAGAAGCCTATTATATAGTGTCGAATCTGTCGAATGGACTGTTTACGCCAATATCCACCTGATTGCTTCCCGTTGTAATATGTGGAAAAGATCAATACTTAATAAGGACCAGGCATGGGTCAACGTCTTAACAAGTTAGATACAATAGTTAAACAATCAACATGAATCATTTGTGATTCATGGGGACAAGGAACGGGATAATTATGATTTCATTGATGATTGAACCGATAATGTATAAGATTCAGGTACCTACATAATTGAATAATTATTTAAATTAATTCGTAGCCATTTACATTTTTTGGTCTGATTAGCAGAATTATCTCTGAACATTTATCGGAAATTCCTTCAATAAATTGCCGTAGCGAAACTAAAGCCTTTAAAGATCACTTACAATTGTGTGCAGTTGTGAAATATCCCGTTAAACTTACAAATCGTCCAACTTTAATAATCATCTCAAAAATGTAACCAACTTACAAAGGTCTCTGCTAACTGAATGACTTCGAATGTTCCAGCAAAGATTTTAAATGTGTGGAAGTTTAGGTTAGACTGGTGTCATTATGACATCCATAACATGCAATCAGTCAAGTTCATTATAAACAAACGACTGGGATTAATACAAGCAACGTCACGGTTACTTGTTTATACAAAATGTATAATAAACATCAAAAATTATGTGGCTGTTCACCATATTTAAATTTTTACGCTTTAAATTAATGAAGTATATTAACGACGGACGCTACTTAAAAAGGGTCAATTATATAAAAGTTTTTAACACAAATATTTCTATTCACATACAAATTTAGGCCTAATTAACACTATAGTGTCATTATTATTAATAGCGAATCAAAATTCATTATGAATAAGAAATTAGGCAAAAGTCACCATTGAAAAAAGAACCGCTTGTGTGAATTGACGCTTAATTACGTTTATCAAACTGCCGTTTTAGCTTTTAAAAATGAATATTAAATCTACCGAGTACGTGAAACTTCACTTATCTCTGTATAAACAGCCGACTCTGTCGTAAAAACGTCTGTGAATAAGCTTAAACATTCAAATTGCTGCTTGTACTAAGTTTATGTATGGAATAAGTACCGGATTTTCTTTAGGGTGTTAAGCTTTTTCCCTGTAAAATACTTGTTAATGTTTAAATACTTAATATACCGACTTCCTTTCGTGAGGTATGTGAAAATAACACACAATAAATAACACAATACATATAGTAATCACGTTTTGCTGTGGGTTGGGTAGGCGACCACCATACTAGCCCTCAAGCACAGCATCAAGCCCGGCGGCATTAGTGTTTATAGGCCGACCGTTTAACTGAGACGTTGCCTGAGGTAGCAGCGCGGTGCGAGAGGGGTGTGGTGACGTGATGCGAGAGCTCAGTGTTTCGTCGACTTGTGACAACTATCCTCAGGCAACGTCTCTCAGGCAGCGGTCGGCCTATAGTCCAGTGTACTGATTTAAGTACCTATCTCAAAAGAGTCACAAATTGACGAATCACTGAACTCTCGCCTCACGTCCAGCCACCCTCCCGCACCGCGCTGCTACCTCAGGCAACGTCTCAGTTAAGCGGTCGGCCTATAGGTCGGTAAAAGTACTGTGTGGGTGTACTATAGGTACACTTCTGCCCAATCCTTCGGAAAAACATGGCGTGATGTTATGTGTCGTCATGTTATGACGTCGTGTCATGCATGTTTAAGTACTGAATATTTTATGGTGGCTTACTCGACATCTGATTAATCTGAGCTTTATTAAGCAGTTAATGCGAGTACTCTTCTTCTTCGTGTTTAGTATAATTTAATGCAGATCGCGTATCAGCAAGAGTAGTGTGGGATACACCTCAGCTCGATAGACCGACGACCTTAAAAAAGGTGGCTGGGGCAGACTGGATGCGGAAGGTGGAGGACAGAGTGTTGTGGCGCAATGGACTGCAATATGCTGATTTGAATGCAATGCTGACTGAGCAATTCATAATTATAAATTACATTCTAGAATCAGCAACCTGTGGATTTAGCTATAATAAATAAAACCCTTATGGATGTTGTAACGATTCGGTAGGCTGTGCCTAAGTATAATCGCTTTAAGGATTAGTTTCTTGTTGTAACATCAGATGAAATAGGGTGCTCTATACTAAGCCATATCGTCCCTAGAGAAACCATACACCCAGAATATTCGATAAATATAATAAAAAAAACAAACCAGCCACCTACACAATACAACTCATTTACAAGGAAAACACAAATGAAACAGTTAACTAACGCAACAAAAAGGAATAAACGAATGAATTGGCACGTCGTTACAGGCCCCCACACCTATTTGGCATTACGAAAAATATGTCTTGTTGCATGCGACCAATTGCAAGTCACGCCCTATCCCCTTTTGAGTCAACGATCGAAAATTATGACCTGTTAGGGTGATGTCAGGGAAATATTGTGTTACAGGTCTGGCTTTATACGTTTTATGGCTCAACCATTATATTTTTTTAATGTTGTTCTTTATGTGACCGCAGTTATACCAATTTTTTAATGCTGCGTTTTATTATTTGATGTTAATATCCCATTTTAGAAGATTTGTTGTGCAAAATATAAGTCCCGCTAAGTTCAGGCCGACGATTTTTTAAAACAATACTCTCTAAGGCCGTATTTCGGCCATTGCGGCCAATCTCAACGGAGACTAGGCTCCGGCGCCGGAGATATGTATAATAGTGCACAAAGTGTGTGCGCAGATTCATTTTAAAATTACCATGTAAATCAAAGTAGACAAAAATTTAACGAGAGCGCACATTATGATCATGATATTAATTCTGCTCTAAGCAAAATATCATGTAAAAAGTTTCAACGACATGAGACTTTGGCAGAACCCATTCATCATGCTGAGTGGAAGCCTTCTTGTCACAGTCATGACGTGCAGCCGTCGACTATTTCTGTTTTGTGCTCGTGATTATATATCTATGTATTTTGTTTTTATTTTTTCTTATTATTAGAATTAATAATCTATTTGTATGCACGTGTTTCTGTGACAAATAAACCTATTTTTATTTCTTTTTTCTTTCATCAAAATATTATATTCCAATCCGCTCTGATAACCGCGGTTCCCCCTTAACATGCACACAGCCTTAACGATTTAGCCTCACGCCCGCACTCTTGAGACCAACTAGAAAACGCTAACAAGCCATTCATACAGTTTTTTCCATAAACAAGTTACGCAAAATAAAGAAACAACCCTCTAATGACTTATATAATTATTCATAATTGGACACTTAGGCGATTTAGTTCGAGCGGAGTTTGTTTAGGCGCTAATTTAGAACGCAAATTTGTACACATTTGCATTTTTGATTTGGATTATTATTGGTTTCGTAATGTTTGTCAGCGGTTTGTCTAATAAATAATAATTTGGAATATTTGAAAACGGTTATAGAACGTCGTTTATGTGACATTTAAATCTTTGCATTTGTATTCCGTATTGAAACGGTGGCAATTCATTTCGATACTGATAATGTTGAAGACATTTCTCATACACAACATTTAACACCTAGGTCAGAGTTTAAGACATTCTTAGATATAGTAATATGTAAATTGATCTGATAATGCAAAACACTACCTACTCGTCCTTATCATCATAAGCCCTTTATAAAACTAAAAACAAAACAAAAGATAGCTGGACTCTAACCAGAAACATTTAGTCAGATATCAAGACATATTGCAAACCAGCATTGCGGAACACAGTAGATTTATTAACATCGGCTCAACTGTGGCAAAATTATCTCTCATCGCTGATATATTAATAATAATGATCCGGTATTAATACGTCTGGCTACGGATCTAATGGTGCGTGTCTTCAGAAGCCCTGTAGCGTATCGTCTTGGGAGTACATACTATATGTTGCTTTGAGATTTCTCCTGTCATCAATCATTGTTTGGATCTGTTTTGAGGATAATTATGTAGTTTACGGGCGAAGTTTTGAGTGTAAGGAGACGTGAAAGAGCTTTGGATTTTATAGTACCTTCAAATACGTGTAAGCATAGTTCCTCCAGAGGTTGTTGACTACAAAATGCACACATATTTATTTCGCTCTAGTGAACAGAAATAGTTTCTCATTTTAATATTCGCAAGTACGTATCCCGTACTCCCAATATTTTAAACACACATGACCAATTCTAATCATGTGATTGCCAACCTTTAAACTGATCCCGGCTTACTGCGCCCCAGGTAACATTCAGACATTAAACAAATTGAAAACGCCCGATACTGCAGCCCTTTCGAATTTTAGTACTGATTGACAATTCGCCCTTGCTTATGGAGCCAACTTATATTTCCCATGAGCCTCGGGCTGTTTCATGGTGATCACCCCTTTGAAACAGTAAACATATGCCTATAATCCGACACTGTTCTGTCCCTTTCTGACTTCTAAGAAATAAGGGAGATGGTTGTCAAGTTATTGCCAGGTAGTTTCGACTTGGATAATGTGGTACGGGGGCTGGACGTACAAACATATTCCCTTGTCTCCCCATATGCGGTGAATTCGACCCTAAAGTTCTAGGCTCCCCTAATAAGCTGTCGCGTCTCACCTTAGGGTAGTGCGATGTCGTTTTAGGCAAAGATTAGTCTGGTTGAGATATGAAATGGAAAATTGATGGGGAAGTAAGAATGATTGATGATAAAAATTATAAGACAGTTTTTGGTGCAATGCAAATATTGCAAGCCTACAATGTGTATAGTCCCTACAGTCGTTGCGGTGATGATTGGTTCGAGGCTGCTGTTTACATAGGATGGTTTTCGGCGGCGATAATGTTGATGATTATAAATGAGTTACCTACAGAAAGTCAACAAGATGGTCATGTCTAGATGTCCTATATCGATCTTTTGAAGATAGGCTCATGGCTCAGAATGCGGCTCAAAAACATAAATCAACAAACAAGGCATCTAGAGACTTGTAATCACCTTACATAGTACTACATTCGTCGGATCTACCACCAACATGTTCTTTGGCCGCAGTAGAGGTGAGGTCACGTGATTAATGTGCGGGGGGCGCCGTGACGGACGATAAACGTAGCACCGTCTGATCATCAACAAGTTGCAAATTAATATTGCGCAAGTCTGCCTGATGTTTATGAGAATATACTAGGGGTATATGTTTGTAATTTATGAATTTAAGACGACAGTCTTGGCGTAGACGGTAAATGATGTAGGTGTGAATATGAGCTTTAATATTGCGTGGGACAAAGGACTTTAATTTGATGGTTGTTTTGTGTTTGACAATAATTTGGACTGTGATCATCAATCTGTTTTCCTCAATGATAGTGGTAGCCGTTCCTTTACAATAATAACGCTTTTTCATGTGCCTCTTGACTTTTCACTATATGGTAATATTATACCACCCATGGACTCCACGAAGCGACAGGTTCGACCTAGTGTGGAGTTCATAAGCAAAATGCTTCCTTTGCATCTTATTTTTGTTTCTTTTTTTTTGTAAACCTAGCTAATAATGTAGACTATAAGGGTATGTAACCACTGTTTTTGGCAAATAAACATTATCTATCTAATCTGCGTTTGCGATTTCTTTGCCAAAAATGTAAACAAATAAGAATTAATGGAAAAATAAATTTAATTTCTACACAATAAAGTTCAGTTTACGCTACAAATTCAAACATTTTTATAACTTTTTCACTCTGAAATCAACCTACTTTTTATTGAAATAAAGTTGATATTTGTTTAACTAGAAATAGGGTGAGGGTGCGCAGTACTGCGCACTTTGACTATCGTCGTTCATTGTAATTGTTGTTGGGAACTCTAATTTTTGTAATTGCGTTCATCGGCTGAAAGATGATGAAGAATCTGAGTCAATATTGTTTTATTTTATCTAACAATCCGACCTTCAAACAAACTGTCGATATACATCTATACAACCACACAATAGATACTTTAAAGATATGCAATTAAATGCAATTGTTCCTCTTACAAAATTATCTCAATCAACACCGTATCTTTTTAATTCCTTACAACCTTTTTGCGTGCGACCGCACTGTTCTTTTTATCAACGCCTTACTAATTAACCCGTTGATGCTATCTTGGACCATCTAACCTACTCTCGTCAACTTTTTTCAATCTTCACACGTCAAAATATCTAGCGCTATCTAACCGATCGGTGTGACGTAGACCGTCAGCGTTTCTCGAATACAATGTAACAAGTTGAAACATGGTAGATAGCATCGGCAAAAACGGAATAGGATTAGATATATTAGTTCCTGTTTGGCTCGAGCTAAAGTTTGGAACGGTATTATTCAAGGCGATAATTCTCATTTTTCTTGAGAAACATAGAAAAATTTTGGAAGGTTTGTTGGGAAGGAAACTTGATTATTTTGTAACTTGCCAAAATATGTATCGTGTTTTTGATACCAGCTGCTTGTATGGATAAAAAAGTTAATTCAAAAAGTGGAGTGCTTAACTTAACTACTTTGGTTTTAAACGAGAATGTTACATCCACATAAGTACGCTTCGACCCCATTTTCAACAATGTTTTCGTACCGTAACAATTAAACTACATTTGTACAGTTTGAACAGAGACTATTAAGAAAAAAATATTGACGTGCAGAACAAAAATGTGCCGGCGGAACAGCGCACTAAAAACAAATGCCCGCGTAAAGTGGCCAGGCGACTGCGCGGGCGCCGTTTCTTTGACGTTAAAATGCTCTCGCGGTACCCGAGCGTTCGAAATAACGAGCTTGAAGGAAACCGGAGGATTTCTTAGTAAAGTTAACAATCTCACATCTGTGATACTTTAGCCAGGTACATTTACTTACTCCAAGTGTTTGACTGATATTCTCTTAAAGGAGTATTAAATTACAATCAGGGAACAACCGTGTTTATCAAGCGACCCTTTACTTTGTAGTCGAGAAATTAAATTGAAGTAATTTCGGGAAAAAGTTCTTAATTGAAGGGGTATTTATTTCAAAGGGATTATCTGTAAACACCTGAACTCGTGTGAACAAACTTACCTCATGTTTCTTATTTTTTTTTAAATCATTTTTGCAATTAGCAAGTCAGGGTTTGGTTTGATATTTCGTGATAATCATTGTCATTCAATAGGGTTATATAAACTTAGAAGGTTTGTATGGATGATTTTAATGATTATAGTTCTGCAAATACATCTGTCATACTTGTTACAGTCGCGAATCATATTTTGTTCTATATAGAACCTACCATTGCTCTGCAAATTGCAAAAAAATGTAAGAAAATTTAAATTTAGCGGGCAACCCTGCGCTTGCCGCTTAAATATTTTTGAGCACAAAAATTTAAAAAGTAGAAAATCTTCAGAAATTTTTTAGAAATTGCAATACCTATTCGTTCGATGAACTGAGAAAATAAGGTATCCACTAATCTATTATTTTCTTGTTAACACCAATACCTCTACCTCTACTACTTAAAAGATCAAATCAATGAACCTATTTCATAATATAGGCGAATTGTTTACATTTTGTTAAAAAAAAAAACAAACATTGCATTCTTTACCATTGCTACTCCTAACTTCCTTGAAAACACACGCAAATCCAATCCAACGCAAATAAAAGCCAAAGCAACAAAAAAAACATTGAAAGCTAACGAAGCATTTGAACATACTAAAACATTAGAAGTCCCATTGTAAAAAATAACGCGTCCCGTAAAGAGTATGCCTTCATCACGACATCCTGTAACATAAAACATTTTCCTACATAATGAAAGGTAATTTATGCGAAACAGAAAAGTATCTGTCTTCGACTTGAATAATACTGCTAGGAAAGAGACCACACAAACACTGGATATGTTAGTTAGCTAGAACGTAACTGTGCCAGGGAATGGGAATTTGGTTAGCTAATTAATTATTACGTAGTACTAACGTTGTATGTGGCTCGTCTTGTAATAGGTATATTAAGATGTGGTCTTGGTGTTATTAGGTTCATAGATTTTATGTTAAGGCTCGGTGTTGAATAGCTGTTATAATAGTGAGCAGTCTTGAGGATTCATTCTTGTACACCAAAAGCTTAGGTATCCTCAATATATCTAAATATGATATAAAATAATTAATAAATGGCCACAGAATGTCTCTATTGTAAACTTTGCACTCTGTTAAACGTGAACCTAACAAAGAAAAAGTTTTCATTGCAAAATAATTATATATGCCGTCGCTTACTTTGTATAATTTATTTCATCACCACTCAAAAACGGTGAAGGAAAAAATCGTGAGGAAAGGCATGCCCTAGAACCGAAAATTCGAAGACTTCTGACATCTTCCAACCCGCACTAGGCCCGAGTGGTGGATTACGTCCTGTTCCTCTCACAGAGAGGAGACCTGTATCCTAGCAGTGGGAACGTTTATAGGCTTACTATGCATATGCCATCAGGTTTAATATCACTGATAAAATGTTATTAAAGTTGCATTTTATCTATTAAAAACACCATATATTCTACAGTCATTGCAATATCTGGACTCTCAATTCAAAAATCATTTCCTTATAAAACGCAAACAAAGGATCTTCTTATACTGTTCAAATCTATGATTATTAATTCATCAAGTCTTTGTGTCTAGTGCTAGGCTTCATCCAATCACCTCCTGTTTGTATCTTTAAGTGGCCTTTGTAAATTATGTTCTATATGCCCACTGGACCAACTGTTGTAGTTGCTAGTATTACTAAGAACATTATTCTTTAAGCATAATATTTACTGCCCTCGAGAGGATTATATCTACTCGCAAAACAATTCCCAAATAAAGTAACACTAAAAAATAATATATTATACTTACTCGTAAAAGAGCCGTGGTGTCCCAGTGGTAACAGCCCTGAAATACGAGTCGTAGGTCGTGGGTTTGAACCCAGGTAGGCGCTTGTGTAAATAATGTAAAAACATTGCTCCAAAAACGGTGAAGGATAACATCATGGAACCACAAATTTGAATACATGTGACATCTACCAACCCGCACTGGGCCCGCGTGGTAGACTACAGCCCACTCCCTCTCGAAGAGGTTTTTGTCCCAGAAGTGGGAACATTATAATGATTATATTTCTAATAAATAATATCGGACCCAGAAGGCTATAATAAAATACTCTTCTTTATAAACGAAATGATTAGATAAATATCTTGACGGAATAGAATAACCCAAACTCAAGTAGTTTCTAATTCAATTCAGTTTTCTTTGACCCAAGGCTGAGCTTAGACATATGGATAAAATACATTTCGAAATTTATGCCGCCACCCTTACTCCATTTCTGCTTATTACTGCTAGCTAGAACATCCCAAAATAAACGTCCTCAAAATACAGAACACTAGTTGCTCCAGTTCCACCAAAATTTCATCAGCAGACAAACCTTCGTCTAACCTAAGTTTATCAAGAAGTCACCTGTTATTTACTCTAGGCACGAGAAGTGTTTCCGTAGAGTATGCAAGCATATTTGCATTTCATTACCGCACCTCCGCTAGTTTGCTTTGTTTATAGCACTAGAGATATGCGGCACCGCTTACTTACTCCCTACATAATTTATTTTACCCACCCGCACGGAGATCAAAGAGGTTTGTGTTAAGAACGTGTGGAAATTTTATGAGTCTTATTTTAGCAGTGGTTTTGTTAATTGCATGAGTTTCGTCAATAGGCTTGGTTATTAAGGAAATTGTTGAGGAAGTCATTTTGACGACATTGTATTATTTATAACTGCTGAAGCTATGAAGCCCACCTTCATAGCTTCACCAGCTAAAGTCCGTTAAAGAAAAATAAGTTAAATAATCACGACTTGAAAGAGAATTTAAGTAAAATACTGCGACATATTTTGTCGTCTATTTTAATAATAATTCAATCTATATCAATACTTGGCAAGATAAAGACGTTTCAGTAAATCGTAATACACATGGTACGAGAATTGAACAAAGGGAATTCTTTTACTTATGAAATTATCTTTACCTACTTTCGCTCGCTCTGCCAATAAGCTTTGTACTTTATCGAGGTACCTTTACATTGTGACAGTTTTACTGAAATAGCTATAGTAAGGAACGAGAAAGAATATTACAGATTCAATAATCTGGATTATGTAATCCCTTATCTTGCTTCCAGAGACCGTCGAATCAGTATTAGCATAAGAGCATTTTCAATCGGAATGATCTCTAGAAAGAATTTTCTAGACTCAACTTATAAAGGCGATATTGGATTTTGATACGAATTTATCGAAAACGCCTCAGCGGTGTCAAAGCGCCCCTCAGGCGATATCAAAAAATTATATCAGAACTTTATCGTCAATGTAAAGCCGAGTGCGCAATCCCGTTGACTGATGGCTAATGACAAATCAATGAATCTTACGAATTAAATTTTATATACTTGGAAAGTGCCCTTGGGATTTAAAAAATCTGGATTGAAGTTTGAAAGAACGATTTATTTAGTAGTTATATAATACCCAACTGTGTCAAAGCCGCGAAAAGGTAGGCATTTACCTCATCTCGCTGATATTGTAAATGCAAAGGGTTTGTTGTGAATATTTGTGACGTTGCGATTTTATTCAATCAAATGCTGATCGGAGCTAGATAAAGTTTTGAAGGTGCTGGTTTTTGATCTTTCAAAAATTTGTCTTTGATCAGTTCGAAAAGAAAATAAATTAAAACCGCGAATGCTTTTTAGTAAATACATGCTTCATCCATCCACACACACATTTAGAATATCCTGCAGGATGTTGGATAGTTTAGTACATTGTGAGCAAAATTCACATACAATTAAAAAACTTTTACAATAATAACCGTGACGCCATAAAACCCATTACTCCCGTATCGGATAGCTAGTGTAAATGGACACGAGCCCACTTCAAAAACAGCGAGGGCCCGAATCCGCGCAGCACGGTCTAACGCTATTTCACGGCGAGTATGTCACGCATGCATATTTCATTGTAGACTACAACAGACGGACTTCGTCGTGGGAAATCAAGCGCTTGTAGCCATAGATTATAGAGAAATGTTTGACGTAATTATTTGTTATTTATTGGCGTGTGTACGGGGAGTGTTCGATTGCGAATAGGGGTTAGTATATTAATTAGGCGGTGTTAAAATTTGCGGAAGTTAGGTAGTATATTAGAAACGGATTAGGCCATTTTGCAATGGATAATTTTAGTCATGAAATCAGTGTTAGGTTCCCTAACTTTAGTTTTGAACATTGTAAAGGTTAGTTTCCATTCGACTTTTCAGTTAACATGATAATATTCCTCCTTCAGGTAACTAAGATTTACCAATACTTTTAAAATTTTTTAGGTGTCTTATGTATTTATTTAAAAAAAGCACAGCCACATCACGTACATTAAACATATGCAAGAATAATATTAATAAATAGAGGACTAATTTACATGACAATTACGGCGTACATAGCATTGATTATATATCTTACTGCCTTGAAAAATATACTAAGCTAAACTAAAACTAATATAAAATAAAACAGACTAAAGTAATTATTGAGATAGGTAATAAACATGCAGTTAGATACACTTCTGCTTAACCCTTCGAGGAATGCAGGCGCGATGTTATGTGTGTGTGTCTTATATCCAAATGGATAAGAGCACTTTTTGTTTGTGAGTTATGCGCTTTAACACGCTAACTAATTACTAACACGCTATGGGCCTGCGATGCCTGCTAATAAAAGATTTTTATTTATTTAAAGGACACCATTAATGAAGACGTTAAGAACGGTGTTGACGCATTAGATTCTAATGCAGTCAATTGTTTTACATACAATACATTCCAAATTATTATTTGAAACCATATCCAAATAGAAATTTTATGGTACCTCATTATCAAACACGATTAAATTTATAATAGGTGGTGATATAGGTTAGGTTATACAATCTTGATTCTATAATATTGAAATGTGTATCGACATATAGTAGTATACAACATCTGACAACATGAACCGTATCTTGACATACCTACCCACTGCTCCGTTTGACCATCCGAGCGATCATCAAGATGAACCAACTGACCTATTTACTGAAGCGTGGAAAATTCACGGTATATCTGTATCAGAGACTTGTCTTGCAAATAAAACAATCTATATGCATGTATTGGTCATGCTGGTAGATATCGAATTCACAATATTGAAGTAACTTGCAAAGGAATTGAAGATAAGAGCTAAGAGTCCAATCTTAGAGGAGGACTTTGAAATTGTCTGGCTTCGGTAACATCTGTACTTAGAAGAAGTATATGGTAACTTTACGTATATACGTTTCTAAAGGAAGATAGGGACTGCTGAGCTTACCAACTAAGTACTCAATACCATCAAAGATGCGGAATGTGGTAAATAATTCTGAATGCTGTTGTAGCATTTATTAGGAATATATATCTACATAGTGTCATGTTTCAGCATACAAGATGAATTCAATAGAATATAAATTACTATGGACATCTCAGTTGTTATTCAGATATCCTCTTCAATATCCTATTGAATGAAATATCTCACATTAATAAATACGACACATTTATTCAAATATATTGAAATAAGCCGACGAGTATATAGAAACCAGTTCACTACAAATCCATTTATTTAGTTGTTTAGTAAACATAAAGCTTGTACATAAACCGCAGTGTTAGCTCAAAGCCATTAGTCAATTACCTATCATAGATTAGCACATCAGTGCTCGCGAGATTAATGACCTAACTCCACAGCACTCAAGTTTAGTACGTGAATAGTGCACGAATTTACTGCTTATTTCAAACGGGACGATTAATTTGGTGATGAATAGATATTAAGTGGATTGATCCACGAGTATAGGTACGTATTGTTACACCCAGTGCCTGGTATAGTGACTGGTTGAGCATTATCACCATGGTGTGAGCTTTTCTCATAAAGCTCACGGTGAGAAAGAAAGGCTACTCGCTGTAATTAATAATAGTAATTTATCACTTATAGGGCTGATTTTTTCAATGTCAGAAGTCATAATTGGATAAAAAAAAAATCTGTTTGTTTTTGGATTTTTCAATGCAAAAACTGTCAAACGTTTATTCTACGGATAAAAGATATCTGAGGTTAGAAAAATCAGCCCCTAATCAAATCTACCTTACTAATATTTTCAACAGGTAAATTTTTGTATCGCACAACACAGGGAGGTTTGGAAGAAATAAGGGGAGGCCTTTGCCCAGCAGTGAGACACAACAAAGCCACAGAAATAAAACAAGAAAATTCCCGCAGATGAAGTCGCAGGCAGAAACTAGTAATATTATATTTTAGATTGTAACAAATTGTTGAAAAGTTATAATATTCTCCTTCAAATATTAGACGCTGTTACTTCGGTATCCATGTTTCCTTACACTCCCTTCATATCGGTATCTATCATCAACATAAGAGCGTGCAAACACCAGGTTCCAACCCCATAACAGTCGATAAGACACGGCAAAGTACGTGAAAAGAGAAAGTGATAATAGAACCTCTGCCACAGCGATCAGCCGACCCATCGCGAAGGGTTTTGGGGGGAAAATGTCAGCACACAGAATCAATTTCCTGACATCCAAAAAGTTTTCGTGATAAGGATATTGCAGTCCCACAAACTAAACGTATTGTCCACAAAGGGCTTATAAATACATCACACTAATATTATAAAGGCGAAATTTTGTGAGTGTGTGTGTGTGTGTGTGTTTATATGTTTGTTACTTCTTCACGCTCAAACGGCTGGACCAATTTTGATGAAATTTTGTGTGGATGTAGCTGATGCTACAGCCTATATTATACGCTACTTTTTATTCCGACATTCCCACGAGATCGACACTTATGCGGGTGAAACCGCGGGACGCAGCTAGTAGATATATAAATACAGACTCCGAGTCCGTATTTCCGCCCTGTTTCTTGGAAAATTCCTAATGGAAACATCCAATGGCACTTTTTCCACCTGTGAAGGAAACCTAGGACCTCACGTACAACGGTCGCGGTTGCATCCACTATAACAAGCCAGTCACATATAGAGTTAGAAATTACTGGAACCATTGTATTTATGGTAGAAACGCGGGTCCTTTGAAGTGTGTAATGTTTTCTCGTTAACTATTGACACGAGCAATCAATTATTACTGAATCAGGTCTCTTACTTACATTACGCCGCACACACCATACTACGCCGTTTATTGAATGCAATGTTGTTTCAAAAGCTTTGATTTCCTAAAGAAACGGTGAAAGGTCATACAATAATGGCGGTTATACAATACAAAGCGTTTTTTGACATCTGAATCACACTAACATTATAATGGCGAAAGTTTGTGAGTGTGTTTGTATGTTTGTTACTTTTTCACGCACAAACGGCTGAACGAATTTGGATGAATTTTAGCACACAGATAGTTTATAACCAGGATTAATACACAGGATACTTTTTATCCTGATATTCCTACGGGATAGACACTTACGTGAGTGAAACCGCGGGGCGCTGCTAGTATAAAATACTGGTGAAAACGTAGTTTTTGCCAGCGTGTTATAAATACGTCACTACGTGCTGCTTGAGTCATCATCTGCCTAGTCTTTTCCTAACTATGTTGGGGTAGGCTTCCAGTCTAACCGGATGCAGCTGAATACCAGTTTTTACATGGAGCGACTGCCATTCTGTCCTCCACAACCCAGTTACTGGGTAATACGATACCTCTTGGCAAGACTGGTTGTCAGACTTTCGGGTTTCTGACTATCCGTAACGACTATCAAAGATCCACGAATGACAGCCGGAATCAATGGCAACGGTTTAACGTGCTTTCCGAGGCACGAAGGGGTCTCGGTATGTAAAGATTGTCAATTGGTCACCTATCCACAGACCAACCGCGGCAAGCGTAGCTTAACCTGATCGATCGACCTGTGCGGCTGTTATTATTTAGCCACGGGCCCCTGATGCTTGAGTAAAGAAGTAGAATGGGCCTAGCAGGAGCGCGCGGAATGAACGTAGGTAACGTATTTACGAATGATTTTTTTAAATTGGCAATGTTCGTTTCGCACATAACATTTACTTAGCTCAAGACTAACCCCCTTATTCATAATCCTATTTTATCTCTATTTTAGCTAAAATAGGTTTATAGAACGTTTGTCTTTATCTGTCACGTTGTCATTTCTGTGTGTAAGAAAAAGACAAACCCCATTTTAACTAAAATAGGTTTGATAAGTTTTATGAATAAGGGGGTTTATCTATATCTTTATCTATGAGTCCTTATAACAATTTTTTACCGTTTTTGTTTTTATTTTGTTTAAATTTTTATCAAGCAGTGACGGATTTATAACACGTTGGCTTATCATTTCAAAAATCGTACGAATTTATTTTACATCTATGGATACATAGGTTTCTGTTCGACAGAAATTGACCCAGTTTTGAATCACACACACACACAATAGACATTGTTCCACTGTTCACACTATTTCTTACACAATACATTACTTACTAAAGCATTCGAGCGTGAATCATGATAAATCTTTACCTGACTGTAGACATATTTTCATCTTTATTTCTAGCCGATCGATTGACAATCACTTTGAGGGTGTCTTTTTTGATTGATTGAGAAAAGCCAATAGCTATAATATAGAGTATCTTCCTGTATAGTTCTTTTTATAATATTTTTGTACGTCTAAGGTCAGTGGAACTATAAAAATTAGTCCAATTATCTTGGTTATTTTGGCATCATAAACGTTATCTACTAATTTATTCTTCATCGCATGGGCTGACTATCCTTCAACTTCGTTAATTTAATTGACTGGTTGAAAGAATTTCTCGTGCTATAAAAATATATCAAGTAATACTTTACAAATTAATATCCAGGCCAATAAACATCGAGTTAGGGTACACTTACGAAGAAATGTAATAAAATTATGTATCATGTGAATCGTGATGGAAAACGGCTGGTTCCTGTTCAAAGCGGCAACTTTTCTTTGATATTACTTTATTTGGTTACGTATATATGGGCGAGGATATGTAAAGAGGCTTATTGGGATAAGCCTTTGGGTGGATACGATCCTTAGTGAAAGTGAATAAAAATATATTTTTTGTTATATATTTTGTTACTATTTTATTTGTGAGTTTAAATATGGTGTGGGTTTAAAATGAGGTCACGATTAAGTGACAAGTGTCCGACCACTAGGTCACTACTTTATTTACGTTGAGTTTCCGAGTTATCGCTTTTAACCCTTCTTGCGCCCACGAAAGCTTTTCAATACTAAGCGATCATTGTAGGAGCAGAAGACTTACAATGTAAGTCATTTTTAGAGTTTTGCCTAAATCTCCAGTTTGGTGGGCTTAGAAATTTTCTATTAATAGCTTAACCTGTGTCTTTGTTCTATTTTAGGATTTAAATTGCCCCAAGAATGATTTTATTTAAATTATATCTTACTTTCTTTGTTATTTGAGCAAGTTTTTAATAAACGTAAGCAGATATCTATATAAAAAGGTATATTTTTGTAGAGTAAATCTATATCTGGCCTGACATGCACCCACGTACACAAATTAAAATTAATTTAATCAATTTTATTTTATTGCACGAACGATTGTCATTCGTTCTCTCGGATTACCAAAGATATGTACATACAGCCGGTCGATTCTGTAAAAATCTCACCGTGAAAACTTGCGTGAAGTGAGCTGTCAGTGTCATCCCACTGATGCTAGGGATTGACCAAGCAAACATTTACAATCATAATCGAGATTTTAATAATAGATTTTATGCTAATTCTATTGATCATTTTATATAATTTCAAAGCTAGTATTTTAGTGGTCAAAACATTAATATTATTATTATTTATTTATTTATATATACTTTATTGTACACCACAAAAATAATAATAATAATTACAATCATTAATCATCATTAATCTACATCTTTTTAAGTTAGATTTCTATCGTTAAGAACAAATCTCATATGGAAAAGTGTTTATGGTAGAAATCTAACATAAGGAGATATATTAATGATTCTAATGACTATGATTCTGTAAATACATGTCTATTATAGTCGCAAATCACATTTTGATCAAGATACAACCTGACACTGATCTGCAAATTGCAAAAAACGTAAGAAAATTTAAATTTCGCGGTCTGCCATGTCACATTCACCTTAAGGTGAATGCGCAGTGATAGACCGCGAAATTCAAATTTTCTTACGTTTTTTGCAATTTGCAGGTCAGTGTCAGGTTGTATCTTGATCAAAATTTGATTCGCGACTATAATAGATATGCATTTACAGAATTATAGTCATTAGAATCATTAATACATCTGTTTAAGTTAGATTTCTACCACCAACACTTTTCCATACGAGATTTGTTCTTAACGGTAGAAATCTAACTTAGAAAGATGTATTAATGATTCTAATTATTATAATTCTGTAAATACGTACCTGTTATTGTCGCGAATCATATTTTGATCAAGATACAACCTGACACTGACCTGAAAATTGCAAAAAACGTAAGAAAAATTGAATTTCGCGGGCTACAACTACCCATTCGCCTTAACCGGTCAAGCGGCGCGCGTCGCCCATGATTGGCGAGTGGCGACGAAACCGTAGCCAATGAGCGACGCGCGCGAAGTGATGTTGCCATGGTTACCGTGGAGTGAAATATGGAACATTCCGAATCGCACTGTAATCGATTACAACGTGCTTACACTTTGACCCCAATTATTCTGTATGGTATAAATTACCTATTATTCCCCGCATAATCTTACCATGCCGTACGGTTGTCAAGAGTGGTATTTTGACAGTTCAAACCGGTTTCGTTAAACTAACGTGGCATTTTCGAAATTGTGCTTCCGGCTACAGTCGCCACCTTACCAAAGGATAAGAAATTCGTGGTGTAAAAAAACAAACAAATAAATACTATAATCTAACCGTGAATAAATAATCAAGTGAAATAGTTTTGACTCTCAGCTGCCATAGTGGTGATTTATCTAAATGGGAACGCAAATTATTTATGTGAGAGTTGTGGGCGATGATGGCCTAATTCGGAATGATCCATATTTCACGCAACGCACTGCGCATGCGTGTCAAGCGTCGTAGTCATGCCATTGACGACCATGTACAACTCGTTTATAGAGAGTAGTATATTCCTTGGTGTAGAATGTACATAAGCCTGTACGTATTCGAGTACAGTGACAATAATTAGTTCCTAATTATTTAATGCTGTTAGACATTTTAATGTCTAAATCCAACTGTTTTTGTACATCGAAAAAGTCAATTTAGTCAGCGTACATTTCAGACAATATAATATAATATAAGAAATCGTGCTATGCAAGTATTCAGTGATTGGTGTAATGTTCGTTTTCATAAGTACATAATACGTAAAAGCACATATAGGTTTTTTTTTATATCATCTCTAGATAAACTACACGTACAATATACAAACCTTATACCATAAATATTTAGGCATATTATTAATCTAGTGACGATTGCTGTTAGGACACACAAATTGCATTATTCATGTATACGCATGTTTTGGGCTGTCTAATTTTAGTTTTGCTGTATACTGTTTACACACTGTGTCTACGTTTCTCAGCCAACTCTCCTGTCGCAGATCTGCTGAAAGAAATTACTAAGTAAATGATGAAAGCAGTTCCTCTATCTTTATGTAGTTTACTTTATTATGTATTTAGTGTGTACATAAATAAATATATTACATTTTTTCATTTGTATCGCATTAAAAAAAATTGCTAATACATTTTTTCTACTGAGTCGGCTGCTTCCTGAGGTGCAACTTCTTAATGCCGGGAACGGAGGGACATTGGATGTGTGTCGGCTGCACCCCCACTGCAAAAAGCTGGAAATAATGGTAATAATTTGTTACTAAGTATTTGATTTATTTAATTCCTACACATCAGCACATCTGCAGCTAATGTATTTACTTTCAATAAGAATAGCGCTATGATTTATTAAGAACAGCGTCTGATCAAATAAAATCAATTGAATGGGCCAATATTATTACTATATATTTAGAGCACAACGAGTTTCTACATTTCTTAATTCCATGCTCCGTGCCTGTCTGTGTCCCAATTTATTTGTTCCCTATTGTGTTTATCAAAAATAGTGTGTGAAATAATGAATACTTGCCTCAGACCGCCACGCATGACACAGCCGGGAGCGATGTGATCAAATCAAATAGAGGCAGTGTTCTTTTATTGTCTTCTGTCCCTTTAATGACTTAGCAACTGCAGGGTCGATAAGGCTCATCTGCTGAAAGGTAGAATATATCAGATTAATAAAATTCACTTGCTTTTGTGTGCCTATACTTTTGTGTTTTTATTTTAAGTTATCCTATGTTGTCCCACAGCTGGGCACGGTCTCCCCCATACTTTTCCAGTTTTCCTTATGTTGTGCCTTCTTCGGCCAATTGGTCAGGAACGTGTCAGTGACGACGCCCGCCTTGTCTTCAGGCAACCTTTGTTACTGAGTGACACACATGCCTACGTCTTTTACATTAGTTACATATTATTATCATCAAGTCGGTACTATTTTGGCATACCTGACAGACCACCACTCGTCCTTGCAAAGCTAACCACCTGACTGATCGTCTAATTCATATACCTAATTATGAACAGTAACACAGGAACTGTGGAGTAGGTAGAGTTCATTTTTAAATTAGAAAAACTTTCACCACATGCCAACATTATGTCATATTACTAGGTATCACATTCACCATTATAATATCGTGCTAGCCATTGTCACTGAAAAACTAATTCAAAGTAGGTACTAAGATAAAACTTTCATTTGTTTATTTACAATTATTTATTTTGAAACTGCAGACAAAAAGTTTATTTTGTATCGGAAAGCCCCATAGACAACAGTAGACAGCACATGTTCACCACAGATGATGAATATTAGTTATTCATTTTTTTCTATCGATAAATAGAAAAGTCACTGACAAACTATAATCACAGAATACTTATAATTCAAAGTATGACGACCCACTGACCTAAGTACTAAATTCAAACTAAGAACCAACAGTGTTGTCAAAAATTTTTTGATAAAAGAGACGTTCAATAGATGTATGGGGCTTGGTACTAAAATAATTGAAAATTTAAACAGCTTTCTGAGCTTTATAGGCTGAAAGAGGGTAATTATTTTAATGTCTTATGGCGTTTTTTTTTAAACAAGTGTTGAAAAATAAAATGCTTGCATCATTACATTACATTAATTAAACTACAAACATTATTTATATTTTAGGGTTGGCAGCCCTGTGGCAAATGATGTGACAATGACAATGTCGGTCAGCACCACTGACGTCAGTGGTCAGCACGGCACGGCTGACTGCAAGGAACATATTATTTACTCGCTGACTGACAATGACATTGTCATTTCTCATTGTCAATATCATAGAAATAAGTGGCTATGTACATACTTGTACTTTATTATGTACATGCTTGTGCATTTATTGACGTATTTTCCTACATATAAATACACTACGCCTCGCGGACTTGTACCAGTGGCTATGGTTTTTTTTTTTATTTCAACGTTATTCTGACATTACACTTTTGAACTTTTTTCGACACGTTTTGATATTGCATTGTCATAATAATCAATATTTTTGTCTCAATGTCATGGAGCTGCAACTGAAATTATAATAAAATCTCAAAGTATTAAATAGAAACGGAAACTTCAGCCACATATAAAATAATAATATTGCATAGAATTGAATAATTAGACTATGTGTGTTTTGTTTGCCCTGAATAATTTTTCACTTTTTTACAAAAACGGGCGCCTGAAAAAATCATTTTTAACTATAATCGAGTAACTTAATAAATAAGCTTTCTAATAAGGTACATCACATTAGCGTTTAAAAATCTTCGGAATATTGTACAGACGCCAGCACATCAACCTACCCGAAACTGTCAGATTTTCCCAATCAACTTTGAACCTTATGCTTTAGTGATAATGTTGAAAATCTATTAAAGAAATTTGACAGATTGTAGTAGGTTGATGTGCTGGCGTCTGTACCACTTTTGACCTCTCCTTTATACATAGATTAGTTAAAACCTATGAGGTTTATTTATTAACGATGATTAAAGTGACGTATAAACGTCAAAAATATATAGTTAAACAGCCGCTTATGACTACGTAACTGAAACGTTAATTTATGAATAAACGAGTAAATGTTTACGCTCGACTACGGTTGTGTGTAACGTCCAGTAAGTGACGATCTTTGCCCAATTTATATAATCGAACATTTATCGAAACGTTGAAAAATCGTAAAAATATTTTTCCGTTAATAATAATCCGTAAAACTAACTGTAAAGCTAAAAACAAGCCCATTTTAAATTATAAGGTTGCAGTCGGGTTTTTTTAATTTTTTTAATTGCTTTTGTATTCTGTTTGTATAAAACATCAGCTAACTGGCCATTTAAAATTAATGCAATATCTATGGTAATGAATCTTTTTTCAAAATTGACCCGCTCCGATATCGAGAAATCGGTAACAATTAGTAAAAAGTCATTGTGTCTCACATTAGTGATAGTTGAGCTACTGAAACTATTTAAAAAAATGGCTCGATCATTTATTATTCTATCGGCATTGGAAGAGGCGAACAATGCCGACAACGAAACAAGCCGTCGGCAGGCTCAATTTATAAGAGGCAATATTTTTAACACCAGAGCCGACGACTTTGTTTTATCCTATCGCCTCACAGAAGACTTAATACGACAGCTTGAGGTAGACCTAAGTCCGTATGTAAAGGATTCGACAAGAGGTCTTTCAAGGCGGGTAAAGGTAGGGAAATTAGCAATTTGTTTTCAACAAAAAAAAGTTAACAACTTATAAACTAGCAACAGATGCCCTATTTTTTTCAATTTTTAATTTCAGATTTTATCTGCTCTGTCGTTTTTAGCACACGGCACTTACCAGAGGGCGGTGGGACAACAATCCACAACTTGTTTGTCCCAATCGTCAGTGTCGCGTGCTTTAAGTGAGGTTTTGGATGCCATAACAAAACCATGTCTGGTAAAAAAATATGTGCGTTTTCCTCAAATCAGAGAAGAACGAAATATTTTAAAAACACGGTAAGAATTTGTGTTTGCATATTAAGCAGCTCTCAGGTACCTACCAACATAGATAAATTTGAAACATGCATTAGCAAGTGGTGTTGCTATGGTATATTTTTTTCCCGCCTTTATTTACTTACCTACCTACTTACTGCCTCCAAGGTAAGGTATTTTTTTTTTACTCTCCCGCTGCTGGGCAAAGACC
The DNA here is from genome assembly GCA_947508005.1 of Amphipoea lucens. Classification (NCBI taxonomy): domain Eukaryota; kingdom Metazoa; phylum Arthropoda; class Insecta; order Lepidoptera; family Noctuidae; genus Amphipoea; species Amphipoea lucens. Next base: position 6,908,094 of record OX382368.1, on the reverse strand, counting down.
TCGTTAGGTTTTATGTTAAAATAAATACCTGCAACAGGAATATCTACTTTTGCAGATTTAATGACAAGTTCAAAATGCCGGACTGCATAGGGTGTATCGATGGCACGTACGTAGCAATGATTCGCCCCACTGAAAATGAGGACCGGTATTTTTGCCGTAAAGGTTATCATGCGAGAAATGTTCAGCTGGTAAGTCTCATAGGTATTAATGTAACGTATGCACTTATGAGAGCAAAGGAATGTTTTCTTTGAATAAAATTTTCTATCTACAGTATTAAGAGTACTTTCCCTTGAGGTGGCAATAAAAAGTTCCAACCTATATATACTCTACAGTTACACCTACCAACTGAAAGTCTACAGGAATGTTACAAAATTTAAAAAAAATATACAACAAACCTTTTCTACCGGGTTATAAGATTGCATTTATGTTTTTACTTAAGTTTACTTTTAAAATATTTTTTTACAGGTAACAGACGCTGACCTTAATATTTTACACGTAGATGCCTCCTATGGCGGGGCATCTCATGACAATTTTGTTTTTCAAAACTCAGAGTTAAGGGAGCATTTAGAGGGCTTGGCACAGTCTAATGAAATGACGTACATACTTGGTATGCTTGATTAGCTAAAAGTTTTTATTTACTTCCCACTTATTGTCAGCCAAATACATTATATATTTACACAATTGTTTGAATTACAGGTGATTCCGGATACGCTCAGCGTAATTACATAATGACGCCTGTCGCAGATGCCGAGGAGCAAACACCCGAAGCGTACTATAACAAGCTCCACGGCACGGCTCGCAACAGCGTGGAGCGTGCAATCGGGTTGTTGAAAGGTCGGTTCAGGTGTTTGTTGGTTCATAGAGTGCTGCATTACAATCCAGATACGGTTGGAAAGATTGTGATAGCATGTTGCGTGCTTCACAATATTTGCAATCGTGCTGGATTGCCGGCCCCTGCGATTAGTGGGCGAGGTAATGATACAGACACATTACCTAACCCTGATGGACCACCTGACGATGCTCTTAGGATAGGACGGAATGCCCGGAGCGCCCTCATAAGAAGGTTGTGGGTTTCTCGCTAATATTGTTTATTTTTACTGTACATAATTATTATTTTTACTTTTTATTTCACTTTATTATAAATTTTTTACATACTTACCTATTATTTTATTCTATTTTTATTCGTGTTTTTTATTTTTTTTATTAGAGTGGATACTGTAGCGCTCTTGAATCCACTACCTACCTACTAGAACAGCTGGGCACCGTTAATCAAATGATTATCTTTGTTAGTCACTAATCCGTTACTAAAATCCTGGACGGTGAACTTTAGCGCAAAGGTAATGCCACTGACCCTCCTGGAGGTTCCACTAGCTATATGTGTGGCAGTATGGCATACCTATAAGCTTTATGAAAAGTGAGTGGATTCTTGTTTCGTATGTGTTCGGCCGACCATTTTGGAAATGTTAAAAAAAAAAGTTTGTTCGGGTTACCGCTCTTTTTACTCGACTGCATCGAAGTATTTTTTTTTTTGTTTGTGGGTTTATTTAGAAAAACAATACGTATTTAAATTATGTTAATAAAATTTAATAAAATAAAAAAATGTAAATCGTTATGAATAAATATTTAAGTATACAGGTTGAAATTGAAAACATGCGACAAATCGAAATGCGAGATTTTACTCAACATTATGAACAACTTTTACTATGGGACCGAACCTGAAATCGTGAAAAAAAACAGCTGTTCCCTACATTTATGTTCGCTCGCGAAAAAAAACACTTGTCCCCTACATTTATGTTCGCATAACTCGTCAAAATGTAGGGAACAGCAGATTTTTATTTTTGCGATTTCAGTTTTGGTCCCATAGTATAAGTTGTTCATAATGATGAGTACAATCTCCCATTTCGATTTGTCGCATGTTTTCAATTTCACCCTGTATGAAATCGCAAATAAATATTGTAGTTAATTTAATTAAATTAAGTAAAATATTTATTTGCAATTTCTCGCAAGGTGTTGACGCCGTCTTGGACGGCGTCCGCCATTGCGCGGTTGCTGTCCCCCAAACACCTTAAAGCCGCCGCCATTTCTCGATGCGCCTGAGCAGCGATGAGGTTCGCTTCGGCTTGTTTTTCGTCCAGCGCCAGACGCCTCTCCTCGATCCTCAAAAAATCCTTGGAGATCCCGGTCAATTGAGACCTCCGTTGAGATGGCGGCTGACGATTATGGCTCTCGTGTGTTGTATCTGAAAATAAGTAAAAGTATATCAAAATTCACTTTATTTACCTACCTATAATAAAATTAATACCTCATTTTAAGAACGTAAAATAGAGGAAATAATGTAGTTACTTACTAGCAGACACATGAGCGGGACCACTTGGTCGTGTAGGAGACGGAGCCAATTCCGTTCTGGGTTGGTGGGAAGATTCTGAGTTCTAAAGAACAAAAACGATAGGTTTGTTATATTATTACATACAACATTTTCCTAAACTAAAAATAGGCCAAAGATAACATACTTGTGTTGTTGTATGCCTTCCTCCTTCGGCACTGAGCCCGAGGAGAGGAGACCGGGGACTAACAGGTTCCTAAAATTAAATAGTTACATTGAGTTTTCTTGAATACATTTTGAGATAGGTAGGTACCTAAGTACTTACTTACAATACAATTTAAGAAAAAAAAATAGGCAAAGGCCTCTACATAAAGTATTATTATCTTAAAAATATTAGAATAGCGACTTTTATAAATTAAGATGTACATACAAAACCGTAATAGGCTGGGGTATCTTGACGACTCTGCAATGAAATTATTAAAACATTATAATTAAGTAAAGCTTCTGTGAAGTAAAAGTAATAGGCCATACTGAAAAAAAAAAACTGAACCTACTTACATCAACAATATGGGGCAGGATCGAAACACTGGTGGGCGACGTGACCGTTGCTGTGGCTTCACTAGAGTGCTGTAAAAATAAAAGCATCTTCCAAATATCTTTTAGGACAACTAAGATGGTAAAAAAGTAAAAAAAAAAAACCGTGCCTACATTGACAATATGGGGCAGGATCGAAACACTGGTGGGCGACGTGACCGTTGCTGTGGCTTCACTAGAGTGCTGTAAAAATAAAAGCATCTTCCAAATATCTTTTACGTAACAATGTTAAGACAACGAAGATGGGTGATTACAAAACTCACTTGTATTAGTTCATATCGCAGGTGGCGGTCACCAACAGCGTAGCCTTCGCCGCCCAACAGTTGGAGGATGCGCTCTTCCGTTTCGGTCAGATGTCCGATTTCTTCGACGCCCCCACCAGTCCTTCGTCGGGCAGCGGCGCGTTCCGCAGCTTTTTTTTTTATAGCGATTTTCTTGTCGGTCCAATACTATTTGTTTTTACAAAGTAGGAATAGTTAGTGTTTGCAATAATATTTAGTATTTTGCGAAAGAGAAATAACATGACCATCATTATTATCTATTGCAGCATATGCTTTCCTAATAAAAATCACTAGGTACGCACGGCAGGGCTACACATCAAGCTATACATACCTAACCAGTATAAGCTGACATCTGATAGTTCGAAAAATATATATTACAATGCGAGGTCAGCTAGAACCGGAAATGTAGGTATAGCTTGATGTGTCGGCGTGTGTACTTATGCCTTTGTCGACAGTAAGCAACGTTACACTCATTTAGGTAGTAACCAGCAAGCAATATACTATAAAACTTACTTTCATCCACTGTTTATTGGTTTTGGTGGCTCCCCCTAAACTGTTTAGTCTGGGTACTACCCCCTCCCAGAACTGCTGCATCTTCCTTCTGGCACATGCCGTCTTCAAGTGCCCACGTGCCATTTCGGGGTCTTGTTCCAACAAGTCTACGAGGGCTTGTAGTTGAGCCTCGGTACCATGGCGCGAGCGAAATGAGCTACAAATATTAATAAACGCCACTGGAATTACTTTTGGAATAATTGATGTAAAGACGCCAGCATATCAAGCTTCCCGAAACTGTCAAATTTTCGCAATCAACATAACTTTATACTTTAGCTAAAGTTGAAAATCAATTAAAGAAATTTGATTTGATTTTTTGATTGTAGTAGCTTGATGTGCTAGCGTCTGTTCGTCATAATATTTACCTACCAATTTAAAATGCTTAAGACCTCATATTTATAATAACATTGTACTTACCTCATTTTTGCAGAATTCACTGTTTTATTCACTTTAAGTAAATTTTTAAGATTTTCAAAAGGGCTAATTCGCGCGTCTTGTCAGTTGTCTAACGAAGAAGACATTAAAAAAAAATTCGCGGCTGCTCTTTGGTCGCACCTTCGGTGCAACAAAGTCACAACAGCTCATTTTTAAATTATTTTGTTTGCTATAGTTTTACGTTAATAATCTTATAGTTTACAATTTGGCATACTTACCCCAATTTCGCAGTTTTGCCTATTTGTGACTTTGTTGCACCGAAGGTGCGATTTTATCATCTGTGGTGAACATGTGCTGTCTACTGTTGTCTATGGGGCTTTCCGATACAAAATAAACTTTTTGTCTGCAGTTTCAAAATAAATAATTGTAAATAAACAAATGAAAGTTTTATCTTAGTACCTACTTTGAATTAGTTTTTCAGTGACAATGGCTAGCACGATATTATAATGGTGAATGTGATACCTAGTAATATGACATAATGTTGGCATGTGGTGAAAGTTTTTCTAATTTAAAAATGAACTCTACCTACTCCACAGTTCCTGTGTTACTGTTCATAATTAGGTATATGAATTAGACGATCAGTCAGGTGGTTAGCTTTGCAAGGACGAGTGGTGGTCTGTCAGGTATGCCAAAATAGTACCGACTTGATGATAATAATATGTAACTAATGTAAAAGACGTAGGCATGTGTGTCACTCAGTAACAAAGGTTGCCTGAAGACAAGGCGGGCGTCGTCACTGACAAGTTCCTGACCAATTGGCCGAAGAAGGCACAACATAAGGAAAACTGGAAAAGTATGGGGGAGACCGTGCCCAGCTGTGGGACAACATAGGATAACTTAAAATAAAAACACAAAAGTATAGGCACACAAAAGCAAGTGAATTTTATTAATCTGATATATTCTACCTTTCAGCAGATGAGCCTTATCGACCCTGCAGTTGCTAAGTCATTAAAGGGACAGAAGACAATAAAAGAACACTGCCTCTATTTGATTTGATCACATCGCTCCCGGCTGTGTCATGCGTGGCGGTCTGAGGCAAGTATTCATTAATTCACACACTATTTTTGATAAACACAATAGGGAACAAATAAATTGGGACACAGACAGGCACGGAGCATGGAATTAAGAAATGTAGAAACTCGTTGTGCTCTAAATATATAGTAATAATATTGGCCCATTCAATTGATTTTATTTGATCAGACGCTGTTCTTAATAAATCATAGCGCTATTCTTATTGAAAGTAAATACATTAGCTGCAGATGTGCTGATGTGTAGGAATTAAATAAATCAAATACTTAGTAACAAATTATTACCATTATTTCCAGCTTTTTGCAGTGGGGGTGCAGCCGACACACATCCAATGTCCCTCCGTTCCCGGCATTAAGAAGTTGCACCTCAGGAAGCAGCCGACTCAGTAGAAAAAATGTATTAGCAATTTTTTTTAATGTGATACAAATTAAAAAATGTAATATATTTATTTATGTACACACTAAATACATAATAAAGTAAACTACATAAAGATAGAGGAACTGCTTTCATCATTTACTTAGTAATTTCTTTCAGCAGATCTGCGACAGGAGAGTTGGCTGAGAAACGTAGACACAGTGTGTAAACAGTATACAGCAAAACTAAAATTAGACAGCCCAAAACATGCGTATACATGAATAATGCAATTTGTGTGTCCTAACAGCAATCGTCGGCAGGAGTCGGCTGCTCAGCAAGCGAACCACCGCTCCACGTCCCCATAAATTGTAATTAGCTGTAAATAGGATAGGACAATATAGAACAACATTATAAATTTATATAAAGTTACTCTGTACACGTGTACACACTAACAAGCTCACAGCACACACTACACGACGCTTATATAGATCTCTTTCAGACAAACATAGGTAGACTGTAAGTAGCTGACACACCCACAGGCCGAATACACCACCGACCTGTGGACATAATGTAACATATGAACCAGGGAAATAAACACCTTTCTATTCTATTCTATTCTATTCTAACAGCAATCGTCACTAGATTAATAATATGCCTAAATATTTATGGTATAAGGTTTGTATATTGTACGTGTAGTTTATCTAGAGATGATATAAAAAAAACCTATATGTGCTTTTACGTATTATGTACTTATGAAAACGAACATTACACCAATCACTGAATACTTGCTTAGCACGATTTCTTATATTATATTATATTGTCTGAAATGTAGGCTGACTAAATTGACTTTTTCGATGTACAAAAACAGTTGGATTTAGACATTAAAATCTCTAACAGCATTAAATAATTAGGAACTAATTATTGTCACTGTACTCGAATACGTACAGGCTTATGTACATTCTACACCAAGGAATATACTACTCTCTATAAACGAGTTGTACATGGTCGTCAATGGCATGAAAGCAAAAAAAAAGTTCACTTGATACTAATGACTACGACGATACGCATGGCGCATGCGCTGTGCGCTGCGTGAAATATGGATCATTCCGAATTAGGCCATCATCGCCCACAACTCTCACATAAATAATTTGCGTTCCCATTTAGATAAATCACCACTATGGCAGCTGAGAGTCAAAACTATTTCACTTGATTATTTATTCACGGTTAGATTATAGTATTTATTTGTTTGTTTTTTTACACCACGAATTTCTTATCCTTTGGTAAGGTGGCGACTGTAGCCGGAAGCACAATTTCGAAAATGCCACGTTAGTTTAACGAAACCGGTTTGAACTGTCAAAATACCACTCTTGACAACCGTACGGCATGGTAAGATTATGCGGGGAATAATAGGTAATTTATACCATACAGAATAATTGGGGTCAAAGTGTAAGCACGTTGTAATCGATTACAGTGCGATTCGGAATGTTCCATATTTCACTCCACGGTAACCATGGCAACATCACTTCGCGCGCGTCGCTCATTGGCTACGGTTTCGTCGCCACTCGCCAATCATGGGCGACGCGCGCCGCTTGACCGTGCATCAAAAATACGGATCTTAGTTATTTTATATCTATCTACAATAATGTTATATTTGCACGCGTTACAGGTTAAATAAGTAGTCTGTAACTAGTTAATACAAAATCTGGTTAATTGTTGAAAACAAAATGCACACAACTGACTTTTTAAATGTACAAACACGGTTGGATTTAGACATAATATCTAAAAGCGTTGAAATAAATAGGAACTAATTTCTGAACTCGATTACGAACAGGCTTACGACCATGGTCGTCAATTATAGAAATAAATAAATAAAAACTGAATTTAATATTAATGACAGCGCCTAACGCGCAAGCACTTCACGCAATCCACATCAAAATAATCTACAATGTGATAATGACAGTGACCAACGCGCAAGCGCGGCGTGAAGTGTTCACTTCACTCGATTCACGACATTAAATGTCGTGAATCGAGTGAAGTGAACACTTCACGCAATCCACATCAAAATAATCTTCTATGTGATAATGACAGTGACTAACGCGCAAGCGCGGCGTGAAGTGTTCACTTCACCCGATTCTCGACATTTAATGTCGTGATTCGGGTGAAGTGAACACTTGCGTGACGCGCTCGCGCCTCAGGCTGTATTGACTAGTCAGTCTAGGAAAAAAAGAAAAAAAAAACAACATTGAGTTTCTGGCTAAGTTTCTGTTTTGCTATTTTATTGTAAAACCCCACGAAATATTAATGTTTTGACCACTAAAATACTAGCTTTGAAAATATATAAAATGATCAATAGACTTAGCATAAAATCTATTATTAAAATCTCGATTATGATTGTAAATGTATGCTTGGTCAATCCCTAGTGTCAGGTGGGATGACACTGATAGCTCACTCCACGCTCACTTCGCCTAAGTTTTCACGGTGAGACGGTTACAGAATCGCACGGCAGAAAAGAATCGTAATAAACAATAAAATTAATGTCTACATTTATATGCCAAACATCAATTTTTACATGTAGTTCATTATAATTTTAGTGCCGATATTCATGAGATATTCATGTTAATTAAATTTTTTCATAGCAATGCATAAGATTACTTTTTAGTGCTTCATGTTTGTGTGTCCTATAAATTTTAATTGCACTATGCGGCTGGACCACCTGTAATGTTCAATGTGTCACTTTATTGAGTTCATGAACAAATTTTTTTTTTTTTTTTTGTCAGCCTATATTGTGTCCCACTGCTGGGCAAAGGCCTCCCCTTTTTTCTTCCAAACCTCCCTGTCTTGTGCGATCTCTGGCCATGTTGGCCCTGCGAATGATATTAGATCACCTTCACCCGAATGCGAATGATATTAGACCACCTTCTTCTTGGTCTACCTCGACGGCGATGTCCTGCCTCAGGCGTCCAGTGAGTGACGATCTTTGCCCATCTCTCCGGGTGCATTCGTGAGACGTGTCCGGCCCATTCCCACTTCAGCCTGGCTGTTTTTTCTCCAACATCCGCTACTTGATTTATGGAGCGCAGCGTGGTGTTTCTAACTCGGTCTGTACGCTTAAAACCTAACATGCTGCGCTCCATTGCCCGTTGGCAAATCTTGAGTTTGGACTTCTGTTGTTCAGTAAGTGACCAACTTTGTGCACCGTAGGTTAGGACGGGCAGGATGCACATGTCGATGAGTTTCCTTTTTAGAGATATAGGAAGACTGCCTTTCATGTGTTCTTTAAGGGCCCAGTAGGTCTTCCAAGCATTTTGGACTCGTCTTTCGACTTGTTTATCCCGTCTGTTTTTGAAAGACACTATCTGGCCCAAGTATGTGTACTCATCGACATATTGCAACCCATGTCCGTCTACCTCGACCCTACGTTTCGTGCTGTTAGTCATGACCTGTGTCTTGGATCTGTTCATTGAAAGTCCAACCTCAAGACTTGCCGTGCTCAGATCTTGGAGCATGAACAAATAACTGTGCAAATTCATAGAACTGTTATCGTTCAGAAGTCAAACCTTGACTGAACACAAGTGTGTTCTCACAAAATTTTGATCTTAGCATAAGACACCTTATCCCTCCGTCCGCGCCGATTAGGAAGTGCGGAACTCGTCCGCGCGGAACTACTAGTTGGCCGCGCCATAGGTAAGTGAGGAGCGGTGGGACGGAGGGGTGGGGGCGCATTACTCAGTACGTGCGTTGCGAACCGCCACCTCACCCCTGTTCCCACATCAGCGGCCAACTAGTTCCGCGAGGACTATAGTTATCAACGATTCGAAAAAAAAAGAAATAAATTTGATCGGTTAAGAAAAGTAGAAAAGATTGTAGGTCCCATGTAATTAAAAGAGATACAAGCTTCTGCTGACCAATCCAAGCTGACTATAAGCCCTGGTTTAGTTTGGGTATCGTGTCAGGGCCTAAAACAAAAATAAATAAATACCATTATCGATGTACCAAATTCTTGTGAATGCTCTCATTTGTGACAATAAACTTTTTACTTTACTTTTTTATTTTACATATTATTATATTAATAGTTGATCGCTGACTACGCGCTGGCGCGTACCTTCTCGTTTGGTGCAGCGATAAGAGTTATCAAAGAGAGTACTCGCTCAGTGGCGCCGACGCTCGCTTGGCTGGCAGAAAACTCGCTGAGAGACTCACACATACGCATGCCAGCGAGTTTCTTTTTTAGTATTCTTCGCTGTCGTGCTTTCGCTGCTCGTTGCTCACAAACTCTTTTTTGGTTGCTACCTCTCCTCGCTTCTCGTTGATAGCCCTCAGTGTGCAGTTACCTACCTAAATTGCCATTGTTACGTGCGTTTAGAATTAATGTTAGTTCTAAATCTTCAAAAATGGAATCTGCGTCAATCAACACTTAAGTCATCATAGCATTGTACCATTTGTCATAATCAGTCTATAATGTTCCCACTGCTGGGACACAGGCCTCCTCTTCGTTAGAGGGAGTGGGCCATAAATCCACCTCGCGAGCCCAGTGCGGGTTGAAATTTTTGTTTCTAGGATATGCTGGTTTCCTCACGATGTTTTCCTTTACCGTTTTGAGAACAGTAGTGATGAAATTAAATACGCAAAGTAAAGTGCCTGCCTGGGTTCAAACTCCCGACCTACAACTCGTAAGTCGGGGTCGATACCACTGGACAACCACTGCTCTATGTCGTATTATTTGTATTGTGGTTTATACTGTAAATTTTATATTAGAAACGTTAATTAAATACGTAAATAAAAGTCAATTATTGTAATATTTATTAACAAAACCACAGTCTACGGGAAAAGCCATATGGCCAACCAAAAACTAAAGGCCAAATTACCTTTGTGATTTTAGAGAGACATAATAAACACGCTGAACAGTTTCTGCCAACATTGTTTTATTTATGTTATGCACAATCCTCATTTGTTTTGCAAATTAATACCCAAACGCACTTACAGTTTGTTAAATGGCTGCGAGCGAGTGAAAACAGCTGACGTTTCTCACAATAGGATTTATGCATAACGATGTACGTAGCTGAACGTTGTATCTGTTTTAAATTTTTGTTTTTATTGGCACTGAATTACCTACTGAGTTGAATGATGTGTTTTTATTAATCGACTTAACAAAGGAGGATCTCAATTCGGTTGTGTTTAAAAAAAATGTTTAAAAACACTAGTCACTATGATTAAGGTACTTAAAAAGAAAACTTGCAACAGGATTATATAATTAATGTACCCATGCAAAATATTGTAAAACATTTTAAAAGAGTAACGGTGGAGTTTCTTGCCCATTCTTCTCCATACGAAAACTACCTTTTGGAATGGGCGACTAGAATCAATTCTATTTTAAGGTAATTTTTGACGTTCAAAAGTGCCTTTTATGTGCCTATTTGAAATAAATGCTTTGACTTTGAGAAAAATCTTTTTCCAACCTGAAAACAAAGCTGTTTTTCTAAGAATCCTTTATTTATAAGAATAACGTAACCAATCTGTCTTTATTTTTTAGGTCTTTTTTCGGTTGTAAATATGTAATTGAAGGTCGTGTCGCTGCTCATCTCTGCTGAGGACTCCGACGACATCATGCGCACCCTCGAGCGTAGCTTTGCGTGTCTTGAGATGATCGTCTTCGTAGAAGTACAGGCACTAAAACAGTTGCCGCATCTGAGTGCCGATCTTAACGAGCTGGGCGTTATTCCAAGTACTTACAGATCTTAAAATTACCTCATAATCCCGTAGGTATATTAATTAATTAACTCCACGTGGTGGATTACGGTCACGGCCTGTGTACCAGCAGTGAGAACATTACTAGGCTGATTATGTTACAAATTAAACTGTTCACAATTGGCGAAAATATTTTTAAATCTGTTTATTTGGCTACTAACACTCGTATATCACTCCGCATAATCTCACAGCTTTGCTCAAATCCGCCACGATTAGCCGCACACTTATCCACTCGATACATTGACAGTACAGTTGACAAATGTGCACTGATTAATGTCAGTGATGCCTCTTTGGTCCGAAGCGGAGTGGAGTCCAGGGTTCTATTCCCAGGTCAGGCAAAAATGTATTGGGTTTTTTCACTCAGTAAATGCTCGGAGTCTAGATAAGTACTAGGTTAATGGCAATAGATCCGCCCTCCATTAAACAGGACTTAGACATAATTGACTAAAAGTGAGGGTACTAAACACCTCAGTCTACTTCTTCAGATAAATAAAAATAACAGCAGCATAATCAGCCTATAATGCTCCCACTGCTGGGACACTTGAGAGAGGCTTGTGGCAAAATAATAACAGCTGCACAGGTCGATCGATCAGGTTAAGCTACGCTTGCCGCGGTTGGTCCGTGGATGGGTGACCATCTTTACATACCAAGACCCCTCCGTGCCTCGGAAAGCACGTTAAGCCCACAGATATAGATAAACCTAGATAACGCAAGAGCACCTACTTCGCGTGCCAGTCTACGATCGAGAATCATAAGCCGCCACTTTCGCGCTCAGTCCTGCGTACTGCTGGCTGGGTGAGCGTGAGTGAGAGAGCGCGAGCTTGTGACGTCATAGTAGGTAGTCAAAAAGTGGCACGTTTAGTTTTCATACAGTTCGTGATACTTACGTTATCTAGGTATGTCTATATCTGTGGTTAAGCCATTGGTCCTGGTTGTTATTCGTGGATCTTTGACAGTCGTTACGGGTCGTCAGAAGCCCGAAAGTCTGACTACCAGTTTTACCAAGGGGTTTCGTATTACCCAGTAAGTGGGTTGTGGAGGTCAGATAGGCAGTCGCTCCGTGTAAAATACTGGTACTCAGCTGCATCCGGTTAGACTGGAAGCCAACCCCAACATAATTGGGATAAGGCTAGGCAGATTGATTGCTGGGACACAGGCCTCCTCTCTGTGAGAGCGAGTGGGCTGTTATCTACCTCGCGGGCCCAGTAATTGGTAGATGTCACATGTCTTCGAATGATTGGTTCTAGGACATGCCGGTTTCTTCACGATGTTTTTCTTCGCCGTTTTGAGAGAAATAAGGCGTGATATATTAGGTATTAATGTCACAGATGTTCTTGTCCCAAAGTCGCTACGATCAGGCGCACACTGTTCCACGCGATACATCGACAGTTCAGTTGACAAATGTGCACTGATTAATATAATTGTGTCGCGATTCACGCATTCGTTTGTCTCTGTCGATAACTTTGCGATAGTACTGTTGGTAAGCTTGATTTATGTGAACAAATGATGCACGGTTTGAAGGGGCATCGGAAATAATTTGTTACTTTGTCAGATTTAAATTGGACTTGGTTCATTGTGTGTGTCATTTCAGTTACAGTAGTAGGAATTATGTACAATCAATGAATTGGTAAAAATCTATTTTGATTTGAAATGTAAAGACCTGATTGCGATCTTAATGGCAGGTATAAATATTTTAATTCGATTATCAAGTGAATGTTAATTGCATTTCTTTTATTTTGTTGCAATTAGCTATTAATATTTTAAAGAATTAGCGTATTTATTAAAAAAAAGAACACTCTATTCTTGCTTATCCTACTAATCCTACTTCCTTCCTACTATAATTATTATAAATGTGAAAGTTTGTGGGGAACTTTGCAGTAATATAGCTTATACGTCATAATAGCATATAGAATACTTTTTATCCCGATATTCCCACGGGATCGACACTTATACGGGTGAAACCGCGGGGCACTGCTAGTACTTAATAATCGCACAACTCTCTCTCACAATCCAAAAACGACTAAACACACGCACCTTTACCCCACTTAGAAATAATACATTCAGTTGCCATAATGAAAATACATTTAAAAGTTTGTTACCTCTTCCTCTTTATCTGCCTCTTTGCTCTGCAGAGTGCGGGGGAGCTCCAACTCCATCCTGAAGACCATAGCGTGGAGGTGCGAGTCTCCGCTATTAGGTGATGTTGTTCGAAGATGTATTTCGAACAACAGCCTTGTTTCTAAATAGCCAACAACTAACAACATACTAACATAGGTATAAGTTATCTTTTTGTTTTTTTACTAACCCATATGGATGCTGCTTATCCGAAATAAAGATTAATTTATTTTATTTTTTTTTTTTTTATTATTATTAGCTGTAATGCACTTTGACAATGTTGCCACAGAGGATAATTAAAATTAATCTTTTTTTTTTTTTATTAAGTCAAAGAAATCACTAAATATTCAAATAGTAACACAAGGAATCGGGACCTGCAACTTTTCATTACTGTTTTACTTTTCAATCTAAATTATGTGGTTAGATTTTGTTCATAGAACGCTTTCCAAAATTCCGTCTACATTACACTCACCTCTTTAAATACCTTATAACATCACTAGCTGAGCCCCGCGGTTTCACCCGCAAAAGTCTCGATCCCGTAGGGATATCGAGATAAAAACTATCCTATGTCCTTTTCCGGGACTCAAACTATCTCTATACCAAATTTCATCTAAATCGGTTCAGCGGTTTAAGCGTGAAGAGGTAACAGACAGACACACTTTCGCATTAATATTGGTATGGATTAAAAGTGTTCGTTACTCATAATTAGCCATCAATAAAATAAAACAATTACAATGTTATCAATATTCAATCCACTATTTCTGATTGAGAACCGGCTTCAAAGCATTTGCTTACTAAAAATCTACATAATTGACCGAAACGATCTTGATTGAGCCTATATTAAAAAAATAGCCTTCATTCCCGTAATAGATTTTCAACGGCAATTTGATATAACAGACAATTGAATACTATATAATACAACAACTGGTAACTAATACTTCGTTACCCGTTTTGTTTGTTCTCGAAACACTTAAAAACGTTCCGATGCACGTTTTTGCTAGAGTTTTGTTCCGTCAAAGGAACGAACAGATTTGATTAAAAGAATGGCTGCGTGTTTTAGAACAATTTCTAGCGATTCGTTCCTCAACCGATGTGGGTTTAATTTATAACTGCGGTGTATTTAATTATTGTTTATCCTTGAAACAATTTTTAGTGAGTAAATTTTTTGGTACAATTAGAGATTTCAAGCCAAAAAGGATTGTCTGGGAAAAATATTTTTAAAAGTAACGAACTCCAAATATTTGAACGCGTTTATCTGGAACTCCTCGAAATTACTCACTTTTGACATGCCTTCCATTTAATTAATCCGTTGAAAATCATCTGAACACAGGTATAACCAAATGGTTTATTAATGTTAGCAGGTATTCAGAACAAACCAGCATATTGCTACATTTCAAACAAAAGCCGGTCGAAATAAAAGCCGAATCATTTGATAAAAACAAGTGACAAACAAGTGTTCAAACAATAGACAGAAGATCACGCAAAATGAACAATATGTGAACATAAATGTACAATACGGCGAAATTACTGCCACAATGAGATGTCATACCGATTCGAGCTATGACAATCGGTGGGGTGACAGCACCAATAGGTGACAGTTAGGGTGCGGGATCGAGCCATAGGAGAGAGCGGACAAGCTTAATGAAATTGTATGTCATTTGAGAGGCGATTTATGTAATTCCACAAATTATAATTTTCTGAATAAGGTTTCGGTATAAGGAATTATCAATGTTGAAGCATACATTTACTTGCTATCGCTGAATACAGTGAAGTGGAACAGTTTAATAGCTCCATTTCTGTAGAAAAACATATTAAATTGTTGTCTATCTCACTACGCAGGCTACGTATGACTGGGTTTATTGCTTTTTATCATGAACAATAGGTAAAATAAAAGAAGAGTAATAGATAGACTTGATCGCTTAATAGAGAGCACAAATTGAGATTTTTCATTATTTAAATCATTTTTTTCTACTTCGTGTCGCTGGTCCGACAGTTATTTAAATTGTGTTGGCCCAAAACTTCGCCACTTCCATGGGCTTCGATCGGACTCAAATCATGCCAAGCAACAATTATTCAAGAAAATCGCCCTCGCTTGTCGCTTGTCCCATCAAGCTCAGGGAATTAGTAAGCGGCAAGCAACGTAACTTGAGCCAGCATACATATGGTATTTATTCCATTCCGTTCATCCAATAAGGGTTGATATAATTTATGTCATATTCCGAAAATGTTCGCGACACATTCAAGTTCAATGTTGACATTTCCATTGAACAATACAGGCTGTTTCATTGTTTCATGATATTTTGTGTTCTAATCAAATGTCGGATAAAGGTCGCTCAATTAGCGATTTCAGTATAATGTCAGCGGTTCATTAGGTAACGATAAAAAAAAAGCTAGAGTAAAAAACTTTGCTCGTGAAACCATTTTTTCTTTTCACTAGACAATTTAAAACTACTGACTACTTCATTGGTGTAGTGGTCGGGTTCGATTCCAAGGTCGAGCAAAGTTTTATTGGGGTTTTCTATTATGAATTTCTCACTAGCAGCCCGGAGTCTGGATTTGTCCCCGGTTGATGGCAATAGGCTCGGCGCCTATTACATGGTGCTTAAAGATAACTGGCGAAATATGGGTGGACTAACTACCCAACGGCAACGCTTCGGAGAATCAATGTATGACATTTCAATCAACTAAAGTAAACCTTCAACTAAAAACAATCTATTACCTACCATACACATCTTTAACTGTCCTCATTACCAGATTCAAATATTATTTTAATAATACTAATAAAATTAGAAACTGATTGATGTATTTTTGTTAATTAACATTGGCCAATCAATAGGTTCGTCATCTCGTTATTAATTGTTGCAACTTTGCATACACCCACGTCCAATTTATAAGTTACGAAAGGCTTTTCTGTTTTTGTAATTTTAATATACCTAGTCCAAAGTAAATTAAAAGTCATAAACGAATGATGTTTAATTTATTTTATTATTTGTAACTAATTGAGAAATATTGTTTCACAAAACTATAAAGCAATGTATTTTCATTAAAAAGTAATTAAATTATTTAGTAAATGCTAAAATTCATGTGCTTCTGAATGAAGTTTTTACTATTACTAGACTATTATTAAATTTAAAGTCAAAATATGCACTTATCATAATGATATAAAGAAAGTAAGTATTTTTTGTTTACATAAGAGCTTTTTTGACCGTATCAAAAACAAAATAAAAACAAATACAAAAAAAAAATTTAGACCCATTGCAGCACGCAACAAAAATACCTAATTACAGCTCCACCAAAAAAAAAAAAACATTTTTCGTCCTATTACCAATACATTGACGTGTTTGACAAATGAATCTATGGCGTGCATGCAAGCACCCTGTATGTAAGACTCCGGTCAACCGACTCCCGAGCGGAGGTTAATCATTTTATTCAACAGTATAATGTTACTCTGAATTATTATTGACGTACCAACTGTCAGGGGACGCCATCAAATTGAATGTGTGATTAGAAAATCAATAGTACCTATTCGTAGTAAGAATAGTAACATGCCTTCTGTTATAAATATTAGATATTTTATTATAGAATTCCTATTTCATTTGTGTCTCACATATTATTAGGGATTGCTGTGAAAAATTTAGTTCTGGTGGATTTCTTGCAGACACATTTTGATATAAACTGGTTATTCATTTTATATAGATAGATAAAATATTCCTTATTATGTACACCATAGAAATTACAGATATAAATGTAGACATGTGTATCGGTAGTCTGGTAAGGATCTGACTCGCCAAAGCACGATAGGACACGAATTTGAAATTGAATTGTAAAAATGTTTGCTGTCAGAGTAAAAACCACAAAAATTGTGTGATTATAAAAATAAGCAACAGCAGCGAAAATATTCTCGAAAAAAAAATATTTTAAGTGTTCTCAAATTCTAAAATATTTTCAGCAAAAAATCACCTTTAAGTCTTGAAAAAAGAAATAATTCCGTACCTTCCACGAGACTGAGTAAATATTCAACACAAAGCCAGCGCTCTGAGGAATCAAGCCAGATAATATCTGAACCAGTTCCAGTAATGTCTGAATTCCTGTAAATTATTCAACTGCAGAAATTCAGACCGGCTTGTAAAAATACATAAATTAGTTACCTGTTCTCACGAAATATGCTATACATTTGTATTCCTGTAGGTATATTTTAATCAGATTTTTGCTACTACGTACGTGCCTACTCGTACGTCGTGTTTCGCTTTTGAAAACTTGTGAAATTGAAATCATACGCAGTACTTGAAGAGTAGCGTATTCGAGCAGTGGAGGCCCAGTGGTCTCGGCCCCGACTAACGAGTTGTAGGTCGTGAGTTCGAACCCAGGCAGGCACTTGACTTTGTGTATTTAATTTCATCACCACTGCTCTCAAAACGGTGACGGAAAACATCGTGAGGAAACCGGCATGTCTTAGAACCGAAAATTCGAAGACATGTAACATTCACCAACCAGCACTAGGTGGATTAAGGTCCAACTCCCTCTCATAGAGAGGAAGCCTGTCTCCCAGCAGTAAGAACATTATAGGCTGCTTATTATTTATTTATATATACTTTATTGTACACCACAAAATACAATACTACTTACTACTACTTATGCTACTTGATAAGCATAATTCGCGTAATTCTACTTTACAGACTTTTGAACTGGAAACCTTTACTAGGAATTCCACAAAAGGGAAACTGCAAAGCATCTTAGGTAAAGTAATTTCAGATGCACAGAAGGGCTTTAAGCAATATTTAAGTGAATTATCAATAATGAACATCTTACGGCATGAATTAAGACGGCTAATACATAATGCAGTGCATTATGAAATCTTCAAAGGATATACGTTTGAAAATCGTAATACTTCCGCAAATCATATCAGCGGCGTCGATCGACGCGCGTCGATGGAATGAAATCAATTTCAAAGTTAGTGCGCACCGCCGATCGAGATATCGAGTACCGTTCTTCATTAACTCGATTTTATCGACAACGATTTTTTAATAATTGGAACTCGCCTCAGATTTTTGACGGGGCGATTAAGATTGTTAACTCACGTAGATATATCTCACAGTTCCGCGAATTCTGTACCGATTGCTGAGAAATTATGTCAGGGAGGTTAATCGCTCTTACATAGTGTGAATAGCACAAAGGTAACGGAACTTTGATAAAAGGCGTCAGTTGAAGGTTGCGATATCTATCGTGGAATACATTTTAAATCGGAGCAGTCTATACTCGTTACGAGATAAACAGTAAACACCTCACCTAACGTATAATTTTAAAATAAACCGTGTTTCCAAACAATATCCCATAACATTCAATATCTATTCTACTTATCTGATTCACACTAACAATCGCACTCATTCTAAAGGCTTTGCATTTTATTGTTTTAAAATCAGCTAAGGCCATTATGGTGCGCGCCGTGAGATTTTATCTAGAGCTAAATGTTTCGTGAATAAAATTGGTCGCGCTCGTTCGAATCGGATCTCGATCGCACGGTCGATGTATCGATTCAGTATCGATATAGCCTCCGATCGTATCGGGAGACGATGTTACGTAATTACAGAGTAGTTTTACGGTTACTTTATTCATTCGGCGAAACTTTGCACATGCATAATTCAGTCGTGTTTTTGTGGATACCCGGGTGGTTTATTAGTCGATTCGCACGAATTTACTCGGGCGAACGGGCGAATCGTCACTTTTAAATAATAAAATTTTTTCTAGAGGCGACTCGCGTGAAATTAATTTATCTGTGGGCGAGTCGACAACTCTAACAATATGTATTAGGCAATTTTGAATTTTATGCAATGAAGTCAAATACACACACACTAACAATAACAGACGTAATAACACACGTTTTATAATATTTAAATCTTATGACTTCTGTGCGTTAGTGTCCTTTTTCTATTAACTTCGTGCGAGTTGAAAGTCAAAGTCAAGTAGGTAAGTAGTAGAAAGTAAAAGTCAAGTCAAAAATAAAATTATTTAAAAGTGACTATTCGCCCTGGTCGGGCGAGTAAATTCGTGCGAATCGAAGAAAAACCTGTATTAATACGTAAAGTTTTGCGCTTTAGAATATTACTTGCATAGTCAGCTTCTTTACATGAATCGGTGATTTTAAACGCTTTAACTGAATATTCTGTTAAGTAAATTGCTTTTGATTTTTATAAGCTCTCGTTTTAAATTCTCTGAAGTTGTTGTAATGTCGTGGTTGTATAAAAGACTTGAAATTGTAATTGCATATGGGATTTGTGTTACAAAGTGGAGTCCCTTATTAAGCTGTTGGCTTTAATAGGAGATTCTATTACGTATCATTACCTCGTAAGGCTATTTAAACTCGAAAACATTCAGGCATATCAAGTTTCTGTTTATAACCTGAATTACTGGAAGCTCAGTTATATCTTAGAAAATGATTTCTATAGTATGATAAGGGACGAGTTCCTGTTTTGGACACCAACAGTAATAACATGTTTTTCTCAGTTTCTCGAAAATGTGACATCGTTCATCCTGCCGGTTTATTTTTATGGTGAAGTGTGCTGACTCTAGAATAAATCAAACCTTCCTCCAGACTGCCAGACCGTATTTCGGCCATGTCTGTCAATCTCAACGGAGACTAGCCTTCGGCGCGAGAGATATTAAAAAAGTGGTTATGGTGGGTGGTCGGTGGTTGGTGGTGGTTGGTTATTAAATAAATGGTTTATCTATCTATATTCTAGTGCACAAGCGTGTGCGCTGACACAGGTGCACTCTCTCTTTCGTCACTCTCATAGTCCGATGGGTTGACACGCAATATTCGGTGCAGGACCCACGGCTTAACGTGCTTTCCGAGCCACGAGGGTATCACACCGGCAACTTCCAAACTCCGGGCTGTTACTACGAAATTCCTAATGGAAAAACTCAATAACCGACCCGACCTAGGAATCGAACCCAGGATCCTACCTGCTGCAGTCGCGCTTGCGACCACGAAACCAACAGGCAGCCATAACAGGCATAGTCAACAAAAGAGATATGTATGCAGGATCGTTGGATATAGTTGAAGTTTAGTAAGAAACTGATGGATATTCTCGAAAAAAAATTAATTTTATTAATAGAAAACTAGTAGCTCATTTATCAAATTAAATTACAGTCGACAACAGCATCCATCTGTTTCTTACTAAACTTCAACTATATCCAACGATCCTGCATACTTCTCTTTTGTTAACTGTGCATATTGAGTAATTGACAAAGTAATTCCATGATCAAACCTCATCGTTATAACGGCTGTAATTAAAAAGACATCAATAAACTAAAAGGCTGTTTGGGTGTCTCTTAATTTGCTCAATTTCGTGAGTTCGTCAATGGCTGCCGCTAATTTTCCTTCGACATATGTTTGGTCGCACGACGCTTAATGAAACACGCAATCGCTGTTTGAGGGAACGCGCCTGTGACAGCGTAATTTTAATTACAAACTCTTCAGTATTATTATGTTGTACCGTGTTAATGGTTTCATATTACAGTTAAGATTAACTCCAAAAGATTGAGACAAGAATTAAACTTTGGGTTTCTTGGTAAATAACGTCAGCGCCGATCGACAGCTCTCTGTCCCAAAACCTTGTATAGCTAACCATTTTTCGATGGATAGGACTATCGTTGCAATGGCTTTTCGGCGAAACGGACGGTCGATCTAATGGCTATTCGAAATTGTGGTAGGTACATCGATGCTATGGAATTTCGGCAATTCGGACGCTCGATCTCATGACTTTGGGGAGTTAGCCACCAGGCATATGACATTCGATATCAAGCAATAAACCCATTCTTTATGGGTGTGGATATGGAGCTATGTCACAAACTATGCTGCACCTGCAATCCTGCCCTCTGTGCCCCAAAACATGCAGCTATAGTAACAAGTTTTGGGCCAGCAAAACCTGAGTTTATTCAAATTTTGTGTTATGCCAGCGACACGAAGAAGAAGAACAGTGAGTCCCTCCAATCTAGAGAATCTAAGCACGAAATCCGTAGTTCCGGCCGAAGTCCGTCGTCTGACCAGACAGGCCCGAGTTGTCGCAGTATTCCACGTGCGCCATTCGAAAGTGGGTGCGGCCATTATGGAATGGCCGCACGGGGAGGTGGAACCCGCTGAAGAACAGCGGGTCAAGGCCAGTCAGAGGAGCGGTGAATGCTTATGCGGATCCCGCACATAGGTAGAGGTGGAACACCGCGGTGGTTTTAGCCGGTAAGAGTCCGGCATGCCCCTCTGTCACTCCCACGATAGAGGAAGTCCATGAGGATTTGCACCGGGCACCAAAAAAAAAAAAAGGAAAAAAAAAATCCGGCCGAAGTTACGGGCGTTTTCTACTTTATATCACTTGCGGACATATCATTAGTTCGGGGCTAGAACTAAGAATGAATGACCACACAATTTCATAGATGTCTCTACTCCCGATATGTATTTGCCCGTCCGAAAAATGGAATTTGACAGTTGTTTTGACGGATCTACTTGCTTTCGGACGGGCCCATATCTTGGTTGACTGACGACACCCTGCACCGTTGTTTCTAGTTGCAGTACAAATTTTCTATGGACATCTTTTACAAGATTTTAGAAGCCCAAAAAGACTACTGGCCAGGCCTTAGGATATTGGATGTTGCCTAGTAATTAGTTTGTGAAGATCAAATAACATTCAGAGCAATAGCTCTATGAAAAACATTTCCACCAAATTGCCAAAATACCCAGTTTATATAAAAACGATAAACAGTCCAATTATAGTCCAATGTACTAAATTAATCCTCATGCAAAACTACATTATATCGGTTAGTTAATATACAATGGTAAGTGCATACTTCGTCAACAGTTAGATCGGACATCAGCTTCCGAGAATCGTAAATCGACCGCTTGACCCACTAATACATTCAGCCGAGATATCGATAATCGATATATCCATACATTATCGCCAATTAGTTCGTGTGCCGCTGTCCTTACTCGAAGTGTCGTGTAAGGGTTGAGACGAATGCGGATATAAATTTATCGAATGACGTGCCGTGCATTCGAAATGGTCCCATTAACTCGCATCGCTTTTGAGATGCAAATGAGAATTTTTTTTTCTTCATAAAATCTCTTCATTGAATATTTCAAGCCGCGGCTTGTGGGTAGATTTATTTTCTTCCTCCAATTCTGAAACGAAATAAAGGAATCAACAATTTAGATTTCCTTTTTTTAATGCAACGCGGCAATTCTGTTTCTGTAAAATTTTAATTAAACGTTGAACTGTATAGATATTGCGGATATTTTTGATTTAATTTAAACCATCTATTATCCGAAAAATTAGATACCACATGTTCGTAAAATCACGACTCGATTTCATATTCAAAGCTGTGCTAAAAGTGTATGCGAACATGAATAGGGTGAAGGCTCCAATGATCGGCCATTGTGTAAGCGAACGCCCCTAGCTCAGTGTTGTCACATAATGTCAGTATCGGAAGGGCTCAAAGTGTCACCCCTGGCAGACGAGTGCACTTGCTACACGTTATCCAGATATGTTGTGAATTTGACTCGGTACTTTGAATGACGACTAATTCCATTGTTAACGCTCTGCCATATGGGCGACATGACAAGAGCGGTTTAGTACGGATTGCCAATATTGAGCTAAGGCTCGTCTGTATTACGCCTTGATTATTTATAAAATTGGCATTTTCATTATTCTCTTTTCGAATTCTATCATCCATTTTTTTTTACCTCCTATTAATATAATATGTAGTAAGGCACACGAGGGAAACAGATTATATTGGGTAATTTATTCTCATAATACGTTATTTTAAAGTAACTAGCAACTTTTTGATTAATATAAGTTTTATTAGCATAAAACGCCACTGATCCATTACACCCAAATCCAAGACTAATCGAGATAAAACCCTTATTATTTAAGACTTTACCATAAACACGAACCAAACTCGCAAGAATCTCAATATTAAAGCGCCATTCGGCCGCAAAATAACAAACAAAAACACAATTAGCTGCTGGGGGAACAAGAGTACAATAGCGGTTTGGACAACGTTTGGAGCAGTTACCCTAATTTGTTATTACTGTCAGTTCGGGTGAACTTGCGGCTGCCTTATGCTAATAAATGCTTGCTCGCCCCGACAATTGACAAAGACTGCATAATAAGCAAACCTTATGAACTCCGTATTTGGTGGCAGAAACAGTTGTGGAATAGTTAAATAACCCCCTTACTAATAAACGTAGTATGTATAACAGATGAATAGTTACTCACCGATATCTCTCTTTCAGTCGTCTGTAATTTGACTTTCGAAAGAAGAAGACAAAGCGTTGTGTAAACTATACAGACGTTATACAACGTTTATTAGTAGGGGGGTAAGAACACTATCTATCCACTTCATCATAGTTGTGTGTGTATTTATTATTTTGATTAGGTACGTTTTATTTATTAACATTCTTGTGATATTTATTTTAGAAGTAGGTATGTATGTATGTATGTATATTTATTTTTATTAATGTATGTTCCCATAATATTTGTTTAGTTTTATCAAGTGATTTTTTAATGATTTTATGTATTTTTTTTGTCTCCTTTACTTTTTCACACGCTGTCTACATGTCTCTATATATTGTCCTATCGCAGGTAGGTATGCTGCAAGAAATTTCTTATGAAATAAGCATCACCTTTTGTACCTATTTTTCTGTTTTGTTTTTTTTTTTCATGTCTGTTTATACAAGTTGTTTCAAAATTAACCCAACAAACTTAAAGAGGTGCTTTAGACCATCGAACTGCACAACTTTCACTATGGGACCAACTCTGAAATCACACATATTGCATTAGTAGGTACATTACATTCAAAGTGCTGATACTAAAGAATAAAACCTTACAGACAAGTATACCCTCTTAAATCTAGTCCCAGATATCTAAGACAAATATTACAACCCAAGATTTATCATCAATCCGCAATCTCAAGACATTACTACAGAAATGGATGATTTTAAAATTCACCAACAGCCCAGTACATTTGTCATGAGTAGCTTGCAACCATTTGCCAACATAATGTTCGCAGATAAGAATGCACTCGGGAAACAATATTAATCTTAGTGTGATTCATCTTTCAATGCTCAAACTTATATGTATCTGGCTGGCAAAGGACTGTAAATCAAATTGTAAGTACCATTGGGTAGGGATCACAGTGTTTTTATTCCTCTGACGTCATGTGTGAAGGACATATAAATCAAAAGTTTGATTTTTGCAGCTATATCGGATGGTGCAACTATGTAGAGGCTTGGTCATGAAAAAATTGGCGGGTGCGAAATGGTTGAAATAAATCTTTTGTTACTTAGTTTTGCTCAAAATAAAATGAGACTACGAAAAGAGTAATATATTTAAGCAGAGACTAGGTACACAGACACTATATTACAGAGACTATATTCAATTTTCATTATGTCTTAGTTATTTCATTTCTGAAATACAAACAATGTTTTTTTTTTTCAGAACTGTTTACTGAAGTGGTGTGTGGCAGGTTAACAGGAGCTCAATCTATATAAATAAAAACAAAAGGCCTGACTGACTGACTGACTGACTGACTGACTCATCAACGCCCAGCCCAAACCCTTAGACCTAGAAAGCTGAAATTTTGCACAGTGGTTCCCTTTATAATGTAGACAAGGAATAAGAAAGGATTTTTCGAAATTCAACCCCTAAGGCAGTCAAATAGGGGATGAAAGTTTGTATGAAAGTCCCTCAGTTTTAAAGTTAGGATCTTCAAATTTTGTTTTTAGGCTAACTATTGAAAATAAATTTACACGTGTCTCAGCGTTTTTGATAATTCCACCCCCAAAGGGCTAAAAAGGGGGATGAAATTGTGTATGAAAGTCCGTCAGATTAAAAGTTAGGATCTTCAAATTTTGTGTTTAGGCTGACGATTGAAAATTAATTTATACGTGTCTCAGCGTTTTTGATAATTTCACCCCCAAAGGGGTATGAACGACCTGACTGAGATATCAAAGGACAGCCTAAACCGCTGGTCCCAGGGACATGAATTTTGGAGGGTGTGTTCTTTGTGAAGAGTAGGTATCCAGTAAGAAGGGGTTTTTGGAAATTCAACCATTAAGGGGGTGAAAAGGGGGGATTTTGTTTGTATGAAAAATCTTATTCCTTGAGTTAATAACCTTGAAACTTTGCACGAATACCTATCCAAGTAAAAAACGAAGTTTGGCATTTTTCGTTTTTCTAAAGTACCCCCTAAAGAGGTAATGGGGGTGACAAAATTGTTATGGAAGAATTTTAACGCGCCATCCGAGTAACTCGAAACTCAGTATTTATACTAAGGACTAAAAATAAAGAATAACGTGTGTCAGGGTTTTTCGAAAATCTACCCCAAACTGTGTGAAAAGGGGTAGTTAATTTTACAGGGGAGGATTTTACTGCGTGACTTGATTAGCTCGAAAATTGGCATAAATAATCTTTGAGTCAAGTTATGAACACATCCCAAACAATTTTTTGAAATTCCACCCCTATGGGGGTGAAAAGCGGGAATACTGTTTATATGAAAAATCTTATTCACTTGGTTAGTAAACTTGAAACTTGGCACGAATATTAATCTAAGTAAATTATGGGGTTTGGCATTTTTTGTTTTTATAAACTACCCACTAGAGGGGGGTTGGGGGCGTTAAAATTTGTATGGAAAAATTTTAACGCGTGGTCCCATTTACTCGAAACTCGGTATTTATACTTAAGACCATAAGTAAAGAATAACGTGTATCAGGGTTTTACGAAAATCTACCCTTAACGGGGTGAAAAGGGGTAGTTAATTTTACATGGGAGGATTTTACTGCGTGGTTCGATTAACTCGAAAATTGGTACAAATAATCTTTGAGTCAAGTAATGAACACATCTCAAACGATTTTACGAAATTCCACCCCTGTCGGGGTGAAAAGCGGTGATACAGTTTATATGAAAAATCTTATTTATTTATTTGATAAACATGAAACTTGGCAATAATTGGGTCAGTAAATAATAAAGATTGTCACTTTTAGTTTGAAAAAAACCCCTTACAGTGGATTTAGGGGGTGACAAAGTTGATAGGTTAGAAAAATATGTAACCCGCTGTCGGATTAACTCGAAACTCGGTACTACTAAAACAAAAAATAAAACAAGTATGTGTTTTAGGGTTTTTCAAAAATCGACTCCTACCAAGGTGGAAAATGGTAAGTAATAAAGTTTAAGGGGTGGATATTACTGCTTCCATCCATTAACTCGAAAATGGGTATAGGTCTTTGAGTCAAGTTATGAACACATCACGAACATTTTTCAAAATTCCACCCCTGTGGGGGTGAAAAGCGGGGATACAGTTTATTTGAAAAATCTGATTCCTTTGGTCTATAAACTAAAAAATTGGCCCGAATACTTATTTATCTAAATAAATAATAAAGATTATACCTACATACATTTTCGAAATGTTTAGAGGAAAGTATGAATTTCACGCGGACGAAGTCGCGGGCAGAAGCTAGTAACTGAAATATAAGTTTATTAACGTTTTTATAGAACGTTTCTAGACAATTATTTCGTAAATATCCAGTAGATTAACTCAACATAGTCTTCATCTTAATGCAGCTAATTAATTTCCGCTTTTACGGTGTGCCAAGAATCCAAGCCAAAGGAAACTTCTCCACATACAAAGACATACCACACTTCAAAGAAGTCTAGATTCCCCAATTTCCTCTTCATACAGCCCTATGCACACACCTCAACAGTACTTAGTAACATGATAAAACGGAATCAATAGTGCTCTCATACCGTGCCAAGATGTAATAAACGCATGAAAAGTGAACAGTACACGACCATTTGTTCTACACAGCGTTCAAACCCAATTACATCACGTAACTCTTAATACCACGATGTAAAGTGCAAAATCGAGTGACGTATACGTAGGTTTAATGTTAGCATGTTGGAACTAGGATGAAATTAATGATGTCTGTATTGAAAATCGTTTGTTTTGCTTCGAAAATGTTTAGCCTGGCAGAAAGTCTCTTCAGACCATATTTCATAGTGTCCTTACCAAGTTTATAGGTTGATGATGTAATGGTATTATTGCCTTCAACTAGATGGGTAGGATAGCTTTTCATAAATCGACGTAGATTTATAGGTTTGACTTTTTTTTTTTTTGCGTATTTGGAACTCGAGTCTATTAGGTATGTTTTTAGGTTCTATTATAAATCCTATTTTGAGTTATTCCAGTCTGATCCCTTGAACCTCCCCCCCTCCACCCCTCTCGATCTGCTGCTAGTTCGTCTTCTGTTTTTAACTTTGTCTTATCCACTATAAGCTTGGTATGGCTTGGCAAATAACAAGTTTATTTGTACGAAAATCATTATAAAAGTCCATCAATATGCTTAGCCTTTTCCCAACTATGTTGGCTTCGGCTTCCAGTCCAATTGGATGCTAATTACCAGTATTTACAATCGAGCGACACAACACCCCTTGGTAAGACTATGTTTGTCAGACTTTTGGGCTTCTGACAACCCGTAACGACTATCAAAGATTTACGAATGAGAGCCGGGACCAACGGCTTAATGTGCTTTCCGAGATACGGAGAGGTCTCCATATGTAATGGATGGCCACCCATCTACGTACCGACCGCGGCAAGCATAGCTTAACCTTCGATCGATCTGTGTGTTGTAATTATATTTAAATGATAAGTCTGCTGAATGTTTGTTTGAATTTTCTACAATTTATGAATAACAAATAAATAGACCGTAACTATATGAAGTGATATGGGAAAATGGTCAATTATTTATAATTTCGATTTAAATAGCTTGCATCTATAAACTATTCTGCGTTAGCCCACTTTCGAGACTCACAATAAAATATGAAAGACAGCTGATCCTGCCGATCTAACTATCAATTTCCATTGTTACATCCAGCATCGTAACTTTACATAACAACGACACTATCTTCCAGTTACTGTCATTATATGAAGCTAAACAAGGCATGTTGTAAATCAGTGCCCGAATCGACACGAAACTTGCCGAGTGAAGCCGATAAAGAGAAACAATATGATCGGGGTGTCACGTCGTGTCCAAAGAAAGTGGCGAGCGATTAGTCGTACGATATCAAATGCCATAAGTCCCTGTAAGTGTTAAATATGGCGACTCCCGGCTGATATATGAGTTGGAGTTTAAAAAGGAATGTTTTGGCAAGTTGTTAAGTGTGAACGGGGCTGCAATTCCATCATTGCGATATGAGTCGAAAGATTTATGCAAGTTGAAAAATGCAGGTGGAAGAAGTACGTCCTTACAATTTGTAAACAGAAAAATAATGACCAGTAAGATATTTAAAAAGTTTAATACTCTTTTATTCATTTCAAAACTAACACTAGAATTCCCTTTAAAAATAGGATTCCCTTTAAAAAAGGGCGTACAAAACGAACAGAAAAATGTGCAGTTGTACTAAAATTACCACAAAAATAATATAATTATAAGTACCGTAATAAATATTAAAATGGCTTAACACTAATATAAAATACCGGTGAAGATCCGCGCGGGACCTACATAATCAGCCTATAATGTTCCCACTGCTGGGACACAGGTCTCCTCTCCGTGAGAGGGAGCGGGCCGTAATCTACCACGCGGGCCCAGTGCGGGTTGGTAGATGTCACATGTCTTCGAATTTTTGGTTCCAGGACATGCCGGTTTCCTCATGATGTTTTCCTTCACCGTTTTGAGAACAGTGGTGATGAAATAATTTACACAAAGTAAAGCGCCTGTCTGGGTTCGAACCTACGACCTACAACTCGTAAGTCGCGACCGTTACCACTGGGCCACCACTGCTCTCACCGCGCGTGACCTATCGGTCACGAAACAATAGAAAATCAATTGTGTCTCATTAGCGGAGCTTGACAGATGTATCCCGAAACGGATACAGAATTCATCCTTAAAACTATGTGCGGTATAAAATAAACGGAGAAATCTGCATTTGTACCAAAACCACTCCAAAAATATTATTATATCCCAAATTATGTACGTGTGAAAACATACTTAAAAATAAATTAATGTACCGACAGTCATCACACCTTACACCTTCACAAAAACCGTTCACCTATCACTTCAATATAAATCATTTAGCACAGTTTCATTCCAAAAAGTTTGCACTTTTCAACGTTTTCGTGAATCGGTAATGCAGGCCCTAAATCAGTCTGGGGACCGACCACATTTGCATATGAGTAGGGCGACAAAGAACAAAGGGATATTTTTTTGTCGTTTTTAGACCGATATGCTATCGACAAAGACTGCGGTATAATATAAGTACTATCAGTGGGCTGTAAATCATTTAGGTTTTCGAAACGTATTTTGGTTAAGCCTTTTTGGTGTGATTTATGTATCCGTAATGAAGTTTTAAACAGATAGTATGAGTGTGAATGTTTATTTAGTGTTGTGTCTTTAAAATATTTAAAAGGTTTCTTTTTCAGGGAGTGGATATATAGTGGCCACAATATTTCCTGCCTTCTGTTCTAGTTCTATTTTATATGTTTCTGGGTGCTAATAATAATATATTACTAAGTAACTAAGTCTGCGTAGCCTTTTCCCAACTATGTTAAGGTCGGCTTCCAGTCTTAACGGATGCGGCTGAACACCAGCATTGTACACGAAGCGACTGCCCCTCTGACCTCCACAACCCAGTTACTGGGTAATACGAAACCCCTTGTTAAGGTGCCACTATTCGATATTTTTTCCATACAAATTTCGGGAGAGTATTACTCCACTGTTTGACATTGTACATCCAAAGTTAAACATTGTATCGTTTTGTCTAATTATTAATTGTGTCTGTACGGAAGCAGAATTGTAAAATAACAAGCCATTAAAAAGTTATGAGCCAACAAAGATTCGTTTTTCTTGCTATTGTTAACGTAACTTTGGGTGTAAATAAGTAATAAAAGAACTGAAAAATATTAAAAATTAAATCCGTACCGACAAAGCTCAGTTATCGAAGAGTTCAAAAAACTTTATTTGTGATTGATTTATGTAGTGGATTTTTCATAGAACTCGATTTTCCAAAGCACTTTTGAAATATTTTTATGCGCCTATCAGTTCGGAACGGTGTTTCTGTGCGTGAGAACTAGATGTTGTGCGTGTAGATTAGCGTCTAACTGCTCATCACTGAAACTAGCTCCGACAGACACGAAGCCAAGTTAGACAGCGCGATTTTGGCCATGACCACCAGTGAGTTCGAGCTCGCGTTTAGTTTACTATTAAAACATTTTGTCAGACTTTCGGGCTTCTTACGACCCGTAACGACTGTCAAAGAGACGGATGAGTCTTGGTATGTAAAGATGGTCACCCATCCACGGACCAACTGCGGCAAGCGTAGCTTAACCTGATCGATCGACCCACGGCTGTTTTTACTTAGCCTCGAAAAATTTACGAAAAACACAATGAAAATCGATCGCATTTTTAAATATAAAAAGGAAGAAATTAGGCTGATCTTGTTTACTGTATAAAATTGCCAAGCCTAAATAATAGATAATATAATTGTACAAAAATATTCGGTCATTTTCGTTTGTTTTAAAAATAATCTATACATAATTATAATATCTTAATTTGAAGTTGTATACTTACGAAATGGCCACCCCGTAGGTACATTATTTAACATCATACCAATATTATAAAGGCGAAAGTTTGTGAGTGTGTTTGTATGTTCGCTACTTCTTCACGCACAAACGGCTGAACCAATTTTGATGAATATTGGTATGGAGTTAGCTGACACCCTGGATTATGACATAGGATACTTTTTATCCTGATATTCTTACGGGACAGAAATTTTTGCGGGTGAAACCGTGGGGCGCTGCTAGTACCTAATTGATATTTTTGGCGTATTATGTGAAATCACATTAATGTTGTCCAACAAAACTACTTATCTAGACTTCAGTTTTTTCCTCGAACACTCGGCGTTCCATTGACTTTACATCAGGTTTTACACTACAGAATGTTATTTTTATCAATCAGTTCATAATTTTTTCAATAAAAACACACAACATTAATCCAAATCATTAAAAGAAATTTATGTGAGCAAAGCAATTAACTTCCAGGAATTAAAAGTCACTTTTTGTAACGCCACGCGCCAATAGTCACATTCTGAATAAATAAACAATACACTTTTATACAGCGTGTAACAGAAATACATAATCAGCCTATAATGTTCCCACTGCTGGGACACAGGCCTCCTCTCCGTGAAAGGGGTTGGGCCCTAATCCACCTTGCGGGCCTAGTGCGGGTTGGTAGATGTCACATATCTTCCAATTTTTGGTTCTAGGACATGTCGATTTCCTCACGATGTTTTCCTTCATCGTTTTGAGAGCAGTGGTGATGAAATAATTTAGACAAGGTAAAGCGACTGACTGGATTCGAACCCACAACCTAGAACTTGCAAGTCGCGGCCGTTACCACTGGGCCACCACTGCTCTCCGTATCAGAAATGTATAGACCACCAGATGGTCTATGGGCACTAGACGCTTAAATGTGACCACACATTTGTGATACATGCTGTATACACCTTTTTGTTCAAAACTCAGTCACGTACTGACTACTACCTAATTGAATTTTAAATAAAAGCTGTCTGCGCAACTATATAATGGGCTTTTATAAACCTCAAGATAAGCTGGTTAGTTATTCTTATTAAATAATTTGGAGAAGGATGACTCTAATTATCTGCAGTTTTAGGAAAGTTAAGGGTACCAATACTTTTTGTTTTTTGATGCGAAATCATCAAATGACCCCTCCCGCTCTGGGTGGAGCGGAAGGGTGTCAGACTCTTACTGAGTAAAACCCACCCATGTTCCTTCTTTAGCCCTTTATGTTCCAGGGTAGCGGTAACCCTTTCGGACAATCCCGCAACCCCGGATTGCTTCACAGCAACTACTAACAGGCCCCTTCCTTGAAGGAAGCCCAAGGGTAGCTCGCGAAATTAAAATTTTCTTACGTTGTTTTGCAATTAGCAGGTCAATGTCATGTTGACTGTGAATTAAAATATGAATTTATTTGTGGTCGGCGCAACATGTCTTTTTCTTCCATACTTCTCTATTAGTCGTCATCTCGGTAGTCACCCCCTTTCTAACCATATCATCATATACGCATTCCATCCATCGTTTCGTTGGTCTTCCCCTACTCTTATAGCCATCGACATCCATACTCAAAACTCTCCTCACGACATTTTCCTCATTTCTCCGTAACACATGCCCATACCATGGCAACCGATTTCCACACAACTGTTTAGTTACCGATGCCACTTTCAATTATTATGAAATATCAGTAGGATTATATGAACTTAGAGGGTTATATGGATGATTTAATGATTATAATTCTATAAATACATACTTACTTATTGTTATGCTTGCGAATCATATTTTGTTCAACATACAACATACACTGACCTGCAAATTGCAAAAAACGTAATTAAATTTGAATTTTGCGTGCTGTTTACCGCATCGCTCTTAAATAGATTTATTAATTAGGATAGAAAAGATAGAGCATGAAAGTAATTAGCGTTAATTTTAAGCTGATAAAAAGATAAGTCCGGATTTTAATTAATTGCGTCATAAATTATTATCTTCTTGACTTTAGAATATTGAGTTCATTAATTTGTAACATTAAAATTGAGGCTTGGTCGATTCGCACGAATTTACTCGCCCGAAACCGTCGAATCGACACTTTTATTTTCTATAGGCGACCCGCATGAAATTAAATTTTATTTGTGGGCGAATCAAAAACTCCAGAAAAATGTATTAGGCAATTGACACATTTTGAATTTTATGCAATAAAGTTATGAAAAAAGTACCTACACGTTTCAAAATATTTCACTTGTCAATTCGTGCGAATCTCCTACTAAGCTGAAATTGAAAATCATTACGCATCTGCTTTTTTTCATATTCATACCTATTCGACTCCACAGTTTACGCACGCAGATGATAAATAACCCTAAAAAGTATTTAACAAATTAGAAATAAACAACCAACTTCGCTGTCACACATATTTTCCACATAAAAATTCATGCGACCACAATCGCCACCACAATTGCGACCGCGACCGCGTGGCGCAATTAATATATGTCGAGCTACTTCACAGTTTTCGCTGCGCCAATAATAAATGACCCAAAATTGTCAACTTTATTTGCTTTTCAATTATCATTGTGTTTTATGATTCAGATTAATTAATTGACTTATGTATTTATGTGTTTTACAGTGTGTTTACGTAATCCAATAATGATATTATATTTTTTTAACTAAACAATTAAGATAAGACCACTTCTTCTTTTTCTTTATTATGCCTCGGCAAGCACGTGAAGCCGTTGTTCCCGGCTGTCATTCATGGATCTTTGACCAGAAGCCCGAAGACCTGACAACCAGTCTTACCAAGGGGTTTCGTATGACCCAGTAACTGGGTTGTGGACATAGATATATGAAAGAAGTGTGGAGGTCAGATAGGCAGTCGCTCCATGTAAAATACTGGTATTCAGCTGCATCCGGTTAGATTGGAAGCCAACCCCAACATAGTTGGGAAAAGGCTTAGCAGATGATGATCGATATGGGGTTTTAGAAGAAAATTCTGCACTACGTTTTTCGGTAAGTGAAAAAAATAGTGCAGAATTTTCTTTAAACAATCCTTACGTGCAAATCTAGGTCAAACACACGTACGTAGAGAAAAAATTACAATTTTAATTAAAAAAATTAATTACCTCTAACACCTTTCCTTCACTATTGCTCCATTTTCTTAACACAAATCTGCGTTCATGCAAAGTCTTACCGCGAACTCACACCACGCCACATTGAACAGCGCCAGCGATTCGTGTTGCACAAAACACTTTTAATTTTAATTACCACTGAATAATTATAATGTAACTCTTATGGAGTTTAAAATACGAGTTAGGTTACTATGTTTGGTGTGTAAAATTAAGTTGGTAAACCTCGTCTAAGGAAGTGATCAGTCAAAAGCAGTGACGTAATCAACACGTGCTACATTATAATGAGGCTTTTAAACTCTCTGTTTATATTTTATTTTGTTTTGAGTATTGTACTCAGGCTGGTTTATCACCTTCTTATTATTTATTTAATTAGTCATGTGGATATGTTACTGTGATTGGTATTTTAATGAAGGTTTTATTCACAACGGGCTATGGGAGAAATTACTGTAATTGTTAGGAAATAATTTAATTAATTCATAATTAAATTAAAATATTGACTGCCTCATTGGTTGAGTGGCCGCAAGCGCTACTGCTAAGCATGAGGTGCTGCGTTCGATTCGAAGTGTTTTTGGGGTTTCTATCTGGATTTTTCTCAGTAGCAGCCCGGAGTCTGGATTTGTGCCCGGTTGATGGCAATAGGCTCACCCCTTTTTACATGGTACTTAAGCAAAAGTGTCAGTTCACACCGCGACGCGACGCGGCGCGCAGTTTTCAAGATAGCTATACAATTATAGACCTTATCTACTACACAAAAAGGTACACATCAGTGAGGAGGGCCGCGCGGAGCCGCACTGCGCCGCGTGGCGTAGCTCGACGTAGTAGGCACACAGAATTGTGTAACTTTTTGTGTAGAAGGTAAGGTCTATAATTGTATTGCTATCTTAAAAACTGCGCGCCGCGTCGCGTCGCGTAGTGTGAACTGACCCTAACTGGCGAAATGTTTGTGTACCGACGGCCGCCATGGCCTGCGCACAATGGTCCATGTGAAGGACTAAGTGCGTAAACCAAACCCATAACATGGAACATGTTTGTATAGGATGTACCTTCACAAACATATATGTTCTATGTACAATCATGTACACTTCTGCTTAACCCTTCTGGGAGGCAAGGCGTGATGTTATGATATGTTGTCAGGAAATTCTTGGTTTTCATTTTAGTTTGTTCCCAATTGACTACTTAGATTTTCTATCTATAAATGTGGGACCAAAACAGTCATTATTAATTCTGATTTAAATTACAATTTACTTCGACAATTCAAAATCTTTAAATATGTAGAAAAACTAGCCGCCAAAATTAATAGAATTAGATAAGAACTAGATCTATTTATCTCACAAACATAACCGAAATCAGAATTCAAACACGGCATATAAAGCTGGCTATTAATAAAAACTTAATCTCAATTTATTAAAGCGTAAGATACGACATTAATAGAATCCAGTTCAATAATAAAAACATTAGAGATTATAAAGAATTTATTTTACCTAATATAAGTCTGGAACGTCAAATTGATTCGACGGCAAGCGGACAATTAAAATGCAAATTAGGTTGTTGGGACATCGCCGGAGAATGTAATGTGGAAAAAATAACAAATGTTGTTGAGATGTGTGCACACTGACGGCTTTTGTGAAATGTTAATTTTACTTTGATACCATGTGTGTTGAAATTCTGGTGAATTAAAATTAAAATAATAATAATCAACATCTGTCGAGGCTTTCGTTAGGCGGTTGGATCAAAGGCCTGATTCAGAAGGCAGCCTCGATACGGCGCGCATTGTGAGGAGGTTCCTGTCTCTGGAGCCCTAACCACGGATTATTCTTGGATCCTGCTCCCGACACCTGCGGACTACTATTTTTTATATTTTTAAATGTTTTTATATTTTTTATAAGTATCCTAATATTTAAAAATATAGTTTATATGTAGGAATGAAATAAAGGAAATAATAATAACTTTATTGATACTAAATACCTTTGTTACAATAAGTAGTAATTGTAAGTTACAAAAACAATTGGTTGTAAAAAAGGTGTCTCGAATGGTGGAAACCCTGCCTCCTAAACTAGGGGAAACCTGTGCCTTAAGAGACAATGTTCTACTGTTACTTCGTGCACAAATATTCCTTTTCATCGCACCTTGTTCATAGTAAACCTAATTAATACATAAAGGGTGTAATAACTAGTAATAAGAGAAGATAATACTAATAATAATAATAAAAAAAAAATTAACTCAAAGTCATTTATTCAAAGTAGATTGAGAATTAGCACTTTTTGATCGTCAAAATATAAGACAGTTCCTAATAACGTCCGCCCTTCGCCACTTCCACGCTAGCTGAGAAGAAGAAGTGGCGCAACAAACTCCCCAGCAGCACAGGTGTTTCTTAAGTTAGGATGGAAAACCAATTCAATTACAAGAAGAGGATTTCAATTTCTTTTATTTTTGTATAAGTCGCGGTGAAGTCGTTTTACGGTACTGTTAAATCAAAATCTATGGAAAAGCTCCAGTAACGAAGACAATACTTACATTATCAGCGTTATCAGCGCCATCTATCTACTTACGCAAGAATTAAAATATTTTTCCCAAATAAATAATTAAGTATTTTATCGGTAGGGTTAAAACCGAGTGCTGAGTACTCGTTTATTACTTGGTACTCGGCATACTCTGCCATTTTAGTAGTAGGTACTAGGTACTCTATCGGCCGAATAACTCGGTTTGACTGCCGAAGTACTCGAAAAGAACTTATAAACTGACCTCTTTACAATATTAATGTAGATTAGTCGTTGTCAGAAAAAACACGTGAAAAAAAACGAACATATTTAATTACATAATCAGTGTTTCGTGGTAATTTTAGATATTGGTCTAACTCTATAGCGATTGCACTTTTCGGATCTTCAGGCCGTTGCGGCGCTGTAGATGCTAATTTCTCGAAGCAATGCCAAAAACTTGCATGGCATTTTTCTATGATAATTGAAGCGTTCAGTACGTTTCCAATACCTGCGTCAACTAAAGCGAGTTTTTTGGCAGAGTGTTCGGTAAACATAATACCGAGCATAAGCATAAGTACTAGGTATTCGGTAAAACTTGCAATCGGCGCATCTCTAATTAAACAAAAAACAGTGCAAAAAACTTATGAAAATAAACCTAATATTAGGTGCTTACATTTAAAATGAGTTACTTGGTGTGAATCAAACTTTATAATTAAAACATTTTAAAATTTGCTACCGTAAATTGCACCATCGTTTAGATAAGAGTCGTCGGGGGTGTTTGACATTTGAAAAGCAGTCTTAAGAAAGATGTGCGTAACGCGATAACTATAAAAAATTAAATATTTATTACTTGACTAGCTGCGCCTCGCGGTTTCACCCACGTAGGTGGGTCTCGTGGGAATATCGGGATAAAAAGTAGCCTATATGTTAATCCAGGGTGTCAACTACCACCATACAAATTTTTATCAAAATTGATCCAGCCGTTTGAGCGTGAAGAAGTAACAAACATATAAACACACACACACACACACACACACACTCACTAACTTTCGCCTTTATAATATTAGTGTGATGTGATGTGAAAAGAGCTTTGGCTCATCAACTCAACTAATTAAAGTATAGTAAAAACCGAAAAGTTCTTATTTATTTTGCAACGGTCAGCAAATTATTTATAAACTTTTATGTTTTCCTATTAATACAACTTCTACCGTATACTATAGGTACAAATGCATTTTATTTAATCTGGAAGATATCGTCTGCGATTTTAATTTTAGAATAAAATTATTGCCGTTACAAAACACTTCCAGGCAGTTTTAAAAGTTATCCTGAAATACATACCAAAATAAACTCACGCCCTCTTCCCATGAGGATCGGCAGAAACTACAGAACGCCACCTGTTAAGATCCTTACATACACCTTTTGCTTCGTTTACGTTCACACCTGTTCTTGCACGCCGGTTGCGAGTCCTACAAACCTGATTTTTCTGGCCAATATGGCTGAGAGCAGTTGTGGCCAAGTGGTAACGGCCGCGACTTACGAGTTGTTGGTCGTAGGTTCGAACCCCGACAGGCGCTTTACTTTGTGTAAATTATTTCATCACCACTGCTCCCAAAACGGTCAAGGAAAACATCGTGAGGAAACCGGCATGTCTTAGAACCAAAAATTCGAAGACATGTGACATGTGCCAACCCGCACTGGGCTCGCGTGTTGGATTATGGCCCACTCCCTCTCACTGAGAGGAGGCCTGTGTCCCAGCAGTGGAAACATTATAGGCTGATTATGTTATGGCCAATAAGGTAGAGCTATATGTCCTATATGTTGTGTATTAACCTGAATCTCTTTTCGAAATAATTTTCCAACCTGATTGTACGATTACAAAAATTCTGATTGTACAATTACTTTATCGACCACACTGATAATATGAAGGGCTGCGGTACTCAAACTTAGCCATTAAAATTCATAGTTCCAATGGAACACTTAATGATTCAAAGTTCTATAGATATCAAATCATAATTCACTAAACAGGTGTTCAGAATTAGTAATGAGTGTTTCCATACCAATTCCTTATCAGTTGCGCCCTCCCATTGAAACGGTCGCACAATATGTCATAATTATTTAATTAATGCAACCCCACTCTCGGTTATCTGCAATTCTGCATTCATAATTCAAGCCACCTACATGAAGAGAATTTCCAATCCATGAATTTCTCGACACATAATTTTGTATAGAACGTTTGGGTAGACTGTACTTTTAGGTTGTGTATTGTAGGGAATGTAGTTGCACTGTGGCGGAATTAAAAATTAATACCATCGATTTGTGCGCAATGTTCGGGACACGGGTAGGTACGGCGAATCACGTCACCCACGCTCGGCGATCTTAATTATGCGATTGTATGCCTACACGCGTGTCAATTAATTGCTGGTACCATTTCATTTGTTTTTATTGTCACTTATTTGTTAATAAAAACGTTTGTGCTTTGTTCGGAGCGGGCGCGGCGGCGTTCTTTTGTTATTGATGAAAAATATAACAGGTTATTATAATTCGCATTGTATTGGTGGTATTGTTTGAGCGAGATACCTATTATGTAGATACTTTGTTTAGCGATAATATTAAAATATCTTTCCTAAACATAAAATTTTATCATTTTTATTGTAGTCACAAAAAATGGCTTAATAGTCGATTCGCACGAATTTATTCTACCTAAATGGGCGAATCGACACTTTTTAAATAATATTATTTTTCCATAGGCGACTCGCCCGAAGTTAATTTATTTTTGGTCAAATCAACTTCTCCAGAAATACCTATGTATTAGGTAATTGGCACATTTTGAATTTTATGCAATGAAGTTATGAAAAAAATACCTACACGTTTAAAAATATATTACTCTTATCACTTCTGTGCGAAAGTCAAAGTCAAAGCATTTATTTCAAATAGGCACATAAAAGGCACTTTTGAACGTCAAAAATTATGTTAAAATAGAATTGATTCTAGTCGCCCATTCCAAAAGGTAGTTTTCGTATGGAGAAGAATGGGCAAGAAACTCCACCGTTACTCTTTTAATATGTTTTAGTTACAATATTTTGCATGGGTACATTAATTATATAATAACATGTGAGGACGATGCACCTAAAATAAAATTACTATACCACAATAGGTAAAAGAATTAAAAACGAAACCATGACATATAAATTAATTATCTGATAGATACATGGTGCTCACATATTTACAAACATGGTACAAGCAAAACGATTTTAATTTAAAAAGAAAAAAAAAATACAAGTAATGTGTGTGTAATGAATGTAAAAAAGAATAAAAAAATTTACAGTTAAATTAGCAACCAGTTTGATTTTGTCTAGCCAAAAAAATCAGAGGACAGCACCATTGTAACTACAATCATTACAAATAATTCACCATCAAATACCCAATTGCCATTTCTACGTTACCATTACTGAGCAAAGTTCAAGATCAACCGGATGGCCCGAAAGAGTTACCTAATGACACGATATCGGGGCTTGCGAAGGGCGCCATTCAAATTCAATCACGGGCTTTGAAACAATTTGTAACAAATGTCAAGATCATAAAGGATCCCACTTCGGTCCGTGCGAATGTCTGACTGAGAGAGGAATCGTGACTTCTATAGGACTGATCGATGATAGATTTGGTAATTTTCGTTCGGAAACTAGGACATAATTGACTTGCAACGTCAAGTTCTTATTATGTTCACGGTTTTTGAGAATCGTTTGATATTGTTTAGAATATGTTGTAATTTGTAAAGTAAATCATCGAAAATTATTGTTTGGGTATAGAAAGTCTTTTCTGGAGTAAGTAGGTGCCTAATTTGAAACAGTTCACTAGCATCATATTTATAAAAAAACCCTTATCCTGACACATCATTAGCTAAATGTAAATTATCTATGTCCGATGCTATCACTCGTGCTTCTATCGGCAAAGAGTAAACAAAGACCTAATTGTACCAATAGATTCTGATAAGCTTCGTTGTTATACAATGAAACAAAAAATGTTATGTAATATTTCGTTCTACAAGCCATTTCTATGCCGACCTTCAATATTTTCAACCACGGACAGGCGGATATGATATTATCTCTAAGATTACGCAGCAATTATATCACAGTCATGCTTTTGTTAACAGAATCTTAGAAAAAAGAACAGTGAAATAGCAAAATGTCCATTTCATTAACTACAGAACTAAATGCCTTTAAATCAAATCGTATAAGCACCGAAAGTAATTGTTGCGATAGTCCGTGGAAGCGGTGGAAATAATGGGTCGGCTTCTAGAGAGATAAAATCGTCGTGTCCTGTCGGGTAGAGGTGTGCCTTTGCTGGTTGCGGCTCGACGGTTTCTAAAGGTTGATTTAGTATGTGTGTAGCTTGATTTAATATTCCTGATTCATGTCTTAAAAAGCCTTCACCTAAAATCTGCATATCTTATGCAATATTTCCTAAGCTACAAAAATATAATCGCATTGCAAAGATTCTCTCTCAGTTTTCTCTTCAGCTGTGAAGCTCGATTTTATTTTTTTAGCACAACTAACAAGTACGTCTAAGAAACTTTCTTCCTCAACCTTTCCCACTGTATTTGGAATAATAACAATCCTTGCATATTATTTGCAAACGGAGAGTCCATTTTTATCCCGCAGATGCAGCACTTCTGCGTTCCCGGTAATTGGTTGAAGTTATCTACGTCATTACATCTCGACTCTTCCCTTTTTTGCCGGCTTTATTTCTCTCTCTTCGACCGCCACTTTCGTTTGTTTTTGATTCAATTACTTTTAATGCTCTCTGATCATAATCTAAGGGAATCGCAACGTTGGGATATTGTTAGTACTTAATCTTTTTTGAGATGTCGGGGTCGGCAGTTTAACGTTCTAATTTTGTGAAAAAAAAAAAAAATCTTACATTTTTTTTTGCTTTCAGTTCTACCCCGTCTTCCAATAAAAGTACTGCATATAAGACTTCTGAAAGTGACTATTTCACCGGCTTTACTTGTAACACAATGGTTACATTACAAAGTTTACACTCGTAACCTTCAGCACGATCTAGATAACTATCCATTTTTCTTTACTCAACCTTGTTTATGCGGCTTTAATACGTTATTCTTAAGGACGCGACATAACTCATGCAGTATCGTTGGTCGGATCGGTATTTCACTAAATGAACGCGTCTCAAGCGATATTTATAGCGACGGTGGACATAATTTAATAAACAAAGCAGGGCCGAGCCGACATTTTAATGCCACCCCGGGCATAGGATCTGATAATGGATCATAACTGGTTTTCAGTCTCGGTAGATAGCATTGTAAGGAACAAGTCCCACTTCGTTACGAGCTCCCGGTAAAACGTACAGGGCTTCCAATCGTTAAGCGTAAACCCTATCTGCATTGGTGCTATTAATAATATTATACGGCGCAATATCTGATATGCATTGAACGTATATTTTATATGTGCACGCGCTGTTAATATTTCGTTACTGTTTTCTGATACAAATTGTCCGAACGTGGCATAATGTTGTAGATAATGAAGATAGTAAATACAATTTTTTGTTTACCATAAATAATGTGAAAAAAGCCACATGAATGTTAATAGAAATAGAAAATACTGTGGATATAGTTGTACGTGAAATATAGAACTTTTTGATTTGATCGATCATATAAAAACAAAGCTTGGAATCGCATAAAAATGGGTCTGAATTCTCATTGTAATAAAGATAACATTGAAACTTTAACCTTTAATTGAGGCTTTAGGTATTTTATTGGTGAAATATTTGGCATTGAATAAGTGTATGTTAAGAGGCTTTATTGCAGATTTAAACATAACCCACGTACGTTTTGTTACTATTGAAATACGCAAAACAATTGCATAGCAACACGTATTGAAACAAAATGTTTCGATCTCGTTGGGTGCATGACAAATGACTGGCACGTCTCATATCAGTCGAGATGTGAATCGAACGGTTACAAACGAGAAAGTATAAACATTTACATTTGAGACGTCCAACCGCCAACAAAAACAGATCGTGCTTCAATTTTCGTCTTATCTAGAGTTGCCTTTGTTTCCTTGACAGGTGCATTAGTGTGCTATCACACAACAATTAAATGCATCGGTATTGCTGCATCACGATGAGTAGGTGTACGGAGACTCGTATCATGAACGCTCTGCGTTCCTGCTATCTATAGTTTTTGATCTTTCACGTCGATTTGATTAAGGAATTCCTTTGTTTCGTTATATTGTTTACTGTCTGCGGTCAGATGACTTACAAAACCTAGTCTGATTAGTTTGGAGTTTAGTTATTTGCTATCGTGTTGTTAAGGACTAGAATTTGTAGCCTGTTGACGTAACGGCTTGGTTTATTACGTTCTTTGAATATCTACGATCGTAATAAAATTGTTCGGTGGTCATATTTTCGGCCGTCTAATTTCCATATCAGGGAATGTATTTGATACAAATAATATGTAGCTTTGGTATTTCGTCTGTTTATTTGGAAATCCCACTATAATCGATTATATCAATCGGTGATTAGTTGCAAAAGCTTAATATTACAGTGCTTATTTTATTATTATCATCGAGATTTTAGTTTGTACAACTTCAGTTGTTAATTTACGCTATTTTATACACATTAGTCTTTCCACTGAAATGGTTTTTAAATATAATTGCCGGTGAAATATCGTTCCAATTTATTTCATATCGATAAATTTATTTATCAGAGCAGTGGTGGCTAACTGGCAATGACCGTGACTTACGAATTGTAGGTCGTAAGTTCGGACTCAGACAGGCGCTTTACTTTATGCAAATGATTTCAACACCACTGCTCTCAAAACGGCGAAAAAAAACATCCTGAGGAAACCGGCAAGTTCGAGAACCAAAAAAATCGAAGACATGTGACATCTACCAACACGCATTGGGCTCACCGAGAGGAGGCCTGTGCCCTAGCAGTGGGAAAATTATAGGCTGATTATGCTATATTATATAATTATTTAGTTAACACTAGGTAGGTATTTATTTAACTATTATACCAATTTTACTAACCCAATGAAAAGTATGTTAACTATAATTTGATTGGTAAGGTCACAAACGGGTTCCACGTTCATTTCTAAATTACACAAAGATAACGCTTCGCTTCTTATAAAGCAATTTAGTCGAAAATCTGAAGTCAAATACGCGATTAGATGTACGTACATACGTACGCCCGCGGCCGTATTTCGAGAGAAATTTTGACTATTAAAAGAACATATTTTTACGCACCCAATATTTAGAGTGTGAGTGCTTTTGAAATCAGTTTTATTACTTTTAAATAGCAGGTAACAGTTCGTTTTGGACGTGTCGTAAAACGTTCCTATCACAACTGTCTCAAGAAAACATCGTGTTACTTCTTGAGTGGGACGCCGCTAGAAATTCTTTGATAGTTTTTTGTCAAAATATTGAATATAAAAGTCTGTATGACGCATTGAAAGATTTTATGTTTCCTTGGATCGTTAGAATTTGTGTTGGTTGGGAAGTGGTTATGGTTATGTTTTATTGATTTGTTTGGACAATATTTTCAGGTTTTAAAATCATAAAATTGAGTGAAGCAGGAACAGAGAATGACTATTAATTTTGTACTGTAAATCTACAGGGTGAAATTGAATTCATGGGCATCCTTTTAAGGGGTCATTGTAATCATCATTATGAACAACTTTTACTATGGGACTAAACCTGAAATCGCGAAAAAAAATCAGCTCTTCCCTACATTTTGACGAGTTATGTGAACATAAATGCAAGGAACAGCTGATTTTTTTTTTGCGATTTTAGGTTTAGTCCCATAGTAAAAGTTGTTCATAATGATGAGTACAATGACCCCTTAAAAGGATGCCCATGAATTTAATTTCACTCTGTATATATACTAAGAATAAAGCTGAAGAGTTTGTTTATTCGAACGAGCTAATCTCTGGAACTACCAGTCAGATTT
Organism: Amphipoea lucens; assembly: GCA_947508005.1. Taxonomy (NCBI): domain Eukaryota; kingdom Metazoa; phylum Arthropoda; class Insecta; order Lepidoptera; family Noctuidae; genus Amphipoea; species Amphipoea lucens. The sequence goes on along the minus strand of OX382368.1, from coordinate 6,863,501 downwards.
GAAAAAAATATTTTTGCATTGATAGCTTCAATCTTGAGGAAGGCTTTAGGCTATTTAATATCACTATGAAACTTAGGAGCCGAGCAATAAAAAGCAAAAACGAAGTAATAGCGTGGGCAAGCGATATATTGCGACGGATTGGGTCGGGTGAGCAAGAAATTTTACGCGGACGATGTCGCGGGCAGCAGCTAGTCAAGGATAAAAGTTGTAAGTTCTTTCACTCTCGATGAACAAAAGAATTCAAGTTCTAATAGAGAGTTTATTTTCCCAAAACACGGAAGTAATTACACAAATACTTTCTTTACTTTCCCAAATATTTATATTAGAAGTTTCCGTTTTACCAAAATATTTATACTTTACACGACATACAGAACAACTTCCGTAGATTGCAATATGGCGCCGATTTCCGTTACCCGAATGGTCAGGGCAAACAAAATATCGAACCTTGCGCCGATACGTAGCTCGGGCCCGGCCTTATTTAGAAATAGCCACGCGTTGAGAGAAACGACCAAGTTGGAAACCATTGGAAACTGATCTTATTATGCATAATAAATTTTGTCTAATGTTTTGTTTGTTATTTAAATATTGGTGGAGCTTCTTCTGAAAACATATTCGGTAACAGAGGGAGATTATGCTTTTGATTATTTTCAGCACAAGTACTGAAAATAAGTAGGTATACATAAAGAAAGAAAGAAAGAAAATACGTTTATTTAGCACAGACTAAAAGATACACAATACACCAGATACATTAGATAAAAAAAAATGAAATAAAAAGCGTAAAGTCCGTTGTAAGTAATTAGCAGGAAATTGTGCCTCACGGCTGCGCTAAAAAGGCCCAGTTCAGCAATAACGACAAACAACTAGTGCCTGACGCTGGTTTTCAATTGGACCTGAAACATAAATAGGTATACAGTTGTCATAAGTGGACGGAAGCAGGGTAAAAATTACAAAGTTTTAACATAATATATTTTCATATTAATTTGACCTACATTCGAATGTTAAATATAGCTTACACACTTACTTGAAAAGTATCGTCAATATTTACCGTTATCATTTGTTTCACACTTCACATCATTTTAAACAAAATGATGTGAAGTGTGAAACAAATTTTCGGTTTTGGAACACAGTATAAACATACTGTGTTCCAAAACCGAAATTTTTACCACGAATGCTCCAATATTTTCTTCTCATACTCTCACATTTCTGTCGATTTCTAACTTACACAGTTTCTCTTCTACCCCTTCCCATTAAAGGTCAGTCCAAGTGAGCTATAAATAAGGTATTTAACCCAATGTGTGTGGGCAAGCCTTAACTGGCGCGGCCATGGGAAAGCCTTCGGTTATTACAATCGCTACTATTTATTTGGTACCAGCTGAAGTATTGGGAAGGACAGGTACCTATTCTATTGAATACAATCTCGGCCATGCATGGCTTGGAAACTTGGGAGTATTATTTGACCTTTGTTCGTTGTATTGTAAAGTCCATGTTCCTGGGAGGTCTTGTTTTATTGTAATTAGGGTCAGTTTTGTAAGCTATCTGTTTGGTACTGTTTTGGCTTTGCGTAGCCTAAGGGGCTCACTCCTGAACATGGTCCTTACACAGAGGCTTCGCGTTAAGGTTGTTGCTACGGAAGGAATCTTCATTACAGCCATAATGTTTGTGCTAGCCAAATTTTTAAGCAAGAGCTGGGGAAATAAAATTAACCAATTTCTCTACTGAAAGATATAACCTAACCTCCTTATCCATACTAATATTATAAATACGAAAGTGTCTGTCTGTCTGTACGTTACCTCTTCACGCTTAAACCGCTGAACCAATTTAGATGAAATTTGGTATAGAGATAATTTGAGTCTCGGGAAAGGACATAGGATAGTTTTTACCCCGATATTTCTATGGGATCGAAACATATGCGGGTGAAACCGCAGGGCGCTGCTAGTTTAACTATATAACTTACTTATTATGCAATAACGTCTTAAAATAAATATATTCATAATCACCACTGCTACTAGAAAATACTAAAACGTTATCATTGAAAACATTATCATTATTTATTCAACTAATCGAGCATCTGTATTTGATAAAGGATAAAAATCGGTATGTTTTATTATACTGTTATAGCATTTTAATTGAACGTTTTATTAAAACAGTCTCACGGACTTATCAATATTCTTTTTTCATTTCTGTTTTAAATTTTATGTTCCTATTAGCTGCTGATTAGTCTATTACAGATTTATCTTTTTTATATAAAACAGTAATAAAAATCTTTATCAGACTGTGTAGAGTTTCATTAAGTCTTTATCTTTACGACTTTTCAGTATTTTATGTATATTAATGACGTAAAAACTTAATAATAGACACTTAAAATTCCGTTTCCGCTTACTTTAGGTGTTTATGACGACGAAGTGAAAATACAAAGGTTATAAAATACAAGTTTTGACAGCTCGTAGTACAATAGGAAATATTAGCGGACGTTAATATTGTTAAGTTTAATAATGTGTGGGTTTTCACACAATGTTTTCTTTCGCCGTTTCTTTGGGCTTGGTGATAAAAATAAAATTTTATGTGTTTTCATATTTTGAATGACAGGTTCTTGACATTATGTTTTTTTTAGATATTACTGACAGTAATTTGAGCTACTGTTTCAGTGAGTCTTAACCCTTCAAGCGTCAAGTGTACACCAAGTGTACAGTCACGTCTAAAAGTATGTATACACTTGGCTTTATTCAAAGGCGATTTTCTCCTTTATTTTTGAATGAAATTTTATGTTATTACGAAAATAGTATTTTCGAACCCATAGGTTTATGTTAAGTGTCGTATTTCAACGTTGCATTCGTTATTTCACGAAAAAATCGCAATTGAAAATTGCCAAGTGTATACATACTTTTAGACGTGACTGTACATAAGAGAAAGTGCTCGAGACGTCAACGGTACACCAAGTGTACACAACAGTGTCATTGTTATCGTTAAAACAGTGATTTTATTGCGCCCATTTAACTACTCCGGCGCGTCGGGTGTTTCGACAGGTAGGCGGGCAAACGTGTGAGATGAAATAGGTAGGTACTTCTTTTTAGCGTGTCGATGGCGATCTAGATGGAGTCGTCCCAGAATTTGCCTACGAGTTTGGCACGTTAAAAAGCGTCCATCTATAGGTACTGTCTAATTGTCTATACTAACACTAAAGCTGAAGAGTTTGTTAGTTTGAACGCACTAATCTCTAAAACTACCTTTCGGATTTGAAAAATTATTTTTGCATTTTATAGCTCAATTACTGAGAAAGGAAGCAGGTGATTATTTATAATAAAAGAATAATAAAAAAATTATTGTTCAGAAAAACACATTACAATATTTGAATAGCACTAGCCTCCACACTAGGATTCCCTGTGTCGTGGAGACTAGTCTCCTTCGTCTTACAAGATTCTTAAGTACATAGTAGGTAGGCATATATGTAGTAGGTAGGCACATAGCATCAGTTGGTAAGATATCTGAGGCGACAATAATCGAGTTTTCTTCAAATAAATCAATTCATTAAACATATAATGCAGTTAACTTAGTTGTATTTAAATTTAGACATGTGTAGTGTGTTGTGTACGTGTGTAGTGGAAACATCATACTACGACTCTTAGGATCCGAGCAAAAAGAAAAATGTAAAAAAAAAAGCTGATTGAATACAACATAGTACCGCGGGCAGGCGATGCGATGGGACAGCTGGGTCGGAGGAACATAAAATTTCACGCAAACGAAGTCGCGGGCAGAAGCTAGATACTATTATATTTTATTACTACTATTGTACTTTTTATTAAAATAATTTATACAAATATGCAGATTACAGATATACAATGTTTTATAGCTTAGGCCTTTTATGAGTAAAAACAGACTACGAGATAAGAACTGTATCATAAATTCAAAACTAACCAGCTTTTAATCCGAAAACAACTTCAACTTACACAAAAGCACAAGGGACCTCGCCTTATCAGCACAAACAAACAAATTCGGTCAAACAATAAAAGCAAAAAGCTCAACAGTAAAATAAAGATATTGAAAAAATTTACCGCACACAATATAAAATGGTAACTCGATAAATGCTTGCCTCGAATGCTATAAACAAACGAAAATATGAATTGAGATTACGGTAATACACGAACTTGAGTAAGATGGGCTGCGCACTTAAACTGGCGACTTCTTTGTCGGACGATAAAATCGCTAATAATTATAGAAGTACCAATTTAGGTCACTTGATCGTATACACTATACATGCTTTAGTTACGAAATTCCCTTAATTATTCTTGTAGTGGGTTCGCACTAAAATGCTTACCTGTTGACATTTTTAAAAAGCCCTCGCATATAGGTAAAATGTTACCTATGTGATAGTGTAGTTGTGTTTTGTTTCCATAAAAGTAAAACTTAATCAGTCATGCATGCCCATTCTCCTATTGCTATAGTCTTTAGTAGTATTTTATTCTCACAAAGCGACAAGCGTTTTACTTGTGTTTACCAAGTGTTAAAACACGCTGTGAATGTGTGTGTAAGCGCAGGAGCTTTCGGTACCTCTCGATATATGTGTGTGTGCATGCGTGTTTGTGTTATACGCAGACGCTACTCGTCCACAAGTAAAGCACGCGTCGCTTCGTGAGATAAAAATACTGTTAGAAAGAATCCTTTCCGAAAAATAGAGCTAATACCGAAAGAAAAATTAATCGTAAAAAGTCCAACGTGCGCCATTTCTTACCGGGGATCGCTCGAGCGTGGGTCGACATAAATGGTAGTGCAACGAACATGCTGTACCTATATGAGACACTGCATCATTTGCAATTACATGTTATTGTACCTTTGTACTATTTTAATGTCCGCCAGTACGCCCCCGGTAAGAATGTGGTATTGTAAGCAAAATAGTTCGCCGTTTATTTCTGTCAATTTGAGTATCAACGGATGAGTTGCAACGAGGCATAATGGGCTTGGATTGTATGCAAGTAGATAAATGAGTTTCGTCTTATTGGCCGTTGCAATGTTAGGTCTAGTATGTTGTGTAATGATACTTTGAATTATTTTGTGAAATTATTTAGAGCCGGCAATTTTAAATTACCTAGCATATGAAATGTTGGGCCATTTTAATCGTTAATGACATTTTTTTCAGGATAGGAGCGAGTTGATTATCTTTTGTTGATTGTAACAGGTAATGACTTCTTTTATTCAATCCGATACTATTATTGGCTTCTTTATATTGTGAAATTGAAATGAGTAAAAGGATAACTCATGTTAATGATACAGTTTTACAATAAAACAAATGACGACTTCCAGTGTGGTCGGCACATTAAGCCCCATGTACCTACACGATGCAAGTTTGTGGGGCTTGTGGCTAAGTAATAACAGCCGCACGGGTCGATCGATCAGGTTAAGCAACGCTTGCGGCGGTTTGTCCGTGGATGAGTGACCATCTATACATACCAAGACCTCTACCAAGGCTCGGAAGTCACATTAAGCCGTTGGTCCCGGCTGTCATTCGTGGTTCTTTGACAATCGTTATGGGTCACCAGAAGCGCGAAAGTCTGACAACTGGTTGTCAGACTTTCGCGCTTCCTCCACGGGTTGTGGAGGTCAGATAGGCAGTCGCTCCATAAAAATACTCGTACTCAGTTGCATCCACTGAGACTGGAAGTCGACCCCAACATATGTAGTTGGGAAAAGGCTTGGCAGATGGTATACACGTTGGAAGTTTCTAGCCTGTGGCATACTATAAAATTGAATCAACAAACCAACCAACAACACATCAAAAACCACCATCAACATCAATTTGCGACGTCTAGACATTGTTTAGACAGTGCATTTTTTATTGTTTCAAGTTATGGTATGGTAAATTCAATTAAGGCGCGGTAAGAAGCAATTTTTTTAAGTAATTGATAATAGAGTATCGCAGCAAAAAATAAGGTTCGTTGATTCGAATGACCACCAAAATGAAAGTAATATTTTTAGGTATTTCTTTAGTTGATTGAATTCCTTATAATTTAATTACAAAAAATATGATAATTTACGCTCCAAATGTTTAGAATTATGCGACGAAAAATATTTTTTGAGCTCTGTTTTATAATTATTTTATCATAATATGTATTTTATTTTTATGACTTTGAACATTTGACAATACACAAAATGTTTGTCTGGCTTGCAGTATGAACCGATAATCCAATACGCTTAACTGTGCGACAAAAAACTGAACGTTTTACGGTGTCCTACGTTTGGGCTGCGCCTTAAATCGCTTCATGTAAATCAAGTTTTACTAGCACATTAGAACGTAGCTAAACTTTTTACAAACTTGCGAGCGATCATCAAGCTTCATTAAAGTATCAATGATCCCTAAGATTACAAACTCTGACCTTTTACAAGTGACCTGACATTTATACATTCAATTTGGCCGTCCAACATAGTTCATTAATCATTCAAAGGCTACCAGCGAACTAAACTCCCATTAGGCTGCAAAAACATCGATGGATTGCTGCGTGCGCAGTAATCACTAACGCAAACAACTACGTTAATCCTTTACACAAGCAAACACATAGCATTAAGTAAATCCTTCAAATAATCCAGTACGAAAAGCCGTCAAGTCTCTGTCAACACTCGACGAACGCGATTTCCTTGGCAAGCGTCGAAGTTCTCAACGTATTTACATTTTCACACATAAAGTAAATTCCGCGTATCCAGAAGTTTGAGTGCGGGGAAACGAAAATAGCGATTCATCACAAGTTTTAATCTGTTCTAGAGTTTGGCCCACTTGCGGTCATGGGACGGGCAGGCGGGCGTGCCAAACGCGGCGGTTTAAACGCCCGGACGGAACTACCATCCCACACTGAACTAACTTACGTTTTCTTTAAGTTATGTGCCATGATCATTGACACTTGCTCAACTCAATCTCTGTTATTACTGCTATACCATATTGACAGTATTCCAAATTAATTGCACAGTTACAGTCAATATTAAATTACACTATGTGCTTTTCCTACCGCGTAAATCATGTGAGTTTCATAGTCTTGTGAAATGTGAGTCACTAAATAATACTTCCCACACTGGAGTCGTTTTAGCGTGGGTGATATAGCAGCAACCTGTCATTATTTGTTGCATTAAAGCACATTTGAAACCAATATACTTTTGCCAAATAGGGCAACGTGGTTAAAATTGACGTGGGCACTTACGTTTTTGAAATGGGAAAATGACATTACAATAACAATTTATTTTGACATGTCATTGTAATAATTACATTCCCTGTTTTTTGATAAAGTGACGGGCTTTGTTATCATGCATTCGATAATGTTTAATATAAAGCACCTGGCCTAGTGGTACCGGCCCTGGCTTAAAAATGTGAAATTATTTCATCTAGCTTCAACTTTCTGAGTAACTGACCGATTAATTAATTTTGACAATTCAAAAGTGCCTGTACATGGTTTAATTGAAATAAATGCTTTTAGTTTGAGTTTTCATCACCGCTAGTCTCAAATCGGTGAAGGAAAACCGGCATGACCTTTAACCAAAAAATCTAAAACATGTGGACATATTCTACCAACCCGTACTGAGCCTGCGTGGTGGATTATGGCCCACTCCCTCTCACAGAGAGGAGGCCTGTGTCTCAGCAGTGCGCAAATAATAGGCTGATTATGCAATATGAAGCCCATTTGCTATTCAAATACAGAGAAAAGAAAGATCTGGTTTTAAGAACAATAATAAAATAATCTATAAATGCAAAAGGCTGTTACTGATCCACTTTATGCAAACGCGTAGGTCTTAAACTGGTATCAACTAACAAACTCTTCCTTCTTGATATTAAACTGAACTACCGTATTGCAGTAAATGCAAAAGTTGATTTTGTTTTGACACGATAAAAAATATTTTGTATAGTTATCACTAGAATTCTGCGTGCATTAAATATATAAAAAGCATATTTTATTTGATCGAGGTAAGTCAGACTGTGTTACCACTGAAGGAAACAGAACAAGATATGCAAGACTGTTAATAAATAATAACAAAATGTGTATAAAATTAAGCAATATAAACTGTTGTAGAATTTTCATAAGCGCTTTTTCATACGTCATTTACTGGCGAAAAATGCACAACATGGGCGAATCAATTAAGTTCGTATTATTATAAAGGTAATATCTATAAAGAACATCATCCGTGTTAGTATAAATGTAAAAGTCAAACCCAAATAATTTTTTTGGCTTTGATTTGACTTGTGTTAAACGTAGATAATGTCCTTTTTGGTAGAAGCTAAATTGCAATCGTAAACTATTAAGAAAAAAGAAACAAACAAAATAAACTATGTATTTTCTTCGCGACGCCAACGTCTCGTTCAAAAACCGATATGATATTTAAAACAATACAATATCGACGTTAAAACGCTTCATGCAGTGCGATATTTATTTTATCTCATTTTACATAACCATTGGATCGAATGACCCCTTTTCCAAGTTTCATGGTCGCATCCCACCTATTGCTTTTCATTACAAACAATCGTGTTATGCGCACATATTTGCCGGGTATCAGTTTCTTTAAGATCGCTTGTTTTGTTTTACTCCCGGATTTGTCTGGGTTATCTATGATTATTATGATCATAGTCGTGTTGATTTTTATGTTAGTTTAACTATTTATGTAAGTTTGTTCAATTATTAACTGGTTCAGAGAGAAGCGACCAATAAAAACCGTATGAACAACACACGGTGATTACACAGGGTAGCCTACGAAATGACGTCCAAAAGAAAATGTTTGAATTTTATAAAGGGCTTTCTGGAACACGCCCATGTATGTTAACCAATTATTTATTGTTTAGGAACTTCAGATATTTTTTAAAGTCCTAGGAGAGAGGATTATAATATTTTATTTCGGACCATCCTGTATATTATTCTCCACTACTCAATAGACACACAAACCCGCACTGGGCCCGCGTGGTAGATTACAGCCCTCTCGAAGAAAAGAGCTTTGTGTCCCAGCAGTGGGAACATTATAGGCTGATTATGCAATATAGACACAATACATAAAATCATTTATAAAAAAATCCCAACTTTAAACAAAGAAGATCTTGACCATAATATAAAGGAATGCACCTTTAAAGTATTAAGTCCTCAAAATAAACGTCCGTCTACATCAAACAAATTTAGCGTGCAATATTTGGACGGCCGTGGTTACCCGCTCACCTCTGCTACTGTAAGTACCCACATATTTTACGAGAATTCCATCGCAAGGAATATATATTTTTTTAGTTCCATTGCGTGACGACACAACACGCGACACACGTTTTTGATTTATTTCGAGGTTGAAACGCGCGGTTTTTGTTTCGTGAATGCGTCACCTAATTAGAGCTGCGATTGCATGTCGAAAAAATTCGATGAACCGATTGTTGGAAATTGAAAAACACATTGTTTTCTTTTTACGGTTATGTCTTCGTTTTGGTTGAGGAAGAGTGAATTTCATCTTTGCATTTTGCGAGTTACAATCTTCTTTCCTGTTATTGAAAACAGAGACAGTTTCGATTGTGTTACCTACCTTGATTTCGCAACTATTTATTTAGATTATATGAATATGTTTTGTAAAACAAAAAGACAATCCATAAAGTATTTCCACCGTCACTTGATACTATATCTTAAGCGCCCATCAATTCTCCACGCCACTCATATGAGCCGTAAAAAAGTATTTCATTCAAGTCTGTCATGTATATAATGTGATGACCCTATTCTAACTTTATAACTTGTTTATAGTGAATCAGCTGTTAGTATTAAATCAGTATTTTATTGCCAACAGTCCGTTATTCGTCTGTCGAACTGGTGAGACCACATAATAGCCGTGTTTACGTCTTGGGCTATTGAACACGTATATTCATCTACTGAGATGTTACCCGTTTATTACTTTGATGTATGAATTGAGTTTGATTTTGCATTTGTTGGAACAAATGCATATGCCTGTGCAGTTGTTGCAAATGGTCGTTTTGCTTTGGGGCCAGCCTATTAATAAATTGATGATTGAATTATTCCAAGAGACTAAAACGATGATCTAAAGACGTCACACAAAGATGTCAGAATCAAAAGTCGTTCTAAAAATTGAGGTAAGACAAATATTCTATCGGGACAACAGACTCTTCGAAGGGATTATATATCATTATTTTACCACCATCCGCCTGTAACAGTTCTACTTCTTGAAAGTATGCAAATGTTATCTTACTTCACTTTTCTGCCTCCATAACCATGAGAGCTATTCCACGCAGGTTCTTTATTTCAATTAACCTTCTTGATAGCACTCAAGAAGACTCATTAACCGACCTCTTGTCACCCATCACCTTTACAGCGAACATGACACCCCACGACAGTGCATCATCGAAAACAGGTGCTCAAATAATTTCTCCCTCCTTCGGCTTTATTAAAAATATCCCTTTTAATATTGATGGTCCATTACTGCTAAGCTTCTACGATGTATCGTTTCTTTGTAATACAACACCGCTACGTCAAGTTCTAATTGATGCTGTCAGTCAGTATAAAACGGGCTTTAACAATACCGGAGTTAGTATCCATTTGATCGTCCCCTGGGAACACTCCCGGCTCGATCGAAGTGTTTTTATTTTGTTCAAAGTAATAGGAGAAAGTTTGTGAATACTCTTGTGTAAGTGCGAGTGGAACGAATTGAATGATTAATGCAAGGAGTGTGATTGTTAGAAAAATCGAAGATTGTGATGGGATTCGTGTTTAACTCTCGATTGATTCTCACTCGATACTGATATGTTCAAGCTACCTGCAAGTATACCTACCTTCAAATGATTCCAGTTATTATCGCCTTTCAATTATTGATTTGCCATTCATGTGTTTGTTACTGATATTTCAATGCAAGCACAGGTCCAACAAGATCCGGTGGTGCGGGATTGTCCAAAAGGGTTACCGCTACCCCGGAACATAAAGGGCTAAAGAAGGAACACGGATGGGTTTTAGTCACTAAGAGCCTGACACTCCCTTCCGCTCCACCCAGACCGGGAGAGGTCATTTAATGATTTCCCATCCATAAAAAAAAAATGTCCACTAAGTTCTAATACCATAAATATCGAGTTGTTTACTGGATCGTAGAGTCTTCTGATAGCCAGTTTCTATTTTGCACCATTGACTGAGTTAACAGGATATAAAATTGAAATCTTTTGACATTTTAACACCGACTAATAAACAAGCACTGAACAATAATTGTCATCAGCAAAATAATCATAAAGCTATTATTAAAGGAGGAAAAAAATATAGGATATCTACCTCATAATTACACTTTTCGAAGATATTTAAATGTGTTAATTCATTCTCTTTAAACTTATTCGAACTTTTAACACAATGGTAAGTACCTACCTACGTAAAATATTGTTAAAACATTAATCCTGCAGATTATTTACTTCGAACCTCATTTATCATTCTCCTTTTCTTTCTTAGCATATTACTGAATTCTCCATATATGCTCCTTCTACATTAATTACTGTCACTATTGAGATATTTGCCTTTAATTATGTTTTAACTTCCTTCATTTTAGAAGTTATTTTGTGTAGGTCTTGAAACCTTCTTCAAGATTTAGACTTGCGCTGATTTTTTGCATAGGTTTGAGATGAAAAAATATAAGTTGTACTTCATTTGTTTCAACTGTGTTTATTGATTCGTGAATCAAAATATTGATGACACTCATAATATCAGGTCAACCACCTCAGTCTTAATAATAGGTACGAGGTATGACATTAAAATACCTTCCGAATAGATATGCATTTAGTTTTTATCTCCTCGAATATTTTATACGGACAAAAAACTATAATGGCAAATCAATAGTTACTGCATATTACCATCGCCTGCGAGTTCCTCTAGAGACGTTTTTCGATTTGCTATAAATCTTGTGTTTAATTGTCCGCGAAATAAAGGGATTAAGCGTTGGGGATTAAGTAGACAAATTCTTTTCAATATCCATCTTTAGGATTTCATCAGGATTTTAAGAGTATTTTCCGACTTTGTTTGTGAGATTTGGCGTGGATTCAAAACCGGATATAAACGCAATCATTAATTCAATTGCATTCTTGTGCTTTTTCACAACCTGCAAAGTTTCCAATTCAACCAAATTTTAGTAAAGCAGTATTAATATCGTCTTCTTTAGATGAGAAGCTGTCTTTGAATGTAGCCTCTCCCACAGTTTTCCATTTTTTCTTATTTCTGTTTACCTTCTTAAATTTTCTGAGCATCGACTGACTAGTTTTTTTTTCATTTTTGTTAAGTAATTGTCTTCCTACAGTTACTGGGTTGTGGAGGTCTGATAGGCAATCGCTCCATGTAAAATACTGGTATTCAGCTACATCTGGTTAGACTGGAAGCCGACCCAATAAAGTTGGGAAAAGGCTAGGCAGATGATGATGAAATGTCTTCCCACTGTACTTATTAACGTTTAGAGTTTAGATAGAGATAAATCTTGTCTTTGTAAGTTCTTGTTCCTTTATTTTGTCAATACGTATTTTTATTATTTTCTCTATATACATTCGTAATTTTTCCACTATAACAAAGTAGGTAGGTAGGTACCACAATCCTCCGATTTCATTTAATTCCCAGATCATGTCAGCATTAATTTGGATGTAATCAGGACAGGACGGAAATGAGTGGATTACACAGAATAATCCTTTCATGTGGACTTATCAATTAAGTGCTGTGTCACGTTTAATAAACATTGAAGGACAATAATAAAATGTAAAGTGAATTCATATTAATAATTATATTTAAACTGTTGATATAATTTATCCTCTGCAAGTGTCCATGCATTAAAATTTTAATTTTCCCAATTAATTTTCATATAGCTATAAATATTGCCTTTACATTTTCAGCATTGCTTTCACTGTTATCATCAAATCATGTTTACTAACTATGCAGAGTTTGATGCTAATTTAATGCTAATGCTAATGCTTCAATGTCAACATAATAAGTGTTCTCTAATATTGATTTAATCGTATGTATGTAAATATTTACCAGTGGCACAGCTGAGGAATTCAACTTAACCGATATTACAAATTATATATTTGTTCGTCTTTGCTTCGTCAACCTCTTCATCTAATAGAAACTTGTGTAAAAGATGTTCGTCTTCAAAGTCAATATTAGATATACATAATCTAAACTTCTGAACTAATATGATTGTATAGAAAGAGGTAAAATTATTGAATAGTAAATTATAATACAACTTATTACACTAGATACTAAATTAAGAGGTAAAATTGTTTATTTGCTCGTGGGAGAAAATCACATGATGTATCTACTGATCCAATTACAAAAATTGTTCTTAGCGTATCGATGGCAAAAACTTCAAATATGTTTGGCCCAAAATTCAGCTGCACAAACTCGGCTCACTGACGCAATCATACGATCATCAATTGCGAAGGTGACAAGGCATTCGGCCCAGGATAAAAGGTGGGCCATTGTCTGTGGGGAGGTGTCGCATACGTACTTGAGATCTCAGCCGTCCGCGAACCCCCATCTGTGGAGATTGTCTTTGCTACGTTCGATTTGGGTTCGAAGTCTATTCAGAGATTTTCAAGTCAGCCACGGTAACGCGTGCCCAGGTGGAAGGTTCTCAAATGGTTTGATAAAAATTTTCGGGGAGTTTATATAGTTCCCGCCATAGATTACATCTTATTGTGGAGTTGTATACTATTCTAGCTAGGTCTAGCTGGACCCACGCACCCAAGAAAACTTTTCGACACTTCAGACTCTGGGGTACTAGCTACATAGTTGTGCCTAGGGTGTCGTGAGTCAGCTTATAGCTTCACCGTCTTGATTTGGCTGGCCCATAGCCAGTCGCATCGAGAGGACGAAGCTACCTGCGAAGCTTTCTGTAAATGTTGTCACTGATAGGAAGCTATACTATTGCCAAATGTCATAGGACAAGTTTTTGGTATAGTTGACTTTCACGCGAACGGAAGTCGCAGAATTATTAATATTACATACATAGATACAATAAATCCATCTGTCAACTTCAATAGAAACTAGCAGGACCAGAGGTGTTATTGCAAAAACATTTTACGTTAGCCATAAACAATTTAACTCCTGTTTACGTGTTTTGAAAGCTAAAGCTAATAAGGCAGTTAAAATTATACGGTGAGCCGCAACAGGACGTCCATACAAAGATATTATTACGATTCGGACGTATGTTTTCAAACACCGGGGTCGTATAATTTTATAATACTTGTTAACATACTTTATTGTGCTGCTGTAAAACATATTGCTGTACTAACTTTGAGTCTTACTACTCTTGAAAAAGGGTTCATCTTTGTTGATTTTTTTGTGATGTTTACGGTAAATATAATGTTGTTTACGACAGTATGCAACGGACAGTGGCTTGACCATCTTTGTCCGGCCAATCAGCTAATCCTCACAAAACTCATACTAAACACGTATGAGTAAAAAAAAGTTATTTCTCTGTTGCTATTGAAATTGGTCGCGTAATAAAATTTTACGATACATTCGATTTTAATATTGATATCGATAAAATCAAAGAAAGGTTTGGGTTTAGTGTATCCTATTATGAATAAACGTGATTAAAGTTAAACTCTCATAAAAGCCTGGTTATTTTGATGTTACACATTTAGAAGCTTGTAAAAGCTGATCGATTCGCTGTTTTGTACGTAGTTAGCTTTCAAACGATGTATTTATGAGTATTGTAAACTTTTAATATGATTCGTAAATGTCATATCATAAATAATGTGCTTCAAATATCTTTCCTTTCATTAATGGTTTAAGGCTTGATATTAATTTCAACTTAATACCTCTACGCGTTCATGAGAAAAGAAGTAGTAACTTTAAAATTTTCAAAAATATTTTTTATTATATGATGTAACTAAAAATTTACGGTTTTAGCAATTTTTCCTTTATCTGTACTATAAGACATTACTTCGTACCAAATTTCAAGATTCTAAGTTCACGGGAAGTACCCTGTAGGTTTTGATTCTCGTGCGAGTTTCGAAAATTTGCGGCATAAACGGCTGTATCTTTTGATTGATTTGGCTTAGAAGTTTGATTTTTTCACAGCTCTAAGGGACAGTAGACTTGAGTATTAGATATAAATTTCAGTTTGATAACTCCACGCGTTCCTGAGAAAAACGGTCTTGACAGACGGACGGACGGACGGACGGACGGACAACAAAGTGATCCTATAAGGATTCCGTTTTTTCCTTTTGAGGTACGGAACCCTAAAAATAGTATTTAAAAGTGACGATTCACCCGTTTCGCGCGAGTAAATTCGTGCGAATCGACTAATAAGCCTTTATAGCAAGCATTGAAGCAAATTGGTAAATATGCCGTGTTAAATCAGATGATTAGCCTAAAACATGAAATAGGCAGTCAGTGAAAGCTTTAATTCCATTGTAGTAATAAAGAAGTCAAGACACCAAGACTATTAAAAAGGCAACAAAACCTAATTATCTAAATATGAATATTATATAAATATGAATTTACGCGCAACCTGACATGACATGATTCTGAAACCCTTTTGCGTTGAAATTTAAAGTCGGTTATTAAAAAAAAAATTGCTGAATCCATGAATCCCAAAATGTAGATATGGATCATTTTGACCGTGTCGGTATTGCACTTTTCTATCTTTTTTTTTTTGATAACTGGCGTAAAATTTCTATGCTATAACCATGGATTCATGCTTTCAGTTTGCGCGTCGAGGGACTCCACCCTGTATATTGTTAAGACGTCAACACAAAGGGCTAAGAAAGGAACACGGATGGGTTTTAGTTTGTAAGAGTCTGACACTCCCTTCCGCTCCACCCAGAGCGGGAGGGGGGTCATTTGACGATTTCCCATCCAAAAAAAAAGACGTATAAGAAAGTACTGAATGAAATGTCTAATATAAAATAAACAGAATACTTATCATTAATATGAAGGAGTTTATACACGGCGGACGTACGAGTAACACAGCATGTTGCCGCCTGACAAATTCTGAAGCGGCACGCCGACGACTCGCACGTATTTACTAAGGAATTTATAAGCATCTAACAATGTCTTCTGCATAAACAGAGATGATAATAATTATAATGGATATACCTGTAAAATAATATTTGTAAGAATGATAATTGATGTAAACGAAGCAAAAGGGGTATGTAAGAATCGTAGCAGGTAGTATTATAGAGGTATGAGGAACAAGATGAAAAGTTCACTCATACTCTATAGAAAAGGGAGGATCCTCCGACCAGACGGGTGTTGTGTCTGGCGGGCAACTGCCCGATGATTCATGTCGGGCCGTTGTATCTATGCTAGTTGCGCGGTAAACTCTGCTTGCGAGATGCAGGATTTGCGTGACGTCAGTATGACGCGTTGTTCGCATGTGGCGTTGTAGATACCGCTACAGTATTCTGTAGTTTCTACCCAACCCCATGGGAAGAAATTAAAAGTTATTATTATACTTACGGTAATTTCTTTGGATGCGAAAAATAATTTAATATCGAGATTTTATTTAAACATGTCCCTGACTTGTCCTTGTTTGTTGTGACTTGTCCTGTCTTGATGTTTTAACTTGTTGTTGTACAACTTGTTGTGTGTATCTTGTTAAAATTATGTTTTTAGATTTAGGAGAAATTAAAACGATATGGAAAGCTATATTGATAGTTCCTTAAAACTTCCGTACACTATTCTTAGTGGTCGTTAAAGCAAGTTCTTAAAAACGATTAAAAAGTCACAAAACTTAAGTATCCTTTATAAATTAACATTTTGCATGTTATTCCTTTGAGTATTACCTACTCTGTGAACAGTCAAAACATCTCAATTAGTAAGGCATGGTGCACACTTGACTTTTAAATGCGATTTTTACGGCTGCGTTTATGCTCCTTACTGCATTACGACGTAATTATTCCCTCTGTTTAGTGTATATTTTAAATATAAGATTAATATTCAAGAATGTTTATTTGCGTAGGTTTTATAAAAGCTCATTAAATGTTTATATTTTTTCATTTTATTGTAACAGTTTAAACGTCTCCGATGCAAAAGAAATTGATTCTTTGCTTAAGGCGCATTTAAAACTTTAGCTCTTTTAACCTTTTTGTGGTTAATGAAGTCGGTTTTTTGCATTATTTGTTGTGGCTTGCGAGTCGGCCGACAATATAATCGCAATGTCGTGGCAGTTGATTGGCTTTTTATTGCCTTTAAGGTACTTGAGACAACAGTACCAGCGTTTTAATTTTGAACTTTATGTCCTCCATCTGCTAATATTGTTTGAGGATCCGATAAAAGGATAATTTAGACGTGTCTTTAATATTTTTATTATATTTGTGCAGACAATTTTTTTATTTTTTATTGCATTTTTGTATAGGATATTCGTAAGAGTGAAACATGTATGGCAAACTATGTATATTTCGATACTGACTTATTTATTAAGAGATTTTAAATTCAATATACAATCTAACACTAAAATTTGTATATTATGTACAGAAGCCAGCACATCAAGGTACTACAATCTGTCAAATTTCTTTAAAAGATTTTCAATTTTATCACTAAAGCTTATGGTTCAAAGTTGATTGAGAAAATTTTACAGTTTCAGATAGCATGTGCTGGCATCTGTACAAGTATATAAGGGGAAAAAAGGGAAGAACTCATTGAGCATCAAAAAATTCGTCCGCATCGCTGTTAGTGGGAAAAGTGGCCAAAAGGCAGGCAGCGTTGCCTCGTTGGATGGCAATGCTGATTCTTTGAACTAAACAGAACCTCCTTATTTGAAGTCGGTTAAAAATAGTCCAGCCCTCTGGTCACGTAAAGAGTCGACCAACCGAAACATACTTAGATTTTAAAGTTACAACGTTGGTATTTAAAAAATAAAGCAGAAACACAAAACATAAAGAGAAAACAAACAATATGTTTAAATAACTCGTCTTTTGTTAAATGTATAAAATGGCCTGTATATAAAAACAAAACTTTTTCATAACATCTTTCGATGCTGATACGACAGCATTATCAAACAAAAAGCATTACGATGTTCTTAATAAATGTATTTGATGTTTCAATATACGAGTACATATGCCGCGGTATATTTAATGGATTTATTTCGTACTCAGATTACTTCAAAACGTTGGTATATAATCTAATTAAAGTAATAACATTTGAGATGAAGAGCACAATTCTCTTTGTGTCTTTAGATGAAGTTTTCTAGGTATGAAAAGGATGTAAGAACTGTTTCATAAGTTCTTGTTGCTTTGAAATTGAGTGGCTCGTGGCTAAATAATAGCAGCCGCACGGATTGATTGAAAGTTAGCCATGCTTGCCGCGGTCGTTTCATAGATGGGTGACCATCCATTACATATCTAGACCCCTCTGTGCCTGGGAAAGCACGTTATGCCTTTGGTCTCGGCTGTCATTCGTAGATCTTTGACAGTTGATATGGGTAGTCAGAAGCCCGAGTCTGACAGTCTTGCCAAGGGGTCTTGGTATCGCGTTACCTAGTAACTGGGTTGTGGAAGTCAGATAGCCTCTATGTAAAACGCTGGTAATACTGATATTCAGCTGCATCCGGTTAGACTGGAAGCCAACCCCAATATTATTGGGAAAAGGCCAGGCAGATTGTTGCTTTGAAATTGTTACGTACCTACGCTGTACATCCAGTCGTGGGTAAATATTTATTTTCGTAAGCATTTCCCGGATCAAGGAAAAATAACGATTGTGGAGAAATTGAGAAATAGAAATGAAAATCTTTCCTCACTTTTGAAATTCAATAGCATTCTTAAATAATTGGCTTGTAAGAATTAGCATTTAAAAAAATTGTTTATTATCGTACCTACCCAGTATTAATTTGATTGAATTGAAAAAATCGGTGGACTGGCCATATCTATTAAAAAAAAAAAAAAAATAGTCGTATCCAGTATTATTTTGATCGAGTTGAGAAATTCATTGAATAGGTAATTTTGAAAGCAAGGTACTAAATTCTTAATTTAAATGCAAGAAATTGTTCGTCAAAAACAAAACAAGATTGTTCCTAATTCAAAGGCAGCAAAATCAGTTGATTCACTTTCACTAAAAAGGTCGTGTAACAGATTAAAACTTTGTAGAACTTTGTACAGCTAGAAACAAGGAAACGCTTCCACCCACCCACACTCCTTGGTCAGTCAAGCTCCATTACACTGCAACTTAAAGCTATAATTACGATTTATGAAACTGCCATATTCAACAAATTTTTCATGCATACAAAATTCATAATCGCTTTTCTATATTAGTAGCATTACCCTAACGGTTTAGTCATGCCTTGTGTTCAAGGATAAGCCACCATGGTGGGTGTTATAGATGGTGACTAAGAGTTTAAGTCAATAGATTATTATGCAGCTGTATTTACCTTTATCCACATAAAAACGATTGCGATTATCAGATTTGTTACTTTAACCGCCTTACGTTAAGTGGTACCTTCTACACATTTCTCTAAGAATAATTCGTATCCACATTGCTCGCAGAACAGATAGCCGATGGCGCCGAAAGGTTCTGGAGTGACGACCGCGTACTGGAAGACGTAGCGTTGGCGTTGGCGTTGGCGTTGGCATGGTGGACCGACGACCTTGTGAAGGCCGCAGGAACCCGTTGGATGCGAGAAGCACAGAGCCGGTCGAAGTGGAGGTGCTTGGGGAGGTCTCTGTCCTGCAGTGGACGTCTTTCGGCTGAAATGATGATGATGATGAATTCGTATTCATAGCTTCTTAACGTGTCGATGGTAATGTAAATGGAATCGGCCCAGAATTCGGTTACGTGTTTGGCTCCATCACTAGCGTCCATCAGTTCCTGTAATGTGCAGTCGACAGGTCACGATATTAATCGCCCGTCGTTTGTGCGGAGTCGTCTATGAATCTCCATCTGATCTGGTTTTTCCTTACTTCGGCCAACCTGTACACAACAGTACGACTAGCGCTCCCAGGACAGTCGCTTAACTACCAACTTTGCAAATTGGCTTAGCTTTTTATAGCGGCATAAGCTGCTATTTTCGTATAGTAGACCTACTAGTATAGTAATAATAATAAAGCCATTATTTACTGATAAACTAAAATTTATTTCAATCCATAGTAATATTATAAATTCGAATGTAACTCTGTCTCTCTCTAACAGATTTAGATAAAATTTAGTATAGAGATAGATTGCATCCCGGAGAAGTACATAGGATAGTTTTTGTACCAGAAATCATCCTTTACGAGTAAGGGGGTGAAAAGGAAAGAGGAGGAGAAAAGAAAAGGAAGGAACACGGATGGGTTTTAGTCAGTAAGAGTCCACCCAGAGCGGGAGGGGTCATTTGATGATTTCCCATCCATAAAAAAGGGGGTGGAAGTTTGTATGGGGAATTAATAACCGCTGAACCGATTTAATTGAAATATGGTATGGAGATAGTTTGAGTTGTGGGGAAGGATATAGAATCGTTTTTATCCCCGAAATTATCCCTGACGGGTGTTAAAAGGGGGGTAGAGATTTGTAAAGGGAATCAATAAAAAAGGACTATAATACTTTTATCGCGGGTGAAACCGCGGGGCACAGCTAGTATAAAATAATATAAAAAAAATTAGCAAAAACCTAACCCACGTTCTCGTGTATGTCTAGGGCACCAGCTGTTTCAACCTTGTCATCGTCCTCTCTTCTTCTTTTCGTTCGGTCTCTGATTTGCCATTCTATTACATCTGTATACCGCTTATAGTTCTTATCGCAGAGCATATCACAAGTCCATCTCCATTTCTGTGTGAAAGTTAGCATTGTTTAGTTTAGTCACAATCAGCCTATAATGTTCCCACTGCTGGGATGCAGGCCTCCTCTCGGTGAAAGGGAGTGGGCCGTAATCCGCCACGCGGGCCCAGTGCGGGTTGGCAATGTCACATGCCTTCGAATTTTTGGTTCTAGGACATGCCGGATTCCTCACGATGTTTTACTTCACCGTTTTGAGCGCAGTGGTGATGAAATAATTTACACAAAGTATAGCGCCTGTCTGGGTTCGAAGCTACGACCTACAACTCGTAAGTCAAAGTCAAAGCATTTATTTCAAACAGGCACATAAAAGGCACTTTTGAACGTCAAAAATTACCTTAAAATAGAATTGATTCTAGTCGCCCATTCCAAAAGGTAGTTTTCGTATGGAGAAGAATGGGCAAGAAAATCCACCGTTACCCTTTTAAAATGTTTTAAAATATTTTGAATGGGTACATTAATTATATAAATAATATATGAGGACGATGTACCTAAAATAAAAGTCGCAGCCGTTACCACTGGGCCACCACTGCTCATAGTACTTTTAGTTTAGTACTAACACTTTTATAGCAGTGTTCGCCGATATGACATGTATTATGTGATCTTAATAGTCCATTCAGAACATAGAGGCAAAACTTTGAAGTTACTATAGAGATAACTTGCCAGTAATAGTTGAAACCACTTTGTAAGTTGTGAGTTTAATATACTTTGGTACAAGTTGGGGTAATTTTGTAGACATTAATGATGTATGATGTATTATCTTGGTTGGAATGTAAGTGATTGATATTGCGAAAGTAACTTTTTGTTAGTTTGGTTGACTTGGTTCTGCAAATTGTTTTCTTGTGTTTTCGTGAATATATTAGGTATGGTTAGGGCTTGCTTTAAATTCATGTATTTGAAGCGTTGATAGATTGTAAAATATATATCTATTTATTCATATTTATATACTAACCCCCTTATTCATAAAACTTATCAAACCTATTTTAGTTAAAATGGGGTTTGTCTCTTTCTTACACACAGAAATTACAACGTGACAGATAAAGACAAACGTTCTATAAACCTATTTTAGCTAAAATAGAGATAAAATAGGATTATGAATAAGGGGGTAAGAATACAGCTGAAGAGTTTGTTTGTTTGTATGAACGTGCTGATCTCTAGAACTTCCAGTAGGATTTGAAAAAATCTTTTTGTATTTGATAGCCCTATTCTTGAGGAAGGTTCTATTTAACATCACGCTACGATTCTTAGGAGATGAGCAAAATGCCTGGCACATGCTGAGCTGGACTCACATTTGGTGCAACCTTGAGACGCACACCGCACTGTGTTTCGTTGCTAATTTTATTTTAAATATTCGTCATAGACTCATAGTGTCACTTTTATTTAGATATGTATGTTTTTCCTTTTTTTTTTTTGTTTTTGTATCGGCGCCTTGTTTTTGTATTATGTTCATGTTGGTTTCATCTAATGTTGTACTTTTGTGTGTTGTGCTGGCTTTTGTGTGCGCCAAATAAATGGTTTATCTATCTATCTAAAATCTCTAATAAAATCTTTAATATCTATCTGAATAAAAAGTCAGAATGAACGGTAAGTGTAAACGAAGTAATAGTGCGTCGCGGTGGGTCGGGAAATTTCACGAGGACGAAGTCGCGGGCAGAAGCTAGTTAAGTATAGGAGTTACCAAAGTAGAAAGCATGTGTAGCGGTATCTACAACGCCACATGCGAACTACACGTCATACTGACGTCACGCAAAATCCTGCATCTCGCAAGCAGAGTTTACCGCACATATACACAACGGCCCGACATGAATTATCGGGCAGTTGCTCGCCAGACACAAAACCCGTCTGGTCGGAGGATCCTCCCTTTTCTATAGAGTATGAGTGAACTTTACACCGTTCCTCCTACCTCTATACATACTTGAGTTGAAAGCTCTTATACGTACGTAAGAAACCATAGCGTTAAAGTCTCTTTAGCTCCAATTTTCTAGAAGAGCGATGGCTGCTACATAACGGCCTCAGTGACGGCTGTCATGAAAATTATGGCAGTGTAGTTTGACTATACGGTGTCAAAAACACTAGAAAACACACTAACTTACTTCCGTAAATAACGTTTCAGTGACGTCATTCGTCGGCAGACGCTACGTGGCGGCTACCGCTCTTCTAGGAAACTGTAGCTTTACGCCGTTCCAGATACAAATTAAAAAAAAAGAATATACTATAGGCTGACCACTTGACTGAGACGTTGCCTGAAATAACTGCGCGGTGCGGGAGGGGTGATAGTTGACGAATCACAGAGCTCGCGCATCACGTCACCACACCACTCCCGCACCGCGCTGCTACCTCAGGCAACGTCTCAGTTAAGCGGTCGGTTTATAATATATTATATGTTGATATATGTTTCTTTACTAATATATTTTAAAAACACATTACTCAATGACAAAATTATGTCAATATTACTTCGCTAATTGACCACAGATTGAAATTAATTGATTAGTTGCAGAGCTAACAAAAACTAGACGTGTGCCGTCAATACTATTATGAACTATAGCTTGTGCCTGCGACTTCGGCGCATCGAGTCGCTTGGCCGCACCATTTACTTCGTTTTCGCTTAGCGTTCTTCTTTGCTCGGCTCCTAAGAATCCTAGCGTTATGTTAAATAGCCTATAGCCTTCCCTAAGAATTGGGTCATCTAATGCAAAAAGATTTTTGCAGTTTTTTTTTTTTCGCGCGTTCAAACAAACAACCAAATAAAATCTTCAGCGTTATTATTCGTTTATAGAAAGATGTTGTACAATATTCTGCTTACATACTCGTACATACGGATGTTTAGCTTAAAGTCATGGACAGTCATGGTCAAGGTACGGAGTGATGGACGTTTAATACTTTAAAAGTTTTTGCTGCAAGTTAGTGGCGGTTAGCGAGTTTTAGAATATTGACTTATACGGGCTAGCAGGGATATCAAAGCGTGGCCTTGTACAGACGCCAGCACATCAAGCTACCCGAAACTATCAAATTTTCCCAATCAACTTTGAACCTTATGCTTTAGCGATAAAGTTGAAAATCTATTAAAGAAATTTGACAGATTGTAGTAGCTTGATGTGCTGGCGTCTGTACCATGGATTCAGTTCCTGATTCTGAAACCTCCTGCGTTGATATATGTATAACGTCGGTTATCAACAAAAAATCAGTTGTTTCATAGCAAACTGCAATACCTACGTCCTATACGGTCAAAATAAATAGATTTTTTTTTTAATAACCGTTTAAAAAATTCTACGAGTCTAGAATCATGAGTCGAATTCATGGTTATAGTTTGCGCGGTGACGTCTCTGTCACCTAGTATGTATAAAAAAAAATACTGGTATTTAGTTCCATCTGGTAAGACTGGAAGCCGACCCCAACATAGAATGATGGGAAAAGGCTAGATAGAAGAAGATGACGTATATTTTCTTGCTATTGTAACTTTGAGTAATATATAAACTATTAAGACATAGAACAATTATTTTGTAGGTAAAAGAGAGATTGGCATAGTTAAAAATAATGCGCTGCAGTAAAGATTTCTGAGGGCTCAGATAGTAACCCTGCAAGAAACCGTGTTTTACAGATTGAGATAAAACATGAAGGTACTTATATTAATATTGAAAGTGATAGTTAATATCTGTAGAAAACTTAAGCCTAGCATTTACTACTAGAAACAAAATGTGGAGCTCCAGAGCTTAAATAGTCCAACAGTTTCAAATCCCCTAAATGAAAAGCTACGGCATTCGTAAGTACTCACAAGAATCTATGTGTTCACCGCTCATATTGTGTCCCAGAAAAAAGAACTACAAAACGCTTTACCACCAGCTCGCCGTTTAAGCCTCGTGCCTCGAGTAAAAGAGAAGCAGTGATACGGCTCTCGCATCATCGCTCAATTACAAAAAGGTAATCCCGGGGAGGCACTTAATGAATCATTATGGCCAGCGGCGCGTCGACCGATGTGATGCGTGCGGGATTAATTATAGTCGGGTCTTTAACTGTTCATATTTTATTTTTGCCGCGAAAAGGTGGGGATGTGTGACGTTTTGCGCTGTCTCTTGGGTGACGGGATGACGAAGGTATTTTAAGGTTGGTTAAAGGGATTTTATGGCCAAATTTCCTTGAATTTTTTGGCTTAGAATACATATAAAAGGAAAAGTATTATTTTTTGAAGAATTGACGATACGAATGAACTTTATATTTCTCTAGAAAAAACATTATCCCTTTGTTACATAAAACTTAATGCGATCAAGAAAAAGAAGACGGTCCTCTCGAATTTACCTACCTTCCTTTCAGATTGAAAACTGAAAGTCAATAGAAGCACATGACATAAAATACATTTACTGCATATATAAGATGACAAGACATTGTACCTACTGAATAAGAGTTAATACTGTTTATAAGTTTAACTAACTACAAATTTTAAAATTAGTATGAAAATCAGCCGCACTATAGATCTGACCGTGCCTCGAGCTAGATCGACGTTTGAGCGACTCGGAGTCAAAGGCGGCTCGCGTCAACATCAGTCATAGAGACCCAGTGTGACCTTGCCTTTATGTCGGCGTGAAGCGATGTAAGAGGGTCATAGTTCTGCGTCCGTTACAACGTATGGTCAGTTAGACAATGTTCAAGCTTTGGTGGAGCAGTGACCGTGTTTATAACAAGAGCCAAGAGTATAGCACCGTACTGCGTTTCCTGCTAGGGCTCTTGTGAGAGGAGACTTATTGAACTGCTACAGCCAGGCTATTGTGAAACTAGAAGACTAGAGGTCTAAGGTTGTGGTGGCTCATTTTGTCAAACGCTCGTAGAGGCGGTAAGGGCTTAGGAGGTTATTTGAACCTCCTGAAAATTAGAAAAACAAAGGAAACGTATCGCATAGGTATAAGTTTAATTACTGTAGTGCAAAATGCAAGCCTTGGGTTGGTAGGTTGATTGATGTACAAAGTGCAAGCACAGTTTTTGTGTTTTATTGTTGTTTGTGGATCTTTCCAATAACCAAACAAGAAGAACAAAAAAAAGGATTTTACAATCTAGGTACAGTCAAAAAAAGAGAAAAGTATACAGGATCATCGGATATAGTTGAAGTTTAGTAAGAAACCGATGGATTTTGTCGACTGAAATTTAATTTGATAAATGAGCTGTTTGTTTTCTATTAATAAAATAAAATTTTATTCGAAAACATCCATCGGTTTCTTACTAAACTTCAACTATATCTGACGATCCTGCATACTTATCTCTTTTGTTGACTGTACCCACATGTTAAACATGAATGAAGAGAACAATTACAGAACTGCAATTAAAACGGAAACTGTAATAAAATGATTTCATTATGTAATAAAATATCTGATCTGCGACACGAGTTTCGATGACGTAAAGGTTCATTAAACGCTTTAAACATCGGTACCAAATTACTTACAATTTTACGATTCGACACGCTCAATCTAGACAAATAGTAGTAGTATTTGATTTCTGTAATCTAGAAACATAAAGTAAATTAATTTGAAATGAAATAAATAATTGTATTGGGTCTGCTGTTTAGATGACTCATTTTGAAAAAAAAATCTGATGTAAAGGCATCAGGTTTTTTTGCCTTATTAATTGAAAGCACGCAAAGGCGTGCTTTTAAAGAATAAGACGTTTTATAAATTAGGCATATTAATAATCTTTAAAAATGATTTATTACTTTTGTTAACGTCTTAAGAATTGAATTCAAAAAAAGTTAGTCAAAGAATAATTAAGCCATTACTGATAAGCAAATAACAAGCTTTTCATTCATTATTTTTTTTTTACAAAAATGCATGTTCATGTTAAATATCAACTTGACTACAGTTGGTCCGGGCTGTCATACTTTTCTTTTGTTCATTCTTTGACAGCCGTTAATATCAGAAGCGTAAAAGTCTGACAACCAGTCATACCAAGGGGTCACATATTACCCAGTAACTTGGTTGTGGAGGTTGGATTGGCAGCCGCTCCATGTAAAGTACTGGTATTCAGCTATATCCGGTTAGGCTGGAAGCCGACCCCAACATAGTGGGGAAAAGGCTAGGCAGATTTCTTCTTTGACTATAGAAAAAAATGCTTGTAAATTAAATCGTACAGAGTAAAGTCACGGCAGGACATTCAATCAATCAACTCAGCCTATCGCAGTCCACTGCTAGACATAGGCCTCTTCCAGGTTGCGCCATAACACCCTGTCCTCCGCCTTCCGTCCAGTCTACCCCAACCACCTTCTTTAGTTCGTTCGTCATCTAGCTGGGGGGCGTCCCACACTACGCTTGCCGATACGAGTACGCGGTCTCCACTCCAGGAATCGTCTGCTCCACCGGCTATCGGTCCTTCGACAGCCATGGCCAGCCCACTGCCACTTCAGTTTGCTTACTCTGCAAGCTATGTCGGTAACTCCGGTTCTTTTCCGGATAATTTCATTCCATTTCGGCAGGACATTATTAAGAAGAAAATATTTAGAAATTAAACGAAAACTTCCTGTCAAAAAGGGCTTAAAGACCCTGTATTTTATATTGAAGCCTCTAGGCCTCTCATAAAATATTCAAACCAAATCTAAATAACATCATTCCTTCCCATTTCGAAAATAACTTAGAAAATTTATTTGTAAAACAGCATGGCAAATCACATTAATTCCATGCTTTAGCGTTTAAGAGCAAAAGAGTTCGAATCGTCGTCAAATTAATAATTTATAAAGCTTTTAAAGAAACGTAGGACTCTGGTAACGAGCGTTTTAAAACGGGTGAATATGATTTTGAAGGAAATCGCGTGGGTTCTGGAAACTTATGAAAAATAATTTTCATAATACTGACTTTAAGATGTGTAAGATATTGTAATGGTTTACCGTGATAATGCGGCCTTGTATAAATTAGTTTTGGATAACATTTCTTTTTTTATCCAAAACTAATAAATACAAGGCCAAAAAAAATATTCTTTTTTGAGGTGCTCGTGGCTAAATAATAACGGCCGAACAGGTCGATCGATCAGGTTAAGCTACGCTAGCCGCGGTTGGTCTGTGGATTGATGACCATCTTTACATACCGAGACCCCTCCGTGGCTCGGAAAGCACGTTGAGCCGTTGGTTGGTCTAAAACTCTTTTTAATGAATTATAACGTTGCTAAATTGAAGAGTACAATTGTGACGTAACATGACAACTGAATAGACTGATATTAAGTACATTTAGTCGGTTAACTAAGTCACGTGGTTTTTTGTTTACCTATATTTAACTACCTAAACCTATGGAGTATAAGCATTTCATATTTTGAGGGGCAATTCCCGTATTTTTAAGAACATTCGCATTCTAATTTCAGTTTCTATCTGTCAAAAACCTGAAGTTTAATAAAAAATGTTGACTTTGATTGTAGCTGAAATGAGATTGCGTCTAAAACTTCAAGTACGAGAATTTACCTTCTGGTATGTAGCATAATCAGCCCATAATGTTCCCAATGCTGGGACACAGGCCTCCTCTCTTTGAGAGGGAGTGGGCTATAATCTATCACTCGCGTCCAGTGCGGGTTGGAATTGTCACATGTCTTTGAATTTTTGATCCTAGGACATGCCGGTTTCCTCACGATGTTTTCCTTCACCGTTTTGAGAGTAGTGGTGATGAAATTATTTACACAAAGTAAAGTGCCTGTCTGGGTTCGAAGTAAGGTAAGAAGGTATAAATAGAATGTCTTGTACTTACTGTTCCGTAGACATTTTGAATGCGGAACTCTAATAATATCAAGCCTTGGCTACCTTATATATAAGAGTAGACTCTAGAGCTTCTTTAATTCAGTGTAATCGTTCCGAGAACGCCATTTTGTGAAAATATTTACAACAAATACCATTCTTCATTTTCAGCAGATAAATCATTTGCTGTTTAAATCTCAACTTTATTGAAATAATGATAAGGCTTATGGATAATTTTGTGGGCAGTAGACATTACTGTCATGTCCTGCCCAAGGGTACAAGCAAGCATTACGACGTATGCTTAAAAGACGTTGTTATAAAACGATTAAAGGACGCATCCCATAAATGTGAGTATATTCATAAAACATAATCATTATTAAAATTAGTTACACATAGCTTTTGTATTTCAGTTATGGTAATCGGCTTTTTAATAATTTTGTGTTGAAAACTTTGCAAATCGCCATGTGCCGCTGAAAATCGAATTAGAATCCTCTTTGAAAGCACACAAGGTTCAATTTCATTTGGTTTGTGAGTGGCGTATACGTAAAATTTATTGATGGTGTCAATTTAAATTGCAAATGTGCAACTCGTTTACGTGAATAAAGGTGTCGTCTTAAAGTATCGCCAATTGACGTTAATACTGTTAGTGCTTTCGCGAACGCATTGACCAATTAGTATTTTATTACCGAATTATTATAGCATCAACGTGTCAAAGCGGACAAACGACGTTCTTAAGACCTTTCGATTTATTCCAAGAAAATATACATTGTAAGAAGAAGTATATGGTATAGCTGTTTATGGATCTTTTTGATCGTGGCCATAATTGGAACTAACGCCGCCATCTTGTTTTTAGGGTTCCGAGCTTCACAAGCAAAAACGGAACTCTTGTAAGATCACTTCGTTGTCCGTCCGTCTGTCGAGACCCTTTTTCTTAGGAACTAGGTCTACGATCCCATGGAGCTCTAAAGAACCATGCTCCCTCTCACAGTGAGGAGGCTTGTGTCCCAGCAGTGGGAACATAATAAGCTGATTATGTTTGCGCAATGCTATGCTTTTTCTTTCTATATATCACTTATTCTATTCGATCATTTCTTTGCAGTCAGTTACGTAACGAAGTCTATCGATAGGTAAGTGTTCGACCTTATTATTCTGATTCTATATATTTACAAGCGGATTTTGATTTTATTAGCTAAATTTCCAAAATGAATTCGGGATGGCGAAGGCTTAAAATGTCAAGTATCTCCCTAGATACTTGACATTTTAAGTCTGAGACTGGATGTAGGTACTATTCTTGGTATATAATTCTGCCTAATTCTTTTGGGGTAAATAAGTGTGATGTTTTGTATGTATTTATTAGGAAATTTGTGACATAAAGTTACCTATTGTTAGTGAGTGTGTAATGCTTAGAAACCATGCGTTTAGGCACAGATTTTTTGGATGGGAAGAGATTAGTTTTACATTTGGATGACCGTTATTTGTGTCTGATTTAAACCCAAACTCGATTGAAGAATTTTTTAATGACTATTTCAAACGTGCTTCTTGTCCATATAGGTATGAAAAAACATCCAATCCGATTAAGATTTAGTTAATTTTATGAACGCTAGTTTATTGTGAATACAGACACTTTAAACACTACTACAAAATGTACTGAGTTATGTATTCACATAAATAGTGAACTTATATAAAAGTAATCTCCGCTTCCTGATGTTCCACAATCATGGGATATAGCCCCAAGCCACTAAATATACGCTACACATTATCCATTATATCTAGACACCTAATTTTCAACCGTTTATTAAAGACTTTATCAGGACCAGAGATCTTAGTTAAATGGTTTTTCATTAGAGAACTCACAAAAAATGTAATGTTCTTTAACAAAAATTATGTCTTTATTAGACCTATTATATACGATTATTATACGCTTACTTTATGAGTAAATAATACTAGGCGTATTATATTTGAATTACGTAATCCTAAATGTTTAACTTCAATTTTATTAATAGTTTTAGGAAGAAAATAGCTAAGATTAATTTAAGGGATAAAAACTAATTCTTTAAAAATATTAAGATAAATTTCTTCTGCCCGCGTGAAATTTCTTGTTCTCCCGACCCACTCCGGCGTCCACCGCCTCCTGCCCGCGCTCGCTGTGAGGCCCGGTATCCACCAAAGCGGAGAGGCGAGGAGACGAGAGGAGACATGCTGCGAAGCTGGCAGGTTATATCCACCAAAGCGAAGAGGAAATGCGTAGCGGAGTGGAGTTGTGGGCTGTGCGTAGCGGAGATGTGTGATGGGAATGACGTTTTTGGGGTGTACGAGGCGCGGGGAGAAGACAGCGGGGAAAGGGGCGCGCGAGCGCGGGCTCCGTTCCGCTTGATCCATTTCCACCGAAGATAACCGGAGAGAAGATGAAAAAATAAGGGCTCCAACACATAACCACGATACGACGTCGCGTCGCGCTACGACGAATATGATGGTATATGATTGTAGTAACTTCTCATTCAAACGCTAAAACGACGACGTCGTATCGTGTTTATGTGTTGGAGCCCTTACTTCGTTTTCGCTTAGCGTTTTTTCTGTTTTTCTTTTTTTGTTTTTGCTCGGCTTCTAAGGGACCCAGCAAGATGTTAAATATCTAGCCTATAGCCTTCCTCAAGAATCGGGCTATCAAATGCAAAAATATTTTTTCAAATCCGAGTGGTGATTCCAGAGATTAGCGCCTTCAAACAAACAAACTCTTCACCTTTATTATTAGTATTATAGATTACAAGAATATGCCTTCCGTAACGAATATCAAAGTGTTATGGTTAGCAAACCATCACGCCTGTATTCTGCAAAGGGTTAGGCAGATGCGTAACGAATCCTAATGTCGCAGAATAATTTCGAAGTAGCATCGTGTCTCAAATATATCGTCGAAATAAGATATTGTCGAAGCACAGCAAGCCGGAGTAGAGTACGTCGAAATTGACTCATGTCGGAGTACCATTGTTGTCGAAGAAGCATGTCGTCGAAGTCGTTTCGGAGTACAGTAGTGTCGGACTTAAGGTATTTTGAACTAAAGTATTGTCGAAATGAAGACATGTCGAAGTTCCATAGTGTCGAAATAAAATCTTGACGTATAACAGTTTGTCGAAATTCAGTTGGTAAGTCAATATCATCAGACCAATACTGATGTGTGATTCATAGGTATCAATATATAAAATATGAGGACAAAATTACATAAATACATAACTGACAAAACAATTTTCGGAAGCCTAATTAAATATTAAACTACAATAGTTATTAATCTAACTATTAAAACGATTTATTCTAGGAATTCTTTGAATGCACCGATATCCATGTAAATCGAATTACTGACAAAATTTAATGGTTCCAATTATTACAGGAAAGCGATGATGATTACTCATTTGGCTACAGTCCAGCGCAAAAGTTTTAGCAAAAGAGATAAAAGAGTAAAAACAACAAAAAAGAAGGAGACCTGAAGAACTTCCTACTATTAGGCGCAAATAACGCGCCCCCGCGCGTGTTTTTTACATACAAATTCAACTCCCGCGCTCACGCGCGGGAGTTGAATTTGTATATAAAAAATCACGCGCGGGGGCGCGCTATCTGCTCACCGCGACGGAGCGCGGTGCAGTGTGTGGAGCGCCTTAGGTACTAATAATCTACACTATTTTTATTATTTCTACTTTTCTTGCCTCTTTTTTTGTTTTCACAATTTTTTTAGTTTTAATGTTCTTTATTTTTATGTTTATGTTAGGTTTAATGTTCCTTTTTTTAATTGTTGTTTTTCCTGTATGTGTCCCAAATAAAATATCTTTCTTTCTTTTTTTCACAACAAATTACTAAAAGCGTTTAGCGCTAAACATATTGAAAACATAATTCTGTCTCTGTCATCTTCAAAAAATGTACAGAAACAGAGCGACGCGACGTATTAAATACGTTTAGCGGTTAACTTATTTGGCAGGCAGGCCTAAAGGTAGTTCTTTATTCGAATTTAAAAATTCGTTCTGCCTCTTAGATGAGGAGTCCGTTTGTTTGAGTCCCGCTACGGTTTCTGATTACAGCCCTGTGTGGGACGTCCAAAAATAAAACGTTGGGACCAAACACATGTCATTTGTCAGCATTTCGCTCACATGACGTGATGTAATTTACGATATCCTTCGATGTTGCTCTTTAGTGGCATTGCATACCTTTTGCAAGGGGCGACTAGAATCAATTCTACTTTATAGTAAATTTTGACTTTTAAAAGTGCTCCTTATGTGCCTATTTGAAATAAATGTTTTGACTTTGACTTTGGCGAATGCAGTTGAAAAATATTATATATAAATTATAAGTACATAGTTTTATTTGAATATAAAAATATTGTATGAAGATATAAATAAATCAAATTTAATTAGAAATAATGAAAGCCTACGCATTCTAATAAAAAAAAGATCATTCTTAGAATTTTATACTAGGCACCCACTGTTTTTCGTTACATAGCTGGAAATTAGGTATCTTCTTTTTAATTTTTACGTCGTCCATAAAATATTTACTAACGGGTAATTTTAAAACATTTAATTAATACAATAGTGGTTTGCTTTAAATTAACTCTTCAGTGTGTGTTAGTAAAATGAATAAGTACTAAAATTGAACTAAAACTGTTCAATTCTAAAAGAGGCGACGGTCACCAGAATTAAATGCTTAACTCCTGCAGCTTTGAACGATTCGTATTAAGATTCCAAGTTAACACTCTGTAGTCGTTATTCATATGACGTATAGCGTTCATAATTAGGTCGGATTAGTGATTTCATGGTGTTTTTGTCGCGTTTGTTCACTCTCTGACGCGTATTTGGTTACGTGCCACCGCATCGTAGCCGGAATTCAAAAATCGAACATCGAAAGCATAAAATGCATTAAAAAAAAACGAATTTTGTTTATGATTTCACGAATTTTGTTATTCTTGTTATCGAACATACTTTTTTTGTGTTACCAATTAAAAGTTTATAGCCATGTTCGTGGGTTACTTGATTTAGTCGTAACGTTTTGAAAAGGATTAATCGCTCTGCAGTGTAAGGGTGAACGATCTATTGTGCCTTCAACTCCTTAAATTGAGACGAAAATAGCAGCAATCATCTTTGTTATCGAACAGTTTTTTTGAAGACTTTTTTGAGAACGGAATTCGTTTCGGATACCTTTTGATTGGGACGAAAATCAAGTGTTATTTATTAGTGTTACAGACGAGACTTAATTCCCCGTAAGTGTAAACGGGTTACGTAATAATAAGTCGTAAAAATACTGAGAGAGACCACAGCCCGATATTCATTGGAGTATCGTGCTCTTGGTAGATAACTTGTAATCTTTGTACCATAGTTAACAATCACATTGGACGGCCGGCCGGCGTAAATTGTCACCGCGAGGTACAACCAAGCACGCATTTAGAAAAATCACTTTTGCCCTTGCGGCTCTGAGCGCGGTTGTACCGACCCAGATACTCTGCGTAAATGATATTTAATAATTCAGGTTGAGTGTACAAATTGTATATGAGATGTCGTTTATTATAAAGTTTGTATGGAACTCGATATATAGGTACAGTATCATTCTGTTACACAAAGTTGGTGGAGGTATCGTTTTCTTGCTGTATCGTTGTATCAGTAAATAAAAGAACTATTTTAATTTACCAAATATTTATGTGTAGATCCTCACCATTCTTTACTAAACTTAAAATATTTAAAGTTTAAGCTCACATACAAAAGGGGAAGGTACTGTCGATGACTTCACCTTTTTAAACTAAAATACAGAAATGTTTACGTAAAACAATTGAATAAAAAACAAATGACGCGGTAACAAGTTTCCATCAAACTCAATAAACAATTGCAATCCAGATCAGTTTCATAATTGGAACACAGACACATTGCAATATGCACATCGCCAATGCCACTTGCATGACTACATTTTCATTGCCACTCTGTTGCCATTTGCCACGATCCACCGGAACACGACAGGTGTGTCCTAAACTTATGAATTTTTATGTGACATTAAATTCAGTGGATAATAACACCCCTTGAAATGACTGGTCATTTCTTGAAGCTAGCGTGTATGCAATGAATAGTAATGCGCGAAATATAAAAGTAGAGACAATGTTTAAAGTGTTTTATTTATAGCTGCACTTTAAAAGATATCAACTGGGTATTGGAACGCAATATGAGATCGTTTGTCAGTAAATGTTTGTTGTTCTAGCATTTTGTGGTCATTTGCCTTGGAATATACATGATGGCTGGGATATCGGAGTGGAAACTGTAACCACGAATTCAGCATTATGATTCTAAACCCCATAGCATATAAATTTTACGTCATCATCATCATCATATACAGTCCACTGCTGGACATAGGCCTCTCCAAATCAAATTCAATCTCTCAAATTTTACGTCAGTTATCAAAAAAACAATCAGCTATGTCATAGAAAAGTGCAATACCTACGCGGGTAAAATATATGGTACAGTAATATTTTTTTAATAATCGATGAGAAATTTCAACGTAGTTCAGAATTCTGAATCCGTAGTAACGGTTGCATGTCTATCTCCCTACCACCCTGTATAAGCAGATGTTTTTCACTTTGCTCCTACTGCCTTTTAAACGAATCCATTATTTTGAAAAGTTCAAACAGCAGCCTACAAGTTTTGGCCAACGTGTCTTTCAAGATTTTGCTCCGAATAATGTGGGTCAAAACCGTTGTCCTTAACACGATCGATAGTAGCGTCAGACCTATCATACTTTTTGTATGCTTTATAAGCCCGTATATATACAAAACATCATCATCATTCTCCCGCCCTTATCCCAATTTATATGGGGTCGGCGCAACATGTATTTTTCTTCCATACTTCTCTATTAGTCGTCATCTCGGTAGTCACCCCCTTTCTAACCATATCATCATTCACACATTCCATCCATCGTTTCTTTGGTCTTCCCCTACTCTTATAGCTATCGAAATTCATACTCAAAACTCTCCTCACAACATTTTCTCGAATTCTCCGTAATACATGACCCATACCGTATTACAGAACCTCACTCAAAATTCAAGTAATACTTAAACTTGTTTAAAGTGATTTGATTGGTTGAAACTAGTTTTAAGTAAGACTTGAGTCTTGAGTAAGGTTCTCTAATACGGCCCTTAGAGTATTAAGTTATTAGGTTATCTTTCAGTCTTCAGATCTCAAAACAAATACCTAACAGTATTTGCATAAATCTTGAACTTTAAACAAATCTAACATAATTATTATGTTCTTACAAGTACGAGCTTCAACAAGTACCTACCTATCCCAAGTATTTCCAAGATATACTTTACATTGTCTTAGTTCTAGTAAGGAATACAATATTTCTACTACAACTCAGTTTCCAGGCTTCTAGTTTACAAGTTTATCTACAAGTCTAGGCTAGTTACGTCATAAAAACAAAAGATTATTATGAACAATAAGCTCGCGTTTTAATGAGTAGTAGTAATAACTTGCGTGGTAAGGACCAAAAT
This sequence comes from Amphipoea lucens, assembly GCA_947508005.1. Lineage (NCBI taxonomy): Eukaryota > Metazoa > Arthropoda > Insecta > Lepidoptera > Noctuidae > Amphipoea > Amphipoea lucens. The sequence continues at coordinate 6,827,602 of OX382368.1, read as the reverse complement.
ACTATGAGGTATAAAGAAAATGTGTTGTAAAGACATAATTGGCCGTTCTCATAAACAATGGTTCGGGTGCTAGTGCCTGAAGCAAGGAACAAATGAAGCATGCTCTCACGTATAAAGCAACCAATTTCCCTTGAACCGTCAGACTTGTTGAAGTACCACTTTGCTCCTGTATTTTGGATGCTCACGGGGGACGAGGCAGGTCAAGCTGTTTTGGTGGCTGCGGTCCTAGAACAACAAAATGCCATGTATGAAACAAACACGTTGGAAATTCTGTTCCGCATTAAAAGTATGTCCATGGAAGGAAAACGTGGATAATGGTAAAGGCTTCATTTGGTAAGGTGAATAATGTTAAATAAACTTCGTCCAGTTTATTTTATATAAACTTGTGAAGATAAAATTCCTAGACATTATAATGTTTAAATCATTTATTCTCATAAAGACAAAAAAAAAGCCACTTACATGAGAACGGAAAAAAAATTCAGTAAACTTATTTTAGGTAACCGTCACCTTTATTCTATACTCATTCAGCAGTTCAACTCTCAGCCATTCAAAAACATTGGAGGACTTTATTCAAGGCAGTTCTCAATTACGTGTTTGGAATAAAGAATAATAAAAATAAACAAAGTTTTTAGAACATTCTGAAAACATTCTATAGCTACGGCAATATTCAGTTTCACTATTAAAAAAGCTGCCATAATGTTTTGGGAACCACTCAAACATGAACTCAAATAATTTGTTTAAATTAAACCAATTACCGGTACTTTTGAATTGTCTGGGAGTCAGGGAGGAAAAAGATGAAGCTAGACTACCACCCATCACATCATTCACACAATGAATCTGTGTAACCTTTTCCAACTATGTTGGAGTCGGCTTCTAGTCTAATCGGATGCAGCTGAATACTAGTATTTTACATGGAGCGACTGCTTGACCTCCACAACCTAGTAACTGGGTAATGCGATACCCCTTAGTAAAACTGTTTGCCAGACTTTCGGGCTTCTGACGACCCGTAACGCCTGTCAAAGATCCATGAATGACAGCCGGGGCCAACGGCTTAACGTGCTTTCCAAGGTAAGGAGGAGTCTCGGTATATCAAAATGCTCACCTATCTAAGGACTAACTCCGGCAAGCGTAGCTTGACCTGATGGATCGACCCGTGTGGCTGTGTACTAGCCACGAGCTATTACAGCATTCACACATCATCTCTAAATTACCCAAACAAATGCTATACAACATACAAATGACATACTTGTACAGGCAAACACAAAGCCTTGGCAAAGTTTTCAAGACGAAACTCTTAGGTACATAAAAAAGTTTATTAATGCCTTCAGCTTTCTTTGCTGATAACTACAAGCAAAATAAAGTACTAATCTAAATATCGCCCTCAGCTATAAAGAGAATATTAAATTATACATCAGACATTCTGCAACTAATCTGCATCCTTTCTTACATAAATTTTCGTTACATACGACTGAACTTTTTCAAACGACCCACAGGGGGATGCATAATTTACAAGTCGCTAACAGTACGTAACATATTGTCCTCGTTACAGACAATACACTACTTTTTTTAGACACTTTTATGTCCTTTCCACGATATACAACGGGATGCAGCAGTATGGCAAAGATTAAGATCTAAGTGGGTCACTTCTTCGGTGATAACTTGTGATATTTAATGTGCGAATGAGATTTTTTGGGTGATAATGATTACACTGTATTTAATACTCGCAAAATTTTAGTTATCATCAGCATCATCCTTCAGAACTTCACAGCTGGACGTAGGCATGATGCGTAGAGTACTTTGCAGCGCCAACAGCATCCTTAGCATGATCGCTAGTCGGCTGGACTGTGCTTACATCAGTTATTGCTGCGCCTTTTGTCATGGAATGGCGCAGTAATGATTGTTGAGTTTAGTTTAGGTACTTACTTTTTATATGTTTTATTGTGGGTCATCATTTCAGCCGAAAGACGTCCACTGCTGGACATAGGCCTCCCCCAAACACCTCCATTTCGACCGGTTTTGTGCTTCTTTCATCCAACGAGTTCCTGTAGCCTTCACAAGGTCGTCGGTCCACCTTGGTTTTATTGTGGGTAGTTTTAAGTATTACTAACACTAGTCTATAAGAACGTTGTTATTAACAAAATGGACACTATGGTCTGACATAAAGTATTTATTATAGGCCTTTCCAGTTGCACAACATTCAAGTCGGTTCTCTGTAACTCTCAACCAGCCCAACCCAACCCTGCGAATATCGTCGCTCCACTAAGCCTGAGGGTGTTCCTTACATTTGACAATTCGCGGTCTCCAGTCAAGCCATCGGTTCTGCGGCCCACTGCCACTTCGGTTTGCTTATTCTGTTAGCTATGTCGACTAATTTGGTACAAATAGAACCTGTATTTAATACTTGCAAAATTGTAGTTATGCTTTTTCTATTTTGATAAAACTTTCATGGCTTTTCTTAAATTCATTCAGAAGTGATTTTTAGATAATGGTAGCTCAATTTAACTCACTTGTGATCGTTATAAAATGATAAATGCAATCTACATCATTATTTTTGAACCACGTATTTAATTTCATAGATTCAAACAATAACTTCGTGTTTCCATTTCCTGTATCAGCTCTCACATTTTATGCTGCGTTTCATGAAAATAAATGGTAAATGGTTTTTATTTTGTTTAAAGTTCTTGTATCATCATCTGCCTAGCCTTTTCCCAACTATATTGGGGTCGGCTTCCAGTCTAACCGGATGCAGCTGAATACCAGTATGTTACATGGAGCGACTGCCTATCTGACCTCTATAACCTAGTTACTGGGTAATACGATATCCCGTGGTAAGACTGGTTATCAGACTTTCGGGCTTCTGACAACCCGTAAACGACTGCCAAACGATTGACAACGGCTTAACGTGCTTTTCAAGGCACGGAGGGGTCTTGGTATGTGAAGATGGTTAACCAACCACGGACTAACCGTGACAAGCGTAGCTTAACCTGATCAATCGATCCGTGCGGCTGTTATTACTTAGCCACAAGCCCCTCAAAATTATTGTACATTCAATTTATAAACATCAACGAACCGACCTATCTCCGTCACTATGCTTCCCTACTCTATGTCCTCTCTAAGTTAGTTAAACGCCTCCCTAAGGCCTCATACACAACATCAGTTTAATCTACCAACGTAAAATATCGCACATCATGTATATTAATGTTTGGTATTTATTGCAAGCGTTGTACCAAATTTATTCATTGCCTGGACGCGTTGAGGGGTTTTTAACAACTTTATTTAAGTGGGAATAAGAGGGATTTTCGCGAGATTAGCACGTGGATTTGGTGGTGTAGCCGGCATTTGTTTTATGAAACAGTTATGGGGTTGTGTTTTGTTTTTTGGCTGGAGTCTCCTTTCGGTCTATTCTTTATAAACTCACAGTGGAAACTTCGATGAAGTGAGTCTTTCCATGTGATGCTAGTGACTGACACTATTGATAGCTCACTTCACCTGAGTGTTCACAATGTTTCTTTTACAAATTTATTTTGTTTATTTTTATTGTATAACCCCCTTACTAATAAACGTTGTAGGTATAGCCTCTGTATAGTTCACAACGCTTCGTTTTCTTCTTTCGAAAGTCAAATTACTGACGACTGAAAGAGAGAAATCGGTGTGTAACTATTCATCTGATATAATACGTTTATTGGTAAGGGGGTGTATATTTATTTAAAGAAAATGTAACTAACAATTCAAACTAGATACTAAATTAAATGACTAACTAACATACAAATTGGATAGGCTGGCTTAAATATAGACCACTATCCAGTAAAAATAAAGATATAAATGAGTAAGTTTTGAATAATTATGATTATCTGATTGAACAACTTTGCAGTAACACCCCTATTCCATATTTAAATATTTAATTTATAACCTTTTTGCCCTTTCGAATCGCATTACCCTCAATTGTTGACGCTTATTTTATGACACATCAAGCAGCTTTTTATTCATCTCACAATTTTTATTTTCCCAGCATAAAACTTTTCACTATAAAAGAAAATAATAAAAATACCATTGAACTAATCAAAACCTTTTTATTTCACTAATTTAATTTACACAACAAATATGTTATAGTTCACAAACACTTAAATATTTAAAATAACAAAAACTTTCTAAATTGGCCGAAGTAAATTGAATATAAACAGCATAAAAACGCTAGTTTCAAAGGGGTTACGCGCAATATTATTTATTCAACACTTAACCATTATTTCGTTGGAAAGCTTAGTTAGAGGGCAATAAAACGTAACAGCACTACAATGCTTAATTAAAAAGTATAAAGTCGAATGTTCTAATTAAAAATTAATGAAACGCCCTTTAATATGACGTGGCTATAAAATTGGATTTTATTGCGTCATACCATATTTGACAGCTGTGAGCTTTTGACAGACCCTTATGGGCATAGTTTTAAAACCAACACATTGATTTAAACTTGTCTATTATCTGATGTTTGAATGATTTTGTGCCTTTGAAGATCTTTTTTGTACAGCTTATTGTTTGCTTGGATACATCGGTATCCAAGCGAACATAGACTGTCCGTGTATGGGAAACACTTGAATTCCTGAAATTGAAAGAAAATGCACGTCAAAGAAAAGTTATAATATACAGGGGCAGGGACCGACGCAGAATTTTCTTGTCGGTTATATAAAAAAAAACAGTTGTTTCAAAGAAAAATCAATGAAAAACTTACGCTCCAAAATGTTTTTTTATTTATTGCTGAATGGGCCCACTCTTGACCTCGATCAACCCTGATCGAAAGCGACGGATGAGGTCTATGATGAAACGAGCGTGCACAAAAGATGACTAAGACACTGGAACTCCCACGCATCGACGAAACACAGCAGGCTGCTTGGCGCTGGACTCCAGTGGGAGGCTGGTCGCAAACCAGACGAGTGTTAGACCTACTACCGCAAGGGAAAAATTGGTCAGTCATATAAGGTGTTGGGTGTGACTGTCCAGGATGCGCCGAGCGCTCGTTTCAGTTGATTAACTGGCGTAACAAACTGCGCTACACGAGGAGGCTTCTTCATGCATCCCAAAAATGTATAGAACAAATCCCAAAAATGTATGCGCCAAAATGAATGGAACACATTTTTTGCTATTGCTGCTGCAAGCTAGGAGTCCGAAATCATGTGCTAAATTCATGGCTATAGTTTGCGCGTCGGTGTCCCTGCTACCTTGAATACATTCTGTGACGAAAAGCAACAGCGTTAGGTACCCTTAAACCCAACTAACCAACTAACAAAGAGTCCCAGTAAGGGCCCGTGCACACCACGTTTTTTAAATGCGCCATTGACGCGCGTTTTAGAAACGTGCGTCGACGGCACGCTTTTATCTGCAGAAGGTCTACAGGCTGCGTCTGACTCGCGTGCGTATCGCGTCTGTATCGCTACAAACGCGCGTCAACAACGCGTTTAAAAAACGTGGTGTGCACAGGCCCTAATGTTTACGCCTGATAAATATCAATTTTATTATGATAAAAATTACCCGTTATTCATGTGATAGTAATTTCTCTGAAACGGTATTATGGGTAGAACGTATGTTTTTGTAACGAACTTTTAATTTGGCATGATGAGAATCAATGCAACAAAGTAGCAAACACATTGTCACAAAAATAATTACTGTCACATTACGTCGTATCTACTGTAATTTAATTAGACGACATAGTAAGTGAAAACAAAGCAGCGAAAAAGGTAACCATTTTTAATGAACGGGTACATACAAGTACTTATAATCAAACAGCTGTTTCTTAGCACTTATGATATGCGAAAGATAATGTGGTGCAAATAAATTGATCAATTATTTGTTTGTTTATTGCACATTGCACCGCGATGTTTATTGCTGTTGCTTATTGCCTACAAAGTGCTAATTTTATCACGATTCTGTGTACTGTTTATTGGATATAAATGGTAAGCTGCTTAAACGTGTAACTACGCATGTTCGATGCTCAGTTCACAAGTGTTTTTTTTTTTTTTTTAATTTATTTAGAGGGTTTTAATCTACACCCTATTCATTTTGGCTTGAGACAAAACGTAAACAATATTTGACTACTCCTAATAAAAAGATATTCTGTAAAACATATCAAAATGAATCTGTAAAAAAAAAAAATTGTTACACAAGAAGATCACACACGTTAGAGGTGAATATTTTCATATATTTTACAGGATATCTTTTATTAAGAGTAGTCAAATGTTGTTTACGTTTTGTCTCAAGCCAAACTGAATAGGGAACAGACACATTATACCACCCTCATCATTACATGCTACTAAAAATCATCTTACACTATCTCTGAATCCCAATGCTTACTGCCTTGTACAGCATCCTGGTTGCTTCCGAAGCAGGAGCAAATCCATTATTACTATGTTCGAAATCCGTATATAAAAAATGGGCACACAGCTTAATGCAATATTTTACCAACGACATACAGAACGCGTGCAGAAATAATTAAGTAGAAACAAAAACAGACGTTAATTAATTACAAAACTTCCTAATCAAATTGTTACCATCAAAAATCCAAGGCTAGACGTTTGTCAAATGAGCTGACCGTTACACATCCTTGACATAATTATCTTTTCTTTGTCCTACACACAAATATAGCCCTTATTACTACCACATAAGAGTGATGTGAATACACAAGGTTTTTCCGACTAACGACGCCACTTCATCTCTTAGCTTTCGAGCCTTTGTTCACCTGACAAGGTTCGCGATAATATTGAAATGCCGTACGTGAATAGAACGTCCGTTCATCTATCGTTCTATCGCTATAGCGTGATTCATGGACGAAGTAAATCAGCAACCAAATAAATAATATGATAAACACTCAGCAATTTATTTAGGAAAATACTGATGTTTGGAAAACAAAAACACATTCATTCATTATCGGTTAGAGAGGCGTTCTATTTCTTAAACGGGTAAAGTAGTTCGGTAAAGGGTTAAATGTGCCCTTTAACCATGCGGGACCATTGTAGGATATATGGGATAGCAGTGGGCTGTCAGTAGATAATTGATGCTGAAAGTTTTTTTTTTACCTAACTCTTGGGACCACATAAGAAAGCTCTAAGCTCCTCATGTTCGTGAACGGGCGCCGGCGGTTGAGACTGGCTTATATTTTGAATTGTTTCTCATTTGTGTGTTTTTTTTTTTTACATTGTTCTCACATATAGAAGCAACAAGAATAATGTACCCATGATTTTGTAATATTTTGATTTAAAAGAGTGTCCTTGGAGTTTCTTGCCCGTTCTTCTCCATAGAGATCTACGTTTTGGAATGGGCAACTAGCTTCAACTTTCTGACTAACTGACTGACTATTTAATTTTGACAATTCAAAAGTGCCTGTAAATGGTTTCATTGTAATAAATGCTTTGAGTTTGAGTCTATCAAATTATTGACTACACACACCATAACATACGTTGAATAACAAAATCTTAAATGTTTGTCCTGAAAAACAATCAAATTGTTTGTAGTGCGCTTGTATAACATCTAACGTTACGATATCGTGGACGCCCACGTTCTTAAAATGTATGCAAATAATGTGCACATTATAACGTTATCGTTGACAGAAATATAAGAGCATCTTCATAAATTTTCATACATTTTACTTTATAGCCTTTCGATAATGTGTGTGATAATATCGTCGCATTAGAAATTATAACCAAATGTCCTAGAGCGAAAAAAATCGAAGACATGTGATATCTACCAACCCATACTGGGCCCGCGTGGTGGTTTACAGCCCACTCACACTCACAGAGAGGAGGCCTTTGTCCCAGCAGTGGGAACGGTATAGGCTGATGATGCTGTTATGCTTATGGTAGAAATTATAAAAGCGCGGAATCTCTTGCGGCGAAATTGCGTGCCGAACCACACAGCAGTGTGTCTCATACTATTTACAAGAATTTCTTGCAAGCGTATGATTAGCCTATTGTACTCGAGCTACCGTTTCATACTTTGACAAGGCCGATGTAATAAATACTATAGAGATATAATTACATCGAGTTTCAATGTCCGTTGATGTTGTAATATTCAATCGAATAGATATCCACAATGTAACCGATTGGCATTTTCATTGTCATCCGAGTAAAATATTCAATATTTGAGCTGATTCATAATAGATTTTAATTATGTATTGTAATTTGATTGAAATCAAATAGAATTGAATTATTCACGCGAAATGATTACGCATTATGAGTTAGAGCTTTTGAAATTATGTCAATTTATGAAGTAAATTGTTTGGTTTAGAAGTTTTGTGGAAATGGTTATGCGTTGTTAGCTGAAAATTTAATGAATAGTTGGTGAATTGGGGGTTGAAATTAAAGTTCTTAATTATGACTTTGTGAACACTCAAATATTCAAAAAGAAAACAGCTAAGCCGTATCTGACCTAGGCAGCAGCAGATGCAAATGTTTATTTTATAATGTTATGTAAGCTAAAATAGGTATATGTAGTACTGTAGAGACCTCTTCGCGAGAAGACCTCGTTTCAGATGCTGGCCGATAATATTTGAAGGCATGTTCCATTCGAACGTTTAAGCATGTGTCATACAGAGTCGTAGGTTTGACGTATAATGAATAAGATGGAATAATTATATATATATGATGAAATACTCCTAAATAATATCCTATGAAAGTCTAATAGGGGTTTCATTTCAGTATTATAGCTCACCTCTGTAGTTGAATCCTTATAGTACTTTCAAATTGGATTCTTAGCAATGATTAAGCGGTCTATATGAAGTGAAAAAGAGCCTAATGTCAAACTCGATACAGTTTGATGTAAAAGAAAAACTGTGTACGAAAAAAGAAAACTTAACTTTGACTATTAAAAAACTGAACTATGGCGTCCAAAAATTTCTCCGCATCGCTGTCGACTGGTAAAAATGTACCCAAGAGACTGGCGGCATTGCCACGTTGTTTTATGGCAATGATTAGTTAGGTTGGGATTTTATATTTTTCTTTTATTAACTTTGACTTATAGCAAGTAATATTACTTGCTGATATCAGCACAGGCTGATAAATGAAACGAAGCAAAAGGAGTATGTAAAGCAGGGATTGAAAACCGGTACCAATTTCGGTTCTGGTTCTTCATTTAGGTTCTTATAAAGGTTCCTCTTTCGGTACGGTTCCAGTTCCGGTATCGGTTTCGGTTTGGGTTCCGATGTACCGGTTCTAAATACAGGTTCCTAGAACCTTTAAATCGGATGATATTATACCGGTTTCTTGTCACCCGATTTGAAGGTTCCTTACGAAAGAGGGGATGTTTTCGGAGCGTGCTTAGCATACAATGCCTTTTTTTTAGTTTGCCTTCGTTCGTAGTATTAGAGGTTAAGCTTACTAGCTTACTAATACAAATGTGATGTTTTACAAACTTAAACAAGTTTGGACTCGCTTTGCTTAGGAACCGGTAAAAAAAAGATTTTTAAAGGTTCTAATTTGGGTCCTGGTTCCTGTTCCGGTATAGGTACCGGAACCCCTAAATACCGGTATTATACCGGTATTTTGGAACCGGAACCGGTAAAATAAAGGTTCTTAAAGGTTCCAATTTAGGTTCTAGTTCCTGTTCTGGTATAGGTACCGGAACCCCTAAATACCGATATTTTACCGGTATTTTGGAACCGTTTTCAATCCCTGATGTAAAGATCGTAGCAGGTGGCGTTATGTAGTTTCTGGCCTCCGTGGAAAGAATGTGTGAGGTTATGTATATGTGTGCATCTGCCAGTAACTGTCCCATTGCAGGCAATTTTGACTTACATAAGTGGTATTCATTCATCCTAATAAACTACCAGACGTATGATTGTGCTCAAGTATCTTCCGCAGAAACCCTACCAGCAGATGCAACAAAGCCTAAATGCAACATCTGCCCAAAAGAACCACAGAAATCATTCCAGGTCCATATTTATCGAAACATTGTCCGGCAAGTATCCAGATTTCATAACAATTACTTGAACAACGTACGTAATACGTCCGAGGGACGCGTAATAACTGTTTTTGCACAGATGTCGAACTGCTATTCGAAACCGGAATAAGCAAATTACCTTTTTTAATGGTAGCTAGCCTGTAATTAGCCGGACATTTCTTGAATCACCCAACTGTGGGCCAGTACAGGCGGTGCAAAAATTGTTGTTCGGAATCTATTGTTTGCTGAATATTTATTGAACGTGAATTTATATGAAAAAGTATTTTTGTGGCGAGCAGTTGCTGGTTGTCTTTCGATTGTATCATTCCCTCGATTTTGAAGATACAAAGTCCCAGGTCTGTTTTGCAGTAGCATATTAATACAATTAATTTATGATGGCAGCCTGCACATCACAACTGTTCCCTTTGTGACAGTTTATATTAAACATTATTGACTTTCGGGTAAAAATTCTATCTAAAGTCTATTATTTGTTTCAAATTGATGCTATTTTAAGTTAAATAAATATCAACTTTACTTTAAAGGTAATTAAGTTGATTTCGGAGTGACTAGCACTATTGAAAAAAATATGAAAATGTTTGAAGTTGTAGCGTAAACTGAACTTTATTGTGTAGGACTTAGAGTTATTTTTCCATAAACTCACATTTGTTTACATTTTTGGCAAATAAATCGCGAATTTAGATTACCTACATACACACATACGACCACGACTTCTTTCCATGGGGGAAGGCAGACACTGCAGAACACCATCTGCTACGATTCTTGTATAATTTTTTTGCTTCATTCACGTTTATAAATGCGGTCATACATGTACGACGGTAACGAGTACTACACACCTGACCTTTTTGAAAAACATCACCATTAAGTTTACTATTTTTTTTTCTGTTAGCCTGTACTGTCCCACTGCTGGGCAAAGGCCTCCCCCATTTTCTTCCACATTTCCTTGTGCTGTGCCTTCTCCGTCCAGTCGGTTAGGAATGAGTCTAAATTATCACGGTCACTATTTATGTCTTCGAAATTCTACCTGTTCGGAGGAAATCCATATTATACCTATGCATGATTTTCTTACCACTTATTAAAGAAACTTATAACTGGTTTCACTACATGTACAGTCCGTCTTGGCATCAATTATTTATTGGCTTATCTTTATCTTAAGTGAGATGTAGATGGACTAGATGTTAGATAAAATGTAGATATTAATTTAATTACTGATAGATTGTGTCTCATTAGGAGTGACGTTATCTGGAATGTATTACGAGTATATCTTCGCACTAATTGCCAAATGAAAAAAAAAAAAAAAATTGATGTATATCCTCGCGATTGCATAATGAAAACTTGGTGTTCTTAGAGCTTCAAGTTTTTCTATTAACGGATGGTTGTCTTATGTGTTTATCATTCTCTCTATCTCTCTCTCCATTATTATATCTTAATTTAAGAGTGTCTATGCAATATTTTTGCCCGTTCTTATCCATAGAGATCTACGTTTTGGAACGTTCTTCAACTTTCTGACTAACTGACCGATTTTTTGACAGTTCAAAAGTGCCTGTAAATAGTTTAATTGAAAGAAATGCTTTGAGTTTGATTTTGAGTCTCACACTATCTTGGATTGGCTACTTCACAAAAATATACATACATAAATTCATGACTTTTGTCCATGACGGTAAGCATAAACTATAGAACACCACCTGCAACCTCAAATAGATAATACAAAGTGAAACCTCTTTTGTTTTATAAATACTCAAAAAAGAACATTAAAAAAAAACAAACAAGTGCCAAACGTTGGCTCACCGACTGTACTTGTCATATCAGTGCAATGATTTTGTGCATAAATACAAAACTACGCAATTAAAACTTCCGTTCCTGTAGTACTAAAAGGGTCGAGCAAATTAGGCATTGGAAAAAATAACCGCGTGCTGACTTGTAATGACTTGTAGGGTGAAAAGCAGTAATTACAGTTTAAAATAGAAACGACTTACTTAAGGTAACGTGTTATTCTGGGCTCGATTATCACAGGTGTTTATTCTAGGTCCAATGACAATAAGTACAAAATTATAGAGGGGGACTATGTGGTGATTTTGTAAATGACATATTAATAGTCTTGAGAACGGAAATTTAAACGTATTCGCGATTTTATGTGTGTGATTACGAATAGGGGCAGTGTGCATACGCAGTATACGTGACACACGATGACAAAAAATAGAAGATTTTACGCTTTGATCGAAGTGCAATTTTGGTTCTTTGAGAGGCGGTTTGCGGAACGGCTAGACTTTGTTTATTTTTGTCTGACTTTATTGACGGGGAGTACTCTACTTCAGAACAAAATGGAAGCTTTCGATTTTGTTTAGTTAAAATTTTGATTTTAGAGATTTTTAGATATGGTAGTGGTGGCCATGTGACATGCTGATGCGACCACCAAATCTCATTTTTTTATGTAAATTGTTAATTTAATTGTGATTATTTTTTATTACTTTTTTATGTGTGAATTGAATTTGTAGTGTTGTGTATGTAATGTGACTTCATCAGAATGTATATAATATTAAACGTTGAACAAAATTAAGGCTAAGCATTGCCATACAACGTGGTAATGCCGCCAGTCTCTTGGGTACATTACTAGTCGACAGCGATGCGGATGAATTTTTCGACGCTATATTTTAGTTTGTGTATAGTTTTAGTTAAGTCTTTTTCTTTATTTGAAATGGGCTTGCTCTTGACTCTAGGCTAGGTCAAAGGTGACAGAGACAAAGTCGACGATGGAGCGAGCTTACCCAGAAGAAGCTTGTTCACTCTCACTTTAAAGAGATTCGGGTTGTATGCGCTCGGAAAAGAGACGCAGGTAAGGTAAGTTAGGTTTTAATACTGTATGAGTATTATTTCTATTATGAGTCAGTGATACTTGAATTAAAATTATTTTATTTTATTTAGGATGCTTGGCCTGGCGCTGGAGCTGACTTGGCGCATGTACAGCGATCGGTATACGTCCATGGTATAAAATTGAACATGAAAGTTGGCCTTTATGTTGTAAGAGAACAGTTGACCGTCTGTATCTAGGTAGGTAGGTATAGTAAAAAAAGATGACGTCCAAAAACATGCAAAAAACGTTAAAATCATCTAAAAATGGCGCGTGCTTTTAACTTTCTTTATTCATGTTAGAAAGTCATATTAAGATGTAGCAAGTTCATAATGCTGTCAACTCGTCAAAACTTGGCATGACTTGGAACCAACGATGGCGGAATTACATTATTGTTGAAAAATCAAGCATGCATTGAGAGGCCGTGGTCTGTCGGTTTGTTTAGCGACCACAATGCCCCACGCTAACGAGTCGCGCGTCTGAATAAAACATCGCTCAGATGAGGCTTGAGGGACGAGATGAAGAGGTTTGTGCGTAAGAGAAAGTAAATGGGTCGATATTTTGGTATTGAAAATATAATAACTTACAAGAAACTTTGTAAACGACAGATTTGCTGGTTGCATGTTTATAAAATCTAATCCAGTCGTCACTTCTACATTCCGGGGAGGGGAGGAGCAGAGGTGTATCGTTTACCCATATTTTGCCAGTTATGTTAAAGTTTGGTAGTCTCAAATAACCGATATTATAAAAGCTTTTAGGCTTTTACCTGGTGAAGATGAAGATGAAGAGGTACGGACTGCAGTTTTAGATCAGGACGGGTGAGGAGCTGTGTGCTATATATGCTGCTGTGCTGTTGTTAGATTAGTATAATATACTTTATGTATGTATTGATTGTATTGTGTAAATGTTACACCACAGACTACCTACAGTATTTGTCTGTCCTTCCCCGTTTTAATCCATGCAAAGGTTGTCTTTAAAAGATCGCTCTTAGCCATAAGACCGCCCATTGTGTCACCCATTGTAAAATTTCTTTATTTATGTCTGTAATTTATATGGTGTACATAATAATAATAATAAATAATAATCATAATATGGTGTATTCTATTCTATTCATACTTTGAGCTACGTGACGATCGACGAGTTACATGATCTAGAAGACATGACTAGAGAAGAAACCTAAACAGTATTAAGACTAGAGAAGAAACCTAAACAGTATTTAGACTTAAAAATTACATCTAAGTAGTCAGGTTATTAAAAAATCATACATTGTATCGATATTTATTTTTTATATTTTTTTATTGCTAAATGGGCGCGCTCTTGACCCCGATCACTCCTGATGGAAGGCGATAGATGAGGTCTATGATGGAACGAGCGTGCCCAGAAGATGCCTGTTCACTCTTGATTTGAAGGCAGACAAAATCTTATAACCTCTTTCCATTAGCCGCTTTCGCAACTCCCTCATCCTTTGCCCCACACATTAAACGGCAACGTTTCACTTTGCACAATAGACTCGGTTTGGCTGTAACCTAAATATCGGATTGTGGCACCGGCACTACGGAAATGTCGCTGTTATTCTATTGAATAAAATATGTTTAAGTTGTGGTGAACACCTAATAATCTGTTCTGGTGCTTATTAGGTTGGTTGATGGTCAGATAAATATGCGATGGGGGTTCTATCAATGACTTTTAAGAAGAAGAATTGGCAATTTTAAGTGGCAGTGGGCAGGACATATTGCTCGCAGAACCGATGGCCGATGGGGCCGATGGATTCTGTGAGTGGCAATAGCGTACTGGAAGACGAAGCGATGGAAGGCCTCCCACCAGATGGACAGATGACCTTGTGAAGGCCGCAGGAATCCGCTGGGTGCGAGAAGCGCAGAACCGGTCGATGTGGCGATGTCCAGCAGTGGACGTCTTTTTACTGAAATGATGATGATGTTGAATTATTTTTTACGTTCTTTGCAGGGTGGCTGGTAGCAACTAGTGAGTGCTTTGGAGAAGTAGCCAGCATTGGACTGCTAGGCTAATGATGATCACAATAAATAGATCCGCTGGAAAATGTAAGAATAGACATTAGGACACTTTCTAAAATCAATACTAGCAATTCGTCTATATAAACAAAATATATCATAACTAGCTGCGCCCCACGGTTTCACCCGCATAAGTGTCGATCCCGTGGGAATATCGGAATAAAAACTATCCTATATCCTTCCCCGGGACTCAAACTATCTCTATACCAAATTTCATCTAAATCGGTTCAGTGGTTTAGGCGTGAAAAGGTAACATACAGACAGACAGAGTTACTTTCGAATTTATAATATTAGTATGGATAATAGCATGGTAACATTTGCCACTTAATATTTTAATTTAAATTGTTCTAAAAATAGTTTTACAGAATCTACTGCTGAAAATAGACGACCCGTTCCCAGAGAATATTCTAATGACGAATTCAGAGTCATTGTTAGCAGTGCTTTACCATCTCAGCACGTAACGTAAAAATACCAGTTTCAATCACAAAAAGTACTCTGACATTAAACACAGGGACCGTATGAAATATCTCCATAATGACACATGGCCGGTTGCAGATTAATTGAGTCCAAAGGAAATTAAAGCGTGCTCTTAGAATAGCAATTATGATCTGTATTATAATGTGCTATTTTTAGCACCACCTGGCTTCATCAAGTGATAACTTGTTGAGCTGGTATTCGATGACTACTTCGTCAACGATTATGTGAAGGAGTATGTGCTCTTTGCAGGTTACGAGGAGGGAACGACTTTTGTATCGTTGACGACTCGACGACTGATCATGTATGTGATATAGACCACAATTACCAGCACTGATAACACATAGTAGACGTATCTCCTCAACACATTGGTAACTTTGTATTTTTCGGTATTTTGTGTATTTTTGTGACGAGAGGAAACTTGATAATTCAAGATTTTGATTCAACCAATCTGAAGAGAGAGAAGGACAAATCCAGTGACAGTGGGAAAGTCTACAAAATAATATTCGGAAAAACCTGTCACAAACGTAATTTTTGGTGAGTATTCCGATACGCACGAATTCTCTTTAGCACCTCAAGAAGGGGTTCGAAAAGTTTTTATTCGAATAATCCTTTTGAGTGACGTTTAAATTAGCTTGATACGTCATGTTGTCGGGTAAAAGACATCTACAATGCAAAAGAAACCCTTATACATTGTGATATCGCCTTTAATCACCTCTCTAGGACGTCAGATTGGTGATTACATTGCCGTAATCTAGAGGGAGAGAAACGGGGACCCTTCGTTTATTCCCTTAACTCAAACTCAAACTCAAAGCATTTATTTCAATTAAACCAATTACAGGCACTTTTGAATTGTCAAGGGATCGGTCAGTCAGAAAGATGAAGCTAGTTGCCCATTCCAAAGCGTAGGTACCTATGGAGAAGAACGGGCAAGAAACTCCATGGACACTCTTTTAAATCAGAATAATATGGTTACAAAGTCTTAGTGTTTGGAACTCACGAATAAAGTTATTAAAATTCTTAAATGTGTCATGCTTATCACAGAGTGAAGGGTGTCAGGTGACGCCAATTCGGTAATAACATTGAGGGACTCAGTTGACATTTTATTTCATCATGTCATTTTCCGTCTTTTATATTTTCATAGTTCTCCCACTGTAATAAATAGAGACCTATATAAAATGCCATATAACGTTATGATGAGTCCTAAATATTCCCGTAAATGTAAGCGCCACATGCAAAGACACTCCTACCTACAATATTGAAGCCATAAAATGAACACTTGTCTTTTAACATCCCGTCCTATATAAAACTCTTGTCAAGTCCGTTAAAATGACTAGTAAGCCTGCCTAATAAAAAACCTTTCAAAGTTACTATTTTAATAGGTGATCCAGTAATGTCGTTTGCCCATTTAGATCAACGGCAGGTGGTTGTTGAAGCAGATTTCTTTACAATTGCATCTGTTGATGTAGGAGGTAGGTACTACATTTTTTGCCTGGTTTTAATTAGACATAAAGCATGCGCTTTAGAGAACCTGCTTAATTTTATTAACAGTTGAACGACATTCCTTGCATTGTTTGTGCGTTGGTGAATCAAGGTGATCGTCTTTTGGTTGGCATTGTTGCAAATGCATAGCAACTAACTAGTCTAGATGAAATGTGTTGAGGTAGGTATCCGGCTGTCATTTGTAGATCTTTGACAATCGTTACGGGTAGTCAGAAGTCGAACTGTCTGGCAACCAGTCATACCAAGGGGTATCTCAGTCTGGATCGTGAGTCGGGGTCTTACCCAGTTACTGGGTTGTGGAGGTCAGATAGGCAGTCGCTCCATGTAAAATACTGGTATTCAGCTGTTAGACTGGAATCCGATCGCAACGTAGTTAAGAAAAGGGTAGGCAGATAGAAATAAGTACCTGTTAGATATATCGTTGTTAGATGTATCTTTGATTCTTTTGAAAAATTATGAAGGAGTACATGAAATCTAAACTGTACCAGTATAAATTTACTATCGTTTCCAGGCATTTTATATAATTTTTGGGAAACAATTAAATTATTATAGTGACATGTTTTCAAAGGAATTACACAAGCTTTTTTATAACAGCTTTTTACTAAAAAGTAAAAGAGACCATGAATAACATTACAAGCATTAAAAAATTTGGTTAAAATTAGTGCATTGTGCCACTGATTTAGTTACCATTGTTGTGTTAAACACATGTCCATGTGATAAATGAGAGATTATATTTTCTGCTTTTAAAGCTTTGAGCTGTCCACTGTACGTCGCAGTATGACAAGAAAATCTAATAAAATGTCACTAAAAATATGGGTACGTCTTTTTATTAGCGTCCACGCGGAATTTAGCAAAATGACGTCACGGCCTGCTTGTTTATATGGCAGTGTAATAATAATTACTAAAGACAGAACCAGTTACACTAGAGCTCTCGAGGTCCTTAAAAGGAGTTAACTTTCTTCTTTTTGTTTTGAAGTCAAGTGTCTAGGTTGTATGGTGCGTTCGCATAATTGTTGGTGGCTATATTGTTTCAATTTATTTACTGTCCTTGATGGCAGCTGACGGACGATGAGTCGTGGTGTGTTCATTGAAAATTGTCATAGAGTAGACGTAAGACACAGAGGGTATTTTTTATTTAATATTTTCTTAATTGCCTTTCATGATCTTACCAAAATACAGGGTCTAGTTAAAATACTGCGAAACTCTACAGACGTGATGAGTATCGATATCTGCATAACATAATCAGCCCGTAATTTACCCACTGCTGGGACACAGGCCTCCTCTCTGTGAGAGGGAGTGGGCCGTAATCCACTACGCGGGCCCAGTGCGCGTTGGTAGATGTCATATGTCTTGGAATTTTTGGTTCTTGGACATACCGGTTTCCTCACGATGTTTTCCTTCACCGTTTTGAGAGCAGTGGTGATGAAATAATTTACACAAAGTAAAGCGCCTGTCTGGGTTTGAACCTACGACCTACAACTTGTAAGTTTCGGCCTTTACCACTGGGCTACCACTGCTCTCTCAAATCTGCTGTATCGATATCTAAATACGAAAAATGAAAAGGATTTGATGTTTTTTTTAGGGGTCAACGACCGCTGGTAGTTTTGTTACTTAAGTACGAGTTGAGAAAATATGTTTTATCGTGTTAAGATACCGACACTAATCACGTCTGTGAAGTTTACAAAAAAAAAAACTGATTTTTTAAACTGATATTTCAAGTGAATACACAAAAGGCGGCCGATGAACCCACTAAAAAAATCACCATAATATTTTTTTTTGAAGTGAAAACTTCTTTAGCGGCGTTGAACACTTTTTGTAATGGGTAAAAAATGTTAAACTCGCGTCAGGACACGTGACCGTCAGGAGAGATTCCCCCCCCCCCCCCCCCCGCCTCTCTTTCTACGGCGGCGCCAACCGAAGTGAACCAAGTTTAGTGACACACGACAATGGATGGATGGATAGATTGGATGGAGTGGAAGTGGAAGTGGAAGTGGAAGTGGAAGCGGAAGTGGAAGACGAAGTCGAAGTCGAAGTCAAAGTCAAAGTCGAAGTCGGAGTCGAAGTCGAAGTAGAAGTCGAAGTCGGGGTCGAAGTCAAAGTCAAAGTCGAAGTCGGAGTCGAAGTCGAAGTCGAAGTCAAAGTCGGAGCCGAAGTCGAAGTCGGAGTCGAAGTCAAAGTCAAAGTCGAAGTCGAAGTCAAAGTCAAAGTCGAAGTCGAAGTCAAAGTCGGAGCCGAAGTCGAAGTCGGAGCCGAAGTCAAAGTCAAAGTCGAAGTCAAAGTCAAAGTCGGACCCGAAGTCGAAGTCGGAGCCGAAGTCAAAGTCAAAGTCGAAGTCAAAGTCAAAGTCGAAGTCGAAGTCAGTCGAAGTCGAAGTCGAAGTCAAAGTCAGAGCCGAAGTCGAAGTCAAAGTCGGAGCCGAAATCGAAGTCGAAGTCAAAGTCAAAGTCAAAGTCAAAATCGAAGTCAAAGTCAAAGTCGAAGTCGAAGTCAAAATCGAAGTCGAAGTCGAAGTCAAAGTCGGAGCCGAAGTCGAAGTCGAAGTCGGAGTCGAAGTCAAAGTCAAAGTCGAAGTCGAAGTCAAAGTCGAAGTCGAAGTCAAAGTCGAAGTCGAAGTCGAAGTCGGAGCCGAAGTCGAAGTCGGAGTCGAAGTCAAAGTCGAAGTCGAAGTCAAAGTCGAAGTCGAAGTGGAATTGGACGTGGACACACTGCTGTGTATTCGTAACATTCGTGTATATAAAGTGTTTAAAATATGGAAATTGAACAAAGTGCATCTATTAATGAAAAAAGGGACGCAGAAATAGTGAAAAAAAATGAGTTATATTAATTCAATTAATAATTGATTTATTTCAACGTTAATATTCAAGTTTTCACTTCTGCCGGCACTCCCGGAGTGCAACCCGTCTTTTTTTATAAGTGAAAACTTCTTTACGCGCGTTGGGCAATTTTTGAGAAGGGAAAAAACTATTGAACTCGCGCCACTGTTATTGTAATCGACACCGCTTCGGATGTGTTCGGCTGTCCGAGGGATGTACTCGGCTTTAATGTATATCCGATATGTCAGTGAGTGATGGCAAAGTACTCTGTTTGTGTTTCGTTTTCACTTCTGTCGGCACTCCCGGAGTGCCACTGTTTTCTTGTTTTATCGTGCTTAGTTATCGAACCCTGTATTGAGATTCCAAAACATCTAATTTATACATTCTTTATAAAATTCTTATACAACGTCCTGATAATTTGTCCCATAATTTGAAATTCAAGCAGCAGCGATCACTGAACTCCATTGGTATGTAGACTACTATTCACACAGAGCCTTCTTTATATCCTCCATAACGCATTCATCATAAAAACAAAATTCTGATTTAATGAGATCAGTAAACGCCAGTGAGTTACACATTCTTCAAAACACATCTGCCCTCGAGCGTTAAACAGGTAATGGGGGACCACTAAAAACATAACAAAATTGTATCAATAATCGCTGTATCATGTCATTATTACATACCAACAATCCCAGCCTCCAAAATCTTAAGTGAAGCACAAAATCTTTCCTTTATTCTTTGTTGAACTAAGGAGAGGTCCTTATTATGAGTCCACGTATCACTGGTCAGTTTCCCTAGTTGTAGGTACGTTACTAAAACAATAACAAAATTATATCAATAATCGCTGTAACATACGATAAGATAATTTTTATTTGTTCAAACATGAGTATACACACGAAAAAAAATCGGCATGCAAGTTGTTAAAAGTATTATAAACAGGTCGTCATGCTTGCCTTATACAATGGCATACAAATGTTTAAATAGGTAAGTATAAGCAAAAAAATTTAAGGCATCCAAATTATACAAGCTAATAAAATTATTTAAATAGAAATATATAACCACAATTCAATTATTCAAATTAAAATACTTAACACTCGTAGTTAACATGGAAAATTATATAAAGTAAGTAATCAAAACAAATAGGTCAAAATTATAATAGTCATTCAAAATATTTTTCAAATAATAAATCATTGATGGTGTTATAAGCTCTTTCTGCCAAAAAATTTTTAACTTTCAGTTTAAACTGCACGTCACTTAAAAGCTTCCAACTTTTTGGCAATTTATTATAGATTATTGCTTGCTGTATCATATCATTATTACATACCAACAATCTCAGCCTCCAAAAGACAAAATCTCCTCTTTATTCTTTGATGAGCTAAGCAGAGGTACATAGTATATGCGGCAAATTACTAGTTGTAGATGTGTTTAAATCTAAGCAGGCATTTTACTTTGTCTAAATTATTTCATCACCACTGCTCTCAAAACGGTAAAGGAAACCGAAGGAATCTTGAGGAAACCGGCATGTCCTAGAACCAAACATTCAAAGACAAGTGACATCCGCCAAACCGCACATGGTCCACGTGGTAAATTATGGCCTACCTTTCACCGAGGGGAGACCTGTGTCCCAGCAGTGGGAACATTATAGGCTGATTATGATGACTAATTACACCACGCCAGTTATAAAGGTCCCTTATAGGTTCATAAACTCTAACGAAAACTGTATCACTCTTTTAACAACACCATCCGAGTTCTAACTTTAAGCCAACTTCACACCAAGCTAGTGTTCGTAATTCGTACGAGTCTTCGGTCAGCTGGACCCACTCGCCTTTGGACCCGTAGGTCCACTTGACCACATAATTTAATAAAGTAAACACAAAGTATTATTATTAGTATTTATTTCTTAAAGTCACCTGAAGGGATGTCTTTACAGAGCGTATGAGCCTCTTCCAACTGCAGCCACCCATTAAAAGGCGACGCAGGTGGACTAAACGAATTAAATACTTAATAATTGCTCCGACTGAATTAAAGTTGCCAGTTTTGTAATTGGAACTAACTCGTAATTGGGATGTAATTCGAAATTCAAAAATGGGCTCAATAGTTTAAAATGGGCTCAATAGTTTATGGTTCTTTTTAATAAAACCTATAGGTGATATGACGTGATAGGTGACAGTCCGACAGTCTGACATTTCCGTAACATTTTCTCACAGTTTTCTACTTTATTAAACAGCATCAGAATTTTGTCGTGATTTTTTTTTTTTTGACAAATATGTTCCTCGCATATACAGTTATAATTTATATGTATATGGCCTAAGCTCGTTCAAAAGCCAAAGAAAGTGTAATTGTGTCAATATTCCACAACAATGACGACTCTGATTATTCTTGAACGCGTTTTAGATGTGCTGTTCGCGTTCAATTTCATTGGTACAATCCACCCCTCATCTTTGTATTATGAAGGCAAAGGTTTGCCGCATCTGCACTTATTTATCAATGCAATCAACAAGTTCTATATTGAGACGAGCAACATTTTTTTTGTATCACTTTTTACTGGCTTCTGTCGCGCGCCCTGTCGAGCAATTATTGCAAAACTAGTACCTATTTCAAAAGTTGTTCGTAATTAACAGGTTGTACACAGCATCTGCTTGCTTTAAACATAAACGAGTACCCTTTTGCAACTTGAATACCAACCTTAACTCTTTGGAACAAAGTTTAGAATTCAGCAACAATGTGTTCGACGATGGAACGTGAATATTAGTTTTCTGTTTTTGGTGATTAACAACTGTTTTCTATCATTTTGCGTTTCTTTTGTTTTTTAGTTTTTAACGGCTGCAGGCTTTAATAAACTTGTTTGTACTGTTTTGGTATTTTAGAAGCTTATAATGTTAGATTGTGCGTGCCTTTACAAATTATATTGTTTCGAATTGTTAGTAAGGATTTGGAAAGTTATTAGTGTTACTAGAAACCAAAATCAATGAATTCCAAACAGATTGCAAGTAACTTTCTAGTGTATATTTTGCTTTGTAATGTTAAAACAATTAAAACTTCGGACTTGGTCGAGTTAATTAATTTTCAGAAGATTAAATGGAAATATTTATTTTATTTATACCTTCAATTGTTCAATTCAGTACCGTAAACCGGGGTTACTTTGAATCACGGGGTTAATTTGATAGAAACTTCTTATCGACATAAAATTGCAAATTGCGTAAAACGGAACAAATTTTGGTAGAATTTTTTTTTCGGATGACTACACTGGTAAACTGTCACAATCCTTTTTGCGGGTGCGCTGGTGATGACACGTTGTTTTATGCAAAAAAAGGTAAGTTTTTTATCAATACCGATTTTTACCAGATAAAATTATTTATTGGGGCTACTTTCAGATTCTATGTTAAAAACGGGGGGTTCCAAAGTAACCCCAGACTCATTTTAACTTTTATCACTTTGTTTTATTTTTTTTTCTGAAAAACTAATCGATTTTTTTGTTTTTTTTTTACTTTTACAAAGAGAACTATAAAAACCGATTATTACATTTTTTTATATTTTTTTTAGAACCACACATTCAAAAATTACAGTCAATTAAAGTTCAAAATTGATCAAAGTAACCTCAGTTTACCGGTACTGAAGTTATAAAGTTATAACAGCCTATTCCAACTACAAGGTAAACAAGTAGCAAATCAATGAAAGAAGCTTTTCACATAAGTTTTTAATAATCACAAAAATAACTGGGCTCTCCAGTTCCCATCGACCAAACACATAGCTCTCTCCGGCAGTCAACACGTCCGAAATCTAAAAAAAAACGTTCGCAAACCACCATTAAGCCCAACAAAGTACCGCGGACGTCATAAAATATATTTTCCGATAGTCAAATTGCAGCATCGGCGTCGCCCACAAATCTTTTCCGATAAATTTTGCCCAGCAGTGGTACTAGAGATACTCGGTTGTTTCTCGAAGCTTAGTCATTTGTAACTCACACCTTTTTCTCATGGGAGTAGACAGAAACTCTAGAATGACACCTGCTACAATCCTGAGACTAGTATTGCTTCGTTTACGTTCACACATCAGGGGTTTCTAAGTCCGTCAACGAAGATACGGGCCCGCCCGAAAGTAAAAATAAATGACAAAACAAATGACAAATTCAATTTTTCAGACGGGTAAAAACACATAGCGAGTAGGGATATCTGTCAAATCATGTCAATTCATTCTTAGTTCGGGCTCCGAAGTAATCTATTGTCCGTAGGGGACACAGAGTTGGTAAAGCCCGTAACTTTCGTAACGGCCGAAACTATGGACTCCGTACTTACGGAGCTTCGTACTTGGGGACCCCCTGGTCATATACAAACGCCGGTTGCGAGTACTACGCACCTGATCTTTTTTTTTTTTGAATAACGGCACCAATAAGACTCAGTAGACGAAGCTTAGCTTAGTCTCGAAATCATTGTCCACCTTCTAGGATCATCATTTCAGCCGAAAAACGTCCACTGCTGGACATAGGCCTTCTAGGATACTACTATATTTTTGACAAGTTTTTGACATTGATTGTCGCTGAGATGAGATTGCGACTAGATTTTGACCGTTTTTAACCGACTTCAAAAAAGGAGATTCTGTATTTAATTATGAGAATTGGCCTTCAGACTGTGAAAGTTCTTCAAATTACAAGAATTACCCGTATAATGTGTTTTTGCCCGTCTGAAAGAGTTAATTAACCGGGAGTAGGGTTAATTTTGAAATAAGGAACTACTTTCGGTCAGGTATCTTTGTTGACGGACTTAAAGGCCCTCTGATACCGTTCCCATTATAACGTTATCGTGTAGTTAAGTAAAGCTTTCAGGTATTGCTAGATCCTAAGCCACCATCGGTGAACGTAAGGTAAGACGCCCTTAGGCTAGGTGGAGCGACGATCTTCGCAGGATGGCTGGTAGCAGCTGTATAAGAGTTGCCGAAAATCAAGTTGAATGGCGTGAAATAGGAGATGCCTATATCCAGCAGTGGACTGCTATAAGTTGATGATGTTGAATTGATGATGATGTAGTTACCATCAATCATAATAATAATCATTTATTTCGAGGTACAAGATTCAGAAGTGTTAGTAACAATATACTTACAAAGTATGTTAGTAATACACTTACAAAGACAAAACAAAACACAAAACATATTGTGACATCACATGCAGACGGCATTGATGGTTTTAATTATTTATTCAGCCAGCTTTTTCAAGTTTTTAATCATACCTACCGCTAGTATTTAAACATTTACTGATGCTAACAGGTATAGGTAACTGTTAGTATCAGTAAATATTTATATACTCGTATTTCATAAGCACAGAAGAAGTGCGAATATTATACTAACTAGCTTCTGCCCGCGATTTCGTCCTCGTGAAATTTCACCCTCCCCCCATTCACCCTCTTAGGGGTGGAATTTAGAAAAACCCTTTCTTAGTGGACACCTACTCTTCACAAAGAACGCACTCTACAAATTTCATGTCTCTAGGACCAGCGGTTTAGGCTGTGCGGTGATATATCAGTCAGTCAGTCAGGACTTTGTATTTTATATAATATATAGATTAATTTTCACATATCACTACTTTCCCAACTTTTGCACCTGATACCTTCTCAAAAAACTTAAATAAAACATTTAAATAGTAGCACACAGTACGGGCCACTGCCGAGTTGAGCCGTAAATGCATTTTGTGAATTATACCAGCTGAATGTGGTGACTGGCCAAATTGTCGGCCCACCAAATGGACGGATCCTTCACACCTGCGCCCTCGTGTACGATTCGTAAATCACACGTACCTACTGATATTAAAATGTTTTAGGACTTTCACCCTACATGCTGAAAATGAGATTAAATATTCTACTTTACGAATCTAGTCATAATACTTATTTTATTATTTATGTACACACAGGATATAGATGCGACATATTGAGTACAAAGCATCAATTCTATGATACAAAGGTACAGACGCCAGCACATCAAGCTACACGAAACCGGCAAATTTTCCTAATCAACTTTGAACCTTATACTTTAGCGATAAAGTTGAAAATCTATTAAAGAAATTTGACAGATTGTAGTAGCTTGATGTGCTGGCGTCTGTACAAAATATTATTATTTTCGTAATGCATTGCTATGTGTTCGTTTCCAATGACTATAGTATACTCACTACTTTTACCATTGGGCCTCGCACGCGCCGAGTAAACATAGGTAACATAAATTCGAACGATTTTAAAATTGAAAATACTCTTTTCGCACATAATATTAACTTAGTTTAAAGTGTTTCACAATATCTATGGGTAAAACTTAATGTACAGACGGCACATAAAGCTACTACAATCTGTCAAATTTCTTTAATAGATTTTGAACTTTATCAGTCTAACATAAGGTTCAAAGTTTATTGGGAAAATTTGACAGTTTCGGGTAGCTTGATGTGCTGCGTCTTTACTTGTCGCAAAATAAATAACCAAAATGCTATAGTAGGGTATAGTTGTCACGTTTTAGCATGGCAATAGCGGTCATTGACCCTTCCACAATTTTTAGCATTTTTTTATTTCAAAAACTGAAACTAACGTCCTAAATCAATAACTATTGTGACCTTCAACATGTTCTAGTAACGAAGATCCATACATTGTCTTTTGTTTGGGTATCTACGGACACATGACCGAGAAAGGGTTAATGACCGCTTTTACCATGCTAAAACGCGACAACTATAGTTGTATTTTCGATTCAAAAATCGTCGCCATTCCAGTAAAACTCAACGGCACTTTTACAGTAACTCAAAGTACATTGTTTTAATTCTGTTTCCACTTCACTAGCTCCATGCAGTTTCATCGTATGTTATGGGAGAATATTAAAAACTGAATGCAGCGAATTACAGCACGCATTTAGTTTGAACCGACATGGGACCCATCTGTATTTTGGAAAATGTAATTCATATTTTTGGGCTGCAAATTCCTAGTGATTTTATCTTTGCTACGCTCTATAAATAAAACTTTTGTAAAAAGCAGTTCCAAAATACTGTTTTTATTTTGTTTTTTACGTCAATGATAAACAATTCTGTGTCAACGGCATACATTTTGTGTTCACAACAAATTTTTTAGGAGGTAATAAGAATGAGTCGTTTAATTTCATTACTGTTCTCAGTAAATAGGAACTATTACGTTTTAGGGTTGGTGTCAGTTCGTTTTCAAACCTACCTTCCTATATTTTTGGGTTCAGTCACACAATTGAAGATAATTCCAATCCTAATTACACACATCAAAAGTGTCTAGGGATCAAGCATTTTTATGCGGATTTCTTGAAATTGAGATGTGGCTTTGTAATAAATTTATGATTTTATAAATTTATATGGATCCTTTTTGGTGCATTTCATAATTTGAATCAGGAACTGTGAATCAAATTCGAGTAAAAGATGAAAATCAGCTGTCAATATTTTCCCTATAAAAACATACAACGCATTGAAGACATTATTAGTGCTACTGTTTCCCTACTACTGATTAAAACCAACGTTATTATGGAGCGGCGACGTCATTTAAGCAGGGAAGAAATGCTCAGAGCCGTGGGAATGATAGAAGCTGGTTCCCGGCAACGTACTGTGGCTTTAGCTCTGAATACAAGTCAGTGTTATCAGTCGACTTTGGACACGTTACCGAAGCACTGGTACCGTGGCTGAGCGCCATGGAGGACGGTATCGCTGCACCACACGGAGACAAGACCGATACATTCAAATCTTAACTCGAAGAGCTCCAACAATAACCGCCATGATGTTAGCCGTGAGGCTTCATCACTCTTCAGGGAACTTAATTAGCGACCAAACAGTCAGAAACCGCTTGCATGAAGTGAACCTTCATTCCCGAAGACCGCTACGGGTACCACCTATAGCAATGCACAATCGTAGGATTCGATATCAATGGGCTCTTGAACACAGAAATTGGGCAGAAGAACAATGGCGTTTCGTGTGCTTTTCTGATGAGTCTCGTTTTGGTATGAGACCGGATACAAGACGTATACGACACTGGAGAACCCCTGGACGCCAACAGCGATTAAAATCCTGCCAGGAAGTCCATCCTTATAGTGGTGGAACCATCATGGTATGGGCGGGTATTTGGATCGGCGGAAGAACTGAGTTGATTTGGATCAGAGGCAACCTCAACGCTCAAATTTATGCTGAGACGATTGTATCAGACGTCATCATTCCTCTACAAGTGCAAATCGGTCCCTTATTTCAGTTAATGCATGATAATGCACGACCGCACACCGCAAGAGTTGTAAGACAGACTCTCGCCGCAGCTAACATCAATGTCCTGCCCTGGCCTGCTCAGTCGCCAGACTTGAACCCGATTGAGCATGCATGGGATATGCTACAGAGAAGAGCTCTGCCGAATATGGAGGGTATCCAGTCGCAAGAAGACCTTTTTTTGTTGTTGCAACGAACATGGGCGGCCATTCCACAGCGTGATTTGGATGAACTCATTTTGAGTATGCCAAACCGATGTTCTTGTGTTGTTAGTGTTCGCGGTAGAAACACGGATTATTAATTGTTTAAGTTACCCAATAAAATTTTAAAGAAAACTGTTATTTCAGTCTTTTTTTCGAACTTTTGTGTTAGTGGTTCAAATGTCAAAAATCCCTTTATTAGGAAAATGGAAAATTTCTTTATTAATGCAAAGGTGACTTGGTTTATCGTTACTGTGACAAACGAAAACACTTTATTTGATGAATCCTTAAAGAAAATTTTAATTAATATCAATCAGGAGAAAAGTTATTGCAAAAATATATGTTGATCCCTAGACACTTTTGATGTGTGTATGTTATTCGAACTAATTTTCAGTCCCAAAAGTAAAATATAGTCGATACAGACCGGTAAAAGGTGACAGAGTAGACAAAATTTTTATTATAACCCGTTCACCGATAAAGATTAGGTAATTCTGTACAATAAAAAAAATATTCTTGCAATACAGACAGTGCAATATAACCTCTATTCATATCAAATCATGAACCATTTGATTACTAAACCCCCAAACACCTATTTGGTGCCCAATTTAATCAAGACACCATCAGAACAGATTAGCAATGTCAAAGTACAGACAAATTATCTTGATAATACAAAAAGCAATCACGTTTAGTTCTGCAATAAATTATTATGTTGCACCTTAACAGTAAAACTGATCGATTTATTATGACAATTTTGAGTTACTCAATATCTGAATACTGGGAGCCTTAGTATGGTGTTTAAGGGGGAACGGTCAGTGAGCAATGGGGTTGTCTAGATAAGCTGTTTGTATATTTTATATGCATAGATACCCATTGCGAAGTGCACAAATTGCGAAGTGCACATTTTGCAAATGCACATTTTGCGAAGTGCACATTTTGCGAAGTGCACATTTTGCGAAGTGCACATTTTGCGAAGTGCACATTTTGCGAAGTGCACATTTTGCGAAGTGCACATTTTGCGAAGTGCACATTTTTGCGAAGTGCACATTTTGCGTCAAACCCACCCATACCATTGACTGTTCCAAACAACTTTTAAATACTTTCAAAACTTCTATCTCTATCCATCTTTCGTTCCATCACAAAGATAACTAATGTCACTTGGAAAGCTGCCACGCTAAAATGGAATTAGGCTGGACACATCTGCCGAATGTCAGAGGACCAATGGGCGAAACTTACGACCCTCTTAATAGCAAGCGACATCGCGGTAGGCTTAGACGGTGATGGCGGGATGAGCTGGACTAATCCAGCCATCTCCTTCTCCTTCAATCTCCTTCAACTAGTCCTTAGCAACTTTAAAGAGAGAGATATGGAAAGAGAGTAGGAAAGCCTTTGCTTTGCAGTGGGACATCACAGGCTTTTAATAATAATTATCCATCTTTAAACACTTGATAGAAATTGGAGAAATTCCGTCGTCATTGTACAAAGTGTACAAACCATCAAATCTGTTACATAGAACTTAATATTTGAATCCTCAATGATATTTTTATATGGATAGTAATAAAAGCTCCGACAAAAAAATAAGAATTGCCCTTACTTAAAATATTAAATCTACTGCCTAAAGTACTAACTTTCCGACTACTTTTGTCCGAATAAAAATGACGAAACGACCGAATGAGATACTGAAATCTTCGAAAAATAAACATGACTGTTTATTGCTATAATACTTTTCTACCAGCTAAATTACGTTATAATATATACCTAGGTAAAGAAAGGTATTTGTATTCTCATTCGCTTGCTCTTGCATCCTATGTCGACGGAGCCCCGCTTCGTGGGGCTCCTAGTTCTATGTAAATGTTTTAAAGTAACCTAACCAAACCGAACCTCGGGATGCCCTTCGCTCACTCTTGCATCATAAGTCGACGTAGCCCCGCGTATATATTTAATATGATTATTTTGACAAAACCTCTGTTGTCGGTAACAGTAATTTTGTCAGAGGTTCAGTTTTTTTTACTCGGCCACAGATCGCTGGAGATTAATTTGTTTTTCGGAACCATTATTATTTCCCTTTTTATATGAGAATGTAACCACTGGTCATAATATTCGCTCAATGAAGTATTGTAAGTACAGTTGTGCGTTTCTCCTAATATTCAAAAGTGAGAGGTGACCGTACAATCGCACGGTCGCCATTTTATTTGTCACGTCTCGTTTGACACCGCTGGCATTTGTGAGCAAACTCATAGGGTTGACGGAGTTCAGGCCTATTGGTGCAGTGGTATAACCTGTTATATAGATTTATTATGAAAAACAATTAGGTAGGCACAGATTAAATCAGAAAGTATCTATACATACACTGCTACAAGGATCTTTTGACGTTTAAATGACGTTGAAAGGGGGCGCTGTAGGTAAAAATTTGTGCAATTGTTTTGTAAAATGTCACTGGCAATGTATTCATAAAACAAGATGGCGGCATTAGTTCCAATTTCACGCATCAAAATATCCTTGTAGTGCTATACGTACCTTTCAAATACATATATAAAATACCGGCCGGTTATAATGAAGTTCACATAAACAAGCTTAGTTTTTCATGTGCACAGAAATGAGAATATTGAATACATTTTTATCTTATCTAGAACAACACTTACAAGTCCAATATAGGTGAAAAATGGATCTGCAACAATACCTAGTATCGCATGTCCCCAGAGAGTGCATGCTTATTACCTTTACCCACAGATATAGATACACCTAGATAACGCAAGAGCACCTACTTCGCGTGCCAAAAATCGCACCAGTTTATGATCGAAAATCATAAGCCACCACTTTCGCGCTCAGTCCTGCGTACTGCTGGCTGGGTGAGCGTGAGCGAGAGAGCGCGAGCTTGTGACGTCATAGTAGGTAGGTAGTCAAAAAGTGGCACGCTTAGTTTTCATACAGTTCGTGATACTTGCGTTATCTAGGTATATCTATATCTGTGCCTTTACCTTTATGGAAGATCTTGCAGAGTTCAAATCAACTTTTTTTTATGATTTCAATTTAATAAAATAAAGAAATAAAAAAATATTAAGCATTTTCAAAGTTACTGCTTTTGAGCTGAAATTTTGCACAGAGATTCTAGACAAGATACACTCTTCAACCCGTTTGCATTGATATACCCTTTCCGTAACACCCTGTATATTTCTAATCACCAACTTATACTACGTACTCTATGGACCAAAGTGGTTGGTTTCATACTGTTTCTCCAATGTCTTTTACCACTCTCACATCGTCTTTAAAGTTTTTATTTCATCCCCAGACTTACACCGTATGCAACATCAAGAATATGCCATGAATATTTACGACATGTAATAACAGATACTTGTTCTTATAATTCAGGATACGCCAGCTGATATAAATTCTCAAAGTAGGGACGCACGCGGTGCAAGACTAGACAATATATGAAGATAATATATTATAAACTTTAAAGGCAATATTGAAGCACTCTTTTGGTCTCTCAAGAGCCTTGAAGAAGTTTACCAAATGGAGAGTATATTCCAAGTAGTTTATTGTAAGTGCATTATTAAGTCCGTACTTTAACACTAAAGAACTTTGGGAGTTCGAGTCCCTATTAATTGGCTTTGCAATTTAGCTAACGAGACTAGTTTGCTAAGTATGCATTCAGTCATTATTTATTGTTCTGTGGAGAGAGTGAATTGAGAAGGGTGATTAAAGATAGTTGCTAAATGGATTATTTAGTTAAATGGAACAGCTTCAATACGGTTATGGTTCTAAATTATTTAGATACTAGATTGAAAACGAGCAAGCAGCATAGCTAGCAGCATAGCCCAAGTCAGAGAAGAGTGAAAAGAAGAAAGGGAGGTTTTGCTCAGCAGTAGCACAACATACGCTAAAAATAAATAACAACAATTGAAATCGAACTTTTTGATAGTATATTGGATGTTTGTTGCAACTAAAATAAGTTTCTCAAAAACAATTTTATTTTACAGAAAACTATCATTCACCGTATCATTTTTTAATTTCTCTCCAACGGCCCATAAAGTTGATCGTTCCAAGCTCCGTACGTAATACCTATGACACAATATTTCTTGAAGCTCCAAACAATATTGAGTCGCTCCGACGACGTCCCCGGGCGAGAAACTTCCACGCTCTATTGTGATAAACGCCAAACAAACTTGGTCAAACTCGGCCAACTTGGCAAATTTTGGGCGAAAGGTGCACTCATATACAAACTCTAGTAAAGTTTTAATTGCACTAGATTGCAGCGTTGCCACATATTTGTGAACTAGCGTACCTACGTAATCTAGGTGTATTTAAAATATGCAAGTTTTTAACTTATTCGCGTTGCGCTGCGGGACCGCATTTAATGTTGAGAATTATACTCGTAATGTCTTTGTTTTGACGTTATTTCGACAGTTTTATTGTTTCAAAACGACTAATGTGTAGTTGTGTGTGAAATTCGTGTACTAGTGTTTTAATGTTTACACAATATGTAGAATTTATCTTTACTTATTTTTTTTAACAGAGCAATTAGAACTAGCAAAATGACTGCATTATGTTACAGAACAAAAGAACTGCCGACGACGGTCCTATCAGCCACTAGCTACTAAAATGTCTTACTTGTGTCATACAATATTTAGTCATATTGGATAGGCAAGCTTGTAGCTAATAAACACGACAATAAACCTCATTGAAAAGCTGCCAGCATATCCCAATAGTCTTTTGTTTTTTAACCAGTCACTTAACTTAATGTCTTCCAATCTTGCAACACGTATTATTTTGACAACTTAACAAATTAACATGGCCGCAACAGCGAGCGTCAAGTGAATGAAAGAAAATAATATTCCAAAGGTGTTTGGTATCAATAAATCAACGATTTCCGACCACTTCGCGCCCTCATAATGGAATTATTGAAAAATGTGCATTTTAACGCGCACACTTCATTACGATTCCCGTCATGCAACCTTCGCATAAATTGAACCGCGAATTCCAATATTGCCGTTAAAGATTTTATAAATTTAACGCCTCGAGTGCTGTACCTGCCTAAGTGGTGAACGAATATAAAAATATTCATAGTATGATAGATTGTTTACTCGCATTTTGCCTTTTCTCTTAATGGAATACCTGTTATTTTTACATTCCAAGTCAGACCTGAATTAATTCTGCACGGTAATTTTATGTCATGTCAAAATGCAATGCGCTTTTTAATGTCAACTACAGCAGTAATCCTTATATTGTATTTAAATTAGGTACCACTGTCTGTGTCATATCGATACCTGGTGTCAGTATCAATCAATCTATCAACCCTGCCAATCGTTTGTTGTTCGACAGCAGTGCTTCAGTCAAGTTGCTTCAAGTTCTCAGTTTTCCGGTTATCCCAGTTGCTTTTGTCAGGTTGTTTATCCATTCATTGTCAATCTTAGGGTAGGAGTTTAGTCATTTACTTAAAGGCACTTTCCATAATTTAATCATGACCGATGACTGATGACCTTGTGAAGGCCGCAGGAATCCGTTGTATGCGGGAAGCACTGAACCGCTCGAGGTACTTAGGGGAGGCCTATGTCCAGCAGTGGACGTTTTTCGGCTGAAATGATGATGATGATGATGAGTAGCATCCTTTAAAAAAATAAAGTAATTTGCCAAGAGCTAACATACGGAAAAATCTACTTTTAAAAATGATAACTCATAAACCTACGTGACACCCACAAAAAATCTCTTCGACATAAAAAGAAACACGTAAATTGATAAAAATATGAGATTACGTAGGAAGTTTATTTAACGCGTACTGATGGAAAATGTTCTATTTTTGTATCCTTTGACCTTTTGGAGGTTAGGCAATCGATTTCCGTGAAGAAAGTGGTATGTCGTGTATAAAGTAACTGATTATACGGTTATTAATAATATAGAAAAGCAACTACCCGTGAAAATGAACCTTTTTAAATTCACTGGGTAGAGCCTATAATCTTTGCCTATTTGCCTCGTATATTGGAATTTAGAGCAGTGGTGGCCAAGTGGTAACGGCCGCGACTTACGAGTTGTAGGTCGTAGGTTCGAATCCAGACAGGCGCTTTACTTTGTGTAAATTATTTCATCACCACTGCTCTCAAAACGGTGAAGGAAAACATCGTGAGGAAACCGGCATGTCCTAGAACCAAAAATTTGAAGACATGTGACATCTGTCAACCCGCACTGGGCCCGCGTGGTGGATTAGTGCCCACTCTCTGTCTGGGTGTAATTTATCTATAATATGTATGTATTTAGAAATATATAAGTATGTTTATCAGTTGTCTAGTACCCATAACACAAGCTCTGCTTAGCTTGGGGCTAGATGGCGTTGTGTGATAGTTGTGGAATATTATTTTATTTATTATTTATTATTAGCCTGTGACGTCCCACTGCAGGGCAAAGGCCTCCCTACTCTCTTTCCACCTCTCTCTGTTCAAAGCTGCTAAGGACCAGTTCTTGTTGAAGGAGTCCAGCTCAACCCGCCATCTCTATTATATTATATATATTATTATATTATTATTATTTCGTTTATTTATTTATGTACATATTAATTTACATTTTTAAATATTTCTTAAAATATAAAAAATACGTATAAAAAACATTTAAAAATATAAAAAATAGTATTCCGCCGGCGTCGGGAGCAGGGTCCAAGCTACCGGTGGTTAGGGCTCCAGAGACAGGAACCTCCTCACAATACGAGCCGTATCAAGAAGTACTGCCTTCTGAATCAGGCCCTTGATCCAACCGCCTAACGAGAGCCTCGACAGATGTTGGTCGAGGCTTTGGGCCATAAGCCCATTGGCCGATACGATAATCGGCACAATGATAGCCGAGCTCACATTCCACATGTCAACAACCTCGTGTGCTAAGTCAAGATATTTAATTTGTTTCTCTTTCTCAGCTTTCACGAGGTTCCCGTCATGTGGAATGGTAACATCGACAATCATTGTGCGGCGCGCTAATCGATCTATCACCACTATATCAGGCTTAACAATAGTCCTGTCAGTAATGATAGACCGATCCCAGTACAGCGTGGCATGGTCATTTTCAAGAACTGGGTCGGGTACATACTTGTAATACGGTACCTCAGAATCCACAAGTTTATATTTCAAAGCAAGTTGCTGGTGAATAATCCTGGCTACTTGGTTATGCCTGTGCAAGTACTCGCCGTTAGCCAGACGAGAACAACCAGAGATAATATGTCTGATAGACTCACCCGGACGGTGGCATGCCCGACACACGTCAACCGTCCCGTCCTTCATAATATGTCTCCGGTAGTTATTCGTCAAGATAACTTCATCCATAATTGTTATTATTATTATTATTACTCCTTCTCACCGAAAGGAGGCCTGTGTCCCAGCAGTGGGAACATTATAGGCTGATTATGTTGTGTTAATTAGAATTTATAGTATAATCACAGTTGGTTCGCTGATGGGTGACCGCTGGTCCCAGCTGTCGAATGTGGATCTTTGACAGTCGTTACGGGTAGTCGAAGTCAAAAAGTCTGACAACCAGTCATGCCAAGGCGTATAGTGTTGCCCAGTAACTAGGTAGTGTAGGTCAAATAGGTAGCTGCTCCATGTAAAATACTGTTATTCAGCTGCATCCGGTTACACTAGAAGCCGACCCTAACATATTGGGGAAAGGCTTGGCAGATTAATATTCTACACAAGGCAAAGTGGGCAACAACGTTTATTTGTCACCTGCGGTTGATTTACTCACCTATTTAGGAGAAACGATCTTCGCAGGGTGGTTAATAGCAGCTGGATGAGAATAGCCGAGGATTGAGTTAAATGGCATGCGAGGAGAAGTCTATGTCTAGTTGTAGACTGCTTTAGGTTAATGATTATAACGATTTTGAATCTTCAGAGGGTGCTTTTATCTGTCATTCTGTATTATTTTTGAAGTGAAACTTTTTTACGCACGCTTGACTTGGGGAATAAGCTGGCGAACGCGTGACGTAAGCGTTACGAAAAGTGTGATCGGGCAAGGCGAACGGGAGTTGAGTGGGGGATATAAGCAAGAGAAAGCAGTGCGCGCGCACATTTTCTTTCTCTTTTCCTCTCATAGCCAAATACGTTTGAAGTTTCGCTTCAGTCATGTGGTCGTAAGCACACTCGGTTTTTTTATATTCAATTCCTATCTGATTCGTAAAATAGCAACAGTTTACATTCAAATGCTGATTCGTCTTCGTTTTCATATTCGAAATTGACAAGATTTACTATAGCATAATATATCATAAGAAAGACATGATCATCAACGATCGTAAGTATAAAAGGAGGTCAAATCTGAATTGAGACTTACATAAAAGACACATCTATGGTTCTTAAATCCCAATACATTCATTTCTAAAACTAAAATTAGTACCTTGTTTGTGCAACTGATCCTAAATGGATCATGCAGTTGCACAAACTTGAAGACTATTATGAAATATCTAGGTAATTATTCATAGGTACCGCTACTACCTATACTAAACCAGTTTATTAATACGTTTTAGACAAACTTAATTAGGTACTGTCATTGTTCTATGACGTTTTGAAATATGCAGTTGTATTAGCTGGGGACATAGTATTATACCAAATGATAAAGTGCTCTTTGAATCAATATTTCTAGGATTTTAAGAGTAGAGTGTATTGCTTGACACACTATTGTCTCAGGTTGGAATATTGCAAGAAACGTTATGGATATAACTATTGGTCACTCTCGAAGACTTGATTATTCTGTAGTTACTCGTATTGTTTTGGATGCAGAAACGATCTGCCAATTGAAAATAACATTTAGAAATTTAGTGCCATTTTCTATTTGGACAAAATCGTCATGGGCTGTAACTAAAATCACTGTCGCATTGGGTATCATACACCTGTAATGATAATTGTAAGGGAGATTTTAATAAATAATTAAAAAACATTATGACGTCGTTGAGAGCAGTGGTGGCCAAGTGGTAATAGCCGCGACTTACGAGTTGTAGGTTGTAGGTTCGAGTCCAGACAGGCGCTTTACCTACTTTGTGTAAATTATTTAATTACCACCTGCTCTTAAAACGGTGAAGGAAAACATCGTGAGGAAACTGGCATGTCCTAGAACTAAAAATTCCAAGACATGTGACATCTGCCAACTCGCACTGGGCCCGCGTGGTGGATTACGGCCCACTCCCTCTCACTGAGAGGAGGCCTGTGTCCCAGCAGTGGGAACATTATAGGCTGATTATGTAACACGTAGTCAGCACAAAAGCAAGTTTTAGAGTCAATTGAAATGCACCGACCGCTGTTAAATTGAAGTAAGATTCCTGTTATGAGCCAGCAAAAAAATATCAAGAAAATAAATACGACATTGCATTTTAATCGACCTAGAACTTAAATTCTAAACATTTTTCCTCAAAATCCGCAAGAAAACAAGTCCAAACAAAACCGCTGCATCCCGTAAGTTACGCATAAGTGGCGGTAGCTCCGTGATCCAGATAGAGTCAAGTCACAAAGGAGCTCGACGACAAAGCCTGAGAACTGGGGCGGTTACCGGTACAAGCCTAGAAGCCGGTATCTCGCATTTGTCTTGCTGCAATCCGCCGGTTCAGCGAGGATGCTACTAATATGCTTTTGGTGTAACGTTAACTTGAATCGTGCATGTTTGAGTTACAGCTGTCTATTGAATTTTGGATGTGCTGAGTCATTTTTTTTTTTTTTGATGGGAAATCATCAAATGACTCCTCCCGCTCTGGGTGGAGCGGAAGGGAGTGTCAGACTCTTACTGACTAAAATCTACACGTGTTCCTACCTTAGCCCTTTATGTTCTGGGGTAGCGGTAACCCTTTCGGATAATCTCGCTACATGTGTTGAGTCTTTATTGAATCTTTGTTATAAACACGAACCGTACACGTCATAATGAAGTACAGAGCTGATGATACAGACTCGTATTCGAAGAGATAGACCAGAGGGTTAGTAGACAAACATTTCACTAGACATGTTTTAATTGCGTCTATGCTATAGGCATGTAAAAATATCATTCGACTTTTCCTTTCGAAACTTAAAATCTTACTGTTTACTCTGATTTTTAATTTGCTAGACCAAAATGACAGCTAATATGTATGTATATACTAAATAATGTTATGTTTACAAAAAAAAGGTCGATCGCTGCTGTCAGTTTACTCTTGCAAATAAAAAAATTGTTTTTAGGTAGAAAATTTTGTAAATCTATACTTGTTTCTACAAAGCTAAGTAGTTTGAGATGACATAGTTTTGACGAAAGCCTTGTGATGAAATCTGCAACAATTATGCCAACAATCCATACTAAAAGTTAATTTTATCGTCGTTGCTCCATATCAAAAGCCTCACAACAATCGTCGAACTGCCACCGACAAACCAACGACCTTGCTTTCTAATAAGAACTGATATAATTTTAATGACCCTATAATATCCAAGGTTTGCATTCGATCGTCAAGATAAAGATGTTGAATTTTGTTCCTAATTACTGGTCGCTACTTGGGGTGGTTGATAAAATCTTCGGCTTCGGCTTTTGTCGTATCTCACTCGGTCTATTTGTTTCTCGTTATCAAGATTGCATTGCACAACAGATTCCATTGTTGTTATGTAAGTTTGGGTCCAATTAAGTTGCCGATTAGCATTTGTTTTTGGTTGTTAGGGGTAATAGAATTTGCTTCTGATACGAATTTTTCTTATAGTGATTTGTGGAAACTTTACGTCGCGTTTAAAAATGATTTTAGGAAATGCCATTGAAGTGAACACTTACAGTGGTAAGTTAGTTAACATTTTTTCCACATTATGATTTAAAATAAAAAAAAATTATCAGGTACTCCTAAGGGATTACTTCATAATATTTTTAGGATAAGTCAAATGTAGTCGAATCACACTAATTATTATAAAGGCGAAAGTTTGTGAGGGTGTATGTGTGTTTATATTTTCTTCACGCTCAAACGGCTGGACCAATTTTGATAAGATTTTGCATGAAGGTAGGTGACACCCTGAATTATATACATATAAGCTACTTTTTATCCCGATATTCCCACGGGATCGACATTTACGTGGGTGAAACCTCGAGGCGCAGCTAGTTAGTCAATAAGAACATAGCAGTTCAAACATTTGGATCTCTAGAGTTTTAAATCATAATGTGGTGTGTCTTAGCTGGGGTGGAAAAATGTCAACTAACTTTTGGAGATCACTTTAAGTACCTACATTGCAAGTATGATTAGTTGATTACTTACAGTAGTGCTTAAATGTACATTATTGTACCTACATCCGGATCCCATCTAGGTCAACGCACTTGACAATCGCAATATCATAATTATCGTACTGTTGGTACAGTTCAAAAGTAGCATAGCGATCTAATAACTTCCATGAAATAGACTGTTTATATTCCTGATGCCGATTTGATTTAATGAGGACACTTTAATCTATCATTTAATCAACTTTACCAATCTCAGTTTCGTCTAGGCTATAGCTTGATAATATGTCTTCGTGCGTTATAACTACGCAGTGGCGTGCATTACATATAGGCATATAAGCAGTGCCTACCTCGATATATCAACATGAGCCTGTCAATTACATTTTAGTGTGTGTGCCCCACAATTAAGAAACTCACTAAATTATCATGCATACCTAACAAAAACAAAATCTTCATACAAACACGCGCGGCAGTAGGCAGTCCCCGGACGGCCTACTCGGCTCCCGTACTATTCGCACATTGTCATTGGTCTTTACTCGTTCAAGTTAATATGACAAAATTAAAAATACGTACGTCTCACGCGTAATACCATGACATTCGATCTTCGCAATTTATCACCCTTAAGTAGGCATGCCTACTCAAATAACCACACTTTTGACCTCACTTGTTTTTTCTGATTAGTGACAGCGTTTGTCTAGACTAGATCCGGCCTAGTGCCTACCTATTCTGAAAACCAATGCACGCCACTGTAACTACGCCAACTTTGATCAATTCACAAATTCTATTGTTTTCGAAACAAACAACAAACGATTTATAATATGCAAGTGAACCAAAATAATTTATAAGTCCATAGAAGGCTGTGTTCTGTGTTCCTTGAATATTGTTGTACTAACCCATGTCTAAGTAACGGCAGGTAACTGGTACCTACTAAAAGTACTCCACTAACTTGTTTTTCTTCATCAACTCGACTACTTTCGCGGAAAGATAAGTAGGCAGCTGATACGTCGCGTGGTTACAACGTTTATGTTAGTAATGTAAAGTAGCCAAAGTACATACATCTTTTATGGGGTACTGTGTCAAATGTTACAATAAAATACCTTGTGATATATTGCAATTAAATGAAAGAAAATTTAAAACTCACATTAAACGTACACTTTGTAAACAAGCATACTATAAATTAGAAGATTATATCCAAGATAAGAACGCTTGGAAACATGCTGGTCCTGCTCCATAGGACAATCTAGAGTCTAGACAAAATCAAACTGGTTGCTAATTTAATTGTAATTTTTTTTTTATTAGTTTTTACATTCATTACTCACACCCTGACTTATTACTTGTATTTATTTTTTATTTTTTTTATATAAAAATCGTTTTGCTTGTACCATGTTTGTAAATATGTGAGCACCATGTATCTATCAGATAATTAATTTATATGTCATGGTTTCGTTTTTATTTCTTTTACCTATTGTGGTATAGTAATTTTATTTTAGGTGCATCGTCCTCACATGTTATTATATAATTAATGTACCCATGCAAAATATTGTACCTAAAACATTTTAAAAGAGTAACGGTGGAGTTTCTTGCCCATTCTTCTCCATACGAAAACTACCTTTTGGAATGGGCGACTAGAATCAATTCTATTTTAAGATCATTTTTGACGTTCAAAAGTGCCTTTTTTGTGCCTATTTGAAATAAATGCTTTGACTTTGACTTTGACTTTGACTTTAATGAAAATAATTTAGCTAGAAAACATTATTCTATGGAAACTTTAGTCTAGGAATATATTGCAATAGCAATTTGGGTAATTTGGTTGACATAATTCACTATTTCTGTTCTATTATCACAATTTATTAGGTCTGAATTACCTGTCTATCTGACGGGTACGTACAGTCAGGTCAAATTAATTGATAAGCAAATTGATGCCCTTATATTTTTTTTTGTTCACCTTTACTGTCCCACTTTTGGGCAAAGGCCTATACAATTACATAAACAACAATTAATTTAATTGAGGTAGGGATTTCAATTTGTTAGAGCCATTTCATACAACTGACAGATAATGACAGTTATGATTTTAATCTACGGACAATTTGAGTTCGTATTCAATTTGCTTAACAATGAATTTCCCTGGCTTTACATACTAACTTATACAACTTTTTTTGCACGG
Source organism: Amphipoea lucens (assembly GCA_947508005.1). Taxonomy (NCBI): domain Eukaryota; kingdom Metazoa; phylum Arthropoda; class Insecta; order Lepidoptera; family Noctuidae; genus Amphipoea; species Amphipoea lucens. The sequence continues at coordinate 6,786,241 of OX382368.1, read as the reverse complement.
CAAACCCCTGACAATTTTAAGGAACCATCTGACAGGTTTCCGCCTGGGCACGCGTTACCCTGGCCGAATTGGAAATCTCTAAATAGATTTCGAACCCAAGTCGGCCGGAGCAAAGACAATCTCCAAAAATGGAGGTTCACGGACGGCACAGATCTCAAGTAGGTACGTGTGGGGCACCTCCCACAGAAAATGGCCCACCTTCCATCCTGCGCTGCGTGGCCTGTCACCTATGCACTAGATGAGCTAGCCAACTTTGATGTAGTTAATAGGTATTATGGGCTGGTGTCCGCAACTCCACGTCAATGCGCGTATTTTGCGTACGGAAAACACAAATACTGAGGATTTTTTTAGGACTTACAACCAAGAGAATACATTGCTAAACTAGCTTACAGAAATGGATATCCCAGACGTTCCGCTTGATCGAACTCCATATTTCCTGTCGTTAACCATTTTCCATTACCGAAGACACAAAAGAAATCTTACACGCGACAGGTACAACAATATTTCGCATACCGAGACCGCGACAGTGAAAGACAATATTGCACCGTTTACGACCAGCACATAACAAGCAACAACCCGTCACACATTCTTTATAAAAATTCCAGTATCCGACATCAAAACAATTACTTTGAAACAGACACTTTAGCAACGCGTTTATGTCGGCCTGGCGGCCTGCACTTACTCCACAACTTGTTCCAAGTATAAAATTCCACAGCAATTTGTCACACAACAGTGACAGCGGACCTTAAATTTGAATTTTAATCATACACTATTACATTTCACCTCTAGGCGAAGCAAACCTGTCACAGATATTGTAATTACAATTTCAAGACAGTCGCAATCGGATCCGACCTTAAAAATAAAACGGACTGACATAATAGTCTTACTTACCGTCCTCGAGTCGTAGGCTGATGAAATAATTACATATTTGGTAGAAGCACTGTGTAATTATGGATCTTTACTTTGCTCACCAACTGTGTGAAAATAAAATGGAAACAATTAAACATCGAAATAGTTGTTGGTCTTGGAGTTTTTGTGGGTGGATCTCAGAATTAGAAGCGTGGATAGTCATTTGCTGTATCGTTGTATCCTTTTACTTTAACAGCAAGTACATGTCACACCGCTTTGCCGATGACATCGCCATAATGGCAGAGACACTAGAACAGTTAGACCAAATGCTGCATAGCCTAAACGAAGCCTCTCGGTGGGTTGGCCTCGGCATGAATTTGGACGAAAGTCATGTACAATTCTCACGACTTGCCGAATCCAATCCACAACGAAGGGTCGCTTCGAAGTTGTGAAAGAGTATGTATACCTAGAGCAAGTCATCCAGGTCGTACACAACTTTGAGAAAGAAGCTGACAGGAGGAATTCTCGAATGGAGACCGCGTATCGGCAAACGTAGTGTGGGGCGCCTCCCAGCTAGATTTACTTTGGATTGGCATTAATGAAAAGGTACTCAATCACAGACTCGCTCTCTTAATTATATTTGTAGTTTCCCAACTTTGTATTTTGCAATATTAACTTAACTATTTCAATAACTCATCTTAAAAATTGCCCAGAATCGACAATTAATGTTGTCTTTACACCTCGATATTAAAGTAATCATTATAACACGTAATGTTTCATTTCCAGATAGGAAATATTCTGTTAACCAAGTTACCACTCCTTATCCTGTCCACCACATGCTCTAAGCAACAAACAATTATGTAATTTGCTTGCATTACGGGTAATTAATATAACTGATCTTTCGTCTGTTACGAGGTATTCCCGAATTATCTGAATATCACATCTGAATATTAGTCAGAGCGATTTGTGGTTACAACATGTATAATATTTCCTAGAACACTCATACCATCAGGCTTATTGCTATAGCAGCAAAAAGTTGATGGTCTAGTTATGAAGGATGTAGGTGATTCATAATAAAATGTGAGTTGAAACAGTTTTAATCGCATTCTTGGGTCTTTGATCGGGCCGAAGCTTGTCAATGGAGATGAATGACTAAACTGAGTATGTGTCAATTCAATTTTTGACAGCACCTTTCCTGTGTTCTGCTTTGAATATGGTTGCCGGTATAAAAATGTAATTTCATTTCATCTCCCTGGTCTCAAACGGCATAGGTTTAGTGAATTTCGTCCATAAATGTTGCTTCTGTAAACTTCTAGGCGTTGCAGGTGGCTAAAGGTACCATTAACCAGTAACCACCTTTCATGAGGTGGAGTTAGGTCGGCCAATTTGCAATACGTTTAGGTCTGCATTTACCTTTGACTTTAATACTATGTTACCTATAATCTTGCAGCATTTAACCACGATACTAAAACTAATTGTGAGCATAAACCATTTCAGAAAATTCAAACACATCCCGCTACACTGTAAGTAAATCCAGCACCGAACCCTTTCAATATAATAATCCTAAATCCAATCTATTCAAAGCCATTTCTGTATTGTAAATTGTAATACAAGTATTTAAAGGCTACACCACATAAATTTGAGTAGGTTAAGCTAACAATGCTAAGCACAGTTCGAGGCATTGCTTCGCGATAACTGTCGTACAAGTTCTTATTCGAGTCGTGGCCAACAATGCTATAAATCGAGGGCTCGCTAGCGGAAGACATTTTAGTTTTGAAAATATCAGATGCTTTGTAAATCCCGGCTGTGTGGGACGTACGGTGTATGCTATGAGCATTCTTGTAATGGTCACACAGTAACGGTTCAGCGCATAATTTTGATTCAGAAATAGGACGGAAATAGATTTTTGGTCATTCTCATTTGTTAGGTGTGAAAGATGTGTTGTGTTAGAATATTTATGTTACGAGCAGGCAGCAGAGATAATTTAAGGAACGATTTTCAATCAGTATTATTCAATGGGTGGTATAAATTGGGAGCTTCTACTTAGGAAGGTATTATTATCCAGTATTTGTTGTATAAAATATCCAAACGTAAATCTACAATCTGATATGTCAATCTTATAAAGTACCAACGAAAATGAAACTTTACTTTCTCAGGATTATTCACATATCGACGCATTGATAAAAAATAATTCTATCCATTATTATGCTAATCTAGTGGACGCCACTAATTAGCAAAGCTCTCATTTCACGAGTAACCAAAGCCATAATTATCATAATTACTAAAACCATAAAACAAACAAACATCAAAGACACAAATGCTCAAGCATTAATTGTTATTGACAGTACCTGTACTAGATGACCATCCATTACAACCACGCTCTATCTTCAATCGAACGTCAATACATTACAGTCAGCTAACAAAGGGACTAATCCATAAATTTCAGGACAACACAACTGTCAGACAAAGGAAATACTTAGTAGATATAGCTGAAGATAGTGGGAGGAGTTGTGTGCTCTTAATTTATATAATTATGAGTATATAAATTAATTACTCACACATGAAATTAATAGATACACGAGTCATTACTTATTTCAAATATCGTTATACCAGTCACCCAACTATCTTCGTACAAGTTAAATATTAAATGAATGATTTTTTTACAAGAAAACTTCCTGCACTGATGAAGATTTTCTTGAACACAGTATTAAAATTTATCAAGAAAGTGGTTTTGCAGTTTTAAGCTAAGAGACGAACGCAGATAGCGACCTAGTTACTTGCTTTATATGAATGGACTAATAAGAAATATGAATTACCTACGTCGCTCAAGCAGAATGATACTAAGAAACTTAGAAGTATTTTCTAGAACACCAAAATTCATAGCCATAGTATTTCCACAATAAATAAAACCTACATAATTAATACAATTATGTATGTGACTTATGGTAACTGGGGCGTTCGTGTTACACTCGTTCAATATGGTTAAGTACAATATTGAAATGTAAAGGAACAAACTTTTACTCGAAACGAGACGAGAAAAGAACAAGTGTAGAGGAATTGGCTTCATTTTAACAAAAAATCAGTCATTGTTAACTTGACAATGACTGACCTGATTTTCTCCACGAAATTTTTAACATATTTGCTGTAAATGCGATAATAACTGTAACAACTATAATTGCAAACCGTTTACTTCCACGTGGATCATTAAAAATTTACCAAAATTCAAGCTGCAGGCTTAAATTACGAACCAGGATCGAAACAAATTCACTAATAAGATAATTCAATTACCATAATTATATCAAAAGAAATGTAATGAATAAATACGCGTTATGAAATGAAGCAATGATCAAATAAAAAGCTCATTTATTACTGGCCGGTCCCAACTGAGGTATTATTTGATGTGATTAATTAAAAGTTATAATTAATGAAAGAGCAATATCGTGTGCAAGGCGTGCCGTTACAATAGTGCGTTGAAACAACCATGGTACATGTTATATGTATGAAAGTGTGTTCTTCCGTAATACTTCACATGCATTCCATCGCGGTAGCGGGATTCCATTGTATTTTGTGAATTAGTCTTTTTTTTCTATATTGATTCTGAAGATAGAGAGGTAATGGTTACATTAAGAACACGTAACAGTCGGTTCACATTCTCTGATTGAACTTCATAGATGAGCATTAAATCAACAAACAATCTTGGCACGAAATATGTATTAAGAGTGAAAAATAGTATGCAATAAGCATAAGTTGTCGGAAGAAGACGTTACTTTCTAGTGAAACTATAAATGAATAGGTAGATACAGCTGGTAGTTAAATGCAGGAAATACTTAAAAATTATCATAAGATGAATTATCCATAACCATAGCTTCAGCGTTAATGCCTCTTAACTTACTCTTCACTCCTGAAAGGAAGAAAGAGAGAGAAGAAAATATTGAAAAACATCAAACTCCTTATCTTTACATTTCAAATGTAGCAAACACTCCAGGAAACTTCAAAATGTTCCTTTTGACACGAAAACAAACAGAGCCCGATACTCCTCTCAAATCCAGAGCGGACGATTTTCGACAAACTTGTAACTCAATCTAACTCCTTAAAGATTCGGAAGCTGATTAGAAGACCCGCGGCAACGCAAAACATCGAAATATGAAAGGAAGCAACAAGTTATATACTATAAATGTTGCCCTTTTGTTATTGCGAATTTTGACTTGCGCTAAATTTTGTTCCTTTGACCCGAAATTATTTATTCATTGAAGACGGTTTTGCGTAACTAGTGGATCAAAGCTTTTTGAATTCCAATTTGGGGAGCCGTTTTTAGTTTTTATTCAATAATATTTAGCTTAAGTTTATTTTGAGGTTTTAATAATATACTTTAAGTGTTGTCCTAAAATCCAAGATTAATTTTGTCTGCTTTGGAATACACGCGTTGCAACGACAGCTCCGCTTTATTATTTTCATCTTTCTCTGACTTAATGTAGTCACTCCACAACTCACCCACATAAGTTTTTATCAAATAATAAAATACCTAATTATTTCATTCTCATTAAAGCAAATATTTGACCTAAAATAATCGTTTTTATCAACCACCTCTACCGATTCTGGTATTACATTATGAATTACTGGTTTGATCATATCGATACATGAATTTATGTCCGTAATTGTTTCATAATTTGCTACATCGATAAGGTGATCTATATTAACAAACCGAAGATAATTGATATTCTTGTCAATCAGAGACAGAATTCTATCAATAATTAGTCCAGCTTATCTACTGCAATCGAATCTCGCTATCAGATCCTTAGCGTTGCGCAAATCATGACTGGCTTCGGGACATATATTTTTTATTAGAGCATTATTGCGACATGATATGCTTTCAAGTCTTTACAAGTAGATGTTACGTTACGGTTGACATTTTGTTACACTATCACACATTTGCATAAATAGTTTGTCCGTATTGAAATGTTGTTCCGAAGGTAATCGTGTCAACTGGATTTGTCTATTGTAATAACATGCTTAAAAAGTTTTAATGCTTCAATGGATGTCAGATTAAGAACAAATTATTGATTGTATTAACTGTGACAACTTTGTTAAATAGCTGTTGTATTTCGGAATCTTTAGATTATGAAATAACAATGTTATAATCGGTAACTATGTAGGTCCTCTTACGTTACAGCCCCGTACACGCTTTGAGCGTTTCTAAATCACTTAAATACTAAAGTCGTAAAATGACGTGATGGTCGAGCAGATACGACTGACTGAGTCGTATTTGCTCGACCAATTTGTATTTGCAATCCTCATTACTGCAAAAGTTATTGCAATACAAAGTTAAGTTTCCAGTCTCAGCAATAATCCTATTCAATACAAATTTCATCATAATTAAATTAAAGACAAAATCAAAACAAGAACTAAGAAAACTAATAAAAGCAAATGTTATGCAAATCGTTCATAACTTGGATGCCCATTACGCGGAACTTTTCATTGATTACTTAAGTCAAGTTGGGCTTGCTTTAAGTTTAAACGAGGTTATATGAATTTGTCAGGCAGACTGAGTTATGAATTGTAAGCAAATAAGTCTGGTTTGTACTTCGCCGACGTTTTGTTAACATTGTAGCTTGGAAGGACACTTTCTTGGACTTATAATGGGTGTACATTAATTGGAACTATTTGTGACAGCGTTCCTACTTTGTCTTTGTTTATTGTCTCTCCTTCATTTGAACTGGATTTCAAGGCTTTATTAACCAAGTCAACTTTGTCAACTCATTTGAAAGCTTTCTTTATTATGTTCTGAATTACTTTATATACTAAACATCGGGACTTAGTTAACATGCAATTAAAAATGTCATAAAACGAAACCGACCCATTTCAAAAATAGTCAAAACGCGTGACCTAAACAACTGCAATGTCAACATTAATATGGAATGTCACTGGAAAACAAAAGTTTTTAAGGCAACCATATAAACAAAGTTAACGGCTGCAATCAAAAAACATTCACATGGCGGTCTTATCTTCAGTCTTTATATTTCTCTCTTCGAACCTGTTCCGTGGCCGAGATTAACAATAGCTGCAGGCTGTCCACCTCTTTATTGCCACTCGTATCTAGGAGTAAGTAATAAGAGCTAAGCGGGCGAGCCAAGCAAGCGGAGCGGCCGTGCCAAATGAGCGGAGCGAGCGAGCCGAGCCAGTGACCGATGAAGTGAATTTGGGATTCAAAGGCTTGGTTAGATTACAAGTGAAATTATAGCTTAATACGCTATGATGTAAATGACAATAGTTTTTCTTTTGTACGGTTGCTGGTTTGTGTAGAATAAGAATTGATTTGTATGCAGATGTTTTTTTCTCTTTTTGCATGCATTAAAATTTCCTAAACTTATAAAGTATACCTATGTGTTTGTGTGTGTTTACAAGGATAGCAATATAATGTACTGCAATAATGTGACATAGAACTTAATAATAAACAATCTCTCTCCATCTTGCGTAGAGCACATAAAATGATATACTACCCTATTAACGCTAGTGACGCATAACTTGTACCAAACTTAAAAGCCGTCCACAACCGTTTGGTAGTGCCTTTATGTCCTCACAAATGTCTTAAGCTTTGTAACGTTGCGGCATGTAATAACGACCGAAAATATCCATGGGACCACGTCCAGTGTCACAAAATTGAGGTTTTATAAAATTGTGGGAAAATTACACTTCAACGGGACATTTTGATGAATTTTATTGCAAAAATTAAGTTGGCTGACTCAGTTAATGCTGATTCACTTGGTGTAGATGACAAACGTGAAACTGTTTAAGTTAGTGATATCTACTACCAACTTTCACAATGATTAATTTAAATTGAACGATTTATAAGCGGCTTGCGGTTTGTATATTGTCATAGGGAATTATGACTTCGGGGAAACTTTTGATATTTATGTTAATGGTTTTATAACCTTTTGGGATGACTAATGCTGATTGAGTGATTTAAAGAAGCTTGCGGTTAAAGTATTGATTACACAGAGGACGTTTTTTCTGCCGCATCACTGTTGTCTATGTCTCACGGTTCCAATATGATTGCATACAAATAATATTTGGTTACGTACCATTTTTGCAACCAGTTATTGCATGCAGTACTTGCAAGATGATGAAACTTTTATTTTATAATAATTTTGAATACTTATTTTATGGCCTATTATAATCGTCCTGTAGCAATTATCTCAAAGTTTATCTAGTATCTCTAAAGCAAGCAATTTTCTAGTTAGGTAAACTTTTAATTGAGGTTAAATTAATAACTTAATGGACGACGATCATTAAACTGGTCTAAGAGTTCTTAGTTAATAGAGCGCAACGGTTAATGTATTTTCCTTTAAAGATCCAAGTTCTCAGATATTCATAAAGTCATAGATTTAACATCGCTGTTCAAAAGCAATCATGCTACTCCAAACAATTTCCATGGTCAATAAATAGCTAAATTTTGCCATTATCTGGCTATAATACGAAATCACTGCTCATTTTAATAGATTTCAATTACTACTTTGGCCGGAATAGCCTAATATTAGCATTTCACAGAGCCCGTCTTTTCATTTCCTATTTCAAACAAAATTACGGAAAACAAACTCATTATGTTCATACAATTATATTAAATTAAATTTTCCTTCATATGGTAATGTACAATAGCTGTATGTTGTAGTAAAAGTCTTATATAGGCTTCATAAATACTACGTTAGATATAGAACATGGGAACACCCACGGTTTCATGTTTCGTTTCGGATCAAATATCCTATTTAAGTGCTAAGGAAATTGCACTTTCTGGAATCCTAAGATGTTTTAGATTTGCGGCTTGCTCGCTCTACAGATTACAGTTTCAATGTTGGATTATCTAAATACCTAAGCTACGATCCTCTTTAATAAATCTAGGATTAAAATGGTTCGTTTGTTTTCTGTTTGACTACGGTTTAATAAAGTGCTATATTTATTTATGATTGAAATTCTAATCGAAAGTATATTTATGTATTTAATCGTAGTTTAATTAATTCAATTTTGATTTGAGTTCTTGTTTGTTGGCGAACTCTTGTTGGAAAATGTTTGACAGAATTTCTGAGTGAGTTACTTGTTATTGTTGGTCTAATGTAGTTGTATTATAATCGTTGAGTCATTTAACAAAATATTTAGATAAAAGTGAAAAAAAAAGGCAATACAAACGCATTTTTATTTCTAGTTGTTTCATCATTATAAGATTTTTTTTTTCAACTCGATTCTATGAAAATCATAATATTTTATTTCACATAAACCTACATGGGCAATTATGAAACGTCACAAGCTAGGTGCACGGTTCCTTTGGAGAAGACACGGCAAGAAACTCCTTGGTTACTCTTTTAAGAGCTGATTATTCAATCTACAGATAATTTTTATTCGTGGAATAAAATTGACGGCTGACAGTTTTGTACGGAAGAACTGCCAAAAATTCAAAATAATTCCTCCAATAAAATTATCTGACGTTGGAAAAATCATCCCTAATAATAACAGTAGGTATGGGAAGACAGCGTAGGCCTGTCAAAGAGTACCAGGTAGGTACTTAAGAAAATTAAAAAAATATGGTCTGCAGGTCTAAAGTCTACAAGGCCAACAAAGTCCTCACATTTACAAAATATAAAAGAATCTATCAAAATGATAAATTGACACACTTTGTGAAAAGATAGGAGACAAAAACGCCTTACTCTGATAGTTTTGACCTCATAATATTGAACCTCACAAAAATATGAATTAATCTGATGACAAGATTCAAACGCTCCTACAACGATGCTATAACAGTAATAATTTCAGTTATGAGTACATAAAGCTCTAAAGCACATGTCGTTTCATACGAATTGTAATTACACACATCAAAAGTGTCTAGGGATCAACATATATTTTTGCAATAACTTTTCTCCTGATTGATATTAATTAAAATTTTCTTTAAGGATTCATCAAATAAAGTGTTTTCGTTTGTCACAGTAACGATAAACCAAGTCACCTTTGCATTAATAAAGAAATTTGCCATTTTCCTAATAAAGGGATTTTTGACATTGAACCACTAACACAAAAGTTCGAAAAAAAGACTGAAATAACAGTTTTCTTTAAAATTTTATTGGGTAACTTAAACAATTAATAATCCGTGTTTCTACCGCGAACACTAACAACACAAGAACATCGGTTTGGCATACTCAAAATGAGTTCATCCAAATCACGCTGTGGAATGGCCGCCCATGTTCGTTGCAACAACAAAAAAAGGTCTTCTTGCGACTGGATACCCTCCATATTCGGCAGAGCTCTTCTCTGTAGCATATCCCATGCATGCTCAATCGGGTTCAAGTCTGGCGACTGAGCAGGCCAGGGCAGGACATTGATGTTAGCTGCGGCGAGAGTCTGTCTTACAACTCTTGCGGTGTGCGGTCGTGCATTATCATGCATTAACTGAAATAAGGGACCGATTTGCACTTGTAGAGGAACGATGACGTCTGATACAATCGTCTCAGCATAAATTTGAGCGTTGAGGTTGCCTCTGATCCAAATTAACTCAGTTCTTCCGCCGATCCAAATACCCGCCCATACCATGATGGTTCCACCACTATAAGGATGGACTTCCTGGCAGGATTTTAATCGCTGTTGGCGTCCAGGGGTTCTCCAGTGTCGTATACGTCTTGTATCCGGTCTCATACCAAAACGAGACTCATCAGAAAAGCACACGAAACGCCATTGTTCTTCTGCCCAATTTCTGTGTTCAAGAGCCCATTGATATCGAATCCTACGATTGTGCATTGCTATAGGTGGTACCCGTAGCGGTCTTCGGGAATGAAGGTTCACTTCATGCAAGCGGTTTCTGACTGTTTGGTCGCTAATTAAGTTCCCTGAAGAGTGATGAAGCCTCACGGCTAACATCATGGCGGTTATTGTTGGAGCTCTTCGAGTTAAGATTTGAATGTATCGGTCTTGTCTCCGTGTGGTGCAGCGATACCGTCCTCCATGGCGCTCAGCCACGGTACCAGTGCTTCGGTAACGTGTCCAAAGTCGACTGATAACACTCTGACTTGTATTCAGAGCTAAAGCCACAGTACGTTGCCGGGAACCAGCTTCTATCATTCCCACGGCTCTGAGCATTTCTTCCCTGCTTAAATGACGTCGCCGTTCCATAATAACGTTGGTTTTAATCAGTAGTAGGGAAACAGTAGCACTAATAATGTCTTCAATGCGTTGTATGTTTTTATAGGGAAAATATTGACAGCTGATTTTCATCTTTTACTCGAATTTGATTCACAGTTCCTGATTCAAATTATGAAATGCACCAAAAAGGATCCATATAAATTTATAAAATCATAAATTTATTACAAAGCCACATCTCAATCTCAAGAAATCCGCATAAAAATGCTTGATCTCTAGACACTTTTGATGTGTGTACATGTAGAGTTATTTAATGGCTCAGTAGTTTATAACACTAACTGTACGTGCACAATGGCGCATTAAACTTTTACTTTCAATACGTAATAGGTTAAATTTAACTACAACTATTACGCATAATTTCGTTCCGACCATTGCAACTTGATGATGACAAAATTATCGGGTCGTTTTTTTTGTACAGTGACGTGCAAAATTTTGTAGGCATAACAATGTATCTACGCTGAGTGATATTCAAAAAGAGTATTGATTTAAATTATGTAGTCTTATGCTTAAAGTATCTACGAACACTTCTTGAGAAAATTGTTTTTTTACTGTACAGACGCCAGCACATCAAGCTACCGGAAACTGTCAAATTTTCCCAATCAACTTTGAACCTTCTGCCTTAGCGATAAAGTTGAAAATCCATTAAAGAAATTTGACAGATTGTAGTAGCTTGATGTGCTGGCGTCTATACCTAAACTTACGGTTTGCTAGAAGAACGGTGGCAGCCGCATAGCGTCTGCAATTTACCGGCGCAAGACGTCACTGAAACGTTATTTATGAAAGTATATTGGTGTGTTTTCCTAGCGGACGTTTTTTGACACTGTAAACTGAAACCACCACTCTTCTGGTCTCAGCTCCTCTAGCTTATGTTCTATATTTTACACTGATGCAATCTGATGGCCTGGTGAAGGTCGCTGAAAACCGCTGGTTCCAGAAAGCGCAGGACCGTGGCGATGCTTGAGAGAAGCCTATGTCCAGAGGTCTTTCGGCTAAATGATGATAATGATGACGTGTATCTTACGTATTTCACGTGCATTTATGAAAAACTGGTTAATACGCTGTAAAATTAAAAATGATTATTAATCGCATTTTAATTTTACTAAATCGCCTTTGCTTATACTTCCACAAGGTCTCCCAGATGGCCAATCCTGGTAATTTAAAACGTTTAAAATCTAGTCGCAGTCTCAGCTCGGCGACAAACAAATGTCAAAAACTTGCCGAATTTTAGGGAAATTAGAGGTATTTTTGACAGATTGAGACTGAGGTCAGACTGTGAACGTTCTTAAAATTACGAAAAATGCCCCTCTAATGAAGGCCGTAGGAATTCGCTTGATGCGAGAAGCAGTGAACTGGACGAAGTGGCTGGTTGGGGCAGGCCTATGTCCAGCAATGGACTGAATCATTTGAAGGATATTGCTAATCCATTGCTTCATATGTTCGAAAAATATGTCTGCTCAACAATGCAAATAACGCAATGAATATTGTTGAACTGTCAAAAAGAAAGCCATTCCAACTATTAGTGTGTTACGCATTACCCCGCAAGTAGGTACGTATTCATATTTGGACGTGACTGTACGTAAGAACGACAATTCTCCAAATAATTACGTAGCTGTCAAAGCCACCGAATAAAAGATTACGATGCTACTACAAAGGTATGTCTGATTTGGATCTATAAAATTAATTATCGTCGCTTATTAATTGTTGGAGCAACCTTTCGACGGGAATTCTTTTTGGGTCAATGATGTTCGTAAATATTCGGGCTTCTTAATTTGCTCTTGTCGCTTTAACAGTAATGTCTGACATTATTAATTGGTTGGTGTTTTAATTATGTTCGATGTGTTCTTGTGTTGCAATGTGATTGAAAGTTTGGTCTGTGTTATGTAACCGCCATTTTGTTGCGTTGACGTTTTTTTTGGTTACTTTGATTAATTAAAATTTAAGTATCAAAACTAAAAACGAGTCAATTGTTTCCGCCATGCAGGAATAAATACCTACTTGTAAATCTGTAACCTTGTTTACATTAGAATGTTCTTGTCTAATCTGTGGTAATTGTCACATAGCCAACTCTTTCTTAACGTGCTTTGTCGCTCTTTCCTTTTGCACGTCCGCCATATTGCATAGTTCGCGTGTATTGCTCTTGTATTTTTACTGTTATTTTATCAAAAACCTTCTTTAATTTAACACGCCATTACTATGGATACAATATAATATTATTGCTTTAATTCAATGCGCAGTATATGATGATGATGATGATGGGGCTCCCTTTTCCGCACTTAGACTCCCATTTGGTCCGTTGTGCGTAGGACCAAATGGGAAATAATGAACACTTTCAATGCGCAGTAATGAACACATTTAATATATTATTTCAAAGTGAAACGAAATTAATAGGCATAATGTCGTATATATCAAAATGAAATACGCCTCCTTTTATTTTAGTTCAAAGACATTTATTTCTCAAAAAAGAACATTACGGTTCACTTTCATATTGAGAAATGTATAGAAAATATATAATAAAAGTAGATACAGTCTCTGTGATCACATACATACAGTTATTCAAAACAACATTACTAAATGATTTAATAGGTGACATTCAGGTGTTAGTACTTCGTCCTAACGTATTCTTCTAGGGCTTTTTTATATGTATAATATCTGTTAATGTTAAACACATCATCAGGTATTTCATTATAAAGGTTTGCTCCCTCATATAATATATTTTTCCTACCATAGTTAGTTCTAGGTTTTCTTAATAGTATTTTGTATCGTTGTCTTGCGTTATTATGTGTAAGTTTTCTTTTTAAAGTTAAGTTGCGAATGTGTGTCTCGTGTTATGATTTTATATATTATTTAGGATGCATCTTTTAAGTGTGTAGAGTTGGTTAATTTTATGTTTTTTGTATTTATTTATACTTTGTATATGTATTTAAAATATTATGTTGTAACTAATAATATTGCGAAAATTCGATTCAATATAGTCCGGCCGTCGAGAGAATGCGTTTTTGACACCTGTCAGTTTAATATAAACAAATACGTGTTTTGCGAATTTGTTTTTTATTAGTTACTAGAATTATCGCAATCACAGGTGTCAGGAATACATTCTCTCGACGCCCTGACTGTAGTTTCTTTACTCTTGTCAACGTTACAAAGGAAAAGCCCTTTCATAATAACTAACAAAACAACTACAATGTATATCTTAAGAGCCCAAAATTAGCGAGGCTCTATTTAGCGCGACACCATCTGTCCTCAGTGTCTCCGTTCCGAGCTCGTATTTCAAAAGCCTGTCAAAATTTCAGTTTCAAGAGAGGACCGTTGAAACAAAGAGCGAACGGCATCTGTTGAACGTCCAGCCTCCGGCGGAGACTCTCTGTAATCATCCGACATTTTGAAGAACGTAATTGGTCGGCTAATGAATGCCGCCTAAGGCAAAGCTCCAGTTTACGCAATGAATTGACTGTGTCACTCGCGGTCTCTTAAACTTGGTCCGAGTAAATATGAGATGGGAACTCATAATGATATACAATTTTGTTTTGTTAAATTTTTTTCGGCATTTTAATTTTATGGTGTAGGTCAGTTGAAGCTAGTACGGCCATATTTGTACATGCTCGTAGGTATATGATTTGTCACAATTATATAGTGTTATTCAGTTCAAGGGAACAGTTAAGGTACAATTACGTGAAACCAATAATAATGACGACAAAGTATGTTGGCATGTACAGTCGCCAGCAAAATTGCATGGGTACCTTAGTGTCTATTTTCCCGTGAACGTTTGAATTCAAGTTTTCGAAAATAAACTAGATGGCGTTGGTTTCTTCACAACTATGACTAATTTACGAAACGTAAGTAAGGAGTTAGGAAGAAACGTATTAAGTAGGATTGAGCAAGGAGTTACAAAGCTAAAACATTTATCTAATTATTACATTACATTTACCAGCATACGTAGCTTAAATGGTAAAAATAATAAAAGAAACCGATAGGAATATATTTATTAACCTAACGAGTGGGTATTTTAATAATTCATTTAATATTCGAATTGGTAGTTACTTAGCAACAGGAAAAAAGAGCAGATTCATCGCAGTAAACATTAAAAGAAACTATTAATTATAAATTGTTTGAATGTTTGAAGAGACAAAAAGAAACTACAAAAATATTTTATCATATAAAGCAAAGCAACGCCATCTAATAACAGCATAATTAAATTTTGTTAGTCGTTAACTGGTTTTACGCTAGATGACGTCATTTCTCGCTTCATACGATTTTGTTTCTGTACTACCCATGCACTTTTGCAGCCTATCGTAACTACTCGAACTTTTTTTGACACATTTTATGGGTTTTACGAGTAGGTTGAGTACATGGCAATTAATTTCAATTAATATGTACTTATTAAGGGCACATTCAACCAAACTTTTATACTTAGAATAAGTCTTATCCTGAGAATAAATTTTAAATTTTTGACAGTTTTTCCATACTAGAAATATCAAACGTCAATTTTATTCCACGAATAAAAGATATCTGACTTTGGTAAAATCAGCCCTAAAGAGGATAAAAATATACACTGGATAAACCTCTTGTACTAAATTAATTATCAAACTATTGCAATAACAAACTAAAATATGGTTCCGCGTAGCTGTCGACTGGTAATCAAGAGACTGGTGGCAGTACCACGTTGCATGGCAATGCTTAGCCTCAGGTCAAGGTAAAAGCCAGCCCTTGGGTATGGGGGAGTGTCAACCAACCGTTTGGAGATTTCGTTAAACAAACCATGAGCACTCGGACCCCAAATTTTGCGAACGTCGACGCCTCCCAAACGAATGGGAATTGTAGCTTGTGTCCAAGCTCGGTTGTCCATGACCAAATATAAAATCGAAGTTATGTATGTCGGATAATTTGGTCCGTTCTGTCTAAAAGCAAAATTTTTACGTTTCAACTTACATAGATGCTGATGATGTCCAAACATGACAGTCAAACTTTACAGGTTATGATGATTTATTCATTGGAAAGAATGGTTGACTTGCATATTCAACATTAAATCATTAACATAACACAACCACATAATCTGCCTATTTAGTTCCCACTTCTAGGACACAGGTCTCTTCTTGGTCAAAAGGAGTGGGCCGTAATCCACTACGCGGACTTAGTGCCGGCGGGTTGGCGGATGTCACATGTCTTCGATTTTTTTGATTCACATGCCGTTTCCTCACGATGTTCTCCTTCACAGTTTTGAGAGCAGTGGTGATGAAATAATTTGCATAAAGTAAAGCGCCTGCTTGGGTTTCAACCCATCACCTACAACTCATAAGTCTTAGCCACTGGGTCGCCACTGCTTTCCTGAAAATAATGATTGACTTACACCAAATTGACCATATTCAACGTTAAATCTTAAACAATAAAGTTCCTTCAAATAACTCAATGTAAAATAAGCAAGTGAAGCTAGTACCGCTTTATATCGTGAATGTCTGCTTTGAGTCTAAGTATTCAAGACTAACTTAATAAAGCAAGTTTCTCGCAACTTAAACACAAAGCACTATAGTTTGGCTCTTAAAATACTTTTAAGTGTATGCTAAAGTTATTTCCAAGTGTTAAACTGTTTTCATAATGTAATAACGTCATATTTTATCTTGCAATGCTTTATTCCAAGATGTTTTAAAGAACTGTTTTACTAAATGGAAAAGACAATTCCGTCTTTCTTGAAGTTGAAGAGAACTAAAAGATTTTTATAAGAGAATCTGGGTAATAACAACAGATATTTGGGATGCATGAAGAAGCCTCCTCGTGTAGCGCGGTTTGTTCTGCCAGTTACTCAACTGAACCGAGTGCTCGGCGCATCCTGGACAGTCACACCCAACACCTTATTTGACTGGTCAATTCTTCCCTTACAGTGGTAAGGCTAACACCCGCCTGGTTTGCGACCACCCTCCCACGTGCCTTAGGCATCTTCCGGGCACGCTCGTTCCATCATAGACCTCATCTATCACTATTCATCAGGCGTGATGAGGTCAAGAGCGGGCCATTCAGCAAAAAAAAAAAACTCATTATAAGGTTAATACATACATAAATAAACTCGCTCCTTTTTCGCATTGGGGTAGGCAGAAACTACAGAACGCTACCTGCTATGATCCTTAAATACTCCTTAAGCTTCGTTTACTTACATCTGGTCAATACACTCAATAGTCAATGCGAAAAACTGTGACTTCTCATTCCTCACAATGAATCTAATATTATGTACCCTTAAAAAACGAATTATAGAAGTAGAGCAAAGAATATACAAGCTGCGTTTAAAAACCTTTAAAAAGGCTTTGCTAGTGATAAGTTTTTGAATGTTTAATTACCGGAATAAAAAGTACCAAATCCGATAATGTCACATGCCATCCCTATCCTTACAATGCATAATCCAAACATGATTCCCCATGTCACACCTTATAATGATCAAACATGAGATCCCAATACAGAACTTCCACGTTCCGTCACGGACAGCAAAAAAACCATTACTAAAGATAACAAAGCGTGTTTACACGATGATCGTCCACCAATTGAACACAAATATTATATTGACACCTTTCTGTTTGCCGAACTGCAAGTGACTACTAATACTTGTGTAAACATGGGGCAATCTTAGTGTGATATCTTGTTTTGGCTTTTTATGTTCGGTCAAAGCTCGTTTGGCTGTCAGATAATTTCCTATACTGCAGCTTTTTTTCTGGCTTCGTTATTTTCATTACTTCTAAATTTTTTTTTGAAGTGAAAACTTCTTTAGCGGCGTTGCACACTTTTTGTATGGGGAAAAAATGTTAAACTCGCGTCAGGACACGTGACCGTCAGGAGAGATTCCCCCCCCCCCCCCCCCTCTTTCTACGGCGGCGGCGCCAACCGAAGTGAACCAAGTGAGACACGATAATGGATGGATGGATGGATGGATGGACGGATGGACGGACGGACGGACGGACGGACGGACGGACGGACGGACGGTGACGGTGACGGTGATGGTGACGGTGTCGGTGACGGTGTCGGTGACGGTGACGGTGACGGTGTCGGTGACGGTGTCGGTGACGGTGACGGTGACGGTGACGGTGACGGTGACGGTGACGGTGGCGGTGACGGTGACGTTGACGGTGACGGTGACGGTGACGGTGACGGTGACGGTGACGGTGACGGTGACGGTGACGGTGACGGTGACGGTGACGGTGACGGTGACGGTGACGATGACGGTGACGGTGACGGTGACGGTGACGGTGACGGTGACAGTGACGGTGACGGTGACGGTGACGGTGACGGTGACGGTGATGGTAGACGTGGATGTGGATGGATCGATGGACAGCTGATGGCTCGACCGTCTGTGTAGTAGCCACACTGCTGTGTATTCGTAAAATTCGTGTATATAAAGTGTTTAAAATACCTATGGAAATTGAACAAAGTGCATCGATTAATGAAAAAAGTGACGCAGAAATAGTGAAAAAAAATTAGTTATATTAATTCAATTCATAATTGATTTATTTCAACGTTAATATTCAAGTTTTCACTTCTGCCGGCACTCCCGGAGTGCAACCCGTCTTTTTTTTTATCTTGAAGCAGAGCTTAAATTCCTTTCTTGTAATAAAAGGTTTGATATATCATATATAATTTTGTAATTATTGCTTCAGGTGCATTCATGTTATCTTTCTCGAATATTTCTCCTATTACTTAAAACATAATATTATGATGAGGATATCATCGTATGTGATTTAGTTCATCAAGCTCCATTTGGTTGGTCAGTTTTTTTTTCGATACTCAAATATTATATTATATCGCCTTTCTGTTTGTTGAACTGCAAGTGACTGCTAATACTTGTGTAAACATTTAGTTATCTTAGTGTGATATCTTGTATGGGCTTTTTATGTTCGCTATTAGGCTTGTTTACTTCTTCATCTGCGGGTAAAAGGTTTGTTGGATCGGTTTTTTGTCAGGTGACATCATATTCT
This sequence comes from Amphipoea lucens, assembly GCA_947508005.1. NCBI lineage: Eukaryota > Metazoa > Arthropoda > Insecta > Lepidoptera > Noctuidae > Amphipoea > Amphipoea lucens. The sequence goes on along the minus strand of OX382368.1, from coordinate 6,767,270 downwards.
GTAGTTACCGCGTCAGGTGCAATAGTGTAGTCTTTTTCAAATAATGTTCCTTTAATATTGTGGGTTTTCTTTGAAAATTAAAATTTTTGACTTTGAATTTGACTTGAGGTAAAATTCCCTCTTTGGGCTAGTTTTTTTTCTAAATATTTAAATCACATCTTTACAATGGGTGGTCCGCTCCTTAGCGTGTCTGAACTATTTAGGACGGCACACATCTGTTATGAAGCCTATCATTATCAAAATCCTGATTTTTTATTAGAATTAGAGTAACCTTAATCGTTTATAAAAAGTCATTAGCCAGTTGTAGCATTTCAACTTTATTTTCTATTTCAAACACGTAAGGTTCTACTATTTTACAAGAAAGCATTTCAGTAACACCATACCATTTAGCGCAACTTTCGTTTTCACTTAATTTGCCGAGAAATCGTGAAATATGAGTCGGTTGCGCCATAAAGCAGTTTCAGCGTTAGCAATAAGCGTCTCTTAGAATTTATATATACATTTAATGGTCTAATAACTACAGCAGCCTACGCTAGTGAAATCAAATATACTAATAATATAATGCCACTACGTACAAGTTAATTGAATAGAAATTTATTGGTTTGCCAGTTGCGTGCTAAACTGTATTTACATTTATTAAACGCTAGAGTTGGTTGCTGGATTTCTCTATAAGGCCCTTTACACATTATGCCGTGGCTACAGCGGCGCCGCCGCCTCCGCGGTGCACAGACGGGGCGGGGCGCAGATAACGCGCGTGATTTTTTACATAACAAAAACGCGCTTCCGCCCGGGGTATTAGGCTCCGTTTCCCGCACCCTGACGCGTGGCACGTTGTAGTGTGTGATCCACCTAAATAATAAAACAAATATTAAGTACCTACTTTGTATGATTTTTAAACCTCTGTTCTTTCTATATTTATGTCTGTAATTTATAAGGTGTAGATAATAAAGAGTAATCTATTCTATTCCATTTTGAAGTATACTCTCACTCATCTTCTTCTTCAACCTGTGTCTACCTAATGTTGAGTATAGGGTTCCTCTACAGTATGACAGTTCGATGTTCAAAAGTGCCTTTTATGTGCCTATTTGAAATAAATGCTTTGACTTTGACAATACCTAGTCATAAGTACTTACTTCGTTTTATTTGTCAGTAAAAATTCTGAACAATTTTTCTTCTTACATCGATAATAATTAGCTGCAACTTTAATTGGCAAACTATAAATACAAAAACAGTGGAAAGTCTTCCTTCAAGGTATTACTTTTGTGTTAGAATAAGCCCCATATAATTTTAATATTAATTACGATTTCAATGACTACAGGAAGCCTACAAAAACTGATGTCATTGATTAAAATGGATTCATTGTTCGACTTCATTATTGGTGGTTGCAGTGTGACTGTGTAGAGATAATAGGTTCAATTGAGTCTGGCAATAATATTAAGTTTTAAAGAAATTCTCAGAAGCACAATGAAGCCGGAGTTAGTGCACGGTTAGTGGTAATAATTTCGCCCTTTATTTAATAGGGCTATAACTCTATAACTGAACTGCCGAAATGTGGGTGTACTTTACAGCACTGCCTTAAGGTCCTAGCACACGTATCAAATCGAAAAGGGATCGTTACCGTATCAACTCGCGCCGTTCAGTATTCTTTGTATGAAACTCCCTATTGTAACGCACTCTAATCGGAATCGTAACGTAATCGCCTCGCCTCGGGACAAGCTCACAAACCGCGGTGCAGTGCGTTACGGCTCGTCGTCCCCGCGCTTACGTCTCTCCGTACCCGAGCTTACGTCTCTTCGTCCACCCTTGCCCTTCTCACCCCTCCCGACTGCCTGCCTGCTGCACCATCAACCAGCGGTCGGCGAGCCATAAGCGCGGCGTCGCCTAGCCGTAGCCGAGTCGACGTATCGGAGCTTCTGATCCGCTTTGGTTACGTGCTTACGTTAGGTTGACGCTTGTTTGACGTTGAGGCGAAAGGCGATACGGTGACGATCCCTTTCCGAGTCGATTTGTGTGCTATAACCTTAAGCTTACCTTTTCCGGGATTCAGAAATTCTGTTATGTTGATGTTTCTCAAAGAATTTTTGTAGTAATTATAACGAAAAGCTAAAGATTTTGACTATTATACCCAGACGTGCATATCTAATATTCCTTTTGTACAAAACCGATAAGTTCGTTGTCTTACGGAACGTCTTAGACAATAGTAAGATTCCAAGTGGCTGTTACTTGGAGGCAATATCATAATATATTAGAATTCATTGCGCCTTCCAGCACTGAAATACAATAGACAATGTACGTTAAAGAGATAATAATATTTTACGTTTTATTTTAGTCTCAGATATATACAGGCTGAAATGAAATTCATGGGCATCCTTTTAAGGGGTCATTGTACTCATCATTATGAACAACTTTTACTATGGGACTAAATCTAAAGTCGCGAAAAAAAAATCAGCTGTTCCTTGCATTTATGTTTACATAACTCGTCAAAATGTAGAGAAAAGCTGATTTTTTTTTCGCGATTTCAGGTTTGGTCCAATAGTAAAAGTTGTTTATAATGATGATTACAATGACCCCTTAAAAGGATGCCTATGAATTAAATTTCACCTTGTATAATAGCCAGATGGTGTTACGTTGGTTATTGAGCAATAAAAGGTTAGACTGGACACTAGCTACTAGGACTTGGATTTAGAAAGCGTTTTTAGTGCTGAACATTAAATATAATAACAACGTAAAAGGAAAACAGCATCTTTAAAGGAAGGTATGGGTGATGGTGAACGATCAAATGGGTTAACTATCACTACAAAATCGTTTAACTCCAGTTTGTAAAAATAGGATTTTTAATGGCTAGGTAAGAATCATGTAATCACGCTAATCACACTAATATTATAAAGGCGAAAGTTTGTGAGTGTGTGTGTGTGTGTTTATATGTTTGTTACTTCTTCACGCCTAAACCACTGAACCGATTAAGATGAAATGTGGTGTATATGGTGTGTTACAGGTTGTAGGTTCGAACCTAGACAGCTTTCAAATTATTTCATCACTACTGCTCTCAAAACGATGAAGGAATACATCGTGAGGAAACCGGCTTGTCTTAGAACCAATAATAAGTCGAAGACATGTGACATCTACCAATCCGTACTGGGCCCGCGTGATAAATTACAGTCTACTCCCTCTCGCCAAGTTTAAGTGTGTATGTTTGTATTTTAATTAGAGATTTTTTTTTTTTGTTTTCCTTTCTTCTACGCTGTCTACGTCTCTTTTTATATACTCTCCTCTCGCAGGTAAGTTGGAAGAGATTTTTTTTTTTTAGAACTAAACATAACCTTTTTAAGTAATTTTCTGATCTTTTTTTCTTCTCTGTTTATATTTGTTTGCATGTAATATGGTTAAAAAAATAAATAAAACAAAAAAACTGGCAGTTATTGTAGGAGCAGTGGGTTGTATTTTATGGTTGTTAGTTTCACAACTGGCTCGTACTGGGTATCCTTCCGAGACGAGCTAAATATATAATAAAAGTTGTAAGTGTGTACGTTTAAATAATAAGATACCAAGTAGTCTCAAGATCTTAAATATGAGATTATTCAAAAATAAATTGTAGGAATGGTTATGTACCTAGTCATAGTTTCAAAGACTTCTTTGACAATAAATGTTAAATATGCTTGCGAAAATTTGTATGCTTACAAGTGTTAAGCATAAACGTGTGTGCTCTTGTTATTTTATATTTTACCATATTTTTATACCACGTTTTAAGCAAATAAATATTATTCTTATTCTACCCACATTCAAGCCGCTGCATCTTTCTTCTATATCTTTATAGCAAAGCGCCTTTGAAAACTTTTACCATATATTATGTTCCCTCTCGGAGCTAATTACCCATCAAGGCACATGTCTTGTTAAATTATCAGCTAGTCAACTCCACCTCATTACCTTCAGACTGCACGTTATAATGTACCCTGTTACCGGTACCTCGAAGTATAGAAATTACTCTTGTTTTATAGTTGAGATACTGTTTTCCTAGTAAAATTCTGAATAGAAAATGTGATGTAGTTGTTATCATAATAATGATGTGCTTTTGTTAGTTTAGCTTGGATTTCTATATAAAGAATATTTTGAATTCAAAATACACACATCAAAAGTGTCTAGGGATCAAGCATTTTTATGCGGATTTCTTGAGATTGAGATGTGGCTTTGTAATAAATTTATGATTTTATAAATTTATATGGATCCATTTTGGTGCATTTCGTAATTTGAATCAGGAACTGTGAATCAAATTCGAGTAAAAGATGAAAATCAGCTGTCAATATTTTCCCTATAAAAACATACAACGCATTGAAGACATTATTAGTGCTACTGTTTCCCTACTACTGATTAAAACCAACGTTATTATGGAGCGGCGACGTCATTTAAGCAGGGAAGAAATGCTCAGAGCCGTGGGAATGATAGAAGCTGGTTCCCGGCAACGTACTGTGGCTTTAGCTCTGAATACAAGTCAGAGTGTTATCAGTCGACTTTGGACACGTTACCGAAGCACTGGTACCGTGGCTGAGCGCCATGGAGGACGGTATCGCTGCACCACACGGAGACAAGACCGATACATTCAAATCTTAACTCGAAGAGCTCCAACAATAACCGCCATGATGTTAGCCGTGAGGCTTCATCACTCTTCAGGGAACTTAATTAGCGACCAAACAGTCAGAAACCGCTTGCATGAAGTGAACCTTCATTCCCGAAGACCGCTACGGGTACCACCTATAGCAATGCACAATCGTAGGATTCGATATCAATGGGCTCTTGAACACAGAAATTGGGCAGAAGAACAATGGCGTTTCGTGTGCTTTTCTGATGAGTCTCGTTTTGGTATGAGACCGGATACAAGACGTATACGACACTGGAGAACCCCTGGACGCCAACAGCGATTAAAATCCTGCCAGGAAGTCCATCCTTATAGTGGTGGAACCATCATGGTATGGGCGGGTATTTGGATCGGCGGAAGAACTGAGTTGATTTGGATCAGAGGCAACCTCAACGCTCAAATTTATGCTGAGACGATTGTATCAGACGTCATCGTTCCTCTACAAGTGCAAATCGGTCCCTTATTTCAGTTAATGCATGATAATGCACGACCGCACACCGCAAGAGTTGTAAGACAGACTCTCGCCGCAGCTAACATCAATGTCCTGCCCTGGCCTGCTCAGTCGCCAGACTTGAACCCGATTGAGCATGCATGGGATATGCTACAGAGAAGAGCTCTGCCGAATATGGAGGGTATCCAGTCGCAAGAAGACCTTTTTTTGTTGTTGCAACGAACATGGGCGGCCATTCCACAGCGTGATTTGGATGAACTCATTTTGAGTATGCTAAACCGATGTTCTTGTGTTGTTAGTGTTCGCGGTAGAAACACGGATTATTAATTGTTTAAGTTACTCAATAAAATTTTAAAGAAAACTGTTATTTCAGTCTTTTTTTCGAACTTTTGTGTTAGTGGTTCAAATGTCAAAAATCCCTTTATTAGGAAAATGGCAAATTTCTTTATTAATGCAAAGGTGACTTGGTTTATCGTTACTGTGACAAACGAAAACACTTTATTTGATGAATCCTTAAAGAAAATTTTAATTAATATCAATCAGGAGAAAAGTTATTGCAAAAATATATGTTGATCCCTAGACACTTTTGATGTGTGTATTATAGCAAACTAGCTGCGCCCCGCGGTTTCACCCGCATAAGTTTCGGTCCCGTGGGAATATCGGGATAAAAACTATCCTGTGTCCTTTCCCGGGACTCAAACTATCTCTATACCAAATTTCATCTAATTTGGTTCAGTTGTTTAGGCGTGAAAAGGTAACATACAGACAGACAGACAGAGTTACTTTCGAACCTATAATATTAGTATGGATAGCAAATGTTTTCACTGATTAAAGGTGGGCAGACAGGCGCAACGCGACGCAAATAGAACAATTTCCATGAAGTTTTTATAGAATTGTCCTCCTAGACTGCCTTTAGGATCAAGCAATAAGATGTTTCGTACACGTATAAAAGTTACACTCAATTCCTAACATAGTATAAGACGTAGAACAATTAAAAGTGAATTCCATGTTTCAGTTACGTTGATGAAAAATAGAAAAATATTTCAAAATCGTTTTTTTTTTACTTCTGTAAATCATTTAGTACCTAAGTCATCAATCAAAAGTCCAAAATTCTGTAACTGCATTCTCTATCAGATAAAACTTTGTCTCTAAATTTGGTTTGTATAAAATTGCTGCTGGCGAGGTGTCTCCGAGACTTTCTTTCATTATAAAACTAATAAGGCCTTTTCACACTCTCCGTTACCGGTAACATGCATGTGGTATTGAATAGCATTCACGTTTAATAGCCAGCAAACTGCTTTTGCGCTCCAATTCTATGTATAATAATCTCTAGTAGTTTAGAGATACCTTTTATTTGTATAGAGCTGTTAATACCAAAGAATACGAAAGAGAATTTTGATATTTTTATAAAATTATTATCTACATAATAATGTCTGTTTAAATAACATTGCTGAAGAGGCTACTAATCTGTATAAATGATTAGTATATAAGTATATGTTATGTTCGAATAAAATTTAATTTGATTAATAGCATCAACATCCATAGGTTTCTTACTAAACTTCAACTATATCTGACGATACTGGTTACTTATCTCCTTTTGTGACCGTACAACGCAGGACAAGTGATTATCCTTATCCAAATATTTTAAATTTTACTTTCCCCATCTAATTTAAAACTACATTTAACTTCCTAATGACAGCGATGTGGACGAGTACTTCGACGACTAAGTGTCCTGTTTTTTTTTTTTAATTTGAATTTTATGTTAGTCATTTATTTTTGCATCTAGCCTATATAGTTAGTTACATATAATATATAATAGTCTAATGTAATAATTAATAAATAAAATCAAACTTCCTAATTAACAAGTCGGAACCATTTAATCCTCACAAAAAGAAATCAATTTACCAAACACAACACACCCATTTATCAGCTCTATACAAATCGTCATCATTAAGCGGCCCGGTTGGAATGCTGCTCGCCTGTCCCGCCAGGCTTAACATCTGATATTCGATACCGCGCTATCTTTCTATCTGCTACCTAATGTCTTCTACATTGCACAGTTGTTTGTCTTTAATTGTTCGTTTGTTTGTCCTTAATGTCTTCAGAAACTGTTCGGTCGTTTTCGATGGTGTTAATTTTGTTTTGTTTTATTTTTTTTTCTTTAACTTCGCTTTTAGGGTTGTGTGTATCGAAAGTGTGTTTGGGGAGACAAATCTTACACGAGACACCGAGTCATTCTTCTTCTTTTTAGCGTGTCGATGGCAATCTAAATGAACTCGGCACAGAATTTGGCTACATGTTTGGCGCCATCACCAGCGTCCATCAGTTCCTGATATTTTATGTGTCCCATAGTTTTGGGAACAGTACCACGTTTACACTCACTCCAAGGTGGAGTTCTCTATGAATCTCCACCCGAACAGGTTTTCCTTGCTTCGGCCAGCCTGCGTGCGGAGTATGTTCAAAGACTTCAAGGTTACCCAAAGCAACTCTTGTCTAAGTGGAAGATCTTCAGCGGGTGGAACGAGTGGTTTGGGCACAGTAATTAAAAATCGTCATTAGTAATTATTGTTTTTCTCTCAATAACGTTATTTAGAAATCGTTTTTTTCTGTTATTTACTACTTATAGTACGCCCGTCGAGAGTTTGTGTCCGTTTCATACAAACGAACACGTCTATTGCGAATTTGATCTTTATTAACTACTAGAATTGTCACACTGAGAGAACTGAATGCATTATCTCGACGTCCAGACGGAGGTACTTATATTTTAGTATTTTACTTCTTAGAAACACAAGAAAGATAACACTTTGATGATAACTTTCACAGTATGAAAGTTCATTCCTTTTAACAGGTTGAAAGGTCAAATGGAAATTTCTTAATTACAAACCACTGGTAAATGTTCAACACTTTAATGTCTAGTCGTTTGAAAATCTGACTTAATTTATTTGCCACTGTTAAAAAGGTTTTTGTTTTGTTTAGAACATTAATTCAATCTTTTAAAGAGCAGTTCATTATTGTAATAAATCCGGAAAAGCCGATAAATGTAGGTATATATTTCAAATTAAGCACGTTAAGCCGTTACGGGTTGTCGGAAGCCCGAAAGTCTGACAGCCGGTTTTATTAGGGGTATCGTATTACCCAGGAACTGGTTGTGGAGGTCAGATAGGCAGTCGCTCCATGTAATATACTGATATGCAGCTGCATCTTGTTAGACTGGAAGCCGACCCCAACTTAGTTGGGAAAGGCTCGGTAGATGATGAAGATGATGATGATATTTCAAATTAAACTAGACGCAATTCAGTTCATTTATTTGTGAACATAGATTACAATGTGTTTGTACAAACCTACTTACAGAAAAAAATCATTTATCATTATCATTTATCAATAGATGTTACAGTGAAGTATATTATGATCTCTATGTTCTACCACTTTGTGGTGTATAAATAATAATAAAATCAATAATTCATCAATAGCAATAGTTGTTTAATTTTTTACCTTCCAAAAACTTCTTGAGAAAACACACAATAAATTCTGATTTTAAAATCTGTTTAGTAGTTTCCGATATTAATCCCAAATTAACACACACGTTTGGGAACTTTATTTGAATTATGAACAGAAGTGTTAATATTATAATGAGAAGGTACGCCATTGGAGAAATATCAGGTGACGTCATAAATCACGCCTCACGCCTACACATCAAGACGGGTTTCGTAGAAAGGTCTGCGCCTATAAATTTTGTACCTAATTAAATAAGGTTGACTAACATTAATGACGTATAATATGTATAAACTAGCGACCTGCTCCTGCTTCGCTCGGTTTTTACGACTTCACAAAACGTCGAAATTTCTTTACTATGTGT